>CM057834.1:90951387-92233656 GCA_030068075.1 Paguma larvata | reverse complement strand
TAGATATGTACTATATGTTTTATTACACTAAAATGTATGGACGCAGTATACTTTATTCAGTTGGTTTTTTACTGACAAGACATGTGAGTTTGTAGTATTTAAATTTTTTTTCCAGTATTCTTACTATTTCATCTATATTGCAATAAATGCCTATGTGCACATATCTTCATATTTCTGCCATATCACTAGACATGAGATTGCTGAGTTAAAGGAGAAATGCAGCTGTAATTTTTGCTAAACATTACCAACTTTCCAGGAATTGGGTTCCCCAGGAACCCAACTCAAAGACTGAGACAGTAAGCAGAAAGTTTACTAGGAGGGACTTTCCAAATCACCAACTGTGGGAGAAGGGAAGATGGAATGATTGGAAAGGAGAAATTGGACTATGGGGCAAATATTTAGTAGCAAATTAAAAAAAATTTTTTTTCAAGTTTTGTTTATTTTTGAGAGAGAGAAACAGAGTGCGAGCGGGGGAGGGACAGAGAGAGGAGACACAGAATCTGTAGCAGGCTCCAGGCTCCGAGCTGTCAGTACAGAGTCTGATTTAGGGCTCAAACTCTGAACAGTGAGATCAGGAACTGGGCTGAAATTGGATGCTTAACCAACTGAGCCACTAAGGTGCCCCAGGAGCAAGTTTTTTAATGGTATTTTCGCTAGTAAGTAAAACACTGGGAAAACTCTAAGTGTCTAATAAATGGAATATTGCTTAAATAATTATGGTATATCTTACTCTTCAACTCCTTAAAGATTTATTGATTAAAGGAGTAAGAAAATACTGATACAATAGACAAATTAATATATAAAACTATATTCAAATCATGCCAAATTTGTGAAGACATGTGTACACAGATAGAAATAAAACCAAGTATTAATGGTGTATCGCCAAAGATAAGTTGATAGGTGATTATTATTTTCTTCTTTAAACATTTCTGTTATCTCCAAATTGTCTATAATTGTAATCTGAAAAAATTTTTGTATCACTTCTATGCCTTTTTATAAACCCTTACACGATAGAACAAGTTTCCTCAAATTACACTAAGATTCTTTCTGGATCTCATGTTTTAAATGTTTTATTAATGTGGCAATAAAATGGATAAAGAAGCAATTTCCTTACCATATCAGATTTCCTTCCCTCTTTCTCGAACCTGTCAGTCCATTCTTTCACTCAGGTAAAATGTGCTGAGAGCCTGTGACATTGTAGACACTGTTTTGGGTTCTGGGCCTACAGTAGTGTTTAACTGAAGTCTAGACTTGATTGACCAGCAGAAGTGTTGGGAATGTTCAGGTAATGTATGAAAATAAGTTTTCCATGTTATCAGTTTTCCTTCTTTGTAAAACTTTTCCTGAAATAACAACATGGCAGTGAAATACCTGAATATTTTGTTTCTCTTTGTGTCCCCAACAAAATTTAGACCTTTACACATCTTCTGTCATAATGCATCATTTTTGCTAGTTGTTATGTACTGCTAGTTTGTATTTGCTTAAAAACATTTTCCTATTTTAAAAATAATCTTAATGAGAATTTTTAGGCACATATATGTGCCACAGTTTGTTTAACTGTGTCCTTTTGTTGAGTACTTAGACATTTTTTTAATAGTTTATTGTCAATTTGGTTTCCATACAACACCCAATGCTCAGCCCAACAAGTGCCCTCCTCTGTGCCCATCACCCACTCTCCCCCTCCCACACTCCCCTCTCCCTCAGTTTGTTCTTAGTCTTTGAGAGTCTCTTATGTTATGTCTTCCTTCCTCTCTGTGGCTTTTTTTTTTCCCCTTTCCTTCCCCTCTTCCCTTAGACATTTTTTAATTTGGGTATTTCGAGGAGGGGCTATAGCTGATAAATCAGCCACACACATCTTTAAAGTATTTTACTAATCTCCCAAATTCAAAGACCTGAAGGTGTAACATCAGGTTTCTTGTTTTACAAAGTTCAAGACATTTGTGGGGGTGCCTGGGTGGCTCAGTCGGTTAAGCATCTGACTCTTGACTTTAGCTCAGGTCATGATCTCACATTTCGTGAAATTAAGCCCCGCATCGGCTCTGTGCTGACATGACGGTGTGAAGCTTGCTTGGGATTCTCTCTCTCTCCCACAACAAATAAATAAACTTAAAAAAAAAGTTTTTTCAAGACAGTGTAAATCTAGTTACTAAAAAAAAATAAATAACACTAGTAATTCAATGGCAAAGTTAATTTTAAGATCTGGTTTTCAAATTTCTCTTCATACTCTTGAAGCTCTTGAAAAGTCAATTTATTCCTCTTATTCATATTTAAAAGCTCAACCCCCCTCCTCAGGGTATCTTTCCTGATGATCCTGTTGAATCTAGGACTCATCCCCAGGGTCGCTCTTCTGCATTTATGGCCTCGATATCAGTGATCACAACCCGCACACCCCCGACCTGTGCATTGCTGGCGCCTGCCCAGCCACAACATTAGCGGCACAAATGCCTTGATCTTGCCTGTCATGCTTGCTGCTTTCTTCTCAGCGCCTGCCGTGTGAAACACAGTATAGAGCGGCAAATGTTTGTACCCAATATAAATTAATGGATACACAGGTGAATTCACACCAAAAACCACTGAAGAGAAATAGTGGCTAGTATGCTAGTGTTAACCCTACAGGAAAGATCCTGTTAAGGAATATTCTGCCAGGGGAGCTCAGCCAAAAACTAGGTTGAAGCTGGCCGACAGGTCAGCTCTAAAGTCTAAGAAGGTCTGATTATTTTGAGCCCAGGCCCTCAGCTCAGATTCCTGCCTCCTTTACCTGGTGTCCCCTTAGAGGTTCTTAGGGAACTTTCCTGCCGGCAGATCTTGGTCAAAGGCCCCTGGACTGACCCAGCAGGCTCGCTGACTTCAAATCCTGCCAGAGGCCCTGGAGCCTCTTAGGGGAAAAGCTCTGTTTGCCAAAGGGAGGGGCTTTCTCCAAAAACCAACAGAAGATACTCTCAATGTCTTGTCCCCAAGGGCAAGTGCTGACTGCACACCCATGCTTATTATATAACTGTGGGAGACACTGCAGTTACTTTAATATGCAAAGTCAGGGGGGCGCTGGGAGGCTCATCTGGTTGAGGGTCCAACTCTTGATCTCAGCCCAGGCCATGATCTCATGGTTCGTGAATTCTAGCCCCATATCGGTGCTCGCTGCTGTCAGCACAGAGCCCACTTTGGATCCTCTGTTGCCCCCTCCCACCGCCTCTCCCCACTCTCACTCTATCCAAAAAAAAAAAAAAAAAATACAAAAAAAAAGAACAAAGTTAGATCCAAAGGCACTGGCTAATTTTTTACAAAGACACAGAAGAATCTAGCGAAAACATTACTCCGGGAACAACAGCTCATGACATTTACATGTAGCATAAGCTCGAAGGTCTAGAATATATTAGGAATTGCTCATATGAAAGTAAACAGAACCCAGCAGCTTATGCATCTTCTGAAGATTTCATGTTCTCTCATTTGACCCTCACCACAGTCCAAAGAGTTTCCAGGTAAAGACTGTATGAAATGGGGCTAGATCCCGGAGCTGCCCCATCCACCAAATCTGACCAAGTGAATGAAAAATGCTAAGTAGAGAGCTGAAGACGAAGGTTTTGAGGCTGGCAGGTGGCAGATGTGTGGCACGACTGCTGACACCGCCCCCACCCCAGACGCAAGAAAAAAGCTAACACCACAAATCCAAGAATTATCACTAATGCCTTCTCATATCCTAGGAGATGAACACATGGATGAGTCTATCAAAGCCACAGAGCTACTTCAGGACTCGGTGAGCGCAGAGTCCATCCACAGTGATGGGCGGAACCCCTCAGGTGCATTCCACACCTGGGTGGGTGGAGTAGGCATTGGCTTCCGTCCCCAAAAGTGCAAGGACTAGCCCCCAGCAAGGACAGCGGGAGGCCCAAGTAACTACGTTTCATGGTACAAACCTGAGGCGACACGAAAGTGGAAAACGGCAATATACCAACTTCCTTCCATATAACCTGGGAAGGTGGACAGATGTGGGGTGTGGATACAGTCAAACGGGTCCCGGAGCACATGAAGGAGAACTGAACTGAACTGTTTCAGAGCATGCAAGAGATCTGTGCCAGCTAACTGGGAAAAAAATCCATACAACAACTCTATAAAAACACTAATAAATTTAGAAGGGAAATACAGAAGAGACAGAAATTTAATATGGAAAGACGGCAAGATCAATCAGGCGTGGAAGAAACATGTGACCCAGTGAACAGAAGCAGATTCCCTGAGAATGTTTCAGGCTATAAAAGCTCTATTTAGAACTTTCCAAAAATATATGTTGAATCAAAACAAGTAAGAGAATGAGATGAAAAGGGGCATTTAAGAGCGAAGAAGACAAATTAAGAGCCAAACACCTCAGGAAAAATAAGTCGTTTAGGCACCATGAGGAATAGGATAGGGAAGGCCAATGTATGGCTAAGGGGACAGTGGCTCACTTCCCACTGAGCCCTCTCTTCATAGCTGTCATTATTGTGAGGTTCTTTAAGCTGCATTCTGAAAACCATTACATGGGGTTCCTGGTTCAGTCAGTTGAGCATCTGACTCTTGATCTCAACTTAGGTCTTAATCTCAGGTTGAGTTCAAGCCCTGTGTTGGGCTCCACACTGGGTGTAAAGCCTACTTACAAAACAAAACAAAGCAAACAAAAACCACCGCACGTACTACCTGTCTGCTTCGGTGTGACCTGGTAGATTACCTCAACACCATCACCTCTCGCTTCTCTTCTTCCTCAGTGCCTCTTGCGCTGTCAGCTCTAAAGGAACACACGTGTTTCATTTTCCATAAATGCAGTATTATTTGCACCTTCACATCTATTTTAAGCCTCCTTTGCAAAAACTATATGTGTTGATTGTCATATACCCAATTGTGGCTTAATCCAAAGGTTCAAGCAATTGAAGGAGAGTTTCTACTGTGTGGACATCGGCTGGAGGCAAACCACCCTGGATTTGCTTCCTGTCCCTGCCAGTTATTTGCTAAGAACCATGGAGCAAAGGGCTTAACTATTTTTTTTTAATTTTTTAAAGGTTTTTGTTTATTATTGAGAGACAGAGACAGAGCATGAGCATGGGAGGGGCAGAGAGAGGGGGAGACACAGAATCCGAAGGAGACTCCTCAGAGCCCAACGCGGGGCGAGAACTCACAAACTGCGAGATCATGACCCAACCCAAAGTCAGATACTTAACCAACTGAGCCACCCAGGCGCCCCAAGCTGCTTAACTTTTTAAGCCTCATTTGTGAAGTGAGAATAATGTACTTCAGGCATATCATACTGATAAAAGAGATAATCCATACATGTGAATGCCTAGTATATATTGTTTTGTTAAGCAACAGCTACATTCATTACTTTCCATACTTCAGTAATGTCGATAGTATAAGATTTAAATATTGGTAAACAGATATCTGAGATCATGAATACTGCCCTTATAACACTGTCAAACAATCTGTTGAGAATTACGTGGTGTCCCGTCTACTGTGCTTGCTCTTCCTGCCTGCCTTCCTTCGTCTTTTGAGAAACATCCCATCTTTTTACAAAACTACTTCAAAAGGAATTCAAGCTTATTGTCAAAAACATACAGACCACAGAGAAATACCTACAGCATAGTAGGTTGTCTTTCATCCCACACTGCCATCCCCATCCTCCCGCCTCTGGACTGAGGTCGCTACTGCTCTTAAAAGCCTGATGCAGATCATCTAATTTGCTCATCTGTGCATGTGCTTGTGTGAAAACTGGTATGTTATTTAATGGATCACGTTTAAGAAAGTCTGCTTTTCCCCTTCTATTTGTGCCACAAATTGGTAGAATATGGCATCCGAGGCTCTGTCTCTAGCATCCTCAGTGTCTGGGAGATATTGAACCAGTGTTCTCTGATCAAGCATGTTTTTCATTCTGCTCAAATCATCTCTGTCCTTATTTTTTTTTTAAAGGAACTCACCCATTGGATGCTGACAGATCCTTTACCATCCCAAATGCAATTATGAGTTCATTGAATTCTAATTTGCTTTGTGGGAAGTTTTTGTCTCAGCACTTTGTTTTTAGGACCCTAAAAACTGATGAAAACTGTATCTTTGGTAATGTTTAACATTCACCCATGGAAAATATTCACTTGGTGTATTTTAAATCTTTCCTCTTTGAATTTAGCTGTATCTTATATTAATACCGACATTTCTGCTTTCTTTTTGTTGTGTCTTTTCACTATAGTTTTGCTGATACATAGATTTCCTCATTTTCATACCTTCTGAGTAAGTTTCAAGTATGTCTTTTATAAGCAGTCTATAGCTTGATGTTTTTAACCCAAGCTAAGAGGCTTTGTCTTTTCATATAGAAATTTAACCCATTTATATAGAGTGATAATTTCAGTATTATCTCTTCCTCTTGCCTTCTTTCTTATTTTCTGTTTTTATGCTTTCTTAGTTTCTTTCTGCATTCCTTTTTTGACTAAGTGTTCTCTATTCCTTAAAGTCCCAAACACGTTTGGAGATTATGTATTTTATTTCTATTTTTCCAGCAGTTACCTTAGCATTTAAAATTTAAAATTTAATTTTTAATTACTGGAGAAATTACATTGTACATTCTCGTTATCTGAAAAGAAAAAAACCACCAATGAGGCAAAACCCTCTTTGACCATCTGTTCCGATACCAGCCCTTTCTAATCCCACGATCTGAAAGTTTATTGTGGTTTTATCCTTTTTTGACATATATATTGACATATATTAACTTTGTTTTATTTTGTCTCACATAATTACATCCCCGAGTTCTGGTATTTCGCAAATATTTTTGCTCAGCAGAATGTTCTGGACATCTGTCCATGTTAATTCTCATGGATTTACCTGTTGTTTTTAACTAATAAATAGCCAGCCATTGTATGATTAATGCCAGTTTTTTTTATCTCTCCTTTATGCTGAAGAGAAATTAAAGAGAAACTATGCAAGAGGTACTTTTTTCAATAATGTTTTGCTACATAAATGAATATACTTTTTAACAACATTTGATTTTTATTATGAGACAATAAAGTGTTGTAAAGATAATTAAAATCACCTATAATCCCACTAGCCACGATGGTCACTGAAGATGCTGTGATAAATATGCTATAGATTCTGCCTCTATGTCTGGTTTTATGTTTTCTATTTGCTTTTTCATTTTCGGTGGTTTGTTTCACAAAATTTGGCTTATTTAGGGCACAGTATCTTGGGATTTGATTTTAAAATTTTTCCCATTAAGCATTTTCCAATATTATGTAATAATTATTTTAATTACCATATGTATGCCACCTACAGGTAATCATAACTTATTTAAACCATGTCTTGTTGTTTGATATGTACAGTATCTACAAATTGGGTTTAAAAAAATCTTGGTTACAAAACGTTTTTTTACTTTATTACATTTAGATCATTTCTCAATAAAAAGTGATACTCTCAGCATATTTGAGAATTTTTAAAGTGTTGTATAAATTAGCTCAGAGGTAGCAATTTTTTGTTTTCCAAGTTTTTTTTCTGGCAGAAAATTAGCTCTAAGAAATACACTAGGACTACTTTCTCTAGGAAAAATGGACTGTTTTTTTTTTTCTAACTTAGGTGTATGTTTCATTACATAGAAAGACATGAAATTCAAGCCAGAATATTCAACACCCAGTTGACTAACATGGGAAGAACTCCTGGAGGTGTTTATTTGGAGAACGTGGATTTAAGATGTACAGATACGGCCACGATCTCTCTCCTCAGCATTTCATCAAATCCGTGACAACGTCAGTTATAAGATAAGCACCGTTTTTGTGTCAGGAAGTAAGAGTCAAACTGCCACAGTGATGTGCCATCAGTTAGTTGTTCAAAGGTGAAGAAATATGCCTTAGATTTGATACAGTAAATGGTATTCCACCCTCGAGTCGTAGCAGTTATTGGTCAGAGCCAGGAGGCTGGCAGGAACCGTGCCCTCCGCACCCACACACAGATCTCCCTATCTAGGAGATTGTTTTGATGTTTCTGGGACTGACTGTAGCCCCTCTGTCCCTGTGTGACTCTCCAGGTGCAAGAAGGAGCTCAGGCAGGATCAGCAGCAGCTCCTGGAAGGGATCTCAGAGCTGGACATCGAGACAGGGGGAGTCCCCTCGCAGCTGCTGGTGCACGGGGCCCTGGCCTTCTCGCTGGGGTTAGACGCCTCGCTCGGCTGCTTCCTGGCAGCCGCCCACTATGGCCGGGGCCGGGTGGTCCTCGCCGCCCACGAGGGCATGCTCCATGCTCCCAAGATGGGGCCCTTTTTGCTCAATGCTGTGCGCTGGCTGGCCAGAGGCCAGACAGGCAAATTTGGGGTGAACACGGGTCTGAAAAACCTGTGCACGCTCCTGTCGGAGCACGGCCTGGAGTGCAGTCTGCTGCCCCACCTGACGCATGACTTGTGTGTCTACTGCTGCGTGGCTTACGGTGACGAGGAGGCCAAGCAGCTACAGGAGTTCGTGGCTGAGGGTGGGGGCTTGCTGATCGGGGGCCAGGCCTGGTGGTGGGCCTCCCAGAACCCAGGCTGCTCCACTCTGGCCAGTTTCCCAGGTAACAAAATCCTCAACCGCTTTGGCCTCAGCATCCTGGCTCAGACACTGGATCCAGGCTGCTTCCCTGTCCCTACCCCTGAGATGCGGAGCTACCACCTCCGCAAGGCGCTGTCCAAATTCCAGGCTACGCTGAACCGTGGGGCTGGGAACCTGGAAAACCACTGGCTGGCAAAGCTGAGGGCAGATGGGGCAGCCTTCCTACGGATTCCTGCAGAGGGAGTCCCAGCTTATACGTCCTTGCACCGACTCCTGAGGAAGATACTGTGTCAGTCGGGCCTTCCAGCTGTGAGCCGGGAGCACCCAGTGGCTGGTGATTCCCACGAGGCTGTGGTGCTCTGCCTGGCCACGGAGCTGGCACACTCTGGGACTGACTGCTCCCAGCTGGTACGGGGGCTTGGAACGTGGCGCTGTGGTTCCCATCTGTCCCCCTCAGATCACCCCATCACTGTGGAGATCAATGGCAGCAACCCAGGTACGGAGCGAGGAGAGTGCCCAGTGCAGAAGAACCTGGGGAGTTGGGGGGGGCTCCCCGGGCTCACAGGACACTGCAGGTACCTAAGCTCCAGTTGGCAAGGGTCATTCTCTATTACGTGCTTCGGGGAAGATGGGGTTGGGGTTCCACTAAGGGTTTTGGGAGGATGCATGCGGGAAGCATGGGTGAGCTGAGGTCTGCAGGGCAGTGGCTGTACCTCTGGGAGGGGCCCAGGGTGCACGAGTCTCCAGGGTGCAGTAGAGTCAGGTGGATGAAAACTCAGCCCTTCCTATGACTTTTGTCAGGCAACGGTGATTGCTGGGTAAGTACTGGACTCTACCTCCCGCACGGACACACTGCAGAAGTCTCGCTGTCCGAAGCTGCGGCCCGTGCCGGCCTAAGGGTAAGACCAGGGCACCCACTGCCAACGCCCCAATCCACAGAGTTGCATGATTTTCCTCGGCTCTCGGCAGGGTTCCCAGGAGGCCAGGAAGGGATTGTTCTGCCCATTTCACAGATTTCATAGACAAAGGAGCTCTATTTCAGGGAGCCTAAAGGAGCAACTGAGACACCAGAGCTACTATCAGGCCTAGATCAGGTCTCAAACCTACGCGCTCGCATTTCCACGTGTGGTGATTTTACTTCCCCACAGGGACGTGAGGGGCCCCGGGAACCGCACCCACTTTGCCAACAGCGCACCCCCTTTCTGCGTTTTACATCATTACCTTGACCCCTGAGGGTGTGGGTCATCTGGTCAATCACACAAGCACGGCCTACAGGCAGGATCAACATTGTGCTGCCTCAACCCTCAGGGTCACGTGCTACCAGTCAGGGAGTGTTCTGTGTCTGCCTCCTTTCTGGTGCTTGCTCACATTCCACCTAAGAGAGGCAACCCCAGGACTCTGAACAAAACAACACTCAACCCATGTGACCAGAAAGGGGGGTCCCTGGACAAGGTGGGAAGCGAGAACCAGCTCTCCTGCCTGGGGCCAGATCTCACCGCCTCTGGACGGCTGGCCCCCTCTGTGCACAAAGGGTGGCCCAGGACCCCATCCGGCTCATCCTGGTGTTGGAACCACCACACCGTGTAGGTCCTGACAGGAGGCCCAGGGTTCCACCTGAATCAGAGACACTGCAGGGCCCCAGTCGGTCTCTGCCTCAGGGTTGTCCTGACTGGTCTATCTGGTGACACTCCACTGTTGGGCTGTTTAAACCACCAGAAGAATGATTCCACATACCGTTCGGTCCTATGACTGCTGAAGGACTAAAACTTCACAGGTTTCACACGTAGCTCACAGAGGGGGAAGCTGGTGTTTGTCAGGTACCTGCCATCCAGCCAGCACACATGGGGCCCCCCACACATATACCACAAAGACCTAGTTCCTGCTATACACAGTGGACTCTCCTCCCCAGGTACAGGTTGGCTGCCACACAGATAACCTGCTCAAGGCCAAAACACTGTCCCGAGCCCCTGTGGTGACTCACCAGTGCTTCATGGACAGGACCACGCGGTTGGTCTCCTGCCTCTGGGGTGGCCTCCTCTATGTGATCGTGCCGAGGGGCAGTACGCTGGGCCCCATACCTGTCACCATCAAGACGGCTGTGCGCGCCCCGTACTATAAGCTGGGTGAGAGACAATGCCAAGGGTAGAGGGGGTCCGGGGGAGCCACCAGAGTCTTGGGCTGGTTGCTAAGGAGGGTTGGGGCGGGGACTGGCAGACAGAAGGGGAAAGAAGTGTTCAAGATGTAAGCGGAAGTAGGGTGGGGCTATGGAACACCCTGTGTCTGTGGAGACTTCCGGACAGCACCAAGGGGAGGGTTTGAAGGCCGAATTTCACTTCGTGGTACGCAGACCCACATGGTTAGTTCATTATCTCGTGACCTCCTCCTGGAGTTCAAGGTAAGGTGGGGAAGTGGGGAGACAGGCCCATGATATCTGTTCCCAGGTAAGACCTCGGTGGAGGAGTGGAAGAAGTGTGTCCAGGAGAGCCCGGCTCCCTGGGGAGAGCTGGCAACGGACAATATCATCTTGACGGTGCCAACTGCAGACCTGCGGGCCCTGGAGGACCCCGAGCCTGTGCTCCGCCTCTGGGACGAGATGATGCAGGCGACAGCCCGGCTGGCAGCCCAGCCTTTCCCTTTCTGCCGGCCCGAGAGGATTGTTGCCGACGTGCAGATCTCAGCCGGTGAGTGCTCCAGGGCTGTGCGCCTCCTAGTCAGTGCACACCATTGACTCAGTACTTTGCCTTTTTTAGTGTCTAGTATATGAAAGGCATAACCTTGCCGGTAAAGGAAAAAAGACTTTGATGGGGAGGCAGAGATGTTCACACACGAAAAGATAAATCATTTATGTCTACAAGGTGAGATTTCACAGGACGGCAGGACAGGCTCAGAAAAAAAAAATGCTACTGGGAGTTCACAGATAGCGATGAGCCATCTCTTTGTTGTTTCTAGGAGAGGTTAAAATAGAAATATACCTCCGAACAGAAGAGATTTGGCAATGGAAAGAAGGAGCGGTTTGTGCTCAGTACTGAGTGGTTTACATGAAAGAAAAAGGAGGACATCTAGTTCTGACACACTGAGATTTCCTTTGGACCTCAGTTTTCTTCTCTCTAAAAATGGAGAAGATGACCTCTGCTAATGAGTATGAACCTGCACGACAGGGGTTTACATGGCCGAAGAAATGACACTATTCTCCAATCCAGACACAGGACATGGTGTCACAGACTCACGAGACAGGAATATCACACAAAATGAAGCACGGAACCGTAGCAAGAATGGCTGTGCAAAGCGTATTCATGTTGTTCAGGGCCGGAGAGAGGAGGAGGGCCTAACTCTGGCGTGAAAGGCTGGGCAGGGGGCGGGGACGCTCCAGTTTCTCACCAGGTAAAGGAGGCCGTCTACTTTCCGATCAGCATGGAGATTCTGGTGTTGCAGAGGGCGACCCGGATGGTGAGGAAAAGTCACCCGGCAGAGAGGAATGAAGGGAGATGGGTTTGGGTCCTCCCTGTCCCTCATCTCTTGCTTCTGCGTCCCCAGGCTGGATGCACGCAGGGTACCCCATCATGTGCCATGTGGAGTCTGTGCAGGAGCTCACTAATGAGGCAGGCATGAGGAGTGGGGGTCTGTGGGGCCCCATCCATGAGCTGGGGCACAACCAGCAGCGACAAGAGTGGGAGTTTCCCCCACACACCACTGAGGCCACCTGTAACCTCTGGTCAGTCTACGTGCATGAGACGGTCCTGGGCATCCCCAGGGCTCGGGCCCATCCTGCTCTGAGCCCTCCAGAACGAGAGAAGAGAATCAAAACACACCTAGGAAAGGGAGCCCCACTGCATGACTGGAACTTGTGGACAGCTCTGGAAACATACCTACAGGTACGGAGAAAGTGAGGGAGGTGAGAGTAACCAGCCCCTCCACCTGGATCCGCTTTACTGCCCCCTCCAGAACGGGTATGGCGTGGGTGGGACTGTACCACACGGTGGAGCTTCCCAGGTTATATATCTCTGAGATGGAGAAAATGACACCTGTTCTACTCGCCTCCTGTACTTTGATGAAAAGTATTATGAAAAACAAAGTAGGCAGACAAAATATGTCCTACTGGCCTATTGGTCATGACCTGAAGTCTGAGTTAGGCATTCCTGAGATTAGAGCCAAGCACTTCCGCTTACTGGTTTTGACCATGGTTGCCTAATAAGTGCTCCAGAAATGGGAGTTGTTCTGTTTTTCTTGACGTTAGTTCTGTGAATTAAGCGAATGCTACATCCCTTCATCCATCCGTTTGTAGTAACAGTGATATGTCTCCGGGATAACTGCATTACAAGAGCTGTCTAGGAGATAACTGTGATCAAGGCTCTCTGACTTTAATCACTCCACTTGAACCTGAACCATCTTTAGAATGAATAAATGAATAACCAACCAACCCCACTTCACGAGAACACCAAAGTCCTGAAGCAGATAGACTTACTGTGAAATAAGCACGAAGCCCTGTCCTCTCCCCAACTTGCTCTGAATATTAATGTTTCAGAGTTCTCGAGGCTGTTCCCCAGGTCAGATCTCCTATGCTGCCTACCACATCCCTATATGGCAGTGGTGTCGCCTGCTTTTCAGAGAGGCAGATACAGGATTAAAGAATTTTCAGCCTGTCCCATGTCACTCATTTAAATGATGGACCCAAAACCTAAAATCAGAAGTTAATGACAAGCCTCCATCTTTGGTACTGCCTCTCAATCATTTCTCTTACCCTTACCTTTTTTTTTTTTTTTAGTATTTATTTATTGTTGGGAGAGTGCAAGCAAGGGAGGGGTAGAGAAAGGAGGACAGAGGATCCAAAGCAGGCTCTGCGCTGACAATCTGAGGGCAGCAAGCTTGATGTGGGGCTTGAACTCACAAACCGCGAGATCATGACCTGAGTCGAAGTGGGACACTCAACCGCTGAGCGACACAGGCATCCCTCTTCCGCTTGTTTTCTAAGAGTGAATGGAGACCGCCCCACTCAATGAGATGACTTTGCACTGCCTCAGTTCCATACTCTTACAAGCCAGTCTGAGGGTCTACAGGGAGACAGACCTTAAATAGTAGCTCGGCGCCAAAGTTTAAGTTAAAGCCATAATTATACCCTACCCAACTACCCACTCGCCATGGAGCCCTGAAGACATTTGCAGAAGTTACGGAAAGATCCATCATCTTGGGGTCTGGGACTTGGTCTCAGATGGGCAGACACCTTCTGATTCGTCTCCTGCTTGCCACCCTTCCTCCCGCTGTTGCCCTGGTGCAACTCACTGCTCTTCTCTGGTCTGTGACAACAGCTTCCTTGCCTCAACCCCCTACTGTCCATCGTCCACTTTACTTCCAAAATAATCTTAATATTCCATGATTAAAACTCTTAAAGTGATCTCTACATACAGAGTAAAGTCAAAGTCACCTAGCAGGGTGTACAAGACCCTGCCAGCTTCATCTCCCAGTTCCCTCGCCTGCCAAGTTACACTCCGGTACTCCAAGCTCCTTCCTGCTACAAACACAGTTTGCTGCCTCAGGTTCTTGTCCCCCAGCCCCCAGGTTTCCTTCCTTCCTTCCTGGTCTTGAAACGTGCTTGAACATTTTATCTATTGCCTGTCAAGTTAAGTCACCTGTCAAAATTCAGCTCTATTGCCCTCCTCTCCTGATAAGCTTCCTTTTTTGGTCATTTATTTACACGCCTGTCTCTCCCACTGACCCGTGACCTCTGGAAAGACAGGAGCTCTTAATCACTTTTGTTTAGTGTACACTATATTTAATAAATACTGTATGTATGGTAAGTGTTTGCTGACACATTAATTAACATTCATGAGCAGGAGGACCTTCAGAGGCCAGGGCAGTAAGATCAGAGGGAGGTCTGACTTAAGATGTCCTTCATCCTCCTTCACAAAATTCTCTACAAAAGAAGGGAGGTCTGGGACACCCCAGAACCTCTTCTCATTCTAAGGCTCTGTAGTCTTAGCCAACAAGGGCGTCCTGCCCATGGCGTTCCGGTGGGCTGCCCCTCCATGGACATGAGTCACTCTCATTTTGAGCCCCTGGTGACATGCCTGCTTCTCGTTTTGCCCCAAAGGCTATGTTCCACAGAGCAAACTAGGAGCCTTGAGATAGCTGTATAAAAACAGGGATTTTTATTATGTCTGGAAACTGCTAGAAGTACCCAGCTTTCAGGGTCCCACAGGCCAAACATGTAAGATATGAGGGTTTCCCAACCTGATCAGGAACAAACATGTTTAATGCCTAGGAAAACATTTAGGATCTGGGGATATAATTTTTTAAATTACAGATAATTATAATAGCTGTCATTTATTGAGTATTTACCTCTTTTCAGATATTAGGTTCCCGGTGAAATCCCCTACTAAATTCAAGAGGTTCAGGTTTTGTGGTCAGGAGGTGGAAGGAGCCAGCAGGGCTGTATTTATGTGCAGGGGTAGGGTGGGGAGACAGGGGCAAGTCACGGAAGCTCATGAATGGTCAAGGGGAAGAAATCACTGTAACTGAAATTCTTTAGAACATGCGTGTTGCAGGTACTTTCACAAACTTGGTACCTCATTCTGCCCCTTCCTTCTCTTCTCAGCTCCAGGAGGCCTTTGGGTGGGAGCCGTTCACCCAGCTCTTTGCTGAGTACCAGACGCTCTCTGGCATCCCCAAAGACAAGGCTGGCAAGATGAATCTATGGGTGAAGAAGTTCTCAGAAAAGGTGCAGAAGAATCTGGCTCCATTCTTTGAGGCCTGGGGCTGGCCTGTCCAGAAGGAAGTGGCCACCAGCCTGTCCTGTCTGCCTGAGTGGCAGGAAAACCCCATGCGGGTGCACACGCATCCTCGGGTATAAAGGATGTGCAGAAAGGTGGTGGAGGGATAGGAACAATCACTCGCCAAGGCCACCACCCGTGTTTCCAGCTTAGCTTCTTGAGCCTGAGCCCCACTTCCATCCCTGTCTTCAGGAAGGCAGTGTAGGTCCTAAGACAAAATTACACCAACCTTTTCAGGAAAACACCCTTGTTACTATTTCCCTGTTCAACCGACTTGCTTCACCAGCAGAGGCCCTTTCATCCGCGCATCTTGAGGTCCTGTAGGCTCCTGGCTTCTACTTTTGACCAACAGTTCTAACGACTTGGGTTACCATAATAATCTGACATCACTTCCTCACCCCTGCTGCCTTGAACATGACTGTTAATTTCTTACGTTTTGGAAGTTTTCAAATAGCAAGAGAAACAGGCTGATATAGAGAGCCCTGAATCTGTTTGGTTCTGTTGAAAATCTCTTCAACTCTGTGCTTCTGTATTCTCATCCATGACTCGGGGATAAAAGTCTACTGTTTGATAATGGTGAACATGTTTGTCCACCGGAAAATGCATAAAGGGTATTCTTTAGTTTTTGCCAGGTCCCATGGTGGCCTGTCTATCCTGTCTTGTGTGGACAACTTGAAAACTGACCCCAGTTCAGAGTTGGCCACCTGAGGTGGGCATGCAGTCTCTGCATAAGAGTATTTAAGGAGTACAGGTGTTGTTTCCAGACATGGTACTGATGATAGTTATTGAGATTTCAGCCTGTCTTATGTCATTCCTCCCACCTCTAGAAGGACTCCTGGATATGACATAACCCAAAGAATGGTACAAACTCAGAAAAGATGGCGTAAACTCAAATTGAATGTTACAAATTCACTTGGTCTTCTTAGTTAGTTCCATCTTCTAGTACTTTTGTTTCAGCCAAAAGTAAATGTCACAGTAGTAACCCCTACCAGGTCCACCAGCCTGTTTGTTCTCAGCACAAAACAGGCGACTGATTCCTCTGGTCACCACATTATCAAGGCACTGTCTGGTGATAATGGCAGCTGTGCTGAAAGTCTTTGTGCATGACAGGCTTCACTCGGGAGCAGGACTACTGGGTGCAACAGACCAAATTAACCCTGAGCTTTCTAATACTCCATTCCGGCCCATCCCAACTCTTTGTCGAGGTGGAGTTCTAACTGGAGTTCGGTCTCCAGAATTAATGGGGTGTGGCCATTTTTCTCTAGCTTACTTTTAAACAGTATTTTTGTTGTTTTCAATATCATTCCATGAGGTGTGGTCAGAGTAGAGTCGCTCCTCCGAAGAGCTGACCCAGGAAAAGTCTTTTTTGAATCCCATCCTCCTCCTCCTGATTCTAGGATAATTTCTTTTTATTTCACTACCATCTTTTCTCTGGTGCTTTTTGCATGAAAGGTGCTCAGTAAACATTTCTGAGTTGACAGAACAGTAATGATACCCAGCACACGATGAGCAATCAATTCAGCGTTGTGTGGGGTGTTTAATGTGAGTTATCTCATGGAATTTTCACAACAGACATTTGAAGTAGGTACTATTATTCCTGTGTCAAAGATGAGGAGACAGATGCTGAGGGATATTAAGTAACTTCTTAAGTCACCAGGCTAATAAAAGGATAAGTCTGGGTTTCAGTGAAACCCCTCGCAATGAAAAACTCCACCATGAAAGAATTACAATTTAAACAAAAATTCACCTAGAAAATGGAATTTCAACAAACTTCTGACTTACCTCATGTTAACTAATGAATTTTTATTAAATATCAAATTTAACCTCCAAAAAGTATTGGTACCTGATTTTCTGATTTTCTCAGCATGTGACTAGCCTCCCTATCAGTAGAGAAAGGCGTTGAACCCAGGAAATTCAAATCCTGAGTTGGTATTCTTAACTATGATGTTTTAAGGAGAGTAATGGATGGATAATACTGGGTTTAAGAGGTTGCCACAGAGATGAAGACAAACCTGACTCTTCCCCACACACTCTGTAGTGGAAACTGGAACCCTTCTCTCTCTTGCAGATGACTCTGCTGGTTGTTTCTAAGTTCACAATTAACTGTAACTGTGACAACGTCAGGGTATTCTGTATCCAAATACATTTGCTCACAAGGATGTCGATATACGCCTCAACATCAATAAATGCTGTTTTCCAGGAACTCTTACAAGTGCTTTTATTTTTTATGTTCACAACAGTCCTACGGAATAAGTACTATTACTATATCCATTTTGGAGAGAAGGAAGTTGAGATATGGAGCTAAGTGGTAAAGCCCAGGTTGGACTCCAGAGCCCAAACTTTCAACCAAAATACCTATGCCAACATATACCTCCACGTGTAGGGGTGCCTGGGTGCCTGAGTCGATTAAGTGTCTGACTTCAGCTCAGGTCATGATCTCACAGTTTGTGAGTGTGAGCCCTGCATCCTGGGCTCTGTGCTGCCAGCTAAGAGACTGGA
The DNA here is from genome assembly GCA_030068075.1 of Paguma larvata. Taxonomy (NCBI): domain Eukaryota; kingdom Metazoa; phylum Chordata; class Mammalia; order Carnivora; family Viverridae; genus Paguma; species Paguma larvata. Next base: position 92,215,877 of record CM057834.1, on the reverse strand, counting down.
GCCTGTTTCAAATTCTGTGCCTCCCTCTCTCTGCACCGCTTCCATTCATCCTCTCTCTCTCTCTCTCTCTCTCTCTCTCTCTCTCTCTCTCTCTCACACACACACACACACACAAATAAACATTAAAAAAAACTTGGATGTGTAGCTACTGAACCACAAATGACCAGATCCAAACTACTAAAAACCAAAACATATTTCTAGTTACTCAAAATAAATTACTTAATGATAAGGGTCATTCATCCAAGGTACACATCCTTTAATACCATGATCTGATGCTTCAAAATAACAGCCTGGTGGAGTGCTAGAAGCTTGTCTTAAACACAGCACTTGTATCCACGTGTCCTTTGCCTCAACTTCCATTCTTCACAGCATGGGACAAGGAACCACATATGTTCTTAGAGCCTGTTAGATCTAATATCTGAAATACCCAAATTCCTAGGATATTGGACAAATTTCAAAGGAAAGACATCACCCTAGGATAATTTAGGCAAATAATAATGGCTGCTTTACAGTTTTTGAGGTGATAAAACGGACTCTACCTGTATCTTCTCCCCTTAGCACTATATAGCCACTGACCTATTAGGACGGGCAATTAATTGCAAAACCATTAGAGTACTAAAGGTTGGTCACACTGAATAGAAACATAAAACTTCCTACTTGTCTAGCAAATATTGTTAAAATGAAACAACAAGCCCTGCTAAAGGAAATTAAAGTAATGTCTATCTTGAATGAACTTAGGCACTGTAGATTCTGGGGTCTCCTATGCTGTTCTTTGTCTCCTCCTTGTGGCCACTCAGAAACATTACAACTCACCATCAACAGCATTGTTCCCATAGTGGCAAACTCAGTCCCTGCCTTCGTTTTAGTTTACAAGAGCTATCCATGTGACTTTTCCCATAAAGTAACTGCTAGTCAATATGCTCTTCACTTAAAAAAAAATATTCTAAGTGAATTTTTTAAAGCAAAGAAATAAGACTGTTAGAAGAGGACAAATACACAAATTCCCCAAAGAGGCAATTTAAACCTACTATCCAAATCTTTCTTAAAGGTCTCAAAGGGCTTGTGTTTATTATGAAGGCAAATATCTCACCAAAGACACCATGGCTTTTGATATTTGAAGACAGATACACAGAAGAGGCCAAGTTTCACTTGTACTACCCATGAACAATCTCCCAAATCGATTTGCTCTTACTTGAATAGAAACAAATTCATCTACTGTTAACCTCATAACATTGTTAAAATGGATTTAGATTCTTGGCATACAATAGAGCCACTGTCTTTATTCAATACACATGTGAAATTTTAGTTAATACCTCTTGTTAAATGTGTAAGTTTCCTCTTGCTTCATACCACACAGAGAAAGAAACTTGACCACATGATTAAAAAAAAAATCTACTGACAGAAGGACATCAAGTACTACAAACTTCTTATCAAAAATTGAGTAATGATAGGATAGCCAGCCATGAGATGCTTAAGGCTAGTAAGAGTTCTGCTAAAATAAAAATGGAAAAAGCATATTAGGAAATAAAATAATTTCAATTTACCAGCAGTTTCACCCATACCTGGATCAATAATCACCGCAACAAATGGGACCCATGATCAAGGAATTCTGACTCTACTCGGACCTCATGAGTCTTTTGTCTTTTTAGATCTCTGTTCTCAAACTTGCTGTCAAGGCCTCTGGCTATGCTGTAGGACTAGAAGATGAGGGTTCTAGAAGCAGCAACTATGTTGGGCCCCAAGATCTTGAAAGGTTACAGAATCAAATACTCAGGTACACAAAGAATTCCTGCACCATCTCCAATAAATGGGCTAGGGTCAAGCCCTGGGACATGGGACAACTGGTATACTGGATCCAAAGTAATACAGAACAAACCAATCTGAAAGCAGTTGGCCAAATATACAGATAAGAGTAACATTTTCGTCTTGCATATTGACACCAACTAAATATGTGTGTGCATGCACGTGTGTGTGTGTCCACATAGTATTTAAAAGTCAAAGAGGAATTATGCAGTAGTTACCTCATTTAGAGTGGATGTTCCATTGGGAGCTCAAGCTACTCCTGCAGTAGCAGGAAACTGGTTTATGAATATGGATAGGTGGTTGCCCTTAAAAGGATTTCAGCCAAAGTATCTCTTTAATTATATCCACATTGTATATTCAGCTGAAAAAGACAAAACAAAAATGGATAGCGTTGAGGGATATTCTACTCTATTTTTCTTTGCCTTTACTTGAAACAATATTCCTTGGCGTAGATAGTTCTGAGTTTATGTAATAAATGTTTTAAATTAACATGACTAGGATATTATGGTTTTCTATAAAAAAGATTCTGTCCTCTTGGACACCTCCAGAAATAATGAGATTCTGGGGTAGGTGTTGGAACATCATCTTAAGGCTTTTAAAGAACAAATTAAAGCGAAACATGGAAATTGTTTCAATCTATGCAAAGGCCAGATAATCTGAAGGAAGAAGCAATAAGCTACAACTCAGAAATAGGCAGAACTTTGAACTTTACTGACCATAATCCACCTGTTATAATATAGACTTTAAAATAAAAAAACAAAAGTATTTTTGAGAACACTGTCGGAGGGGCCAAGATGACAGAGCAGCATGGAAGTTCTCAGCTTCTCTCGTCTCCAAAATGCAGCTAGATCAACATCAGCCAACCTGCACACCTAGAAAGTTGATCCCTAGAAAGGGATTAACGCAACAATCTGGAAAACTTGACCACAGAACTCATATGTGGTGTGGAGAGGTGAACTGGGGGAGAGACAGAAGCCACAGAGGGTAGGGAGCTGTTGTTGTTCGCAGAGAGAGGATGGAGACAGGGGAAGAGTACGGGAGAAGCACCCCCCCCAAAAGCAGCTGGAGAGAAAGAGAAAGAGTGGAAACACCCATAAGGGAATTAAGAAAAGGAGAGAGGAGAAAGAAGAGGGTTTGGATACCATTAAGACTCTATGAACAGGGGAGCATAGAGTCTGAAAATCTGCAGTTCGATACGTGGTGGAGCTCTGGTGACAAGAACAAATCCGCAAGAGCAGAGAGGGAGGTCTGAGGGGTCCTTGGGCCACACGGGGAGAGGCGGTTCCCCTGCTAGGAGGACGTTCCGTAGAGGCTGTGCAGCCTCCCTACAGGCAAAGGTCTCAGCAACCCAAGAAAAGCCACGCTTACTGGTGTTGGAACAAGGACATTAAAAGACAAGAACAAGGTGCTAGATGTGTGTTGTGATTTACCACACTCCCAGAAACACTGCTGCTACATGATCAGGCAAACTTTTTCTGGGGCGGGCTGGCACCCAGCCACAGTCTCTGAGCATCTGGAGAGGTGTGGTTGTGAGGGTTCCTGGGGGTGGGCCAGCAGCTGGCCTTTGCTTGCCAAGACCCTCCCCCAGAGGTTTGGAGCGGGTTGAAGCTGCAGTGTCCTCAGAAGTGAGGACTTTGGAAACACAGCCCCATCTGAGATAAAACTCAGGAGGGAGGTGCCACCTGTCAGGCTGATGAGTTAGTCACAGACAGGGAAGAAGCAGGGAGTGGATGGAGGCCAGAGACAGAGGAGGGGTGCTTGATTGCCAGTGGCTAAAGCACGGAGTTGTGATACAAGAGACTGGATAGCTGGGTGATGCCATTTTCACCTCTCCCACGCGTGTGCATACACATGCCGCAATGATCCACCCCAGTAAGCTAACCAGCGTCATCTAGTGGAGAAGGGAGCCATTACACCAAGTCCTGTCCAACTGCACCAACCATGCTCTAGAGGAACATAAGTCTCTCCACCTTTTTAGTTTACGAACTATCAAGTGCTTCATAGTTTGACTTATCCAGGGAAACTGGATATAATTTCAATCGAATTCCATTCTGTGTGCCGGTCCATCTATTCAATATTTTCTTTTTCTTTTCTTTTCTTTCTCTTGAATACAGAAAGAGAAAAAATTATTTTTATTTTCATTTGTATAAAACAGGATTTTTCTTTAATTTTTTTCTACTATATTTTTTCCTTTTTGGTAAATTTCTTATTCTACTTCACTTTCATCATTTCATTTTATTCTATTTTATTGTATGCGTTTTTTTTTATTTTAAATATTTTCCATTTTTTTTTTCTTTCCTTGCCTTTTTTCTCTTTTCTACCAAGCTTCTTTCAACAAACAGAGCAAAACACACTTAGGACCTAACATTCTTTATTTGATTTTTTTGTATTATTTTTAATTTTTATTTTTATCAATCTATTTTCTTCCTCCAAAATGATGAAAAGACGGAATTTGCCTCAAAAGAAAGAACAGGAAGAAATGACACCCAAGGACTTAATCAACACAGATTCAAAGCAAGATGTCTGAAGCAGAACGTAGAATCACGATAATAAGAATAAAAGCTAGGGTTGAAAAAAGCATAGACACTCTTTCTGTGGAAGTAAAAGCAGTAAAATCTAGTCAGGACAAATTAAAAATGCTGTAAGTGAGATGTAATCCCAAATACATGCCATGGTGACAAGGATGGATGAAGCAGAGCAGCAAATCGGTGATATATACAGGGCAAATTATGGAGAATAATGAAACAGAAAAAAAGAGGAAAATTAAGGCAAAAGAGCATTATATAAGAATTAGACAACTCAGAGTTCATCCAGGGGTTGCAGGGATGGTTCAATATTTGCAAATCAATCAATGTAATACATCGCATTAACAAAAGACAAGATAAGAACCATATGATCCTGTCAATAGATGCAGAGAAAGCATTTGACAAAGACAACATCCTTTCCTGATAAAAACTCTCAAGAGAGTGGGGATAGAAGGAACATACTTAGGCATCATAAAATCCATTTATGAAAAGCCCACAGCTAATATCATCCTCAACGGGGAAAAACTGAGAGCCTTCCCCCTGAGATCAGGAACACGACAGGGATGTCCACTCTCACCACTGCTATTTAACATAGTGTTGGAGGTCCTAGCATCAGCAATCAGACAACAAAGCAAAATAAAAGGCATCAGAATAGTCAAGGATGAAGTCAAACTTTCACTTTTCAAAGACGACATGATACTTTATATGAAAAACCCAACAGAATCCACCAAAAACCTACTAGAACTGACCCATGAATTTGGCAAAGTTGCAGGATACAAAATCAATGCACAGAAATCGGTGGCATTCTTATACACCGACAATGAAGCACTAGAAAGAGAAATAAACAAGCGAATCCCATTCATAATTGCACCAAAAACCTTAAAATACTTAGGAAGAAACCTAATCAAAGGTGTAAAAGATCTCTACACTGAAAACTGTAAAAAACTTCAGAACGAAATTGAGGAAGACACAAGGAAATGGAAAAACATCCCATGCTCATGGATTGGAAGAATAAATATTGTTAAAGTGGCAACACTACTCAAAGTAAACTACACATTCAATGCAATCCCAAACAATATTGCACCAGCATTCTTCTCAAAGCCAGAGCAAATGATCCTAAAATTTATATGGAACCACAAAAGACCCCGAATAGCCAAAGTAATATTGAAGAAGAAAACCAAAACGGGAGGCATCACAATACCAGACATTAACCTCTACTACATTAACCACTACTACAGTCTGGTTATAATCCAGACTGTATGGTATTGGCACAAAAACAGACACATAGACCAATGGAATAGAATAGAGAGCCTAGAAATGGACCCACAAGCATATGGTGAACTAATCTTTGACAAAGCAGGAAAGAGTATTCAGTGGAAAAAAGACAGCTTCTTTAACAAATGGTGCTGGGAAAACTGGACAGCAACATGCAGAAGAATGAAACTAGACCACTTCCTTACATCACTCACAAAAACAAACTCAAAATGGATGAACGACCTGAATGTGAGACAGGAAACCATCAAAATCCTAGAGGAGAAAGCAGGAAAAAACCTCTTTGACCTGAGCCGCAGCAATTTTCCACATGACACATCTGCATAGGCGAGGGGATATAAAGCAAAAATGAACTATTGGGACCTCATGAAGATAAAAAGCTTCTGCACGGCAAAGGAAACAACCAACAAAACTAATAGACAAATGACGGAATGGGAAAGGATAATTGCAAATGACATATCGGATAAAGGACTAGTATCTAAAATATATAAAGAACTTACCGAACTCCACACCTGAAAATGAATAATCCAGTGAAGAAACGGACAGAAAATATGAATAGACATTTCTCCGAAGGTAACATCCCGATGGCAAACAGACACATGGAACGATGCTCAATGTCACTCATCATCAAGGAAATACAAATCAAAACCACACAGAGATACCTCCTCACACTGGTTAGAGTGGCGAAAATAAATAAATCAGCGAACTATAGATGCTGGCGAAGATGTGGAGAAGCAGGCACCCTCCTACACTGTTGGTGGGAATGCAAACTAGCGGAGCCACTCTGGAAAATGGTGTGGAGGTTCCTCAAAAAAATGCAAATAGAACTACCCTATGTCCCAGCAAGAGCACTGCTAGGAATCTACCCAAGAGACACAGGAGTGCTGATGCAAAGGGGCATGTGTACCCCGATGTTCATAACAGGACTTTGGACAATAGCCAAATCATGGAAAGAGACTAAGTGTCCGTCTACTGATGAATGGATAACGAACATGTGGTGTGTGTGTGTATATATACACATACACACATACATACAATGGAATACTACGGAGCAGTGAGGAAGAATGAAATCTGGCCATGCGTAGCAACATAGATGAAACTGGAGGATATTTTACTAAGTGAAATAAGTCAGTCAGACGAAGACAGATACCATATGATTCCACGCATAGGTAGATTTTGAGGACTTAGCAGAAAACCATGGGGGATGGGAAGAGAGGAAAGGAAAAAAGACACAGAGAGGGAGAGAGACAGAACATAAGAGACTCTCAAAGACTAAGAACAAATGGAGGGGTGAGGGGTGTGGGAGGGGGGAGAGTGGGTGACGGGCACAGAGGAGAGCACTTGTTGGGATGAGCACTGGGTGTTTTGTGGAAACAAATTTGACGATAAATTATTTAAAAAGAAAAAAAGGAATTAGAGAACTCAGTGACCCATGAAAAAGGAATAACATTTCAATCATAAGGGTCCCAGAAGATGAAGAGAGAGGAAACGGGATAGAAGGTTTATGTGAGCAAATCAGAGATGAAAACTTTCCTAACCTGGTGAAAAACACAGACATCAAAATCCAGGAAGCACAGAGGACTCCCATTAGATTCAACAAAAACCAACTAGCAACAAGACAGATCACAGTCAAATTACAAAATACACAGACAAGGGAAGAATCATGAAAGCAGCAAGGGAAAAAAACGTCTTTAACCTACAAGAGAAGACAGATCAGGTTCACAGCAGACCGATCCACAGAAACTTGGCAGGCCAGAAAGGACTGGCAGGATATATTCTATACGCTGAATTTGAAAAATATGCAGCCAAGAATTCTTTATCCAGCAATGCTGTCATTCAAAACAGGAGGAAAGATAAACAGTATCCCAGACAAACAAAAACTGAAGGAGTTTGTGACCACTAAGCCAGCCCTGCAAGAAATTTTCAGAGAGACACTCTAAGGGGAGAAAAGATGAAACAAAACAAAAAAGACCAAAAGCAACAAAGACTAGACAGGAACAGAGAACACCACTAGAAACTCCAACTCTACAGGCAACACACTGGCAATAAATTCTTATCTTTCAGTACTCTCTCTAAATGTCAATGGATTAAACGGTCCAATCAGAAGACACAGGGTAACAGAATGGACAAGAAAACAAGATCCATCTATATGCTGTTCACAAAACACCCATTTTAGACGTAAAGACACTTTCACATTGAACGTAAGGGGAGGGAGAACTATGTACCATGATAATGGATAAAAAAAGAAAGTCAGAGTAGCCATACTTATATCAGACAAGCTAGATTTTAAAATAAAGACTGTGGGGCGCCTGGGTGGCTCAGTCGGTTAAGCGGCTGACTTCGGCTCAGGTCATGAGTCTCACAGTCTGTGAGTTTGAGCCCCCTATCGGGCTCTGTGCTGACAGCTCAGAGCCTGGAGCCTGCTTCGGATTCTGTGTCTGCCTCTCTCTCTCTGCGCTTCCCCTGCTCATGCTCTGTCTCTCAAAAATAAATAAACAAAAAAATAAAATAAAATAAAGACTGTAACAAGAGATGAAGAAGGGCATTATATCATAATTAAGGGGTTATCCACCAAGACGACCTGACAATTATAAACATCTAAGTGGAAGTACCCAAATATATAAATCAATTAATCCCATACAGAAAATCGATGATAATACCATAATTGTAGGAGACTTCAACACCCCACTACACCAATGGACAGACCATCTAAAGAGAAAATCGACAAAGAAACAATGGCTTTGAATGACACGCTGGACAGGATGGACTTAACAGATATATTCAGAACATTTCATCCTAAAGGAGCAGAATAAACATTCTTCTCTAGTGCACATGGAACATTCTCCAGATCACATACTGGGACACAAATCAGCCTTCAATGAGTACAAACAGATAGAGATCATACTGTGCATATTTTCAGACCATGACCCTGTGAAACTCGAAATCAACCACAAGAAAAAATTTGGAAAGACAAATACTTGGAGACTAAAGAACATCCTACTAAAGAATGAATGGGTAAAGCAAGAAATTAAAGAGTGAATTAAAAAGGACATGGAAGCCAATGAAAATGATAACACTACAGCCAAAAACCTCTGGGACAGAGCAAAGGTGGTCGAAAGAGGGAAGTATATAGCAATCCAGTCCTTCCTAAAGAAGGAAGAAAGGTCTCAGATACACAACCTAACCTCACTCCTTAAACAGCTGGAAAAAGAACAGCAAATAAAGCCCCAAACCAGCAGAAGGGAAATAACAAAGATTAGAGAAGAAATCAATAATATTGAAATAAATTAAAATAAACAATAGAACAGATCAATGAAACCAGGAGCTCGTTCTTTGAAAGAATTAACAAAATTGATAAAACCCTAGCCAGTTTGAACAAAAAGAAAAAGGAAAGGACCCAAATAAGTAAAATCAAGAATGGAAGAGGAGAGATCACAACCAATACGCAGGAATACAAACAATAAGAAAATATTATAAGCAACTATATGCTGATAAATTGGGCAATCTGGAAGAAATGGACAAATTCCTATACACAGATAAACTACTAAACTAAAACGAGAAGAAATAGAGAATTTGAACAGACCCATAACTAGTAAAGAAATCAAAATAGTAATCAAAAATCTCCCAAAAAAACACAAGAGTCCAGGACCAGATGGCTTTCCAGGAAAATTCTACCAAACATTTAAAGAAGAGTTAACACCTATTCTTTTGAAGCTGTTACAAAAAGTAGAAATGGAATAAAAACTTCCAAACTCACTCTATCAAGTAAGCATTACCTTGATTCCAAAATCAAAGACCCCACTAAAAAGGAGAACTACAGACCAATTTCCCTGATGAACATGGATGCAAAAATCCTCGACAAGATAATAGCCAACTGGATCCAACAATACATTAAAAAGAATTATTCACCATGAGCAAGTGGGATTTATACCTGGGATGCAGGGCTGGTTAATACCCACAAAACAATGAGCGTGATACATCACAGCAATAAAAGGACAAGAACACCATGATCCTCTCAAGGAAGCAGAGAAAACATTTGACAAAAAACACATCCTTTCTTGATAAAAACCCTCAAGAAAGTGGGGATAGAGGATTGTACCTCAAGACCATAAAAGCCATATATGAAAGATCCCCGCTAATATCATTCTCAATGGGGAAAAACTGAGAGCTTTCCCTATAAGGTCAGGAACACAGCAGGGATGTCCACTCTCGCCAGTTATTCAACACAGTATTGGAAGTCCTAGTCTCAGAAATCAGACAACACAAAGGAATAAAAGGCATCCTAATCAGCAAAGAGGAAGTCAAACTTTCACTCCTCACAGATGACATGATACTGTATATGGAAAACCCAAAAGATTACGCCAAAAAACTGTTAGAACTGATCCATGAATTCAGCGAAATCACAGGATATCAAGTCAACTCACAGAAATCATGTGCATTTCTATACACCAAGAATGAAGCAACAGAAAGAGAAATCAAGAATCGATCCCATTTATAACTGCACCAAAAACCATAAAATACCTAGAAATAAACCTAACCGAAGAGTTAAAATATCTATACACTGAAAACGATAGAAAGTTTATGAAAGAAACTGAGGAAGACACAAAGAAATGAAAAAAAATTCCATGCTCCTGGGTTGGAAGAAAAAATACTGTTAGAATATGGATACTACGCAAAGAAATATGTATATTCAATGCAATCCCTATCAAAACATACCAGCATTCTTCACAGAGGTAGCACAAACAATCCTAAAATTTGTATGGAACCAGAAAAGACCCCAAATAGCTAAAGCAAACCTGAAAAAGAACATGAAGGCTGGAGGCATCACAATTCCAGTCTTCAAGGTGCATTACAAAGATACTATCATCAAGACAGTATGGTACTGCCACAAAAACAGACACCAGACACACAGATGAATGGAACAGAAAAGAGAACCCAGAAATGGACCCATGAACATATGGCCAACTAATCTTTGACAAAGCAGGAAAGAATATCCAATGGAATACACAGTCTCTTCAGCAAACGGTGTTAGAGAAACTAGACAGCGACATGCAAAAGAATGAACCTGGACCACTTTCTTACACTATATACAAAACTAAACTTAAAATGAATGAAAGAGCTAAATACAAGACAGGAAGCCATTAAAATCCTAGAAGAGAAAACAGGCAACGACCTCTTTGGCTTCGACCACAACAACTTCTTACTTGACATGTCTCCGGAGGCAAGGGAAACAAAAGCAAAAATGAACTACTGGGACCTCATCAAGATAAAAAGCAAAGGAAACAATCAGCAAAACTAAAAGGCAACCAACGGAATGAAAAGATATTTGCAAATGACATATCTGATAAAGGGTTAGTATCCAAACTCTATAAAGAACTTACCAAACTCAACAACCAAAAAACAAATAATCCAGGGAATAAATGGGCAAAAGACATGAACACTTTTCCAAAGAAGACATCCAGAGGGCTAACAGACACATGAAAAAATGCTCAAAATCACTCATCATCAGGGAAATACAAATCAAAACCACAATGAGATACCACCTCACACCTGTCAGAATGCCTAATATTGCAACTGAGGAAACAACAGATGTTGGTGAGAATATGGAAAAGAGGAACCCTTCTGCACTGCTGGTGGGAATGCAAACTGGTGCAGCCATTCTGGAACACGGTATGGAGGTTCCTCAAAAAATTAAAAACAGAAATATCCTACAACCCAGCAATTGCACTACAAGGTATTTATCCAAGGATACATGTGTGCTGTTTCAAAGGGGCACATGCACCCTAATGTTTATAGTTTTTTTTTTCTTTTGGTCAAAATGATGGGTGCAGAAGAGTATATTACTGTGGTTCTAATTTATGCTGTCCTGGTTACTAATGAGCTTAGGCAACTTTGCATATATAAATTTGACATTTAGATTCTGTTTTATTCTCGGTGCATTTTTCTGTTGGATTTTCTGTTATGGTTTTTCTGTTTATATAACTGTGGTTGGTTAAATGTTTTCTGATAACTTCTCCCACTCTGGGTTGCCCTTTCTTTCTTTTTCTGATATCAGGTGATAAACATTACTTCTTCTGATAAACATTACAAGTCCAAGGTATCAATTTTTTCCTTATGGGTAGGGTAATGCTAACTGCATCTTGATTAAAAATTACTTTGTTTACCCAAATTCCATGAAGATATTTTTTTATACTATCTTCCAAGAGTTTTGCTACTTTCAAGTGAAGATCTTTAAATGAGTTTTTTTGTGTCATGTGAAGTAAGAACACAATTTCAGTGTCAAAAAATATGGCTCCCAGTTATCATAACATCCTTCATTGAAAAGTCTACCCCTTCCCCTCATCTGCAGGGCCAACTGCCTGTATATATGTGCGTCTTTTGGAAGCGCTCTGTTTTTTTCTATTGATTTATTTTTCTATCTCTGTGTCATCGGTTCAATAGTGTAATATTTTTACATTTGCTCTTCTTTATTTTTCTTCCAGAACACTCAACTATTCTTGGCTCTTTGTTGCTTCCATTTAAATTTAAAAATCAGCTCATTATGTCCCACCAAAACAAATAAGCAAATAACTACCACCACCAGAAGCCCTGCTGCAATTCGACTCTAAGTGATGTTTTTTAAGTATAGATCAAGTTGTGGGGAATTGATATCTCTTAAGAAATTAGTTTTTCAGTCTATGATCCTATTTTACCTCTGCATCTCTTTAGGTACCCCCCCCCAACAATTCTCTGTCTACATTTCTTTTTTTCTTTTTTATTGTTTACTTTGAGAAAGAGGGAAGGAGAGGGAGGACAAGTGGGGGAAGGACAGAGAGAGAGAGAGAGAGAGAGAGAGAGAGAGAGAGAATCCCAAGCAGCACAGAGCCAGACTTGGGGCTCTAGCTCACAAATCATGAGATCATGACCTGAGCCAAAATCAGGAGTCGGATGCTCAACCAACTGAGCCACCCAGGTACCCCAGTTTACTTTCCTAATTTTCCCATTAAGTTGTGGCACAGTTTCTAGATATGTTACTTCATTCTTGACTCTTTCATATTTTTTAATGTAAGTTGATTTTTCCATTATTCTAAATGAATATTTGTTTCACACCTGGAATATTACTAGTATATAGAAATGAAGCTAATGTTTGTATGTTAACTTTAGCAATATCAAATATTAATATTTGTACGTTAACTCCACAAATACTGGTAAACCCCATAGCTTTCAAACTAGGAGAATTTTTCTTTGTTTATTCATTTATTTTGAGGGAGGGAGAGAGACAGAGACAGAGAAAGAGAGAAAGAGGATCCCAAGCAGCTTCCACACTGTCAGTGCAGAGCCCAACATGGGGCTTAATCCCACAAATCACAAGATGACAACCGGAACCAAAATTAAGAGTCAGACACTCAACAGACTGAGCCACCCAGACACCCCAATCTTTAGGAAGTTTTAAATATTTTCCACATACACATTCCTATCACTTGTAAGTACTAAAAGTTCTTAAAAATTTATTTCCGGTCCTTCTTAACACTTGCTCCTCTATTATTTGTATGTTTTCACTCTGGCGTTCTGCGCTGGCTAGGACTTCTACTGTTGAATAAAAATGGTACCAGTGCACATCCTTATCTTATTCGGATCTCACGGAAATGTTTGGATATTTCATCATGTAACTGATGTCTAACAATAGGTTTTGTACATATCCATGATCAGTTTGGAAAAGTTTGTTTTTATTCTTTATTTTCTAAGAGATTTTACTGGATAAACTTTGAGTTTCACAAAAAGTATTTCCTCAACTGCTAAAATGGTTGTATACTTTTTCTTTTCTTATCTGTTAACATACGTGGGTTCATGATTTGAATTTCGAATGTTAAACCAATATGGCATCCTGGTATCAACATAACTAGTCACATGCATTATGAGACATGTAAGTTATTATTTGTAAGTTTAATACTGTTCTTAGGATTCTCACATGTACGTTTACAGGTTAGACTGGACTATAATTCTCCTTTTGAAGTGTCTTTCCCATGTTTTCACATCAAAGTTACATCTTTCTTCATAAAATTAGTTATTGAACATTCCCTCTTTTGCTCTCTTTGGAAAGGTTTCATAAGATTAAAATTATTTTTTGAAAGAACTCACTAGACACTGTGTCTGGCATTTTATTTATTAGAAATTTTTCCTACTGGTAAAATTTTCTTGATGGTTACAAAATTATTACCTACCTTCTTGATTCAGTTTTGAAAGTTATACTTTTCGATAATTTGTGTATCTAATTTTTCCAAATGCGTTGGCTTCAAGGTGTTTAGAACATCCTTGTGTGATTATTCAATCCCTACACCATCTGTCCTTTTTTTTTTTTTTTTTTTGCCCTTTTCATTTCTGATGTTATTATTTGTGCTTCTCTCACCTCTTTCATCTTTGATCAGTCTCATAGGAGACTCATCTTTTCAGACTTTTAAGTTTGCCTATATCCACTTTCTTTCTTTTTAAATGTCTACTCTTAGTTTCATTATTTCCATTTTTCTGCTTCCTGGGGGAGGCATTATTAACTTCTTAAGTGGATGTTTAGCTCAATTTATTTTCACTATTTATTCTACTAAATGTGTACGAATGTACATTTTTCATTCCATCTTTCCCAAGCAAGAATTCACTCTCTCTGCCTCATCTCTCTCTGCATACAGCAGCGAGGCTTTGGCAAAAAGGACAAATGAAAGTTCTTTCAGAAACTGTCATAAACTAAAATAAAAACTAACCAAACCTTAATTAGACAGATTTCTTCATAATCCATTAAAACCCACCCCCATCTGGTACAAAGTGCTGAACTTACAAATAGATACAAGGAACTAATCAGTTCAGCAAACTTATCACTAGGCTCCCTGGCTTCCAGTGAACCTAACTTACAAACATTAGCACTTAGTTAATCAGCTTTCAGCACTCTGACTCTTCCCAAATCAGCGGCACTGAGCCCAGGTATCTTGTGAGGCCTCACAACAGCAGCTGACCGCGCCCTTCATCAGGGTGCACTGACTTGCCAACACTGAATATCCAGTCTGGCCCCATATGGTCAGTACTGGTGTTCCAATCTCCTAAGCCAGGCTCAAAGAGCAAAGACGAAAACTCGAACTATAAGGAGGCTCTCTAATGGCACATCCACGAGCAGTCGCTGACCTCTGCTTTTACTCCTTTTGTTTTCCTCAGCCTGTTACCAGCTCCTGTCCTCTTGGGTCATGTTTTGCACTAAAGGTAACAGCAGTTTTGCAGAGACCCCTCTGCTCACCACAGGGAAACACCTTCCTGCGGAGTGTGATGGTGACAAGCGGAGAATACTTGAGGGGACTGGGACAGGCTCAGCCTAAACCCTTTCAGTCTCAGTTACAGACCCAGATCCAGAGAGAAGTGACCAGGGGCTTGCAAGAAGCACCACTTGAGTGTCGCTCAGGTGTTGAGGGAAGTCGTCCAGCCAAGCACCACTCTCCCAAAAGGAAGCAGAAAGCATATTCTGAAAGGTAATCACACCTTCTTCCTTATATACAGCCTCTCCAGACCACCCGCTCTCCACTTGTACACACATGACTCTTCTCCCTCACACTAGACCTGAGCTGTAGTCACAAGATGACCAGGTGAGCTTCTCTGTTTCTGGAAGGTGAAGGTCCTGGGCATGGAGGAAGGAGGTGTCCCTGAGCTTCCTTCCTTGTGTACTAGAACTGGAGGTGTGTGCCTAGAGCTGAAGGCAACAATGAGAGGATGTGGCTATTGGGTTGTCCTGATGAAAGACAGACACGGGTGTGTTTGGGTACCTCCAGGTACCCAAAGCGCAGGAAAGAAGTTCCCTTGCTGTTGGTCTGTTTTCTGTTTCTGATTTTCTTTGTTTTCTCGTCTTCAGAACACACCTCCATGGTTCACGTATCTGTGCATTTACAGATACTGCTCCTTCTCCTTGAAATAGGTTGCCTTCTTTATACACCAGCAAAACTGCTGTTCACTCTTCAGGAGGAGCTCACTTGTTGCCTTCTCCAAGAATCCTTCCCTGAATGTGTTCCTTTGAGGTATTATTTGCTTCTTCCCCCATGTTACTTCTATGTCCTAATGACATCACATCTTCCATTACTTAAGCAGATGTCTCTCTCATCGGGCAGCAGAACAGAGTCTTCTCATCATCTCTGTGACTCTGGTGTTCAGCACCGTGCCTGGTGCCCTGCGGATGTTCAGCGAATGCTCAGTTATACTGAGGATGGGATATCTCCTAATGACACAGACTGGGATCACAGCTGAACCGTAATGAAGATCGACAGTGACACCGGTCCAGTCATTCTACTTCCACTTGTCATCAGGCTATCATTCTCCAAGGTTCCTGAGGAGCCTGCTCAACAGTCCAGGGCTCATAGTGCCTTCAAGCTCCATAGAAACCCCCACGATTTATTGTTCCCTAAACCAATCGATTGCTTCCATTTCCGTCTACCAGTTTGAGTTCCAAACACCTGTCGTCGGAAAACTCCAGCTGAAATAATTTCCCTTCCCTCCGGTTTGCTGTTAGAACAGTGCGACTCCTGTCTTCTCTCACTGAGCATCCGCCCAGGTGTCACATCTCTGCCCTCTGCTCACAGTGGACGGACTCCAGCACGACATGAGTCAGTACAGTGAAAACTCGAGCCAGTTTTCCATGATCACCAAGGACTCCACCTCTAGAAGTCCATGATTCTGACACTGTACATTCCTGAACTTAATGGTACCCTTGGATAGATTCTTTGAACAGGCAAAGTATTGTTTTGTTTTTTTTTTCCAGCTTTGGAAAGACAGGAGTCTGGTCAGAAGGGCTGGCCAATAGTTCTGTCTCCTCTTGTAGGTTTCAATTTAAAGACCATTTCTTAGAGGAAACTCTACCCCAGTGTGTCCTGACCAACCACACTGTTACCTACAGTCACACCCCATGGTTCCTTTCCTACCTCTCATCGTATTTGCAGTAAAGTCTGGGTGATGTTCTCTTCCCTAGATGGCCTATTCTTGTCATGAGGAGGGTTGATGCCTGCATTTCGCAGAGCTTTACCCCCACTACATCCCACAAGGCCTGGCACACCAAAGGGTATTTGTGGTCTAGATAAAGACAAACAAGACTGAGTTTCCCAACTCCTGCCCCAACTAATAGGCCTTGCTGGCCTCTGATATTTACTCAAATCAGAAAGACATTCTTCCATTCTTCCTGAAGGAAGCTGCAATATGACTTTAGTCTTTTCTCCAATTTTCCTATCTCACTCCTAGCTACACAAATTCTGGTCATGTTGGTGGTCAGACTGAATGAGAGGTTAACTGGTTTCCTCCCCATCCCCTTTTATATATTCAAGATTCAGTCCTGATGGGAATGTTTCCAGCAAAAATTTTGTAGGATATGGTGATAGAAACTTGCAAGGGAGATAAACAGGTTGTTGTCGTTGTTTTTTAAGTTTATTTATTTATTTAGAGAGGGAGCACGAGCCGGGTAGGGGCAGAGAGAGAGGGAGAAAGAGAATCCCAAGCAGGCTGTACAATTTCAAACTCATTGAACTGTGAGACTATGCCCTGAGTGGAAATCAAGAGTTAGAGAATTAACTGAATGAGCCACCCTGGCACCAACATTTTACACCAACTGGTACCAACGTTTTCACCAATGTTTACACGAGGTTCGGTCCACACAGCCCCGAGGAATGATGGAATTGCATTGGTTTAGCACACAGGGTTCATAAATGATGGCAAAGCTGGGCTTGCATGGGGTCATGGCCCAGTGATCCTGACTGTCCCTGTTCCCTGGGAGCCCTCCCTTTCCATCCGCACACTCCCCGCGGTGACTCAGGGCCGGGGGGATCTCTCTGCTCCAGATACAGATCGGCTGCCACACGGATGACCTGACCAGAGCCAGCAAGCTGTTCCGAGGCCCGCTCGTGATCAACCGGTGCTGCTTGGACAAGCCCACGAAGTCCATCACCTGCCTCTGGGGCGGCCTCCTCTACATCATCGTGCCTCAGAGCAGCAAACTGTAGCTCCAAGAGCTACAAGCTGGGTGAGTGGAAGCCGTGGGGTGCACCCCTGAGGGAACGGGATGGCCGGGTGAGGAGGTCATCTGGGGCCGTTCGGTGTAGGAGAAGAGACACTCGGGTTGGTAGAGGGAAAGATATAAGAACCAAACCACATTCGTGGGGCGGGACTTCACACAAGGACACAGAGGGGATGTGGTTGTTCATGACCTTGCTGTTCTCCCGGGCTCAGGTTGTATGTTTTCACATAAGGGATTTGGGAGAGCGAGTTTCTAGCCCCGCGGCCTCTCTTCCGAGGGGAGACCTCGCAGGAGGAGTGGAAGAGGCGCGTCCAGGGGAATCCAGGTCCCTGGGGAGAGCTGGCCACGGACAACATCATTCTGACCGTGCCGACCGCCAATCTCCGCACGCTGGAGAACCCCGAGCTGCTTCTCCGCCTGTGGGACGAGGTGATGCAGCTGTGGCCAGTCTGGGGGCTTAGCCCTTCCCTCTGCGCTTGCACCAGAGGATCGTGGCCGACGTCCAGATCTCAGTTGGTGGGTGCTCTGGGCGAATCCGCCCTCTGTGCGCTGCCCCTCGGGGCCTCTCCTTTGTTTTCCAACAGCCATCCAGCAGGCAGCCAGCAGGGTACAAATGTTTTTCTAGCAAGACAGATAAGATGTAAGTCTTGCTATCTAGAGGAAAAGAGGGGAAATGGATCTAAGAAAAATAGACGCAGACATATCTCCCAACAAAAAATTGGAAAGTATCTAAATGTCCAAAAGTCTGGAATGGTTAAGTGATCTCTCGTGTATACCTTCAACAGTCATCGAGGAAAATATTTAAAGTGGTATTTTGATGGCACAAAGAAATTATGATGGGATTACGTGATACAAAAAAAGCAGGCTACAGAACTACAAGAGCTGACGGGTGAGTGCACAGGCAATAAGATTTGACCCACAGAGTTTTTCTGTGGATTCCTTTATTATGTCGTTTCTCAGTCCTAGAATTATTTTCCCTTATGAGTGTCTTCATCTCGACGCATTAAACGTAGATGTTGGACATTCATTCAACATTTGAAAAAATCCTGTCAATTAGGGGGTTTTTGAGTACGTGCCAAATAACATACTTGTTTTTTTCATATAGATTAATTTAATCTTCACAATAATCTAATGAAGTGGAAATTTATCACTCCCATTTCAGGAATATGTGAACTGAATTTTACGCAGATCAAGTAAATTGCCTAAGGCTGCATTGCTCATAAGTGGTAGGCCTGGGATTCGAACCAGGGCACTCTGATTACAGATCTGATGTCAGTTACGAAAGTGCTTTGAATAAGCAAATCAGTGAGTAAATGAAACCAGCCAGCAAACAGAAGGACCTTTATGTCCTTCCTGCTAGCTTTTGGGCTGTTTGTACTCATCCTTCATCCAATTTTATCAGAACAGAAAGTCCCTTTGTTTACCCCAAATAGCCAGTTCAAAGGAAGAATCTACGGCAGGCTCCTGAAGTGTTTCCCAAAGACAGTGTAGGTCTTTCAGGGTCCAGTTCATTCAGGTTTCATGCATTATCTCTAGGGCACCATGAATGCATTCCAGTAACTTAGTGGGTTTTGAAGGATGGGTTATTTTGGCAAAGTTCCTGACTCCCAAAAGTCCCAGACATTGCATGTTCTCAGCAAGGAAATCAGATTCTTAGTCCTCTAGAATAATATTTGTATGCATTCTGGCCCCCTTTAGTTCATTTTTAGCATCGTGGCCCTGGGGAGCTTTTAAAAATATAAGGCTATTCATGTCACTCCTGTGTCTAAAAGGTTCCAGTGGGACTTAGAATTTAAGATGACGAACTGAGCATATAAGTTTACTCCCCCTCCCTCCCCCAGGCCCCACTGAATTTGAAGTTGAGAAATGCAAAAGAGAATTGACACATCTCAGCAAAGAAAATGGAACAGATTTGATTAGAACTGAAGAAGATCTCAACACATTTCCAGAAGAGAGAAGGTGGACAAAGCATGATAATGAATGAAAGAGCGAAGGTATCTTTCAGACAGAATAGAAGCTGATCTGAACAACACAATCCCAAAGAAACATGAGCACCTGAAAAGTCTATAGAGTTATACCTTATACCCGTTGTAAATCTGAACCCCATCCTATTCCACCCCAACCACTGTGCAGAACACAGGCAGTATGCGATTGGTACCCACTAAAAATCTGTTGTTCCTGTTGTTGTTTGTACAGAAGTTGATTAAACTGCCTGAGGAGAGGTAGAAGTTGGTGTCCTGGAATAAGATTTCTCTTTTTTTTGAAAATAAGTGACCCCCCACTAGCCTATCAGCTAATTCTCTGTCAAAATCCCTCTGCAAATGCCCAAGTGCTTCTGGCCCCAGAAGAGGCTTACTAGAGAAACAGACCCAACCACACCAACTCCTATAGACGTGAACAGTTGTATTGATTCTTAATTGCAAACGGTCAGATAGGATTCTCAGTAGTTTGGGCATTAGGAGGTGGATGGGGAGGTCCAGGGGAGAAGCATGTAAGAAAAATAACCAGTTAGAATTGGGAGACTTAAAAAATACGACAAACTCTAGAGGAAACAAAGTGAACATGGAAAGAATAACTTTAAAATCCGTATCTTCAGAGAGATGTGAGGTGTATTTATAAGATGAAAACAGAATGCTACAAAGAAAAGAATAACTGAGAATAAAAAGAGCCCTTTGAACGTGAAATAAAACTACCCAAAACATTCCGTAGACAGGCTGGAAAATGAAGCTGAGGGGAACTCCCTAGATATAGGAAAGAAATAGCAGAAAAAAATAAAGGAAGGAAAGAGAGCTAGCCAACTAATATGTAAGCATTAGGACTTTCTGGAAAAGAGCACATATAAAATATAGGTGAAGAAATTTTTTAAAAATTGAAGAACAGAGAGAACCAAGTCTCCAGATTGCGGGGCCCTAATATAACCTATATCTAACACACTCTTGTGAAATTTTGGAATATAAAGGAAAGAGGGAAGATATTACAAGTGCCCAAAGAGAAAATAAAGTCCACATAATTAGCTCAACTAAAAAGGGATGAGAAATAGACTGGCAGCAGATTTTCATCAGCAACACTGAATGCCGGAAGCCAATGGAGCAATTGCTCACATTATGGAAAATTTTTGGACCCGGGATAACCCAGCACACCAACTCTCAAGAGGAACATCAGAATAAAGAGATTTCCTGTCAGGCAAGTTTTCAGAAAGTCTACCTACTTTGCACGCTTACTAAGAAAGCACCTTGAGGAAGTTCTCCAGCAAAATGAGAAAGAAGACCAGGAAAGAGGAAGAAATTGAATCCAGAAAACAATGGGCCTCACCTAGGATGTCTCACTCTAGAGTGACAGCTGTCCCAGCCGGATGTCACGCTCAAGAATGATGGCTGTCCAGCAGTATGCCTCACTCTAGAGTGACGCCTGTACAGCAGGATGCCTCACTCTAGAGTGACGACTGTCCAGCAGGATGTCTCACTCTAGAGTGACGACTGTCTAGTAAGATGCCTCACTCTAGAATGACGGCTATCCAGCAGGATGTCTAGCTCTAGAGTGATGGTTGTCCAGCAGGATGCCTCACTCTAGAGTGACAGTTGTCCAGTAAGATGCCTCGTTCTAGAATGACGGCCATCCAGCAGGATGTCTCGCTCTAGAGTGACAGCTGTCCAGCAGGATGCCTCACTCTAGAAGATCCAATTCAGAGGAGAGCACACAGTCTCAGGCTCTTTGGGAAGAATATACATTCTGTTTCACAGACAGTATCAATAAGAAGCTGGAATGTTTTGAGAGTATGGAAAACACATGTGCCTCTGTCTGCAAAAAGAAAATGGAAATACATCCAGATATTCAGGTCCAATTGTGAAATAAAAACTAGAATGTACGACGAGATGCAGTTTGACATTAGCGGTAGGTATCTTTGCTTACAAGTGGCACAGGAATCATGAACACTGGGTGATGTATGGCAGAAAACGTCCTCGCATCTACTCTGCTTTCAGTCAACAGTATTTACCTAGCCGAAGTAATACAGATGCTGTTTGTAGGTATTCAGTGTTCTGATCAGCCTAGAGACAAAACATGAAAAGCTTAATATTGTATTCACAACTGAAATGGAATGTAATGAATCCTGACAAGTTAAGAAACAAGAGGACAGAAAGAAGTTGAGAATTGGTTGGGGGAAGAGGGGTGGAAGGAAGAGACGAGCTACTTCTGTATTCACAGCGAGAATGAGAAGATGAAGTCTGCAGTGAATGGAACAAGAACTAGAGGGTAGTATACTGTCCAAAGTTATAAATGAAATCAATAGAAGTCTTAAAAATGGCAAACTATCAAAACCTTGGGAAAGGACAGGCAAAGGAAAGGTGGGATAGTGTAAGTTAAATCCTTATCTTTTGTAATGGGGAATTATTAAAGATTGTCTAAAGTTAATAAGTGAAGAATTATTGTTCAGACATATTATTTAATGTTAGCAAGTTAGTTAACAGAAGATCTAAAAACAGAAAATGTTAAATGCATTGCCTCTAGGGAATGGGGCTAGGGTTAAAGAGGGTGGGGTGGGAAACCGTGTTTTTCATTTTAAGTCCTTCTGTACTATTTAATTTTTTATCTTGTGCATGTATTGCTTTGAAAAATTTTTAATAAACTCAAATAAAAATTCTCCAGTGACTTCATATTGACTAAGATATGCTCCAAACCAAACCCTTAAATGGCTTATGAAGCTCTCCCATATCGGAATCCACCCAGTGGATCCGGGTCCATCGTTCTCCCCATTACCGTCTACTTCTGGCCACATTAAATCTCTTCTAGTTATTCACACTTCACCTTCTCTTGTTTCTGCAGGTGTTCCACAAAAAAACAAGCCTGTCCCTGATCTCACCATGTAACTGAGATTAAGCTTACTCTCTAGCAGATTTTCAATATTACTGAGTGAAGGAACACTCAACATGTTGCATGTTGATTGCCAACCAGTGTTCTTTACCAAGAAGGCATGATATTTGTCCCTATTCTATTCCAGGAAGCATTTCAAGATCATAATGGGGGCCCTAAGTCTTCCTGCATTCCTATTCATTGGACAGTTTTAGTAAGTTTTAGTCTAGGATGAGACCAGGTGGTGTCAGAGGATTTCTATCCATCTGTCAGTCTCCTTGTTATGTTCTTTGCCACTTTGCATGAACATCATAATCTGTTTTCTCCAATTCTCCCTCTGCTTCCCCCCACCATAGTTTGGAGAGGCAGTCAACTATGTAGGCGAGACCTTCAGGCTCCCAAATTTCTTGTGTTTTGCTATTCCATGTCTCTTGGTGGCTCTTCCTTCCCCATTAGTTTACTTTCTTCTGTTGTCCAACTCCCAAGGCCAGGTGGAGCTCTCTAAGGAACATTGGTCTTACTGTCCCACATATTGGCCTGACACATTAGACTGATACATTTAGTCCCTAAACCAGTGTCCCCACATTGGTGAGTTGCAACCTCACCTAAGATGTATGCTAGCAAGCTGACAGGTAAGTAGATACGGCATTAGATGTTGACTAGTTTTGCTGACAAAAGTAACACATTCTATCCCTTCTTTCAAGATGGCATCACTTCTATATTCTTTATTCCGTCAAAGCTTTTGGACCCTACTCAGCTTCCATTTTGAAAAGGATTTCAAACAAAGGAAACGATTAAGTCTTAATCAAGGTTTCTGACATTTATTCACAAGACATTTGGCACTGTGAGCTGGTCCATTGGTAACAGTCAAAATCTAGAGTAGACATAAATCTCAAATCCTCGTAGGAAACAGATTAAACTACAAAAAGGCAAATAGCTGACTCACGTCAGTTGTGTTGCAGTGACATTTGGATAATGCCTAATGGAACTCTGGTACTGGATGAAGAAGAGCATTTAACGGGATGGGGTGGGGCAGAAATCCTCAGGGGTAACAGATGATGGTCAGTACCCTAGCTGAACACGCTGGATTACTCACTGTAGCTGGGACGATGCACACTGCAGGGAGCTGGGCATCTTAGTAAAAGGTGTTAAAAAGAAACTACTAGAGAGTTTGGGCCTTGGGTGAATAATTTTGGAGAGGGTATATGGAAGAAAGGGTTCATTTTGGATTGGATGCGGTCAAGAATCAGGCAATACTATGATTGTCTCAGTAAATCTCATCTATTGGTAGGAATGCCTAAAGTGGTCAAAGAGCAAAACTAGTCTCTGGAAAAAGTAGCAGGTCCTCATTTTAGGGAAGAGAGAGGGATATTTGGTATTTTGTGGTTGCCCAGAGATCTTGTTCTTGTCTTGCTTTATCATGGTATCAGAGTCATCTTGTTTGAAGTGGATGTTTCATGGAATGGTTTATGTACACAGGGGAAAAACAGTGCCTAGCTGTGATTGTCAGACAGGCTCCTGATGTCAGGGGCTGCTTTTTCCTTCCTCAGGGCAAGAGAATGAATGAAGAGACTTTGTTCCTCTTACACAAGATTAAAATATGCATTTCTCTTGACTGAGCATAGGGATGAATTGGGGGGGAAAGTTATCGCAAGGTAAGCAAGAGCGACCCCTGGAAAGGATGGTTCCCTAGTGACTCCCTAGACTTGGTGGAAGTCTTGGTTGTAATTCAAAATGATTTTGGGACCAGGAGTCAATACTAACAAGTCACTTACTTATTGTCTGAAACATACTCACTTCTGAAATGGAGATTCCTTGAGCCATTCCTGGGAGGAACAGAAAGTAGGCATTAGGAAAGCAGTTTGCTTTTGGCTAAGTGGAAGAACATACCATTAAGATACCATTAAAGTCTGTCTCAATGCACTTGCTAGTTGAGCCACACAGAAGAAATTGGAATTTAAAACAGAAACTGAAAAATGCCTTTACATTAGATATAAAATGCTTTGTGGGCACCTGGTGGCTAGGTCAATTAAGTGTCTGACTCTTGAGTAGGCTCAAGTCATGATCTTATGTTTCATGAAGTTGAGCCCTGCATCAGGCTCCGTGCTGACACCACCAGAGCCTGCTTGGGAGTCTCTCCCTCTCTTCCTCTCCCCTGCTCGCTTCCATGCACACTCTCTCTCTCAAAAATAAGTAAACTTTTTAAAAATCTGTATTTAAAAAGTACTTATAAGCTTTGATAAAAAAGGAGTAGCAGAAACCATTTTCTCCAGGGCTCAAACGTCCCGTATGGATCTAATGGACTCTGGGAGACAGGAGAGTAACGCAGTAAAGATCTGTGGCCTCACTGAGATTTTAAATATTTTCTTAGGACAAAACTAGATGAAGCCACTGGAAAAGTACTTTCCCAAGTTAAATGAAAATTCTTCGTGTTTGATCTGCCCTCTTTTAAGAAATGTTCATAGAAATGTTCCCTAAGCATTCCTAAAACATTATAAAATTTTGGCTTCTGTAAGATGCATGTCCCACATTCGGGGATCCCCTTCCAATCTGGCCACTGGGTCACCTATAAATTCACTCAATAAACATGTATGGAACACCTCCGACAATGCTAGTAGAAGGATCTGGAAATACACCATAAACATGATAAAGCACCTGCCTTCATAGTGCTTATGTTTCGGTTTGAACATTGAAATGAACAAACATGTATCAAGTATTTTTGAAGGAATATAAAACAAAGTTAAGACAGGGAAGCGAGTGTTCTGGGGAGGAGGGCACTGCACAAGGGGGATGTTTGCTGTTTTATGCAGTGAGGTCCAGGAAAGCCTCTCTGAGAAAGGGGACATGTGGCAGATTCTTAAAGGAAATGATGGAGCAAACCATGCAGATAATTCAGACAAAGAGAGGTAAACTTATACTTGGCACACTGAGAGCAGCGAGACAGACAAGAGTTTCATCCCCATCAGAATCAATAGCTACTTTCTTGGATAGAAGCATTGATTTCTGACCTTAACCTTATGACAGGATCCACTGACTTAACAAAACTCACAACTTTAATATCTCTTCTCAAACTTTAAAGTCCAGGCATGCTTCTCACTCTGAAATTTCCCTGTGACTGAGGAGTAAGAGGGGTCCTCTCAGTGGTTGCTGTGACCTCTACCAAAGGTACTGAATGAAGACATGCCTTTATACTTTTATATACTAAGTTCTGGGGCCCTCTTGATGGCCTGATGGATCCAATAACAGGTGGAATTTATCACATTCTCATGGAGAAAATTGATTTGGAAGCAATTGACTAAATCTGCACAACAGTGAAAGTTTTTGACTTCCATCCTTATATCCATCAGGACAAACGTGTCATGGGAAACAGCCCCAGTTATCCTTGGCCTCTTAGTCCATATCCCTCTTCCCCTGCTAAGATGTATAATATCTGTTTGACCTTGACTAAAATTACAAGACACATAGGGGCACCTGGGTGGCTCAGTAGGTTGAGCATCTGAGTCTTGGTTTCGACTCTGGTCATGAGTCATGGTTCATGAGATGGAGCCCCACACCAGGCCCTGTACTGACAGCACAGAGCCTGCGTGGGATTCTCTCTCTCCTTCTCTTTCTGACCCTTCCCCACTCTCTCTCTCTAAGTAAATATATAAACTTAAAAAAAATTAAAAGACACTTGGATCACAAGTGTCAGTATAAAATGAAAAGCCTTGAGAAGAAAGACTTTGATGTCATTTTGGAATATTCTAGAATAAATCAATTTGGAAATAACTGTTTATACTTGCAGAAAAACATAAACAACAATGTTGCTAGTCCCATAGGACTGGGAGCTTTGAGACTCTTTCTTATAGGGATTTTGTTGAAGAGATACTGGCCTTCAGTGACTCCCAATTCCCATACACCAGCCCCTCTGGTATCTGGACATCTGCATCCCCTGTGACTTTGTGCAGGAAGACATAGAAGCCCCATTGGTGTGGGTGCAATTATAGAAACCGGATCTGTTGTATGCCTACCTAATGGGTCTGATATTTCAGAGTCAGAGGAAAAACATCCACACTCAGCCTTGGGCTATGTCAGCTCCACTGGCTCCCAGACAATTGAAATCCTCAGTACAAAACCAAACTTTATAGAGATGGGATGAGTTTAGAAATGTATGAACCCTCCTCTTCTGTTCCTTATGGGAAGAAGACATCTTCAGAGTCAACATCTGTGGAGTGGTAGTGATATGTTCCAAGACACCCTCTGTGACTGCAATACGACCCACTCCTACCACACGTTCCACACAGGTACAATCCAAAAAGAAAATATAGGCCCAGGTGGGGGCACCTGGCTGGCTCCGTCGGTAAAGCATGAGACTCCTGATCTCAGGGTCATGAGTTTGAGCCCCATATTGGGTGTAGAGATTACTTAAAATAAATAAATAATGATTTGAAAAAATAGGCCCAGGTTAATTTCACTAATATACCAAAGGAGAATATAAAAGCTTTTCTAACTGTGATTAAGTCCTGACCATCTGTCAAGAGTAGCAGCAAATTCAATCCCCACTGTTTTAAATAAATAGGCAGGCAGGCACTTGCCCTAGAGATAGACCATGCTGTAAGTTGAATAAAGGTTATCATACATGCACGAAAGAATGAAAAATGTAGTCGGTGAGACTTTCCTAAATGCTCTCAACTTGATGACTTTGCTCCTTACTCCCTAATAGGACACAATTTTGATAAACGCAGTAGAGCATTTTAACTTTAGGACATATAGTTATAACAGTACATGTGTTAGCCTGGATCCTCCAAGCAGCGGAAGCCAAGATGAGCTCAGATGTACAAGAGATTTATTTCAAGGGAAACATCTGTGAGAGAAAATGGAGAGGGACCAGAAGAGGCTGGGAGAGCCATTGCACTGTGAGGGAGGTTTGATTCTCATGACAGAGACAGCAAAGGCAGGAAAAGTGTTCGTGGGGCAGGTCTCAGAGAGAGCCTGTCAAGGCCAACGGGAGTCCTTGAGCCGAAGTCCCCATCAGAAGAGTCCCATTTCTCCCAGGAATGGGCCTGCCTTAATAGCCTTAGTACACCTAATCACCAGCCAGGAGAAGCAAGGGAATCCAAGGCCCGGCACCCAGGATTCCAGGGCGCACCAGCTGGGGCCCCTGTCACTTACATACCCGCTCCCTGCAGCTGGAGATCCAAGCGGAGCCTTTTCACGGCCACCACGGTACTTATTCTTCAAGCAGCTGTGGACACCTGTTCCGGATCGTCTTCAATAGCGACTTGGTAAACCTCCCCAGTGACTCATCCCAATAAATGCACATAGGTGCAGTCAACCATCTCTATTCCTAAATTAGACCGTGGCTAATCCTGCCCAGATTCTTGAGGCCCTTCAGGGAAAGAATATATGGAACCACATTAGGTTTCACTCAGAGCTAAAAATAAGTGAAGAAGGAAGTCAGTGACTATTAGTGCTAGCCCATAATTAGAAAGCTTCATATTAAATAACCCCTGCATTTGGCTTTGGGAGAAAATGAAATTACTGCAAGGATCTTCCTGTTTGACAAAAATGGGCGGGTGTACCAGTGGTCACAGTAAAAACTCTGATCCCTGTGCCCCCTGCATGTGCTGGACAATTAAGTATCATATTGTTCATGTATACTTATTAGGTATAACCCACGAGTCCGTCCTTGGAGCACAAAGGACAGGGATTAGCACGCTTGGCTTAAGCTAAGGCACACCTACCCTTGGTACTGGAATGGCTCCATCTCCCCCTGAATCTCTTAAGGGAGAGGGAGATTATCTGAACAAAAATGGGATCTGCTTAGAAAGGGCAGGAGAGGTGGGGTAGGGAAGAGATGTGGAGGAGGGAGTCTCAGTGTTGAACACATGGCATTTCTGAAAGACCTTCCTCCGGACTACAGACTACAATCCAAACTCCTTGGTTGCCATCCAAATTCACTCCTGCAAGCACCGTTAACAATTTCAATCACAGTGAACATTCTTTCTCAAATCAAGCTTGCACGAAGACATCTCCATGTTGTAGACTATGATGTGGCCTCATGTTGTAACGCCCTTGACCCTTCTCTGCCCACAAATAACATTTATGTTTTTTCAAAGCTACATTTTGGGTGCCTCTTCCCTGTACGTTCATCTCTGATGACTAGAAATAATTGCTTCTTCCTTTCTCTTCCCTGGCATTTAGTTTTCAGCTGATTGTGACGCCTACATAAATCCTTATGGTATTATGATTCTTTCGTGTGTACTCTCTTGTTAGATTTAATGACTATAGTATCACCTCCATCTCCCAGAGCACCCCTCAGATTATGTGCCCAATGAGAATAGTTTTCATGCAGGAATCTTTGTTTTCTCCTAGGCTGCAAGAAGGGTCTGGGGGTCTGCACTTGAGCAATGACCCTTTAGTCAGACCCATGCTGGCCTCCATCTATCATTTGCTAGATTTTAAATGGAACTCTATGCTGTTTCCTATGTTGTTTTGTTTCCATTCTTCAGCCAACTTCTGTTCCCAAATGGCAGGTGCCCTAATGACCAAAGGTACCTTTTGCTCTCTGGCCCTGAAAAATTCACCTTTATTTGAAGCTCTTTTTTCTATTAGATCAACACTAATATACTCACGGGAGTCTTTCCAGAATTGTGGTACTTTACCACAAATTGTGACACTGATGTAGGCAGAGTCTGGTAAAACCTTAGAGCACACACAGGAAAGAGACCCTAAACTCCACATTTGACATGGAACTTTCCAGACACACTCCCTCAGTGTCCGGTTCCCGCTTTGCTTCTCAAAGCTTTGTTTCTTGGTATGAAACCTATGAATTCAACTAACCTCAGCTCACACTGGGGTTCTGCCCTGAAGTATTCTCAAATTCCAATAGGTCTTACTCAAATCGCCTTCCTTGTATCGGTTTCTCCTCTACTTCTTTCTGATGCGTGACTGCATTTGGTACTCTGCCAAACTGATTGCTACTTGTTCTCCAAAGACTCGCTAAATAGTAATTCAGTACACACTTTTTGAACATTCACTATATGCTTATTCATTTTTTCAATCACACATTTTTATGTAATTATTAAGAAACGAAAGCCTACTACTACATGACAAGATGAAACTCAGTAGCAAGGATGCAAAGACAGACATGACAGAGACAGAAGCACACTCACTGCAGGAGAGCCTATGAGAGAAACCAACGGTAATCAGTGGTCATACAAACAAGTGCGGAATTGCAACCTGGGAAAGAAGAAGCAGCAGAGGTGTCTGGTGTAGTCAGGAGAAGGATTTAGTATCATCTGGACGTTAGGAAATTCTTTTCGAGGCAAGTGTCGGCTGCACTAAGGTAAGAAAGAGTGTTGCTTTCCAAGAGAAGAAAATTTCACTTTGCTAGGAAGGAGCGCTGCACAGTGAATACACTTAAAGAAAACCCCTGAAACAAGAATATCTCTGGCACCGATGTCTCTTCTACTCCCAGACCTAGTTTCCCTAGCTTGAGTGCCTGCCCTGGACAGCCTAGAAACTCCAAGATCACAGGCTGCACGGGCGAGTGCTGACCACCAGGGAGCAGCTTTTCAACGCAGGAGCCTCTATTCTCTGGCCCTGCATCTACCACTGGAGTGGAGGGACACGCTTGCACGCCATAACCCCTTGGCCCTGGGTTACGCTGCCTTCGGGCGTTGCTTGCCCCGAATCTGGTTTATTGGAGACCGGGCGTATGCTTTCCGGCAAAGGTCCCTCTCGTAACCCCGGAACTCTCGGAGGGCCTGAGAGAGCCGCTTTCCACCCCGACCCCCGCAGATCGAGGAACCCCGCCTCCTGGGAGGATGAGCCACGCACCCTGATGGAGCCCCGCTAGCTGCAGTGCCACCCCAAGCACAGTGGGCCGGGCGGGGTATCTCAGAGGCGAGTTCGGGAACACACCCCTCGCCCCGCCCCGCCCCTTTTCCCTGCCTGCCCCGCCCACGAACCGCCCCAACCGCGCCGCGCCCGCCTCCCGAGCCCCTCCCCGCCCCGTCCCCGAGCAGCTTGAATAGCATGGGGCCCCGCTAGCTTGCTGTGCCCCAACAGCTCCGCCCCACACACCAACCACTGCGCCCAGTCCCTGGACCGCTCCAACCGCGCCCCTCCACTAGGCGACTACACCGCCCACCGCGCCCCGCCCCCCACCCCTGACCTCCCCACCCGCACCCAAATGCATCTCGGCCGCCTCTGGGTCCCACTCTGCACCCTCTCCACCCGGCTCCGAGGTCTCCTATCGCGCCCTGTCCTGCCTGCCTCCTCCCTCAGGCGCCCCCAAGACCGCCTGCTGCGCCCCTGCACAAGTGCCCTGCGCCCAAGGATAGCGCCGTCGACCCAACTACTGCTCGTGAGTTTGCAAACCCGAGAGCCTTGCGGGTGGCGCGGGGGCCAAGGACCTGGGCTCGCTGGGGCGCCGCTTGGTGCCAGAACATGCCCAGGAACGTTCCTACAGTCAGCGTGTTTCTCTCTGCTTAGGTCCCGGGTTTCGATTCGTGTACTCAGTTGGTGCTGTTTGCTATTTTTCTCAAAACCCCTTTCTCTCGCCTCTTTGACCCTGTGAATCAAGAATTTAACGAAGATGTATGCACGTAGGTGTGCGCGTCTGCACACACGCGCGCACCTCCTAGAGAGTTGAGGTCAGAGTTCGGAGGAACTATTACTCAACTCTTGGGTTTTTTGTCTGTTTTTCTTGTTAAACAAGAGAGGCCCAGGGTAGTGAAAGACTTCCCTTCCCTGATCTTAATCTCAGGCTTTCTGACTTCGTTCCCTTTTTCCCTAGTCCTAAACCAGAAAGCTGAGATCGCTCGCCCATATGGCCCCAGTGCTGGATGTGGGTGTTGGTTCTCCTTTGTGAATTCACTTCTCTGAGAACATTACTGAGAAAGAGGTGGTTAGATGGGTCAGGAGGTCAGGGGGTGAAAAGGAGCTGGGGCTCTACAGGAAATAGAGGGCATGCTCAGAGATGCTAAGCCTGTTAGAGGTTTGCAGAGAATGCAGCAGGAAAAGTCTGGAACACAGGAGAGAGTCCAGACCATGGAGGCCTTACATCCCGGGTGAGGCACTCGGCTTTTACCTTATGGAGACTGGATGAAATCGGAGGGTTTTTATTACAAAGAGACGTGGGTAGGATGGCTTGAGAGATCGCGGATGAGAATCCATCCTGGACTAAAGCCAGATCGGTTTGGTCTGGGTGTGAACACAAGCGGAAGGCACGCCTGTCTGAGAGCTGTGGTGAAAGGAGATGGACAAAGTGAGGTGCCGACTGTCTGTGGAAACAGGACTTGGGAAGGGAGGCGGCAAGGGCAGAGGAAAGCTCTGGTGTCTTAGTTCCGATTCTTCCCCAAAGTGAAGCCTGCTACAAGGACTTGAGTCGGGTAGTCTCTTTGGGAAGTGAGCCTCCATGCCAGTGAGGAAGCGGGCAGGAGATCAGGAAGGAGGGAAAGGCAGGGAAGGGCCTGAGCTGCTCACCACTGTGGGCAGCTGGAGCTCAGCACCTCGGATCCCTCCTGAGGAACTCCAGGACGCACCTAGGACAGCCGCTGTGGCACGTAGCCCCGACGCCCTCCGTGGCACGTAGCCCTGACGCCCTCCACGTACCCGGACTCACGGCCACTCCCGGGCTGCCCCTGTGCACCTGCGGAAGGGAGAAGGCATCCGAGAGCTCAGGAAGTTCCTCCATGGCAGGTGCTGAAGTCAGAGGTGGGCCAACAGGTCCTGACAGGCACCCAGAACGTGGCCGTTGTCCCTTGGGGAAGTTAGAAAGGTCAGCATAGGGATAGACACTCATGTTTTCTCACCTCTCACTGTGTACCCAGAGAAAGGTGTTTTTACATGTGTTCTCTTAATCTCCAAACACAATCCTCCAAGACATGTATTATTCCTTTTATAAGTGGGGAAACCAAGGCTTAATTTATCCAAGAGAAGCTGCTTTAAGGGAAAAAATACCACAATTTTAGGCACACTCTTTTTTAATGTTTATTTATATTTGAGAGAGAATGCATTAAGTGGGGAGGGGGGGAGAGAGAGAGGGAGACACAAAATGCGAAGCAGCCTTAAGGCTCCAAGCTGTCAGCACACAGCCTGAAAAGGGCTCGAATCCTCAAACCAAGAGATCATGACCTGAGCCTGAGTCAGATGCTTAATGGAGTGAGGCCCCAGGCACCCCAGACACACTGAATTTTAAAAGACCCCTGGAAAAAGAAAGCTACCCACACAGAGGTAGCGAACTCCTAGTTAGGGCAGACGTGATAAACTGGGAGGCATTTCAACTCATTTAGTCAAAACTGTCCCCAGTGTGCAGTTTTCTGGAAGGACACCTGACCATTTTGTCCATCGAGATGCAGCACAATACTAAGTCAGCTCTTGCACACCGGCTGTCACCGTGTATCAGGCCATGCAGGACCCAGCCACCTCCCTCAGCCACTCAGGTCCTGTTCTGCCCTGCCCGGGGCTACTTTGGGCTAGCATGCTCTCCTGCACTTGCCACTTCCCACATGAAAGGTCAGGTTCCAGCTTGAAGGTCACTTCCTCATCTAGGCCTTTCTTGTCGCACAGCCTCAAGTGACTTTCCGATTGCTTGATATCACATCACTGTCTTGGTTTCATCACAATGGTTATGAATTGCTATGTTTATGTTATCTACCTATTTATTGTCCTTCCCCTGCTGAAATATCACATTCATGAAAGTGTGGGCTTGTCTACATGTGCCATGCTGTCCCCCCAGTGGTTGGCACACAGTGGGGAACCCAGTAAGTGGTTTTTGTTTGAATGCATTTAGTTGTTGTGTTTTCACTCAATCCTTCAACAGTTCTGACCAAGTGGCATCTTTGATCTCCTCTGCAGCAGCTGGTTGAACCATGGCGACAACTCCTGCCGGTGCCTTTGAGGCCCTCATGGATGGAGTGACAAGCTGGAATGTCCCCAAAGACTCCATCCCTTGTGAACTTCTTCTTATTGGAGAGGATGCCTTCCCAGTGATGGTGAATGACAAGGGCCAGGTCCTCATTGCTGCATCCTTCTATGGCCAAGGCCGCCTGGTGGTGGTGGCCCATGAGGGCTACCTGCTGGATGCTGGCTTGGCTCCATTTCTTCTTAATGCAGTGGGTTGGCTCTGTCCCTCGCCTGGGGCTCCCACTGGAGTGCACCCATCCCTGTGGTCACTAGTAAGTATCCTGAAGGTCTGTGGGGTTCGGGCACAGATTCAGCCAGAACTGGGGGCCGCCCTGGGGGTTTACTGCATCAGTGCCTACCATGACAAGATGGCTGCAGAGCTGATCCAGTTCGTGAAACGTGGAGGCGGCTTGCTCGTCGGCGGCCAGGCCTGGTATTGGGCCAGTCAGCATGGTCATGACAACGTGCTGTCCAGGTTCCCTGGGAACCAGGTGACGAGTGTGGCTGGAGTGTACTTCACTGACAAATATGGGGACATAGGACGGCTCAAGGTCTCTAAGGAGGTGCCCAAGATCCCACTGCACATCAGGTGAGTGGTGTTTCTCTAGGGGGAGCGTGACACATGGTAACAATAGATTTGATCTCCCTCTTCGAAGAGGTTCCATTTTCACACACACGGTTCTCCACTCTGTTTTGGAACCACCACAAGGCAAACATAGAGAGGGAGGCTGGGTTCTCATTGCCACCTTGTCCTGTGTCCACACAGAAATGTTTGCCTTACTCATCTCTCTGTCTCCCATGTCTAGTGCCGGGATGGGGAAAGTGCTCTCAAGGTCTCTTAAGCTAATAGAAGAACATTGCCCTGTGCCAGGCCCCATGCAGCACACCAAGTCCTACTAACTGCTCATTTATATGCTGGAGGAGAGTTAGGCAATTAAGGAAGCAAATAAAGTCTAGCAGGTATTGGTAAGAGTTACAAGGAAAGTAAATCAGGATAAGTGGACAGTGACACGGAAGGGAGTGGAGGGCATTTAAGGTCATCAGGAAAGGTTTATCAGTCAGACCCAGGCAGGACTAGTTGGTGTTTGAAACAGGGGAACTTAATACAAGGACTTGACTATGCAAGTCAGAGAAGAGCTGGAAAGCCACCCAAAAGACAGCACAGTAACGGAGAGCTTAGCAAGGGCATGACCACAGAGGGAGGTGGTCCTCTCCCTGGAGTCCAGGTGCCGAATCACGCGGTGGGAGCCTGTGTAGCAGAAGCTGGGACCCCAGATGGAAGTGCTATCTGTGGGACCCGGGGTCTCAGAGTAGACACGGTGAGTGCTAGAGACACAGCCTGAAGAGAGAGACAAAGACCTGGGCTCCTTCTTGTTGCCTGCCTGCCTTCAGCCTTCTTTCTACCTCTGCCTCCCGCGGGCATACCCACCAGAAGCCAGGGGGCACGGAAGCCACGGAAATGCAGTTCCCCGAAATGGAGAGCATGACAGAGGAGCGTGGGGAGTGGATAGGAGTGCAAACAAGAAGATGGCCAGCTTGAAAAGCTTCTCTCTTCTGGTCAGGAGAGAGCTAAGAGAGCTGAAAGAATTTCAGGAATGAGCCATACGGACATCTGTGAAAAAGAACTGAGGGGGCGCCTGGGTGGTGCAGGCAGTTAAGCATCCTACTCTCTTGATTTCAGCTCAGGTTAAGATCTCGTGGTTCGTGGGATCATCGGACTCTGTGCTGACAGCATGGAGCCTGCCTGGGATTCCCTCTCTCCTTCTCTCTCTGCCCCTCCCCAACCTGCATGCGCATACACCCTCTCTCTCAAAATAAATACACTTTAAAAAAGAAAAGAGAACTCAGGCAGAGAGGGGAGCAAAGGTGAAAGCCTGAAGCAGAAGCTCGCCTGATTTGTTGCAGAACACCAGGGAAGCTGGTGTGGCTGGAGCTGGGTGAAGGAGGGCTGGTGTAACAGGACGTGAGGTAGTCGGTGGCCGCGCTTTAGGTCTCACTGGAAGTGAGGAATTGGGTCAGAGGACTGACGGGAAGTACTCCTCTGGCTGATGGAGAATAGGCTGTAGGAGGCGGGGCTGCAGCAGGAGACCTGTCAGGAGGCTCCTCAAACAGACCACCTTAGAGGTGCCAGTGGCTCACACTAGGGTGATCGCAACGGAGCGGGGGGTGAGTCTGGGGACCCAACGGGCATGGCTGATGGATGAATATGGAGCGAGGGGGAAAAACAGGGTCAGGAGTTTGGGTCTGAATGCCTTAAAGACCAAGGTTGCCATTTATGGGGCTGAGGAAGACTGAGACGGCAGCTCAGAGGAGACCAGGAGTTTAATTTTGGACACTTAGGGGTTGGGGTAATGGTTAAATCAGTGACTGTGTTGAGTGACATGTAAGAGACGCCTTACCATGGCGGATTAACCAAGCGGGAGTGAATTTTTCTTGTGTAGCACAAAGTTCAGGTAGATGGGCCTGTGGCAATGACTCCATGATGTGCCAGGTTCATTCTTCCCTCTCATGCTCGCTCTTTGCACCCCTCCAATCATGGAATATCACCTTTATCTTTATGGTCACGATGCTGCCCCTACTACTTCAGGCACTGTAAGTATACCTAGGATAAGCTAGGATATCCACACCTGCTGAGGAGACCCCTTTTAATTCAGAAAATAAAATATTTTTGGAAGCCCTGACCATTAGACTTTCTGTTATAGGTCAGTAGCCAAACCAGCTCACCTGGCCAGTTCTGCTGCCAGAGGGTCTGAGGGGCTGAGTCTTTTTAAATGGGCACTGGTGACTCTGAAGAAATCAAGATGCTGACGCCAGGAAGAGCGTACAGGTTGGGTGAGCAGCTAGCAGTACCCTGGGCCGTCAGCCCCAAGCCCTGGTGCCCTTGGACCTCCTTTCTTCTGAGAGAGCTGGGACGGGTGGGAGGAGACAGGTCACTCAGAAACATCAGGGTGGATCTGATCCACTCCGGCTTGTCTTTGATTCTAATTCTAAGGGACAAATAGGAAATCCCAAGAGCCCGATTCCACTTAATTGTTCCAAAAAATAATTCCAGCAAACTAAAGCTATTTTTCTTCATCTACATGTAATTTTTCATCTCTGTTGCTGAATCTGAGTTATGATTTGTGTTTGTTTCAACTTTTAATTATGGAAAACTTCAAACACGCAAAAGACCGGTCCAGTGAACCCCCATGCAGCCATGACCAACCTTCAAAAGAGCCAACTCATAGTCATTTTTACCCAGAGCACTACCATTACTTGGAAGTAAGTTACAGATATCATATCATATATATATATACAGTATATATATATATATATATATATATATATATATACGTATATATATATATATACACACACATATATATATTTTTTTTAAGAGAGTGAGAGAGCACAAGCAAGGGAGGGGGAAAAGACTGAGGGGACAGAGGGGACAGAGGACCCAGAGTGGGCTCTGCTCTGACAGCAATGAGCCTGACGTGGTGCTTGAACTCATAAACTACAAGATCATGACCCGAGCCAAAGCCAGCCGCTCAACTAACTGAGCCACCCAGGTGCCCACACTGTATCGTGTTTAAATATGTATGTCTAAACATATAAACTCTTTCAAAAACAACCACAAGTCACCCTTGTCATTCCTTAATGGCATCATTTATTTCCATGATTATCTTTTTTTTTCAAAGTGTGTTGGAACTGGTATTTATTAAAGCCCAAATATTTTGACTGATTGATAGGACTTTTATATCTCATATGAGTTTCCTTTCCAATTCTTTTTATCTCTTACTTTCTTTTTGGTTCTGGTTTTTTTCATTGAAGAAACTAGGCACTTTGTCCTAAACACTTTCTTTCAGTCTGAATTTTGTAGGCTGCATTCTTATGGTGTCATGTAATATATTCCTTTGTTCCATGTATGTCCTATACACTGGAAGCTAGATCTAGATTCTGTGGCAGGGACTGGCAAACCATGGGCTGTGTGCCAGCCTGTTTTGGTAAGTAAAGTTCCAGTGGAACACAGTATGCCCATCTGTGTACGTGTAGTCTACGGCTGTTTTTGAGCTACAATGGCAGAGTTTAGTAGGATCAGCAGAGATCATTGGCCCATGAGCCTAATGTCTATTATCTACCCTGCTGGAAAAGTTTCCCGCCCCCGATTTAGAGGCTTGATGAGATCATGTTTGAATTTTAGGTCTGACCACTTTAACAGTGGTAATGTGTGTATGTCCACAGGATAGAACATAATGTCTGTTTCTCTCACTGTGATATTAAAAATCATTAATATCATTGCCTAGTCCTAGATCCATTAATTCATTAGTGGCTATAAAATGGTACATTTAGGGGTGCCTAGTGGCTCAATTGGTTAAGCGTCTGACTCTTGATTTTGGTTGTGAGTTCGAGCCCCACGTTGGGCTCTGCACTGATAGAGCAGAGCCCGCCTGAGATTCTGTCTCCCTCTCTCTCTGCTCCTCTCCAACCTGCTATCTCTCTCTAAATAAATAAATAAATAAAAATAAACTTAAAAAATAAAATGGTATGTTTAAAATTCTAGCATTTCTTTTATTCAGTTTTAGAATACTTCTATGAAAACGTAATTCCCTTCATCTACTATATACTTATCCTGGCACAGTCTGCTTAGGGAAGGCACATAAATGCTGGATTTTCCAAAGCACTGAGCTGGGCCTCTAGAATCTTCCAAAGGTCTCCTCTGTGTCTTATATTTTTTAATTGTCACTATGAACTCATGGATTGGAACACTCATAATAAATGTGTTCCAATTATTCCCTTTATCAGCGCTATTGATAAAGTAGCTCTGTCGGCCATCTTGTGTTTGGCCATTGTGAGCCTGTTCAAGCCAAAATGAAACTTTATGACCCAGCCTTAATGGGCTTCCTTGTTTCAGCCTCATGTTACACATTGCCTGCCCCAGACCCAACGTCAGCCATTTCTCCATAAAGCCTTTATTCCTTTGAGTGGGAAATGGTATGTAGGAGCCAGAGATTGGTGTGCTCACTCCTCTTGGGTTAATCATTGTTTCCTACCCTTTTGAGTGGGCAGAGCTAAGAAATAAGTATTTTGAAAAGGTAAATACATCAGGAGTTCATTCTGATGCTTCAAATTCAACTTCAGAGCTACAGGGTTTTATTTCCTTTCAATGATCTTCCATCTGCCTCCTTTTTGCCCCATGATGAAAAATCCTAGTTCTGAAAGAAAGCACCCTAATAACTCATTTTCTTTATCCCACAAGACACACATAACAGTTGCAAAATAACGGTACTACCAGCATAGTTAAAGATTGTTTTCAGTTCCTTTCATCCTTAGGATATATTTTATGAGGTATATAAAGTCAAATTACCATCCTTTAAAGTCACTTAGACTAGTTCTTCTCTTTGTGATTATACCACTAAGTGGAAACACAGGTAGATTCATTTGGGTATTTTACTTTTGCTGTTTGGAATTGCTTTTGTCAATTATTTTTTAATAATGTAGCATAGCTAGGTGAATCTAAAGTAAAATCTTAAGAAGCCAAAATCCTATCCATGTTCCTTTATATAACTTTCTTTTCTCCCTTTTTAGAAAAATCACTTTTACTCCATTGTTAGTTTATGGATGAAAACCACACACACACACACACACACACACACACACACACACACAGAGGTGTCCTTTGTCTTGAAAAGAGAAATTGTATACAATACATATTTTTCTCCACCTTACTTTTTTCACTTAACATTGTTTTCTGGATATGGCTCCATAACAGCCTATAGATATGTACTATATGTTTTATTACACTAAAATGTATGGACGCAGTATACTTTATTCAGTTGGTTTTTTACTGACAAGACATGTGAGTTTGTAGTATTTAAATTTTTTTTCCAGTATTCTTACTATTTCATCTATATTGCAATAAATGCCTATGTGCACATATCTTCATATTTCTGCCATATCACTAGACATGAGATTGCTGAGTTAAAGGAGAAATGCAGCTGTAATTTTTGCTAAACATTACCAACTTTCCAGGAATTGGGTTCCCCAGGAACCCAACTCAAAGACTGAGACAGTAAGCAGAAAGTTTACTAGGAGGGACTTTCCAAATCACCAACTGTGGGAGAAGGGAAGATGGAATGATTGGAAAGGAGAAATTGGACTATGGGGCAAATATTTAGTAGCAAATTAAAAAAAATTTTTTTTCAAGTTTTGTTTATTTTTGAGAGAGAGAAACAGAGTGCGAGCGGGGGAGGGACAGAGAGAGGAGACACAGAATCTGTAGCAGGCTCCAGGCTCCGAGCTGTCAGTACAGAGTCTGATTTAGGGCTCAAACTCTGAACAGTGAGATCAGGAACTGGGCTGAAATTGGATGCTTAACCAACTGAGCCACTAAGGTGCCCCAGGAGCAAGTTTTTTAATGGTATTTTCGCTAGTAAGTAAAACACTGGGAAAACTCTAAGTGTCTAATAAATGGAATATTGCTTAAATAATTATGGTATATCTTACTCTTCAACTCCTTAAAGATTTATTGATTAAAGGAGTAAGAAAATACTGATACAATAGACAAATTAATATATAAAACTATATTCAAATCATGCCAAATTTGTGAAGACATGTGTACACAGATAGAAATAAAACCAAGTATTAATGGTGTATCGCCAAAGATAAGTTGATAGGTGGTTATTATTTTCTTTTTTAAACATTTCTGTTATCTCCAAATTGTCTATAATTGTAATCTGAAAAAAATTTTTGTATCACTTCTATGCCTTTTTATAAACCCTTACACGATAGAACAATTTTCCTCAAATTACACTAAGATTCTTTCTTGGATCTCATGTTTTAAATGTTTTATTAATGTGGCAATAAAATGGATAAAGAAGCAATTTCCTTACCATATCAGATTTCCTTCCCTCTTTCTCGAACCTGTCAGTCCATTCTTTCACTCAGGTAAAATGTGCTGAGAGCCTGTGACATTGTAGACACTGTTTTGGGTTCTGGGCCTACAGTAGTGTTTAACTGAAGTCTAGACTTGATTGACCAGCAGAAGTGTTGGGAATGTTCAGGTAATGTATGAAAATAAGTTTTCCATGTTATCAGTTTTCCTTCTTTGTAAAACTTTTCCTGAAATAACAACATGGCAGTGAAATACCTGAATATTTTGTTTCTCTTTGTGTCCCCAACAAAATTTAGACCTTTACACATCTTCTGTCATAATGCATCATTTTTGCTAGTTGTTATGTACTGCTAGTTTGTATTTGCTTAAAAACATTTTCCTATTTTTAAAAATAATCTTAATGAGAATTTTTAGGCACAATATATGTGCCACAGTTTGTTTAACTGTGTCCTTTTGTTGAGTACTTAGACATTTTTTTAATAGTTTATTGTCAATTTGGTTTCCATACAACACCCAATGCTCAGCCCAACAAGTGCCCTCCTCTGTGCCCATCACCCACTCTCCCCCTCCCACACTCCCCTCTCCCCTCAGTTTGTTCTTAGTCTTTGAGAGTCTCTTATGTTATGTCTTCCTTCCTCTCTGTGGCTTTTTTTTTCCCCTTTCCTTCCCCTCTTCCCTTAGACATTTTTTAATTTGGGTATTTCGAGGAGGGGCTATAGCTGATAAATCAGCCACACACATCTTTAAAGTATTTTACTAATCTCCCAAATTCAAAGACCTGAAGGTGTAACATCAGGTTTCTTGTTTTACAAAGTTTCAAGACATTTGTGGGGGTGCCTGGGTGGCTCAGTCGGTTAAGCATCTGACTCTTGACTTTAGCTCAGGTCATGATCTCACATTTCGTGAAATTAAGCCCCGCATCGGCTCTGTGCTGACATGACGGTGTGAAGCTTGCTTGGGATTCTCTCTCTCTCCCTCAACAAATAAATAAACTTAAAAAAAAAGTTTTTTCAAGACAGTGTAAATCTAGTTACTAAAAAAAAATAAATAACACTAGTAATTCAATGGCAAAGTTAATTTTAAGATCTGGTTTTCAAATTTCTCTTCATACTCTTGAAGCTCTTGAAAAGTCAATTTATTCCTCTTATTCATATTTAAAAGCTCAACCCCCCTCCTCAGGGTATCTTTCCTGATGATCCTGTTGAATCTAGGACTCATCCCCCAGGGTCGCTCTTCTGCATTTATGGCCTCGATATCAGTGATCACAACCCGCACACCCCCGACCTGTGCATTGCTGGCGCCTGCCCAGCCACAACATTAGCGGCACAAATGCCTTGATCTTGCCTGTCATGCTTGCTGCTTTCTTCTCAGCGCCTGCCGTGTGAAACACAGTATAGAGCGGCAAATGTTTGTACCCAATATAAATTAATGGATACACAGGTGAATTCACACCAAAAACCACTGAAGAGAAATAGTGGCTAGTATGCTAGTGTTAACCCTACAGGAAAGATCCTGTTAAGGAATATTCTGCCAGGGGAGCTCAGCCAAAAACTAGGTTGAAGCTGGCCGACAGGTTCAGCTCTAAAGTCTAAGAAGGTCTGATTATTTTGAGCCCAGGCCCTCAGCTCAGATTCCTGCCTCCTTTACCTGGTGTCCCCTTAGAGGTTCTTAGGGAACTTTCCTGCCGGCAGATCTTGGTCAAAGGCCCCTGGACTGACCCAGCAGGCTCGCTGACTTCAAATCCTGCCAGAGGCCCTGGAGCCTCTTAGGGGAAAAGCTCTGTTTGCCAAAGGGAGGGGCTTTCTCCAAAAACCAACAGAAGATACTCTCAATGTCTTGTCCCCAAGGGCAAGTGCTGACTGCACACCCATGCTTATTATATAACTGTGGGAGACACTGCAGTTACTTTAATATGCAAAGTCAGGGGGGCGCTGGGAGGCTCATCTGGTTGAGGGTCCAACTCTTGATCTCAGCCCAGGCCATGATCTCATGGTTCGTGAATTCTAGCCCCATATCGGTGCTCGCTGCTGTCAGCACAGAGCCCACTTTGGATCCTCTGTTGCCCCCTCCCACCGCCTCTCCCCACTCTCACTCTATCCAAAAAAAAAAAAAAAAATACAAAAAAAAAGAACAAAGTTAGATCCAAAGGCACTGGCTAATTTTTTACAAAGACACAGAAGAATCTAGGGAAAACATTACTCCGGGAACAACAGCTCATGACATTTACATGTAGCATAAGCTCGAAGGTCTAGAATATATTAGGAATTGCTCATATGAAAGTAAACAGAACCCAGCAGCTTATGCATCTTCTGAAGATTTCATGTTCTCTCATTTGACCCTCACCACAGTCCAAAGAGTTTCCAGGTAAAGACTGTATGAAATGGGGCTAGATCCCGGAGCTGCCCCATCCACCAAATCTGACCAAGTGAATGAAAAATGCTAAGTAGAGAGCTGAAGACGAAGGTTTTGAGGCTGGCAGGTGGCAGATGTGTGGCACGACTGCTGACACCGCCCCCATCCCAGACGCAAGAAAAAAGCTAACCACAAATCCAAGAATTATCACTAATGCCTTCTCATATCCTAGGAGATGAACACATGGATGAGTCTATCAAAGCCACAGAGCTACTTCAGGACTCGGTGAGCGCAGAGTCCATCCACAGTGATGGGCGGAACCCCTCAGGTGCATTCCACACCTGGGTGGGTGGAGTAGGCATTGGCTTCCGTCCCCAAAAGTGCAAGGACT
Organism: Paguma larvata; assembly: GCA_030068075.1. Classification (NCBI taxonomy): domain Eukaryota; kingdom Metazoa; phylum Chordata; class Mammalia; order Carnivora; family Viverridae; genus Paguma; species Paguma larvata. The sequence goes on along the minus strand of CM057834.1, from coordinate 92,172,915 downwards.
AGCCCCCAGCAAGGACAGCGGGAGGCCCAAGTAACTACGTTTCATGGTACAAACCTGAGGCGACACGAAAGTGGAAAACGGCAATATACCAACTTCCTTCCATATAACCTGGGAAGGTGGACAGATGTGGGGTGTGGGTACAGACAAACGGGTCCCGGAGCACATGAAGGAGAACTGAACTGAACTGTTTCAGAGCATGCAAGAGATCTGTGCCAGCTAACTGGGAAAAAAATCCATACAACAACTCTATAAAAACACTAATAAATTTAGAAGGGAAATACAGAAGAGACAGAAATTTAATATGGAAAGACGGCAAGATCAATCAGGCGTGGAAGAAACATGTGACCCAGTGAACAGAAGCAGATTCCCTGAGAATGTTTCAGGCTATAAAAGCTCTATTTAGAACTTTCCAAAAATATATGTTGAATCAAACAAGTAAGAGAATGAGATGAAAAGGGGCATTTAAGAGCGAAGAAGACAAATTAAGAGCCAAACACCTCAGGAAAAATAAGTCGTTTAGGCACCATGAGGAATAGGATAGGGAAGGCCAATGTATGGTTAAGGGGACAGTGGCTCACTTCCCACTGAGCCCTCTCTTCATAGCTGTCATTATTGTGAGGTTCTTTAAGCTGCATTCTGAAAACCATTACATGGGGTTCCTGGTTCAGTCAGTTGAGCATCTGACTCTTGATCTCAACTTAGGTCTTAATCTCAGGTTGAGTTCAAGCCCTGTGTTGGGCTCCACACTGGGTGTAAAGCCTACTTACAAAACAAAACAAAGCAAACAAAAACCACCGCACGTACTACCTGTCTGCTTCGGTGTGACCTGGTAGATTACCTCAACACCATCACCTCTCGCTTCTCTTCTTCCTCAGTGCCTCTTGCGCTGTCAGCTCTAAAGGAACACACGTGTTTCATTTTCCATAAATGCAGTATTATTTGCACCTTCACATCTATTTTAAGCCTCCTTTGCACAAACTATATGTGTTGATTGTCATATACCCAATTGTGGCTTAATCCAAAGGCTCAAGCAATTGAAGGAGAGTTTCTACTGTGTGGACATCGGCTGGAGGCAAACCACCCTGGATTTGCTTCCTGTCCCTGCCAGTTATTTGCTAAGAACCATGGAGCAAAGGGCTTAACTATTTTTTTTTAATTTTTTAAAGGTTTTTGTTTATTATTGAGAGACAGAGACAGAGCATGAGCATGGGAGGGGCAGAGAGAGGGGGAGACACAGAATCCGAAGGAGACTCCTCAGAGCCCAACGCGGGGCGAGAACTCACAAACTGCGAGATCATGACCCAACCCAAAGTCAGATACTTAACCAACTGAGCCACCCAGGCGCCCCAAGCTGCTTAACTTTTTAAGCCTCATTTGTGAAGTGAGAATAATGTACTTCAGGCATATCATACTGATAAAAGAGATAATCCATACATGTGAATGCCTAGTATATATTGTTTTGTTAAGCAACAGCTACATTCATTACTTTCCATACTTCAGTAATGTCGATAGTATAAGATTTAAATATTGGTAAACAGATATCTGAGATCATGAATACTGCCCTTATAACACTGTCAAACAATCTGTTGAGAATTACGTGGTGTCCCGTCTACTGTGCTTGCTCTTCCTGCCTGCCTTCCTTCGTCTTTTGAGAAACATCCCATCTTTTTACAAAACTACTTCAAAAGGAATTCAAGCTTATTGTCAAAAACATACAGACCACAGAGAAATACCTACAGCATAGTAGGTTGTCTTTCATCCCACACTGCCATCCCCATCCTCCCGCCTCTGGACTGAGGTCGCTACTGCTCTTAAAAGCCTGATGCAGATCATCTAATTTGCTCATCTGTGCATGTGCTTGTGTGAAAACTGGTATGTTATTTAATGGATCACGTTTAAGAAAGTCTGCTTTTCCCCTTCTATTTGTGCCACAAATTGGTAGAATATGGCATCCGAGGCTCTGTCTCTAGCATCCTCAGTGTCTGGGAGATATTGAACCAGTGTTCTCTGATCAAGCATGTTTTTCATTCTGCTCAAATCATCTCTGTCCTTATTTTTTTTTTAAAGGAACTCACCCATTGGATGCTGACAGATCCTTTACCATCCCAAATGCAATTATGAGTTCATCGAATTCTAATTTGCTTTGTGGGAAGTTTTTGTCTCAGCACTTTGTTTTTAGGACCCTAAAAACTGATGAAAACTGTATCTTTGGTAATGTTTAACATTCACCTATGGAAAATATTCACTTGGTGTATTTTAAATCTTTCCTCTTTGAATTTAGCTGTATCTTATATTAATACCGACATTTCTGCTTTCTTTTTGTTGTGTCTTTTCACTATAGTTTTGCTGATACATAGATTTCCTCATTTTCATACCTTCTGAGTAAGTTTCAAGTATGTCTTTTATAAGCAGTCATAGCTTGATGTTTTTAACCCAAGCTAAGAGGCTTTGTCTTTTCATATAGAAATTTAACCCATTTATATAGAGTGATAATTTCAGTATTATCTCTTCCTCTTGCCTTCTTTCTTATTTTCTGTTTTTATGCTTTCTTAGTTTCTTTCTGCATTCCTTTTTTGACTAAGTGTTCTCTATTCCTTAAAGTCCCAAACACGTTTGGAGATTATGTATTTTATTTCTATTTTTCCAGCAGTTACCTTAGCATTTAAAATTTAAAATTTAATTTTTAATTACTGGAGAAATTACATTGTACATTCTCGTTATCTGAAAAGAAAAAAACCACCAATGAGGCAAAACCCTCTTTGACCATCCCTTCCGATACCAGCCCTTTCTAATCCCACGATCTGAAAGTTTATTGTGGTTTTATCCTTTTTTGACATATATATTGACATATATTAACTTTGTTTTATTTTGTCTCACATAATTACATCCCCGAGTTCTGGTATTTCGCAAATATTTTTGCTCAGCAGAATGTTCTGGACATCTGTCCATGTTAATTCTCATGGATTTACCTGTTGTTTTTAACTAATAAATAGCCAGCCATGGTATGATTAATGCCAGTTTTTTTTATCTCTCCTTTATGCTGAAGAGAAATTAAAGAGAAACTATGCAAGAGGTACTTTTTTCAATAATGTTTTGCTACATAAATGAATATACTTTTTAACAACATTTGATTTTTATTATGAGACAATAAAGTGTTGTAAAGATAATTAAAATCACCTATAATCCCACTAGCCACGATGGTCACTGAAGATGCTGTGATAAATATGCTATAGATTCTGCCTCTATGTCTGGTTTTATGTTTTCTATTTGCTTTTTCATTTTCGGTGGTTTGTTTCACAAAATTTGGCTTATTTAGGGCACAGTATCTTGGGATTTGATTTTAAAATTTTTCCCATTAAGCATTTTCCAATATTATGTAATAATTATTTTAATTACCATATGTATGCCACCTACAGGTAATCATAACTTATTTAAACCATGTCTTGTTGTTTGATATGTACAGTATCTACAAATTGGGTTTAAAAAAATCTTGATTACAAAACGTTTTTTTACTTTATTACATTTAGATCATTTCTCAAGAAACAGTGATACTCTCACCATGTTTGAAAATTTTTAAAGTGTATGTATAAATATTAGCTCAGAGCTAGCAATTTGATGTTTTCCCAGCCTTTTTTCTGGCAGAAAATTAGCTCTAAGAAATACACTAGGACTACGTTTTCTAGGAAAAATGTACTGTTTTTTTTTTCTAACTTAGGTGTATGTTTCATTACATAGAAAGACATGAAATCCAAGCCAGAATATTCAACACCCAGTTGACTAACATGGGAAGAACTCCTGGAGGTGTTTATTTGGAGAACGTGGACTTTAAGATGTACAGATACGGCCACGATCTCTCTCCTCAGCATTTCATCAAATCCGTGACAACGTTGGTTATAAGATAAGCACCGTTTTTGTGTCAGGAAGTAAGAGTCAAACTGCCACAGTGATGTGCCATCAGTTAGTTGTTCAAAGGTGAAGAAATATGCCTTAGATTTGATACAGTAAATGGTATTCCACCCTCGAGTCGTAGCAGTTATTGGTCAGAGCCAGGAGGCTGGCAGGAACCGTGCCCTCCGCACCCACACACAGATCTCCCTATCTAGGAGCTTGTTTTGATGTTTCTGGGACTGACTGTAGCCCCTCTGTCCCTGTGTGACTCTCCAGGTGCAAGAAGGAGCTCAGGCAGGATCAGCAGCAGCTCCTGGAAGGGATCTCAGAGCTGGACATCGAGACAGGGGGAGTCCCCTCGCAGCTGCTGGTGCACGGGGCCCTGGCCTTCCCGCTGGGGTTAGACGCCTCGCTCGGCTGCTTCCTGGCAGCCGCCCACTATGGCCGGGGCCGGGTGGTCCTCGCCGCCCACGAGGGCATGCTCCATGCTCCCAAGATGGGGCCCTTTTTGCTCAATGCTGTGCGCTGGCTGGCCAGAGGCCAGACAGGCAAATTTGGGGTGAACACGTGTCTGAAAAACCTGTGCACCCTCCTGTCGGAGCACGGCCTGGAGTGCAGTCTGCTGCCCCACCTGACGCATGACTTGTGTGTCTACTGCTGCGTGGCTTACGGTGACGAGGAGGCCAAGCAGCTACAGGAGTTCGTGGCTGAGGGTGGGGGCTTGCTGATCGGGGGCCAGGCCTGGTGGTGGGCCTCCCAGAACCCAGGCTGCTCCACTCTGGCCAGTTTCCCAGGTAACAAAATCCTCAACCGCTTTGGCCTCAGCATCCTGGCTCAGACACTGGATCCAGGCTGCTTCCCTGTCCCTACCCCTGAGATGCGGAGCTACCACCTCCGCAAGGCGCTGTCCAAATTCCAGGCTACGCTGAACCGTGGGGCTGGGAACCTGGAAAACCACTGGCTGGCAAAGCTGAGGGCAGATGGGGCAGCCTTCCTACGGATTCCTGCAGAGGGAGTCCCAGCTTACAGTCCTTGCACCGACTCCTGAGGAAGATGCTGCATCTGTCGGGCCTCCCAGATGTGAGCCGGGAGCACCCAGTGGCTGGCAATTCCCACGAGGCTGCGGTGCTCTGCCTGGCCACGGAGCTGGCACACTCTGGGACTGACTGCTCCCAGCTGGTACGGGGGCTTGGAACGTGGCGCTGTGGTTCCCATCTGTCCCCCTCAGATCACCCCATCACTGTGGAGATCAATGGCAGCAACCCAGGTACGGAGCGAGGAGAGTGCCCAGTGCAGAAGAACCTGGGGAGTTGGGGGGGGGCTCCCCGGGCTCACAGGACACTGCAGGTACCTAAGCTCCAGTTGGCAAGGGTCATTCTCTATTACGTGCTTCGGGGAAGATGGGGTTGGGGTTCCACTAAGGGTTTTGGGAGGATGCATGCGGGAAGCATGGGTGAGCTGAGGTCTGCAGGGCAGTGGCTGTACCTCTGGGAGGGGCCCAGGGTGCACGAGTCTCCAGGGTGCAGTAGAGTCAGGTGGATGAAAACTCAGCCCTTCCTATGACTTTTGTCAGGCAACGGTGATTGCTGGGTGAGTACTGGACTCTACCTCCCGCACGGACACACTGCAGAAGTCTCGCTGTCCGAAGCTGCGGCCCGTGCCGGCCTAAGGGTAAGACCAGGGCACCCACTGCCAACGCCCCAATCCACAGAGTTGCATGATTTTCCTCGGCTCTCGGCAGGGTTCCCAGGAGGCCAGGAAGGGATTGTTCTGCCCATTTCACAGATTTCATAGACAAAGGAGCTCTATTTCAGGGAGCCTAAAGGAGCAACTGAGACACCAGAGCTACTATCAGGCCTAGATCAGGTCTCAAACCTACGCGCTCGCATTTCCACGTGTGGTGATTTTACTTCCCCACAGGGACGTGAGGGGCCCCGGGAACCGCACCCACTTTGCCAACAGCGCACCCCCTTTCTGCGTTTTACATCATTACCTTGACCCCTGAGGGTGGGGGTCATCTGGTCAATCACACAAGCACGGCCTACAGGCAGGATCAACATTGTGCTGCCTCAACCCTCAGGGTCACGTGCTACCAGTCAGGGAGTGTTCTGTGTCTGCCTCCTTTCTGGTGCTTGCTCACATTCCACCTAAGAGAGGCAACCCCAGGACTCTGAACAAAACAACACTCAACCCATGTGACCAGAAAGGGGGGTCCCTGGACAAGGTGGGAAGCGAGAACCAGCTCTCCTGCCTGGGGCCAGATCTCACCGCCTCTGGACGGCTGGCCCCCTCTGTGCACAAAGGGTGGCCCAGGACCCCATCCGGCTCATCCTGGTGTTGGAACCACCACACCGTGTAGGTCCTGACAGGAGGCCCAGGGTTCCACCTGAATCAGAGACACTGCAGGGCCCCAGTCGGTCTCTGCCTCAGGGTTGTCCTGACTGGTCTATCTGGTGACGCTCCACTGTTGGGCTGTTTAAACCACCAGAAGAATGATTCCACATACCGTTCGGTCCTATGACTGCTGAAGGACTAAAACTTCACAGGTTTCACACGTAGCTCACAGAGGGGGAAGCTGGTGTTTGTCAGGTACCTGCCATCCAGCCAGCACACATGGGGCCCCCCACACATATACCACAAAGACCTAGTTCCTGCTACACACAGTGGACTCTCCTCCCCAGGTACAGGTTGGCTGCCACACAGATAACCTGCTCAAGGCCAAAACACTGTCCCGAGCCCCTGTGGTGACTCACCAGTGCTTCATGGACAGGACCACGCGGTTGGTCTCCTGCCTCTGGGGTGGCCTCCTCTATGTGATCGTGCCGAGGGGCAGTACGCTGGGCCCCATACCTGTCACCATCAAGACGGCTGTGCGCGCCCCGTACTATAAGCTGGGTGAGAGACAATGCCAAGGGTAGAGGGGGTCCGGGGGAGCCACCAGAGTCTTGGGCTGGTTGCTAAGGAGGGTTGGGGCGGGGACTGGCAGACAGAAGGGGAAAGAAGTGTTCAAGATGTAAGCGGAAGTAGGGTGGGGCTATGGAACACCCTGTGTCTGTGGAGACTTCCGGACAGCACCAAGGGGAGGGTTTGAAGGCCGAATTTCACTTCGTGGTACGCAGACCCACATGGTTAGTTCATTATCTCGTGACCTCCTCCTGGAGTTCAAGGTAAGGTGGGGAAGTGGGGAGACAGGCCCATGATATCTGTTCCCAGGTAAGACCTCGGTGGAGGAGTGGAAGAAGTGTGTCCAGGAGAGCCCGGCTCCCTGGGGCGAGCTGGCAACGGACAATATCATCTTGACGGTGCCAACTGCAGACCTGCGGGCCCTGGAGGACCCCGAGCCTGTGCTCCGCCTCTGGGACGAGATGATGCAGGCGACAGCCCGGCTGGCAGCCCAGCCTTTCCCTTTCTGCCGGCCCGAGAGGATTGTTGCCGACGTGCAGATCTCAGCCGGTGAGTGCTCCAGGGCTGTGCGCCTCCTAGTCAGTGCACGCCATTGACTCAGTACTTTGCCTTTTTTAGTGTCTAGTATATGAAAGGCATAACCTCGCCGGTAAAGGAAAAAAGACCTTGATGGGGAGGCAGAGATGTTCACACACAAAAAGATAAATCATTTATGTCTACAAGGTGAGATTCACAGGACGGCAGGACAGGCTCAGAAAAAAAAAATGCTACTGGGAGTTCACAGATAGCGATGAGCCATCTCTTTGTTGTTTCTAGGAGAGGTTAAAATAGAAATATTCCTCCGAACAGAAGAGATTTGGCAATGGAAAGAAGGAGCGGTTTGTGCTCAGTACTGAGTGGTTTACATGAAAGAAAAAGGAGGACATCTAGTTCTGACACACTGAGATTTCCTTTGGACCTCAGTTTTCTCTCTTTAAAAAAGGAGAAGATGACCTCTGCTAATGAGTATGAACCTGCACGACAGGGGTTTACATGGCCGAAGAAATGACACTGTTCTGTGATGCAGACAAAGGACATGGTGTCACAGACTCACGAGACAGGAATATCACACGAAATGGAGCACGGAATCGTAGCAAGAATGGCTGTGCAAAGCGTATTCATGTTCCTCAGGGCCGGAGAGAGGAGGAGGGCCTAACTCTGGCGTGAAAGGCTGGGCAGGGGGCGGGGACGCTCCAGTTTCTCACCAGGTAAAGGAGGCCGTCTACTTTCCGATCGGCATGGAGATTCTGGTGTTGCAGAGGGCGTCCCGGATGGTGAGGAAAAGTTACCCGGCAGAGAGCAATGAAGGGAGATGGGTTTGGGTCCTCCCTGTCCCTCATCTCTTGCTTCTGCGTCCCCAGGCTGGATGCACTCAGGGTATCCCATCATGTGCCACCTGGAGTCTGTGCAGGAGCTCATCAATGAGGCAGGCATGAGGAGCGGGGGTCTGTGGGGCCCCATCCATGAGCTGGGGCACAACCAGCAGCGACAAGAGTGGGAGTTCCCCCCACATACCACTGAGGCCACCTGCAACCTCTGGTCAGTCTACGTGCATGAGACGGTCCTGGGCATCCCCAGGGCTCGGGCCCATCCTGCTCTGAGCCCTCCAGAACGAGAGAAGAGAATCAAAACACACCTAGGAAAGGGAGCCCCACTGCGTGACTGGAACGTGTGGACGGCTCTGGAAACATACCTACAGGTACGGAGAAAGTAAGGGAGGTGAGAGCCACCAGCCCCCTCCACCTGGATCCCCTTCACTGCCCCCTCCAGAAAAGGCATGGCGGGGGGCAGGGGGAGCTGGACCACACAGTGGGGCTTCCCAGGTTATGTATCTCTGAGATGGAGAGAATGACACCTGTCCCACTCGCCTCCTGCACCTTGATGAAAAGTATTATGAAAAACAAAGTAAGCAGACAAAATATGTCCTACTGGCCTACTGGTCATGAGCTGAAGTTCTGAGTTAGGCATTCCTGAGATTAGAGCCAAGCACTTCCACTTACTGGTGTTGACCATGGTTGCCTAATGCTCCAGAAATGGGAGTTGTTCTGTTTTTTTCTGACCTTAGTTCTGTGAATTAAGCGAATGTTACATCCCTTCATCCATCCATTTGTAATAACAGTGATATGTCTCCGGGACAACTGCATTACAAGAGCTATCTAGGAGATAACTGTGATCAAGGCTCTCTGACTTCAATCACACCACTTGAACCTGAACCATCTTTAGAATGAATAAATGAATAACCAACCAACCCCACTTCACGAGAACACCAAAGTCCTGAAGCAGATAGACTTACTGTGAAATAAGCACGAAGCCCTGTCCTCTCCCCAACTTGCTCTGAATATTAATGTTTCAGAGTTCTCGAGGCTGTTCCCCAGGTCAGATCTCCTATGCTGCCTACCACATCCCTATATGGCAGTGGTGTGGCCTGCTTTTCAGAGAGGCAGATTAAAGAATTTTCAGCCTGTCCCCTATCAGTCATTTAAATGATGGACCCAGAACCTAAAATCAGAAGTTAATGACAAGCCTCAAGCTTTGGTACTGCCTCTCAATCATTTCCTTTACCCTTACTTTTTTTTTTTTTAATATTTATTTATTGTTGGGAGAGTGCAAGCAGGGGAGGGGTAGAGAGAGGAGGACAGAGATCAAAGCAGGCACTGCGCTGACAATCTGAGAGCAGCAAGACTGATGTGGGGCTTGAACTCACAAACCGCGAGATCATGACCTGAGTCGAAGTGGGACACTCAACTGAGTTACGCACGCACTCCTATTCCGCTTGTTTTCAAGAGTGAATGGAGACAGCCCCACTCAATGAGATGACTTTGCACTGCCTCAGTTCCATATTCTTACACAGCCGGTCTGAGGGTCTACAGGGAGACAGACCTTAAATAGTTGCTCGGCGCCCAAGTTTAAGTTAAAGACATATTATACCCTACCCACCTATCCACTTGCCATGGAACCCTGAAGACAATTTTGCAGAAGTTACGGAAAGATTCAGCATCTTGAGGTCTGGAACTTGGTCTCAGATGGGCAGAAACCTTCTGATTCCTCTCCCTCTCACTACCTTTCCTCCTGCTGTTGCCTTGGTGCAGGTGCTCACTGCTCTTCTCTGGTCTGTGACAACAGCCTCCTTGCCTCAACCCCCTACTGTCCATCATCCACTTTACTTCCAAAATAATCTTAATATTCCATGATTAAAACTCTTAAAGTTATTACTACATACAGAGTAAAGTCAAAGCTACCTAGCAGGGTGTACAAGACACTGGAAGCTTCATCTCCCAGTTCCCTCTCCTGCCAAGTTACACCGCAGTACTCCAAGCTCCTTCCCGCTACGAACACAGTTTGCTGCCTCAGGTTCTTGTCCCCCAGCCCCCAGGTTTTCTTTGTGGTTGAAACGTGCTTGAACATTTTATCTATTGCCTGTCAAGTTAGGTCACCTGTCAAAATTCAGCTCTATTGCCCTCCTCTCCTGATAAGCCTCCTTTTTTGGTCATTATTTACACAACTGTCTCTCCCACTGACCCGTGACCTCTGGAAAGACAGAAGCTCTTAGTCACTTTTCTTAAGTGTACACTCTATTTAATAAATGCTGTATGTGTGGTGTTTGTTGACGCATTAATTAACAGTGATGAGCAGGAGGACTGTCAGAGGCCAGGGCAGTAAGATCAGAGGGAGGTCTGACTTAAGATGTCCTTTGTCCTCCTCCACAAAATTCTCTACAAAAGAAGGGAGGTTTGGGACACCCCAGGACCCCTGCTCATTCTACAGCTCTGTAGTCTTAGCCAACAAGGGCATCCTGCCCGTGGCCTTCAGGTGGGCTGCCCCTCCATGGACATGAGTCACTCTCATTTTGAGCCCCTGGTGACATGCCTGCTTCTCATGTTGCCCCAAAGGCTATGTTCCACAGAGCAAACTAGGAGCCTTGAGATGGCTATATAAAAACAGGGATTTTTATTATGTCTGGAAAGTGCTAGAGGTTCCCAGCTTTTAGGGTCCCACAGGCCAAACATGTAAGATATGAGGGTTTCCCACCCTCATCAGGCACAAACATGTCTAATGCCTAGGAAAACATTTAGGATCTGGGGATGTAATTTTTTAAATTACAGATAATTATAATAACTGTCATTTATTGAGTATTTACCTCTTTTCAGATATTAGGTTCCCTGTGAAGTCCCCTACTAAATTCAAAAAGTTCAGGTTTTGTGGTAAAGAGGTGGAATGAGCCAGCAGGGCTGTATGTATGTGCAGGGGTAGGGTGGGGAGGCAGGGGCAAGTCACGGAAGCTCATGAATGGTCAAGGGGAAGAAATCACTGTAACTGAAATACTTCTGAACATGCGTGTTGCAGGTACTTTCACAAACTTGGTACCTCATTCTGCCCCTTCCTTCTCTTCTCAGCTCCAGGAGGCCTTTGGGTGGGAGCCGTTCACCCAGCTCTTTGCTGAGTACCAGACGCTCTCTGGCATCCCCAAAGACAAGGCTGGCAAGATGAATCTATGGGTGAAGAAGTTCTCAGAAAAGGTGCAGAAGAATCTGGCTCCATTCTTTGAGGCCTGGGGCTGGCCTGTCCAGAAGGAAGTGGCTACCAGCCTGTCCTGTCTGCCTGAGTGGCAGGAAAACCCCATGCGGGTGCACACGCATCCTCGGGTATAAAGGATGTGCAGGAAAGTGGTGGAGGGAAAGGAACAATCACTCGCGAAGGCCACCACCCGTGTTTCCAGCTTAGCTTCTTGAGCCTGAGCCCCACTTCCACCCCTGTCATCAGGAAGGCAGTTAAGGTCCTAAGACAAAATGACACCAACCTTCTCAGGAAAACGCCCTAGTTACTATTTCCCTGTTCAACCGACTTGCTTCACCAGCAGAGGACCTTTCATCCGCGCATCTTGAGGTCCTGTAGGCTCCTGGCTTCTACTTTTGACCAACAGTTCTAACGACTATGGGTTACCATAATAATCTGACATCACTCCCTCACCTCTGCCGGCCTTGAACATGACTGTTAATTTCTTACGTTTGGGAAGTTTTCTGATAGCAAGAGAGACAGGCTGATATAGAGAGCCCTAAATCTGTTTGGTTCTGTAGAAAATCTCTTCAACTCTGTGCTTCTGAATTCTCATCCATGACTCGGGGATAAAAGTCTACTGTTTGATACTGGTGAACATGTTCGTTCACGGGAAAATGCATAAAGGGTATTCTTTAGTTTTTGCCAGGTCCCATGGTGGCCTGTCTGTCCTGTCCTGTGTGGACAACTTGAAAACTGAACCCCACCTCCAGAGTTGGCCACCTGAGGTGGGCATGCAGGCTCTGCATAAGAGTATTTAATAAGTACAGGTGTTGTTTCCAGACATGGTACTGATGATAGTTATTGAGATTCCAGCCAGTCTTATGTCATTTCTCCCACCTCTAGAAGGACTCCTGGGTATGACATAACCCAAAGAATGGTATAAACTCAAAAAAGATGGCGTAAACTCAAATCAAATGTTACAAAGCCACATGGTCTTCTTGGCTAGTTCCATCTTCTAGTACTTTTGTTTCAACCAAAAGTAAATGTCACCATAGTAACCCCTACCAGGTCCACCAGCCTGTTTGTTCTCAGCACAAAACAGGCGGCTGACTCCTCTGGTCACCACATTATCAAGGCACTGTCTGGTGATAATGGCAGCTGTGCTGAAAGTCTTTGTGCATGACAGGCTTCACTCGGGAGCAGGACTACTGGCTGCAACGGACCAAATTAACCCTGAGCTTTCTAATAGTCCATTCCGGCCCATCCCAACTCTTTGTAGAGGTGGAGTTCTAACTGGAGCTTGGTCTCCAGAATTAATGGGGTGTGGCCACTTTTCTCTAGCTTACTTTTAAACAGTATTTTTGTTGTTTTCAATATCATTCCATGAGGTGTGGTCAGAGTAGAGTCGCTCCTCTGAAGAGCTGACCCAGGAAATGTCTTTTTTTGAATCCCATCCTCCTCCTCCTGATTCTAGGATAATTTCCTTTTATTTCACTACCATCTTTTCTCAGGTACTTTTCACATGAAAGGTGCTCAGTAAACATTTGTGAGTTGACAGAACAGTAATGATACCCAGCACACAATGAGCAATCAGTTCGTCCCAGGCATTGTGTGGGGTGTTTAATGTGAGTTCTCTCATGGAATTTTCACAACAGACCTTTGAAGTGGGTACTATTATTATTCCTGTGTCAAAGATGAGGAGACAGATGCTGAGGGATATTAAATAACTTAAGTCACCAAGCTAATAAAAGGATAAGTCAGGGTTTGAGTGAAACCCCTCACAATGAAAACCTCCACCATGAAGGAATCACAATTTAAACAAAAATTCACCTAGAAAATGGAAATTCAACAAACTTTTGATTTACCTCATGTTAACTATTGAATTTTTATTAAATATCAAATTTAACCTCCAAAAACTATTGGTACCTGATTTTCTGGTTTTCTCAGCATGTGATTAGCCTCCCTACAGAGAGAGAAAGGAGCTGAACCCAGGAAATTCAACTCCAGAGCTGGTATTCTTAACCGTGATGTTAAGGAGGAGTATATGAATGGGTAATACTGGGTGTAAGAGGTTGCCACAGAGATAAAGACAAACCTGACTCTTCCCACACACTCTGTAGTGGAAACTGGAGCCCTTCTCTCTCTTGCAAATGACTCTGCTGGTTGTTTCTAAGTTCACAATTAACTGTAACAGTGACAATGTCAGAGTATTGTGTATCCAAGTACATTTGCACAAAAGGATGTCGACGTAGGCCTCAACATCAATAAATGCTGTTTTCCAGAAACTGTTATAAGTGCTTTTATTTTTTATGTTCACAACAGTCCTACAGAGTAAGTACTATTACTATCTCCATTTTGGAGAGAAGGAAGTAGAGATACAGAGCTAAGTGGTAAATCCCAGGTTGGACTCCAGAGCCCAAACTTTTGGTCAACATACCATATGCTTACTGGGTCTGCCACAACCTGCAGCTCCTCTTGCACGAAACCTACATGAGTAGGGGCGCCTGGGTGGCTCAGTTGGTTAAGCGTCTGACTTCGACTCACGTCATGATCTCACAGTTTGTGAGTATGAGTCCTGCATTGGGCTCTGTGCTGACATCTCAGAGCCCAGAGCCTGTTTCAAATTCTGTGCCTCCCTCTCTGCCCCTCTCCCATTCATGCTCTCTCTCTCTCCCCCCCCCCTCTCAAAAATACACATTAAAAAAAACAACAACTTGGATGTGTAGCTACTGAACCACAAATACTAGATCAAACTACCAAAAACCAAAACGTTATTTCTAGTTACTCAAAAGAAATTACTTAAGGATCATTCATCCAAGGTACACATCCTTTAGTACCATGATCTGATGCTTCAAAATAACAGCCTGGTGGAGTGCTAGAAGCTTGTCTTAAACACAGCACTTGTATCCACGTGTCCTTTGCCTCAACTTCCATTCTTCATGTCTCACAGCATGGACAAGGAACCACATATGTTCTTAGAGCCTGTTAGATCCAATATCTGAAATACCCAAATTCCTAGGATATTGGACAAATTTCGAAGGAAAAACATCACCCTAGGATAATTTAGGGAAGTAATAATGGCTGCTTTACAGTTTAAGGTGATAAAAAAAAGGACTCTACCTGTATCTTCACCCTTAGCCCTATATAGCCACTGACTTATTAGAATGGGCAATTAATTTCAAAACCATTAGAGCACTAATGGTTGGTCACACTGAATAGAACCATAAAACCTCCTACTTGTCTAGCAAATATTGTTAAAATGAAGTAACAGGCCCTGCTAAAGGTAATTAATGTCTATCTTGAATGAACTTAGGCACTGTAGATTCTGAGGTCACCTATGCTGTTCTTTGTCTCCTCCTTGTGGCCACTCAGAAACATTACAACTCACCATCAACAGCATTGTTCCCATATTGGCAAACTCAGTCCCTGCCTTAGTTTTAGTTTACAAGAGCTATCCATGTGACTTTTCCCATAAAGTAACTGCTAGTCAATATGCTCTTCACTTAAAAAAAATTATTCTAAGGGAATTTTTTAAAGCAAAGAAATATGACTTTTAGAAGAGGACAAATACACAAATCCCCCAAAGGGGCAATTTAAACCTAGTATCCGAATCTTTCTTAAAGGTCTCAAAGGGCTTGTCTTTATTATGAAGGCAAATATCTCACCAAAGATACCTTGGCTTTTGATCTTTGAAGACAGATACACAAAAGAGGTCAAGTTTCACTTGTACTATTCATGAACAATCTCCCAAATCGATTTGCTCTTACTTAAATAGAAACAAATTCATCTACTGTTTACCTTATAATATTGTTAAAATGGATTTAGATTCTTGGCATACAGTAGAGTCACTGCCTTTATTCATTACACATGTGAAATTTTATATAATATCTCTTATTAAATGTATAATTTTCCTCTTGGTTCATGCCACACAGAGAAAGAAACTTGACCACTTGGTTAAAAAAAAAAATCTACTCACAGAAGGACATCAAGTACTACAAACTACTTATCAAAAATTGAGCAATGATAGGAGAGCCAGCTATGAGATGGTTAAGGCTCATAAGAGCTCTGCCAAAATAAAAATGTAAAAAGCATATTAGGAAATAAAATAATTTCAATTTACCAGCAGTTTCACCCGTACCTGGGTCAATAACCATCTCACCAAATGGGACCCATGATGAGGGAATTCAGACTCTACTCAGACCTCATGAGTCTTTTCTCCTTTTAGATCTCTGTTCTCAAATGCTGTCAAGGCCTCTGGCCCAGCTGTAGGACTAGAAGATGAGGGTTCTAAAAGCAGCAACTATGTCAGGCCCCAAGATCTAGAAAGGTTGCAGAATCAAATACTTAGGTACACAGAGAACTTCTGCATCATCTCCAATAAGGTGGCTGGAGTCAAGCCCTGGGACATGGGACAACTGGTATACTGGATCCAAAGTAATACAGAGCAAACCAATCTGAAAGCAGTTGGCCAAATATACAGATAAGAGTAACATTTTAGACTTGCATATTGATACCAACTAAATATGCATGCACGTGTGTGTGTGTGTGTGTGTGTGTGTGTCCACATAGTATTTAAAACTCTAAGAGGAATTATGCAGTAGTTAACCTTATTTAGAGTGGATGTTCCATTGGGAGCTCAGGCTACTCCTGAAATAGCAGGAAACTGGTTTATGAATGTGGATAGGTATTTGCCCTTAAAAGGATCTGAGCCAATGTATCTCTTTAATTATACCCACATCCTATATTCAGCTGAAAAAGACAAAACAAAACCAGATAGCATTGAGGGATATTCTACCTTTACTTGAAGCAGATTCCTTGGTGTAGGCAGTTCTGAGTTGAACGTAATAAATGCTTTAAATTAACATGAATAGGATATTAAGATTTTCTATCAAAAAGATTCATTCCCCTTTGATGCCTCCAGAAATAATGAGATTCTGGGGTAGGTGTTGGAATATCATCTTAAGGCTTTTAAAGAACAAATTAAAGGGAAACATGGAAACTGTCTGAATCGATGCGAAGGCCAGACAATCTGAAGGAAAAAGCCATGAGTTACAACTCAGAAACAGGCAGAACTTTGAACTTTACTGACCATAATCCACTTGTAATAATATAGACTTTAAAATAAGAAAAATAGTATTTTTAAGAACACTGTTGGAGGGGCCAAGATGGCAGAGCGGCCTGGAAGTTCTCAGCGTCTCTCATCCCTGAAATGCAACTAGATCAACACCAAACCAACGTGCACACCTAGAAAGTTGACCTGAGGATTAACTCAACAATCTGTATAACTTGATCACAGAACTCACATGTGGTGCCGAGAGGCGAACTGGGGGAGAGAGAGAAGCCGCAGAGGGTAGGGAGCTGTTTTTGTTTGCAGAGAGAGGATGGAGACAGGGGAAGAGTACAGGAAAAGCACTCCCCCCAAAAGCAGCTGGAGAGAAAGAGAAAGAGTGGAAACACCCATAAGGGAATTAACAAGAAAGGGAAAGAGGACAAAGAGGAAGGTTTGGATACCATTAAGACTCTATGAACAGCGAAGCACAGTCTGAAAATCTGCAGTTCAATACCTGCTGGAGCTCTGGTGAGAAGGGCAAATCCCCAGGAGCAGACAGCAAGGTCTGAGGGGTCCCTGGGCCACACGGGGAGAGGCGGTTCCCTGGCTAGGAGGACATTCAGTAGAGACTGTGCAGCCTCCCTACAGGCAAAGTCTCGGCAACCCAAGAAAAGCCACGCTTACTGGTGTTGGAACAAGGATGTTGAGAGACAAGAACAAGGTGCCAGATGTGTGTTGTGATTTACCACACTCCCAGAAACACTGCTGCTACACGATCATGCAAACTTTTTCTGGGGCAGGCTGGCACCCAGCCACAGTCTCTGAGCATCTGGAGAGGTGTGGTTGTGAGGGTTCCTGGGGGTGGGCCGGCACCCAGCCATTGCTTGGCGAGACACTCCCCCAGAGGTTTGGAGGTTGGAGGTTGAAGCTGCAGGGTCCTCAGAAGTGAGGGGTTTGGAAACATAGCCCCATCTGAGATAAAACTCAGGAGGAAGGTGCCACCTGACAGGCTGATGAGCTGGTCGCAGACAGGGCAGAAGCAGGGAGTGGATGGAGGCCAGAGACAGGGGAGGGGTGCTTGACTACCAGTTGGCGAAAGCACAGAGTTCTGATACCAGAGACTGGATAGCTGGATGATGCCATTTGCACCTCTCCTGTGCATGTGCATACACATGTCACAATGATCCACTCCAGTAAGCGAACCAGCGTCATCTAGTGGAGAAGGGAGCCATTACACCAAGTCCTGTCCAACTGTGCCAACCATGCTATAGAGGAACGTAAGTCTCTCCACATGCTTAGTTTACGAACTATCAAGGGCTTCATAGCTTGACTTCTAGGGGAAACTAGATATAATTTCAGTCGAATTCTATTTTGTGTCCAGTCCATGTATTCAATTTTTTTCTTTTTCTTTTCTTATTCTTGAATACAGAAAGAGAAAAAATCCTTTTTTTTCATTTTTATAAAAGATTCTTCTTTAATTTTTTTCTACTATATTTTTAACTTTTTTGTAAATTTTTTATTCTATTTCACTTTCATCATTTCATTTTATTCTATTTTATTGTAAGCATTTTTTAAAATTTTAAAACGTTTTCCTTTTTTTTTTCTTTCCTTTCCCTTTTTCCTCTAATCTACCAATCTTCTCTCGACAAACAGACCAAAACACACTTAGGATCCAGCATCCTTCATTTGATATTTTGGTGCTATTTTTAATTTTAATTTTTTATCAAGTCTTTTTCTTCCTCCAAAATGATGAAATGAAGGAATTCACCTCAAAAGAAAGAACAGGAAGAAATGATATCCAAGGACTTAATCAACACAGATTCAAGCAAGATGTCTGAACCGGAACGTAGAATTACAATAATAAGAATACGAGCTGGGGTTGAAAAAAGCATAGAAACTCTATCTATGGAGGTAAAAGAAGTAAAATCTAGTCAGGATAAATTAAAAATGCTATAAGTGAGATTTAATCCCAAATAGATGCCACAGCGACAAGGATGGATAAAGCAGAGCAGCAAATCAGTGATATACAGGGCAAATTATGGAAAATAATGAAACAGAAAAAAGGAGGAAAATTAAGGCAAAAAAACCTTAATATAAGAATTAGAGAACTCAGTGACCCATGAAAAAGGAGTAACATCTGAATCATAGGGGTCCCAGAAGATGAAGAGAGAGAAAACGGGGTAGAAGTTTATGTGAGCAAATCAGAGATGAAAACTTTCCTAACCTGCAGAAAAACACAGATATCACAATCCAGGAAGCACAGAGGACTCCCATTAGATTCAACAAAAACCAACTACCAACAAGGCATATCATAGTCAAATTACAAAAATACACAGACAAGGGAAGAATCATGAGAGCAGCAAGGGAAAAATGTCTTTAACCTACAAGGGAAGACAGATCAGGTTTGCAGCAGACCGATCCACAGAAACTTGGCAGGCCAGAAAGGACTGGCAGGATATATTCTATACGCTGAATTTGAAAAATATGCAGCCAAGAATTCTTTATCCAGCAATGCTGTCATTCAAAACAGGAGGAGAGATAAACAGTATCTCAGACAAACAAAAACTAAAGGAGTTTGTGACCACTAAGCCAGCCCTGCAAGAAATTTTCAGGGAGACACTCTAAGGGGAGAAAAGATGAAACAAAACAAAAAAGACCAAAAGCAACAAAGACTAGACAGGAACAGAGAACACCACTAGAAACTCCAACTCTACAGGCAACACACTGGCAATAAATTCTTATCTTTCAGTACTCTCTCTAAATGTCAATGGATTAAACGGTCCAATCGAAAGACACAGGGTAACAGAATGGATAAGAAACAAGATCCATCTATATGCTGTTTACAAAACACCCATTTTAGACCTAAAGACACTTTCAGATTGAAGTAAGGGGATGGAGAACCATGTATCATGCGAATGGATAACAAAAGAAAGCCAGAGTAGCCATATTTGTATCAGACAATCTAGATTTTTAAAATAAAGACTGTAATAACAGATGAAGAAGGGCATTATATCACAATTAAGGGGTTTATCCACCAAGAGGACCTAACAATTGTTAACATCTATGTGGAAACACCCAAATATATAAATCAACTAATCACAAACATACAGAAACTCAATGATAATACCATAATAGTACAAGACTTCAACACCCCACTTAGGGCAATGGGAAGATCATCTAAAGAGAAAATCGACAAGGAAACAATGGCTTTGAATGACACACTGGACAGGACGGACTTAACATATATTCAGAACATTTCACTCTGAAGCAGCAGAATACACGTTATTCCCCAGTGCACATGTAACATTCTCCAGAACAGTCCTCAACAAGTACAAAAAGATAGAGATCATACTGTGCATATTTTCAGACCACGACACTATGAAACTCGAAATCAGCCACAAGAAAAAATTGGGAAAGACAACAAATACTTAAAGACTAAGGAACATCCTACTAAAGAATGAATGGGTAAACCAAGAAATTAAAGAGTAAATTAAAAAGTACATCGAAGCCAATGAAAATGGTAACACTACAGCCAAAAACCACTGGGACACAGCAAAGGTGGTTCAAAGAGGGAAGTATATAGCAATCCATGCCTTCCCAAAGAAGGAAGAAAGGTCTCAGATACACAACCTAACATCACACCTTAAAGAGATGGAAAAAGAACAGCAAATAAATCCCCAAACCAGCAGAAGGTAAATAACAAAGATTAGAGAAGAAACCAATAATATTGAAATAAAAACAACAAAAACAATAGAACAGATCAATGAAACCAGGACCGCATTCTTGGAAAGAATTAACAAAATTGATATAACCCTAGCCAGTCTGAATAAAAAGAAAAAGGAAAGGACCCAAATAAGTAAAATCAAGAATGGAAGAGGAGAGATCACAACCAATATTGCACGAATACAAACACTAATAAGAAAATATTATGAGCAACTATATGCCGATAAACTGGGGAATCTGGAAGAAATGGACAAATTCCTATAAACAGATAAACTACTAAAACTAAAACAAGAAGAAATAGAAAATTTGTAAGGAAATCAAATTAGTAATCAAAAATCTCCCAAAAAAAAACACAAGAGTCCAGGGCCAGATAGCTTTCCAGAGAAATTCTACCAAACATTTAAAGAAGAGTTAACACCTATTCTTTTGAATCTGTTCCAAAAAGTAGAAATGGAAAGAAAACTTCCAAACTCACTCTATGAAGCCAGCATTACCTTGAATCCAAAATCAAAGACCCCACTAAAAAGGAGAACTACAGACCAACTTCCCTGATGAACATGGATGCAAAAATCCTCGACAAGATAATAACCAACTGGATCCAACAATACATTAAAAAGAATCATTCACCACGAGCAAGTGGGACTTATACCTGGGATCCAGGGCTGGTTAATACCCACCAAACAATCAGTGTGATACATCACAGCAATAAAAGGACAAGAACTACATGATCCTCTCAATAGATGCAGAGAAAGCATTTGACAAAATACAGCATCCTTTCTTGATAAAAACCCTCAAGGAAGTAGGGATAGAAGGATTGTACCTCAAGATCATAAAAGCCATATATGAAAGACCCACCACTAAAATCATCCTCAATAGGGAAAAACTGAAAACTTTCCCCATAAGGTCAGGAACACAACAGGGATGTCCACTCTTGCCAGTTATTCAACACAGTATTGGAAGTCCTAGCCTCAGAAATCGGACAACACAAAGGAATAAAAGGCATCCAAATCAGCAAGGAAGAAGTCAAACTTTCACTCCTCGCAGATGACATGATATTTTATGTGGAAAACCCAAAAGATTACACCAAAAAACTGCTAGAACTGATCCACGAATTCAGCGAAATCACAGAATATAAAATCAAATCAAGGATATCAGGTGCATTTCTATAAACCAATAATGAAGCAACAGAAAGAGAAATCAAGAATCGATCCCATTTATAACTGCACCAAAAACCACTGAATACCTATAAATTAACCTAACCAAAGAGGTAAAATATCTATACATTATAGAAAACTAGAGAAAGCTTATGAAAGAAATTGAAGACACAAAGAAATGAAAAAACATTCCATGCTCCTGGATTGGAAGAAAAAAATAGTGTTAAAATGAGGATACTACCCAAAGAAATCTATATATTCAATGCAATCCCTATCAAAATAACACCAGAATTCTTCATAGAGGTAACACAAACAATCCTAAAATTTGTATGGAACCAGAAAAGACCCTGAATAGCCAAAGCAATCCTGAAAAAAGAATGAAGGCTGGAGGCATCACAATTCCAGTCTTCAAGATGTATTACAAAGATATAATCATCGAGACAGTATGGTACTGCCACAATAACAGACACACAGATGAATGGAACAGAAAACAGAACCCAGAAATGTACCCATGAACATATATATGGCCAACTAATCTTTGTCAAAGCAGGAAAGAATATCCAATGGAATAGACAGTCTCTTCAGCAAACGGTGTTGGAGAGACTAGACAGCGTCATGCAAAAGAATGAACCTGGACCACTTCCTTACACCATATACAAAACTAAACTTAAAATGAATGAAAGAGCTAAATATAAGACAGGAATCCATCAAAATCCTAGAGGAGAAACAGGCAACGACCTCTTTGGCTTCGACCACAACAACTTCTTACTTCACATGTCTCCGGAGGCAAGAGAAACAAAAGCAAAAATGAACTACTGGGACCTCATTAAGATAAAAAGCAAAGGAAACAATCAGCAAAACTAAAAGGCAACCAACGGAATGAAAAGATATTTGCAAAGGACATATCAGATAAAGGGTTAGTATCCAAACTCTATAAAGAACTTATCAAACTCAACATCCAAAAAACAAATAATCCAGGGAATAAATGGGCAAAAGACATGAACACTTTTCCAAAGAAGACATCCAGAGGGCTAACAGACACATGAAAAAATGCTCAAAATCACTCATTATCAGGGAAATACAAATCAAAACCACAATGAGATACCACCTCACATCTGTCAGAATGCCTAATATTGCAACTGAGGAAACAACAGATGTTGGTGAGAATGTGGAGAAAGAGGAACCTTTCTGCACTACTGGTGGGGATGCAAACTGGTGCAGCCATTCTGGAAAACAGTATGGAGGTTCCTCAAAAAATTAAAAACAGAAATACCCTACAAACCAGCAATTGCACTACAAGGTATTTATCCAAAGGATACAGGTGTACTGTTTCAAAGGGGCACATGCACCCTAATGTTTATAGCAGCGCTATAGACAATAGCCAAAGTATGGAAAGAGTCCAAATGTCCATCGACAGATGAATGCATAAAGATGATGTAGTGTGTATACACACACACACACACACACACACACACACACACACACACATCCACAATGAAGTATTACTTGGCAATTAATAAGAATGAAATCTTGACATTTGCAACAATGTGGATGGAAATAGAGTGTATAATGCTAAGTGAAATTAGTCAGAGAAAGACAAATATCATACTTCACTCATATGTGGAATTTAAGATACAAAACAGATGAACATAAAGGAAGGAAAGCAAAAATAATATAAAAACAGGGAGGGGGACAAAACATAAGAGACTTTTAAGAACAGAACAAACTGAGGGTTGCTGGAGGAGTTTTGGGTGGGTGGGTGGGGCTAAACAGACAAGGGGCAATAAGGAGAACACTTTTCGAGATGAGCACTGGGTGTTACATGTAGGAGATGAACCGCTGGATTCTACTCCTGAAATCATCATTGCACTATATGCTAACTTGAATGTAAATTTTTAAAAACTATAACAAATTAAAAAATTAAAATTAAAATATGCACAGCTCAGCTTTACCAGATAAAAACAATTTTAGACAACTGCAAGGTAAAGTTGTTCCACTTGGAATGTAAGAGGAGTTTCCATTACTCTGGATCCTGTGGACACCTAAGATCACTGGCTTTTTTTTTCTTTTGGCCAAAATGATGGGTGCAGAAGAGTATATTACTGTGGTTCTAATTTATGCTGTCCTGGTTACTAATGAGGTTAGGCAGCTTTGCATACATTAACTTGACATTTAGATTCTGTTTATTCTTGGTGCATTTTTCTGTTGGATTTCCTGTCATGATTTTTCTGTTTATATAACTGTGGTTGGTTAAATGTTTTCTGATAACTTCTCCCACTTTGGGTTGCCCCTTCTTTCTTTTTCTGGTATCAGTTGATAAACATTACTTCTTCTGATAAATGATAAACATTAGAAGTCCAAGGTATTAACCTTTTCCTTATGGGTAGGGTAATGCTAACTGCATCTTGATTAAAAATTACTTTGTTTACCCAAATTCCATGAAGATATTTTTCTATACTATCTTCCAAGAGTTTTGCTACTTTCAAGTGAAGATCTTTAAATGAGTTTTTTGTGTCATGTGAAGCAAGAGCACAATTTCAGTGTCTAAAAATATGGCTTCCCAGTTATCATAACACCGTTCACTGAAAAGTCTACTTTCCCTCATCTGCAGGGCCAACTGCCTGTATCTTTGTGCATCTTTTGGAAGCGCGCTGTTTTTTTCTATTGATTTATTTTTCTATCTCTGTGCCATTGGTTCAATAGTGTAATATTTTTACATTTGTTCTTCTTTATTTTTCTTCCAGAACACTCAACTATTCCTGGCTCTTTGTTGCTTCCGTTTAAATTTAAAAATCAGCTCATTATGTCCCACCAAAACAAATAAGCAAGTAACTACCACCACCAGAAGCCCTGCTGCAATTTGATTCTAAGTGATGGTTTTTAAGTATAGATCAATTTCTGGGGAATTGATATCTTTTAAGAAATTAGTTTTTCAGTCTATGATCATATTTTACCTCTACACCTGTTTAGGTACACCCCAATGATTCTCTGTCTACGTTTCTTTTTTTAATTATTATTATTGTTTATTTTTTGAGAGAGAGAGAGAGAAGGAGAGAGAGAGAGAAGAGAGAAAAATCCCAAGCAGCACAGAGCCAGACTTGGGGCTCTATCTCACAAATCATGAGACCAGACCTGAGCCAAAATCAGGAGTTGGATGCTTAACCAACTGAGCCACCCAAGTACCCCTGTGTACTTTCCTAATTTTCCAATTAAGTTGTGGAACAGTTTCCAGATATGCTACTTCATTCTTGACTCCTTCATATTTTTTAATGTAAGTAGATTTTTCCATTATTCTAAATGAATAAAATATTCATTTCACACCTGGAATATTACTAGTATATAGGAATGCAGCTAATGCTTGTATGTTAACTTTAGCAATATCAAATATTAATATTTGTATGTTAACTCCACAAATACTGCTAAACCCCATAGCTTTTAAACCAGGAGAATTTTTTTTATGATTATTCATTTATTTGGAAGGAGGGAAGGAGAGAGGGAGGGAGGGAAGGAGGGAGGGAGGGAGGGAGAGAGAGAGAGAGAGAGAGAGAGAGAGAGAGAGAGAGAATCCCAAGCAGGTTCCACACTGTCAGTGCAGAGCCCAACATGGGGCTTAATCCCACAAATCACAAGATGACAACCGGAACCAAAATTAAGAGTCAGACACTCAACAGACTGAGCCACCCAGACACCCCAATCTTTGAGAAGTTTTAAATATTTTCCACATACACATTCCTATCACTTGTAAGTACTAAAAGTTTTTAAAAATTTATTTCCGGTCCTTCTTAACACTTGCTCCTCTATTATTTGTATGTTTCCACTTTGGCGTTCTGCGCTGGCTAGGACTTCTACTGTTGAATAAAAATGGTACCAGTGCACATCCTTATCTTATTCTGCTCTCACGGAAATGTTTGGATATTTCATCATGTAACTGATGCCTAACAATAGGTTTTGTACATATGCATGATCAGATTGGAAGAGTTTGTTTTTATTCTTTATTTTCTAAGAGATTTTACTGGATAAACTTTGAGTTTCACAAAAAGTATTTCCTCAACTGCTAAAATGGTTGCATACTTCTTCTTTTCTTACCTGTTAACATACGTGGGTTCATGAATTGGATTTCTAATGTTAAACCAATATGGCATCCTGGTATCAACATAATTAGTCATGTGCATTATGAGACATATAAGTTATTATTTGTAAGTTTAATACTGTTCTTAGGATTCTCACATCTACGTTTACAGGTTAGATTGGACTACAATTCTCCTTTTTAAGTGTCTTTCCCATGTTTTCAATCAAAGTTACATCCTTCTTCATAAAATTAGTTATTGAACATTCCCTCTTGTGCTCTCTTTGGAAAGGTGTCATAAGATTAAAATTATTTTTTGAAAGAACTCACTAGACACTGTGTCTAGCATTTTATTTATAAGAAATTTTTACCTACTGGTAAAATTTCCTTGGTGGTTACAAAATTATTTACTTCCTTCTTGATTCAGTTTTGAAAGTTATGCTTTTCGATAATTTGTGTATCTAATTTTTCCAAATGCGTTGCCTTCAAGGTGTTTAGAACATCCTTGTGTGATTATTCAATCCCTACACCATCTGTCCTTTTTCTTGCCCTATTCATTCCTGATGTTATTATTTGTGCTTCTCTCACCTCTTTCTTCTTTGATCAGTCTCATAGGGGACTCATCTTTTCAGACTTTTGAGTTTGGCTATATCCACTTTCTTTCTTTTAAAATAATGTCTACTCTTAGTTTCATTATTTCCTTTTTTCTGCTTCTTGGGGGAGGCATTATTTTGCTATCACTTTCTAACTTCTTAAGTAGATGTTAAGCTCAATTTATTTTCAGTCTTTATTCTACTAATGTTTACGAATGTACATTTTTCAATGATCATTTTTCATTCCATCTTTCCCAAGCAAAGAATTCACTCTCTCTGCCCCATCCCTTTCCGGATACAGTAGCAAGGCTTTGACAAAATGGACAAATGAAAGTTCTTTCAGAAACTGTCATAAACTAAAATAAAAACTAACCGAACCTTAATTAGACAGATTTCTTCATAATCCATTAAAACCCACCCCCATCTGATACAAAGTGCTGTACTTACAAACAGATACAAGGAACAAATCAACTCAGCAAACTCATCACTAGTCATCCTGGCTTCCAGTGAACCTAAGTTTCAAACATTAGCTTTTGGTGAATCAGCTTTCAGCACACTGGCTCTTCCCAAATCAGCAGCACTGAGCCCAGGTACCTTGTGAGGCCTCACAACAGCAGCTGACCGCGCCCTGCATCAGGGTGCACTGACTTGCCTCTCAGCAGAGCCAAGCTGCCCAACACTGAATATCCAGTCTGGCCCCATATGGTCAGTACTGGTGTTCCAATCTCCTAAGCCAGGCTCAAAGAGCAAAGATGAAAACTCAAACTATAAGGAGGCTCTCTACCGGGACATCCACGAGCAGTCGCTGACCTCTGCTTTTACTCCTTTTGTTTTCCTCAGCCTGTTACCAGCTCCTGTCCTCTTGGGTCATGTTTTGCACTAAAGGTAACAGCAGTTTTGCAGAGACCCCTCTGCTCACCACAGGGAAACACCTTCCTGCAGAGTGTGACGGTGACAAGCGGAGAATACTTGAGGGGACTGGGACAGGCTCAGCCTAAATGCTTTCAGTCTCAGTTACAGACCCAGATCCAGAGAGAAGTGACCAGGGGCTTGTAAGAAGCACCACTTGAGTGTCGCTCAGGTGTTGAGGGAAGTCGTCCAGCCAAGCACCACTCTCCCAAAAGGAAGCAGAAAGCATATTCTGAAAGGTAATCACACCTTCTTCCTTATATACAGCCTCTCCAGACCACCCGCTCTCCACTTGTACACACATGACTCTTCTCCCTCACACTAGACCTGAGCTGTAGTCACAAGGTGACCAGGTGAGCTTCTCTGTTTCTGGAATCTGAAGGTCCTGGGCATGGAGGAAGGAGGTGTCCCTGACCTTCCTTCCTTGTGTACTGGAACTGGGGTTGTGTGCCTAGAGCTAAAGGTAACAATGAGAGGATGTGGCTATTGGTTTGTGCTGATGAAAGACATAAACGTGTGTGTTTGGGTACCTCCAGGTACCCAAAGCGCAGGAAAGAAGTTCCCTTGCTGTTGGTCTGTTTTCTGTTTCTGATTTTCTTTGTTTTCTCGTCTTCAGAACACATCTCCATGGTTCACGTATCTGTGCATTTACAGATACTGCTCCTTCTCCTTGAAATAGGTTGCCTTCTTTATACACCAGCAAAACTGCTGTTCACTCTTCAGGAGGAGCTCACTTGTTGCCTTCTCCAAGAATCCTTCCCTGAATGTGTTCCTTTGAAGTATTATTTGCTTGTTCCCCCATGTTACTTCTGTGTCCTAATGACACCGCATCTTCCATTACTTTAAGCAGATGTCTCTCTTATCAGGCAGCAGAACAGAGTCTTCTCATCATCTCTGTGATTGTGGTGTTTGGCACCATGCCTGGTGACCTGTGGACATTCAGCGAATGCTCAGTTATAATGAGGATGGGATATCTCCTAATGACACAGACTGGGATCACAGCTGAACTGTAATGAAGATCGACAGTGACACCGGTCCAGTCATTCTACTTCCACTTGTCATCAGGCTGTCATTCTCCAAGGTTCCTGAGGAGCCTGCTCAACAGTCCAGGGCTCATAGTGCCTTCAAGCTCCATAGAAACCCCCATGAGTTATTGTTCCCTAAACCAATCGATTGCTTCCATTTCCTTCTACCAGTTTGAGTTCCAAACACCTGTCGTTGGAAAACTCCAGCTGAAATAGTTTCCCTTCCCTCCGGTTTGCTGTTAGAACAGTGCGACTCCTGTCTTTTCTCACTGAGGATCCGCCCTGGTGTCATATCTCTGCCCTCTGCTCACAGTGGATGGACTCCAGCACAACATGAGTCAGTACAGTGAAAACACAAGCCAGTTTTCCAAGATCGCCAAGGACTCCACCTCTAGAAGTCCATGATTCTGACACTGTACATTCCTATCCCTTGGAGAGATTCTTTGTACAGGCAAAGAATTTTTTTTTTTTCCAGCTTTGGAAAGACAGGAGTCTGGTCAGAAGGGCTGACCAATAGTTCTGTCTCCTCTTGTAGGTTTCAATTTAAAGACCATTTCTTAGAGGAAACTCTACCCCCGGCTGTGTCCTGACCAACCACACTGTTACCTACAGTCACACCCCATGGTTCCTTTCCTACCTCTCATCGTATTTGCAGTAAAGTCTGGGTGATGTTCTCTTCCCTAGATGGCCTATTCTTGTCATGAGGAGGGTTGATGCCTGCATTTCGCAGAGCTTTACCCCCACTACATCCCACAAGGCCTGGCACACCAAAGGGTATTTGTGGACTAGATAAAGACAAACAAGACTGATTTTCCCAACTCCGGCCCCAACTAAATATCCTATGCTGGCCTCTGATATTTACTGAAATCAGAAAGACATTCTTCCATTCTTCCAGAAGGAAGCTGCAATATGACTTTAGTCTTTTCTCCATTTTTCCTACATCACTCCTGGCTACACGAATTTTGGTCATGTTGGTGGTCAGACTGAATGAGAGGTTAACTGGTTTCCTTCCCCACCTTCTTTTATACATTCAAGATTCAGTACTGATGGGAATGTTTCCAGCAAAAATTTTGTAGGAGATGGTGATAGAAACTTGGAATGGAGATAAACAGGTTGTTTTTTTGTTTTTTTTTTTTTTTTGTTTTTTTTTTTTGCATGAGCCGGGGAGGGGGCAGAGAGAGAGGGAGAAAGAGAGAATCCCGAGCAGGCTCTCTGCTTTCAAACTCATTGAACTGTGAGATCATGCCCTGAGTGGAAATCTAGAGTCAGACACTTAACCGAATGAGCCACCTGGCACCCTGGAAATAATCCGGTTTTAGTTAAATTCCTTAGGCCTTGACATTTTCATGGTCTCTGTCTTTAATTCTTCCCACCCCTGTTTCTTTTCTCTCCTCACTTGAACTTCAACCAGCATTAATTTTGGAGACACTTTTCTTTTTTTCTGAATTGTCACCTCCTTTGGTCCTGTTATGTCGTTAAATCCTGGATCAAAGGCATTCTTCTAAATCTTCTAAATTTGATTCCCAAATCTCCTTGCATCAGCAACCAAAATAAGTCCAGTCCTTTCCTGCCTGTCCTCAAGATGGCACACTAAGCACAGCCTCAGCCTCTCCAAAACCCGGGCCCTAAATTACTAGAAAGACAAGATCTCTTCTAAAACTCTAAGATAGCACTGGAAAGCCAGAGGGCTGGCTTCCCCTACGAGATCCAGGAAGATTGTATCACACAGTAAAAGAAAACCAAGAACCTGCCCAGTGCAATGTGCTTTACAGAGCAGGAACAGCCGTGGGAATTCACCAAGTCCAGAGGAAGTAGATTGGGGGAACAGATAACTCTCAAGAATGCAGGAGGATGCAATTCTAGTATAACTAATGTGTTCACTGACTTCACAGATTGTAAGACAAATGTTTCATGATCGTGACAGAAAATAGTCTGAGAAATCCCAGACCCAGTCAGGATTAAACATTTGCAGCACAGTAAGGTAGAAAGAAAGAAAGAATATAATGAATAGTGTATCTACCAGAAACCTCTGGCAAAGCATTATCCTCAGTAGTAAAAAGTTAGAAAGATTCACATTAAATTCAAGAATATGAGAAGAGGGGCACCTGGGTGGCTCAGTCAGTTGAGCGTCTGACTCTTGATTTTAGCTCAGGTCATAATCTCACAGTCCTGAGACAGAGCCCTGCACTGGGGCTCTGCACTGACTGTGGAGCCTGCTTAGGGTTCTCTCTCTCTCCCTCTCTCTCCCTCTGCCCTTCTCCCCTTCTCGTGTACACTCTCTCTCTCTCTCTCAAAAACATGGTGGGGGGTGCCTGGGTGGTTCAGTCGATTAAGCATCCGACTTCAGCTCAGGTCATGTTCTCGTAGTTCGGTGGGTTGGAGCCCCATGTTGGGCTCTGTGCTGACAGCTCAGAGCCTGGAGCCTGATTCTGATTCGGTGTGTCTCCCTCTCTCTCTGCCCCTCCCCTACGCGCACTCTGTGTGTCTCTCTGTCTCTGTCAAAAAAAAAAAAAAAAAAGAAAGAACATGAGAAGACTGTGCACTCTTGGTACCACCTTCAGCGTATCCCTGGAGATCCCAATTAATGCATAAAGACAAGAAAAATAGACAAACTGAAAAGAAAGAAACAAAATAGTCACTATTTTCAGAAAATATGACCCTCTATATTTTTGGGGTGGATCTAACAGACTTAACTGATGAATCAATGTGATGGGGACAGGTAAAGAGAGAGCCAGTATGATACTGGGCTCTCGGCTTAAGCCCTTAGTGTTTCTCATGCCTTTAGCTGATACAGTGGGAAACGAGAGCATGGGACTAAGAGAAAATATCACGACAGCAGTTGGATTGATGAGTCTAGACTTCAGAGCAGAGATCAGGTCTGAAATATAAACTTAGAACTCATCAGAATATAGACGGCATTCGAAGCTTTAGACCACACTGAATTCCTTAAGAAAAACAGGGAGAATGCTGCCAGCCAACACTGTGAGACAAGCAAATGAGATTGGGAAAGACCGGCCTGGTGAGGTAAGAGAAAAGCCCAAACTTCTGATAGTATCACAGAACTACAGGAAAGAAAACGTTTTTTTTAAAAAGTGGAGGAGGAGGAGGGAGATGTCCACAGTCACAGGTTGTTGACTGCTCTAGAAATAGCCGTGTAAAAAGAGGGTGGAGAGGTGACTTTGGGATCAGTCCCTGTGGGGGTGATCATGTCAAGGAAGATGGCGGCTGAGTCAGAAACCCAATTGCCGTAGATTGAGGGAATGGAAGGTGAGGAATTCAAGACAACCTATATTCAAATGCTCTTCATAAATCTTTCTTGGTAAGGAAACGAAGAAAGAGATGACAACTGGAGGGATAAAGGACTAAGGGAAGAGCTATTTTGTTTTTTAGTATGGTTGACACACAAGGTTACCTTAGTTCAGGTGTACAACACAGTGATCCAACTTCTGTATAGGTTATGTATAGTGTGCTCACCACGAACGTCCCCATACAACACTGTTACAGTATCATTGCCTATATCTCTATGCTGTGTCTTTTACTCCCGTGACTTATTCATTCCCTAACTGGAACCTGTACCTTCCCCTCCCCTTCACCCACTTCACTCTTTCATCTCTCTGCCCATTTCCCTACCCCTCCCCTCTGGCAGCCACCAGTTTGCTCTCTGTATTTATAGATCTGATTCTGCTTTCTGTTTATTTATTCATTTGTTTGGTTTTTTGGATTCCACATATGAGTTAAATCATATAGTATCTGTCTTTCTCGGTCTAATTTATCTGCTTAGCGTGATACCCTCTAGGTCCATCCATGTTGTTGCAAATGCCAAGATCTCGTCCTTTCATGGCTGTGTAATACTTCAGTGTATATAAATAATATATATCACATCTTCCCAATGCATCTGTCTGTCATGGACACTTAGGTTGCTTCTATACCCTGGCTACTGTAAAAAAAAAAAAATGCTGCAATAAACATAGGGGTACATATATCTTTTCAAATTAGTGTTTTGTTTTCTTTGGGTAAATATCCAGTAGTGAAATTACTGGATCATATGATAGTTCTATTTTTAATTATTAAAGAAACTCTATACTGTTTTTCACAGTGGCTGTACCAGTTTTCATTCCCACCAACAGTACATGAGGGTTCCTTTTCCTCCATATCCTCACCAACACTTACTATTTCTTGTCTTCTTTTATTTTATTAACAGGTATAAAGTGATGTTTCATTATGGTTCTGATTTGCATTTCCCTGATAATTAGTGAGGTGGAGCATTTTTTTCATGTGTCTTAAGAGTTTATTTTTTTAAGATAATGAAACACTAGAAAATATTGGCATAAAGATGTGACTAATCCAATCTGGAGTGAGAAATTCTGGTTTGAGATTATATGTTTGAAAGGAGTGGGGAAGTAAATTCATTTATATAAAATAGTTTTCAAGTAAAGGGAAAGAGATTAGATAGAACATGATCCATAGCTCAAACAAACTTATTTTTTATCACCTCAACTGGACTTGAAATTTCTTATATGCTTGATGTTTAAGAAACTAATGTATAAAAGATATTTTCTCTAGGATGCCTGAGTGGCTCAGTTGGTTAAACATCTAACTCTTGATTTTGGCTCAGATCATGAGCTCATGGTTCAGGAGACTGAGCCCCCGAGCTCGGCTTCACGCTGACAGCACAGAGACTGCTTGGGATTCTCAACCTCTCTCTCCCCCCATCTGCTCCTCCCTTGCTTGCTTGACCGTGTGCGCATGCTCTCTATCTCAAAATAAATAAATAAACTTTTTTTAAAAAAGTTATTTTTGGGGCACCTGGATGGCTCAGTCGGTTAAGCATCTGACTCTTGATTGCAGCTCAGGTCATGATCTCACAGTCTGAGTTCAAGACCCTGTTTGGGTATTCTCTCTCTCTGCCCCTCCCTCCTCTGCTCATTCTCATATTCTCTCCCCCTCCCCCTCTCTCTATATATATCTCAAAATAAATAAATAAAACTTTTTTAAAAGATCTTTTTTTCTTTTAAAGATACAGAATTCACTCAGAGATTATTTTCATGACAATAAAATATCTGGGGATTTTCCCCCTGGTATGTATGTAGCACCTTACTTCTCAATGTATCTTTGGGTATCTAAGATGAACCTGTATTAACAAAAGACTTACTAATTCCTTCTACAGATGAAAAAGTGGAAATCTGACCAACTTCATGCAGATTGCCTATTTACTCTCAACTCGTTCAATTCTGTTTGATTTTAAATGGCACAGGGGATTTCGGCTGTGTATTTTTTGTGTTTGTTTTGTTTTGTTTTGGGGGGCTTTTTTTTTTTTTTTTTTTTGGGCTGCTCAGCATTTGGATCCTGATTCTGTTTGAGGTTCTCCTCAAATAGCCTGAGTCTGGGTGGAAGACAGGGTCCTCCTTCACAGCACACTATGTAAAAATGCCAAATACATATATTTCTTCCTCTCAACCCTGAAGCTAGAGTAGTCAGCCATGTCCACTGGGACACTGAATGCCAAGCAGATGACTCCCAGGGAGCATAAACGTATGGAACCAATTCCGTCGACAGCATCCAGTGGCTGGCGGCCACCATACCTCCTGAGGTATAATCTGTGCTGCACTTCCGAACATGTAGCTCCCGGCTCTCCATGCATGCCATTAATTAGGAGAGCTGTCCAAATTCCTTCTAGTAAATTCCTTCCCTCCAGGAGTTAGCCAAAGCTTTCTTTTCTGTTGCTTTCCAACCCATGTCCCTGAGTGCCGCACCAGATACGCTCCCGACTGTGGCACCCTCTAGCCAAGCTGACAGCTCTTCCTCCAGAGAATTCACCCAATTCTTGGAACCTCTGCAAGCCCAAATCGTACCTATATTTTCTCCTCTGCACTAGCTCTCATTTAGCTCACAAGGATCTAAATCTTGGCCACCTAAGGTTGGTCTTAGAGTCAGGCAGAGGAAAAAGACTGAAAGAATTAATATGAGGATACTTACATTCCGAGTATACATCTTAAGAAAATAGAATTCATTTTCGTTTCACCTTTGTGTGACACTTTCCTCAATGGCTACCCAGTGCAATGCACATGACTTTTCCGTATTTGTCAAGTAGGTAAATCTGGAAAAATCATGCAGAGAGAGCTGAAATAGAGGCCAGGGAAGAAAGCTTTCTTTCCCTCTCTCTACAGCCCTGAGGCACTCTCTGGCATCACCTTCCTTACTTGCAAAATGAGGCAAAGTAATGGAGTAACTTTTAGTTCAGAAACTCTTTGATTTGGGAGGAAATATACTTAAGATTGGGTACTAGGACTCAGAGTTCCATGGTGCAAGTTTAAAAAAATAAATAAATAAAAACAATTCTTTCTTTGGTGAGAAAAAAAGGGGGTTTTATTTCATTTATTTTTCCCAGCACTCAGCCATGTAAATGCAGGTTTCATTAATTAGTAAAACTGCACACGCCGATGCATTCGTGTTTGCTCACATAGGCGCGAGTTCCCACAGGAAGGTGCCAAGGACCTGCTGTACCGCGGTGTCTCGAAACATTACCTCCGTGGGCACAGCGCACTCATGTCCCCACGGCACTTCCGAAGGCGACCCTGTCCCTCTCAGGGTTAAACTCACGGATACAAGTTGCCCAGCTGGGTTTTAATTAAAGCTCTGCTCCTACTTTCCCCTGGGTGTTTCTAGCGTGTACCCTTCTCTGTCCTCTTTCTCCCTTAGTTACCTCTCTCCTTTCCCTTAACTCCCTCCACACAGGCCCAGGGTGAAGAGAGCGGATGTTAATGAGGCCCCAGGAACTGGTTCAAAGACTGCTGTAAAACTTTTTAAATTAAACCCTCGAGATTTTAAGAGTTGTAATTAGAATGCATGATTAGAAGTGAACAAACTTCTGGCTGGCATAACCCCGTGCCCACGGGTCTGCTGGGCTCTGGTAGAGGCTAGTTCCCACCACTGGCCATCCTTCCCTGAAAGTGGGCAAAGTTTTCCTTGAGCCTTTTAGGAAGGGTGCCAAATTCTCCTCTTGTTGAGCAGTTAGAATGTGTTTAATCTTCCACTATCAGGATCAGTTGCTTTGATGAATGTCTATGGAGATAAGTCTTTGCATTTGTGCAAATTTCCTCAAAATAGATTCCTAGAAGTGGAATTAGAAAGTGGAAGGGCAGAAATAGATCAAGGATTCAATATAGACAGCAAATTCCTTTCTTCTCTCTCATTCATAGAAGCGAATGTTTATTGAGCACCTGGATGTGCCAGGCACTCTTCCAGGTGCTAGAGGATGGCTGTGAACAAGACAGACAAGTCTCTGATCTTAGGGAGGGTCTGCTCTAGCGCTTAAGGAAGACAATAAATGAGTTAAGAAAAAAATTTGTAATATAATCAGAAATGGTAACAAGTGCCATAAATATACCGAACATAGGATGATGGAGAGTAAGGACTGGGTTCTTCCCATCTTTCACACCCTCACAATTATCAGCAGATTTGGTCAGCTTTATCTACTAGACAACAATTTAATTGCTCTCACCACCTTCCTACCACCTCCTTAATGTGAGTCACCATGACCTTCTGCCTCATCTTACCCCACTATGTTCTATTACCCCCACATCAGTCTGACTGAGTCCTTTATGGTGTCAATCAGATCTTACAACTTAGCTGCAGAAGTAATTCAAATAGCTTCCCTTTTCTCAGAATAAAATCCGGGCATTGTCAGTGAGCCCCAGCAGGGACACTGGTACCTCCACCCCTCTCTCTACTACTCCCCTCCCTTCATGCACTCCTCTCCAGTTCCAAGTGTGATCCTGCCCCAAGACTTTTGCACCTGCTCTTTCCTCTGTTTGGAATGCTCCTTCCCCAGCTATTTCTCATTTGTTAATTCTTTGTTTAAATATTATCTTTTAAGAAAAACAATCACTAGCCATGCCAAATAAAATAGCAAGGCAGAGGCACCTGGTTGGCTCAGTTGGTAGACCATGCAACTCTCGATCTCGGGGTCGTGAGTTCAAGCCCCACATTAGGTGCAGAGCTTACTTTATTTCTTTTTCATTTATTTATTTTGAGAGAGACAGAGAGGGAGCACAACCTGGGGAGGGGCAGAGAGGAGAGACAGAATCTCAAGCAGGCTCCACACCATCAGCACAGAGCGCAGTGTGGGGCTTGAACTCATAAACCATGAGATCATGACCTGAGCAGAGATCAAGAGTCAGAAGCTTAACCAACTGCACCACCCAGGCACCTCTAGAGCTTACTTTTAAAAAATAAAATAAAAATAAAAAATAGAGGAGCCTGGGTGCCTCATCAGTTAAGCATCCAACTCTTGATTTTTGCTCAGGTCATGTTGTCACTGTTCATGTGATCAAGCCCCATGTCAGGCTCTGTGCTGAACATGCAAAGCCTGCTTAGGATTCCCTTTCTCCCCCTCTCTCTGCCTCTCCCCTGTACGCATGCTCTCTCTTTCAAAATAAACACTTAAAAAAAAAAAGACTGAAAAAAGATACATAACACTTCCAAATAAAATCGCATAGCATCCCTGTATCTTTCTTCTGCATCTTGCTTTACTTTTTGTCATTGTACTTACCACCACTTGACATACTTATTTTATTGACTATTTTTACACGCAAAAATGGAGATTTCATAAAGGACTTTGTTCTATTCACTGCTGTATACACAGTGCCTAAATTGACACCCGGGTTCAATAATTGTTGAATGAATGGACAAACCACCACCTGCAAAGTATGTTCATTAAGGGCTCTATTTCAAACTGGCGAGAGATTTTTAGGGATATTCTGTAGGACTAAATTGTGTGCTATTATTTGTGCTATTATTATTTGTAGGACAAGATTATTAACTTGTTTAAATTTTTATCAATGACATGGATCAAGAAGTAGTATAGGGTTTTGCAAAGTGGTGTAAAAAATGACTTGTTGTCAGAATCATCTTCAGCAATCTTTCTCGAACTGCACGTCACTAACCATCAGTAGGCAGAAAATACAGTCTAGCAGGCTGTGAACAGCTTTGTCTTAACACATGAGAATATAGCCATGCTAGAACAGAATGGAATTGAATTGGGAAAAACAATAAAACACATCGCATGCAATACAGTTAAGTGTTATTTTGTAAGTTTAACTATATGTATGTGGGATTTTGTGCATAAAAAGGGATGTAATGTATAACATATTTATGATAAGTCATAATTTTTTTTAAGTTTCAAACATAATGACCTAGAGTGCTGATTCTTAGAAATTGATCTAGAATTCCCAGGAAATAGTAAAAATAACAGCAAAAAAACCACAATGAAATGGAAAAGCTGTAAAAAAGAGAGAGAAAGAATCAATAAACTAAACAACTGGTCCTTTTAAAACCACCAATAGGGGCGCCTGGGTGGCTCAGTCGGTTAAGCGGCCAACTTCAGCTCAGGTCATGATCTCACTGTCTGTGAGTTTGAGCCCCGCGTCGGGCTCTGTGCTGATGGCTCAGAGCCTGGAGCCTGCTTCGTATTTGTGTCCCCCTCTCTCTCTGCCTTTCCCTTGCTCACACTCTGTCTCTATGTCTCTCAAAAAATAAAATAAAAACGTTAAAAAAAATTAAAAAAAAAACCACCAATAACTGGTTTAATTACTGACCAGCTGTTTAATTGTTTAATAACAGTTAATAACTGACCAGCTATACTGGCCATGATAAGAAAAGACATAAATTACAATTTCAGAAATGAAGGAAGAGATGCCACTGCAGAGCCTAAAAGATATTTATAACCATAATGATTAAACAGACATGTTCTTTGAAAGACATACAAGCAAAACTCACTGAAGAAAAAACACACATCTTAAATAATCCTATATATATTTTATAAAATTGAATTTGTGGTTAAAAACCTTTCAAGAAAAAAACCCACAACCTTCAGGCTCAGATGGCTACACTGGCAAGTTTTCTCAAATATTTCAGAAAAAATAATACCAATTCTATGCAAGGTTTTCCAGAAAATAAAAGAGGTAATTGCTAAGATCATTTTCTGAAACTAGCATTACCTTATATTAAAAAACAAAGACATTAAAATAAAACTATAGACCAAATATCCCTCATGAGATCAGATACAAAAACCTTTAACAAAGTAGTAGCAATTACAATCCAACGATATGTAAAAAAGGCAAATACCTCATAACCAAGTAAGGTTTACCTCGGCATGCAAGGACAGATAAACATTAAAAAGTTAATCAAACTAATTCACCACATCACTAGACAAAAGAAAATACCATATGCTTATCCCTAGAGATACAGAAAATCATTGGACAAAATCCAGTATCTAATTCATAATAAAAACTCTCGAGAGGTTAATAATGGAAGGGTGCTTCCTCAAACTGAGGAAGAGCACCTACAAAAACATCCTGCTAACATCATAGTTAATGGTGGAAGACTGAATGTTTTACCTCTAAGACCAGAAACCAGGCTAGGAGAGCCACTCTCACTACCCTTATGTGACATCACACTAGAAGCTCTATTGGTTGTAACAAGAGAAGACATAGCAATGAAAGATATGGGGGTGCCAGGGTGTCTCAGTCACTTAAGTGTCCAACTCGGCTCAGGTCATGATCTCACGGTTCATGGGATCGAGCCCCATGCTGGGCTCTGTGCTGACAGCTTGGAGCCTGCTTGGGATTCCCTCTCTCCCTCTCCCTCTCGCACATGTGTGCTCACTCTCTTTCTCAAAATATATACATAAACATTTAAAAAAAAGAAATGAAAGACATAATGACATACCAATTGGAATGAAACAAATAAAAATGTTTTTCTTCATGGATGATGTGACTATATATTTTAAAAATTCCAATCTATGAGAAATTTGTTTAATAATAAATTAATAATAAGTTTAATAATGGTTAGAAGGCCAATATAAGTTCAATTTACAAAATCAACTGTATTTCTGTATATATTCTTTATATTACCAACGGAAATTGAAAATTTTCAAGCAGTATCATTAAAATAGTGCCAAAAAATACAAATATTTTGGAATATTTTAACACCAAAATTTTAACACAATGTGTTTATGATCTGTGTACTGAAAACTCCAAAACACTGATAAAAAAGTCAAAAACCTCAAAAAATTTAAGATATATCATGTTTGTGAGTTGAAAGTCTCAATGTTGTCATGATGTCAACTCTCCCGCAACTATTCTATACATTCAATGCAATCTAAATATCATAGCAGGAATTTTTGAAGAAACCGAGAAGCTGATTCCAAACTCTCTAAGGGAAAATCAAAGGAACTGTAAGAGCTGAAACAATTTTGAAAAAGACAAACTTGAGGGACTTAAAGTACCTCAGTTCAAGACTTACCATAAAAGTACGCTAATCAAGAGACTGCAGTCTTGGTGAAAGCACAGTCCATGTAAACGAGTAGAGTTCAGATACAGATACATATTCAGACCCATATATAATCAATCAACAGATTTTTCACAAACACGTAAAGACAGGGGCGCCTGGGTGGCTCAGTTGGTTAAGCATCCAACTTCAACTCAGGTCATGATCTTACGGTTCACAGGTTCAAGTCCCATGTTGGGCTCTGTGCTGACAGCTCAGAGCCTGAAGCCAGCTTTGTATTCTGTGTCTCCCTCTCGCTCTGGCCCTCTCCCATTCATGCTTTCTCTCCCTCTCTCTCTCTCTCTCTCAAAAATAAACGTTAAAAAATTTTTTAAAAACGTAAAGAGAATTCATTGGAGAAAGTATACTCTTGTCATATGACCTTGAGATTTGTGGTTGTTTGTTACACAGCAAGAGCTGACTAGAACACAAACTGGCACAGAGATGTAGGGTAGTGCCATAACATAGCAAACACCTGAAATATGCAGTACTGGCTTTGGGCTGCAAAGAGACTGTTAACGGAAGCTGGAAAAAACTGGCATTGTTATACAGAGGCAAAACATTCAGCATAAATGTTGCCTGTGACAACTTGTAAGAGAGAAACTGTAGCGAATGAAACTGTAGCACATGGAAGGGGGTTTGAAGAATCCTGACAGGTGAGCAACTGCCTCCAGCTATGTTGGTAAGACACTGCCTGAAAGAGCTGAACTGAGGGAAGAACTCATCAGTTCATAAGAATTTGGAGGGAATTTAGTGAGTTGTGAATATGTAGGGTTGAATAATGAAGTATTTCTCACCATATGAGAAATACTCATGTAAGGTATGGCAATTACCACACAGTCTCAGACTAAAGACCAAATCAAGAGTAAACTGGATGAAACATTATCTGAAGCTAATGGAATTGACTTTAAGCCCATAGAATCAGATTTGAAATCAACAGGTAGGTTTTGGAGTCGAGAAGGCAATAAAATCGGGAATTGTTTAACGGATGAAGGGACCTAGTGAGGATGCATGGGTGGGATGAAGGAATGCCAAATATCTTCAGACTTGTTTTACATCTTCTGAAGATCTGACTCCCAAGGAGGAAGAATCAAACTGGCTCAGCCTGGGTCATATGCCCACCCCTGAGGAGGAGAGGACAGGACCTGTGGCTACAGTTTCATCTGACTGCGGACGAGTTAAACACTAAAACCAAATACGGCTACCATCAGGGGGAAAATATATGAAAAGGAAAAAAATCACCTTCTGTACTTGGTAACCACACATACCTTGCAAAAGATGGTAAAGAAGTACCGCTCGAGAATCTTCCATTTACCACATGAGTTCACACCTCCTTTCTCTCAAACCTCACTAAGATGACAAGGAAGGGATTTAAAAGGTAGGCGTCATCAAGGATCAAGAAAGTAAGAGTGGCGATGACAGCAACAAAACTTTAGACTTTGCATGGATGGGTAACCAACTTCGCAGACCAAAGAAGCAGAAACCTAAGCCAGAAATACAGTAACCCTGATGCCCAGGTTTATACTGCAGTATACTAGAAAGTCTCTAGAATTAGGAAGAGTTGGGGTTTGACGGTTCACTTAAAAGTCTGCACAGAAGCAGTTAGATCCCCACAGTCAGTGAGCTGCCCCGGCTCTACCCAAAGGGTAGAAGGAGATGGCAGAGGTTGAACTCGCATCACTCTGGACTTAAGGACACCAAACATATCCCAGAACAGGGGTGGTAATCTGAAAACAGGGGCACTGAGTGAGGCTTCTTTCCCATCTCACCCTCAGATCACTTTCCCTATCAGATTCCCAGAATGCTGGCAGCCAGGCTTATACCCTACGGGCTAGAGATTAGTGAATTCCTTCCTAAGAACACTGACGAGTCGGCAGAACAGACTTACAGACCCTGACATTTAGAGGTTCCCCCACTGAAGAAACCGAGGCCTCACTCAATCATTGACTCCCCCCAATAATTTGTCCGTACATACTGTCATTCTAGATAGTTTTTACTGGCATCATAAATACGAACAAAAAGTCAGGAAGCACCAGTCATTTTAAAAACCTCTACTATTAAAAAAAAACATACACACAAAAAGAAATCTCAGGAGAAAAAAAGATATTACCAAAAAAAAGGTATTACAAAATATACATGAGACATTACAAAATACATATTTCCTCAGAGAAATTAGAAAAGATTGCCTCTATCAAATAAGAAGAAATAAAACATTATATCACGCACACAAAAAAGGAACACCAGAGAATAAAACTGTTCTTTCAAATCAGAAATCTGACAGTAGAAATGAAAAATTCGATGAAAGAACTAGAAGACAGTCAAGAAAATCTCCCATAAGTAAAGCAAAAAGAGAGTGGAGAAACTAGAGAAAATACATACTTTAGAAAAGAGAGAACATGACAGCAGTCGATCTGAATTCAGTACCTGAATAGGAATTTCAAAAAGAAAGCACAAAGAAAATGGAGGGAACATTATCCAAAACATAATGAAGACGTATTCCCACAATGAAGAATACCATGGGTTTCAAGATTGAATGGACCCACCAAAGCACTCATGATTCATTTTTAAAATGCCCAACACCATGGCACAGTGTCACGATATTTCAGGTTACTCTGGACAAGGAGAAGATATTAAATGTTTTGAGAAAGAAAAAGAAAGATAGGTTATGTGAAAAGGACTGAAAATCAAAGTAAGACCATACTTCTCCAAAGCAACACTGGCAGCCTGTAACAATGGAATGATCCTTCACAAGTCTAAGGAATAAGTGTTTTCAGCAGAAAACTTTATATCCACCAACAGTAGTAATCCATTGTTTGGACAGATAAAGACACTAACAGGCGTTAAAGGCTTTGGCAACTTTATTTCCCCACATTCTCTATTTCAAGTAAGTGGCTAGGGGAGTATTTTCCAACCAGTAAGAGAGTAAAGGAGAGAGAGAGAAAGATCTAGCATCCAGGCAACAGGGATCCAACAGAAAATGAAGGGAGTGTTCAGGGTGGTGCTAAAGAATGATGCCAGGAATACAGGTGTGCAGTGAGTCCACACTGGAGCAGGGCTGGGCTCCGGGACAGACATCTCCGGGACAGTGGCAAACTGACACGATGCTGATATGTTCAAACGCGCTCCGAGACTCACACTATTGGCTGGATGTTCCAGGGTGAAGTAGTGATAGCTACACAGAAAGCTAAGTCAACAAAAAGATGAGGTAATTACTGACTCTAGGGGAAACAAAAATTTTACAAGAAAGGAAATGTAATAATTGGTGATAACTGTATAATCTATGGCCCGTCCATGAATAATATTAACATAATTACAATAATGCACACAGCAAATATCATTCTATGCCAAAAGTATGATGTAACCTATTATATAGGAAAAGGAAGTACTTGTGTTTGTCTCTGTGTTTGTATTGGGAAGGAGTATAAAAAAGCTAAATTCCCATCTTCCACAGTGGAAAGCTGAGAAATAGTATGTGAAACTGAAAAAAATCAACCAACAATAGATTAAGATTTTTTTTTGAGTACACTGCCAGAAGAAATAATTAAGAGGTGACAGTGAGGAGAAGTGAGAGGGAGGCAGGGGTATGTGGAGATTGGTGCTTTTTTCAGTCTTATATAATTTTTTTTTAATTTTTTAAATGTTTTTTTTAATTTTGACAGGGAGGGAGAGAAAGAGAGAAAGAGAATGAGCAGGGGCGGGGGCAGAGAGAGAGGGAGGCACAGAAACTGAAGCAGGCTCCAGGCTCTGACCTGTCAGCATAGAACCTGAAGCAGGGCTCAAACTTACGAACTGTGAGATCATGACCTCAGCTGAAGTCGGATGCTTAACCGACTGAG
Organism: Paguma larvata; assembly: GCA_030068075.1. Taxonomy (NCBI): domain Eukaryota; kingdom Metazoa; phylum Chordata; class Mammalia; order Carnivora; family Viverridae; genus Paguma; species Paguma larvata. The sequence goes on along the minus strand of CM057834.1, from coordinate 92,129,903 downwards.
CCACCCAGGTGGGTGTGTAAGCCCCTCTTACATAATTATTCTTAAACTCATCAAAATAAAACTTCAGCTACAAAAGAAGAACATTTTCCTGCCAGGAGGTGAGGAGGAAGCAGGGTGTGTGGTAAGATCCACGGCACGGACTGACAGGGAATCATACGGCCAGCAGCTGGGAGAAGTCTCACCGGTTCGCCATGCACAGCAAGCCACCAGAGCCATGCCCTGTCCGGCTCTTCTGGGGAATTTTCCTGCCTTCTGAGAAGGCTTCACAGAGCCCCCAAAGGGCAGGAGAAACCATCCAGATGAGACTAGAGACAAGAGTAGGGAGATACTGTCTTGCAGCCAGTAGCCCTAAGACAAAAATTTCTCTCGGCATCTGGGAGTCAGTAACCAGAGTGAATTCCAGATTCGAACCTACCTAAAGGCCTTCTAAACTTAGGAGACAGGCCCCTGAGTGAGCACAGGGGGTCGATCCTGCAGGGAAAGACCGGGCTCTGCCGTTGTTCTGTGGTAGATGCATTAGGATGAGTCACAAAATAGTATCGACACACGATATTCAGTGAGGACCTACCTGTGCCATGTGCCATACTCCCCGCTGTACAGACCTGTCCCTTTGTGTCCTCACTGTGCAGCCCTATACACTGGCACAGAGAGAACACTGGCTGGGCATTCGCCACGTCTCAGGTAGTGTGTTAAATTCCATTCAACCTTCAAAAGAGCTCTCTGGTGGAGGTGGAGATGCTATTTTGCCTACTTTGTAGATGGGGAAACTGAGGAACAGAAGAGTTCATTTCCCCAACGGCACGCAGCTAGTAAAAGTCCACGCCAGGATTCAAAGGGTGTGGATCCCCAAGACTGTCCATGGGATGACATGTGAGCGCTAGCCCACAGCAAGGCTGGCCTATGGCAACAGAAGACAAACTGGGGCTTAGAGGATCCAAGAAACAGGCCAAGGGCTCAGAGCCACCAAGGAGTGGAGCCAGCCCTCAAATCCAGCCTCCCTGAACCCAAAGCCCACCAGACATTGCTACATTATGCTGCCTCCATAATAGAGAATCCAATAGAATAAGGAAAGCAAGTCACTCTGTCCTGGGATTATTAACACCCACGGTGACTGTGAACACAATGACTGACAGTATAAACAGTATGGAGCATACAGAGATAGCAAGCGTAGGGGTCAGCAGCAAAATCCTCAGACCCTGGGAACATGGGGCGGAACGGGCCACCTGCCCTCCAGTGGAATGGGCTGCCTACCCTTCTCCTTTCTAACACCAGCAGTAAGTGTTCAAGTGTAAGTACTGTTGTAGTTCTTTCACTTAAGGACCTCCTTACATATGCCCTGCTCCCGACTCTGAGGCCAACCCTCGCTGTTGGTTGCCTGGCATTGCCAGGCTTGCACTGGATTCTGCTCTGCTCTTGGCATTCCAAGCTTCAGGAGTTGGTGTCCTTTATCCTCTCCACCCCCGGCCTGCTGACTCAGATTTCTTACCTCACACAGAGTACCCTGTGGCCTGCCCCTCATGCTCATAACCCCAACGAGTCAATCTCTACTAACTGCTATCAGAACCCCGTGCTGCAAAATGCCCACTTTCATGCTACCTGACTGCCTCCGCACCAGCTCAGTCCCACAGATCTGGGCTTTTGTGTAGACATGAACTTAGTGGTCTTTACTTACTATGTACTTATTCTGGGACTGATCTCTGGGTCTGAGGTTTCTATTTCAGGTTCCTCTCTCCATAGACCTATCACTCATAGTAGCAACTAAAATTGGTACAGCACTTTACAGTTTATACTGCGCAAATTTTACCTGATTCAACCTCCAAAAACAACAGTCCTTTGAGACAGGCATTTTTGCTGCATATGTATATGTATTCAGGCAAGATCGATAATGTGTCCAAAGTTGCAAAGAATTAGTGGCAGGGATAGAACTAGAAACAAGGTTTTCTGACTCTAGACACTGTATTCTTTCCAGCATACCATACTGCCCATAAAGCTTACATAGACTCAAAACCCAGTTATAAAAATTTCCAAGCCTCGGGGCACCTGGGTGGCTCAGGCAGCTAAGCATCCAACATCGGCTCAGATCATCATCTCACTGCCGTGTGCAGCTTCATGGGTTCGAGCCCCATGTCAGGCTCTGTGCTGACAGCTCAGAGCCAGGAGCCTGCCTTGAATTCTGTGTCTCCCTCTCTCTTTGCCCCTCCCCTACTTGTGCTTTTCTCTCTCTCTCTCTCAAAAAATGCATAAACATTAAAAAAAATTTTTTTTAATTCCAAGTCTCATTCAAAAGCTTGGAGTTATATGTGAAAATCACAGCAATCGGCTTAGTGAATTTGAAGTTAATGACAATGTAGGAGCAGCTGGGTGGCTCTGTCAAAAGAGCATCAACTCTTGATTTTGGCTCAGGTCATGATCCCCGGGTCGTGGGATGGAGCCCTGCATCAAGCCCCACCACGGACTTGGGAGTCTCTCTGTTTCTCTCTCCTTCTGCCCCTCTCCCCAGCTCACTCTCTCTCTCTCTCTCAAAATTAAAAAAAAAAAAAGAAGTTAATGACAATGTCAATCAACTGTTAAAGTCAAGTTCCATAATATAAAATAAAATAAGATAAAAGAAAACAGATTAGAATAATGAAATAAGGGGACGCCTGGGTGGCTCTGTTGGTTGAGCATCCGACTTGGCTCAGGGCATGATCTCCCGGTCTGTGAGTTCAAGCCCCGCGTTGGGCTCTGTGCTGACAGCTCAGAGCCTGGAACCTGCTTGGCATTCTGTGTCTCCCTCTCTCAACTCCTCAACTTGTGCTCTGTCTCTCTCTCTCAAAAAAAATATAAAACATTAAGAATAATGAAGTAAAATAAATAAAATAAAAAATTAAATTAAATTAAAGTAAATAAAAATCCAAGCCTCCGGTCTGGCCCTGCCCTCACTCCTGAAGTTTTACACTTGCATCGGCAGCTGTTATGCATAATTGCCTGGCCATGTGCAGCTCAGGACACTCAGTTCCCACCTCAGCATCCTTTCCAAATCACTAGCTCTCTCCATGTACTCGGCTCCATTTCTGTAAAAGGTCTCAAGTATTCTCTATACACAAAACCTCGGAATCCCATTCGGCCTGCCCCCTCACCCTTACCTGTCCCATTCACTTATCTACTGAAACTCAGCATTCTCTCTGCAGTTACTTCCCGTATGCGAGCTTTCCCTTCCTTTCTTACACCTCCTGCTCGGATCCAGACTCTCATAACTACCACTCCCCTATCCACCCTCCCCCCCACCTCCAGCTACTAGTCTTCTCCTTCTTTACATTTTCTCCTTTCTATTCCATCTCACACCTACACCAGATGAATCTAAGTAACAGGTGCCACTTTTTCTCTTGCAGAAAACCTTTTTATGGCTCTTCACATCCTTTAAGAGAAGATCGATTTCCACACCTGTGCTTCTTAACCTGTGTGCTGAGCACACCAGTGTTCCGTGGACATGAATAGGACTTTCATTAGAAAAAGAAAAGAACTGACTGCTGTCTATTATCATCTCTTCTCCATTCACATGCACTTTAGCTAAGAGCCCAAATATGTGACCAAGAGACCTGAAACTTTTTGCTTAAAACTAACATTTTTTGGGATGCCTGGCTGGCTCAATCAGCCATGCATGCGACTCTTGATCTTGGGGTTGTAAGTTCAAGTCCCATATTGGGTGTAGAGATGACTAAATAAAATCTTAAAAACAAACAAACAAAATAACATTTTCAAGATGCATTTGCCCACTGAACACTTTTTCCAGTGAAAACTTAGGAACAGCTGAGTGACCCTATGTTCCACAAACACCGTTTAAGACATTCTCCACCTCACCTCCACATCCCTTTCTGGACTTACCTTCCACCACTACCCTGTACAAATCCCTTTTGGCCTTGAAAGTGGCTCCTGACCAAGTCAGACCAAGTTCTACCTTTGAGTTCAACGCTATCTTTCTCCGACTACCTGAGAAGCCTCTGGAGTGCTCAGTGCATTGGGAACCACATATCCCAGATTTTTGACATGGTTCTGGTTTTATGAGATTTATCCTTCTTAATAAAGATGGTTCAGATATAGCATGAAAAGTAATTTTATTTTATTTTGAGGGATTCTTATTGTAAATAAATTTACACATCAGAAAAAATCCTTTATTAAATCACCTATCCTGATTTCTGATTTATATAGTTGGTTTGCTATAATTGTTGAGCACACCTATTTTTTGCACTGTCTACTGAATGTACAGTCAGCAGTTCCGCATGGTTAATTATGTTTTATTTCCCTTCGGATCTCTCCTACCAGGTTGGTCCATTTACCTCCAGTATTACCTTCCAGAGTTTTATGCTCAATAACTTAGGTCGATTACGATGATTCTTTTTTTTTTAATATTTTTAATTTTAAGTCATCTCTACACCCAACATGGGGCTCAAACTCACAACCCCAAGATCAAGAGTCGCATGCTCTACCAACTGAGCCAGCCAGGTGTCCCTGATTATGAGGATTCTAAGGTTGCTCCCAGACTTGCTCAGAGACTTTCAAATGGCAAAGTCGTTATTACCCAAAATACAGATTTTGCCTGTAAGACCAAGACTGCCTAAGAAAGGAATACTTCGCTTTAAAGAATAAGGCCTGGTCCTTAGTGGGGCATCTTAAAGCCACAGGGATTAAAGGAACAACAGGCACCAGTACTAGAGTCCTTATTATATCCATTTGTAGGACCCACTGCTCCTTTTGAAGACTTAACTGGTACTCCAATATCACAATGAGAGAAGAACATAAGTAATGTTACAGAAGCAGAAAATGCACTGGTGTATGCAGGTGCTTTGATATAAAACAAGCGAATGCACTAAATTATTTGTGAGTGAAATAATATACTATTCTGGATTTGCTTTAAAACACTGCAACGAAAACAAATGTTCAGGGACATGAGGCAAAGACAGATGAAACAAGATTGGCAAAAATGTTGGTAACTGTTGAATTGGATAACTGGTCATGAGGCCTTGTTACAACACTCTCTCTGTTGTTACATGCATGTGAAAGTTTCTATAACTGAAAGATATCAAATGTGTGGATGACTGGTATTTGTTAAAGAGAAAGGATGATGGTCCAAGCACCTTGGACCAGGTCTGTACTTCTGTCAGCTTCTCTCATTCCACTGCCAGTAATCAGACCCACTCGGGTCTCACAATCACCCAGCCCGTGGCTTCGTGCTATCATCACCCACAGGCTTCTGAAAAGGTCAACCCAGGATTAACTTCCGTCAGGAGGAGGTATGTAAATGGAGACAAGTCTCCTTCTTTTCCTTTTTTTTTTCTGCTGTTCATCTGTCCTTCTGCCTACCAGCCTACCTACTTCCCTGTCATCCCACCCAACTGCTACCTGCCCACATCCGGCCCTTCCTTCCTCCATCAGTCTTGTAAACCCTCGCAATATCTCACCTAACACTGCAGGTATCTCAGCTATCAGCTGATACCAGGAATATGACCCTTCTGTCTTTCTCTGCCTTTCTGTGTCCTCTTGATTTCTCTCCGACAGTGTGAATACTGATCTTCCTACTGCCCAGCCCTGACCTTCTCTGCATGCTGATTCCAGGACCTGCTCAGATGGTGCCCTCATATGATGCTCACCATCTGGCTTTAAAGAGGCATGGAGACGCAGGGGAATGTGTGCAAAAAGGTGCAACAAAGCTGAGAATGTGTCCTATCATAAACATGAAAGAAGAAAGAATTTCAAGGATACGGTGCTCAAAGGGGCAAAATGCTCTAGAAAAAAATCTATGGAGAGTAAGTAGTTAGAAGAGGGTTTTGGTAACTAGGGAATCATTACCAACTGTGACAAGTTCAGAAATGATAGAACTGAGTTCCAAGAGCATAGAATTCAGGCAGGAAGGAGGCATGGGAAAGAATGAAAACTTACCTAAGAATATATACAAGGATGAGAAGGAGACAAATATATAAAATCCTATACAGAAAAAAGTCCAAACCTGGGGGCTTTCGAGTAACTTAGGCAGACATGGGCATGTTTGAAGGAGAAAGGAGCCACTGGAAAGAGAAAAGATGAAGAATTTAGGGTGTCAGAAACCAAGAAAACACGGTCTAGGGATGGATCGAGAGGGATAAGGATGAAAGTACGTACATGTGGAAGTGTTGGTCTTGTAGAGGAAGACACACCTCCTTTTCTGAGATGAGAAGGATAAGTGGAGGAGGGCGCATATTGTAAGATTTACTTCGAAAAAGCTAAGATTTCTCTTGAATGGTTTCAATGTCCTCAGCCAAAAAAAAAAAAAAAGTATTAAGCGGGATAGACAGCATACATAAAATCCTTGGCACAAGACTCACTGTGTCCTGTTTGATGTGCAGCAGTCTCCAGGAGACTCAGTAGTGGTATGAGTGGTGGTGGTCAGGAACAGCAGCAAATGCCGAGCATTTACCATGTTCTGGGAATGCTTCTAACCTATGCAGGAGTGGTGGAAATGGAAGGAACAAGAGTCGCAGTAATCAACAAGAAATATCTTTTTAAGAATAAAACGAGCAGAGGCGCTGGGGTGGCTCAGTTGGTTAAGCTCCCACTCTTGGTTTCCGCTCAGGTCATGATCTCACAATTTTGTGAGTTTGAGTCCCCCATTGGACTCTGCACTAGCAGCTTGAAGCCTACCTGGGATTCTCTCTCTCTCCCTGTCTCTCTGCCCCTCCCCACTTGCTCACTCACGCACGCGCACGCTCTCTCTCTCTCTCTCTCAAAAAAATAACTTAAGAAAAAGAATAAGTTAAAAAAAAGGGGGGGTGGCGGCTCCTGGGTGGCTCAGCTGGTTAAGCATCCGACCTTGGATTTCAGCTCAGGTCATGATCTTCCAGTCTGTGAGTTTGAGCCCCACATCAGGCTCTGCACTGACAGTGTGGGGCCTGCTTGGGATTCTGTCTCCCTCTCTCTCTGCCCCTCCCCAACTCACCTTGTCTCTCTCTCTCAAAATAAATAAACTTTAAAACAAACAAACAAACAGAATAAAATGAGAAGTAAGTTTGAGAAAAATGGAAGTTTGGTTGCCAGAGATGCTATCGAGATTTCATCATCAAATGAGCAAGTTATTATCAAGCTTCTGTAGGAACTTACTTCAAAGCTCGGCCAGGCACCGGTACTGGGAAGGGTTGGGAGGTGTCTGGGCAGAAAGAAAGCTAAGGGAATGGACGGAACTGGAATAAGTAGGCAGTCATGCTACACAAACAAGGGTACAACCAATTCAAAGGTTTAGTGGATGATACCTTACAGGAGGGTTGGTGAAACTTAAAGCATCTCCTTGCTGCTAGTTAATAAGCAAAGGGGTGGACACAGTCAAGGAGGAGAAGTGTGGGTAGTATATTAGCATGGACAGGGAAATCACTAACAGGCTCTGCAGAATCACTTCATGTAAGGAAATATTATGTGACTGCAAGGAAGTTGGAAATACCGCCCTCCTCCCCGCACTGCTCAGTCTTTATTGTAAGAAAGCATCAAAGTTGGTAAAAGCAATATTGAAATATAACAGTAGTGACCAGCATTTTTAAAAATAATTTATTGTCAAATTGGTTTCTATACAACACCCAGTGCTCATCCCAACAAGTGCCCTCCTCTGTGCCCGTCTCCCACTCTCCCCCCCCCACACCTCCCTCTCCCTTCAGTTTGTTCTTAGTCTTTGAGAGTCTCTTATGTTTGTGACAAGTATTTCTGATGTGCACTGATGAGGCCATAGACCTTACGTGAGAAGACTGGATAACAAGAGAAGCAGCGAGCATTATTTCAGTGCGTTAGCTACAGCCAACTGTACTCTTTTCTATTCCCACTGATTTCAGGAGAGGAAGAACAAAAACTTTAAGTCTCAGGGAGTGAGGCAAAAACCAAACTTGACCATAATCACTCTGTGGCACAACAGCATCTGTCAATCATGCACGGTTCCGCTTTTCATGGTCTTGTATTTAATAGCAGTATTAATGTTATATTCAAGTACTCGCTTTTGTATGTTCAATTAACATACCACGTATTGGGCTACATTTATTTTTTCTATTCACCATTATATTTTGAAATTTGTTCATGAAGAAATAATTCTAATTCTTACTTCTACTCCCCTGCACGGTATTCCATTATTTGCATATAGCACATTTTCTATCCTTTTCTTTACTATTGGACATTCAAGGATTCCCAACGCTGCTGGTTCACACTATGCTGCAGTGAATTCCTGAGAGCTTATGTTTCTGTGTCTCCAGAGGAGGGTCTGCGGGGTACATGCTTCTGTGCTAAGACACAGAATATGAACGTCAGTGTAGTTCTGCCAATACTACCAAGTTCTACCGCCGTGAGCACGCTCACTTATCTCACCGTCACAGTCCGTGAGGGCTCCCATTTCTCCACAACTTCACCAGTCCTTTATTATTATCTGGCATTTTAATTTTTGCCAAACTGATGGTTATAAATGAGCTTCTCATTTATTCTTGCCTTTTGTTTTTATTTAATAGTTTGCTTAGAGTCTCATGTGAGGTGTGGTGCCAACGTTTTACTCCGACTGGCTGAGGTTGGCAGGTACAGCTTCAAAGTCACATGTGGGATAGAGGTTGCTTCACAAACTAAGGTATAACAATACTTCCAAAAGGGTCACATATACTTATTATTGAACTTCAGAAAACAAGGGGGGAAAAGTTGAATGAAATATGCCTTCAGAAAACAAGGGGGAAAAAGTTGAATGAAATTACAACTAGCTACTGTGAAAAGCATTTGTCTCTGAGCAGCATGATAAGGAACTCAGAATCAATGCAAGAAGAACGCGAGCCAACATGTGCTGTCTCCACATGAGCCCAGCTTTGTTACTTTCCACTGGCTTTTCTTAGAGCCACACCTAATCTGATTAATGACTTTTATTTAAATCCCTTGAGAAACAGGACAATTTTGCTTTCATTTCTTGGCAAAAGATAGCTTGATCTGGAGAGGCTAGTGTGAAGGCTAAAAAGCCAAGGATCCACATCATCGCAATGATGATGGAGAAAGGAAAAAGAGAGATCGCATGGCTGATTAAACATTATTATCTCTGACAAGTCTCTTCAATGACTTATTCTCCATTCAAATTACTCTTTTTATAAACAGCTCAACCACATCTCTGTCAATTTTCCTTGGTTTTTAAAACTCATGGTACTTCCTTACAGAACTATAACTTTTTGATATTACTGACGCAAGTATCACCTTCCTGGACTATGCTGTCCTTTGTTAACCAAAATATTTATTTTTAACATAGTCTAATCTGTCAATTTTTCTCTTCGAGGATTGTGTATTTTACATCTTTTTGCTATATCTGAAGCATCTACTTAATTTTTCTTCATATCATAAACTACTTCTCTGAAACATTTATTTTAAAATTAAAGCATTTTCACTGATTTATGATGCACCACCAGCATTCGCCAACTTCACATGAAAATACATATCTGTGCTTGTCGATCTTGTGCTGTAGGTCCATTTGTTTTTATACAAATATCGATGCATTTTACTAATTATTGCTTTGCAGTATATTCCTATATTTAGGGGGGGCTACTCATCTTCTCTCCTCTCCACCTGAGTTCGAAATTTCAAATTTTTATTAGCTCAAAATGGGCCTTTATCTTCTTTTATTTTTTAATTTTTTTTTAACATTTATTTATTTTCGAGAGACATAGAGACAGAGCATGAACAGGGGAAGGGCAGAGAGACAGGGAGACACAGACTCCGAAGCAGGCTCCAGGCTCTGAGCCATCAGCACAGAGCCCAACGCGGGGCTCGAACCCATAAACCATGAGATCATGACCTGAGCTGAAGTCGGCCGCTCAACCGACTGAGCCACCCAGGCGCCCCATCAAAATGGGCCTTTATCTTCTATATATATTTTTAAATGAATATCACTTTGCCTCATGATTCCTGTCATAATTGTTATTCAAATGCATTTAACATATTCCAAAGTTGGAAAAACTGCCCCTTTTACCACGTCTTCCTACTCATAAACATGGTATATTTCTATATTTACCTGGATTTTCTTTCTTGTCCTTTATTACAGTTTTATACTTATCTATTGATTAAAGCTGTTGGTTTTCTTACATTAATTCCTATTTATTTGATGGCCTGTGTTGCTACTATAGTGGTATCCTATTTTTTTGATTATATTTTACATTGATTATTGTGGATATAAAGGAGCCTATTTACTTTTTTTTTGAGCCTTATTTACTTTTATATATTGATCTTACATTGGGAAATCTTGCTGAACTTTCTTATTAGTGTGACTAATTTGCCCATTAATTCTCCTGGATTTTAAATGTAAATTATCATCAGCAAATAATTACAATATATCCTCCTTTATATCAGCTGCTATTTTCTTTCCTTTTCTATTGGCTAGAATCACCACTACTATTCTGGTAAGCACAATTTACACGAAGTGTATGTCATGTTCCCAACGTTAGAAGAAGCACCTCAGATTTACCCATTACATAAGACATCTGCTGTGAACTTTTTGTATACTGGCTGGGTTTTATTAGATTATAAAGTTCCTACTTCTAACTTCTAAGAATTTTCACCATTTTTTTTTCATGTGTACTAAGATGACTCTCTTTTCCTTTGGTCAATTGTTATGACAGTGAATCATCAATTTTCTGAAGCTGAATCATCCCAGCTGTTTCCTGAGGAAACAGTCACTTGGTAAAAATGTTTTTAAAAAAAATGTTCAGTATCCTTAGGTAACATTAAAAAATTAGTGTATACTTTTCATATAAATGAGAATTATTTTAGCCTAGGTTGTGCAAACCTCATAAAGTAAGTTGGGCAACTTTTCTTTTTGTTTCATTTTCTGGAAAAACATTAATATATGGGGATCATATGACCTTGAAAGTATGGTAATATCCATCTTTAAAAATCTATTGTCTCTTTTAAATGCTTATTTATTTTTGAGAAAGAGAGAGACAGAGCATGTGCAGGGAAAGGGGTAGACAGAGAGGGAGACACAGAATCTGAAGCCAGCTCCAGACTCTGAGCTGTCAGCACACAGCCCGACATGGGGCTCAAACTCACAAGCTGGGAGATCATGACCCAAGCCAAAGTTGGACACTTAACTGACTGAGCCACCCAGGTGCCTCAAAATTCATTATCTCTTTAATAGTAATTCAATGTCAGTGATTATAAGTCTGTCCAAGTTTTTTTTTTTCTTAAGCTGACTGGGCTTTTATTTTCATATATGTGTCCATTGCATCCATAAATATTTAATAATATTCTTTTATTATCTTTAATCTCTACCTTATCTATTTTAGGTTTTTATTTTTTTAATTCATTTGTATCTTTTCTCATTTTTCATTGGTTAAAATTCCATAAATTTATCCATCTGCTTAGAATTTTTAGTGAATTAACTGAAGGTTTGGGTTACATTCTATTTGTTTCTTTTCTAGGTCTTTGATTTCCATATGTGTCATTGTAATTTATTTTGTATACTTCAGGTCTACTCTATTGCTCTTTATCTATCGTCAACATTTCTACCAAAAAAAAAAAAAATGCAAAGCCCCATGAGAAATTAACTTCCATTCCTCAGGGCCATAGATATTCATCAAAGTCAATAATTTCACTAACCTCTTTCTCCACCAAAGTCACTGTGGAGACGAGAGGCAGGACTCTCACCAGCTGATCTGAGATCGGATGACAAATGGTTGAGGAATGCGGAGATGATGTAAGTATTTCCAGTCTCAGTTCAAACACAGATCCCACATGGTTCCACGTCTGAGAAAAGTCCCAGCAGCCCTCTGAGAGGAGACAGAGGCACCACCACCCTGAGGAATCCCTAGGCCCAAGGAGAGAATTCCCTGTGTTGACACAACTCTTCAAATCAAGCCAGACTCCGGCCAAAGAAAACACTGTGTCTAAAACCTCAAACTCCTTTGTCATTGGTAACCCTTGCTTCAGCGCAGAGTTTACACATCCTGGAAATTATATCCAAGTTCTTCTTGGCGCCATTTCCAAAATTCTGAACCATAACCTCACTGCTGGTTGCGAATGACATCATCACATCTGCAAGTCCTGATCACCAAAGAGGCCTGTTCAGACGGAGTCCCTTCCCAACTGCCTCTCACCTGACTGGGAAACTATGTGCACAGGAAGAACGGGAAATGGGAAGGCACTCTACATTCTGAAAGCTCAGTGCCAGGGGAAGGGGAATAGAGTTCTATGCTGGAAAATACGTTGATCATAGCTCTTCAATATAATAATCATTGTCAACTGATATTTATGCAGCACTTGAGAATTTACAAAATGTTTTCATAAGTAAGATCTCATTTAAAATCTCAAAACAGCTTTTCCTGTGTCAACCACGTATCAGTGTAAAGTGGCTTTTAAAAAGAAAGTAAGAGGTGCCTGGGAGGCTCAGTTGGTTGAGTGTCCAACTCTTGATTTTGGCTCAGGTCGTGAGCTCACAGTGGTGAGATTGAGCCCCGTATTGGGTTTCGCGTTGGGCTTGAAGGCTACTTGAGATTCTCTCTCTCCCTTGCCCCTCCCCCATTTGTGCTCACAACTGTATGAGCACTCTCCCAATGAATAAATAAATTTAAAAATAAATAAATAAATAAATAAGAGAAAGAGAGAGAGAGAGAAGTGAGGAAGCAAGTACAAACAACTCTTGAAGAATTTTTCCGACTGCATAAAAATGGGAGTTAGATGAAAAATGGAATCAAGAGAGACTTTCTCTAAGATAGGAGAAATATCAGTTTGTTTAAATCCACTTACAGGAGGAATCTGAAACAGTCGAAGGCATAGAAGAGAAATCAATAGTAGTTGCCAGGGGCTGGATGGTGGGGGGATTGGGGAATTGTCATTCAAAAGGCACTGGGTTTCACTTATGCAAGATGAGTAAGTTCTAGAGGTGTACTGTACAGCATCGTGCCTACAGATTACAATACAGTACTGTGCATTTCAAATGTTGTTCAGAGGGTGGATCTCATGTTAAGTGTTCTTACCACAAAAAAAACAATGGGAAATAGGAAACTCTGGAAAGTGTTGGAGATGTCTGTTCCCTTCACTGTGGTGATGTATCATGGGTGTTTGCGTAGGACAAAGATCACCAAATCTGTACACTGTAAATGTGGGCAATTCTTTGTATTCCATTATACCTCAGTAAAGCTGTTAAAGATAAAATCTTAAAACAATCTACTAATTAGACACAGATTGTGGTATTATTTTTATGTTATCAGTCATGTGAACCAAGGCTTGGACAAAGTAAATTACTTGTTAAAGTATACGTGCAAACAAACAAAAAAGGATAAATCTAGGGGGTGCCTGGGTGGCTCAGTCGGTTGGGCATCCAATTCTTGCTTTCAGCACAGATCATGATCTCACAGTTCATGGGTTCAAGCCCTGCATCAGGCTCCATGCTGGCAGTTCGGAGCCTGCTTGGGATTCTCTCTCTCTCCCCTCTCTCTATGCCCCTCCCCTGCACTCTCTCCCTCTCTCAAAATAAATAAACAAAAAAAATTTGGAATAAGAATGTAGAATTTCAGAACCTAGAATTTTGTTTCCAATTCTTTCTTTCTCCATGGGTTTGAGTTCTGCCCTCACTTCCAGCCTGTGATGTATGAAGAATGCTTCCCATTCGACTACCATGAAACCCTCCACAGTACCTTTAACATAACAAGTGTGTAGGGATTAAGGTAATTGTCTATTATCGATAGGGGAAATCACTCTACTTGATCATGGAATCGTTTTCCATGTAAATCTTCTATATGATGAAGACGTGCATACCGGGAGGTAGGTAGAACACAAGTATCTGATTTCCTCGGCTGAAAAATGGAGGCCATCGGACTCCACCTCTCTGCAGACTCCCTTTCTGGCTTCTCATTTGCCTAAACTCCTAACAATGGAGTACCCCAGAGCTCAGTTTGGAGAACCCTTTCTTTTCTCTAACTATACTTATTCCCATACTAATCTCACACAGTTTCCTGACTTCAAATACCACCTGTAGTCGATGACTGAATTTATCCATCTAAGTGGGACCTCTCCCATGAACTCTCATGAACTTGACAAATCCACGTGGACATCTAGTAGGTATCTCAAACTTACACCACCACTGAACTACTGATCACGCCTTCCTCCCCAAACTCGCTCCACCTAAGGCCTTCCTCATCTCACCTCATGACCTTGACCCTTCCTGTCACTCAGGCAGAAAAATAAATCCATTCTGACCCCTGTCTCTCACACCCCATATCCAATCCATCAGGAAATTCTGCTGGCTCTACATTTAAAATATATTCAGAATCCAACTGTATCTCACCACTTCCACTGCTCATCTAATCCAAGTCATATTTTCCCTCACCTGGGCCACTGTAATGGTGATCTCCCTGCTTCTACCCTGGTCCCCTACAGTCTGTTCTCAACAAAGCTGCCAGAGGGATCCTTTTGTAGCATTCCAGTCCTCGAGGCCTCCAGCAGCTCTCCACCCCACACAGAACAAAAGCCAAATTCCCATCATCACCCATACGGCACCACCTCCTGACCACCCACTAATTTTCTGACCTCATCTGCCAACTCTTCTGTCCTCAGTGACTCCACCCCAGCTACACTGGCCTCCTCACTGTGCTTCAAACACACCACGTCTGTACCCCACTCCGGACCTCTGACTGGCTACTTCTGCTTGGAACGTTCTTCTGCCAGATATCGACAGGATTAACTTCTTCACCTCCGTCAGGTTTTGCATCAAATGTCACCTGTTCACTGGAGCCTTCCTCAAGTGTCCTATTTAAAACTGCATGTCTTCCCTCACATTCCCTATCCTCCTTTATTTTTCTCCATCAGACTCATCACTTGTGAATATGTTACATCATCTACTTAATTTGGTTATGTCTAACTCCTCCCTGGAACGTAGTTCCAAGAGGACAGGAAGTTTTTCCTGTCTTTTTTCCTCCCTAATCGATACCCCAGGTACCTGAACCAAAGCCTGATATACAGTAGGTATTCAATAAACATGTGCTGAATTGTTGAGTTAATGAATAAATTAATGAGTAAATGAACAAGAAAAGTTGACCTCCAGAGTCCTGTGACATCAGTACACATATACACACAGGCCGTGCAGATAACCGAAAAATCAAGAGCAATTCTTCAGCTTCCAAACAAAGAGGGACCAGCCAGAGCTGCCTAGTTCATACTCCAGGGGCAGGAGTACCCCTTGGTGGAGGCCTCCTTGTGCAGTTTCCTCGGTCTTTGCACATGTGTGAGAGTTAGGGAAGGAGATTCATTCATGCATTGCAACAGCCAGCTCCCTTGCCCTAGCCACTGGACAAATTAAGACCTCTGAGACCTACCAGGCACCTGCCACTTCACAACATGATCTGGAGCTGCCACCTGGTCCACCATACAGAGATGGGAATTGCCATGACGGGAGGAGCAAGGCTCTAGGGAAAGCTCTGAGTACCAGTGGGACAGACAGCACTCTGGGCTGGGCCTAGACACCGGCCACGTGGGCCACGTGACACAGGAAGAGTTGTTTCTCTTGGACAGCTGGAGTCATTTTATGTGTGCCAAGCCCCTACTGGGTCTCCAACCTGGAGGAGGGATTTGTGGCGTGTCAATTAATAGATTACAGAACGCTCTTGTTCCTGCACTCTCTGTGGAAGGGACCAGTATACTCCTCTCCTCTCCACCGCCCCCACCTCTCCAGGAATATAAAGCCAAGCCCGGGTTCCATCACAGACCAGACACAGCTAATCAGAAACTACTGTGGAAAACCCTCTGGGTTCCTCTTCCAGCCTCTCCATCTCTTCTCTTCCTTCCAAGTCCTCCTTCTGGGTTCTATGCCTGCGACTCCAGAGCTGCAACTCCAGAGCCTCCTGCTTTTCATGGTACCTGTGATCTCTTTAACCTCCAGTCCCCACAAGCTGTTTTCTCTCCCCTCGGTCTCCAAGTCATCCCTCTCCTGAGCCCAGATAAGGAGAAGCTTGGCATCTACAAGGTAGGTGGGCAGAGGAAGAGAAGGAAACACCAAGAGCAGAGCATGGAGGGGTGCTTGGCTGGCTCAGAGGGTGGAGCACAGACTCTTGATCTCAGAGTCGTAAGTACAAGCCCCATGTTGGGTATACAGATTATGTAATGAAAAAATATTAAAAACAAAAAAAAGAGTAGAGCATGGAAATAAATCAGAACACTTCCTAGCTAGGTTTGCCCCAAAGAGAAACTACACGTGAGAGAAGCATTTCTTCCTACACCACCGCCCTCCTTAGTCAGCTCCAGTGCCCCCCATCAGTCAATCGTGGGGCACAGGATGTTCAAAGCACTCTAACTGTGGATTCCTTCAATCTTTGGTACACTGAAGTGGGGCCAGGTGTGAGGAACATCGGGCAGCTACAGATGCCAGGACTTTTACGTTCTGCTTCTATTTTTATCACATGATTTTACCCAAATGCATTTCCTTTGCCTCAGCTTTCCCATCTAAAAATGGGAGAGTCCTGTCTCAAGTGAACAGAGGTTCTCATGGCAAGAGGCATCCAACGATATGTTGTTTCCATAAAGTAACACGTAAGAATAAAATTGAGGAAAGTAATTTATTTTCTTAGAGGCAGAATAGAGAGTAATGAAAGAGAGAGTATTGGTAATTGTGATTTGACTCCACAGGACACACAGAAACTCCCTGTCATGGTGTTGTCGGCTGCTCTATTTGTTTCTCACTTCCTGGCCAACGCACTAACTCCCCAGGCTTCGGACCACACCAACCACAGGGACCCCTCCTTGAAAAAGACCTGGGTCATCATGGCCCACCCTTGGACTGGCCAAATCCTGTGCCTTCCATCCCATTTCATCTCATCTTGGTTGCTTTTCCCAGCAACCACCGGAGACTATTCTGGAAACTGGGAGGCAAGCAGTGGGGTGGTGAGGAGAATGTCCCATTGGAAAGAGCTCTTGAAGCCAAAATTATGCAGACAACTCTCAGAGGTGAAGGGTTTTCTGAGAAGCCCATGGCTTTCTGAGGCAGTGTTCTGAAAACATTAACAGGATTCTCTTCCTGAAGGTGGCTGGCCCAGGAGATCGACTTTTTTTGTTTTCTTTTCTCACCAGTATTTGTTTTCTTGTTTTGGGGGGTTTTCTTTTTCTTTTTTTTTTTTTTAATGAATCATGAAACTGCCCTGGCAAAACTGAGGTTGCCTTGACTTCCTCATCCAAACAGCTGCCCTGCCCTGTCACTGAGTTCTAGCTCTCCAGGCATGACCGACAAGAACCAATAGCACATTTCACAAGGAGGGTCTTCTAAGTTTTTGAGGCAGTCTTCTTGGTATTTTGTAGCAAAAGATGCAGTTAGGAAATGAGAAGTATTTTTAAACCTATTAAAACTGACTTCATGGAAAATGGTAGTTAATTTTAAAAAATAACAAATTCTGAAAGCAAACTCATTTCCCTCTAGAGAAAAGCTGCAATATTTTTTTCCAATACACTAGGTGACTGGTCCTCAGACCTAGAATACTTTTCAAATGGTAACAGTACAATGACCATGCATTTACGTGTGATGACAGTGACCTTCACAGTGCCAAAGCTGGGACAGTCTCCTCACCAGACAATTTTAATGTTGAACATGAAAAATGCTTGTTTCTGAAGCTCGGTCTTCTTCCTCTGGTGGGAGCCTGGGTCAGAGATTAACTTTAAATGGGTGCTTCGTTCAAGCGAGAGTCTCTTTCAAAGCATCAAAGGCAGAGAGCTGGCTCTAAAACCAGTGGGACTCCTGGATTTGTGTGGTTCAAAGCTCCTCTCTAGATGAAAATGAAAGAGCGCAGGAAGCCTGAAATGATATTTTACTCAAAGCCCTAATCCCGCAGTTGATTTGGGGTGGGTGGTGGGGCGGGG
Organism: Paguma larvata; assembly: GCA_030068075.1. Classification (NCBI taxonomy): domain Eukaryota; kingdom Metazoa; phylum Chordata; class Mammalia; order Carnivora; family Viverridae; genus Paguma; species Paguma larvata. The sequence goes on along the minus strand of CM057834.1, from coordinate 92,112,065 downwards.
AGCGGGGGGAACTAACCATGGCAACTATTCAGGGAGCTCTAAACACAGATGTACACGTCGTTGTGACTCTGAATTCTCAGGAAACTTTGAGGAGAAAATGTTGGCCAAAATGCAAAACCTGAGGTAACACTTGAGCCAGAGCTAGAAAACTGAGAGACTGTCCACGGAGCCGTCATTTTGAGAAGAGCTCCTGAGCAGACACAGAAAATAGCAATGGCATCTCATTTTTATAACATGTAGAATCACTAATCACATAAGTGGGGAAAGGCAAGAATGTTTGTATAAGGAAAATATGCCCTATTAAATCTACTTAAATGCTTTTAGGGGATAGAGATGCCGATGAGAAACCAACAGAGGATTTCTTTTATTTAGACTTTCAAAAGCCTTTGACGAGATATCTTACCAAATTTAGTCATCAAGGACTCAGTGGATGCTTTACCATGAGCGAGAAACTGGTCACAAGACAGAGATACTGCTGTGAAAGAGGCTCGTACCCAAAGGGTCGAGGCTGAGATTATAAATTGTTCCAAAAGGAAGCACACAGTGAAATCTTGACATCCAGAGATGATATTTAGTTCCCTGAGTAACAAAATTACCAAACTGATGAGGGCAATAACACTGAAAGATGTAAGTTTGTGTGACAGAATAAGAAAATGGTAAATGTATTTTAATTCAAGGGATTTTATTCCAGAAAACAAATCTAAACTTAAAAGACATAACAATGCAAATATATGTAAATACATGAGTTCCAAATTAGCTCTCATAAACCAAGGAAAAGGCTGATGCCATAGGAAAAGGCCTCATTACAGTAATTATAGCTGTCAGCTGTATGCAGACAGAGCCCAAAGGCTGACAGGATACCGAAGATGGTTTAGAACGTGACATGATTAATAACCACCTCTGGCTGCCCACTTTGTGCCTGGCACTGTGCTGTGAGCTTCCTTTGCAGGGTACCCATTTCTCACCACAACCCTATGAATTAGACTCCTCATCTCCATTTAGATGTAAAAGGCTGAGGATCAGGGAGACTGAGGTAATGTGGCTGGTGGGCGGATGCAACAGATTTTAAATCTACAGATATCTTTCTTCAGAGTCTGTACAGTTTTACAAAAACAATTGGAAACATAACAGGAAAAAAAAAAAGTAGAAACATAGAGGATGTTGTTGATGATGATGGCAACGACTACGACAACAGACCGGTATGTGGGTAGATAAGTAGACAAACTTATCTACATCTACGTTTACTTATCCCTCATGAGTTTCCTAAGTCCAGAATACTACGTACACCCTTCTTCTTGGAACCCAAAAGACAGAAAAGGCACTAAGTTAGAAAGCACTGAAAGGACACAATCAAGACGTGAGGAGGGCCCATGACAGAAAGACGAGCATCCAGAGGAAACATGCGCTAAGCTCATCAGTCATGAAGAAAAGCAGAAAGATGAGAATGCTTTACAGGCTTTTTGTGCACCGGGTTCTGTGCTGGTATCTCATGGAATCTTCACAACGCCCCTCCTTTGTTAACCCCTTCTGACAGTGAGGAGGTAAGGGTTTGGAAGTGTTAAGTAACTTGTCCCCACCCCAAATCAAACTCAGCAAATAACAAAGCAAAAATTTACACTGGGGGACTCTTTCAACTTCACAGAGGATTTTAAAAAGGAAAAAAATAATCTTTTGGTGTATATATATATATACACACACACACACACACACACATATATATATATATATAATATTTACTAGCTACTTTAACTGGCTACTAAAATGACTATTTTATATATATATAAATATTTTGAATGTAGAGTATCTATTTTTCCTAAAAGAAAGCACTGGAAGAAAACAGATTCCAGAACAATCTGTATAAACTCATAGATCAGAGGCCCATGACAGATTATTAAATCAAATTAGGGAAACACAGGCATATTTATAATCTTCTAAATTTAATTCCCTGGGAGACAATGATCTGATTTTTCTTTTCTTTTAAATGTTTATTTATTTATTTTGAGAGAGAGGGGGGGGAGCAAGCAGGAGAGAGGCAGAGAGAGAAAGAAAGAGAATCCCAAGCAGGCCCCATACTGTCAGTGCAGAGCCCAATGCAGGCTCAATCCCACGAACTGTGAGATCATGACCTGAGCCAAAACTAAGACTGGGATGCTTAACCAACTGAGCCACCCAGGTGCCCCTGACAACGATTTGATTTTTCTGTGACCTCTCATCTGGGGCTTTTGTAAACAATAATACTAAATCAGTGGGCTCAGATCTACTCTGGAGACAATTCTGGCAGAAATAGAACCATCAACCGGGAGTAGTGAGACCAGACTCTGATTCGGCTCTGCTGCCAACAGATGGCAGAGAGGCCCCACATGGTTATGTGACCTCTCTGGGTCTCACCTGCTATAATGTGAGGATCTGGACCTTTGACCCCTGAGCTCCATTCTAGCTCAAGATTCTATGAATCCTCACAACCCAGAGGGGCCTGACTGGTCTGCCTCTCAAATCTCTCATTGTACAGCCTCTCTTTAAAAGGGCTTTAACTGGGGCACCTGGGTGGCTCAGTCAGGTAAGTATCTGACTTCAGCACAGGTCATGATCTCAAGTTTTGTGAGTCTAAGCCCTGCATCAAACTCTGCACTGACAGTGTGGAGCCTGCTTGGGCTTCTCCCTCTCTCTCTCTCTCTCTCTCTCTCTCTCTCTCTCCCTACCCCACTTGTGCACTCTCTCTCTCAAAATAAATAAATAAACTTAAAAAAAAAGTGCTTTAACTGGCTACTAAAATGACTATTTTTTCAGTAAGTTTATTTATTTATTTTGAGAGAGAGAGTGCAAGTTGGAAAGGGGCAGGAGGAGAGAGAAGAAAGAAAGAGAATCCCAAGCAGACTCCACACTGCCAGCACAGAGTCCAACACCGGTCTCCAACCCATGAACCATGAGATCATGACCTGAGCCAAAATCAACAGTGGGACGCCCGACTGAGCCCCCCAGGCACCCCTAAAATGGCTTTTAAAAACACCATTATTATAGATAATTTTTATTATTCTGCATAACGAATATCAAATCCGAGATCTGCAGCCCTAGCCCAGTGAGGCTTCCAGCCACATCCAGATGTCCTGGGCCACCAGCCAGCCATTACTCTGTGGGTACTCCGTGGAGCCTCACACAATTAAGAAAGCAAATCTGCCAGAAAAATAACAACAGCAGCGATGAATGTCAAACTTAAGGAGAAAATATTTTTAGATTTGTGATCTTAGGTTATCTGTATTACTGCTCACATCTACATGTCCTCAAGAGAAATGTCAGCAAAGGGAAATCTGAAGACAGAAACGCCTAGGAGAGTCTAGGTAGTTTCTGAGCAAGGGAAAGGGGGAGATGTGGGGAAAGGGGTAGAGTGTGTCTCATGTGGAGAGGATCTTTTAGGAGAGGTATAAATAAGGAAGACTGTGTACTGGATAAGACCATGAACTATCAGAGATTTGCTAGGGTAGAACACCTGCCTTCAGCTCCAACCAGCTACGCGACATTTAATTCCTTTAGGTCTCTCTCAGTTTTCTCATTTGTTAGATGGGCATACTAAGAGTCCCTACCTCGTTATGGGTAGACTAAGAGTCACTAGGATTCAGTGAGTTAAATATGTCAAGTCCTCTGAGCACTGGCCTACAAGTCCCTTAAGTGCAGCCATTCTTGCCGATGTTACGAATCACCTGGAAGGGACACTGTCTGCCCTTCTGCCCCTGGGGAGAAAGGTGGCTCAGGCAGGCCTTGCAGTGTTCTCCCTCTGCAGCTTCTTCAACTAGGGTGCAGCTGGATTTTGAATTAAATCATTCAAATTTTGAAAGTGTCTCCTCTCCCTCCCCATCCCAGACAGAAGACATTTTTTTTTTATTTAAAATAGTTTATTTTCAAATTGGTTTACATAAAACACCCAGTGTTCATCCCAACATGTGCCCTTTTTTGATGCCCATCACCCCCTCTCCCCCGCCCATCTCCCTCACCCTCAGTTTGTTCTTAGTCTTTGAGAGTCTCTTATGTTTTATCTCCCTCCCTCTCTGTGTCTTTTTTTTCTTTCCCCTCTTCCCCTCCCCCTGGCTTTTGCTTAGTCTCACCAAGTCCACCTATTCGTGGAAACATATGGTATCTGTCTTTTTCTGACTGACTTATTTCACTTAACACAATACCCTCCAGTTCCATCCATGTGGCTACACATGGCCAGATTTCATTTTTTCTCATTGCCACATAGTAGTCCATTGTATATATGTACCACATCTTCTTTATCCACTCGTCTAATACACATTCCTAGAGTTTATGACAAATCCTCCTAAATACGCTAAGCAAAGTAGAAATATTCCTCAGTCTACACTTGATTGAATCAACCTACCTGGCTTGCTTTCCACAGCCTTGTGTGTAAAACATAACGTACCTTGAGTTTGTAGTTACTGGTGCCCCCCGCCCTTGTCATTTCTATTGTCAACCTATCTTGTCATTTCTGCGCAGTGTGGACATGAAGGGAAGAGCACTGGATTGTTTCTGTCTCTCTGTCCCCCACCCTGTGCTTCTCTAAGAAGATGAAAAGAAAGAAGTAGAGAAAGGGCAAGCCGAGGCAGAGTGAAGACAGCCCTTGCAGGTACTTCTGCAGTTTCACCCTGCCTGAGCCTCAGGACAGCCAAGCTCCTCCCTCCTGTTCCTACCTACAGCTCCAACACTGGGCAAAGAGGAGGCGCTCCTCACAGGTTTGTTACACTGGCTCAACAGAATGAATACTGGCCAAAACAAACAAACATACAAACAACAAACACGAGGGCTTTAAAAGAGATGGGAAGTCACTCCCCCTCTTTCCACCCACTCCCAACCCCGCCCCACAGGATCCTCCTCCATAAGACCCCAAAACTGTGGTTTGAAGGTGCTCCACTCAGATGACAAGAAATAGAATAGAGGGATAAATATGAACCCTCGGAATTCTCCTTTATAAAATGGAGCATTAGATAGCAGAAATCAAGCTCTTCCCACTCCTTCCAGCTCTTCCATTGATTTGCCTGTTGCCCTTGACGAGGCTTTATTGCTATTGCATTCTATGGTGTAACAGCCAGGCACAAATTCCACTTCTAACATTGGTTATTAACAGTGACTCAGAGACACTAAGAGGAAATAATAGCTGAGCTTATAATTAGACTTAATAAAAAAGAGGTAAGGAAATAAAAAGAGATGTCATTAATAACTACTGGAAAATCAAACACCCTCCTCAGTTTGCCTCCAAGTCCCTATCACCTTATGTTCCCCACTGCAGAAGTTTGCAGCAATTGCAGCCAACCTACAGGCTATCAATGTTTTCCAAATGCTGTCTGCAAATGAGTCACTGGGTGATGCTGGGAAAGAAATTGTGTTCAGTCGGCAAATTTGGAATGTACTGCTAACTCTGAAAGGCAAGTTGGAACAGATACACATCACTTTTTCTCATGTTGACAGAGTATTAATAAAAATGTTAGGGACGTTTTGTTCCTGATGCACCCAGAGAGGCCTTCCCACCAACCATCCCCTACCGCCTAAACATCTGCCTCAGCACCTGGCACAGACCTGGGTCTCTATTTAAGGCTAAGTCAATATGAATTGGCCAACTGATCCCAGTGACCCATATGGGGTCATGGGAAGTTCTGGATTCAGCCTCAGGAATGCAGATTCTATTCCTAGCTTTCTGTGAGTAGTTAAGCCTCCAACACACACACACACACACCGCCAGCTTTATTTTCCTTTTTAAAATCATGAGGTTGTAGGAGATGATCGCTAAGGTCCTCATCTGCATCTTGTTTTTGTGATTCTGGGACATGTCACAGAGAGCAATTCAAAAAAGTGATAGAACAGGGGAGGGAGGAGGAAACAGAAATAGGGCATAAAGACACAATTCCTGCCTTGAGGAGCTAAGGCTGAGGACAGCATAATGCTCCTGCCTACAGACAGGACCCACCAAACAATCACTAGGGTCTGAAGGCAGGGAATCATTTGGAGGTGGAGGTCGGGAGTGATAGGGTGCATAGAAAGGGCCTAAAATTAAGGCTTCTTTGGAAAAAGCATGTTGAGAAAGCAGCTACAGGAATTCTAGTCCAAGAGACAAAACTACACGAGTTAATAAAAACATCCATCATGGGGAGGTGGGGGCTGGAAATGCATCTGGACACTCTACCCCAACTCTGCAGCCTCTACTCCCTCCCAGCCTCTAAATTCCATCTAGCCCTTCCTCAAGGAGCAGCGGGGAGGAAGTATACTCGCAAGCTCCCCTTCTCCCATTTCTTTCCTACAGGTCAGTGCATGGACAGCCCCAGCAATACCACCATGCCCTGTGGCTTTGTCCTTCAGGGCTTCTCTGAGTTCCCACACCTAAGGCCGGTGCTCTTCTTGTTGCTGCTAGCTGTGCACCTGGCCACCCTGGGCGGGAACCTGCTCATCCTGGTGGCCGTGGCCTCAGTGCCCAGCCCACCCCCCATGCTTCTCTTCCTGTGCCAGCTGTCAGCCATTGAGCTCTGTTACACTCTGGTGGTGGTGCCCCGCTCCCTGGTCGACCTGGCCACGCCAGGCCTTGGCGGGGGCAGCCCCATCTCCTTCCTGGGCTGCGCCATTCAGATGCAGATGTTCGTGGCACTGGGTGGGGCCGAGTGCTTCCTGCTGGCCACCATGGCCTATGACCGTTACGTGGCCATCTGCCACCCACTGCGCTACAGCACAGTGGTGACCCCAGGGCTGTGTGCAAGGCTGGCCCTGGCCTGCTGTCTCGGGGGACTGGTGGTGTCCGTGGGGCTCACAGTAGCCATCTTCCACCTGCCTTTCTGCGGCTCCCGCCTGCTGGTACATTTCTTCTGCGACATCACGGCGCTGCTGGACCTGGCGTGCACACGGAGCTATGCCGACGAGCTTCCCCTGCTAGGCGCCTGCCTGGTGCTGGTGCTGCTGCCCTTGCTGCTTATCCTGTCCTCCTACGGAGCCATCGCCGCCACACTGCGTCGCCTGCGCTCCCCTGGGGGCCGACACAAGGCCGCCTCCACCTGCGCCTCGCACCTAGCTGTCACTTTCCTGCACTATGGCTGTGCCACCTTCATGTATGTGCGGCCCAAGGCCAGCCACTCCCCACGGCGGGATCGCACACTGGCACTCATCTACACCAACATCACGCCACTGCTGTACCCGCTCATCTACAGCCTACGCAACCGTGAGATCACCACCGCCATCCGCAGGGTGCTGGGGCAGGGACGGCAGGGACAGGGTCTGTGTGAGCCCTGACAGCCGGCAGGAACCAGGCCAGAGAGGGCAGCTTCGCTGCCTAAAGCTAACTCTGTCAGGAGGTGTCTGTGTCAGGAATACCACCAGGGGGACTCAAGGACTGGATTCAGGGAAGGGAACCTGGAAAATGTCCACATGAGGAGAGTCTCCCAGCAGGTGCCCCATTCTCCACCCCTCCTTTGAGCAATGGCCAAAGACAGCATGGTAGAGATCCCTAGGCCTGCAGACAGTGGCCCCATCAGCCCTTGCTGGTTCCCCCGTGCACTGGGGTCTGTGCAAGGTGATGCACTCACATGATGAAGAAGGTACAACTCATGGCCGCAGGGGCTCACAGACGGAGTGGGAGGAAAATGTGAGCGGTGAAGAGGTGATGGATGGAGCGGCTCTGAGAAGGAGTTTCTGTGCTAGACCTTTGGAGAGGAGAGGGGAGTCAGGGAAAACCTCCTGGAAGACAAAGATGGCTAAGTGAAGAACTATCAGTTGAATAGACGTCAGTCAGGAAAACAGAAGGGTGAAGAAAGTCCAACGGCAATGGTTCAACAGGGGCTGGGACATTTGGGGAAGGACCTTGTGAAGAGCAGAAAGATTTGAATTCATGGGGTGACATGATGACCCACCACTCCTGTGTGGTCACTCTGGCCATAGTGTAGAGAAGGATCTAGGGACATGGAGGTCTGTCTGGGGAGCTATTGCCCTGTTCCAGGAGAAAGGTGAAGGAGTCTGGACAGAGGACTGACACAGGGGATTAGGGACATGGGGTCAAGAGACAGGCAGGAGGTGGAAACCACAGAACCTTGACTGGATATGGATGCATGAAAGAAATGGGAGTTAAGGAGCATCTCCAATCTGGGTCCCTGGGTGGATGGTGGTGCCATTTGCTGAAAACAAGAACACAGGAGCAGGAACGAGTTGGGAGGGTGGTGATGGGAGCTTTGGCATTGAATGTGTGGAGCTGAAATGCCACCCCGGACCAACCAATGAAGATGCTGACTGAGGCAAATATGGTTGTCCAGAGTGAAGGGCCAAGAGGAGGATGTACAGATGGATTTCTAGGTGGCTACTGAGACCATGAGTGTGTGCTGCCACTCACCAAAATGGTAACAATTGCTCCCCAGGTGATGGGATTAAGGGTGATTTTTATTTCCTGATGGTATATCTTCCAAATTTCTCCTAATCATCCTCAACTGATGTTACTTTTATACAGAAACAAGCATTACTTAAGAACAAACATTTTGGGGGCCTGCTCAGTGAATCATAAAGACTTCTTACCCTCTCTCCCTGAGATGAAAGCCTGGGCCCACTTGCCTCAACACTGTCTCCTCACCAACAGCTCGGGAGTAACAGGAAGTGGAGAGCGCTCTGCAGGTGCTGACCCAGCGTATGGCTGCGTGGTACCAGGGCAGGAATGCACCATGGAACTTTAGTCCACCAGCAGCTTGGAGGAAACACTGCTGTCAAAGAAACTGCAAGGAGACATTGAGAGAAGAATTACTAGTCCACGATGTCATGCAAATCTGACAGAGAACATAAAATCCCTTGATGTGACTGTTTCTCAGTGATGTTACATTAGTATATCCTGGTGTGTTACAGGGGACAAACTGACACAAAACCTTAAGTACAGATGTTAGGCTACACTGAGAAAATCCCAGAAGTTATTAATTCATCTGTATGTGCAATAAATAGCTGTTTACTGAGTGATGGTTCCATGCCAAGAACTAGGGACTTAAGGATGCAACTGCCACAGTATTTCTAGCACCTCAATCCAAATTATTGAAGGAATGAAGATGAAGCCCATGTGTAATCTACTAAAGGACTCGGGCAAATAAATAGGCATTGCATTATTATGTGACAGGTACTATGATGGGGAAAATACAGTGTCTGTGGGAAGCAACTGGCCTAGACTTGGGGTGGCAGGAGCATCAGTAAGAGCTTATGAAGAAGTGATGTGTAGGATCTCAGTGCACGCAGGATAGCAGAGCCAAAGACAGCTGGGAAAGGAGCATCCATGCAGAGGGAACAGCATGTGCAAATGCCCCAAGTCCAAAGAGACCATTACACATTCCAGGAACTTGTTGATGGGACTGGCTCTAATTGGTGGGGCTAGGGGATCCATATTTCTAGTATTAAGAGATTATGCTAGAGGTACAAACGGGGACCAGAGCACACAACACTTATAAGCAATATTAAAGTGTTCAGAATTGAAGAACAATTCAATTTCTTCTAAAGAAGAAAGAGGAGAAAAAAGACAGGGGAGGGGGGGAAACGAAGAAAGAAAAGAAGAAGGAAAAGCCACTGAAGATGTCAGGCAGAAGAGTGATATGATCCAACATCCACACTGACTATTAACACAGTTAAGACGGAACTGGAGGACATGACAAAAGGACATTTACAAGGAAGCTGGTGTAGAAATCCAGGCTAGAGATAATGTTGGCCCATTTTAGGCAAGTGGTAATGGAAATGGAGAGAAGTGGACAGGTGGGAGAAATATGTAGAAGGCATCAGATATAACAGAACTCAGAGCAGACTGCTTAGGGATAAAAGAGAAAGAGGAGTCAGGGGTGACATGGACTATCTAGAAAGATGAGAGTCCAGGCTCCCTGAGATGGAGCGCACAGAAAGAGTAACCAGTCTGAAGGCAGGACAAGGTGGAGGTGGTGGGTTCAGTATTAAGAATGTTGATTTGAGGTATGGAGCTGTATAGTGGGTGGCTCGGTTTAAGTCAGGAGAATCTGGGCTAGAGAAATGCATTCAGCAATCACCAGGTCATCAGTGACAACTGACATGACTGCGAAGCTCAGAGGAAGAGACAGAGGAGGAACAGAGCAGCTATTATAGGACCATGAGAAACACCAACACCGAAGGATGGATGGACTGTCTAAGCATGATGTAAACCACCTAATTCGTTCATTAGATATAAAGCAGCTTTACTCCTGGGACGCTACCTTAAGCAAATTGAAAAGAGAGAAGACAAACTTCCACATCTAACATAGTGGAAGAGGCCTATTTCATTAATACATAAGGAATTCTTGCCAATCAATAAAAAATAAAAAGATGAATAATCACAAAGAAAAAAATGAACAAAGGGTATGGACAGACTGGTCACAGAAAAGGAAATGCAAATGGCTTTTACACATAGGAAGAGAGTTTCGACCTCGCTCATGAGAGAAGTGCAAAATAAAATTTCAAAATGCTATTTGGGCCATTTATTTTGATGAAATCTCAAAAAGGCAAACACAAGACTTAAAGAGTGAAACTAGGGGCATCTGAGTGGCTTAGCCAGTGAAGCATCTGACTCTTGCTTTTAGCTCAGGTCATGATCTCACAGTTCATGAGCTTGAGTCCCACATCAGCCTCTGTGCTGACAGCTCACTCTCCCTCTCTCTCTCTGCCCCTCCTCTGTTTGAGCTCTATCTCTCAAAAATAAATAAATAATCTATAGATAGACAGTGAAAACAGGCACTCCCATATCTTGTTGCTAGTGGTACACATTTGTTCAATTCTATGGAGGGCAACTGGGCACATAAATTAAATACCAATTAGAATTAAAGGCACATATCATTTGTGCCAATTATTCTACTTCCTGGGTATTTCCTTATCAATGTACTTGTCTTGTGGGCAAATATATAGGTTCGAAAATATTCATGTCAAACTTGCTTGCATCAGCAAAAACTTAGAAATTATTTAAATAATACGTGACTGGCTAAAAAATTATGGTTTATCCCTCTAATGGAATCCTACACAGTTGCCAAGAAGAAAAAGCAGTTTTAGGGATGCCTGAATGGCTCAGTCGGTTAGGCATCTGACTCTTGATTTCGGCTCAGATCATGATCTCACGGTTCATGAGAACAAGGCCCGTATTGGGTTCTGTGCTGACAGTACAGAGCCTGCTTGAGATTCTCTCTCTCTCCTTCTGTCTGTCTCTGCTGTGTGTGTGCGCACTCTCTCTCTCTTCCTTTCTCCCTTTGTCCCTGCTGTATGCACTCTCTCTCTTTCAAATAAATAAAATAAACTTAAAAAAAAAAAGAAAAAGCGGTTTTACCTGTGACAGATATGGAACCATCTCATACACGCTGGGAAGTAAAAAAGCAAGGTGCAGAACAGTACGCGGTGCAGGCCATCCTTGATTCTGGCCTTTCCGCTCCGGGGCTCCCCTCACAAATCCTCACAGGCTGCTTCCTCGTCACTCAGCTGCTCTCTGGACTCAAATACTCACTCCTTACAGAGGCCTTCACTGACCACCCATGTGATACCACCTTGCTACCTTCTATCACACGATCATGCTTTAATTTCTAATCATCTCTCATTATTTGAAATTGTCTTTTTTAATGTTTTAACTACCTGCCCCTCCCAACAGAATATAAATTCTACAAAAAGCATCTGCTCACCACAATGTTTCCTGCTCCTAAACAGCATGTGCATGGAGCAGGTGCTCAGTAAATTGTTAGTAAAAGAATGAATAAGTCATATTATGGTCTGACAGCATTTACATATAAAAACACATGGAATGTGTGTATGTATGTATCATGTGCTGGTATACATCCTATATGTTTTATACACACACATACATACACACACACACACACACACACACACACACACACCCCAACACACATTTGTAACCAAATTAAAAGTCTAGGAAACTGGAGGACAGGGTGGGACAGATCTTTACTTTTCACTGAATACCCTCTTTGCATACATACAGATGTTACTTTATCAATAAGTGTTTTCAAAATAAAAAAAAAGGCTACTAGGCCAAGGAGGAGGAAGAATGCACAGAGAATTTTTTTTTAAGAGCAATCAGAAAAGTAGAAAAAAATCCAAGATAGCAGGGCATCATGGAAGCCAAGGAAAGAGAATTTCAAGGATGGAGTAGTTAGCAGTGCCAGGTGATACTATGGTTTCTAGAAATAACATGGTGTTGGAGCCAGAGATGATTGTAGGGATGTCTAATCCAGCCCAAAGAACACCAAACTCACCTGTACAAACCTCAGCAAAAGCCTTGGCATGTGCAAAGTCCTGGCAGACAAACAACAAAGCCCACATTGAGAAATGCCGTGTAACCGGGGATCATAAAATGGCGCCAGGCGCCAGCCAACACTGAAAATATGGAGAACTGTCATGTGTAATCACTTGCTGGAGTGGGAAGTAACCCTGGATTTCATTTTATTTGTAATTTTTTTAATGTTTATATATTTTTGAGAGAGAGAGGGAGAGAGCATGCAAGCGCATGAGCGGGGGAGGGACAAAGAGAGAGAGGGAGACAGATTCCGAAGCAGCCTCTGGGCTCTGCGCTGTCAGCAGAGCCCGATGCAGGGCTCAAACTCACGAACCGTGAGATCATGACCTGAGCCAAAGTTGGACACTTAACCAACTGAGCCACGCAGGTGCCCCTGGATTCCATTTTATTTTTATTTATTATTTTTTTTAATGTTTATTTATTTTTTGAGAGACAGAGAGTAACAGAGCGCAAGCAGGGGAGGGGCAGAGGTGGGGGGCGGGGAAACATAGAATCTAAACCAGACTCCAAGCTTCGTGCTGTCAGCCCAGAGCCCAATGCAGGACTTGAACTCACGAACCACGAGATCATGACCTGAGCTGAAGTCAGCAGCTTAACCAACTGAGCCACCCAGGTGCCCCTGGATTTCACTTTAAATGCTAAAATCTTTAACACTGTTTAAGATTTGCCCGCTGGATTTCTTTTAATCAGATATGGTAAGGTAACAGACACAGCCCTTGATAAAATAGCTTATTGGTTACCACACCACAAAAGGCCACATGGAGAAGTACTGGGCAGTTGGGATACAGAAAGAGAGAGGAGAAAGCCTGGCCCTGAGCCTTTATTGGGATTTCTGTGGGAAGGAATGGGCAAGGGAAGGTAGAAAAGCTTGAATATGTTTAGGATGGGATTGTTTGAATAATTTTAGGGGGTTGTGCACTATCAGAGTGGTCTCTCGTGGTCTGGTTTAGTTGACTTGACCCTATGGTGACAGGGTGGGCAGCTTGTTGGTTTGATACATGAAGAGTTAGATGAAGGAGGTGGCTGGGGATATGGGTTTGGGGTTGGTCGGTTTGCACAGAAAAGGCACACTCACAAGGAAGTTGGTTTGCTATCTCTAGGGATTAGCTAGCTCTGGGAGGGGCAGCCTATCCTCAGCCAGCAAGGCCCCCCAAGACATCAAAACATCATAAAGTACAGAAAACAATAAACATGATTGATACAAACACAGACTCTACCCTCAACAAGTACACAAGGATTGAGATCATACCGTGCATATTTTCAGACCACAACACTATGAAACTCGAAATCAGCCACAAGAAAAAATTTGGAAAGACAACAAATACTTGGAGACTAAAGAACATCTGCCTAAAGAATGGGTTAACCAATAAATTAAAGAGGAAATTAAAAAGTTCCATGGAAGCCAATGAAAATGATAACACAACAGCCCCAAACCTCTGGGATGCAGCAAAGACCGTCCTAAGAGGGAAACAGCAATCCAGGCCTTCCTACAGAAGGAAGAAAGGTCTCAGATACACAACCTAACCTTACACCTTAAAGAGCTGGATACAAACACCGGCTCTAAAGATGATTCCCAGGACCCCGTGTGTCACTTCTCAAACAGATCTGTGAGCACTTGGAACTGCTGAAGATGACCTCACCGCTCTTCACATTCGTGCCACTGGAATTTCGTCATCGGAGCCAGACTCGGCCAGAAATTATCCTCTGTCCGCAGTAAAACCATTTCAGTGGGCCCCTCACTTGGCCATGCAATGCAATCACCTGAAGCCCTTTAAAAATACTGATGTCTGGACCAAAATTCTAGAGATTCTGACTTAATTGGTCTTGGTGAAGGCGGAGCACTGGAATTTTTAAAAGCTGTTCCTTTGGTAATTCTGAGGTGCAAAGAAGGTTGAGAACCTCTGCCCTCAGCATTGGACGTTGCCCTCGTCCCACTTACATGTAATCCTGATTGAGTTCTGGTCCATGTCAACCACTCCTCACGTAGTTCATACGTTTTTTCCTGCTATCCTCTGCCATGGCTTGAACTCAAGCATATAAACATCTTTAAGGTAGGAAAGTTCCCATTTCTCTGATCACACATGGTTTTTTCCTTAAAGAGGCAAGTTCCAAGTGGGGAGGAGGTGGCTAGATTACTGAAGATAACAGTTCCTAGTCAGTAAATAATTCCCCAAGCTAGCTAAGTACAGGACAAGCAGGTTAGAAGGGCAGAGGGGAGGGAACCAGAATATGATCATCAAGACCGGATAAAGAAAGGTCAAGTAAACATGGAAGATGCTTATTTATCTTTGATGAAAATCCCTCTGCATAGGAGATTGGTTCTCACACCTAAGTCCCACTTACAGAAGTAATATTTGTGTAGCTGTTTGGGGAGCACAAGTCTTCAAGAAATTTGAGATGTAGGTAACAGTTTAACCTTTCTATTAATGACTTAAATCTTTACCTAGAGCTTCTGACATTCCAGTCCCATATGCTAGAGAGCTAAGATGTCTATGATCCTCTTGACAATGGGCAAATACACCTTCCTCACATTACAATGAGAGGACAAGGCCTCCTAACCATATAGTCTTCCTTCCCCTGTAGGGTGTGCTTTCTCCTCTGGCTGCTCCTGGTGTTGGTCTTAGGGCCGTACCACAGAGGTCCACATTGTCTCCAGACTTCAACTGCTCCCTAAGGGAGTCACTGCCCTTGCGGGAAACAACAGAGTGAATTTAATCTGTTCTGTCATTACATTTAAAACACACATCCACAGAGAGAGAAATAAAGTCTTTAACCAAACGTTCCTGGAACATGGCAACTGTAGAGCCAAGGTGGGCCTTCTTGGAGAAAAGTGGCAATGCTGTGATCATCACTGGGGCATTGAGCCAGGCTACCCAGGTCTGAATCCTGGCCCCTTGAATTCCTAACTGTGACCTTGGACAAGTTATTCTAAACTCTCTGGACCTGTGAGTCTTCACTGGATAATCAGGAGTTGATATTAGTACTGTCTCCCATTACCCGATGTAATAATTAACGCTAATATAGTAAATGTGCTAGAACAGTGTCTGGCATTAAGACATCATTAACGGGGGATATTTTTTGACGGGCAGGATTGGACGCTGAAGTCCCGAAGCTGTTCTAGGCAAAGAAAATCTGTAGCCTTAGACCGCAAGCCCTATAGCTTGAAATGACATGCTTTGGAAGAAAGATGGTGTATTTGTGGTACAGCATGGACAAGGGGGTTGTTGGTTGGGATTCTAGGAGATAGAGAAACCAAGTTGCATTCTACCCTTTTCATCTCTGCTTAGGTAGATCTTGGTAGGTCTGTCTCCAAGCTCTTACATCTTTGCTCTTATTTTTTTGTCATTTTTCCTGGATGAATTGAGGGTCCCAAGTTGGTTGCAGTTTTTGTTTTGCTGGACTACCCTCTGCCTCCCTTTCCTGTCACATAAGGGAGTTCTGAGGGGAGAAGCCTAGTGAAGTGAAATGCCTGGGAAGACTGAGAACAGGCGTGGAGACTGAGGTTGAAATCAATACGGTAGATCGGTCAGCTTTCTGGCTGTACTAAAAAAAATAACATCTGACTCTAGTAATTGAAGCAATTTAAGCAGAAAAGTCATTTGTAAGGGCTGCTAAAAGACCTGTAGAACGTCTAGGAGGCTGTAAAGGTGGGCGTGGAGTCAGCAAAGCCAGGAGCCTACCCATACCACACGGCAGGCCTGCTCTGGTGAAGACCGCGTGGTTCTCTGCTAGGAGAAACCATGTATCGTGCTGGGGGTTGGACACCAGACTCTCTTCCCTGAGGACCTGGATCCTTCCACCATCTCCTTCTCCACAGGGGACGCCTGCTTCTTCACACTGCTCTTTCTGGAAACAAAATCATGCATGGGTATCTGGCTGAGGAAGCCCAGGCTATGGGGAAAGAGGCAGCTGTAACGGGGAAAAGGATCTCAAAGGAAAATCAAGACATTTAGGGCGATTTTTAGGAAGGCTTGCTGTGTGACATGTGAGATAGCCCTCCCTTCCTCCCTCTAAAACACTCCATAGTGAAGTCAATCACCCGTCAGTGCACCAGGATCTATGGTTCATGTGGAGGAGGCAGTCCCTAGAGAAGGAAGTCTAAGGAGGTTCTGCTATGATGCAGTTATGTTTGCAGCATATGGGCTTATTTCAGCTTTGTCTGATGTCACTACTCAAGCTGAAAATCATTCATCATTGATGAAACGTTTTCCTACATGACAAAAGCTTCAGCAGAAGCAATTTACTCTTATTTTTTTAAAAACCTATTTTACTATAATATTCCTGAAAATTTATATTTTCAGGAGGTATGTTATGCTATAACTTGTATTTTCCTAAAAGAACATTATAAGCATTATAATTAGATACTTCCTTAACCAAAACTTGTCACTATATCAATCCTTTACATGGCCAGAAATGGACCATAAAAGTACTATAAACTTTTTAAATAATTTAAAGTGGTGAAATACTCTAAAGTCTTATAAAATGGGATAAATGGTCCCTGTGTTTTTTATTTTCATTTTTTTTAAGTTTTTTTTAATGTTTATTTAATTTTGAGAGAAAGAGAGACAGAGACAGAACATGAACAGGGGAGAGGCAGAGAGAGAGGGAGACACAGAATCTGAAGCAGGCTCCAGGCTCTGAGCTGTCAACACAGAGCCTGATGCCAGGCTCAAACTCATGAAGCATAGTGAGCTGAAGTCAGATGCTCAACCAACTGAACCACCAGGCGCCCCTTAATTTTTAATTTGGAGAGGGGGAAGAGAGGGAAGGCACGCATGAGTAGGGGAAAGGGGCAGAGGGAGAGAGAGAAAATCTCATGTAAGCTCCACACGCAGCTCAGAGCCTGAAGCCCGATGCAGGCTCCTGGAATCACAACCTGAGCTGAAATCAGGAATCGGGACACTCAACTGACTGAGCCACTCTGGCACCCCAAATGGTCCCTATGCTGAATGCAAGGCTCTTACCCATAAAAGGTACATATTGATAATTTAAAAAAATAATAACCTTATATCATTTTTAAAATAACATGCTAGCTTTAATAAGCATTTTTTATTTTTCTTGGAAAGAACTTTAGAGCAAATATTTAGACAATCTAGTTATCTTGAAATTGGTTTCAAGGGTGTTTGACACAGATACCTTCTTTTTCTCTAAATGAGTATCTCTTTCATAAGCAGAAGCCTTCAAAATCATTCCACTGATTCTACTGCCACCTCCAACTGGTAGTGTAGGATTTTAAATGTGTTTCATGGTGCTCCCGCTAGATTCTTAAAAGAGCCAATCTATGTCCATCAACAGATAGATGGATAAAAAAGATGGGATAGATATATAGATATAATGGAATGTTACTCAGCCTTAAAAAAGAATGAAAAAAAAATGAGATCGTGCTATTTGAGAAACATGGGTGGACCTAGAATGTATTATGCTAAGAGAAATAAGTCAGAGAAAGACAAATATCATATGATTTTACTTATATGTGGAACCTGAAAAAACAAACCAACCAACCACAAAACAAATGAGCAAACAAGCCCAAACAGACCCAAAACTACAAACTGATGGTTGCCAGAGGTGCAGGGGTGGGTGAGTAGGCAAAAATGGGTGAAGGGGAAATGAGAGATACAGGCTTCCAGTTATAGAATGAGTGAGTCATGGGGATGAAAAGTATGGCATAGGGAATGCAGTCAATGGCATTGTCTGGTGACAGATGGTGGCTACACTTGTAGTGAGCACAACATAATGTATAAGGTAGTGGAATCACATGTTGTACACCTGAAACTATGTAACACCCTGTCGACTACACTTCAATTTAAAAGAAAAGAATAGGGGCGCCTGGGTGGCTCAGTGGCTCAGTTGGTTAAGCATCCGACTTCAGTTCAGGTCATGATCTTGTGGTTCATGAGATTGAGCCCCACATCAGGGTCTGTGCTGACAGCTCAGAGCCTGGAGCCTACTTCAAATTCTGTGTCTCCCTTTCTCTCTGCCCCTCCTGTTTGTGTCTCTAAATAAATAAATAAATAAATAAATAAATAAATAAATACTTTTCAAAAATATAAATAAATAAATAAAAAGAAAAGCCTAGATGGTTGGATTCAGTCACTAATAAATGTTTTGAAGCAAACAAACAAATAAAGAGCCAATCTAACATAAACTGGACTCAGACCCTTTGGAGTCAGGCTTAAGAAATACTTGACATCAGCAAAACGTATATAGCCCAACTCAGCCTCAACTTTCTCCTTTCTCGAATGGGACAGTACTCATGAAATTACTAGAAAGTAATTAAAAACACAAATCTAAGGTTTTATCCTTTTTTAGGATAAGGAGAAGTGGAACCCCCATCTGGCAAGATCAGAGCAGGAAAGTCAGAGGACTTTCTTATGGCAGCTGAGGGATTTCTTTGGATTCCCCCCCACACACTGGACTTGGAGACCGACAGAGAGGGAAGAAGTCCATAAGGCAGCACCCTTCCATCCCCACCGTTCCTTTATGACACCGGCAGTAAGTTCAGTGTTCACAGGAGCTGAGGCAAGATGAGAAGGGGCTCTTGTTGTCTCTGTGGACAGCTCCTGGACCCGTATTTGCTCTTGGATCATCACTCGCTGTCCCTTCTGAGCTCCCTGCTGGCCTCAGCGTCCCCATGCCCACCTCACTGGCTGGGAGAAGGCTTCCCAAGCCTGACTCTAGCCTCTGCTTGTGGGTCAGCCCCAGCTGCCATCCACAGCTCCCTGGGCCAGGAGCTCTGAAGCTTTCTGCACTTAACGCAGAGCTGGGGGAGCAACTCCAACCACGGAAGCTTCTAAAAAGGTACTTTTCAAAACATCTCTCACAAAATCCCACAGGCGGCATAAAACACTTTGGTTGTGATGCAGAACTGTTGGAACAGCTTGTATTTTGCCAAAGGGAAAATTAGAAAAAAATTGAGTGTACAAGGCTCAACAGGATAGAAGTCAATGTGTGAGGGGAAAAATTTAGTTGCTATTTGTAGCGCTGGTTTGACTAGCACCTTTCTTCTAAAGTGTTGGCAGTATTTCAAACACCCAAAAAAACTTTGTGGTTTTTTTTTGTCTTTGGGTTCACCATAGACTAGGCGCTGTGCTCAGTGCAGTACATGGACCATCTCATTTAATCCTCACGAGAGCCTCACCATCATGTGACGTCTGCCAGGTCCCAGTCAACACTGAAAAATGTGGGGAACCAACTCAAATCATGTTTAATCACCTGCTGCAGTGGAACTGGCCTTCATTTTCTCATTCTCCTCATTTCCATAGGAAGAAACAGAGGCAACAGATCTAACTTGCCCAATGTCATAAATGCACAGGAGGGGAGCCAAGATTCAGACACTGGCACGCAGAGTTCTGAACCCGCACCCTTTGCCACCAGGCGCTGGTGCCTCAGCCGGGCCATGGTCTGCTAAGCAGATAAAACACCTCTGGCTACACAGAGCCCATCTGGACTGAAACATGTTTGAAAATCCTGGGAAAAGGTCATGGCCAACATGGTGTTCCAGGCTTCAGATCACCAGATCTCGAGTCTATCATGTTCTGGAAACTAAGACCTGGCCCACTGAACATGATGAATTCTCAGGCTATTCGCCGAAACTACTAACTTTATTCTTTCTGACCCCTACACTCTCAAACCTGCACTGTGGGGACTCCCCCACCCCAGGACTAATCTGTAACATGGAGCATAAACGCCTGGTTCCTCCTGGAAAATAAAAGGTTTCCAGTCACTTCCAGTCCCCAAAACATCATCATTTCAGTATTACAAGTAACCAGTCCAAGGGCTCCTGGGTGGCTTAGTCAGTTGAGTGTCCAACTCTCGATGTCAGCTCAGGTCATTATCCTGGGGTCGTGGGATGGAGCTCTATGTCTGGCTCTGTGCTCACAGCACATTCTCTCCCCTCCCCCCTCTCTCTTTCCCTCTCTCTCTACCCCTCCCCTCTGCTTGAGTGTGCTCTCTAAAAAATAAAAATAAAAATAGGGATGCCTGCATGGCTCAATCAGTTAAGTGAGCAACTTCAGCTCAGGTCATGATCTCGCAGCTTGTAGGTTCGAGCCCCGCATTGGGCTCTGTGCTGAGACCTCAGAGCCTTGAGTCTGCTTCAGATTCTGTGTCTCCCTCTCTCTCTGACCCTCCCCTGCTCACGTGCTGTCTCCCTCTCTCAAAAATAAAAATAAACGTTAAAAAATTTTTTTCAATAAAAATACAAGTATTTTTTAAAGTAGCCCACCCAACGTAAAATAAAACTCTGAACCTCATTGCAAGTTGACACTTCTCCTCACCCTTAACTCAGAAGCCTGCATTAGGAGAATCGGCTTCTTCACCCTTCTCTAGCCTTCTTCCTTACCTCTGTCTCTGGCCTGGCCTCCACTAGACAGCTCCAGACTTTTCCTGGGTGAGAGCAGGGGAGGACACAGGTAGGGGGCAGAAATGGCTTTGCTGACCAGCAATGGTGCCGTTGGAGAGCAGATTCCCAAAGCTGGCTGCACTGAGAAGCACTTCCCAGTTTCCTTGGAGATCCAGCAGCTGGGCTCGCTGCAGCTCCCCCCATGCAGACAAAGCTCCTGCTCTCCCCAGCAACCAACCCCCTCCCCGTCCCCCACCCCACCACTGACCGCATACAGTTTCTCCCTCAACCTCTGGGTATCTGAGGGTCTAACTGCTCAGTTAGGATCACACTTCCCCTCCAAGTACTCTCTTGGGAAAGAGTCAAAGTGACACCTGGCCAGCCTGCTTCCATGGAGCTCACTTCTGGTCAACAAGAAACGCTTTGGCATCTCTGCTGTACCTTCAGGAGAAATTCCTTCACTGCCCTGCAGCCCTCTTCCTTCTCTGCTCTGCCTTCTCCAGGTTCTCCAGCCACCTTGCCTCTCACCAGTCCGTACCTTCCCAAACTCAAGGGGTACAAACTGACTGGCAGAAGACAATGAATGGCTTCAGGTGGAGGGGAAACCCCCACCCCATCCCTTAGGCATGGAGGTGAGTGACGACCAACACTAAATACCAACTCTCTCCAAAAAAATTCTTTTCTCCACTCGCTTCTCCCTCTTCTTCAGTTTCAACCCTTTCACACTAGGCTGGGGGATGGGACAAGAGCCACCAACTGATTTTAGAAACCCTCTTAAAGTAAGCAAGCACTTGACCCTGGAAGACGTGTGGACATAAAGATTGATTGTTCTCACACAAAGACAAAACTGAGATGGAATCCATTTTACTGGCGTTTTATCCAAGTTGCAGAGACTTTGGAGAAACAGGCGGGGGCAACTGGGGGGAAGATCCCCTGAATATCCCCTGGTCTTCACAAGTAGCTATCATGGTGTAGAATGGCCCTGGGGCCTGGACCGTCAGTAAGTCCTTGGGTGTTGTGACTTGTGTCTGGAAAAAACCCAGCTCAGAGCCAAGGGAGACAAGCTAGGCATAGACAGGCCTGCACTCCACACTCACCACACAGGAGGCCCCTCTAAACCGAGCTGGCGAGAGGCATCCCTTGTCACGGAACTCAAAGCTGCCAGAGGAATCACCTACTCTGAGGAAAGCTGAATTTCGCATTTGCACCATCTGTTGGGAGAGCAGCTGATGAGAAAATTCCAAAACCAGAGTCCACAGTCTGAGGGGTAAAGATGGAGAGGAAGAAGTTCGGAGGCAAGAAGACAAGCCAAGGTGCAGAGAACAAGGCAGAAACATTATTAATTGTGAATTAATACCAGGGAAACCTGTGGATGGAGGAGAGGGAAGAGATTAGAATCTGCCTAAATTTCTTATTGCTGCTGTAACAAATCACCACAAACTTAGTGGTTTAGAACAACACAAATTTATTCTTACAGTTTTGGATGTCAGAAGTCCAAAATCAATTTTCCCGGGTACAGGTCAAGGTATTGGGACAGCCTGTTCCTTCTGGAGGCTTCGGAAGAGAACTGTTCTCTTTGCCTTTTTTAGCTTTCAGTGGCCGCCTGCACTCCTTGACTTGTGACTCTTTCCTCATATCACCACAAATTCTTGCTTCTCTCAACACATCGTTTTCTGCTTCTGATCTTCCTGCCTCCCTCTTATGCTAGTGCCAATGTTGGGCACACCTGGGACCCTCCAAGACAACCTCTCCATCTCCCAATTCTTAACGTAATTACATCCACCGAGTCCCTTCTACCATAGAAGGTAAAATTCATATTCTCCAGGGATTAGGATGTGGATATAAGTGGGGGGCATTATTGAGCCTGCCACAGGATCCAAAATGTTATGGCAAAACTGAGGCAAAAGTTCAGGCCTGGAAGTGAGCCAGAAGACTCCAGAGAAAAAAAGCAAGTCAGCTTCCTTGTACAAAGCCAGGAAGTAACTGTATCTAAGAGTAGCAGGAAACACGCAGTCAGAACCCTTTTCTCTGTGCTTTCTGAGTATTAAGAGACATTGTTTTTGCTTAACTGGGAAATGGAAAAGACCCTGAAGCAAAAAGATACTGCCTCCGCTTCTGCTAATCTCTCTGTAGAGAATTTCAGAATGTCAGAGCATCAGGGGACCTCCGCATTCTTCCATGTGCAACCACGTCACTTCAGAAAGGAGGAATGATGGAAGCAGCACGGTCTAGTGAAAACCGCATAAGGTTTGACATCAGACATATATCGATTTTCATCTGCACTGATTTTTTACCAGTTGTCCAGCTCTGGCCACGCCTGTGCCTACCTGAACGTGACAGATGAATGTTGCCCTCTCTTATTCCCTAGGACGTGGCACATACCCAGTCCCCACTTTAAGGCCAACTGCACACCAGGCTAGGGGAACTGAGAAAGGCCTCTCCAGAAGAATCAAACAGGCTCCTTTAGCAAAATATTTCACATACCTTATGCTTAGTGATCACAATCTGATTGTCACACTGCTGCTTAGTCCTGCAGTGAGACCTGTCACGGCTACAGCCCTCCACCCCCTATACCCGTATGACCCACAGCCCTACTTAGTTGTATCCATGGAAGAAGAGAATGGAACAGATTGACTGGCAACCCTGGCCCCAAGCCAAGAAGAAGAAACTGAATGCTAGATCAGGGCTGGGATGTATATAGAGCAGAGAGACTAAAAGAGCCCATGGTGAGAGAAGCTAGTTTCCTCAATGGAAACTCATGGAGTTGAAAATAAAGGTCTAACCAGTCCACTGGGGGCAGGTGTGATCAGCTGAACAGAGAAAGGAAGAGATACCTGACTCCCTATGAAAGACGGGCACTATGTGAAAAGTCATAGGTATAATAGAGACTACTTTGGGAGGATTAGATTAATATAATTTTATCTTTATTAATTCCAAATGACAGATTGTTCAAGGTGGCCCAGAAACTCCCAGAAGGTCAAGGGACCGCAGAGCAGCAGTGGGGGAGCCCCTACAATGCAGGATGTATGCCCCAACTTTCTGCATGCCTGCTGCAGAACCAGACTACCTGCCAAGGGAGGCTCAGCTTTTTGGAGAAAAGGGGCTACAAAGGAAACTTCCTAAGTCAGGGCCCCAAAATGAATCAGTCAGTTCTTGGAGATGGAGTGTGTGTGTGCGTGTGTGTGTATGTGTGTGTTTGGGGGAATCACATCAGAAAACCCTGAAGCAGGTGCATTTCAACAAAAGGACTGCCACTGAGCCCTGGCAATGCCAAGGCAACAAGCAGTCCAGGAGATCCTCAGCCACAGACTTCAACAGCGGATGCCACAGGCAAGGTCTAGATTCTCAAAGAAAGGCCATGTACATATGCATAAGGAGAGCAGCTGCCCAAATACACAGACCAGCACCAATACCAACATGAGACCGGGGTGAGTCTATAGCCTCCACCCCAGCCCCGCCATTTCCCCTAGTACAACAGAGGTCACCTCAAGAAAAGGAGAGAAAGAAACCATTCTGATCAAAGGGCAAATTCTGAATTAATTTTTACTTGGAAAGATTATTTTAAATCAAAAGAGACTGTTTATGCAGTAGGAAACTAAAATTTCTTTTAAGGTTACTTTAATGTTTATTTACTTTTGAGAGAGAGAGGGAGACACAGAATCTGAAGCAGGCTCCAGGCTTTGAGCTGTCAGCACAAGCCAAACGTGGGGCTCAAACTCACGAACCACAAGATCATGACCTGAGCCGAAGTTGGATGCTTCGACCAACCAAGCCACCCAGATGCCCCAGAAACTAAGGTATTTTTAATTAGCATGTTATATTGTTTGCTTTCCCCTGCCTTCCCATATCACCCATCAGGATGCAGACTTAGAAAGATCATTACTGAAAATAAGGAAGCTACATTTTCACGGAACACCCATGAAGAATGTATTTAAATTTGTTACTCCATCAGACAGGCAAGTTGATCTTGAAGTAAAGATTGTTCTGGACTCCATGTATGTGCCAACAATCTATTAAGAGAAGACTTCTTTTCTAGAAAGGGCTGCACTGGATCTATCCAATAGCAGTACATAATAAGGAAATTACACAAATTTTCGAGGAGATGCTTCTTATGAAGTGTCTAGTACTCATTAAATATTAGCTGCCAAACCTTTCTTCTCATCCTTGACCACCGCCACCTAATTGGTTTCCCCCAAGCGCATACTTGTTTAGGCACAGGGAGAAGACCAAAGCACAAAAATGCCATTAAAAGCCAAATCATGGAAAGAGGCTAAGTGTCCATCAACTGACGAATGGATAAAGAAGATGTGGCATATATTTTCAATGAATACTACGTGGCAATGAGAAAGAATGAAATCTGGCCATGTGTAGCAACATGGATGGAACTGGAGGGTATTATGCTAAGTGAAATAAGTCAGTCAGAGAAAGACAGATACAATATGTTTCCAGGCATACGTGGATTTTGAGAGACTTAGCAGAAAACCATGGGGGAGGGGAAGAGAGGAAAGGAAAAAAGACACAGAGAGGGAGGGAGACAAAACGTAAGAGATTCTCAAAGACTAAGAACAAACTGAGGGTAGAGGGGGGTGTGGGAGGGGGGAGAGTAGGTGACGGGCACAGAGGAGGGCACTTGTTGGGATGAGCACTGGGTGTTGTATGGAAAACAATTTGACAATAAATTATTAAAAAAAAAAGAAATACCATTAAAGCCTTTTCCTAGTGTGTAGAGGTAGGAAGCACAGCAGTATTCAGATACTGTCATGACAGAACTAATTAGTGGTAAGCTGTGTCCAAGGCTACTGAAACTGCAGTCAAGGACAGTAGTCATCAGCCTGAGTAACCTGCTTCCTGTCAAAGTGTCTCGTGACATTTCATTGGGGAAAGGTGGGGAAAAGCGAATTCTGGTAAAAATGAACAAGCAAAACCAAATAAAACAAAACAAAACCCTCTGAGTGGAAAGAATTGAATGGGAAATGTGTATAACTGAGAACCAGATATAGTAGTTCAACAGAAGTGAATAAACTATTCATAACAGGAAAGTCTTATGGCAAGGAGACATTAGGGTGGAGAAGCAAAGGGTAGGGGGCTGGGTGGGGTGGTGCAATTCCAAAAGAATAAACAGAAAGATCTGACAAGTAGCGGGTCTGGGGCTGGACAGACAATGCAGCAACTGAATCATCTCCAAGGGCCAGCGATCCATACATCGTATAAAATATCGATTATGTCAATGAAATTCCTGGTGTGGGTCAGGTTCAAAGGAGAGAATTACTCCTAGCTCCTCAAGACCACAGTCGGGAACCCACAATTATCTGACTCCAGTCTCAGACCTCCGTACCTAGGACACAAGCGGAATACTGTAATGTCCACGCTAGTAAAGAGACTTCCAGAACTGCTAGTAAAGAGACTTCCAGAACTGCTAGTAAAGAGACTTCCAGAACTGCAGGATCCTTGGAGGTCTAACCCAATTTCTTTTCACAAATGACAAAACTGAGATCCAGGGAATTTAAATGACATGCCCAAGGGCACCTGGGTGGCTCAGTCAGCTGAGTGTCTGACTCTTGATTTCAGTTCAGGTCTTGATCTCGGGGTTATGGGTTCAAGCCCTGCACTGAGCTCTGTGCTCAGGGCGAAACCTACTAAAAATAAATAAATAAATAAATGACATGCCCAAAGTCATGGAGCCATTTATACTAAAGCTAGAGCAAAAAACAACTGTCCCATCCCCAGTTCAGAGTGTCTACCACTGTAGGACATTTATAGATCTACCCCTCATGGTCTCAACGACATAAAACCTGCCATTATATCTACTTTCCTGAGACAGAATTACAATAATATCTTCCTTCTACCCTAACACCCACCCATGTTACTCAAAGGCCATTCAGCAGTGCTAGACCTGCTTGATTTCCCAGCATTCCTGTCTCAATAGGCTGCCTATATAACTAATATTTTTTAAAATGTCACCGAGATTCTTATTAGAAAAATAATATGTTTATTGTAGACATTTTTCAAAATATAGATGAACAAAAAAAAGAAAAGAAAAATACCTATAAACCTAATACCGGAAATAACCTATTGATAGTTTTTAACATCCTTCTAGTTCTTTTTTTTTAATGTTTATTTATTTTGAGACAGCAAAAGAGGAAGGGAGGGGGGGTGAGAGGGGGAGGGGGAGGGAGAGAATAAGTGGAGGAGGGGCAGAGAGAAAGGGAGAGAGAGAGAATCCCAAGCAGCCTTCACACTCAGCTCAGAGCCTGACACAGGGCTCAGTCTCACAAATCATGAGATCATGACTTGAGCCAAAATCAACAGTCGGACTCTCGATTGACTGAGCCGTCCAGGCTCCCCTATCCAGTTTTCCATGTTTCTATCTTTATATACATCCAACTGTATGTAAATTATTTTATGCAATATAGATCATACCAAACCTACAATTCTCCAATCTAATATTTTCATCCAGCTAGAGATCATCTGCATTTAGAAAAACAGGAAGATGCATTTTTGTTTCACCAGCAAAGAGGTATTTTCATTAGATGATCACACATTATGTTGTCTAGAAGGTGGTACCCTAAAGTTCTTTTCCTTTATACTTGGGTCAGCTACATCAGACCACACTAAGTCTACCTTTGATGTGTATCACAAAGCCTACCTGTCAGGTGTCACTCTTTCTCTTCTCCCTCAGGGTGCCTCGGACATCTTTCTACCCCTCCCCATCCTCCTCAACTTTAGGCCACAACTCTCACCCAGAGAGTTGAATCAGTTTCTGCTTTCAATGGACCTTGAGGCTAGGACAGCCTCAGGCCCTCTGTGTCCTGAGCTTTGCTGTGCAGTGGGAAGAGCAGGGGTGAACCTGAGGAAAGAACACGAAGTAAAACTACCATCCCCAGGCAATTGGTCCATTATCATTAGAGTGATAAATTCTTCAAGATAATTAAACCTTTATCTTGCTGATACTATCAATTATTATAGAAAAATTCTAATGAGTTACTTGCTAATAACATCTCTGTTTCTTCTCCCCATCTTACCAACGACCTGTGTTCTATTACTGTAGAAACAGATAATTAAATATTGGGAATAAAACCCTATCCTGACCCATTATTTTCTCTGCTCCTTCTAAGTAATTCCAGTAAGGAGATTAAAACTTTGTGGAAGACGATCAAGAACCAGGAGATCAAGCTTAGTGAAAGCCAGAAAAACTTCTGGTATGAAAATATGCAAAGGAAACCCAACTCAACAGAAATGTAATACTGGAGATCGCTAAGGAGTCTATGGAAATATTTTCATGTGAACTTGAGTTTTCTCAGTCCCCTCCAGGCCACAGACATGATGGCTTTACTGAGCATCTTACCGCTCCCTGGTCACTAAAACCAGCCGTGTGGAAAGAGGAGAGAAGGTGCACCCGTCTTCTTCCATTAGAGGGGAGCTCAGGCTCGAGATTGCAGTTCCTCTTCTCTTTCCCAATTAATCTCAGTCCCTTTCCAACAACTAGGAGTGAATATTCCTATCTCTTGACTCCTGCCAAAATCCCAACAACACCATATCCTTGAAGGGCAGTGAACGACCCAAAAATCGGAGAAAGGCTCATTAGTGTGGGAACTAGAAGTACAATTAAAAGTGGAGATAAAACGTTTTCAGAATGTTGAGTCCATAGGGAACTGGGAAGAGTTGGGAGCTGAGGTTGCAGGGAAGTAGCTGGGGGCAGGGATGAATAAAGGAACACACCAAGAGCAAATAATTGCCCTCTGGGGATTCTTAGGTTCTGAAAAGTTAGCAGCTGAGACTGACAGAGTAAAACCTCCACCCCCAAGAACAGAATGGACAACTGTTTCAAGGACTTCCTGAGAAACATGTCACTTCATCACACAAAAGGAATTCCATGCAGGAGATGAGCACGCAGCAGCCTTGGTGAGTCCCCCACAGGAAAGGCTAGAGGAGGTGGGAGAGAATGGAGCCCAAATTCCTGGGAGCAGCCAGGAGGGCCCTGGGATGCTCCTCTCTGTTTTTCTCGCTATTATAGTTGGAAGTTCTTTGATTCTTCCCATGGCCTGGAAAATACAGCCATTGCTTTTGAGCCTCTCAATAGAGTCCTTGGTCTTGGTCAGTGACCTAATCAACAGTATAAACTAAAGTGCTCAGTATATAGACACACACTGAAAACACTGAAGAGTGGAGGTCTCAAGACATTTGCATTATATTGGAAATGAGAAGGAATGCAGAAGGGCAGAGCTTAATTACTATAAGAACCATAGACATGAGCCTATCTTTTTTTTTTCCTTTAAAAGAAGAAGGTGAGTAGTCTCCAGCATTAAGAAGCATAATCCTTAGGGGAACTAAGATAGGCTTGTTAGGGGTCATCCCATTCTAGGAATTACCTGGGCCTGACTGTGCAAAGAAGCTCTGACAATCCAAGTGGTTCTCCCGTTTCTGTGTGGCCCCTTCCCTATTTCCAACTTAGGGTTTTTAAGTCAAGCTGATCCCATTCAGTGACACCTCCCCAAATAGTGATGTGTGATACGAACGCTGTGATCCCCAAACCCGGTAACCTATCATATCTTAGTGTCCGTAGCATCACAAGCTATGCCTTTCTTCGAAAAGATGGAAGAATTTCTTTTTCCCTCTTATATTGTTTCAAACTATAGCTTACATTTATTCACTTATTGCAGATCTTTAGAACCGGAGAAATCTTAGTGTCTACCTAATTTGCTCATTCTTCAGATGAAGAAACTATGGCTCAAAAAAGTAGTGGTTTACAAGGATATCTAGATGGTTTATTGATACAAGCTGACACCCAAGAAGTCTCCTTACTACCTATCTACATGCACCTTAAACCGCATCTGCTTTTTCAAGAAGAAAATGCAACGGCGGTGTCTTCGCTTCCACTTTGTTATTTCTACACAGCTGCCTGGTTATTTACATAGTCTGACTTTGTCTCCACTTACCAGACTTGTTAAGCTTCCTTTGAAAACTCAAGTAAGGTCATGATAATTCGCCCTCTCTATCCTTCTGCCAGGCTGAACTTCTGGAGAGGGGGATAAGGCTGTATTACCATACATCCTGTAACCCCAGCACCTGCCACTGGACCAGGCACTACTCAGTGCTCAGTAAATGCTCACTAAGTCAAGCAAAGTGGAATGAAATTCTCTAATCCCAAAAAGCTGAGAACAAGACCATCTATTAGTAACAAAGTTTAGCACCATCTAAACACAGTATCAAAGGGGCACCTGGGTGGCTCAATCAGTTAAGCATCCAACTTTAGCTCAGTTCATGATCTCACGGCTTGAGGGGGTTGAGCCCCACATTAGGCTCTGTGCTGATGGCTCGGAGCCTGGAACCTGCTTTGGATTCTGTCTCTCCCTCTCTCTCTGCCCTCCCCCACTTGCGCTCTCTTTCTCTCAAAAATTAATAAACATTAAAAAAAATTTTAATAAAAAAATAAAAACAGCATCAAAATTTTATTGGGGAAAAAAGGTATTATACTCATACGGCACACAGAGCATAGTACCACTCACTGAGCACAGACAAACCCTCTACCTTAACTCTTCGCTTACCGAAGCAGGGTCTTCAGGGAGTTAAGTAATATTTAGGCAACAGGATTTATTGCAAAGGGGATTTATGTTTACTCATGTTCTGTTAACTTTCTGGCCTCTACAGCACATGTTCATATTGTTTCTTGTCCTCGTATCACTTGGGCGGAATTTACTGTGGTGAAATTGACTTGCTGACTGTAATAACAACAGCCGGTTATGTTCAGTTAGTAGTCTACAAAGCACATTCACGTTCACGTCTTCACTTGATCTTACTCAAGATATTGTGAAGTAGGCATTATTATCTGTCCCACATTTCAAATGAAGAAACTGAGGCTCAGGGAGGTTACTTGACCTCATGGGCCAGCTAATGGAAGAGGCAAACTAGAACTTGGATCCCTTGATTTCTCATTCGAAGCTTTTCACACTCACTACACAGTATTTCCCTACATGGCAAGAGAGCTGTCCTGGGCCTCCCATCCCAGATTCCTCAGGTGCCTCCCTTCCTAGTCCACTGCCTTCCACAGCTTCCTTCCGACCCCTCACTCCCGGACTCAGGGAGAGCTGAGAGTGTTCAGTGCAGACTTAAACCTGGTTCCAGTGTGGGAGATCCGACACCTACACCAGCCACCTTACTCCTGTCCCTTGGCTTCCTTGCCTACAAAATGAAATGGATGGAATCCATGATCCTTTTGCTTCCTTTCACTTCTTACATGCTTGATTTTCTCCTATAGTAAGGGCTCTCCTGAAGGGAATCTGGATCCATGGTAGCAACATTGAAGGGCCAAATTTTGGATGGCGGCCTATAGACCATATGTCAGAGCAGAGTTACCTCCTCTGCTGATACAAGGACCTAGCTCGGTGGACAGCCACAGGCTCCCTGGGGCGGTGCTCAGACCCCAGCCACCAGCCACCATCCCCTGGCCTACAGCAGGGTCACCAACCCTGAGAATCTAAAGTTTGTGCAGTGACCCCTTCCAGCCACTGCAGGACTAGGGCTGAAGGGAAGGCGCGGCATGCCTGCTCCACCCAGGTCCTCCCTCTCTCGCAGGCCATGGTCCCCAGCCAGAGGACATCTCAATTGGATTACGCCTTTCAGCTCTACTATGCTTGATTCTGTGGCTCCACGCTGGTTTTCTTAACACTGATGTATTCCTTTTGCCCTTTGTTTGGTTGTCTCGTTCAATTGTCACAGATTTTACCAAGATCCAATTTCAAAGTTTCTTGATTCTGTCGCACTGCTGATTTTCTAAACGCAAATTCCTAACGCTGAAAGCCATTACATGCTAGAAGTTGGTTGAAAGCACAGTACCCCATATACTTGATAAATATTTTTAATAACTGAGTTCATTGATTTGTTAACTATTTTAAAGGCAGGAAATACACCTTCAGATTACATTTAAATCTATTTTTACACTGGACCAGTCAGCACATTGGAAGGGAGATAATCCAACACAACCTTAGCTGAGAAAGGAGAATTCATTCCTCCTGAAAGATTCAGTGGATTTCAGTCCATCCATATCAGTAGTAATATGTATTACTGGTTTCCAAAAGCCCTCATTACATTATTTTGTTAATCATTTACTTAAACATCTAAATAAATGCCTGCAACTTACTATGTAAATTGCACATTATTGAGAAGTAAGACATAACCAATGGTAATTTAATTACAGCCATGAATTTAATTAACCAACTAGTAACCTTGTTCTATTCCTTCAAAGCACTTAGCACAATTATACTTAATTAATTTGTGTAATTATTAATTTAATCTTGGTGTCCCTGATTAACTTACAAGAACCAAGAAAGCAGGAGTCCTGCTTCTGTCTATCTTGCTCACAGACAGGTGTCTGGTGTCGGCCACAGGTCCCGGCACACACAGAGGCTGAAGAGCCGCTGGCTTAAAATCACATCCTGCGGTTTCTTCCCTATCTTCCACTTTCCTTCCCTCCTTTTCCAATTTCCAAACTTTCTTCCTTAGTTTTTCTCTCTCTTTTACTTTCTTTTTTGTCTTCCCTTCTACCCTTCCTCCACCACTGTTTTTTCCCTATCTTTTTTCCTACAGTGAATTATTTCCTATGTAACGGCAGCTGCACTGGATCCTAGCCACTAAAGGACAATCAGAACAGGGACTTTAACCTTGAGAACCTCACAGTCTAGTTGAGAACCCAGATGTCCCTTCCTCTGGCACTTTCACTGCATTCTCCCTAAGCACCTAGGTTAAGGAACGGGAGGGTAGGCGTCCCTACTGCAGCTCAAGTCCTGGCTCATGGCTTAATCCCCAACTCCTAAAGTGTGACCTTTACTTGCCCCTCTCTGACACTGCTCCTCTCCCCACAGCCCGTCCCACCTGCTCCATGAGGAGGGACAACCTGACCTGGGAAAGTGAGTTTGTCCTCCTGGGGCTCTCCAGCGACAGGCAGACCCAGGCTGGACTCTTTGTCCTGTTTGGGGCCGCCTATCTGCTGACCCTGCTGGGCAATGGGCTCATCATCCTCCTGATCGGGCTGGACGTGCGGCTGCACCTGCCCATGTACTTCTTCCTCTGCAACCTCTCGGTGGTGGACATCTGCTACGCCTCTAGTGGGGTCCCCCAGATGCTGGTGCACTTCCTCCTGGAGAAGAAGACCATCTCCTTCATCCGATGCGGGACTCAGCTCTTCTTCTCATTGGCCCTGGGGGGCACTGAGTTCCTAATGCTGGCCGCTATGGCTTATGACCGCTATGTGGCTGTCTGTGACCCCCTGCGCTACATGGCAGTGATGAGTCCGAGGTGCTGCGGAGGCCTGGCAGCTGTCTCTTGGCTTATAGGCATGATGAATTCTATAGTGGAGACGGTGGTCACCATGCGTCTGCCTACCTGTGGGCACCGCGTGCTAAACCATGTGGCCTGTGAGACGCTGGCACTCGTCCGCTTGGCCTGTGTGGACATCACCCTCAACCAGGTGGTCATACTGGCCTCCAGTGTGGTGGTCCTGCTGATTCCGTGCTGCCTGGTCTCGCTGTCCTATACCTACATTGTGGCAGCCATCCTGCGGATCCGCTCCACCGGGGGACGCCGCAAAGCCTTCGGGACCTGTGCCTCCCACCTCGCTGTGGTCTCCATGTCTTACGGGATGGCCCTGGTCACCTACATGCAGCCCCACTCCACAGCCTCAGCCGAGCGGGACAAGGTGGTGATGCTCTTTTATGTTGTAATGACCCCCATGTTGAATCCACTCATCTACAGTCTACGGAACAACGAGATGAAGGCTGCTCTGAGTCGAGTTCTGATCAGGAGTCCTGAATCAAAACTTTAGTGCCCAGCTTTGTCATAAGAGCCTAACTCTGAAGACCGTGGACCTCGGAGTGTGCGCTCTGGCACCGTGTATGCATGTCTGTAAGGGAGCAGGTAGGGAGACCCCAATCTGCACCACTACCTTTTGAAGTAACAGGGAAATGGACTGAATCCCTGGACTCTGTTTTTGGTCCCTGACTTCTTTTATAAAATGTGAATGACAATTTACAAATATACCCGATGGAAAACTAAATGGAAAAAAAAATAAAAAAGATACACCAGCATATGTAAATTAGAAAGGAAGATGAAATCAGAAGTCAGGGCAGTACACAAAACTTAGGCCAAAAAAGTATATTTCCTTCTAAAATCTACAACTATATGTCTAAGCTTTTCTGTAATCAGTGCGAAAAGGGAGGGGAGGAGGAGTCTGTAATCTACAAAATTCACTGTGCCCAAGGGATCAAACAGGCTCTAGTCCAGAGGTGCAAAGGTCACCCCTGTGACTCACACCCAGCCCAGCCCAGCTCAGTAGGGTGGGGAATTCACACAGGGACTTGGAGCCAAAGTCACAGAAACTCTCCCCACACACCCTGTAGAGCAGGACTAGATGGTGCACACGTCACGTGGACACCCCTTGGCGTGTCGCCATGCCCTCGGCCTTGTAGTGATAGCAAATGGCTGGCCCAAAAGTTAGGCGTTCGGGACCTCAAACACATACTTTCTCCACAATCAGGTCTAAGGATATAGTCTTCTGAAAGCAGAGGTGTACTCAGAATTCACACTTGACTGTCATGCCACACCCCACCAGAGGGGAGCCGACCGAGCTATTCAGCAAGGAAAGAATCTGCTTCCAGTTTTGCTCCACTCTCGTAATACACCACTAGTGACTGAGCTCTAACTATCCTAACCCAGAAAGTGAAACAGCAAAAGGTTTGTCCAGGAAAATATTTAAAACAACAATTAAAAAATAAAATAAAGCGTTTCTTACCTAAACATTACAGGTATCTGGTTGGTCTTACCCACAAACAACAACAAAAACAAAACCCATAAATTGAGAACAATTTAAACTTCTAATCAATCAGCTAAGAAAATGCCAAAAAGTTGCAGAGGAGGAGAATGGAATACCGTTTTAAATTCTTAGTAAAACTTTTTTTAATTGAGATAAAATTCATATAACATAGGAATCATGATTTTTACCATTTTAAAGTGCACAATTCAGTGGCATTTAGTATAGTCACCATGTTGTTCAACCTTATGTCTATCTAGTTCCCAAACATTTTCATCACCCCAAAGGACACCTCATACGCTTTAACAAGTCCCTCTCCATTCCTCCCTCCACCCAGGCCCTGGCAACCTCCGATCTGCTTTCTGTCTTTATGGATTTGCCTACTCTACACCCTTAACAGAAATGGAATCATAACAACCTTTCGTGTCTGCCTTCTTTCACTTAGTATAACGTTTTAGCAGCACAGAACAGTGCTTCGTTCCTTTTTATGCCTGGAAAATATTCCACTGTATGGAAACAAACACATTTTCTTTACCCCCCACTCCCCATTCATCAGGTAGTGGGTGTTTGGGTTATTTCTAACTATCCGCTTCTGTAAACAGTGCTGCTATAAACGTCCATGTGCATGTTTTTGTTTGAATTTTGCTTTTGATTCTTTGGGGCATATACCTTGGAATGGAATTGCTGGGTCATATGGTAATTCTATATTTAACTTTTTTTTAAGTTTATTTACTATTTTTTTGAGAGAGAAAGAGGCAGAGAGACAGGGAGAGAGGATCATAAACAGGCTCCCCGTTGTCAGCATCAAGCCCCATGTGGGGCTCGAACTCACGAACGATGAGATCATGACCTGAGCCAAAGTCAAGAGTTAGAAGCTCAACTGACTGAGCCCCCCAGGTGCCTCTATGTGTAACTTGTTTGAGGAACTGCCGAAGCACTGGCCACCATAGCTGAACCGTTGTATGTTCCCACCAACAATGAAGGAGGGCTCCAACTTCTCCACATCCTCCCAACACTTAAGTTTTGTTTCTTTGATTACAGCCGTCCCAGTGGGTAGGAAACGACATCCCACTCTGGCTTTAACATGCATGTCCCTAGTGACTAAGATGCTGAGCATCCTTCCATGTGCCTGTTGGCCACGTGTAGATCTTCTTTGGAGAAATGTCCAGCAAAAAATTTTTTATTTTTTATTTAAGACCCTCTCTGCTTCCTTCTCCCTCAGCCCCTGCCCACGTCCTCCTCCCCTACCACGACCAGCACCCTTCATCAGCCTTGCTCCTTCCCTGCTCCCATGCAGGAGAGGTAAGGCACTCAGCCCCATCTCCAGTCAAATGTTTTCTCTCTTGTTTTTAGATCCTTCTGTAACTATTAAGTTCTCTCCCCAAATAAACAAATTACCTTTTCCCTTCTCCACTGTCTCAATGGTTAGGTGTTTGCCTCCCCTTTGCCCAGAGCCCACATTTTGCACAGCAAAGTAACCGCAGGAGTTCTTTCTATTTAGTGAGCAAGAGTAAATCATAAGCACTTATAATTTAACATATTTTCCTTTATCTTTATCACATATCTATGGAACATCTACCACCGAGAGGTGGGATATCCTAGTACACTTTCTAACATAGCCAGGCCACAAAATGGTCATCGAGATCACTGAATCAGCAAGCTTTGTGTAAGGGAGTTCTTTTTTATAAAACCAGATAAAACTTACAAGGTCAACCAAAAGCAATGATGTCCCTTCTTTACGGGTATAGTAGGGACAATAATCTATTAAGTAAGACATCCTCGAATCCTAATAATAAAAACAAACCTTATGTATACAAAATAATACTTCTATTCTATTGTTCATGGCAGAAGTGCAAATATCTAGTTTATCCAGAGAAATACCAATTCATTAAGTTACAAGTTAGAAAAAGAAGACAGTAGGTCCAAAATATTTTCCTACTTACCCTACTGTTTGACTTTTAGAATTAA
This sequence comes from Paguma larvata, assembly GCA_030068075.1. Classification (NCBI taxonomy): domain Eukaryota; kingdom Metazoa; phylum Chordata; class Mammalia; order Carnivora; family Viverridae; genus Paguma; species Paguma larvata. The sequence continues at coordinate 92,075,681 of CM057834.1, read as the reverse complement.
AAAAAAAAAATTGGCCCTTGTCTCTTTATTTTTTTAAATGTTTATTTTCGAAAGAGTGTGAGCAGGGGAGGTACAGAGAGACAGGGAGGTGGAGAGAGGGGGCAGGAGACAGAAGATCTCAAGCAGGCTCTGTGCTGAGAGCAGAGAGTCCTACAGGAGGGCTCGAACTCATACACCATGAGATCATGACCTAAGCCAAAGCCAGATGTTCAACCAACTGAGCCACCCATGTGCCCCTGGCCCTTGTCTCTTTAAAGACTCCGTGTATTCGCAGGGCACTTACTAATCAGGAGGAAAAACTGGTCCCTCAAGACACTCTTGTGAGTGGAGTCGTTCTTGAGGTGTCATTACAGAGTGGACTCTGAAAACATCAATAGGAAAGTTCTATACTGAGCTCCTAGACGAGAGAATGAATTATAAAACTACTCCTTACTATGATGTTCATTCAGCCAGTCTACCAACTCTGTATGCCAGTCTCCATGAGAAATGAGAAAGGGGTATGATAAAAAGAGAAAACACCCTGCCTACCCTTCAAGCAGTTAGTTTGTTACAAGTCATAGAAGGAAAGTGAAAAAGTCAGACATAGGGGAGGGCTCTTCTAATGCTACCTCCTGGCTGCAGAGAAAGTTGAGAGTCCTGGTGTGTGGGCTTCATACTCTCACTAAACCAGGAAATGAATATTTTCCTCTTGCAGGTGAAGTGGAAGGAGGTCAGGTGCCCTAATGAACTGGACCACCAGTCGCCTGCTTCTCCAAACTGCTCTTCAGCCCATTTCACTACGTTACTTCGTGGCAGCTCGAAGTCCCCCGGGAGCCGCATCCTAAAACATCACACCTTTCCTGATCCCCCTCCCCATAAATCACACCTGTCCCACACACTGTTTTGCGGTGAGGCTGCTCCCCACTAGCTGCTGTGATACACTGTGCGCTCCACGCGATAACACAACATGATGTCGCGGGAAGAACACAGGAATGTGGTCCTCCGATTCCACATCCAGTTCCAGCTCTGCCCCTAGCTTTGCTCGCACAAATCCCTTCTGCTCCCCAAGCGTCAGTGTCCTCATTTGCAAAATGACGAGGCTGAAATGATGATCCTAAAAGTTCCTTCCAGTTTTTGGGTTTGTTTTTTCTTTTCATTTCTGTGTTCTCTCTCATTTTGCATTTTATTCCCTTCCATGGTGGGAACTTCAGTTGCCGTCTTGGGCACTCAGGAGCCCTGTCTGGGGAGTAAAGTTTGGCTGCTTACTGCACTGATGAAAGGAATAGGTTCTGTGGAAAACTAGGGCTCCATCCCAGGTGCGGGGCTCAGAAAAACCAGCAGGATGCCCTGCCAAAGCCAGGCTGTTCTCAGCATTTTCCACAGTGACACCTTCTGGCCACAGGAGGGCTGAAAGAATGAAAGGAGTGGGTTCCAACCAGGTAGAGAGACAGAAGGTGCTGCCTACCTGCTTCGCCCTCTTCACCCCCATCCACCCACGAACTCTATGGAACTCTATCTTCAAGCCTGGTTACAATGACTTGGGTTGAATTGTTTTCATTTCCATTTCATTGGATTCTATGACCCCTCTCTCCGATCTTTAAATCGATCCTTTTCATTTAGATAATGCTCTGGAATTTGTGAGGGCTTTATCACACATTATCTCATTTGACATTTACTACTACTTCCCTGGGTCTCAGATATTCTGAAACATTGTTTGGGGACAAGACCTAAGAAAGTAAGATTAAGAGAAGACTCAACACAAAAAAGGGCAAGATATCAAAGATCACATTTTCATTGATTTAGTGGAATTTGAGGCAAATCATTTAAACTCTCTTGGCCTCAACTTTTTCAAACAAAGAATGAGAAGTTTAGCCCAGAAGTTCTTTTCTCCTCAAAAACTCTTCTAGGTTTATCTCAAAACATATTCCTCTTCCCAAAAGGACATGTACTGAGTCTTGGAAAATAAGATTAAGAGGGTCCATCTAAGGCAGTGGTTCTCAAACCTAGCTTCACATTTTACTTGTTTGGGAAACATTAAAAGTTACAAATACACTAAACATCTGTAGCTCACTCACCTGAGACTGTGACTTAATTGCTTTGGAGCATGGTATGGGCTTCTGAAGTCTCCCAAGCGTGCCCGGTGATTCCAGTGTGCAGCCACTGCGGCAGGCACTGCTCTGGCGTCCACCATGGGTCCTGTGGGATCTTCAGAGTCAAACCCTAGTGTCTGGAGTTTTCCTTCCTTCTCAAACTTCCCTGGTGAGCAGTCAAATGGGTTTTCCCAGCAGTGGACTCTTCTCCATGTCCCTGTGGTCTCTCCTTATCCCTATACTACCCAATAGCACTATCTTCTCCCACCATGTTGCAAAGACACATAATGCAGATATGGCAATCAACGAACAGAGAAATAAAGAGTATAAAATTGCTTAGTACATTTCATTTGTACTAAGGGAAAAAATAGCATCTCTAGGTTTGATACAGGCTAAAGACCAGCAAAGTAAACAGGGAGGTGTTCCAAAGGCACACCTGTCTCTGCTGTGACAGAAAGATTTACACATAACAAAGTTCAAAGGGTTTCAGAGGCACTCCCTTACTGACTTCATCTGTGGGCACCATCAGGTTCCAAATGCTATGGTTGCAAGGGAGTGATATATACATTCATCTTTTATAAATCTCTTTAACATTCAAATACATGCCAGCATTTCACCAAGGAAACAGCATAATCTCAGGCTGGGACATAATTACAGTGAGCATAATGTTCTGCAATGAGGCCCTGATCTTATCAACCTAGGAATAAGCCTGATTAATCAGTACACTGAGCACCAAGTGAGTGATGTTCTCCGTCACTGACCCAGCCTGGCTTATGGGAGAAACAGGAAGAACCACGAACTCCAGCGTGACAAGTAATGACAAGGAGGAAGTCCAGGGCACAAGTCTTCACAACAGTTACCATCCCAAACTCCTCTTGCCAAGTGCAGAGAGCATCATGGGCCTGGGACACCCTGCAGGTCTCAGAAAGAAATACCAATCGGCAAATAGACGTGTGTGCAATACACCATACCAGGTGCCGCAAGAGACGGACTAAGTCCGACAGGAGAGCCTTCCTCCCAACGTGGAGACTATTTGAAAACATAAGAGATAATTGCCAAAAAAGAAAAAAAAGAAATCACAACATAAAAAATACAATTAAGGGGATATTTGCTTAATTACCAAATACAAGATGGAGGTTCAAACCCCCATGGACCTCGTGAAACTCTCCCATGAAGGGGAAAAAAGTCTGGGTAATATGCAAACGGATTGAAGGGGAAGAAAAAATTAAATGGGGCCTTAGGAAATGGTTGAATTTGGACAATTGAGGGAGCCGAGAGATAGGTTCATTTTTGGTGAGTGGAGGAACCATACAAACCAAGTGAGGAAGTAGAAAAAACTAAGGTCTGTCTGGGAAAGAGTGAGCAAACCAGTTTGGTTAGAGCAAAGACTTCATTCTGAGGAGTTACAAGGCAGAAGTGAAGCTGGAAAGAGGGTTTGGTAGGGCTCTGAAAACAAGGCCAAGGAATATGCTTTTGAGGCCACGGCAAGAGAGGAGAGTTTCTGATATGGGGCATGACACATGTGATAGAGTATTCCGGAAGCTGTCCTCTTCCTCTGCACCAGGAAGGTTAGACTAACAGAGACAAAAACAAATAGCACAAACTTTTTCTTCTTTTTGTCTGACAAACTCTCTATTTCATGCTTAACTAGAGAGAGTAAGTGAAACAATTATTTGTAATTCAACTTCCTCTAATTTGGGCAGACTTCATAGACCAGGTAGATGAGGCAGGTTTCAAAGACCAAAAGAATTGGGAAGAATGTAGACCAGAAGTTTTTTAAAACATAAGGAAATGTTAAAAGTAAAAGTGAAGAGATCTTGAAGTTGAGCCTTGAACAAAGGGTATAACTGTAAAGTGCCTACTGCTTTCCTTTTTTTTTTTTTAATGAAAAGATAACATGCCATCCGAGTAACACTCTGAAGACTGACCAAAAATAAACAGAGCTTGCTTGGCGTTTCTGTAAGCTTCACCTCTGATAACAACCCTGCTTTTCTGATTTCATTCCATGTCTCAAGAGGCAACTCTCTGGTTAGACAAGTCCCATCTGGGTTAAGGAGGGATTTGGAGTTTGCTTTTCTAATACTGACTCACAAAACAGGTATGAGTCTCACCGAAGGCACTGGCCTGGCAAAGCCTTCATACTTTATCTTTTTTCGTGGAGAATAAATCAGTGCATGACGTCCAAGAGAGCAAAACTCAGTTCCAAGGTGGGAACTATATTAGGAGAGTATTTCTAGAGTCGCTCAGAGTCAAAGGAGGGAGTAAAGGGGCCTAAGGGAACATTGTTCTGTGGCCATTCTGAACAGACCTGGGCGTTTACATGGTAGAGGATCCCTACAGCGAGAACTCCCTGCTTTGCCAGGAGAGCACCAAACTGATCTCTTTTACCCAGAACAAAAATCTGCCCCAAGACAGCACTCTTTGCTTCACACAATCACTCTTCTGGAATACCAGAGGGAGCGGAGTTCTTAGCCTGGAACTCACGGACAGGTTTCCAGGTCTACAAGCACCTGAAACTGTGTTTTCACAGGTCATCTCATCCTCAGTGTTATCACCTCCTGAGGGATTTGTAATGATATTCGTATATCTATATGAATACACACTTTGCCCTTGGCTCCCCACAAGACTGTAAACACCACGGGGATAGAAATGACATATGCGGTACTCACTACTTTATCCTCAGCACAGAGAGCTGTCTACAGGTATTTGCTAACCAAATACATTCACAATCTGCAGTCCCCAAAAATGTTAACACATCCTGATATGTTATTTTGCATCGTGTTTTTATTCCTGTTTTTTTTATGTTTATTTATTTATTTTGAGAGGGAGAAAGAGCAAGCATGAGCGGGGGGAGGGCAGAGAGCAAGGGAGAGAGAGAATCCCAAGAAGGCTCCAAGCTGCCAGCACAGAGCCCAACGTGGGGCTCGAACCCATGAACTGCGAGATCCTGACCTGAGCCGAAGTCGGCGGCTCAACCGACTGAGCCACCCGGGCGCCCCTGCATCATGTTTGGAAATTTTACAAAATTTCTTCTATAAAACCTTCAGTAATGAGCTGTGATATCTGCCACTGATTGATAAGATGGGTTTTAGCTAAACTTTGCTGATACCACAGAACTGGATTTTCCTTTAGGAAGCACTACCTACCAGAAGAGGGCCATGAAAGGCCTAGCACATGGTCCAACCAGTCTGACTTCTCACTGATTCAATCTGTCCTCCAATACATTTTCTTAGTCTTTTCTTTCCTCAATAGAACAGCTCAATATAGCAACATGACCACACACAATATGGAATAAAGTTTGACAATAACAGCTAATATTTAGTAACTCTTACTATTCCTGTTATGGTTTTCTTCTTTCCCATTCATGTCTTCAAAGAAAAAACAAAATAGCTCTTTTTTTTTTTTTGCCTCCTTTATCTGATGTCAAAAGTTACTTAAGTGCTAAGTGAAATAAGTCAGTCAGAGAAAGACAGGTAACATGATTTCACTCTTATGTGGAATTTAAGAAATAAAACAGTGAGCTCGAGATGGGCTCAGTGTCAGCACCCAGAGGCCGCGCGGGCTGTGGAAGCCACCATTCTTCTCCTGCCCCGGCTGCGGGAATGGGCTGACCATGGAGGACAGCGCTGCCACCGCTTCGCCTGCGACACCTGCCCCCACCTGCACGTCGCCTGCACGGTGAAAACTTGGAGGTATCCAAAGCTGAAAGAAGTGGAGATATGCTCGTGGAGCAGCTGCCTGGGAGAATGCTGACTCTACTGCAAGGTCATAGTCTAAATGCAAACACCCTCGTGCCTATTTCACGCAGCTGCAGACCCACTCTGCAGACGAGCTGGGGACCACCTTCTACAAATGCTGTGATGCTCAGTGTGGACACTGCCGGAGGGACGAGGGCCAGGCTGGCCCAGCAGTGTCGGTGTCTGCTTACCTTGTTCCTCAGGGTGGACTCCCAGTCAGGAGTGTGAACTGTGTGTTCTGAGAGTCTTGGTCAGTGTGGCAGAAAGCTATCCCTTTTAGAGTAGCTGCCCAGGATGTAAGCAAATGGAGCCCATCTTCCAATCAGCAGAGGAGTTCATTTATGTCCAGGGAGATTTTGGGGGGGGGGGTACACATAACTGAGTGCACTCTGTAATGTCCTCCTCGTTCACCTGTTTGTATGAAAGCGGTAATGACACTCTCTTACCATCAGCCCTCTTTTTTTTTTAAGTTTGTTTATTTTGAGAGAGACAGAGAGCATGCATGCATGAGCAGGGGATAGGCAGAGGAAAGGGGAGAGGGGGAGCGGAAGGAGGAGTGAGAGAGAGAGAGGGAGAGAGGGAGGGAGGGAGAGGGAGGGAGAGGGAGGGAGAGGGAGGGAGAGGGAGGGAGAGGGGGAGGGGGAGAGGGAGAGAGGAAGAGGAAGAGGAGGAAAGGGGGAGGGGGGAGAGGGGGAGAGGGGGAGGGGGGAGAGGGGGAGAGGGGGAGAGGGGGAGGGGGAGAGGAAGAGGAGGAGAGGGGGGAGGGGGGAGAGGGGGACAGGGGGACAGGGGGAGAGGGAGAGGGGGAGGAGAGGGAGGGGGAGGGGGGAGAGGGGGAGAGGGGAAGAGGGGGAGAAGGAGAGGGGGACAGGGGGAGAGGGGGAGGGGGGAGAGGGGGAGAAGGAGAGGGAGGGGCAGGGGGGAGAGGGTGAGAAGGAGAGGGGGAGAGGGGGAGAAGGAGAGGGAGGGGCAAGGGGGAGGGGGGGAGAAGGAGAGGGGGAGAGGAGGAGAGGGGGACAGGGGGAGAGGGAGAGGGGGAGAGGGGGAGAGGGGGAGAGGGGGAGAGAGGGAGAGAGAATCCCAAGCAGGCTCTACACCGTCTGTCAACAAGGAGCCAAGGCAGGGCTCGAACTCACAAACTATGAGACTGTGACCTGAGCTGAAAAGAAGAGTCAGACACTTAACAAACTGAACCACCTAGGCGCCCTCCATCAGCCTTCTTAAATATGTACCCTGTTGGCACAACTAAAAAAGTAAAATTTTATAATAAAAAAAAAAGAAACAAAACAAATGAACAAAGGGGAAAAATGAGAAACAAATCAACAAACAGAATCTTAATGATAGAAAACAAACTGCTGGTTACCCGGAGGGCCAGCGGGGGGTGGAGGAGGTGGAGTAGGTGATGGGACGAAGGAAGGGCACTTGCTTGATGATCACCAGGTGATGTATGGAAGTATCGAATCACACATTGTACACCTGAAATACTATTACACTGTGTGTTAACTAACTGGAATTTAAATAAAAACTTAACCAAAAAAGCTACTTAAGTGAGTATTCTCTGAGAGTCACACCCCTGGGGAGTCTCCAGTGGCCTCCTTCAGCATCCGAGTCCCTTCTCAGTGATTTCTTATCCACCATAAATGGTTTTTCTTTATCTCACTCACACTTGGCATGTTGGCCTAATTTACCAGTTGAAAAAACCTGAAAGAATGGGGAAAAAACAAGAGGAGTCAAAGCAAGAAAAAGAAACGCTGGTCCTTCCTAGCAGCTAGAAAGTTCCTTGTCATACTCAGGTTTCTCTACTCTTTCTGTGCTGATATAGATAGAGAATATAATTTTTAAAATAATGCCAACTATGCAATACTATAATTACTATTAACAAGTTATGATCAATACTAATGAGCCATGCACATATATTGCCTATATCGATCTTTGCAATTACTCTGTGACACTTCCTATTACCTCAGTGAACGTGCCAGGAAACTAAGGCATAAAGGGTTAATTACACCCAGGAATTCACATCACATCGTGTAAGACCTATATTTAAAAAAATTAAAACACTACTGAAAGTAGAAAAAGAAATCTTGAATAGATTTTTATTTTCTTTTGTTTTGGGTGAGGGAAGAACATGTAGGGGAGGGGCAGAGGGGGAGGGAGAGAGAGAATCTTAAGTAGGCTCCACACCCAGCTCAGAGGAGAACTCGGGGCACAACATGGGGCTCCATCTCACGAGCAATTGTATGATCATGACCTGAGGTCAAATCAAGAATCAGACACTTAACCGACTGAATAATTCTTGAATAATCTTGAATAAATGGAAAAGCATATAATATTCTTGAATAGAAGACTCAACATCATGGATATGTATTTCTCCTTATGTTGAATTATACATTTAATAGTATCCAACATAATTTTATTAAAAAGGAATTGTTTGGGACTAGACACTATTATTTTGAAAATAATAGCCAAGGAAGTCAGGAAAGATTAACGAAGAAAGACTAGTTTACCAGTCATTCAAATATCATAAACCTAAAACAGTCAAATGCTGTGGTACTGGCACTTGATTATACCAAAATAGTAAAACGGAACAGAAAGGAAATAAACCAATATATATAGGAATTTAGCAATGATAAAAGGTAGCATTTTAAGTCAGTGGAGATGTAGACTGGGATTCTCTCTCTCACTCTCTCTGCCCATCTCCTGCTTGCGCACACATACTCTCAGTCTTAAAAAAGATAAAGAGGTTAAAATGGTTTTGGGATACAAACTAAGTGAAACGCTCCAGTCTTTGTTTTTCAGAACCAGAAGTACATGTTTATTCAAATTACATGTGACTCTGTGACTTTTGCTTAAGGAAGAAGAAAAAGTTTCAGAGACAATTTGAAGACGGAGAAAATCACAATGTGTGATTCTAAAGAAGAATAAACATGGAAAAAGTCTGGCTGCACTTAGACTTCAGAGGGGGGAAAACTGAAAGTAGAACAGTGGAAACAATAATAAGAAAAGGGATGCATTGGTGTAAAGAAACTTCCAGTAGTCTTCAGAAAATTAAAACCGAATTATCCAAGTGTGGTGAAAGAAAAAGAATCCGCAGAGAAGGGAGGGCTATTCGAGCTCACAGCCCTGACCGCTGACGGCCCAACTGCTGTCCCCCAGGGCTCCCAGGGTGACCAATGCGCCCCCTCAAGAGACTTGCTTCTTCCCCATCCGCATCCCAGCTCAGCCACAGACCCATTTCCTCTTCATCCCTTGCGAGGCTGTTGAGATCACATGTACTGTTCATCAAGCCTCTTTAACTGTCACATAACATAACAGAGGGGACACAAAAATAGAGAATAGACAAAATTTTATATTCTGAACTGGGGACAATACTGGCTCTCTGTGACCTGCGGGGCTCCATTTTAACAGTGTCCCAAGGAAGGAATCTCTCTCAGAGAATCCCCAGATTTGACTCCCCTCCACTCCTTCCCAAAGGAGGAAGCCCAGAGTAGAATCCAGTGGATGCCTGCCTTGGAAGCTATTTCCGTGTAAGTGGACACGGGTTCCGTCACCCTCCCTAAGTCTCTTCTGGGGGTCTGGCTAAGGAGACCATGCTACCTAGGCCACCCAGAAGCCCCTGGCCAACAGCAGTAGCTGTCTGCACACCCCTCGAAGCCTGAGGTTGCTGAGGATGAGGAAAAACGGATGAACAGACGTGCACAAGTAGATGACAATCTGCCACGGCCAGAACCAGTCACTCTCTGAGGTGAACAAACCCGCAGCATCGACGATCAGCGACGCGAAGGACAGAGCATAAAGAATGAGGAAAGAGATGAGCGACTTCAGAGCTCTGGTGTGAGCCTGGGCACTGGGGTCCTGCGGGCTGTGGGCGCTGAGCCGCATTCTCCCAGTGTGTCTCCTCAGAGAATTAATCAACAGTGCAATTGAGACCAGAAAAACAGAGCACGGAAATAACAAGGTGATAAGCTTCAGGGGTAAAAAGTAGTGAATCTCCAGTCTCCTGCTCCACTGTCTGAAGGTCATGTTCCCAGGAAACTTTCTAATTAAGAATCCTTGATACCGAGCATGGTTTCCCCAAAAGAAGAGCAGGGTGACGATGAAGGAGATCAGGAGAGAAGCCATGAGGAGCCAGGGCACGGACCCTGGGAACCTCCACTTGAGCCAGAGGAAGGTGGGGTGGGTGAAGTTAGCGACCTTCATGCAGAAGAGGACACTGAGCCAGGAGCTGAACCAGAAGGTGGCTGTGTTCAGGAAGTCCCAGTGGAGACCAACGAACTGCCGTGCGGGACCCGTGTTGTACTCAACCATGTGGAGGAAGCCGTAGAAGCTGTTCACCATTCCAACCCACTGCAGGCAGAAGCGGGAGGCGCCCAGGCTAAGGAGGATCATGTCAGAGGGAAGCAGCCTCCCACGCCGCATCCTTTCCCTGCCCAGCACCAGCACAATGAAGCCATTGCCCAGGATTCCCAGGAGGCACAGCAGGACAAAGAGCAGCATGAAGAAGCCTGAGAGCACTGGCTGCATTTTGGCCCCTCTGGTCACACCCCTGCGCCCTGTGCCTTGGTCCCTGGCCTCCTCCCTACCCCCCAACACAGTCCCTCTTTAGACCTTTCCTGGGGATGTGAGAATGCTCAGGCTCTGCACCTGGATCAGAGCTCACTCAGAAGGCAGATGCTGAGGCTACAGGGGAAAGGTGAGCTCAGTTCGGCAAGGATGCAAATTTCCCATGGGTTCAGTTACCACTCTGCCTACCAACTGCCCCTCATTTGCCTTCTCTGGTTTTGCCTGCATGCTACCATCATTAGCATCAATGTAGAGAGTTTTTCAGTGTCTCTGTGACTGAGTTCCATCCTTCTTATTTCTCCTTCGGGCCTTAAAAACATACCTCTCCCCATCAGATCTTTCTTAAGACATGAAGTGTACAGGCAACAAGTACAGGAGGCACTCAATATGGCCAAGACCTAGGCAAAACAGTGATGACAGAGAAGTCTGTCTCCAGCCAAGCTTCCCTGTCACACATCCACCCTCAAATCATCCTCTTCAAGGTCAGAAACTTTGGTCCACCTTTCTACCAAACCTCTTCTTAAATCCTTCATGGACCCCGAGATATAAATGACTGATAATGGTTTAAACCGGTTTTATGTTCTAGTGAGAGAATTCATTTCCTTGTGGTTGTGGAACTGAGGGCATCTGCTGCTTGCTGGGTCTCAGCTGAAGGCTCCCTCAGATCCTGGTGGCCACTGGCTGTTTTTGCCAAGTGGGCTATTTCAACATGGCACCTTACTTCATCAAGCCAGCAAGGAGTCTCTAGAGGGAGCTGGCTAGCAGGATGGAGTCTTAGTGTAGTATAATCACTGGAGTGACACCCTATCACTTTTGCCATATTCTATTGGCTAGAGGCAAATCACAGACTGCAAGGACACTCAAATGGTGTGGGTTACAAAAAGGTACAGATTCCAAAGTTGGGGGTCATGGGGAACCATCTTAGAGTCTATCCACCACAATGAGACACAACAGCTTACAAGGCATATGTGCTGTCCTGTCCTCCAACACCAACATTAAAAAGAGACCCCTATGAGACCACATTAAAAAGCGAAAATATTTTTTGGGGAGCGCCTGGGTGGCACAGTCAGTTAGGCATCTGACTCCTGATTTCAGCTCAGGTCATGATCTCCCGATTTGAGAGACTGAATCCCCTACCAGGCTCTGCTGATGGTGCAGAGCCTACTTGGGATCTTCTCTCCCCTTCTCTCTCTGCCTCATCCCCCACTCACACTGTCTGTCTGTCTGTCTCTCTCTCTCACACACAAAATAAACTTTCAAAAAGAAAGCAAAAATACTTTCTTGAATGAAAATATATTCAAGCTGATCTATAGTCAAATGTGTCCTATTTAGTAGTTCCTTTCTCCACAGTTATTTGAAAAGAATCAAGAGTATTTTTTTATTTAAGTGTAACCTTTTGGATTGTGACTTTATCATGAGTCAACTAAGAAAAACAGCCATACACATAATGTGAAAGTCGTCACTACCACAACATAAATGTATAATTATACTAAAATGAACAATCCACAACAGAAAGAGAGAGCTCACTGAAGTTGAGTGAACATGTGTTTTTTCTATTCTCAGATCCATGTCACTCATGTAGTTTTTACTCACTGATTCAACAAATACTTAATGAGCACTTACATACACAGGGTTCCTATTCTTGTCACTGGGGACAGAGAAGTGAACCCAAGAGGTGGGATTCCTGCCTCTATGGAACTTGCAGCCCAAAGGACGGAAACTGACAATAAGCACACACACAGACATGTTGTAATCAGTGCTCTGAAGAAAACAGGAGAGTGAGACCGCTGGAGAAGCGCTGGAGAGGGAGAGGCTGCTCCTTCGCACCTGCAGGCTGGGGAAGGCGTTCTCAGGGGTGACGTGGCCTGAGGGGCCTGAGCGAGTAGAGCCTTTGCCATGTACGGCTGGTTGAACTCATAATATTATATCATAACTTTATTCATTTTCTTCCACCATATCTTCTCATTTTACCCACCGAGGGATCCCTCTTCTGCCAGAGAAAAAGAACTCCAGGAGGCCACATGACTATTCACTCTTACCAAATAAGTTGTCCCAAGATCACTTCAGGCCACAAAACCACCTCAGACAGAAATTGGGCATTTCTGTCCAATACATGAATACTAACTAACAAGATGGCACTGGCTAATGCAGATGGAGAATGGAAAAGGGGCAAGACGGGTCTTGCTTGGTGCTTGGACTAGAACCGAAACCTTGAGCTTTCCAGGCCTGGCAACATGTTAAATGCTGATGCTCCTTCATGGGGAACTTCAGAGCTCCAGAGGTACCCCACTGGGCTCTCTCCTACAATTCCCTTTGATGGGGAGAAAGCATCTCTACTTTGGGTGATCCCTTAGGACTCCTTCCTCAGCTCCTTGACATTTTCCACCAAATTATTGCTGCTTGCATTTCCTCACCCCACTAGCCAGCCCTACTGGTCAAACCTCAAGATACCTGCTCTCTCCCCTGAGGCCCAAAGCTGGTCCCCTAGAGCTGCCCCCACAGTCCAAATGTAGCCACATTCTCCTGAGTCTGCCCCAAAAATCAGCCAGTCTGTTTGTGTCTCGGTATCTTAATCCCCCATCAGGAGAAAGACCTTACTTAGCCCACTAGCCTTCCCAAGTGAAGCAATAACACAGCAAGCTTTGAGAGTGGCCGCATGGAAGCTCTGGAGCACCACCAGGTTTGAGGTAAGTCCTCCTCAGTGAAAGATGGAGTGGGTTTCATTACACATTTTTTCCAAATATTTATTCCTCATAAAATCCTCTCTCTTCTACTGTCTAACCTTTCATTTTATCAAAGGGTTTCAGGAATTACGGAACAGGTTTATGTCCAGTTTCTTCGAAAACCTGAATATTGTGAACTAGCAGCTCACTTTGAAATCTCCTATCATTAAATCTTTGCACTTGGTTGAAATATCAACTTCTGTTTAAAAAGCAAGATCAAGAGTCATGTTGGTCATGGTAAAAAATTGGGATGTTATCCTAACATAACAGAAAGCCATTAGAGAGTTTTAAACAAGGGAGTAGAATGAATTAATATGTTTTTTAAAAGATCTTGTGGACTATGACTTGGAGAATGGAAGTGAGGAGGGGCAAGGGTAGAGAGAGCAGTGGGGGGCTACTGCACTAGACCATGCACAAGCAGGTGCTAGCTTACTCTCAACTGGGAGCACTGGAGGTGGTGGGCAGGGATAAGATGCTGGCATATTTTGAAGGCAGATTCAGTGGGATTTGCCTGATGGAGGGAGTGAGAAAAAAGAGAAATCGAGGATGATCTCAAATTTCTTCTTCAGTCACTGGAGAATTTACAGAGCCATCTACGAGAGGAGTTAGACTGTGAGAGGAATGTGTTTGTGGGAGGAAGTCTGTTTTGGTCAGGTTAAGTGAGAGACACCTGTTAGATCTAAAATGAGACATGAGGGGGACAATTAAAATGTAAGTCTGGATCTCAGAAAGGCTGGAGTAACAGGTTTGGGAGCCATCAACACTTACTCGGTATTTAGAGCCATTACATGAGATGAGATCACGTGGGAAAAGAGTGTGAATGGAGACTGGTAAGGGGCTGGAAGTGAGCCATGCACCTTCAGCCTTGAGGGGTTGAAAGTCAAAGGATACAGCTGAGGAGACTTGGTTGACACTGATATTCAGGAGGGATTCCATTCTCTGAGCTCATGGGAGGAGGGGGAGGAGGGGGAGGAGGAGGGGGAGGAGGGGGAGGAGGAGGGGGAGGAGGGGGAGGAGGAGGGGGAGGAGGGGGAGGAGGGGGAGGAGGGGGAGGAGGAGGGGGAGGAGGGGGAAGAGGGGGAGGAGGAGGGGGAGGAGGGGAAGAGGGGGAGGAGGAGAGGGGAGGAGGGGGAGGAGGAGGGGGAGGAGGAGGAATATAATTGTTTGTCAATTATATACCTCAATAAAGCTGAAAACAGACTGGAGTCAATCAAAAAAGTAACTATGAATGTTAACTGAGAAATACAGAACACAATTTGATGTGTGATAACTATTATATTAGTGTTCAAATAGGTATGTCCAAGAGATGCAACACATGATTTTTTATTATAAAAGAGAGAGAACCACTAATAATTTTGATGCTAAACAGAAGAGTCATAATAAATATCCCCCAAATGGCAGAGAATCAGCAATTAATATCCCTGGAACAGTCTTAGATAATATAATTATCTATAGTGGTTAAAAACAGTAAACGTAGGGGGGTATGGGTGGCTTAGTCAGAAGAGTGAGTGACTCTTGATCTTGGGGTGGTGAGTTAAAAATAAAAACTTAAAAATAAAATCTTAAAAAAATAGGAAATGTAAAGTCACCATTCATGAAAGCATGCTCTTTGGGACATAATATTATAATGCAGAATAACACTGGCCGAGCATCAAGGGTAGATATGAGCCATGATTCCCTCTGAAGAGAGGAAGTAGAATGTTTAAAATGACAGTCATCACAATGTAGATTGTGAAACAATGAGCTAGGATATGAAAACACTGCTTGCAATAAAATCTTCAGACTCTGTGCCCTGTCCTGCTAGGTTCTGGAGGGAGAGCACCACCGTGGTAGGATACAGAACATCCCCAAGTTTACTGAGTCCTCGTTCCATTTAAAATTATGGTTCATATTTAATATAAAATCTTGATTATTCAGCAAAATTAATGAATCAAGTATTTTTACTCCTAAGATTTATGTTTTTTTCATGTTTTATGCCATACTTTACACAAAATATTCAGCTGTCCTAGAAAAGTGCAATCTGCGAGAACAAATGATGATTCTTCCTGAGAAATTAGCAATGATTTTTTTCATTATTGAGCTACTACTTACTATTCATGCTTTTTCAAGTATAAATTTCATAGTCTCTTGGGGCGCCTGGGTGGCTCAGTAAGTTAAGCAGCCGACTCTTAGTTTCGGCTCAGGTCATGATCTCACAAGTCATGGGATCAAGCCCCATGTCAGGCTCTGTGCTGATAGCATGGAGCCTGCTCGGGATTCTGTCCCTCTCTGTCTGCCCCTCCCCCACTCATACTCGCACTTCTCTCAAAATAAATAAATTAAAAAAAAGAACCTCACCATCTCTTTCAATAATTATTGAAAGGCTTCCTTATGTCTGCATGGCAAAAAGAGGAAATAATCATACATAAAAATATATATAAATTTAAAATATATGTAAACTTATTATCCTCACTCTATAAAAAGTTGTTTAAATATCTTCAGTATTAGCATTATTTACTTTTACATATGTATATGTATAAATAAAACT
Source organism: Paguma larvata (assembly GCA_030068075.1). NCBI lineage: Eukaryota > Metazoa > Chordata > Mammalia > Carnivora > Viverridae > Paguma > Paguma larvata. Next base: position 92,060,062 of record CM057834.1, on the reverse strand, counting down.
CTAAGTGAGGAAAAATGTCTAGAATAATGAGTGTTAATGATAATTATACTCTAGATAATGAAAGTAGGAGTGATTATTAAACTTCTTTATAATATTCTATAACTTCCAAGTCCCTGCAATAATCATTAGTATCAAAAAGAATATTTAACCTTTGAAACTAACCGATCATTTGTGATCAATGTAAGGAAGACTAAGTAACTCTACTTCATCTCCAGCATTAAGCTGAGCTTGTAAAACCCCATGATTTGAGACCAGTAAGAACTGAATGACCCGGCATAGGTCAGGGGAAGGTAGGGCAGAGCAGCAGGGCAGAACTGGTCACCGTGTCCAAGGTTCCACTGTTAAGCAGAGTTGTATGTTGATCTTCCAAAGACTGCTTCCTCTTTGTTCCAGGGCAACAGCCTTCCTCCAAATCTTCTGTATAAAATATTAAGCATTTAATTAACTGGTCCAACTAACTCTTTCAGTACATCTGTCCCACCCCTCCCCTGCAGACATACAACACCACCATCAGCAACAGCACTACCATCTGTACGCCACGGTCACAACCTGAAGATCACATCCTCTTCTATCTGACAGATAAGCAAACTGACACCCCGGGAAGGTAAATGACTTTCCCAAGGCCACGACGTAGATAAGAGGCAGAAAAGAATGAATTCTTAAATTCGGATCTTTACTCCAAGACCCTGCACCATGTTCTCCAAGAGCTCCTATGTCATTGGGTTAATTATCATCATCAGAAGTTTCATGCCTTGGAAGATTTTTAATTTCCAAGCTAGAGACCAAAATTGGGATTTTAATTCCTTCCACTACCCAAATCTCGACCAGGAAGAGAGTCTGCAGTAGGACACAGGGTGTGGGGCATGAATGCAGTGTTAGTGTCGTTCGGTCCTCACTTGTACCTTGGGAATCAGTGATTAGGTGGACAGCAAGTGCCCTGTGATCAGGGCCCCTGGAAAGCCTATTCCAAATTCCCAGGTTCTGATTCCACAGGATTCCCTAAATTCATGGAAACCATTCACAAATTTCCCAAGTCAGCACAAAAGAAAATAACTTTATTTGAAGCTTTGGCAATTTCACTTCTCAGGGCTGGGTTACCAGTTGCTGCGAGACCAGGTTGACCAGGAAAAACTCGGATGGAATCCACAGTAGTCCATAAAGTATGACGCTGCCAAAAGCAAGCACAAGGCTAAAACAGACCAGTATCATGAGTCAAAGAGCAAGTCAAAAACAGCAACTGCAGGGCTAGACCAAACTGCAGAGCCCTCCACGCAAAATCAATTCACTTTCCAGATGTCTCTACAAGACAGAACCTATGCAGAAGTTGAAGTCCAAGGTCTAAATGAAGCAGAGAAGCAGGGATAGCACAGGTAAGCAGAGGAAAACAGACCAAGGTTCAATTTAGTTTTACCCAAGGAAGTAAGCTATTGATTTTAGGGTAAAGACTGCCTTGAGGTCTGTGCTTTTAAAGCCATTCTTGATGTGAAAGAATTAGAGCTTCTGGCATGTGCACTCCAGAGGGGAGTGTGTTCTAAGATATGGTTCCACAACATCTGAATATCCATAGCTGAAGAAAGATGTCACATTCTTTATAGCAAAGATACTTTGCCGTGTGTATGTCTTTCACTGCTCTAGTAAAAAAAAAAAAAATTAAGATGCTATGAAGTTTCTGATTCTTTTACCCATCAGTACCTGTACTTTTTTTTTAAGTTTTATTTATTTATTTTGAGGGAGGAAGAGAGAGCAGGGGAGAGACAGAGACAAGAGAGAGAGAGAATCTCAAGCAGGCTCTCCACCATCAGTGCAGAGCCCGACACAGGGCTCATTCTCAGGAACCCTGAGATCATGACCTGAGCCAAAATCAAGAGTCAGATGCTTAACCAACTGAGCCACCCAGGTGCCCCATACCTATAAATACTTTAATTGGCTGTGCCTCAGTGACTTCCTCACAGTGCTCATTACCACACATTCAGATTCTAAAACACATTTGCTCCGCCTCAAACAGGTATCTGTACATCTATGTTCACTGCAGCATTATTCACAAGAGCCAAAATGTGGAAGTAACCCAAAGTGGCCATCAACAAATAAATACATGAAAATAGATAAACAGAATGTGGTATAGACAGAGAATGGAATACTATTTTGCCTTCACAAAGACATCTGCTACAACATGGATGAAACCTGAAGACATTATGCTAAGTGAAATAAGTCAGACACAAAAGGGCAAATAATGTGTGACTCCACTTGAGTGAGGTACCCAAAGCAGTCAGATTCATAGACACGAAAAGTAGAATGGTGGTTGCCAGGAGCTGGGGCCAGGGGTGGGGGCGGTGGAGAATGGGACATTTTCATTTAAGGGACAGAGTCTTAGTTGAAGAGGATGAAGAGTTTGGGAGACAGTTAGTGAGGATGACCGCATAACAACGTGAATGTACTTAATGCCACAGAAATGTACACTTTACAAAGGCTGAAATGGTAAACTTTGTTATGTGTATTTTCACCACAATAAAGTATTTTCTCAAAGCGTATTTTCTAGATACAGTATAAGGGCCTCACCTTTTAAAAATACATGCTTCAATTTCAGACATTGCTTTTGATCTAATAGAAAAGTATGCTGTTCTTTTTTTTAAATTATTTTTAATGTTTATTTATTTTTGAGAGACATAGAGACAGAGCGTGAGCAGGGGAAGGGCAGAGAGAGAGGGAGATATAGAATCCGAAGCAGGCTCCAGGCTCTGATGAGCCGGAGCCGTTAGCACAGAGCTTGATGTGGGGCTCAAACTCACAGACTGTGAGATCATGACCTGAGCTGAAGTCGGCCGCTTAACCGACTGAGCCACCCAGGCACTCCCTGTTGTTCTTTTAAAGAACAAAGACTGTGCCTTCTCCAGCCCCCACATCTCCCACTGGGTTATGCCAGTGGGCACTAAGGAAATATTTGTTGAATAAATGGGCTTGGTTGTTTTCCTTTTTAAAATAATCTTTATGTGTCACTCTTCTACAAATTGCATTACTGACATATTTTGTTACAGATATTTTCAACTTCTGGGTTATTTCAGGAGACTGAGTGTGCAAGACTTAATATAAATGCTATGACCACAGAAACAATAATGCTTATATCTACCTTGGAAATGCTGAGAAGAAATATGTATGCTGTACATACAAAGGTGTTCGTCTTATTTGCTGGAGCCCTGAAAGTCTGGTCTTACTACTAAGGGTTGGTGATTATTTTCCCAAAAAATAACAGATTAATAACAACTCAGCTGCAATAATACATGTAACAAAAGATTTCAAAAACAGGTAACATGACTCAGGTTACTGACTCACATAAATAGAGTCATTAGCTTTAATTTGAGAAATGCAGCTATCCCCAGCTTCCTTATGGCTTTCTCTATGACAGGACAAAGGAGATAGAATCCAAATGCTTTCCAATTCTAAGCCTTTGGAACAGCTCTTTTCCTTCTCCATTTGCAACTTTTCAGCAATAAGGACAGCAGTCTCCTTACATCCGATCCCTACGGGATTGAATGGATCCTACTGCTGGTGATGACCCTCAGGACAGTACATCCAAGGAGTTTGTCAGCAGGACAGGAAACCACCCACCTCAGTCCTAATCTGGTAGGATACGGTAGTGCCTACTATAGCAGAAATCTATGTTACTCTTAAAACTATTGCACATTAGGGGCGCCTGGCTGGCTCGGTCTGAAGAGCGAAGAGTGTGGGCCTTGATCTCAGCGTGGTGAGTTCAAGCCTCCTGTTGGGTGTAGTGATTACTTAAAGAACCTTTAAAAAGAAATTACTGGGGCGCCTGGGTGGCTCAGTCGGTTGAGCGTCCGACTTCGGCTCAGGTCATGATCTCACGGTCTGTGAGTTCGAGCCCCGCATCGGGCTCTGTGCTGACAGCTCAGAGCCTGGAGCCTGCTTCGGATTCTGTGTCTCCCTCTCTCTCTGCCCCTCCCCCACTCATGCTCTGTCTCTCTGTCTCAAAAATAAATAAACATTAAAAAAAAAATTAAGGGATGCCTGGGTGGCTCAGTTGGTTGGGCGGCCGACTTCGGCTCAGGTCATGAACTTGCGGTCTGTGGGTTCGAGCCCCGCATCGGGCTCTGTGCTGACGGCTCAGAGCCTGGAGCCTGCTTCCGATTCTTTGTCTCCCTCTCTCTCTCTGCCCTTCCCCTGTTCACGCTGTGCCTCTGTCTCTCAAAAATAAATAAACATTAAAAAAAAATTAAAAAGAAATTACTTAGGGACACCTGGGGTGGCTCAGTCGGTAAGTGTCCTCTCTTGATTTTGGCTTAGATAGTGACCTTGCGGTCATGAGATCGAGCCCCATGTCAGGCTCTAAGCTGAGTGGAGCCTGTTTGCGATTCTCTCTCTCCCTCTCTCTCTTTCAAAATAAATAAATAAACTTTTTTAAAAAAATTTTTAATGTTTATTTTTGAGAGAGAGAGAGACAGAGATAGAGTACAAGCGGAGGAAAGGGAGAGAGGGTGACACAGAATCTGAACCAGGCTCCAGGCATTGAGGTGTCACACAGACCCTAACATGGAGCTCCAACTCATGGACTGTTGAGCCTCCAGGTGCCCCAAAATAAATAAATAAACTTAAAAAATAAAATAAAACTAAAAAGAGATTACTTACATAAACTTAAAAAAAAAAAAACATTGTACTTTAGTTCTGATGTAAGTGATATAATCATCTAATGACAAAGGAGTGGTTTCTCATTAAAAAAAAAACATCTTAGCCACAGAGAGGGAAGAAGACAAAACATAAGGGACTCTTAAATACTAAGAACTGAGGGTTGATGGGGGGTATGGGAGAGGGGTGAGTGGGTGATGGGCATCGAGGAGGGCGCTTGTTGGGATGAGCACTGGGTATAGTATAGAAACCAATTTGACAATACATTATAAAAACAAAAATCATCTTGAGCAAAACAGAGAATGGATACTGGATATTGTACCTTAAACAGTTTATTCAACATCTTCTAAAAGATGGTTTATTTCTACTGAAAGAAAACTAAGAGTCCTCAAAAAATACTGCCACCCCCAACAGGTCTCTGCCACTCGAACCTTGGGTTTCCATAACTGTAGTTCAGAATCAGTATTATTTATAGTTAAAAGATATGACAGCTCTGCTTACTAAAATTCAAAATGCGTCCAGCTGTCCACTGCTAAAGCCCAGTTTCCAAAGCTTTTATCTGTTACCAAGGCCGACCATCCAAACCGTTGGAACTTAGATTCATTACGAGCCTGTGTGCCAGAAGCCAGCCACGTAAGCAGCCACCAGAGGCCACGTCCTGGCTCACTGCCTGCTACGTGATTCTGACCTGATTTTGGAGGTTCGGTTCCCTCCCAACTCTCCTCTCAAATGAGCCCTCATTCTTGTGACTTTTTAAAATCTTGAGATTATTCTTCTTTACCTGAGTGAACCACACAAGAACAGCCAGAAGTACAGGCCATAAGTCCATAAGATTTCAGAATAGGAGACCATCAATGACACTAAGAAATGTCAAAAACAAATACTGCCATCAAAGATAGAAATTCCCCAACATCTGATGTATTTGAGACATATAAAATTTGCAGCAAAACCTTATACATAGATTATGCTGGGCAACTGTGTCTAATTTCCATTTCAGAATTCTCTCAGTACCAAGGTCAAATGTGAACTAGTAGTATTTGATAATGGTCACTTTAGCTCTTAAGTGTTTTGTATTCCTGTGAATGGAGTGTGTATATTACAGAGTAGATTTCCCAAATGCTTAGATTCTACTTCCATTCCCCCATTGCTCTTAGCTGGGAGATAAATACTTAGATTTCCATATCTAGATGTTCAATAAGTCCTTGTTCAAATGTCAAAGAATCCTGGCAGCAATCAGCTCTCTCTACTAACAGCTGTAGAAAATGTGAAGGCCAGCTGTTATATTAGAGAGTCAGCAAAAATTACCAAAGTGACTGAATTTATAAGAAAATGTTCATTGCTGATCCAGTTTCTAACAGCCATAGATATTTCTACAGGCATAAAAATGATGAATTTTTGCATTAATTTAGTTAATTATAATAAGATAATGCCTTCATGGCTTCAACAAATAGTACTGAGTGACTACCTCTTGCCAGGGGGAACAAAACAGATACAAATCCCTGTCCTTGTGGAGTTTATATAGTTGTGAGGAAAACAAATGATAAAAAATGTAAGTAAAATAGACAGTGATAATCTGAGGAGACAAAGCAGGCAGGGAATGGGAGCACAGAGGACGGCCGCTGAAGTGGAGATGACGATGCCGGAAGCAGTGAGGGAGTGGGCCATGCCAATATCTGGGGTAGGACCTTCCAAGGAGAGAGGTCACCAAATGCAAAGGCTCAGAGGAAGGCGTATGCCGGGCTTACTCAAGGAACACCAAGGAAGCCAACGTGACCAGAGCAGAGTGAGAGGGGATTAGAAGAGCAGACTATCATACCAGACAAAATAGGTATGCCAAAAAAGGGCATTCTAGTTCATTAGAAAAACTTAGGCTTTTTCTTGAGGCTGAGAAGGAAATGGAGAATTTTAAAGAAACGTGACATGATGTGACTTATATTTTTAAAGGATCCTGCTGGCTGCCATGTTGAATACAGACGAAAGGCAAACTGAGAGGAAAAGTTGCAAAACCAGTTAGGAGGCCATTGCAGTAATCCAAGCAAGACGTAATCACAGCTTGCATCAGAGTAGGGGCTGTGGAGGTGGCAATACATGGTGGAATTACAGATTCATTTTGAAAGCTGTTAACAACTCTAACTCTGATTTTTTCAAACCGTTGTATCAGAGGCCAACTTTGAATAGATTGTAGGAGAGGAGGAGCTGCTGTGCAACATATGAAACCCCAACCCAGAAACAGTTGATCTAAAAACATCAATGGAGCACCCGGTCAAATGGTGTAACATCAGGGTTACTGAGTGATTGTGTGTGGAATGTAAGAGGCTTTGTCCAGAGCAACTGGAAGAATGGAGTTGCCATCCACTGATATGGTGGGGGGGGGGAGGTCGGGGGCGGTGAGAGAAGCATGTTGAAGTAGAAAAGCATCAGGGGCTAAGTTTTGGATACTGTAAGTTTGAAATGCCCATTAGACATCCATGCTGATTTCTCAAGAAGGAATGTACAGTGTGATCAGAGATACGGTCTGAAGAGCAGACCACTTAGACCAAGCTCTCTAGAAGCAGAGCCTGCAGGGGGGTTCTTATGGGAGTGACTTCTCAACAGCTGCTTTCCGGAGAAACCTGTAGGGAATTAAGAAACACAAGACAGGTGAGGGGAGAAAACCAGCCCAAAACACACAAAGTGGTTTGGGGATTAATCTAGACTTGGTTTGATAGTATGGGGAGATCTGGAGTGCAGACTACTAGAAACGTGGATCCCTAAATTCTGTCAAATCTTCTTTACCAATAGAGGCAACTCTTCCTCCCTTATCTGAGGAAGTCGGTCACCCCTTCCTTGCAGAGGACTCGACGGACTCCTCTCTATAGCCTCCTTGCCAAGCAGTGCTGATCCTACTAATGATCCCCACCTCTTCTCATTGCTTCCAGACCTATAACTAGACGCAAGGCCCAGCAGGCCCAGCAAGGTAAGACACAAAGTGTGACTGGTGAGAAGGTGTGATGCACCCCAAAGTCCTAGGGAGCATCTCGCTGGATCAAAGGGTGCATGATTTAGAAAATCTGATAGATACTGCCAAACTGCCGCCATAGAAATTGTACTGATTTATACTCCCATCAACAACGTGTAAGAGAACATGTTTCCCCAATAATTTGGTAAAAAAGTGGTTTCAATGGTTAGGAGTTTCCCCGATTGGATAGCCAAAGCATGGTTATCTCAGCTGGTTTTGATCCATATGTCTTATTATGAATGAGGCTGACTATCATTCCTGTGTTTAAGAAACATCTATATTTCTCCTTTTCTGTGAATTACATATTCAGAGTACTTGCTTGTTCTCTTTTTCTTTTGGGTTGTCGCTCTTTTCCCCATCATTTCTAAGAGCTCTTTATATTTTAGATATGAAAGTTTCATCATGAATGCAGGCATTTTCCCAGTTTGTTGTATTTTTGGCAAATTTCCTATAGATTTTTTTACCATGGAGAATTTTTAAAATTTTAATCGATCAATCTTTTGTCAGTTTAAAATACTTTCTATACCCCAAGGTTTTAAAAAAAAAACCTTATCTTCCCATTTTTTTCTAGTAGTTGTATTGTTTCCTTTTTAACATTAAAACATTTGATCCATTTGGACTTCATCCTGGTATACAGCCTGAGATATGGCAACACCTTAATTTTTTTCAGATGGTTAGCCTGTTATCTCAAAATCAGTTACTGAAAAATCCATTTTTTTCTCATCTGAAATATTACTTTTATTTGTATTCTACAATTTAGACTAAATTCCCATATTGTATGTATTTATTTTCTAGACTACTTACTCTACTTGGATACTGCCACAAACACTTAAATTTTGAGGTTCACGCTGTATTTCAGTGAATGATAGAGTTTGTCTATTGTTATTGTTTTCTTTTTTGGCTTCTTTCAACTTCCATAATATCCTTTGAATATGTTAGTCTTACTTTTATAGATTTAAAAAGTGGCAGTAAGTTGGCGTTTTTAGAGGTCTAACATCAAATTAAGAAATTAACCTAAGAGAAACTGACATCTTTATGGTGTGGAGTCTTCTTATTTAAGAAAATGGTATTATATTCCATTGATTCATGTCTTCTTCCATGATTTTTCCTGAGTGTTTTAAAGCTTCCTTCATGTAGGTCTTATACATTTCTTTAAAAGTTATCTCTGGGTGGCTCAATCAGTTAAGCCTCCAACTCTTCACTTCGACTCATGTCATGATCTCACAGTCATGAGTTTGAGCCCTGTGTTGGGCTCCGTGCTGACAATGGGAGTCTGCTTGGGATTCTCTCTCCCCCTCTCTCTGCCCTTCCCCCACCTGCATGCTCACACACGCGCTCTCCCTCCCTCACTCTCTGTCTGTCTCTCTCTCTCTCTCATAATGAATAAACTTCTGGGGTGCCTGTGTGGCTCAGTCGGTTAAGCATCCAGCTTAGGCTCAGGTCATGATCTCATGGTTCATGGGTTCGAGCCCTGCATTGGGCTCTGTGCTGACAGCTCAGAGCCTGGAGCCTGCTTCAGATTCTGTGTCTCCTCTCTCTCCCTCTCCTTCTCTTAAGCTCTGTCTCTCTCTCTCGCTCTCAAAACTAAATAAACATTTAAAAAAAAATTTTTTAATGAACTTTAAAAAATGTATATATAAAATTTATCTATGAGTATTTTGTATTTTTGTGATTATTGCAAATAGAATCTTTTCTTTCATTCTATCTCCCAACTGGTGATTATTTGTGTATATTAGGAGATATTAATTTCTACATATTTATTTTGCACCCACTACCTTAGAAAATTCTTATTGTTCTACAGTAGTTTTTATATTGATTGTTTGGATTTTTCAACTATACAAACACAAATTTTTACATCCCATTTCCAATGTCTGTACCTATTTTATTTCTCTTGATTGGATTAGGTATTATCACCCTTCAAATGTAAATGGTAGTGGTGGTATTCATTCTTTTAATGTTCTTGAGTTTCATAAGAAGGTTATATCCATAACATATGAAATATGATGAAGCTTAATTTGTAGTTTACTCTTTTTTGTTTTTGTTTTTTATTTTTACAGACAGAGAGAGGACGTACAAGCGAGGGGCAGGGGTAGAGGGGAAGAGAGAGAATCCCAAGCAGGCTCCACACTCAGTCAGCGCAAGGCCAACTCAGGGCTCCATCCTACGATCCTGGGATCATGACCTGAACTGAAATCAAGAGTCGAACACTCAACGAACTAAGCCACTCAGGCACCCCTGTATTTTACCTCCTAACATTAAAGACTTATCTTGTTATCCCATTTGATCATGAGGTATCAATTCTTTTGTTTGCATTTACTTGACATATTATTTTTCATTCATTTTCAAACTTTCTCTTTTTTTATAGACCTTAGAAATGTAAGGGTGCCTGGGTGGCTCAGACAGTTGAGCATCCGACTCTTGATTTCAGCTCAGGTCATGATCTCCCGCTTTGTGAAACTGGGCCCTGAGTTGGGCTCCTCGCTGACAGCACAGAGCCTGCTTGGGATTCTCTCTCTCTTTGCTCCTCCCTCCCCTCTCTCTAAAAATAAAGGATAAAACTTTAAAAACACACACACAAAAAAACTACCAAAGCCTTAAAAAAAAAAAAAAAGAAATACAGAGCTGTGTTTTGCTTTTTGAGCCTATCTGAAGACCATTCTCTTTTAAGTGTAAAGCCCATTTTATTTAATTGTATGCCCAATATGTTTCAACTTAATTCTGGCACATTATTTTACGTTCGGTGTTTTGTTTATAAAGGTTTGCAGGGAGGGGGATGATTATTGTATTTGCATTTGTTGTATGTTGCCTCATTTTTGTTTGTGGTTCTATTTTTTTTCCAATTTTTTTTTTTGAGAGAGAGAGAGAGAGTGCAAGCAGGGAAGGAGCAGAAAGAGAGGGAGGATCCAAAGCAGGCTGTGCGCTGTCAGCATTCAGAGCCCAAGGTGGGGTTCGTGAGATCGTGACCTGAGCTGAAGTCGGGCACGTAACCAACTGAGCCACCCAGACGCCCCTGTGGTTCTATTAATTGTAAGGAAAGTATATTTTTTTTGTTCTAGTACTTACCTTTATAATTTATATAGTTCTCTTAGTCCTCTGTTTCTTTTGACCACATCTATTGGTTACCACTTATGAGCAACAGTGAACAAATAATTAATTAACTAGGTTACAGAAGTCTGTGACTTCTGTCTTGCTGGTACTTGCTCTTTTGCAGATGCTCTGGTTCATGTTCATCCGTTCACCCTGATCAAGTTGGATGCTCTAAGGAGAGGGTTTCGTGGCAAGGAACTGAAGGCCTCCAGTCAACAGCTCATGAGGACGTGAAGCTTCAGTCCAACAACCCATGAGAAACAGAATCCTGCAGCAACCACACAGGTTTGCTGGGAAGTAGCTCCTACCCAGATGAGCCTGAAGATGACTGCAGCCTGTGACAGTTGAGACATGCCTGGCTTCCTGGTCCACAAAAGCTATGAGGTTATAATAAAGGGTATGTTAAGCCGTTAATTTGTTACACAGGAACAGATAACTAACACACCTGCATACTAAGGGTCTTTCGCATTTCAAGGTGTATCTTTTCTTCAGAAAGTATATTTTTGCTGGAATATTATTTCTGCCCCTACTGAGCCCTCTTACTTTCCTTCATGCTTCTTTTCACTTTCTTTCTTGATTTTACCTGATCTCACCTATGACTGGTAATGATTTCACATAATTTCAAATCTGTGGATTATCTCTCTCTCATCTTCACTAAAAACGGAGTTTTTAGAGTCTTCTTTCAACTGTCTTGTTTCTTCTATGTGGTTTCCAGGGTAAGAAGTGGAAAACCACTGATTTATGGAGCTGTGTTTCTATTAGTGGCTTATTGTTGTTTTAATTTGCATTTTCCTGATCAATAGTGAAGATAAGCTGCTTTTCCCATGCATATGTGGCGATCTGTATGATCTATGTCTAATCATTTAACCACAATTCTATTACTTTGCTTTTATTTTTCTCACTGATTTGCAGAAGCTCTTTTGTACATTAGAGATAGTAGCTTTTATCTTTTAAGAATGTTTGTAAATATTTTCTGGCAATCTGTCACTTGTCCTTTAAAATTGAAAAGCACTTCAATGATCCCTACATTTACAGAATCTTTTCATTAAAAAGTTTTAAATTGTTCTTCAGTCAAATTTACCAATGACTTTCATTAGGATTTGATATTTCAAGTCTTACTAATAAGGCCTAAGAAAACAGAGCTTTTCTGGGTCGTGAAAGCTGAAGGTAAAGTACATATTCTATGATGCCATCTAAAAAGGTGGGGGAGAAAATAGTCAACATTTCCGCAGAATTTGAAGGCAGTGTTTCATGAAATAAAATACATGAAAAATTGAGTTATCAAAAAAAGTATTTTTAAAAAATTAAATAACATTTAGACTAAAATAATCTGTCTGTAATTTAAGATAAAATGTCAGCTCTAACTACATTTTTGTTTTTCCAATTGTATTACCAACATACTGCAACACCATGCACTGACCATTTTTTCTCACAGATTTAAGATACCTTACTTATCTTATATAATTTTCCACGTAACTATTATCTGGACTGGGTGCTGATGTATTTATCTATCCCTGGATACCATACCGTCTCAAAGGTTACAGCACTGAGGTATTCTGTATTCTAGGTCCATCATTCACTGGCCATGAGACCTCAGTAAACTTCTCTAAACCTCAGTTTCTACTCTGCAGTTTTGTTTTCAGAATTAAATATATAAAGGATAGAAGTAAATAAATTTCCTAGCCCCATGCCTCACATAAAAATAGGCGTTCATAAGTGATTGTTGTTAATATCAGCATAGTGCAGGATGAAATTAGACTACAGGCAAAAGTTAATGATAATAATAAGATAACTATGCATTTTAAAAATACAACAAACTGTTACTCTTTTAATGTTTCCCTGTGTGTTCAAGCTCCAGGGAAACTAGTTCCTGTGGGGAGATCATTCAGATTCTGGTAGATGCTCTGTTCTCCTAGCTAACATGTGAAAAGAGGAAGGAACAAAGATTAACTCATACAGGGCACTCTGGAAAGAGACACTGGGTCAGTAACAAAGAGAAGTGGCACTTCACTGAGATTCCCATAGGCAGGCGCCAAGCTAGTCATTCACAGTTACTTAGCAACATGTAAATGCACAAAAAAGCAGCAAGGTAAAGGCATCAAAAAATCAGGCAGATCTTATTCTCTCACTTACTCATTTATTATTTCTACACTGTGCATTAGTCAAAGAGACAGGGCACCTGGGTGGCTCAGTCAGTTAAGTGGCCAACTTCGACTCAGGTCATAATAGCACGGTTCATGAGTTTGAGCCCCACACGGTTCATGAGTTTGAGCTGTCAGCACAGAGCCTGGATCCTGCTTCAGATTCTGTGTCTCCCTCTCTCTTTGCCCCTCCCCAGCTCACTCTCTCAAAAAAATAAAAAAAAAAAAACATTAAAAAGAATTTTTAACGTACTAGGGAGTATAAAATATGAATACGGATCATACCACCACAAAACAGAATTCATGTCACAACTGAGAACACCTCATTTATATGTCCTCAAAGGTCGCAGAGATCAAAACCTGGGGGGGTAGTAAACCAGAAAAGCTTCCCAGAAGAGAAGCCATTGGAATTAACCTTTAAAAGTTAAATAGGGGGAAAAAATTAAATAGAATTTTCACAGGTAGATACGGGGATAAGAGAGAACCTTTCAGTACGTCAGGGAGGAAACTCCAGGTATGTTGGGAACAATGACAATGCAGATTTTGCTACAAAATAGAATTCTCCTAGAATCGACTCAAAGAAAGGTAAAATCATTGCCATATTGTGGAGGTCCAGGAATGCCAGATTTAAGGACCCCGTGAGAGGCAGTGAGTGTGGGTGGAATGGTTAGTTATCCCTTCGGGAGATGAATCTGGTAATGGTAGTTTAGACGGGGATGGGGCGAGGGGAGAGTGTAATGGACTAGGCTGTGAAGAGGAAATTTTAGCAGCCCAGGTAAGGGAGGAGAGTCTAATCAATAATAGAATCAACGGGAATGGAAGGAAGGGACAGATAATAGAGACTCTGCAGAAGTCTTGAAGACAAGTTGTTGATTAGGTCCAAAGCCTCAGCAGAGATGGAGAGTGAAAGTTATCTCTGAGGTGGTAAGCCTGGTGTACTGGACATAAATAATAGAAATAGATCCAGTTGGGCAGTAAAGGGGGCTGGTGGAGGAAGAGGAAGAGGAAAAGGAAGAGGAAGAGGAAGAGGAAGAGGAAGAGAAGAGAAAGGATATCCACTTTGAACTTGCTCAGTTTGAAACATTCATGATACTATCAGGTGGTAAAGTGTTCAACTTCAGCTCAGGTCATGATCTCAAGGTTCGTGAGTTCGAGTCCTATGTCTGGCTCTGCGCTGAGCTTAGAGCCTGCTTGAGATTCTCTCTCTCTCAAAATAAATAAACTTTAAAAAACAAATCAAGCCAACAGAAGGAAGGTTAGGTAGGGACCTTAGTTTGAATGGTTCAAGAGGTAACCGAGCTTAAAGAAGGTATGAAATGATCTGTGGAAGGCAGAAAAGCAGGCTGCATTCTTCGCCAAATCAAACCCGAGTCTTTTCTTCTTAAATCTTGTCAGATAGCTATAGATGAAACTTCCCAGTTAAAAATTTCAGTAGGTCCCAATATCAGCATAAACAAAGTCACGTCTGGGTTCATGGACCTTAACATTTACAAAACAGACTAAGAGAGTAGGCTACTGTGGAGAACAAGAGCAATATATAAATCATGACTGCCTAACTTTCAAAGGTCATCTGCAAACATACAAATCCTAGATAACACATACTGCCATACACAGGCACAACCAGCACCACGCTCTGTCAGGAGAGTTCAGACACAAGGAACTCTTGCACCAGAGGAAGACTTCACTGCAGTAGATGGTTGGAGAGGAAGGAGAGGGGAGGGGAGGGAAAGGGAAGGGAGGGGGAGGGGGGCGGAGGGAGGGGGGAGGGAGGGAGGGAGGGAGGAAGGAAGGAAGGAAGGAGGAAGGAGGAAGGAAGGAAGGGAGGAAGGGAGGAAGGGAGGAAGGGATGGAGGAAGGAAGGGGAGAGAGAGAAGGACGGAGGGAGGGGGAAAGGAGAAAGGAAAGGAGAAAGGAAAGGAGAAAGGAAAGGAGAAAGGAAAGGAGAAAGGAAAGGAGAAAGGAAAGGAGAAAGGGAAGGGCAGGGCAGGGGAGGGGAGGGGAGGGAAGAAAAGGTGGTTTACAGAATGAAGTCAGAAGAAAACTGAAGTTCCAAATATCTTCTTCAGTCTGACTCAACAGATAAAAATTGAATGATGTGTCAGGATCCTTGCATCCAGTTTCCAGAAGGATAGTTTTAAACTCCACAAGACTGATCACAGGGAAAGTAAAAGTTTCCTGACTCTAGCCACATCAAGTCCCACAGGGAACACAGCTGCCATAGCTACACACTTGCTGAGTGAACATCAGTGACGCTACCCCATTATCTCAGGACTTTCAATCTCACCTTGAAATCCTATTTCTTTGAAGTTATTCTCCTCATTAAATGTAGCAGAGAGAAAAAGAACATTACAAGTGGCAAAAAGATTCAAAGAAGCCATGTCCCGCTGCACCATGCCCTCTGATGCCCAGCACCCTGCACGGTCGCCCCTCTCCAGCACAGCTCTCAGCCTGGGGTTGCTCAAGTGCAGTGAGGGGGTGCACCGCTGAGCACAGATAAATCACTGCCTGTCACACCCAGTACCTAGGCTCCCAAAATGGAAAAACACCTGCAGCACTGAGCACTAGCGACAGAAAATAGGAGGTGGAGAGGACAGAAAAGGAGATGAGAGCCAAGAGAACCTTGTACGCCTGGGCACTGGGGTCACAAAAGCCACGATGGACAGGAAGACCTTCTGTGTGTCTTTCCAGAGATGTGAGCAAAACCATGATAAAAAAACGACAGTAAAGACTGTCCAGGAAACAAGTTTTAAATAGAAGAAGTAGAATTTCTCATATGATCTTATAGTATTCTCGATGGCATTCCCAGACTGCAATCTTCTTTGTAAAAAGTACTGTCATACGCTCTGGTTGCCTATGAAAATAAGATGGTGCTCAAGACGGAGAGCCCTACGGCATCCACGGAACCACCGCAGACAACTTCTACGTTAGCCAGAGGAAGATGGGGAGGGTGAAGGTTGAAATTTTCATGCAGTGGAAGACACTGAGCCAGGCAGGGAGAGAACCATAAGATGGCAAGTCCCACCAGAAGGTTAGGAACTGCAGGACAAGGTACACAGGAAAATTTTAATGCTCTTTCTCATCACATCCCCTGCAGACAGAGGCAAGAGGCAAGAGGCCCCCAGGCTGACTAACAATTTATCACAAGGTAACAGCGTTCTCTGTAGCAACCACTCCATGTCCAGTGCTGTGGTGATGAAGCCATTGCTCACTGCTGCCACCAGGCACAAAACAAATAAAAAGATAGCCATGATGATGGCTCTCTTATCAGTCACTGGAGGTCCTGGAATCATGTCATCTCCATTCATCTCTCCTGTGCACTAGATGGGTCCCAAGACTTCAAGGTCTATTCCTGTTGGGTGGCTCTGGAAGGTCCTGCATGATGTTTACCCCTCCAGCTGCCCCCAACTATAAAGGACAGAATAGAGGACATGGGCTATCTCCTGAGGGTAGAGAGGTTTCTCCTTCGCAACAAAGATGCAAATATTGCTAAGGCTCAGTTTCAAAAGTCTCCCTGCCTGCCCCTGAATTTGCCTGCCCCTTCTCTGCCCACTCTCTGCCCATGTCAACATTAGTGTGAACACTGTATCAGGCAGGCACTTGCATTTAGCATCCCTTACACGGGAGGTTATACTTCTCTACGCTAACACCTACACGACCACACGCCATGGCAGCTCTGCGAGGAAATCCACAGGACGTGCCCTCGACCGACAGTCAGAGCTCACAGCCATCGGCTGGCTGTTCATTCCAGGCATTGTTCTAAATGTTCTCCATCGTGCTAGTTCCCACGTGACCCTATGAAGTAGGTGCTTTTGGAATATCCTCCTGATAGACAAAAAAAAAAAAAAAAAAAAAAAAGCTAAATCCCTACTAAAAGAGGTTAGTCCAAGTCCCATAACTTGTGAACATCAGCATCAAAAAGAATATAGGAGACAATTATATACTATCAGGCAGGTGACTCTTTTGTTATGACATTTTGTAATTAGTGACCTTTAACATGGCATGTCATGGAAGAACCCCTACCAGGACAGCAATGAAACCAATGGGATGTGGCAGAAAGAGTCTTGGATAAGGCATCAAGGCAGGAACTAGTCCAAGTCCCACCCCCCCCCAACCCAGCCATGAGTTACTGGGTAAGGTGTTAGCCCCTCTGAGTCTCAATTTCTCCATCTGTAAGATGCAAGAAATAACATCTGTTCTTATTTTTTTTTAAATAAAGCTCTACACCCAACATGGGGCTCAAACTCATGCCCCCAAGATCAAAAGTTGCATGTTCTTCCAACTGAGCCAGCCAGGGGCCCCAAGTACCACCTGTTCTTTTTGTTGTTGTTGTTGTTCTTGTTTTTTTTTTATTCATTTTTGAGAGAGAGAGAGACAGAGCATGAGTGGGGGAGGGGCAGAGAGAGAAGGAGATAAAGAATCCAAAGCAGGCTCCAGGCTCTGAGCTGTCAGCACAGAGCCCAATGCGGGGCTTGAACCCACAAACCGTGAGATCATAACCTGAGCCAAAGCCAGATACTTAACTGGCTGAACCACTCAGGAGCCCTGAGCATCATCTAATTCAAGACTGAAAAAGAATCTAAGACTAGAATCTCAGTTTTTGGAGTGAAAGAAAACATAAAAATAATTTTAATACAAGAAAGAAATGAGGCCTCAAAGTATAGATTAAGAGTCTCGGCTTAGGTCATAGTTACATGGAAGAAAGATAAAGACCAAACTGATTCCAGGACCAGAGAGCTCTGCCATAGTTAGCGACACATTCTTTACTCTGATCTCCTTCATCCCCAGCTGAAGACCAGATTTTGAGCTTTGTCACAATCACTACCTGTGGATCTTCAGGCTAGGCATTTAACCTTTCTGAAGCTCCCTTTCTTCACCTATAAAATATATGGATCACAAATACGTGTGAATATATCTCTCTACTGTAAATCTGCACAAGCACAAGACAGAATCAAGGTGATTATGACAACTGTTATTATAATAACTACCTGCCATTCCATCCATCCTATGGAGGACAAGTAGTCCAAAGAGAGGTCAGGAGAGCATCAGGGATGCAGGAGAGGTTAGAGCATCCAATCTTGAACTATCTACTTTGACCAGAGGAAGGCAGAGTAAGCAAAGATTATATTTTTCATAGGAATGATTTCAAAGAGTCAAAACAAAAAAGCAAAAAACCCAGCAATTAGGGGAGTACTTACTTACCCAGGTGAATATTAGCAGATTAATGTGTCTACAGGGAGACAGGCAAGCAGAAATAGTTTTCGGTCACATATAGTAGTATGTACTGAAGGCCAGAACCATGTCCTACCAGTTCCATGCACAGAACCCTACAAAGGGAGACTAGAATACAGAAAATGTGGCATCTCTTTCCACTTTCCAGTACACCTAGGACAAAGATGCAGGTGGAATTGTCCTTCCAACAGAGAGACCTTGCTATGGTGAATACCATGTTCCCGGAGGAAGGAAAGATGGGGAACTAAGGTATTTTGTTCACCCTGCCCTTCTGTGAAGACGCAAATCTTCAGGAGATAAAATTCCCAACTGCTCTCTTTGTTAGCCTTAGTCCTCTGGCTGAAATTTGGCCATTGCCCATTGAGCCTTGGAGCAATGGGGCAAACTCTGAGTCTATAGCTCTACAGTCTGGCCAGCCACAAACCTCTTAGTACCGAATCTCATCCTTCCCACCCACCACCTCCAGCTTTGATGGCTTGTAGTATGGGAAGGAGGTGTGCTAACCTTCAAGTTATTCAACAATTTATAGGGTATCTCCCATGTCATTAGGACTCTGGGAAAGGCACTGGGGCCACAAGAGTGACCAGTGAACTGCCCTCGATGTGTTTTCATGCACCAATCATCAATCACAACACTAACTGGCCGCATCCTATTGCAGATTAAGTTATTTCAAATGGGTAAATAATCATTTGTATATAAATATGTGATGTGTTTTATGGTGATTCTTTGATTGTTCGTGCTTTTTGGTTTTGTTCGTTGCATTTTATTTTCCCACATTCAAATTTATCTTCTAAGGTGGACGCCAAATCTGAGAATTTGGAAGTTTTCACAGCTGGTCTTTATATGTGTCGTCATGGGGATGGTACAGGTAGGAATCTCGAGTAGATTCTCTATGTGGGAAACACGTACCTCAGGACTCTCTTGGAGAGGGATGAAAAGGGAGGACTCCCAGGCTGCAGTTGGAAATGTTATGTGGCCTCCTATTCCCCCCCGAGAATTCGGAGAAGAGCTCAGCAGCAGCAGCAGCAGAGCAGCAGCAGAGGCTTCACTGCGGGATAACAAAGACCCTGTATTGTATGTTGCAATGGAGACGTGAGTCAGTGAAAAAGGCGGAGCTATCGTTACGTCTCAGGAATAATCTGATAAGTCTGACTATGCCAAAGGGAATGGTGGCCTACTAGGATGAAAAGGCAGGCTGGAAGAGTTCACTGGAAGCCTTAAAAGTCAGGATGAGCTACTGGGTTGTGTTTTTGGTCAAGATGGGAGCCACCAAGTGTTTGGGGGACTCTTCAGAGCTAAAACCTAGGAAAGGGAGGCTAAGAACATCAACCAATCAAGAAGTCCTAAGAGAAGCCCACGAGACATGGCAGAACTCAAAGGGCTGTGAACATGTTACGGGATATGAGGGTTGCACCACCATCCCCTCCCCACTCAGGACATTCAGTAAAGTTCTGGAGCTCTGCACAGGGAAAGGCAGTCTTCCAGGGGCTTCCAGATGAGTAGAAGGGATGGCAGAGACAGACACCCCTGAGGCTCTTGCCTTCAGCTGCCCCTACCCAACTCTTTTCTAGTCTTTTGGTCTCTGTATATTTCTAAAGCAAATTCCATCAGAAAAAAAAAAAAAAAAAAAAAGTTTATGAGCATGCATCCAACCATATGTGTCTTTATTTACCTTAATTACATGCATGTACTACTTTATTAATACATTCTATAC
This sequence comes from Paguma larvata, assembly GCA_030068075.1. Classification (NCBI taxonomy): domain Eukaryota; kingdom Metazoa; phylum Chordata; class Mammalia; order Carnivora; family Viverridae; genus Paguma; species Paguma larvata. The sequence continues at coordinate 92,040,255 of CM057834.1, read as the reverse complement.
ATCATAAAATACACATAAAATATAGGAACTAAAAGGATGAAATAAAAATAAACGGAAATTAGAGCTGCCACACTTTTCTTTGTGCATTCAGCGCATCACTGTGCACACAACTCTGAGATGCAAACACCCCAATGTGGAGACTCCCCTGCTAGGCACTGGCATTCAGGACCCACCTCCTAGGTGAAGAGAGAGGAAAGGCAGGATTATCAAAATTAAGAACTAAAGCAAATTTGTTTTGTTTTCCTTCTCTATCTTCTGTTGGCCAAAACCTAAAAGCATTTCCACATCACATCAGACAATTCCTTTTAATTCAACATATAGCAAACACAACAAAGTCATGGGCAGGGCCTAGAATGGCACAAAACTCATATATACATACCCTCAGCCTTTCATGGGATCAAACTGAAAAGGCTGGGTAGAATCCGTCATAAGCAGGGCACCAAAGAAGGGAATGGCCGAGAATGGCAGACAAAGGAAAGAAGGAGGTTCCAGATGGGCCAAATTACTGGGCTGGAGTACAGAGACCAAGCTGACAGCAGAGCAGTAACAAGGAGGGCAGGTGTATGGGATATTGTGGGACAATCAATGCCACCATTAAAATGTACTTCAGGTTAACCACAGAGACAAGCAACAACAATTACAAGTCTTCTGTAAAGGGATTCAGACCGAGATAATGCTTGGAAAACTCTATTACGGCTGCTCATATAGAAGGTATGAGAGGTCTGTGAGGCAATGAGGCCACCGCCCCAGCCCAGAGTGGTTTGGAACCCAAACTGGGGACTCAGAGCAGTCCAGGGATGGCAGGAACAAAATGGGGTACAAAAAGAATTAATGCAGCATGGAAGGAATGGGAAAGTAAGAGGGAAATGAAAAGGGAGAAGAACGGTGACCAAACTTTGGGGGTTCTAGCCACTTACAGGCTTGTCCACTGATCATAGTTATTGATACTGATAACTTGAGATAAACCTGCCTTTGTCCAGAACTTTCCAAAGCCTGGTCTTCAGCGCCTTTCTCAGCTTGGGGCTGCTTAGCACCAGGATGCTGGAGTGCAAACAGATACCTGTGTAGGTCACCACTTCCCAGGCCCAGCGCCAGTGACCCTGGAAGGTTGTGATTTTCAAAGCAACGACAATCAGGGACAGAATATATGATGTATAGAAGACAAGGAAGAAGGCAAATGACTTCAGGGCCATGATGTGAGCCTGGGTGCTGGGATCACATGGACCCGGTCTACGATCCCTCATCTGCCCCAAGTGCCGGTGCAAGGAGAACATGAGCAAAAGCATGGACACCATGAACAGAAGGAATGGGATCAACCACATAACTATTACATAAGGTTGGAGAAAGTGCCGTAAGATCTGTACTCTATATGCCAGGGTCCTGTTTCCTTGGGAACTCTGGGAGGCAGAGGCAGTCATCTGCATAAGAAATATACTCCTAATGATTGGTGAGATGACCATCAGACCAGCCACGAGCAGGGAGACCAGCAGCAGCCTGGGCACTGACCGAGAAATCCTCCACTTCAGCCAGAAGAAGACAGGGTGGGAGAAGATGGCGATCTTCACGCAGTAGAAGACAGCAAGCCAGGCAGTGAGCCAGGAAGAGAGAGTGTTGAAGAAGTTCCAGGGGATGTTGAAACACTCCATTATGGAATGAAAATCAAAGAAGGTCAACAGGTTGTTCAGGATGGCCATTCCATGCAGGCAGAACCGGGAGGCGGCCAAGGAGGCCACAATCATGTCACCCGCGGGCAGCATCCGGCATCGCACCCACTCCCTGCCCAACACAGTAACCATGAAGCCATTCTGCAACATTGCAGCCAGTGACTGCATGAAGAAGAGGACCATGAAGATCAATGCAGGTGAGGGCATCCTCTCCAGGCAGTTCTGATCATACTGGGACGCATCCAAAGGGAAAAACAGCTTCTCTGGCCAAGCCACTCTATTGAGACCAGGGATCCAGAAAGCTTTCTCCTTGGATTCATGCAAAAGCCTAGCTGCCAGCAAACCTCTCCAGTCCTCTAGGAACTCACAGGAAAAGTGGATCCCTGTGATCTCTCTTGGCATGCAAATCACTCCCAGCTCAATAACTCCCTGCGTCTATTTGCCTAACCTGTATTTGCCTGTCCCTTACCAGAGTCAAAGGCAGGGAGATGTTAACAGAAGAGAGGCTCCAGGAGCGACTGAAAATACTCATACGTGGTACTTTATTTCTTAACCATACATACTATTTCTTTCCTAACTTTTCCTCAAATGATGCTCTAATCCTTGTTTGGCTCTCCCAACCAAAACGTTTCTGGACCCTTCATGTCCCTGTTTAGTATTTTATTCAGTAGCCTATTTGGATTACATTAAGGCCCACCTCTTAAATGGGTGGAGTAAGAAGTCATTCATATGCACAAGTACAAGGAAAAGGCTCATTTTCTCCTCCATTGACTGTTCATACTGCCTAAAATTTCACTGGAGGCTCTATATTGAAGTTTGAGGAGTCTCCAGTTAAAATGTGAATTTCCCTGACATGTTAGCATCAAATCTGTTAGCCATTAATGCTTTAGCTTCAATGTGCTTGGCAAACCAAAATTAACTCCTTTCCTAAGAAGGCCATGAGGAAATGAGAGGAGAGAAGGTAAGTCATGAGAAGAAGGGAAAGACGGAGAAGGGAAACTGGGAGAGCAGATCCAGAACAGACACAACAGAAGCCAAGGAAGCAAGAGTGTGGATGACGAAAGGAGCTCTGAATGAGCCCATTAGGTAGGGAGTTGGGAGGAGGGGAACAATAAGAGAATAACAGCAACCTGTTCAAAACACCTTGCCATTTCCAAGGTGACTGCACACATTTCATTTTGCCTCTACCACCAACCACACAGGGACACTGGTTCAGATCACAGAGCAATGAAGCAGAATCCAACTAAGGTGGGTTTTAAAGGGGCAAGAATGCTTAAGAACATGAAAAAGAAACGAGCCAAGGGGAGAGAGGGGAGAGAGGGGACAGAGGGGACAGAGGGAAGAGAGGAGGGTAGAAGGAAGCAGAGGCGCAAATAGAGGAGAAGGGAAAGGAGTCTCCTCTTCCAATATCAAAGATCCTGGAGCCACAGTCCTCCCCAAGGCCACTCACAAGTGACATGGTCTCACTTCATAGTGAGAGGTCTATTGTGAAAGATGAAAGAGAGTAACGACAAGAATAAACATTTACAGAGACCTCAGGAAAAAGAGGTTTGGCTCCATCTCAAATACGGCATTTACTTGAAGAGCTGCTTCCATTTTCTCAAAAGATTGCCAACGAGCAGATCATCGACTCTGATCAATGGTTTTGCAACACGGCTTCAGTGACTTGATTTAGTTCTTTGTGTTTTTCCCCAGGCTTCTCCTTGAAGACAGCAGTTCTGAGTGGCTCCTGCACATTTCACAATATTGTGGCTCTTCTTGGAATCCTCAGGTGAAAAGCTGGCTTCATGATGTCATCAAGAAGCAAGCTGAGGCCATAGCACACACGCCCTGCTGTGATCGCATGCAATGAGTGTCCCCGGTGTGCTCACAGGCAACCTTAAGACTTCTCTGGTCATCAAAGCAGATTCTTTTCCAGAAAGGGATTTTCTCAGGACGCTTCCACAGTTGGCAGCTCTACAAGGTGACGTTTTCTCTTGTCTCCACACTCCTCTGTAAGCAGGTGGAGGGAGTGCCCTTCCTTCCACAGGCGCCCCTTCATCTACCTCTCCGCTCCATGAGATGCGTCCTAGCGAGGTCCCATGTCCCATGCAGAGTTGGCCTCAAAAAGAGGCCGCAAGCAAGACAACTCTCTTCATTGTTTTTGAGAGTCTTTCCAATGCGCAACACCAGTCGAAATACAAGGTGTTTCTCACCAGTTTGGGTCGTTTCTGTTTTCTAAAGGCGCCTCATACCTGAAAATAAAACTGATGAATCCTTTTCTGTAGCACAGTTGGCAAAAAGAATTTTAGCATGATGCCCGAGTCCCCTGTGAAATTATGCTGATGTCAACACGTGACAGCAGGACAATTCTGAAGAGACCTACCGCCACCTCCTTCATTTTGACTCTACACTAGTAGAGGATTTTTTTGGCTTCTGTTCATTAGGGAGGGTTTTTTTGCTTTATTTTTTCTTATTACGTTAAAAAACACACTGGATCACCTTAGTGATACGTGAAAATACGTATTCCATTTAACAGCATTTGTAAATCTTGGTGTCCATCTCCCACTGGACCTTTGAGTGACCTGCAGTGTGCAAGTATTTCCACATACTTCCATGGTTTCAACAGGTAACTGATGGCCTGTGCCAAGGAAAGGTGGAGCGGGAAGGAACTAACAATGTTTTTAAAGGCTAGACTCTGCATAAACAGGAAGCTAAATTATGCACTAATAATGATTTCCATGCAGAATAAACTCCCAATGCTTTTCTGGCCCCACAGACTCCTTCTCATTCATACAGTCAGGTAAATAATTTTGAATAAACACTGGATCTAATAGCAATCCAGTGTAAAACAGAATATTAGCTTTCTGAAAGTAAATCTGAGAGTTTACAACATCTTCAACTATCAAAATATATAAGCATAATTAAATATTGCTTAATTTTCAGGTAAATTTATGCAATTTCCTTTCAAATAAAAAAATAGCATTCTAAAGCTATTTTTACAATAATAAAGCTAGCCTACAAGGAGGTGTAGTAGAGTCCAATTTTATTCAAGTTCAAAAAATTTTAGTCTTTTTTTTTTTTTTGACATGCACCATTTGAGCAATGAGGAGCAATAAAATTAATCTTTAAAGGGATAAATCGGGTGCCTTGGTGGCTCAGTCAGTTAAGTGTCCAATTTCAGCTCAGGTCATGATCTCACAGTCGGTGAGTTCGAGCCCCACAGCAGGCTCTGTGCTGACACCTCAGAGCCTGGAGCCTGCTTTGGAGTCTGTATCTCCCTCTATCTCTGTCCCTTCCCTGCTCGCACTCTGTCTCTGTCTTTCAAAAATAAACAAATGTTAAAAAAAATTTTTTGATATTTAAAGGGATAAATCAATGCTCCTTCCAAAATGTCATAAACTTCACTCAAATGTCTAACATCTGCTAGAGGGATAGATCATGCTCAACTCCTAAATCAGTGATTTATAAACCATGCCGTGCAGGGGGTTCTCATGGTAGACAAGGGGCAAGATGAGAAGTGCAACCACAGCTATCTCTCCTCTTCAAACAGAGCGGCTTTGCCTATATCTAGTTCATATGCTAATATGTACGTGTACACACACACACACACACACACACGTTCTGTGTGAGATCTCAGTTAACGACAGGACTCCAGGGGTGCCTGCATGGCTCAGTCCCATTAAGCATAAGACTTCAACTCAGGTTATGATTTCACGGTTTGCTGCTGTCAGCACAGAACCCGCTTCGGATCCTCTGCCCTCCTCTCTCTCTGCCCCTTCCCCACTGGTTCTCTCTCTCTCTCAAAATAAATAGACTTAAAAAAAAAAAAAAAGACAAGACACCACTACAAAAAGCAAAATTGGAGCTTATGTCTTAGATCAAAAGTCATCAAGAGGAAAAGAGACTGAATCCCTACATCTTCTTTCACCCCCTCCCCAAAACTCTTCTAAATTGATGTACAGAGATTTTTAGAAACTACTTTTCAAGGCTTCAGTCTACAAGAACAGAATGAGGGAAGAAAAAAAAAAAACCCACTGGAAAGTAGATGGACAAGTAGCCAAAAACATAGCAGATCTGAGAAAACCAAATCCTATGCAAACAGAAAGAAAAGTCAAGAACTAACCTGACTTTTACTCAGGATTTTCAGTACCAGGTGCCTCTAGAGAAAGCATCTGTTATAAGTCAGATTCAGATTCAGATTGCCAGATCACTTCTCCCTTCTTCGTAACTGGGCAACCACTCCTCTCCAGCCCTAAGGAAAGACTGGACGTTATTCCCGGAGAACACAAAACAGGATCTTCTCGGTGAACACCAAACACATCTTGAGGCAAGGGTACACTGAAAACAGACACACTGGCTAAACAAACACTTTTCCCTTCCTTGGCTTCCAGAACACTGGCACCCAGGCGTCAGTTTCCGGGGATGAAACGAGTGTGTAGGCTTTTCTAAGAATCCAAGCATTCCAAGAGGAAGATCTACAGACACTGATATCAGAGATTCCTCAAATAATTAGCCCAGTCATTCACTTTACAGTGAGGCCTGGGGCAAGTTCACAGTCTCCAGTAGGCCCTTCCAGTCACTCAGCTTGAGCCTGAGTATCCAAGAAAAGGTGGAAGATAAAACGGAAACAAAGCAACAAAAGAGCTACTTGTGGGGAAATCATCAATGCAAGGAGAAAAAAACCTTTCCTCCCCTAAATCTATATTCTCAGAGAGTTCAGAGAATCCAACACAACCATACAATATAACAAGATGTTGTTAAAAGGAAATATTAAATTTTTTTAAATTTTTCAAATTTTACTCAAATAAAAAACATGACCTCTGAAATTAAACTCAATTCAATGGGCACCTGGGTGGCGTCCGACTTCGGCTCAGGTCATGATCTCAAGGTTCATGAGTTTGAGCCCTGCGTTGGGCTCGGTGCTGACAGCTCTGAGCTCAGAGCCCGGAGCCTGCTTTGGATTCTGTGTCTCCCTCTCTGCCCCTCCCCCACTCACACTCTGTCTCTCTCTCTCTCTCTCTCTCTCTCTAAAATAAAAAAACATTTAAAAAAAATTTTTTAACTCAATATAAAAGACGGAGATAAGGGGCGCCTGGGTGGCTCAGTCGGTTAAGCGTCCCACTCACGGTACCAGCTCAGGCCACGTTCTCTCAGTCTGGAGATTAAGCTCCCTTTCAGCTCAGGACTGAGCGCTGAGCATGGAGCCTGCTTGGGATTTTCTCTCTCCCTCTCTCTCTGCTCCTCTGCCACTCACTCACTCACCCTCTCTCTCAAAATCAATAAATAAACATTAAAAAAAATGGAAGATAAAATTTATAAAACATCTTAGAAAGTAGAGTCAAAAAAAAAACTGTAGGTGAAAAACAAAGAGAATGCTAATCCAGCATACGCAGAATCCAACTAACAGAGATTCCAAAAGGAAAGAAATAATAAATGGAGGAGGAAATCCCAGCAACAAAATAACTGTAAAGAAAAATCCCAGAACTAGAGGACATAAGCTTTCCTATTAAAAGCGCCCCCCCAAGTATCTGGGTCATCATAAAGTCTCAGAATAGAGAACATAAAGAGTAAATCTGGGGCGCCTGAATGGCTCAGTCGGATAAGCGTCTGACTCTTGATTTTGGCTCACATCATCATCCCATGGGTTTGAGAGTTCAAGCTCCAAGTTGGGCTCCACGCTGACAGTGTGGAGACTGCTTGGGATTCTCTCTCTCTCCTCTCTCTCTGCCCCTCACCCACTCTCTCTCTCAAACAAAAAAAAAATACACTTAAAATTTTATTAAAAAAAATAATAATAAAGATCCTACAAGATCTAAGGAAGGCAAGAAGTGAGGAATATACCACATTCAAAATATTAGCAATTCGAGTATTTTTTAGACTTTTAAAAGGTACTTTTGGAAAGTAGAAGGAACTGCAACAGTCATCTCTAACCTAGAATTTCCTATCTGGATACTCAAGTGCAAGGGCAAAATAAAGACTTTTCAGACAAGCCAAGTCTCACAAACAGTTTACTTTCTGTATACTCTTTCCCTGGGAACCACTTCTCCAAAGCTAGAGCATATCGAGATAAAGGCAGACACGGAGAACAGACGATGCAAGGTCCAGGAGGAATGGGAGGGCACAGGGGATCACCAGGACAACCGTAAGGGCTGACCTCAGGGGAGGGAGGTGCACCGAGCATCAGGGGCAATTCCAAACTGGAACACAACAAGAGGCCCCAGGAGACATGCTCTCAGGCAAATAAAATCTTAGACTATTAAACGTTTCCAAAATTGCTGAGACGGATTTAGACAACTGATGAAAAAGTTCGAAAGCAAAAAGCAAATGTAATGAGGCAATTATTAACTCAGCAGAAAACAAAAATTTGTATGGGAAAGAAAAAGTAATTGTGGAATACACAGGTCCACCGTGAATAACTTTTACCTGGTCATTGAAAGAAAACTTGTTCTGGGGCACCTGGGTGGCTCAGTCGGTAGAGCGTCCCACTCTTGATTTCAGCTCAGGTCATGATCGCACAGTTGGTGAGATGGAGCCCTATATCAGGCTCCACACTGACAGTGCAGAGCCTGCTTGAGATCCTCTCTCTCTCTCTCTCTCTCTCTCTCTCTCTCTCACACACACACACACACACACACTCTGTCCCTCCCACGCATTCTCTCCCTCAAAATAAATAAATTAACTTAAACTGGTGGAAATATCTAGCTCTTTAAACTACAGGTATATATAATTTGATAAAATCTTAAGAAAAAAATGAGAAAAGATAACGAGCAGAGGCCTACAAGCAAATATAGCCAAACTATTCCTCCTTAGTTTTCATAAACAACAGTGCTTCCTAGAAGCACAGATTCCTTTTCCTCTTGCAATTAAGTATTGGGCTGCTGTCCTCCATAAACAAGAATTAGAATGATCTAATATTACTCATAATCTTATTAAAATCTTCCAAGTATGTGTTTTTCATAATCATTTGGAGGAAGAAAGGGCAGAAGTCAATATATGAGTCATGTTTCTAAAATGGCTTAATCATTCTGCTAGAAAAAAAGCATGCTCTAAAATTTTCCATTTTTCAAACAGTGATTATTCTCCTAGTTTTTCCTCTCTTCACATCCCTCCATCTTGCCCCTCCTGAGATTCTCAAACAGCCCCCACCCAGCATTCACCATACACCTTCCAGGAGGCAGAGGGCGTAAAGGGCAGGTAGGTGGTAGTAGGTTATGAAACACTTCCTAGGAAGAGGCCAAAATGAGCTGACCTATATACCACGATCGGGGGTGTGACAGTCCCGGGAACTGGTGGATAAGTAAGGAGGCAAAAGAAGAACACAGCATCCACTGTGTTCCCACCATGATGTAGGATCTCACATGTTTCCTCTTAACCCCAGTAAAGGAGGGGCACCTGAGTGGCTCAGACCGCTGAGCATCCAACTCTTGGTTTCAGCTCAGGTCATGATCTCCTGGTTCGTAGGATCAAGCTTCACATCAGGCTCCACACCGTCACTACAGAGCTCGCTTGGGATTCTCTCCCTTTCTCTTTTTCTCTCTCTCAAAAAATAAATAAAACTAAGAAAAAAAAAGAGCCTCAACAAAGGTGTTTAAAAACGCATTCCCAATCTTCCTGCGACTCCTGACAATCCCCTCAGAAAGGTCCCATCACCTTGCATCTGCAGAAGTGAAGGAAAGAGAGGGATTCCAGTGGTCTACAGTGGAGAGTTTCCAACCGGGTAAACCCAGAGAAGGACTTTGGGATAGGTGCAGGAACACTGGGTGACAGTGTGTGGACCCAGCAGGGACTGGGTCCTGGGCTCCCAGGAAGTAGGCTGGTAGACTGGTCATTTTTCCCCATCAGATCATGGTAATAAAAGTCAGGAGAGATTTTGTTTTTTTAATCAACAAGGTATTAAGTAGGGAGCTCTAGGAAAGAAATACAATCTCATATTGAGTCACATTCACTGCAAACCTATTCTGGAGTGGTGTTATGCTAAGCACATTTGCATACATCATTTTCTCATTTAATCAGATTCAAGGATGCCGTACGTGCTCCAGATTTTGCTCTTTCGTATTAGATTCGCTGTCTATACCTTTGTGTTTTTCCTCAGAAAAATACAGTGAATCTGTTGCCACTGAGCCTCTGCCCAGAACGGAAGATCAGCACACCACGTCACTGCACCATGTTTTCCATCACCCGGTGAGGCCAAAACAAGCCAGCCAAACAAACCATCTCCTTGCCATTTTTCAGTGACCGAGTCTCGGATTTCTGAACCGAGATTGCTGTGTGGAAGAATGAACGAGTGTCTTCTCATCTTCCTGTTTCTCCTCTTCCCCATAATATTTCTTATTTGCCACCAGGCGACAATGAGTAAATACACCCATGCAGGCAAACATCAGAGAATCTAAGAAAATATCATGACATTCCAAAGAAAGCTATAAAAATACAATGCTCATCATAACATTCCACAAGTTTAAATTAACTCAGGGCTGGTTTGTTGTAAAGGGCACATGATTTAGATTTGGAAGACCTGGGCTTGATTTTATTTCTGTCACTTTCTCAACCCACAACCTACAATTGTCTCCTCCTCTTGTTTCACCTCGGTGTGTACAACACTGTAACAATAAGTACTTGCAAATCTGTGAACATTCTATGAGGCAATACACACAAAAATATTTTTGTCCATTGCTAAGCCCTATATATTAGTCACTTAGTAACACAGGCACAACTCAGGAAAGATAACGCAGACAAAGCAAAAGAAACACAATGCAAACTCCTTGCTATCAGTCTATTCATTTCATTTTCTGAAGGGAAACTCACTCCCACGACATTCTTGCTCCAAAGTCTTTCCTCATTTACAAAAAACTGCCTTTTCTGTCCCTTAATTATGAACAAATCTCAGGTCTTTTAACAGCTTCTTTGTCATGTTTTGGAACCCTGCTTCTCTTAGAACAGGCAGGTGCACCTGCTGCACCTGCGGCTTTTCCAAGGGGTCTCTCTCGTGGAATGGACGTCACAAATTAGACTAAATGTCCTCAAAGCTCCCTGCCAGCCTGAACGTCCGTATTTCTGACCCTCCTCTCTCTTTCCCAGTCACTGTCTGGGATCTTCAATCTCCTTTTCTTTTCCCATCAGTCTCTGGAACAAGTTCAACTTCACAAGCTCTCCAAGAAACACCTTCGAGCTACTCATAATTTTCGATATGCACAGTTAAGACACATGAATTTAAAAAAATCAATCTAATAACAATTCCTGATATCTTACTCTTAACTTGACATCTGGGCAAGTAGTGGCATCCCCACTAGCAAGGTGTCCCACCAGACGTCATCCCTCACAGTAGGAATTGTGAGTTAAATTATGGTAGAGGAGTCGCACGCCCTGAGGAGAGCCTCTTTGGAGGAGGAAGGTGGGCTCTTTGAAACCGTGACTGCGCCACCTACCTCGGAGGGACGAGTACGAATGACCGACACCTCAGGAGGACTGCATTCCTAGAGATGGACAGGAAGCCAGGAACCAGAAGCCGCTCTGAGCCAGTTGTGGAAACCGCCTGGAAAAGAGGAAAGAGGTGAAATAGAAATAGCCATCTTCTAGGGAAGCCGCACTTCACGTCCCCACTCGCGTGTGAGGGCACCTGGGCTGAAATGACCTGGGGAGTCATCTGTCCCTGAAGAGCTGTTCTGACGTGCATAAAAAGACATAGATAAGGATGCTCTTCACCTCTTTGTTTAAACAGCAAAAATCTAGACAAAATAATGTCATCATGAGATCAGTTCTTACTGAGGACAGTGTCACCCTCCCTGAAAGACAGTTATGAAATTCACGTGGGTGTTTTGATTTGTACCATCTTTGGGGTTACTACTGGCATTTACTGTTCGGGGGCCATGACGTACCCCACGCAATGAAGAATTTCCCCCAGCCAGCAAGAACTTCGGGGTCCCGCCAAACACTCGTGTAGGTGAAAAACACCTGAGCCAAGAATTTAACTCAGCTATATATAAACACGAAGCGATTTCTACATGATTTTTTATATGCGATGATTTTTCTTCTAAGAATGGAACCACCAAATAAACTGACGTGTTAGGACTTTGTTGAGTTTGAATCTTTACCACGAGTTGTTCATCATCTCAGAGAAACCCTGAAATCAATGGCAACATCACCCAACGTATTTAAAACAGCAACAAACACACCTAAATCTGTCTGCATTTGGGACTGTAGCACTCACTTGAGTCGATACTTGGTGCAGCATCTGTCTACTTGATGATGTCATTGGCAGTGTGCATGAGTCATCTACATGTCAACGTAACATATCAGCTTATTATAAATAGCTTTTCTTTATAGCATTATGTCACAGTTGGAACATTATATAGATTTTAAGTCATGTTTTAAGTAAATCGTAGTATTTATGAATTTCATTTTAGAATAATAAGGGAGGCATTTCCCAACATTTTATGAAAAGGGGACATTGGTCCAGACAGAGTATCTTTAATTAAATAAAACTATACGTTATACTATGGAATACTCTGCAACAGTCTTAAGGATTAGTTGGATCTATATAACCGATATGGAGAAATCTCTAAGATAGCTGAGTAAAGAAAGCTGTTTCAGGGAAATTTATACAGCACGTATAGCTGATACCACTTTAGATAAATATATGTACATGCAAAACCATAAACCTATATATGATGATATACAATACACACACAGAGAGAAAAAACGCACGGAGAAAACATCTGAAAGTTTACAAAAGAGCCGATAACAAGGGGACAGAATCAGGAATGGTGATGATCAAGGTGGGTTTCCACTCTATCTGTAATGCCTGAATGTGTACACAGAGAATGAATGCAGGTATCCATAGCATAGTTAAAAATCGGCAAAATAAATGGGCGCCTTTGTGGCTCAGCTGGTTGGGTGTCCAACTTCAGCTCAGGTCATGATCTCATAGTCCATGAGTTCGAGTCCAACGTTAGGCTCTATGCTCATAGCTTGGAACCTGCTTCTGACTCTGTGTCTCCCTTTCTCTCTCTGCCGTTCCCCTGCTTGCCCTCTCTCTCTCTCTCTCTCTCTCTCAAAAATAAACATTTTTTAAAACTTGCTGAAATAAAAATTTTGAAAAGAACTGCCTGGGGGGGGAAAGCGATGGCCAAGTTGTCCCAGCTTCACTCGTGTGTTCCTGGCCTGAACCTCAGGGCACCCCTTGCGCACGATCAGCTAGAAGGACTTCATAGGCGCTGAGCGCTCCCTGTGCTCTGAACCCAGGCTGTGACGCCCTGACCCCCTGAGCACTGGTTGGCCACGCCTGTATTACTGCATCCTTCTGCACAAGGGACGGGGACAGAAAGCTCTGACTTGGGTCCAACCTAAGTTGACTCCAGTCAACGGTGTGCCACTCCAGGGGACGGTGCTGCATTATCTCCATTAGCCACGAAGGAGGTCATAAACCTTCACCCAGTATAGAAAGGTCAATTTTATGCAGCCGTCAAGGTAGGGCTGAGCCAAACTGGGCTCCCTCCAGCTCCAGGTCAAGACTGGATTAAGCATTTGGACACCTCAGACACGGAATAAGGGGCGGGAGGGTTGGGGGGAACTCCTGGGACTTCTCTCCTTACAATAAGGGAGAGGGCTTGAGGCACTCTGAAGAAGTGGGGCAACCTGGGAGGGGGGGTGGTTATGGTCGGCAAAAACAGCCCCCCTCCAGAACTCACGGGTGACTGTCAATAATAAGTACAACAAAAAAATTTTAAAGTCACCCTTTGATAAGGCAGCTAGGGCAGTAGAAGAGTACATTTACATAGTCCAGTTTAGAAGACACTCTTAACAGGAAAAAAAAAATCACATTTGTATGTAGTAGTAACAGCGATTTCCCCAGGTCGCAAAAGCCTGGGGGGCAAATGACACATCTCAATGGCACTAGGCTCTGCACACCCTGCCAGCCAGTCTGTTCTGTGGATCTCCACACCCGTCCCGGCATGAGCCTCCCCGCCCCCACACAGCTGTTGCTGTCCATCCTGGCCACTGCTGTGTCTGCCCACGTCCCCACATCACCACCTGTGCCCTGTGACTCCCAGACTTAGCAGAGGGTCCTACCTCCAAGGAACCGGCTTTTTCCCTCAACTTTAGAAAGTAAAGCTTTTAAGTGATGGCACAGAACTTTCTTCCTTCTGGAGATGTGCTTTAGACGGGCAGCTCAGGACCAGGACACCTGGAGAAGCGTCCTTGATGACAAGACCGGTGTGCCATGACAGCTCACCTTCCCTCTTCCAGGCGTCCCCCTAGTAGCATTCTTTACTGCTCCTTGAGTTTTTACACAATGGAAACCCCAGAGTCCCCAGAAACTACCCATCACCAGCCAACTCTTCACATAAATAATTTCTGGTGTCTACGCAGATACACAAGCATTAAAAGTAGTGATTGAGAGTGTGAGTTGTGGTGTCAGACCACCTGCGCTGGAAGATCACCTTTACCATGACTAGCCATAGGACCTTGGGCAGGTCACTCGGCCTCCTGCATTTCAGCCTCCTCGCCTGCACACGAGCATACCACACAGACTTCTTACAAAGACTATATGGAAATGTACGGAAAGTGCTTAGCACAGTTCTGGTTCACATGAGAACTCCAAGAGCCATCGGTGCTCTGCCCCCGGCCACCTGGAGAGGTGTGCAGAAGCAGTGCCCGCCACAACTCTCCCACGCAGCAATGTCGAAGACCTGCATTCTGACTTCTAGACAGTCTCCTGTCTTTAGTATTGCCTTCTCATCTCAGAATTCTTCCATAAAGAGCCAGAATTCTGAAATTATGCTGGATGGACTGTGACTTTGTTTCTGGGACCTAATAAACATAATTCGCAGAAACGAAGATCTTAATACAAGGCGGGGTGGGGGTGAGGTTAGGAGATCATGGTAAGGTCCTGACCCCCTGGCTCAAAGCCAAAAGACCTCAATAGACTTGCCTAGGGTCGACTAGCTAGGAAAGGATGGAGGATCAAAGGCAATAGGGAGTCAGGATTACCCAGTTAAATGAGGATATTTTGTCACTTCCACTGCGTGTGAACCTCCAAGGTCCCTGGTATCAAACTCTCGACTCCCTAAGGGTCACGAGAGTTTCTGGACAATAATTACGTTTGTTCACTGCTGTTCCCACAGGTCAGTTACAATTCGAAGCTTCCTCAAGACTTAGCGATGAAGGTAACAAAAATTACAGTAATGACAAGGTTAATGCCATTTTTCTGTTAGTCTGTTGGTTTTCTTTTTGGTTCTGAGGATTGCAAAATGACAGCCAGAGCGGTACTTCAAGCTGGGAAAGTGATAAAGGAAGAGGGGACGACAGACCCTCACCGGGAAATAAAAGACAGGGAAGAACGGAGTAAACTAGGCCCCTCTTCCAGATAAATACCACCTTCGGGCAGGTGGCCAGGCCCACAGGGAGGACTTTGAAGATCCTGGCACTCAGGGAGAGAGCTGGAGAGCAAAGAAGCAGCAGACAGTGACCTTTATTTTCAATCCAGCTAGACTGTGCGGAGATATAAAGCAAAACCTACGTCACAGAGCAAGAGCACAGAGCAAAACATGGGGCTCAGAAGAGCACACAGCAGGAATAGAACACATTAAATTGAGAAAAAAAAAATCAGTATAGTTGAAATTTTCATCCATTTCATTCTCTTATCAAGCAGCAGAGCAAACAAAAAGATTGACCTGATCACGGGAACAGTCCTTGGCATCCTATGCTTCCAAGAAAACCAAGAATCTGAATCCAAAAGCACCACATAAGGACTTAATTTTGGGGGGAGACAAGAAGGCCACACCCCATGTCCTCCCTCACTGCTAATCTTCATAAATGTCCCCTTCAAGCACGTGGGCCATTTTTCATCGATGTTCTACTCCGGACAGCACCTGCCATGTCTTGACTTCCTCTCTTGCCCTCTCTCACACCAGCTTCTGCCTGGCCTCCCTGGTTTCCTACCTCTTACTTACCACCACCAACTCCTTTTCCCAGTCTCCCCAGCCACGCACCCCACTCAGCCAGACAAAATCCTAACCAATCATTCCGACTCAAACGAGTCTGCCCCCAACTCTGATGTGTGGGCTTTTTTCCTCACGCCACCAGGCAAGTCTACCAGGAGACAGTGTCAGATCCCCAAGGCTGCAGGCTCAGTCCCACAAGACTGCCCCCCACTCCAGATACCAAAGCAAGTCCAAGTTGTCCCCTGTGCTCCTGCAAATCAGAGGCTATAAATCAGAGGTTCTCCTGCCCCCTCCCCAGGGGGCACCTCACAGAACTCAGGAAAACAGTTTCCTTACTAGATTAGCAGTTTATTATAAAAGGGCAGAACTCAGAAAGAGCCCAATGGGAGAGGTGCATAGGATGCACTTCCCATAGGTGTGTGGGAAGGGGCTTGGAGCTCCCGTGCTGTCTCTGGACACACCACTTTCTGGCCTTTCCACGTATTCACCAACCTGGAAGCTCGTGAAGCCCTTTATTTTGGGTTTATATCGAGGCTTCCAGGCCCTCTCCCCTCCCAGGAAGTCAGGGTAGGGCTGAAAGTTTGAACCCAAAGATCTCTGATTGGCTCCCCTGGCAGCCAGCCACTGCAGGTGAACTAGGAGCTTTTCCAAATGTCACTCGTTAACATGACAAAAGACACCTTTAACACTCCTCGCACAGGAAATTCCAAGGTTTTCAGGAGGCCTATGCCAGACCAAATACATGTTTCTTACCATATGCAGCAATATCATACTGATTCATCATCATTTTCTCTAAAGCACTTTCCAGAGGACAGAAATCCCTTCCAGCACACCCACTCCCACAGAGATAGTGTTCTAAAATCAAAAATGTGACTCTCACCACCGTGAGTCTGTATGAAATGGTGAACTTCCCTCACTTCCCCGACTCACTGGCCAACACACTCTGTTATTCTATGAGTAAAATGTCACTCGTATAGTCTGCCCACTCACTGCCCTGCAGACGACACTTTAGGCAACAGGCTTGAGTAATGGAAACTTGATCAAGACAAAAATTGGGATCACTGAGCTGAATGGGAATAGGCTCATTAAGCAACCCACTCGAAATATCCACAGGCCCTAAATGACCAATTACAACCAGGCACAGTCCCCAAGATTACCAAAAATGGGGGAAATTCCATACATTCTTTTGCCCCCTCCCTCTAGCCCTGCACCACTGCCTCTCCTTTGCTGCCCAGCCTTCAGCTCCCTTGTGATGTATTCAACAGACGTCTCTTTTCTTCTGCGTTGGGTGAATTCTTTCACCTCTGCCACCACCAGCTGGCTTCCACTGGATCGGTTGTCCCACATTTGGGGGCCCCCATCCGACTGGGAGATACACCACGTTACCTGGATGATTATCTCTGATTCTCTCCTCCCTCTGTCCCTGTAGTCTTTCCTCCATTGTCGACCAGAGCTCAAACCCTCATCTCTGACCATGTGGCTCCCATGCTCAAAACTTATTTTTGCTGCCTTTGGTTACGCAGAGAAAGTTCAAACTCCAAGCTGATCACCAAGGCCAAACCCAACCTGTTATGTCCCATTTCTTCCTCGCCACCCCAGAGGAGCCCGTCACACCACACGGCCTGCCATTTCCTAACCAGCGCCTTCCCACCCTGTGCGGTCATATGGTGGCCGCCTGCCTGGTGCGAAACCACCTTTGCCACTCTACAACTCTCGCCGGCCCGGGCCCGTCCACATACACTCTGCTTCAAGCCCCCCACCATCTCTCCACGGGACAAAGCCCTAGCCTCCTAACTTGTCCCCACCCTGCCCCCACCCACCCTAGATGGAGTGGCCCCCTGAAAAGCTCAGTCAAGTATACATCTTCGTTGACTGACCCCCTCCCCACTAAGGGTCCCCATCTCATCAAAGGAAAAGCCAAAAAGTCTTTAAAATAATATGAAATACCCTACATGTGCTGATCCCTTCCAGCCCCTCTCTGACCCCACTCTCCCCACTGCCTGCTCTGATGTGAAATACTGGTCTCCTTGACCTTCACTGGACCTCTCTACACATGCCTGCACAGGGCGCTGGAGCCACGTTTTCTACCTGGGCCGTTCTTCCCTCTGATCAGAATCTGTATGGCACCTTCTCCCCTCTCCTTCAATTCCCTGCCCCAAACTCACCTCATCAATATAGAGAGACCTCCTCATACCCCCTTCTGTCTTTTTTCTCCTAATATCTCTATCTGAAAAACATATTTGTGTACTGTCTGGTTCCTCCCCCTAAAATGTAAACTCAGTGAGGGCAGGTGGTTTTTTGTTTTCCTTGCTTACAGGCATTTCCCAGCACCTGGAAGAGTGCCTACCTCTTAGTAAAGGCGGGATAAATTTTTGTTGGATGAATGAATGAACTATGCTATTGACTATTCTACTAGGCCCAACACAGGGCCGCCTATTCCTGTGATAGGACATTGTCCCTGTCAAAATCAGCCTCCTGTACTTTCGTGGCCGTCTGCTTCTACCTACACCTGAAGTTTCATGGGAGCTGCCTTCCACCTGGGTCACCCTCCCCACACACGCGGAGGTGCTCCCAGAAGGCAAATGACCCGCTTGCATGAGAGGAAGTCTAAGTCTCAAAGAGGCTGAAAAACACCCACGGTCTTGCACCTAGGAGGCAGAAATCCAGAGTTCTACTTCAAGTCCACGTGAATTCAAAGGCTCCTAAAATTCCTTTCGGCTAAACCCTCAGTGCCTCCCAAAAATAAAGTGGAACTTTCTCACTGCCCAACCAGAAGAATTACTGAGGTGTATAGTTAACTGGGATCAAACTGAGGTTTTAGCAATGGAGAAACCAACAGATACCATCTCACTATCATCTTCAATTAAATCCGGACATCTTTGGGCTTTTGGACCTTTTTTTTTTTTAAGGCTGTTGAACATTTTTCAGTAAAAATAAACTATGGCGTAAAAAAAACAACACTCAGGGCGCCTGGGTGGCTCAGTCGGTTGAGCGTCCGACTTCGGCTCAGGTCATGATCTTGCGGTCTGTGAGTTCGAGCCCCAAGTCAGGCTCTGTGCTGACAGCTCAGAGCCTGGAGCCTGCTTCAGATTCTGTGTCTCCCTCTCTCTCTGCCCCTCCCCCACTCATGCTCTGTCTCTCTGTGTCTCAAAAATAAATAAACATTTAAAAAAAAAAAACAACTCTCTAAGTAAATGAAACACCTACTACTGTAAGTACAGGTTTTTGGGTTTTTTTGTTTTTTTTATTTTTGAGAGACATAGAGTCAGCAAGGGAAGGGCAGAGACAGAGGGAGACACAGAATCCGAAGCAGGCTCCAGGCTCTGAGCCATCAGCACAGAGCCCGATGCGGGGCTCGAACTCACAGACTGTGAGATCATGACCTGAGCTGAAGTCGGCCACCCAACCAACTGAGCCACCCAGGCGCCCCTAGTACAGGTTTTATTTTTGGTCAAATAAATGGTGCTTCCTGAGAATTATTTTTTAAAGACAAAAAGAAGAGAAGGAGTGAGGGGAAAGAAGGTCAGAGTGGAGATGCAGCTCTCTCCAGCGTGCACCTGATAGACACCATGCAAATAAAGACGGTCCTCTCCTTCTGGCCGGCACCTCGTAGAAAACTTGAGTTTCTGCCTTCTCCAGCCCCGTCCCCACTACTCTGAGTCCGGAACCGAAGTCTGAAAGTAGGACAAGCCTCATCACGCCATCGCAAACTCCTCCTCTGTTTTCCTTCCCACTTGAACCTTCCCTTCCCTCCCATCAGAGGCTGTCACTGCGGGGATGACACTGGCAAGCTGGGAGAACTACTCTCTAGCTTAACGCCTGTCCATTTTAAGAATAATGAAAATCACTGTCACTTTCATGTCATGCTGATAATTATTCCTGTGATATTCTAAGATTTCATATGAGATTAATTACCTGTTGATGGCATACTCGAAGATACAGATGCAGTTACCAACTTCTTCTCACCAGGTGGCGCTCATATTTTATGACCCATGGCCTGAATACCTTGCAAACTGGGGGATCTATTTGGAGAAGCATACATTCATTTTTTAACAAAAGTGGTTACATCTGTATGTTCAAACATGCACGCTGCTGTGTGTTGTGTGTATACGTTCATAACAGTAACTCTCTAACTGGAACTTAGAAAAAAGTATGACTGCCCTATTAGAATCTCTTTTCTTAAAAAGTTTCTCAAAGCAAAATTTAAAAGGAATCAAATTTCTGCCCAATTAATAAGATACATACTTATCAAATAATTCATTTATAAGACAACAATGTAACATTATCTCTGGGCCACAGGACCAGTAGCTTAAAACTGTAAGTATGGGTTATGCCAATCTACATCCCAACCTTCTCTAGGGGTTAGTTTCCCAGAACTCCCAGCCTAGACCAGCAATAAAATTGTAAGTTTTTCAAATAAACTATGTTAGTCTAATACAGAAGACAAAGCTGACAGTTTGTTTCAGCCCTCTCCTCTCTCATACTAGCTAAACTAAAATGGACTTTGAAACATAGTCTTCCGCCCCCTCTTCTCTTCCTGTGGTCTAATCAGTAAACATTTTGACAAGCTCCAAGCTCTCACTCTTCTCCCAGGGGGGTTCTGGTATTTAACACTTGTCTCAACTTGTTCTTATTAAATTTCTGACGTGTCCCTGTTCACTGAGACACATTTGTTCTCTCCCTCTCCCTCCCTCCCTTCTACCTGCCCAAGCATTAATGGAGCGTATTAATTTCTCAGGTTAGCAATGCTATCTTCTCAGGCAGTCAAGCAAACGAGTTAAGGGGGAGCACAAGGATTCCTCGTGAGACGCACACAAATATTAGTACAAGAAATTTTGAGTCAGAGCCTCTTCACATGACTGACCCGTCCAAGATTTCAAGTTGCCACTCCAGAAATCGATGAAATAATAAGATGACTGTAATTTGGTTTTATTTTTACTCTGGAGTAAGATCAGTTAAGAATGGGGGCGGGGGGAGGAAGGTGATGAGGTAAAGCTTGAACCTAAATACGCACTTGGATGGAATGAATGCATAACCCCAAGGGAATTCCCACTTCACACCTCCCCCACTGTCTCTCCCATCAACAGCAGAAGTAACCCATCTCTTTTGTGGCTGCTACCACCCATCCTTCAACTTGAATTTCCTCTTCTCTGTGGCCCATGCTAGCATGCAGCACAGGCTCATGGAGGTTTCACTACCTTCTTGCCTCTAAAACAAACAAAATGCTTGGGAGAATTTTAATATTGCAAAGGGAAATAGAATTTTAAGAAGAACAAGTACGGGCAGAATTGCAATACGTCCCCAAAGTGTTAGTGTCACATATTTAGTCCCATAATGCCTCATAATCTAAATGAATCAACTGTGACTTCTCTTAGCTCATACCTTATTCTTCTCTTGCCTCTTCTTTAGATCTGAGCTTCAACCAAACATCCCTTTTAATTCAGGGACTAATGCTTAGGTCTCCCCCTTCCTTCAGCAGACTTACTCCCTGATTCTCCAAATCTGTCTTGCAAATAGCCCTGTACAGAGGACACCGAAAGGAAAAAGATACATCCTTACATTGCAGGACAGAACCAGGAGCGGCTGGTTGCATCCTTTACCATATCTGTACCCGCCTCATATACCGCGATGCAGGTGCTTAGGATCAACATCATTATCGCCATTTCCCCCATTTTGTAGATGAGAAAGTTGAGGTTTGAGAAAGTCAGATGATATGCCCAAGATCACATGGCTATTCAGTGACAAAAGGACTTTTTTTTAATAGTTTTTTTTTAAGTTTTATTTATTTTGAGAGAGAGAGAGAAAAAAAAACACTCAAGTTGGGGAGGGGCAGAAAGAGAGGGAGAGAGAGAATCCCAAGGAGGATCCTCCCCATAAGCACAGAGCTGGATGCAGGGCTCAAACTCACAAACTGTGGGATCATGACTTGAGCTGAAATCAAGAGTCGGACGCTTAACCGACTGAATCCCCCAGGTGCCCTAATAGTAGGACTTTCCAATACATATTGTTGCTCCTGACATCTTGGGGGAACCATCCACCTGCTTCTGTCTCGAAATACTCCTACTTCTGGTAGTTACAGCTACTTAAATAAATCAGGTGCTTTCCTTTTGTCAAAGTGACATGGAAGGAGGGAGGGCCATACAAAGGAGTAGGGGAGACAGCGGGAGACAATCAGGCAGTGGCACTGCTCACAGGCTGCCTCTGAATAGATTTAATCAATGAAGGAGCCTTGGGGCTAGCGAGAAGTCTCCTTTAAAAACAAAGTACCTTCTGGGAAGATCAAACCTCTCTCAGAGATACCCAGACCTAGATAAACCATGGGAGTAGCCCAGTGTGTCAACTCAAGTGTAGAATGTTTAGCCACAGTCAAGAAGTCTTTAAAAATAAGGTGTTCTTTAAAAAAAAAAAAATGTTTACCTCTGAGAGAGAGAGAGAGAGAGAGAGAGGGCGCATGAGCAGGGGAGGGGCAGAGAGAGACGGAGACAGAGAATCCCAAGCAGACTTCAAGCTGTCAACACAGAGCCCAGCTCGACACAGGCCTTGAACCCACAAACTATGAGATCATGACCTGAAGTCAGATGCTTAACCCACTGAGCCACACAGGTACCCCAATTCCCTTTACACAAGGGAATATTGTACAACAATGAGGATGAAATAGCACACACCGGCATAAATTGCACAAGCATAAGAGTAAATGAAAAAATTCAGACACCAAATAATGCATATTACATGATTTCATTTTAAAAAGTTTGAAAACAGGTTTTTTTAATCCATGCAGTTTCAGGCCAAGGGAGACAGAGGTAAAGAAGTAGGAAAACAAAATTTAAGCGCACCTCTTTCTTTTGCTTCTGGAACCTCAAATAGAGGCCAAAGGACCTGGAGTCCAACAGACCTGGGTTCAAATCCTGATTCTGCAACTGAGTGACTTTGAACAAGTAACTTAATTCCCTGTGCCTCAGGTTTTTCCATCTATAAAATAGAACTAATAATACCTTCTTCAAAGGGTTGGTGTGAGAAGTAAATGAAATAATGTATGTGAAGTGCCCTGGCAGCATGCGTAGGTGCAGTAATAAATGGTAACTATGATTATCCCCACCCCTGCTGCCTGACGGTAAACCAGGATCAGAGAACAGATAGGTAAGAGGGCAGAGGAGAAGGGAAGGACCAAATTAGCCTTGTGATCAAAGATGTGCGGAATTCACCCGAATGCATTGAGAGGGCTGTTCCTTCGCTACCCACTGCCACACAGTCTCCTGGATTGTGCTGCCTACAAGTGCAGGCCAGCCCAAGCAGCCAAAAAAGCTGTTTGGTCCCATCCACACAGGCCCTTGCTCAGGACCTGACAGTCTTCTGATAAATCGATGTGTATTGATGCTCTCATAGTGCTGCTAGCAGCTTATGGGTTACCCTGCCGGTTAGGCTGTGTTTTAACCAGAGTCTTATGGACATACAAGGCCTTGACCTAAGCTGGGTGAAATTTCACCTTATCCCAGATCAGAAAAGAGCCAGGTGGGGCTGGGGAGGAGAAGCAGAGGCAGGCGGGGGATGGGACAATATGAACAAAGGAGTGTTAAGGTCTGGGCTGCAGGAGGAAGCCAGAAGCCAGGAAGTCTGAGACTGTAGCGATGGGCAGGCTTTCCTTTCCTTCCTTCTTGGCTCCAGAATGAGAACCATAGGGCCAGAAAACCTGGGTTCTCTCCATCTAAGAGGGAAGAGAAGTGTCCCTCTGGGAAGCCCCATCAGCTAAGAGGCCTGGAGTTCCTGGGGAAGCGGAGCACAGGAAGACCGTTTGGGTTTGATTTCTGGATTGTCAGATGCTGCCTTAGGGCATCCACAGAGGGAACAGTGGTCAACGCACCAGAAGGATCAAACTGCTGACGCCCACAACTCACACAGACCTCAGGGCCATCTTGCTGAAAGGAAATGCCAGACTCCGGAGGCTACACGAAATTCTGGCCCTGGGGGAAAGTTATCTATATTGACAGGAAGCCTGGAGCCCAAGCTCCATGCCACAAAGGGCATGGGGGACACCTTTCTGGGTGATGAAAGTGTTCTGGACCTTGAGTGAGGCGGTGGTTATGAGACCGGACGCCTTTGTCAGAACCCACTGAACTGTGCTCTTGGAATGGGTGCAATTCATTTTATGCAAGTTATCCCTCAATAAAGTTGCTTTTAAAAGAAAAAAACGTGACGCCTTAGTCACAGAGGCTGTTCTACTCCAGGAGTTCCCTGCAGGAGAATCTTAGGAAGCCACGCCGCCAACACCGTCCCAGCACACCAGTGTCTGTATGGTACCTTACTGCCAGCCAGCGCTTTCTCCTCTTCTGACCGTCACGCCCACCCCCCTGGGGTTTTACAGCTAAGGAAACAGAGACACAGAATAGCTAAATGAGCTGGCCTAGGTCTTCTCACTCCTAATCCTGCCATTTTTCCTGGAACCGGCCTCGGAGATCACTCGAATATCAGCAAACTAAGGTCCAGAGAGTGTAAACAGCCTGACAAAAGCAACAGAGCTAGTTAAGGGCAGAGGCCAAAATTGAAGGCCCGCCTAGGCCCACACAAATGGAATGAGGAACTGTCAAGCTGGGAGCAGCTTGAATGCAGGTAGAAGGTAGGTTTTCCTTCCCCTTCTGCATCACTTCCAGAACCTGGACAGAGAAGCAATCTTAAAACAAAAGCAAGGCTTCTTTCCAGCCCCCTCCACGCCACCTCTCACTGCGTGGAGCAACCCCCACCCCACCCCACCCCCTTCAGTCCCAAAGGTCTTGTAACTTTAACAAACTACAGAAACGAACACATGCATTACCTCACCACAGTCTGGCTTATTTCCTAGCAGCAATTGTCCAAAGCTTGCTCCATTTCCCCCCTTCTGTTGGCTGTGCACCCTTCGCCCATTCCTCCCTGCTGAAATCACAACCAGATCCTCTGACCCCAGTGGGCCCGCAGGAGCCTCCGCCTCCTTCTCAAAGTACTTACCATTAGAAAGAGGCCCCTGGTGCTTAACACTGTGTATCAGTTGGCCCCTCTGTATGTATTCTAAAAGCATGCATGTGTGTGTGCTTAGGGGGAAAATCCTGGGAGAATCTCAAAACACAATTGGTGGCCATTAACACTGGGTAGAGGAATTAGAGGATGGAGAAGGGAGGATTCTACTTTCCATTTTATTTCTTTTCCATTCAATGTGAATTTTCCAACCAATGTCCATGGATTACATTTATTTATTTATGCCAATGAAGATAGTCTGGGCCAGAAAAGTATAAGCCATTTTCTTCTTATACTTAATCTGTATAAAAATAGAAAACCTGAGAAGTATTAATTCTTGATTAATTTTTGATTAATAAAGTAAGCACCTGTAATGCACCACCTCCCTTTCTCCACAGTCACTGAAATATGCAGCAACTGAACTGATACAAAGATTATGAATGATTCGCCCAAATGAGATGGAACCAGGGAGGGGAAGAGGAAGGAGAGGCCCCAGGAGTGGAACCACTCCAGAGGCCCCACCATCCTGAATAGATGCATCACTCCCCTTTGAGCCACTGTGGCCCCCATTCTGCACCCCAGCTGGGGTCTACTCCTGTCATTTGAGTCAAATGTGTTTGCTTTATGTCCTAGCCCTGAACACTCCTCTGACCAATAGCTTGTTTAGGGCAGGAACTGTCTTACTCTTCTTTGAGTCTCTCAGAGCTTGATGCGTATAGAATAGAAAGTGAATAAACATTTATTAAATATAATGTAAGGCAGTCTCCAGGAGGGTGGGAGGAATGTGGGCTGTCTCCAACTAGACAGGGCTAAAGCAGGCTGGACTTGCTCCCTCTTAACACTTGTGCTCAGAACCCCTCACGGATTCCTCTTTTTTGCTCTGTAAAGCTCATGGTAACATGTTTACCAAGACCTTCCCTGCTTTGGCCACACCTGCCTTTCTGCCCTGCTCCCAAGACAAATCCTGTGCCCCAGCAGTCAAACTGGTCCATTCACCACTCCCAGAGCGCACCTTGGGGCTCCCTGCCTCAGGCCCTTGCTCATGCCTTTCCCAATCTCTGCCAGAAAACCCAGCTCACACGGCCTACTCCCTAAAGACTCACCTACTGTGCCCTGAAGGCTGGGCTTCCTTCCTCTTCCAACTCTCCAGGTGCTTCTCTAAGAGTTGTATCCCGCCTTGCATTGTGGTCATCTAAGCCTCCCCTTCTGCAGCATAAAACCCTGCCTTCCCCCGTGTCTATTACATTGCTAGGACCTTTAGAGAGAGAGAGGGAGAAAAAAGCTGTAGTTCAAATCAGAGGTAGAAATAGGTTAAAGGCTGTGGATCAAGACAGGGTTGGGTTTAGGATCAGAATTAGAACTGGGTTAGTCGATTCCTAATCCCACCCACTAGGCGGCGCCCGCAGTCTCATTCCGGTCAAGACGCCTCCGGTTTTTGAAGTTTATTACCTGTCTAACAAGTTTTCTTCCTGCCCTACTGTCCCTTTAAGAAGGTGATCCAGGTGAGGCCCGGCTCCGCCCCCCGGCTCTGGCCCCGCCCCCCCGCCCCCGCCCGGCCCTCCCGGCTTGCCCAGTCCTCGCGACCTGACCCAGCCGTCTGGGCCGAGGTCCCAGGTCCCGGCCGGCGCCATGGAGCGGCGCTGGCCCCTGGGGCTCGGGCTGCTGCTGCTGCTCTGTGCCCCGCTGCCCCCGGGAGCGCGCGCCAAGGAAGGTACCGACCCCCGCTCCCGCCCCCGCCCCCACGCCCTCCCCTAGGGCCCGGCCGTCACCCTCGTCCAGGAGCCGGCATTCCTGCGGAGGCCCTCTCCGCGCGCCCCTCTCCAGAGCTCTTGTTTTGCCCCGCCGCCAGTCTTTGGTCTTTGACCCCCCAAACAACTGCTTTCCCCGGTCAGTAACCTTGGTCAACAGTTTGCGCCTGGTGGTGGGGAGGGAACTCCTGACCGCTGCAAGGAAGCAGCGTCCAGACCCCCACCCAGCAATCGTGGGGATCCCTCATTCCCAGGCAGTCTCAGTCTCAGGTGCCCAACCCAGAGATCCGGACCCCATGAAATCAGGGGTGGGAAGTCTCCTTATGCCATCCTAGGCGGGGGGGGGGGGGGGGGGGGGGGGGGGGGGGGGCGGTTGACAGAGGGACCTGCCGCTGGGGGATGGATTCGAACTCGGGGTGCAGGAGTTTCCAGATGTAGAGATCAAGCTACAGGTGAAGGCTTGGACACCCTCTCTGGTCCTACTACCCCTACTTCCCAAATTCAAGAGCTGTGCCTGTACCCTCACTGCATACCCCTAACCACAGGCAGAGCAGGCCATTTGCCTGTAGGAGGGAGCCTTCCCACCCAGGAACCCCCGGTAAGGTTCCCTTTCCACACCCTACCCACTCACGACCCCCAGGGGCTACGATCCTCTCTTGCCCACCCACTTTCCAATTCTGCAGCTGATGGATTTCCCCCAGGCAGCACCAGCCACTGCTGGGTGAGAGGGTGCAGGTCTTATGTGGGGCTGTGATTCCCAACACTTCCTGCCTTGACTTTGGTCAAAGATCCAACCCTTGCCCGACTCTGTCTTCCTCCCTTCACACTCTAGAGGAAGACAGACTAATCCCTGAGCTCTTCACTCCACCTCCCCGGGCTAAACCTCAGGAAACCACAGCTGTTAGGAACAGGATGTTGAAGCCTTGGGGCTGGGGGCCCAGAATGAGGAATGTGGGTTGCACGTGTGGGGCCTCCTCCCCCAGAGGTGACCGACCTTTTTCTCACCGCTTCAGTCACTCTGATGGACACGAGCACAGCACAGGGAGAGCTGGGCTGGCTGCTGGATCCCCCAGAGGATGGGGTAAGTGTCAAGGGAGGGAAGGCTCAAAGCTGCAGGCCAGTGGGAAATGGGCGGAGAGGTGGGTGGAGGAACGGAGAAAAGAGCAGGAAAAACTGGAAGTGTCTCCTCAGGGAGGGGGAAGGGAGGTGAGTCAGAACCTCCTGAATGGGACATTTGGGGGGGGGGGTTCAGGCTTCACCCCATGAAGAACGCTTCAATGCCTGGTTCCTCCCCCTCCCTGCCCACAGAGAGAGAGGGCTAAATACTTATGAAGACTTGGTGATGAGACCACAATCCCCTAAGGAAAGGATGAACCGGGCCAGGGATGGTTGAGGGCTAAGAACCAAAACACCAGATGTGTCCTCAATATGAGGTCCATCTATCCCAATAGAGTTGCACAGACAGACATCAGAAGGTCAGGGCACCCCATAAAAGCAGATTCTAAATTGTGCGTATGTATGAGGTATTGTTTCCTGGATAGGAAATTCTTCAAAGGGTGTCCAACTCCCCAAAATTAAAAGCTGCCCCCCCAACTAGAGGTCCCTGAGCCCTTGGCACCTTGTCCATCCTCCTCAGCCTAGGCACAGCATGCATTCCAGCTGTTTGAACCTGCTCCAAGTCCCTTCCATCCTTGAATAGTCCTAAGACCTAGTGAGCAGAGGTAGGTTCTTGTGAGTTCCAGAGCACACCTTTCCACCACTCAGCAGGGCTGGCCACGGAACCCCAGAAGTCTGCCCTAGTTGTCTCAGCTCCCTGAAGTCTGGCCTCAGGGCCTCCTTCCCTCTGGTCTTGGACCCCTTTGGCCTTCCTATTCCTGTAGGAACGCAGCCTCTATTTCTGGTATTGGGGTCACTTGCTATCTTTCCCTCTGGGTCCTAGGGTCCTGGCTCTACTCTTAGTTCTCCCAGAGAGTGGCCTATAATTAGAATTAATAGACTAAACCATAATGTATCCTACAGGAGGGGCTGCTTAGAAAATCCTGGATTAGGCCAGCCGTAATAGGCGCCTCATCTCATAAACCAGCTAATCACTCCACAATGAGGGCTGCAGGTCCATTAGCTGGCTCCCACAGGCCTTCGCTGTGCCCCCGCCACCCCCACCCAAATAACTCTTCCCTGATTGGGCTGGAATGGAAGCAAAGCCCCTTGTGCAGCTCAGGCCAGACAGCTTTGCCACAGGAGGGCAAGAAGACGGGAGCAGTTGCAGACTCCCAATGTCTACCTTGTCCCCTCCCCTCCCACACACATACGCTCAGATTCAGGCTCACTAGAATGTACCCATGTAGCAGCCAGCAGCCCGAGTGATAAGTGAAAGGATCCTTGCTGCTGATCCCAGGCAGCTGCTTCTCCCCCATCTGTCACCGCTGGAACTGGGAAAGGCAAGTCACAGCTGGGAACATCTGCTTCTCCTGGCTCCAGCTGCAGCCATGGCAATCTAGCCAATGAGCTGCACGTTAACCGCCTACCACCCTTCCACCTGACCTCCACCCCATGCCCTCCCCTTGGGCTTCCTCATCACAGCTTCCCGCTAAGAACAGGCCCCAGGTGCTTTCACTGCGGGACACCCCTTGCCCAATCTTTGAACTACCTAACACAATGCAAAAATATGTACCTCCTGTATTCCTGCCCCTTCCCCACCCCACCCAATTCTTAGTTGATGGTGCCTTTTCCTACTTTTTCCCAGAGCTGAGAGTAGCAATGAAAGCCCTTAGAGAAGATGTTCTCAAGGCCTCAGACTCCTCTATAAGGCTCCGGTCATGATCTCATGGGTTCGTGAGTTTGAGCCCCGGGACTTTGTGCTGACAGCATAGAGCCTGCTGGGAATTCTCATTCTCTCTCTCTCTCTCTCTCTCCCCCCCCTCCCTCTCCCTCTCTCCCCCCCTTCCTCTCCCTCTCTCCCTCTCCCTCCTCTTTCTCTGCCCCTCCCTCATTCACATGCACTCTCTCTCTCTCTCTCTCTCAAAAATAAACTTTAAAAAAAACCACTGTAAAAGAACAAGGAAAAAGAAGAATGAAAAGTTACATCTCCATTTCATACCATACACCAAAAAATAAATTCTAGAGAGATTAAAATCTAAATCTAAAAACGAAATCCACAATAGTATTACGAGCAAGTATAGAAGGTCCTTATAAGTTTGAAATGAGAGAGCTTCCCAAACAAAATACACAACCTACGATTCATAAAGGGAGAGAAGATAGATGTTATTATGTAAAACTTTTAAATGTAGGCCAGCATCAAAGATAGCATTAGCAAATTAAGTGGCATGACAGGAAGAAAACATTTGAAACATATTTCAGGCAAACTATTAGAATCTATAATGTAAAAAAAAAAAGTTCATCCAAATGAACACTCAAAAGGTAACAGGCGAAGTTTACAAACACATAATTACATGAAAATACAGACAGTCAATGAACAAAATAGAAACACACAGTCTCCTTCTCAAAGAAATATAATTAAAATGTCAAGAAGCTGTCGTTATCCATAAGAGAGACCAAAAGTAAAGAGATCTTTAATATCCAGGCTTTCAAAAAATGAGCCCTCATGCATTGTTGGGAAAGTGTAAATTGATAAATCCTTTCCAGAGGCCAATTTGACAGTATCTTCTTACAAAACTTATAATATTTACCTTTTAATACAGCACTTCTACAGAAATCTTATAGAAATCTATACGTTTCCTTAAAAAATATAGAAGCTATCTAAATGTCGAACAATAGAAGAATAATTAAATAAGTTATGGTACATCCATACAATGGAATTCTGTTTTACGGATTGCTAAAAAGACTTAGGTAGACCTATTTATACTCTCGTGGACATCTTTCACAGACTTTTTATTTGTTAAAAACAAAACGTAGGTTACAGAATAACACATTAAAAAATCTGTTAAAAACACAGAAAAACATACAAACATTTCTAGAGGCACTGAAAATGGCCTGGGGAGCTTTACTCCAAATTGTTAAGAGTAACTGCCTGTGAAGAGGTAGTCAGGTGGGAGGACTTTCACTTTATATTATATATGTTTATTCTTTGACTTTTTAAAAAATTTTTATTTTGAGGGGCACCTGGGTGGCTCAGTCGGTTGGGTGTCCGACTTCGGCTCAGGTCATGATCTTGCAGTTTGTGAGTTCGAGCCCCGCATCGGGCTCTGTTGCTGACAGCTCAGAGCCTGGAGCCTCCCTCAGATTCTGTGTCTCCCCATCTCTCTGCCCCTCCCCTGCTCATGTTCTGTCTCTCTCTGTCTCTCAATAATAAATTAAAATGTTAAAAAAATTTTTTTAAAAATTTTTAATTTTGAAAGAGAGAGAAACAGTGCATGCAGGTGCATGGGGGGAAGGGCAGAGAGAAAGGGAGAGAGAATCCCAAGCAGGCTTGGCAGAGTCAGCTCAGAGCCTGATGGGGCTTCAATTCATGAACCCTGAGATCAGGATCTAAGCTGAAATCAGACGCTTAACCGACTGAGCCACCCAGATGCCCCTTCTTTGACTTTTAATAGCCCATAGAGACGTAATGATCAAGAACATAGGGGCACCTGGCTGGCTCAGTGGAGCATGTGACTCTTGATCTCAGGGTCATGAGTTCAAGCCCCACGCTGGGCATGGAGCATACTAAAAAAAAAAAAAAAAACAACAATGAAACAAAGCAGCGTAAATCCTGGAGCCTAGAGAGCCTCCTGCACATCCCAGCTCTGCCTCATAACGATTGAGTGCATAGGGCAATTCACTTAACCTCGCTGTGACTCAGTTTCCGTCATGGAAAGTGTTTACAACAGTGACTGGTGCATGGTAAGTGCTGTATGAGTGCTAGCCATTGTTATTACTAAGTTTAAAAATAAAATGCTCTTCATATAAAAGCAGTTAAAGGGGGTGGACTGGATGGTGTCTAGAGTCCACCCAACTCCATCCATTGTTGATTTTGATAGTGACCATAACTGGAAGGAGTATTAGAGAGGGTGCATTCCGTCTATATAGAAGATATCTATGTTTGTTCTGCCCTCCAAAAGCTTAGGGGCCTTGATATTAAAGGTAGTATTTTCTCCTCTAAACAAATAGGCAGAAAGGTTTTGTGGATGAGCTTCTGCCATAAAAGTCGGTCTTTGGGGCACCTGACAGTCCTGACTGATGAGAGAGGTAAAAAGCGGTGCTCATACTTCTGCAGGTGGAGTGGGCTCATTGAAGAGATCAGGCCTGGCTGAGATCGTGTGGGGGTATTGTCTTGTCCGTCTTATGTCCTAATAAATCCTGACTCTAAACATTAAACTTATTCTCCTGGGGGTCCCGGGGTGGGAAGAGACCAGGACAAGTAGGTGAACTGGGGGAGCTCTAAGACCAGCTTCCCCGTCATCAGCTCTAGAAAACCAGAGTTTGGGGGAGCAGGTGATAACTCGGAGCCTAACTCGGATTTTCCTCTCGCAGTGGAGTGAAGTGCAGCAGATACTGAATGGGACACCCCTCTACATGTACCAGGACTGCCCCCTGCAAGATGGCGGGGACACTGACCACTGGCTGCGCTCCAACTGGATTTACCGGGGGGAGGAAGCTTCGCGTGTCCACGTGGAGCTGCAATTCACCGTGAGGGACTGTAAGAGCTTCCCGGGGGGAGCCGGGCCTCTGGGCTGCAAAGAGACCTTCAACCTCCTGTACATGGAGAGTGACCAGGACGTGGGCATTCAGCTCCGACGGCCCTTGTTCCAGAAGGTGCTTCTACCCCGCCCCACCCCCTATCCCCGCCAGTTTGGTCCTAACGCTGGTTCCTGCCTCACTCAGGAAGTGCCCCGCTCAGCTCAGGAAAAGAGACAGCAACAGAAAGAGAAAGAGGATCTAGGTGTCAAATAAGGACAAGAGTGTGGGATTAGAAATCAGAAGAGGTGGACTCGAGTAGCGTAGTCGCCCCCACCCCCGACCCAGACCTGCGGGACATACCTCCCAGGAACCCCACGGGATGCCTGCGCTGACAGAGCTGAACCCTGATACATATATTCCCGTGGTTAAGCTTTCACGTATAAATCAGGCACGGAGACAGACACAACACTAGCTCGTAATAAAATAAAACAATTATAACAACGTACTGGAATATAAATTATCAGAGTATAGTCTCTTTCCCTCCCTTTCTGTCTCAAAATATTTTACTGTGCTGTACTCACCCTTCTTGCGGCGCTCTCCAGGAGCGGAAGCGAGGAGAATGAAGCAGGCGCTGATCTCTGACGTCAGCCTTATGACGTGACGTGACGTGACGTGACGCGACGCCACGCAACGCAGAAGCATCCGGCTACTATTGGCCTTCTGACGCACGGTCAGGAGGAGGAGCTTCTGCTCGCAGGCACGGTAGACAGCTCCGCCGGCTTTGACAGCAGCCAGCTGCGAAGCTGCAAAAGCCCAACCACGCATAAGGTGGAGCTACTTACTCTGCCTTTTCTGCTCCGGCCTTTGGGCTCTGCACTTAACCTCTGAGAGGTTTCCTTGTCTTAAAATAGTGTTGATAATAGTGCCGGCCTTATCTGTTTCAGAGGCTCTGCCTCCATTGAGATAACAGCATTCCCTGGTGGAGGTATTTGGACTTTTGCTATCAGCATCCAGGCTGCTCGCGTGTGACACACCCACATGGGTCTACCTGGAGCTGTGTAGAGAGACGCTTCTCTGCCGGCTCTCTAATACCATCCCTGTCTTTCCTACTCAAGAAAATGTACCGGAATGCACAAGCGTAAGGAGCATGTTATTATAGGATGTGCCTTCATTTTTTTTCCCAAAGAGAAGATGTTGTAAAGTTTGTTATTAGTAATAAATTAATGATGACGCACTTTATAACTGATCACCTCATTGGCACAGACGTTGGGAACACCTTCGAATAGTGGAAATTATATGGGCTGTAGCGTCTCGCTGCCTGGGTACCAGCCCCATCATGTAGATGTGTGATCTTGTACAAGGTCTCTAGCCTCTCGTAACCTTAGTTTCTTCATCTGTTAAGTGGGGGTAGTAATCCATCCTACCTCATAGGTTTATTGCAGGGACTCAACAGCATAACACACATAAGATGCTTAGCTTAGTAGCTCACACTTAATAAGCTCTTGGTTTATGGTTGTATAAATCATATTTTATTTATTTTATATTTTAATGTTCACTTATTTTGAGAGAGAGGGAGAGAATGAGTCGGGGAGGGGCAGAGAGAGAGGGAGACACAGAATCTGAAGCAGGCTCCAGGCTCTGAGCTGTCAGCACAAAGCCCTACATAGGGCTCAAATCCACGAAACATGAGAGAAACATGAGATCGTGACCAGAGCCAGTCAGAGGCTTAACTGACTGAGCCACCTGGGCACCCCTAAAGTATATTTTTAATGTTTATTTTTGAGAGAGAGAGAGTGCAAATATGAGAGGAGCAGGGGGTGGGGGGATGGACAGAAGATCCAAAGCAGGCTCTGCACTGACAGCAGAGAGCCTGATGCGGGGCTTGAACTCACAAACCATAAGATCATGACCTGAGCTAAAGTCGAACGCTAAACCACTGAGCCACCCAGGCATCCCTAAACTATAAGGTATAGAGCAAGCAACTGTTTTCTGTTGTGTAGGAATGAAGCATGACTTTGCTCTCCCCCTCTCCCCTCCCTCTCCCTCCCAGGTAACCACTGTGGCTGCAGACCAGAGCTTCACCATCCGAGACCTTGCATCTGGCGCTGTGAAACTGAACGTGGAGCGCTGCTCCTTGGGCCGCCTGACCCGCCGAGGCCTCTACCTCGCTTTCCACAACCCAGGGGCCTGTGTGGCCCTGGTGTCCGTGAGGGTGTTCTACCAGCGCTGTCCTGAGAAGGTGCACGGCTTGGCCCAGTTCCCTGACACTCTGCCCGGACCCGGCGGGTTGGTGGAAGTGGCGGGGACCTGCCTGCCCCATGCCCAGGCCAGCCCCGGCCCCGCAGGTGCGCCACGCATGCACTGCAGTCCGGAGGGTGAGTGGTTGGTGCCCGTGGGCCGATGCCACTGTGAGCCTGGCTATGAAGAAGGCAGCAGCAGTGAAGGCTGCATAGGTAAGGAGATCGGAGGAGGTGGTGGGAACTTGCAGGGGCCACTCAGGGGAGGGTCTCCAGGCGCCGAGGGAGGGAAGGAGGTCTGTGCTCCCTCTCTTCGATGTGTAGACTGTGTGGCCGAGCACCCCAGGAGACACATGCAGGGTGTTTCCAGTACAAAGGATTGGAGGCAGTGGAGAATGGGGATGATTCTGCCTGTAAGGACATTGGACAACCATGACTCTGCTGCATTCTCCCTCCAGCCTGCCCTAGCGGCTCCTATCGGCCGGACACAGATGCACCACATTGTCTTAAGTGTCCGGAGCACAGCACAGCCGAGTCCGAGGGGGCCACCGTCTGTACCTGCGAGAGCGGCCATTTCCGAGCCCTTGGGGAGAGCCCCCAGCTGGCATGCACGCGTGAGTCCAAGGGGCAGGGACTGGCCGTATGTGAGGAGGGGCAGGGCCTTTGTTGAGCCCATGTTAATTAAGGTCGAAGTTTTCCAGAACTTTTCAGATATTGGGCACCATTTAAAGTGCCAGATGCTTAAAGCTCCTCCCCTCTCCCCACTTTCTGAGCTGAGCTCAGTCGGAATCCAGTCTCCCAGCAAGGCCTTCAGAGATGGGAGGAGGCAGGGGCCAGCAGCTTGGATGAGAGCAAAACTGGGTCCTCCTAATGGCCACTCTTCTCCTTACAGGACCCCCCTCGGTTCCCCGAAACCTGAGCTTCTCTGTTTTAGGGAATCAGCTCTCCCTGCGTTGGGAACCCCCAGCAGATATGGGGGGGCGCCAGGATGTGAGGTACAGTGTGGGGTGTTCTCAGTGTCGGGGAGCAGCAGTGGATGGGGGACCCTGCCAGCCCTGCGGGGGAACTGTGCGCTTTTCCCCGGGAGCCAGCGGACTCACGGCACCCACTGTGCGTGTCAACGGCCTTGAACCCTACGCCAACTACACCTTTAACGTCGAGGCCCAGAATGGAGTGTCGGGGCTGGCCGCGTCCACACATGCCAGCGCCTCACTGAGCATCAGCATGGGGCACGCAGGTGAGTGACCTGGGCAGGGGCCAGGACAGGACTGGAGGAAACCAGAAGGGCTCAGGACCACAGAGACAAATCGATGGGCAGGAAGCAATCAAAAAGAGACTTAAGTTCTTTTCTCTTTCTTTCCAAACCCCCTGAAACCCTCTTGACCCCCAGAGTCACTGTCAGGCTTGTCCCTGAGGCTGGTGAAGAAGGAGCCACGGCAGCTGGAACTGACCTGGGCAGGGTCCCGGCCCCGTAGCCCAGGGGGGAACTTGAGCTACGAGCTGCATGTGCTGAATCAGGTGAGGAAGAGATGGAGAGACAGTCCCCGGTGTCTGGGTGTCTATTCTGTGGCAGACTCCACCATTCCTAGCCTGGCTTATGGGACGGAGGGAGACCTGACCGAAGAGAACTGTGTGGCTTTCTCAGGACAAAGCCTACTAACAACCTTGCCCTGACCATTCCCCAGCCCATCCCTGTCCACGTGATGCCAAGACCACCCATCGCCTCCACCAGGTCTCGCTCTACACAGCCCAGTTTCCATTGGTTCTCATCCACAGGATGAAGAAAGGCACCAGATGGTTCTAGAGCCCAGGGTCTTGCTGACCGAACTGCAGCCAGACACCACGTACATTGTCAGAGTTCGAATGCTGACCCCTCTAGGGCCTGGCCCTTTCTCCCCTGACCATGAGTTCCGGACGAGCCCGCCGGGTGGGTGGATTATCCTGTGTTCTGCCCCGAACACACATGTCCCTGTCATCCCACTGAGGCTTCGCAAACACCGCTCCAGTCAGTGACTCCTCCTCTTCCACTACACATGTGCACATACACATACACGCACGTACACATAGGAGCTGCCTCCAGGGGGACAGCCCCACATGGACTCCCACGAAGCCCCCTCTCCATAGTAATCTCAGACATTTTTTTTTTTTAAGAGAGAGAGAGAGAGAGCATGCAAGCAAAGGAGAGGGACACAGAGAGAGAGAGAGACTCTTAAACGGGCTCCACACTTAGTGACCTGGAACCTGGGGCTCAATCCCACGACCCTTGGATCATGACTTAAGTTGAAATCAAGAGTCAGACACCAGGGGCACCTGGGTGGGTCAGTTGGTTAAGTGACTGACTCTTGGTTTCAGCTCAGGTCATGATCTCATGTTCCATGAGTTTGAGCCCTGCATCGGGCCCGCACTGACAGTGTGGAGCCTGCTTGGGATTCTCTCCCTCTCTCTCTGCCCCTCCCCCACTCACTCCCCCCGTCTCTCTCAAAAATGAATAAATAAACTTTAAAAAAAAAAAAAGAGTGGGACACTGAACCATCAGAGCTACCCAGGCGCCCCTCCTCAGACACACCTTTCGATGCTGGATCCTGCCAGCCAGTATGCTGCCAAATCTCCTAATCCCCCGGTGTTGTCCTCATCAACAGGCAGCCCCAAGCTAGTGGCCCCAGTGTGAGGCCTCTCCACATGC
The DNA here is from genome assembly GCA_030068075.1 of Paguma larvata. Lineage (NCBI taxonomy): Eukaryota > Metazoa > Chordata > Mammalia > Carnivora > Viverridae > Paguma > Paguma larvata. The sequence goes on along the minus strand of CM057834.1, from coordinate 92,003,403 downwards.
TCCCTCTCTCTCTCTCTCACTTCCCCCGTCTCCTAAGGTAGGGGACACACACCTAGACCCACTGAGGGACCTGCCCCCAGGTGTGCCCTCGTAGCTTTAATCATCCCTGTGGCCTCTGAGCCCTCCAGACCTCCTCACCCCCTGTGCCACAGTTTCCAGGGGCCTGACTGGAGGAGAGATTGTGGCCGTCATCTTTGGGCTGCTGCTGGGCGTAGCGCTGTTGCTGGGGATGCTCTTCTTCCGTTCAAGGTGCTGTTCCTGCCCCTCCCTGGCTGCCACCCGGGGCCCCAGAAGCCCCATAACGCAGCCCCAACACCCCTCCCCTCCCCTAGTATAAAAGCTCCCTCCAGCATTCCTCCTCCCCATCCTATGCCCTCAGCCCCTATGGTTTGTAGGTAAAACCCAGCCAGAGCACCTTGAGTCCCGGTGGCGGTGCCGGGACTCTGAAGAAGCTGCTCCCTCACCCCCACAGGAAAGCTCAGCGGCGACACCAGCAGAGGCCCCGAGATCGCGTCACTGACGTGAACCGAGGTGAGCCCAGGGCACCTGCACATGTGTGTGTGCGTGCGTGTGTGTGCGCGCACATGCGTTGGGGGAGGGGGGAGTTGGGAGGCGCCACTGGGGTAGGACCAAAGAACCCACGTTTGCCAAGCAACTCTGGGAGCACGAGTCGGGGTCGTGGTCTCTAGAGCTTTTCTGTTTTGCTACCTAATTAACTTTGGTTAATTAACTTTGTACTGATAGCCCCCCAGAGGCTCTATGCAATTACCTGTTAGCTTTTGGTGCCACTGTTCCGACACCCTGGCTGGCCAGGTCTACCGGCCGAGGCTTGGCGGGAGAGGGATTGCTGGCAGGCTCCCTGAAGTCCTCCGAGGCATGTGGGCTGCCCTTCCGGTCACCTCATTAAGTGCCCTCACGAAATGGGGAGGCAGTGGTCCATCCGAGTAATGTAACGGGGTGAGGACGAGGCTTGTCTGTGAATGTGAATGAGGTGTGAGTGATTGGAGGAGTATGGCTAGCAGGGGTGAGGAGGAAGGGCAAGGGATTTGAAGTGTGGTCAGTGAGTTATGGAAAGATCGAGTAACTTGAGGCTGTGAAGAGCTTTCAGCCCCAAGTTCTGGCCCACCGCTCTGGGCCGCTGGGAGCAAGGACACAGAAATTTGCACATAGACAGAAGAACCTCATTGCTAAGGACGGAGACTTTCTCCCACTTTAGCCAAGACCGGACTCTTTGGAACAAAGGATGAGAAGTTTGGGACCTGCTGCTGGCCCTGTCCTCCCCTCCCCACCAAAAACACTCCTGAGCCTTGAAGTTGGAGTTTCTGTGGCTGAGCCCCCTCGTTCTCCCCACAGAGGACAAGCTGTGGCTGAAGCCTTATGTGGACCTCCAAGCGTATGAGGACCCTGCCCAGGGAGCCCTGGACTTCACCCAGGAGCTGGACCCAGGCTGGCTGATTGTGGACACCGTCATAGGGGAAGGTAAGCCCGCAGGTCTCCTCTGTGGGGCGGCACAGAGCTGCGAGCCGGCTGGCCCCTCGGCTGGCCCAGGCTCACCTAGATGAGTTCCCTTTCTGCTCTACCCTGAATCCTCCTGGAATTGCTGTGGTCACACTGCAACCCCTTCATCGGATGCCCTCGAGCAGCCCCTGCTCCTTACACAGTGTGCTTCTGTGGTTATGGAGTTTCTGATGAACAGCCTTAAACACATCATCTTTGTCAACAGAGAGGTCGCCGTGCCCAGGCTCAGGCTCTTCTCGGATGTTTCCCAAACGTGGGAGAGCTTCAGAGCCTCCCTTGCCCCGCATTCCACCCCACCAGGGGCCCAATGTCCTTGGGCCGCCCTGATCCCTTGGGTCACCAGAGGAAACGGATCTGAGCAGAGAACAAAGCTCGGCAGTGTCCTCGCTGGTTGTGTAGCCAAGCCAGCTGAGCCGTGACCGCAGGAGCTCGGGGAAGAGAGGAGGCGATGGTTAGCCTCCCCAGTCACTGTGCGCCAGCCCCGGGCCAGCCGCCCTTCATGAACACACCCTGGTGCCACCGCACGACACGCATTCACCTGGCATTTACCGAGCACCTACCGTTAGCTGAGAACTCTGCTGATCTGGGAGATCGTGCCCAACAGGCTGTGGAGCCGCCCCGCTCCTCCAGACTCCTGTCCCCTTCCCCAAGGAAGTGCAGCCCAATTCCCTGTCCCAGAAAGGGCAAGCCACTTTTTGATCCAGAGAAGAAAAGAACCAGGGCGCTAGAGGCTATTGCTACCTGTCCCCCTGGGGGCATCGGGCCATGGCCTGTTTTCTTTCCACCCAGGAGAGTTTGGGGAAGTGTATCGAGGGACCCTGAGAATCCCCAGCCAGGACTGCAAGACCGTGGCCATTAAGACCTTGAAAGACACATCTCCAGATGGCCAGTGGTGGAACTTCCTTCGAGAGGCCACCATCATGGGCCAGTTCAGCCACCCACACATTTTGCACCTGGAAGGCGTCGTCACAAAGAGTAGGAGCAATGGTCTCCAGGAGCGTGGGGCGGAAAGGAGGAGGAAGGGAGGGATGAGAGCACCGGAAGTGTCGGGAAGATCTGCTGCCAAGGGCAGGAAGTCTGGTTCTGGGAGGAGATGGGGTAGAGGCGGCCAGGCCAACATGTGCTTTGTGTCTCAGGGAAGCCCATCATGATCATCACAGAGTTTATGGAGAACGGAGCCCTAGATGCCTTCCTAAGGGTGAGGACAGTGGAGAGCCAGCTGGGGAGGGGAGTGCACCATGGACGCCTGGGTTTGGTTCCTAGTTTGGAAGGAGGAGACCCTGCCAGGTCCCTAACTGGCCTGCTCCCCCTGCCGCAGGAGCAGGAAGACCAACTGGTCCCCGGGCAGCTGGTGGCTATGCTGCAGGGCATTGCGTCAGGCATGAACTACCTCAGCGACCACAGTTATGTCCACCGGGACCTGGCCGCCAGGAACATCTTAGTGAGTCAGAACCTGTGCTGCAAGGTGTCTGACTTTGGCCTGACCCGCCTCCTGGACAACTTTGATGGCACTTACGAAACCCAGGTTAGAGCCCTGCGTCCACACTCACACCGCGTCCACACTCACACGCTATTGTGTGCCGAACATACAGCCATGCAATGCACGAGTATGGGACACCTGCTCTTGTGGACACAATAGTGACTCATCCCTTCGCACAGGTGCTTTTTTATGCCCCTCCTTGCCCTGAAACGCGTCACCTTTCTGCGCTATGTGCCCTGTTAGGGAGGAAAGATCCCCATCCGTTGGACAGCCCCCGAAGCCATTGCCCATCGCACCTTCACCACGGCCAGCGACGTGTGGAGCTTTGGGATTGTGATGTGGGAGGTTCTGAGCTTTGGGGACAAACCCTACGGGGAGATGAGCAATCAGGAGGTAAGCCTGGGGTAGTCCTCCCCTTGCCACCCCTAACTCCCTTCTCATCTCCTCCCGAAGTCCTCCCGCAGCCCCTTCCTGCAGACACTCTCTACCTTCTCCCTGACCCAGTTTTTCTGCCCTCTTCCTCCTCTGTCCACTTTGTCTTTCTCCCTATTCTCTTTCCTACTGGTCAGGGGAGGGTTAGAGGCTCTATCACAGTGATCTTGTGTGCCCGGCGACTTCTCATGGGGCCCCTCCCCGCTCCCCTGCCGCAGGTGATGAAGAGCATTGAGGATGGGTACCGGCTGCCCCCTCCCGTGGACTGCCCCGCCCCGCTCTATGAACTCATGAAGAACTGCTGGGCCTATGAGCGAGCCCGTCGGCCCTCTTTCCACCAGCTGAAGGCACATCTGGAGCAGTTGCTTGCCAACCCCCACTCCCTGCGGACCATTGCCAACTTTGATCCCAGGTAAGCACGTTGGAGAGGGCAAGGGGATTCGGAGGGCAGAGCTGGGAGAATGGAAATGGGCATTCAGCAACATTCACTGAGTGCTGGGCTCCGGAGCCCTGGACAGAGTGCAGCATCCGCTCTTGGGGAGACGCCATCTCGTCCTTGATAGCTCTGGTTTGTCGGATGGGAAGCAAGCACACACAGAGAGGGAAGGCACATGTAAGCAGCGCTTACGACCTGATAACTACTCCAGAGAGCTTGGTCACTTGGGTGGGGACTGGGGCGGGGTAGACAGAGCCACCAGCAAGTGCTAGACAGACAATGGGATGCATGCATGTCGTACCTGAAGGAAGGGCAGCCTGGTGGGCTCTCCCAGAGCAGGCGGCCAGCCTGGGCTGGGGAGCTAAGGGCAGGCCAGTTACAAATCGCGCACGGTCCCAGCAGAGATGAAGCTGTAGAGGTGGCAGGATCAGTGCAAGGGGGGCCAGCTCTGCTAGAGTTTGGACTCTACCTTGGCCAGTTTTTAAACCAGGGGACGTGATCAGAATTGTGTCTTACCAGAAACATTGCCAGTATGTGGAGAATGAACTGGTGGCAGGGGTGAGGGGGGCAGATGGGCACAGCCGGACTTTGAATGCTTTATCAGGAGAACCAGTCCTGGCATGCTGGCCTCCGTATCAAACCACCATATATAACCTTGCTTCTGGGAGAAAATGAAACTTTTGAAACTATCTTTTGGAGCAACAACTCCCTCGTATACTGGAGACTGCGTGTGCTAATCTTTCTGGAATGTTGAATATTTTTCCCCCAGCAGATTTACTTTGCTAATGGTTTTGGCTCTGGCTGGCTTTAGCACAGCAACACTCATTGTCTTTGCGGGTGTTGGAGTGCAAGAATAACAGCCTAGGTGGAGGGGGGCGAACCAGAATTCAGGGGGCTGCCCAGAAATCGGCAGGACCGTGCCTGGCTTCTGAGGCCTCCGGTCTCCTGCCGTCTGCTTCCTCTCAGCTGGGGTAGTTGATACTTTTGAGTCTTAACCAGCCACCAGTCAGTTACCCAGGACAGGCCACTCTGGTGGGAGATGGGCTGGTGGCACGCTTGTGCTGGAAACTTCCAGGGCTGTCACTTCCCCTGCATCTATCAGTGCTGCAGGACCTTCAGCCTGCCCGTTGCCGTGAGCACACCAGGATTCGGGCCAGGAAATGAGTTCACACAATGGCTAGGCTAATCCACAAAGTCCAGATAATCTCTGTGCTCAGACACCCAACTTGAATGCTGGCTGCAGATGCTCAGAGGCTGAGCCCCGATTTCAGGAAAGCTGGGGCAGGAACGCTGTGGACAGCCCCTGCATCTCCCATGTGACTGAGGGACCCGTTGTCCCACAGGGTGACTCTCCGCCTGCCCAGCTTGAGTGGCTCCGACGGGATCCCCTATCGAAGCGTCCCTGAGTGGCTGGAGTCCATACGAATGAAACGCTACATCCTACACTTCCGCTCAGCTGGGCTGGACACCATGGAATGTGTGCTGGAGCTGACGGCTGAGTGAGGACCCTGAGGGGGGTGCTCTGGGCAGGGAGGGTTCCTGGGGGCTGAGCCCAGAGTCACAGTCCCCTCTCGTTGCCCACAGGGACCTGGCACAAATGGGAATCACACTGCCGGGACACCAGAAGCGCATCCTTTGCAGTATTCAGGGATTCAAGGACTGAGCCCCTCCCTCATCTGCCCTGGCCTCAAAGAGCAAGGATGGGGCCATGGTCATGCCCATGGCCCTCCTCTCAACCTACAAGATGTAGGGCTTCGGTGCTGCTCCTGCCCACCCTTGCCTGAGGAACTCACCTCTGGGCCCGGGGGCCTTTGTTTTAAAAAGGGAGGTGGGGGTGGAAGTGAAAAGGTAATTGGGGGAGGGACTTGGGGGAGGGTTTAATATATATACATATACATATATATTTTTGTAAATAAACAGGAACTGCGTTTTCACCTTTACTCCTGGCTTTTTTATCTCTGTATCTTCTCCATTCCACGCGCGAGGGCTGTACGCACAAGACAGACTTACTCCTAAGAATTCTGGAAAACAGGTTTTGCTTTTTTTTTTATCTGTAGCTGTAGCCACAACCCGGCAGCACAGGAGTGGGTGGTTGTAGGCCAGTCAGCCCAGCCCAGCCCAGCCTCCCCGAGTCTGGGGCTTTCCTGGCCCTTAGCAAGCAGAGTACACGGCTGCTCGGGGACCAGCCGAGGGAATCGGTGCAGCAGTGAAAGCAGCAGCGCTCAACCTGGTGCCCCCTCAGGTGGGGCACACCTGGGGGGGGGTGGTCCCTGCAGGATGGGGATGGACTGGAAACCCAGAGCTGGGACACCGCAGCCTTAGGCCATGTCGGGGCTTTGCACAGGGCACCTGGGATTCGGGGTGGGGGCTGGCGTGGAAGGAGAGGCTGGACATGAAAAGATAACTGAAGGGGGGCAGGGCAGGTGGAGGGCAGGGTGGTCTCAGTGTGGATGGTCCGCTGATGGGGAAGGAATGGACTCGCCGGTGCCCACTCAGGTCTGGGCTCTGGCAGTGTGGCACTTCCGGCAGAGCACGTGGCCATCCAGGGGGAAGCAGCCGTTGTCATCTGCCTCAATGGACAGTGGCTTCCCGCAGTCCTGAGAGGAAGAAGAGTCTGCCGTTGGGAAGGCCCCTGTGCACCCCCTAACACCTCCGCCTTTACATTAGGAAGACCAAATGCTCCATGGCTTGGCTGATGCCCAGTGTCACTGCCTGTGTCCTTAGCCACACCTACCCCTACTCCTACCCTCACTTCTGCCCATTTTCACTCTCGTCCCCTAGGCCTCTCCTGCCCAAGGTGAGCAGTGGAAAGAGCTGTTCCCGAGGCCGCCGCCCAATAAAAGATGTGGGGCCTCTCCCACCTGCCTCAACTCCCTTCTCTTCCTCCTTTAACTTCACTAAGCACATTCCCCCTCCCACCATAGCAAAGCCCCACACCCTTCCCTCCCACTGGCCACCTCCTTTCTCAGTTTATCTGAAATTCAGCGGAAACTCAGTGAAACCCCACAGAAACCCCTCCTCCCATCACACGCAGTGATGGGAGCATCTGGGTGGGGACAGGCATGGGCACCCCTCCCCCCCCCCGCCTCAAAATTGCAGCTCCGATCTCCAGGCTAGTACTGCCCACCAACCACCTGGTAGTGAGCTCCCACCACCTCCCAGTCCTGGGGGCCAGGGAGCCGGCCAACCTCACACTTGTAGCACTTCATGTGGAAGTTCTTATCCAGAGCGACCACTCGCACGGTCTCCTCGCGGCCAGGTTCGGGCATGATGGGCCCTTCGCAGACCGAGCATCTGGGGGCGTACTGCCTGGAGGGGCAGAGAGCGGGACAGGAGTCAGAATGGGGGCAAGGGGTACCCGGGGCTGCCCGTGAAAGTGCAGAGGAAGGAGATGGTGGTTGCATGGCAATGGGGCCGACGACTTAGCCCATTTTGTTCCCCATCCCTAGGGAGGGGAAGCTCCACACGAAGTCCTTAGACCAGCCACCTTATCTGGCCCTTTTCAAGGGGGATTTTCCATCTTTTCCCCTCACCCACTCCAGGAACCCCTGCCACTAGGTCTTGACTCCCTCTGAATTCCACACTGCAGCCAGAGGCATCCTTTCCAGCCCCCGTCCTGAACTCTTGACCCTAGCCGTCTGCCAGGCAGGTGTCTCTCTGCCTGACCGCTGGGGTGTACGGAAGGAGGGATGCGAAGTTCTGGATGCCTAAGGTGGAATTCTTAAAAATGCACACCTCAGACACACCATCAGAGGTGGGAGTCAGATTCTGCAGTTTCCCTGCACCGCCCTTTAGCTATGGGGTTCTGCCGCTGGCCTAACAAAGTAGCCACCTTGTAAACACTGTTTCTAGGGAAAAACCAGAGCACCAAAACGCTGATCTCCAAAAGAACTTTTAGATCCCAGCCTGCGTGTGAGATGAAGTCATTCCAGCATACATTGTTGAAAGCAAGACCGCACCCACCAGAAGCCTCAGCGAGCCAAAGGCCACCGGGCACTTGCCAGTAGCCAAGACTTGCTACCAAGGTCTGAGGCCACTGGACAGCTAAATCCAGACTGAACTGGTCTCCGCTGTGTACACACAGGATGTGGGGCCAGAAAGGAAGTCCAGGGGTTTGGAGCCGTCTCGGAATCAGGAGGGCAGCCCAGCTCCCAGACAACTGTGCTGGCAAGCCAGAGAAGAGCCCAGAAGGCAGGAGGTGGGTCCTCACTTGTGGTAGTCAGGTACGCAGTGGGGCCGGTTGGCCTGGTCCACAATGAAGGAGGTGCCCTCCAGCGGGCAGGCGCAGATCACGCAGGTGAAGCACTGCGGGTGGTAGGCTTTGCCCGTGGCCCTCAGCATGCGGTCAGTGATGGGCTGCCCGCAGGTGTTACACTTCTCCAGCGTGTCCTAAGGAGGTAGCAGCAGGACATTGGCAGGGAACTGGCACCCGAAAGGCAGCTGCCAGCCCCTGGCTAAGCCCCGCGGGGGCCCCTCGGCCCCGACCCTGACTCACCGTATAGCAGCCCTCACAGTAGGGCGCCCCCTCCAGGCTGTAGAACTGCTGTCCCTGCAGCTGCTGCTCACACTGGTGGCAGGTAAAGCAGGTGATGTGGAACAACTGTCCCAGAGCCCGAACTGCAGGCTGCGTGCGCGCCAGGGGCTGATGACACCGGCCACAGAGCTCTGGGGAGGCGAGAGAAAACAGAAGTCAACAGGAGGAAGGCGCCTGCAAGGGATGCAGCTCTGGCGGAGGGCAGGGACAAGTCGCTGGCCAGTGCAGAGGCGCAGGGGGAGGCGGCCAGCAGGTAGGCGGCGAGCTCACCATTGACGGCCACGTTCTGCCTCTGAGGGTGCTCCATGTCCTGCATCAGCTGCTGGGTCAGCTGCTCCAGCTCCTCCACCTCCTTCAGAGTCAGGGGTCCTGGGGCCCCAGGGGAGCGGACCTGAAATCCCAATACTTTCTTCATACTCTCTTGACGGTCACCTTTCTCCAAGAACTTTCCCCAGCCAGCTTAGCCACTTTCTTCCAGTGAGGACTAAATCCCCGCGCATTTCCCAGACGCTCAGGTTGGACTCTGAAAGCTCCTCATTCTCCCTCCCTGACCCCCAGCACCACACGAATAAGAGGAAGGGGATGACCCTTCCACCCACTTTGCCCAAACGCCCCCGCCCCCACCCCTGGGCAGTCACCGACAGGCCAGAACAACCGAGCAGACAGAGGCCACACACACAGCAGCTGAGGTCACTGAAGCAGCCAACACACCCGGCCACGCGTCAACTCCACAGAGCATGCTCGGACATGGCCCCCCACAGAAGAGGTCGGCACGTGATGGCGTGCACACCCATGTGCGCACACACCTACCCGGCCCGCCTGCTGCTGAGCAGCCCCTGTCAGCGTGCGGATACAACACAGGCGGGAATCACAGGTTAAACCCCCACGGCCGTCTTTCGGGGCCCAGCCCACAGCTCCCCAAGCGGGGGTCCAGAACCACCTGAGCCCACTCCTTCCCCAGTAGGCCTCAGAGAAGGACCATTCCCTACGCCCGCCTACCCTTTCTATTAAGGGGGTCCTGAGACAGCTATAGATTGGGGGTGGGGTGCAAGTGAAGTGAGGGGGGGCACTGCCAGGGACCCTGAGCGGTCCCAGCGGGAGCTGCTGCAGGGGCTTACCCGTGTTTCCATGAGGCTCCAACAGAAACATGGGGTTGGTTTTCCCTGTACTGGATAAATCTACCCAGGACTGTGGCCCGTCACTGAAGGTGCTACCTGCTGCCTGCCAATGCCTTAGTTCTTATAACACCTAGAATCCCAAAGCCTCCGAGCTACCTGCTCCCACAGCCACCTTCCCATCGGCCCTGGCTCCACCAGACTGACACCCATGTGCATCCAGAGCTCAGGCTCCCAGGCCTTTTCCCCATAGACTCCCACCACCCCCTATGCTTCCCTGTGTCCCCTGTAAGCCCCTTCCCACAATGTAAGTTCCACCCTTCTCTCTCCTAATCTTCCCTTCCTGGCATCTTGGAGACAGAGGAGGGGCCCTTGCTCTCTGGTACCACTTTAGACACCTGTCCCGCTCATTGGAAGTATGAACCATTCACAGACATCAGCTCCTCACAGGTGTCCACAACCCTTCAAGACACCCTCAGTCCAGCCACTGTTTCTCTCTCTGTCTGCCACTCGGCCCTCTAGCTCTCCAACTCCAGCGGCTCCAAACCGTGCTTCTAGCTCAGGCACCTTCCACCACGGGACACTTCGGACCTGCTTTACTGGTCAAGTTCATCTCACGCCAAGACTCTGGGCTTGACCTCTCAGCGATTCCACCCTCCTTCCCCATTCACACCTACCGGATGAGCCCATCAGGAAGGCTCCTCTGCCTCCCAACCCTCCTCCTGTGTCTGAGGCCACAAAACTTTCCGGCTCGCCCCCTCACCAAGTCTGGTCCCTTAACCATTTATTTCTACAAGGCCCTCACAGCCACTCACGCCACCCTCAACCACCACCTCACGCTTATCTGGCTCCATCTCCACCCGGGGTCATGCCACCGCCTGCTTCCTGCTTCTAACTCCAAGCTGCAGAAAGTAGGTGGAGAGAGCGCTAAACACTGCAGAGTGAGTTCGCGAAACACTGCAGCGCCCTCTGCGCCCTCCAGCCTCAGCCCGGCTGTCTGGTATTTGGCTCCTGCGGATTCCCAGTCGCCTTCTCCACAGCAGCTGTTCCAAACCTTTCCATCTCCTCGAGCCCCCAACTGCGCCGTCCCCTCGCTCACGGATGACCTCACCTCCTACATGACTGAGAAGATGGAAGGCAGCCAGCTCCAGCTCCCTCCTCTCCCAGAAAACACTGTGGCCACACTGCCCTTGCTCTCTGGGAATGCCCGGAGCGGATGGCATCCCGTGTTCCCCTCCAGGACTCCATCCCAGCAGCCCCTGCTCTCAGGCATCAGTAACCCCTCTCCCATCAGCTTCTGCCTCCTGCTTCTCTCACACACACACTGCCTCCCCACCACAGGGCACCAAGAGGCCACCCCACAGCCATCTGGGACTTCTGAATAGTCGAACGTGGATTTAGTCCTTGCCAGCACCGCTGAAGAACTCCTCACCCATCACATTCTCTTCTCGCGAGACCCCACTCTGTCTGGAGTGGGGTCTCTTCCTCCTGCTCCCCTTCTTCCCCCTCCCACCTCATCATTCTGAGCCCAAGGTTCCTCCCAGGCCCACAGCTCTTCCCGCTCAGCATCCCCTGGGCTCCTTGGCAGCCCGTGCCGTGCCTGGGTCACCACACACTACACCACACACACCCGCACCTCGAGTCTGAGGCTCCCTCCTGACACCCAGGCCTCCATTTCTAACTGAATGACAGTCCCAGCTGAGGCCCAGGTTCCTCCTGGAACCTGTTGCTCAACAGGCTGACAGCTGGACCCCTCCCCTTCCCGTCCAAACCATTTCCCCTTCTGGACTTCTCTATTCTGTCAGCAATACTATCATTCCCCAGCACGCCCCTCCTCTTCCAATGGCTTATCGGCTACCAAGCCTGGAGGCTCTTCCTTTTCAACAGCTCTCCTATCTCGACCTTAGTTTTCTTTTCAGCTAACACCACAGTTGCCCAGGAGTGAACTCTCCCTCACATCACTGACCTCCTACCTCTAGCCTGTACCTCTGCCAAAAACCTTTCCCCAAAACTTCCAGAAGCATGGCTGCGCTGTCGGCTGTCGCCAGCCCTCCAACCTGGCCACGCAACTCATCAGACCCCAGACCCCGTTCGGGACTCTCCAAGATAGACAGGCTCCCTTGTTGTGCTATTTTGTTATTTCCTCCTCCCTCCAGCCCTGCCCCCCTCCCTCCCTCAGTACAGTTCTGCAATACTCCCACTGGAACCGACTACTGTGTATTCTCCAAACACCCCAGCCCTTGAGTCTTGCTCATGCTGTTCCTGCCCAAATGCCCTTCCTGCTCTTCTCCGACCTCAAGTTCCACCGTCCTTCAAGGCACACAGGTGCCATGAAGCCTTTCTTAATCCACAGGCCCCCATGGTAATGCCTGTCCAGAATTCCTGAAACACCAGATTCTGCAAAACTCACTGGCCTTTAGCATCTCTTCCCCCACTGTGTCTGCACACAAACACACACACACACACACACCGTCAGTTAACTTGATGGCTGGTAGGACTAGATGACTGTCAGGGGCCCTTCCACTCAGACCTCAACCCCCCCAACCGGAAGGCAGAAATGGTCAGACAGGAATAACTTTTCTATTTTTGAGCAGTCAAGAGCTAGATACAGACCCCAGCACTTTCTACTCCGAGCGAGCTCACTTAATCTTCACAACTGATGTGTGGGGTGTTATGGTAACGGTGGGAAAACAGAGGCTCAAAGTTCACCTAACTTGCTTAGGGTCTTGTGAGCCGGGAATTCTATCCTGGGCCCATCTGACTCCCTCAGACTGAACCTCTGTGAGAGATCTCTTCCCTCCAGAGCACAGAGCACAGAGCACAGAGCACAGTGCCTGGCACCCAGCAGATGCTGGCTCAGCCAGTGTTTACTGCCTGCCGCAGTGACTCTTATCACCAGATGGGCCCTGGGGCAGTGAGGGTGGCTCAGAGGAGCAGAGAAATGAACTCAAGAATCTAAGAAGGGGGAAGCAGCAAGGTCAAACTGGTGATGATCTCATCCCTCCCTTTAACATTCTAAGAGACAGGGTACAAGGGAGGGTCCACCAAATCCTTCTCTTGATTCAGAGCCTGTGCTGCTCCCCCAAAGCCCAGTCAGGCCCTGCCCAGACCCAGACCCTGCCAGGCCCGCCTCAGAAGAGCTCTCTCTTACCCCTGACCCACCAGACCACCTTTAGAGGCTCAAAACTCCTATCCCACCACCCCCATGTTCCGCCCCCTCTCTCTGGGACCACCTTTGCCCTCATTCTCAGGCCCCCTGGTCTCAGCCTGGTCCTCCCACCCTCCCTCACCTGATTTTGGTTTTGAGCCGGTGGGGGCACTGGATGCTGCTTCTCCTGCACTCGGGGCTTCTCCTTCTGCTGAGCATAGGTGAAGCTGGGGGCCTGAGGGGAGGCTGTGCTACTGGAAGAGGGGGCTTCAGGGGACCCCAACTTCTGATTGGGCTGTGACCCGGGTCCACCTGGGGCTCCAGGGCTGAACTTGGAAGCCACGGGAGTAAACTTGGGAGCCACTGGAGAAAACTTAGGGGCTGGAGATGGGGCTGGGGGTCCTCGAGGCTGGGTGTTTGCCAAAGCCACAGGCTGGGGCTGGGGCTGGGGCTGCACGTGAAGCTGGACCTGAGGCTTGGCCTGGGGCTGCGCATGGAACTGGGCCTGGCTGGGAGGCTGAGCCTGAGCCTGGGGCAGAGGCTGGGAGCTAGAAGGGGACTTCCAAGGAGGCAGGGGTGCTGTGCCCCCAGTTGCGGGCTTAGTATTGGACTTGGGAATGAATGGAGTAGCGACTGGTGGGGGTACATATCCAGATGACACCTGCAAGGGGAGCGGGAGGGGAGAGAAGCTCAATTATTAATTGAGGAGCGGACCTACCCCTTCCTCCCCTCGCCACCTTTCCTACTCTGCAGTCCCTTACCCGGGCTTTGAAAGGATCATTCCTGGTCATGTCATCCAGCAGTGAGGACAGGGAGTCGATCTCCAAATCAATACTGCTCACCTTCTCCCTGGGCTAGAGGGTCAGGGGTCAGAGCACCCATCACAGGTCTCCGTTCCCACCCCACCCCAATCAGGCCAGAGATGCAGGGGACATCCACGGTAAGGACTCTCCTCTGCTCCCTTTGGGGGTGTCCCAGTGTAGCCGCCCTTCCCAAGCCTCCATACCTGTGGGGGGGTAGGCATGGTGGCCTCAGGCCCTCCCTCCTCCTCCAGTGGAGGCGGTGGGGAAGGGAAGATCTCCTCCTCCAGAGGCGCAGGGGGAAACGGTTCCTCGATAGGGGGAGGGGGAGGTGGGAAGGCACCTCCCAGAGCGCCCTCCGAGTCGTCGCCATCCCCAAGGAGAGGAGGAGGTGGTGGGGGGAAGTCTGAGGTAGGAAGCCCATAAAAGACAGGAGAGACGACGGTCAGCGGGGACCCCTACCCCTTCCCCAAGTTACCCTTCTTCTACAGCTCCAACCCCTAACCCAAGACCTCTCTTGCCCTCCCACCCCACCCCGAGCCCATGGGAAAGCAAAGGGAGACGCAGGACGCCCTGGGAGCGCAGGGTAGGTAAAGGCGGGGGCTCGACCCAGGAGTGATGCAGCTCCCGTTACACTTGGGAAAACGGACCCAGGGGGAAGATTCGTGCCCCACATTCCCGCCTCCCACCCCCCAGGCGGGGGACTTGGAACGGTCCCAGGAGCCCTGGCTCCCAGCCATGAGCTCCGCGATGAGGTAAGAACATCTGCTCGGGACAGGCTAGCTGCGCCCAGCCCCCTTCGCCGCAACCTTTCCAGACACCCCCAAACTCCCGAAACCACCGTCCCCGGCCCGGCACCCGCCGGGGTCCAGCCCCCAAGCCCAGCCGCATACCTTCCGCGGGCGGCGGGGGGATCTCGCCCACCCGGCCCATCTGCGCGCGCTGGGCCCCGGCGGCCGGCGGAGGCTCGCTATCCCCGGGCCGGAAAGGATTCACTTTGGGCTTTGGGGCCACCACCGGGCCGAACTTCTTCTGCGGGGCGTAAAAAGCCGGAGCGGAGACCGAGACGGAGATCGCGGGAGGCGGGCGGGGGGCCGCCATGGCCGGGCCGGGCTGCTGGGGGCAGGCGGCCAGGTTACCCGGCGCCGGACCCGGGCAGACGACCCCCCGCCCGCCCGGCTCCCCCCCTCCCCCCGCCCTACACCGCGCCGCCCGCCCCTCCCCGTGCGCTGCCGCCCGGCGGCTCCCCGCGCCTCACCGCGGGCCGGAGCGTGCGCGCCGCGTCTCGGGTGGCCGCCTTGCAGCCGGGTCCGCGGACTCTGCGTCCGGGTCCCGGGCAGCCTCCAGCCTGGCGGGGAGGGACGCAGGGAAAAGAGAGGGAAGGAGGGGGCGGGGAGAGAGCGGCGCTCAGACCATACAAGGAGCGGCCCGGAGAGGGGGCGGGGAGAGGCGGGGAGGGCGGACCCGGCAGGAAACTCCCCCAGGAAGGGGCCCGGCTCCTGCCCCGAGGCCGGAGGCTCAGCCGAGGTCTTCCCGCCCCCGCCCTGCCGTCCCTGCCGTCCCCGCCGCCCCGGCCCAGACCTCCCCTCCCCAGGCACAGGCCTCTGATGTCATTTCCTGACTCGCCCCCCCACCCCCACCCCGCTACCCGCCCGATCCGCGGGTGCCCGAGATCTGACTCACCGTCCCCAATCCCGGCGGAGCCGGCGGAGGTCGGACGGGTGCCCCAAAGGCGGCGAAGCAGCCCCACTGAGCCTCCGCCGCGGCCCAGACCCTTCCTCTCCGGCTTGCCGCTACCTGCCACCGCCACCTCCCGCTACTTCTCCGCCTCCCCGCCCCCTACCCCGCAGCCGCCAGCCTTGTCCCCGGTCCCCTCCGACTCAGCCCGTACTGGCCGGACTGGGTGGAAACGGGCTCCGGGGTAGACGGGGATGGTGTGTGGGGGTTCTCCTGCCCATGCAGGAGCCTTTCTGTGACCTGCAGGCGGAGTGAGAGCGCCAACTTCCAGGGTCCTCGGAGGATCCTAACTTTAAATCCTGGGCAGCCGCCTAAGGCTTCTAGGAATTCGCATCACCCGCGCCCCCGCCTGCGGATCAGTTAAGCTTCGCGGGAGTGAGAGAAGGGGAACGGAGGTGGGGGGCGGGGCGGAGGCGAGGGCGGCCCGCGGCCTTGGGGTGGGGAGTACCGGGAGGACGGACGCGGACCGTACTTCGGCGCCCACCGTGACCCACCTATCTGAGACCCTTTGGGTGGCGGGGCAGCCCCGGAGCAAACGGAGCCTGCGTTCGGTGGAGCCCCCCACTGGTCCGACCGGATTCCTTCGCCTAGGACTCTGTGCCCCTGGCTATGCCAAAGCGAAAGACCTAAACTCTTTTTTTTTCTTTAATTGAACGTGGAAATTTACCAAATTGCCGCCTGAATTCCAACACACTACCTGCAAAGTATGGAGACCTCTGACATTTCGGCCTGTAAGGCCACTATATGTCGCGCAGGTGCTTCCCTTTCTCTCATTCTATGCTGCCAGCCTTCACTGCCTTCTAAGGCAGTCAGTGCCCTTGTGCACGCCATACTCAGTATATCTCCAGTCCTTGGCCTTCCAAATGAGTTATCCCCTACTGTCAGCGAGCCGCTGGGCTATCCTCTAGAGACCATCCAGACTTAGCCCTGGCATTTACCGTGAGAAAACAGGTCGGGAGCTTAGGAGACGCGGCCAGGCCAGATCCAGTAAGCTGCAGGGTCTAGACTGGACCTGGGTATCTTGAGGGCTGTAATGTGACACCACATATTCCCTACACCCTGGTGTCAGGTAAAGCATCCCTGGATACTAGAGACCAGAGTGAGGCCGGGGTTCAGAGACCCAGCTTGAGGGCCCAAAATAAGTGACTGGTGTCTTCATTCTCTCTGCTTCATTTTCTCTGTAAAGAGTGGCAATAGCTAGTCCACCTTCCTTACTGCATTGAATGGAAAAATAAATAAAACTTCATATCTGAAAGTGCCATATAATACTTGGTATTATTATTTAAGCTCCAGTTCTGCCCAGCAGAGAAATTCTGAAGGGTTCACCTAAGGCTGCCTTCCCCTTCTGGGTTGGCAGGCAGACCTTGTTATATGCAAAGCCCTGTTCCTTCCTTCAACCTTATCAAAGAACTCATTCTACCTAAGACTCCATTTTCAGCATCTTCTCAGACCCCACTGATCTTGTCTTTTCTCTAGCATCTTACTGTCTTTGTCACTGGGATTTCCCACAGCCGCAAGCATGTGTGGCCGTGTATATTAAGCATGCAATGCAGACCTTCTCTGACAGGTAGGAGCTGGGCCTGGGCCTGTCCCTATGAAGATCTGCTAGAAATTTGATCCTGGATTTCCTGTGCATGTTGGAGATTGTATCTTGGGCTTTACAGACCAAAAGCCTCATTGCCAACCCTTCGAAATAGAGTTGACCCTTCGACATTGGTTTGAACTATGCAGGTCTATTTATACGCTATTTTTTTTTTTTTTTTTTTTTTAGAAATACAGTACCGTAAGTGTACTTTTCTCTTCCTTAAGATTAAATGAACATTTTCGGGGCGCCTGGGTGGCTCCGTCAGTTGGGCGGCGACTTCAGCTCAGGTCATGATCTCATGGTCTCTGAGTTCGAGCCCCGCGTCGGGCTCTGTGCTGACAGCTCATCAGAGCCTGGAGCCTGCTTCCGATTCTGTGTCTCCCTCTCTCTCTGCCCTTCCCCTGTTCACGCTGTGCCTCTACGTCTCTCAAAAATAAATGAACATTAAAAAAAAAATTAAATGAACATTTTCTTTTCTCTGGCTTAGTTTGTGGCAAGAATACAGTATATGATACATATAGCATACCAAATATGTGCTAATGGGCTATTCATGTTACTGGTAAGGCTTCCAGACAACGATAGTCTATAAGTAAAGTTTGGGGAAGTCAGAAGTTATAGGTAGATTTTGGACTGCACAGGAGCCGGGACCCCTAACCTCCACGTTGTTCAAGGTCAACTAGATACCACTTGGGGAAGAAAGTCAGGAAGATGGTTTCCAGAGAGCATGGCAAGAGTAAAAGCCATCTACCCTCTAAATGTCTCCTTGAAGAATGTGCATGTGCAAAATATAGTACGTTTAATTGTTAGGCAGCTGAACCTATTTATATATCAAGAATAGAAGAGTGCGTAGGCAGGCTTAGTTTTACTGACAACTAATAGCATTTGGGATGCAGAACATTAAACCTACGAGTTTTAAGCCAGCTTTTCTAGATACAAGTAGAAACACTCAGAGCATCCCAGAAGGATACACTCCCCAGGCAGGGTGCCTCAAGCGCAGCAGCTGCAGGGTCAATGCTGTCGAGATGCACGCAATGAACAGGAGGAGCCCTATGACTCTTTTTTTTTTTTTAATTTTTAGTTATTTATTTTGAGAGAGAACACAGCGGGGAGGGACAGGGAGAAAGGGGGACAGAGGATCTGAACTTGGCTCTGTGCTGACAGCAGAGAGCTGACCAGGGTTCAAATTCACAAACCATGAGATCATGACCTGAGCTGAAGTCGGTCGCTTAACTGACTGAGCCACCCAGGCGCCCCAGCCCTAATGACTCTTAGGTTTGTTTTTTTGTTTGTTTGTTTTTAATGTGTATTTACTTTTTGAGAGAGAGAGAGAGAGAGAGAGAGAGAGAGAGAATGAGTGGGGGAGGGGCAGAGAGAGAGAGAGGGAGACACAGAATCCGAAGCAGGCTCCAGGCTCTGAGCTGTCAGCACAGAGCTGGACATGGTGCTCAAACTCAAGCCTCGGGATCATGACCTGAGCTGAAGTCAGGTGATTAACCAACTGAGCCCCCCAGGCGCTCCTTAGGTATTTTCTTAAGTAGGCAATTCTAATTGGTTTTTTCAGGTAGTATGTTGTAAAGTGTAGCAAGTAAATAGATGTTCCCACCCAATCGTTCCCAACCGCTTGGGGCCAGGCAAGAGAAGGTGAGAAAACACACAGGGACCTTTGCTACCACCTCTACACACCTCCAAGGATTTATATTCGCCAGGTCTCAGAAAATTTGCTTCAAGAGCACACAACATAAACCAAGAAGTTAGAGGCAGTCAAACAAGGGATGCTGTCATGAGGCTCTTTCCAGATGCTGGCTGCAGAAGGACGGAGGGTCAACGGTGTGCATGGCGTGGCGCTGGGCACTGTGGCAGCAGCAGCGACACAACCACCACCACCACCACCACCAATAATAAGAGCACACTCGGATAAACCTCAGGATGTGAAGCTAGGCACAAAACTAAGCACTTTAAACATATCCCCATTTTATCCTCACCATAAACCCACGAGAAATGGACATTATTATCCTATGTTTCAGTTAAGGAAATTGAAGCCAATTAGATGTGGATTTTGTTGACTTTCAAAATTCAAAAAAATTGCAATGCAAATATCTTATTATCTGAAGACACTCCTGCCTCCACTTACACCCTTGCATCTATCATTTCTTCCCTGTAAGAGCCCCAGCCTGGTGCATCAAACACCCTCTCCCAGCCAGCCTCCAGCTCCATCCCTCGCCTTAGTACTGGGGCCACTGTTTTCTTTTTCCATCACATGGTGCCGTCAAATTCTAGCTGTCTGTCTATCGTCATGTGTGTGTACACACACGTGTTATATACATGATATATATATATATATATATATATATACATAGAAATATATATGCATATATACACACACATTAACTACATCTACATTCTTCTGGAGATTATGTATGAAATACTTATATATATTCATATATATTTTGTATAATAGAACATTTCCAGGAGGTTAATTAAGCATCCAGCTTTTTTTTTAATGCTTATTTTTTTTTAAATATTGTTTAATGTTTATTTTTGAGAGAGACAGAGACAGAGACAGAGCATGAGCAGGGGAGGGGCAGAGAGACAAGGAGATACAGAATCTGAACCCAACACGGGGCTTGACCTTAGGAACTGTGAGATAATGACCTGAGCCAAAGTTGGAGACTTAACCAACTGAGCCACCCAGGTGCCCCTATTTATTTATATTTGTGCATGAGAGAGAGCGTGTTCACATGGGGGAGGGGCAGAGAGTGGGAAACAATCCCAAGCAGGCTCCAGCCTCACTGTCAGCACAGAACCCGAGGCGGGGCTCAAACTCACAAACTGAGATCATGACCTGAGCCAACATCAAGAGTTGGAGGCTTAACCAGCTGAACCCCCCAGGCGCCCGAAGCATCCAACTCTTGATCAGGTCTTGATCTCAGGGTGGTGAGTTCAAGCTCTACATTGGACTCAGCAGTGGGCATGAAGCCTACTTTAAAAAGAAAGAAAGAGAGAAAAAGAGAGAGATGGGGAGGGAAGAAGGAAGGGAGAGAGAAAGAAAGAGTGAGCAATGACAAAGCCACCATCTCTTTTTCTTGTCATCTTTACTGAGTACTGGGAGCACATGGTCGGCAGCTCCCTCCTTCCTCCAATATTTACTCCTCTCCTGGTCCTACTTGCATTTCTCATCAGGACAAAATAAATTCTCGCAGCTGGAACTACAGATTCGATAGAGGGTCTGGGTGGGGGGCTGGTGAAGCCCCCAGCAAGACCCAGGGGATCTTCTTAGCAAGGCCAAGGGAAGATCAGCCTCCTGCCCGGCCCAGGGTCCCCCTCCCCCCAGCGAGGATGCCCTGCTGACCACCAGTGACCCCTCTGTCCTCCTTTCCTCTGGGACCAGGCCGGCAGGCTGACATCGGAACACCCTCAGTACATTCTTCTCTTCCATTCCCTCACTTTGGTTCAACCAATATTTGCTAGTAATAACTCCTATATTCTAGACACTCGGGACATAAAGATAAACCCAGTTCTTGCCTTCAAAGAACTCTCCAACTGGAGGGGAAAAACAATACAAAACACTGACATAGATTTTTCAGTGTAATGGGTGGTGTTAAGATTAGGTTAAAAAGCTTTCACCCACCCAATAGTGCTGCTTGGTGTGGCTACACTATGTACAATCACTGGATGGACTTGTGGCCATTTGAACGTCTTTTCTTTTTTTAATTCTCATTTTATTTTTGAGAGAAAGAGACATAGGGAGCACAAGCAGGGGAGGGGCAGAGAGAGACACACACATACACACACAGAATCCAAAACAGGTTCCAGGCTCTGAGCTGTCAGCCCAGAATTGGACGCGGGGCTCGAACCCACGAACCATGAGATCGTGACCTGAGCTGAAGTCAGATGCTTAACCGACTGAGGCACCCTGGCGCCCCTTAAGCCTCATTATTATTGTCCCACAGGTCCAGAGCTGCAGCAAGCAGAGCCTGCAGAGGGCATCCAGGGAGCAGAGGTCAGGAGCAGGAGGGAGGCAGGGCTCCCTACATCCCAAGGTCTAAGCCAGATGGGCCCCCAACGGCACAGCGAGCGAGAGCGAGCGTCAGCAAGGCAGAAATGTGCGGCGGTTGTGGGGGCAGAGCAAGCAGATGGTCAGATGGCGAGGAGTCAGCAGCCGAGCGAGCTGGGAAGGGCAGACAGGAAAAGAGACCCAGGGCTCCGACAGCAGCACAGGCGGGGTGCTGGCACCAAGGCGGTCCCTACTGGAGCATCTGCTGCCTTTCTTCTCCCCGAACCCAGAAAAGCCAAAATCGGAGACAGTCTGGCCTGGAAGCTTGAGCGTTCGTCACTGTACATTGTGGATTAAGTGACTGTAGGGAGTAAATATTTCAGGGGGCAGGGGGGTGAACTACAGAGAACCTAGCTGCTCCAGACGAGAAGTACTATGTTTCTCTGGTGGTTCCTGCCGCCCCCGCCCCCTTTAAGAAGATAGGCCTAATATGAAGGAACCCACCAGGCCACTCTGACAATGGAAGCGGGTGCTCTGGACAAAGCAAGCTTCCTCGGGTGCCTTCTCCCGCTGGGCTGTGGTTGCTTACCTGCCATCCAGAGCTGCCCTGAACACCGCAGGTGGCAGGTGGATACCCGCTCTCCACTCACTCTCGGAAAGGGGAGAGGGGATCCACCCAGAACACTGAGGCCTTCCTATGGAGACTTCTCAACCTGCTGGAGCTCGCCAAGAGAAAAGTCTTCGTACCCAAGTGTGAGATGCTACCAGAGGACTCGCCTAGGCTACAAGCAACCTAGCCAATTCCGGCGAACTCATCCGTATGCTCTGTAGCAGCAGGGCGTAGGAAGCCTAGCCAGTGCCCACCACGAAGCCAGGGCCGTGAACACACTTACTGACTGCAACTGAGTTCAGAGCCGTGGAAATCTCATACTAGATCAGAAAGGCTCTCTATTTAAGGGCTTTTGAATCATCTTGAATCATTCATTCATCATTTAACAAACATTTATTGAGTAGCTACTATGTGCAGGACTTTGTTAGGTGCTGGGGATGTAATACTGAGCAGTAACAGACATGATCCCGGCCCTTATGAAGGGGCCACGCCCTTGGGTTCTCTACTAGGGGAGATGAATGCTAATCAAATAATCATAAATGCAAAACTGCAGCTAAAGGGCAAGATATATGCTGTCTAAAGGGAGAGGTGATCTGGCAGCTTAAGGAAGGAACGGCCAAGCTGAGATCTGAAAGAGAAGTAGGAGTTAATGAGGCGAAGCGGAGGGAAAAGGCATTCCGTGCAGAGGTAGTGGCAAGTGCAAAGCCCTTGATGGCTATTGGCCGTGTGAGCAGAGGGAGAGCAGGCGCGGCTGGGCCGCTGAGGGTGAGGCGAGCTGGAGGCGGGTGGCGGGGTTTGGGGGTGGTGTGGTGCAGAGATGCAGACCATATTTTGTCCTGAGAGCAGCTGGGGAGCCGCTGCAGGGTTTCGGGTTGAAAGAATGGCATGAAAAGGCGGGAATTTTGAAAATCTCACGGTAGGGGCAAGGTGGAGAATAACGGAAGAGCACAGATGTGGACAGAGCCCTGCGCGAGGAAGAGGTTTGTGGAGATGGACAGAAGTAGATAGACTGAGGGCTGTTTAGGCATGAAATCAGCAGCAGAGCCGAGCCATGGTTTGTATTTGATGGGGGGGGGTGGTGGCAGGGGGCGGGGAGGGTGTTGAGGGGAAAGAGACCCAGCCCAGCTTCTGGCTGGTACCCACCCAGAGTGCGGTGCTCAGGGCTGGGAGTCAGACTGCGTGTTTTGCTTTGGACTTGGCCAGAACGAGAGGGCGTACAGGAGGCAGTGGGATACCCCAGTCCAGAGCACAGCAGAGCAGAGAGAACTCTGAATATCCACATTACAAGTCATCTGCATCCAGGTAGTAATTTAAACTGTAACTGGCTGAAAAAAATCACCTAGTGAGTAGTTGAGAGGGCCCAGGGTGGGCTTGGATGGATTATATATAGCATTTGTTGGGCAGCGGGAGAGAGAGGTGTGACTCTCCCAGGAAGGAAGCCACACTCGAGGGCCCCTCGACCCTTCCAGTAGGAGTGAAGAAAGACCCCCTTCTCCCCTGCACTTCCTACACTCAGCACCTGGCCTCCATTTGCTCTGACTTCATTAAGCCCCTTCACCCCACTTCAGGCACCACAGGCAGCCTCAGATGCCCAGCTCCCCCAACATCTGGCTCCTCTGCCCAACTCCCGAAACCAGTGGAAACCAGTGCCGGCTGCCCTCCGGAACTCAGAGACCCTGCCCGCAAATGTGCCTGTTCTTCCCGCATTCTGTCCCCACCTGCTCTGACCTGGATCCCCTCGGAGGGCGCACCTCCCTCGCGCAGCCCTGTCAGGTGGCAGCGAAATGCTTCCCCCTAGACTTCTTACCAGTAGCCCCGGATGTGGAGCGGATATCCCTTTTGATCCTCGTTCCTGCTTCCACACTATTCTCCTTCCCTCCTCTCCCAGCTTTGAATATCCTGTCATCAAACTATACCACCTACTGCCCTCTGAGGCATAGTCGTCTATTGCCCTGGGCCATTCATCCTCATTTCTCCAACACTGTTCTGTCCTAGCTCACTGGCACTTTCTCCAAAACAACTCTGCTAGTAAGTCTCGGTCATTTCAACATCACAAAGATGATCCTTCCTTCCTACAGGAACTCTGTTCCCTGAACTTCTCTCTTCGCACGTCTTTGCTCTGCATTAACCACTAATCCCATGGTAATACCCTAAACCAATACGGACCAACAGAAATGTGATGTGAGCCATATAACTAATTTAAAAAGAAACTTAAGTAGTACCTGGGTGGCTCAGTTGGTTAAGCATCCAACTTTGACTTGGGTCATGATCTCACGGTTTGTGAGTTCAAGCCCCACACTGGGCTCTGTTAGCGCATAGCCTGCTTTGGATCCTCTGTCTCCCTCTCTCTCTGCCCCTCCCATGCTTGTGCTCTTACTCACTCACTCGCTCTCTCTCAAAAATAAGTAAATAGGGGCGCCTGGGTGACTCAGTTGGTTAGGCGGCCAACTTCGGTTCAGGTCATGATCTCACGGTCTGTGAGATCGAGCCCCATGTTGGGCTCTGTGCTGATGGCTCATCAGAGCCTGGAGCCTGCTTCGGATTCTGTGTCTCCCTCTCTCTCTGTCCTTCCCCTGTTCACACTCTGTCTCTATGTCTCTCAAAAATAAATAAATGTTTAAAAAAAAAAGTAAATATTTTTTTTAAACTTTAAAAAGAAACTGGGGTGCCTGGATGGCTCAGCCAGTTAAGCATCTGACTCGGCTCAGGTCATGATCTCACTGTTTGTGAGTTTGAGCCCCGTGTCTGGCTCTGTGCTGACAGCTCAGAGCCTGGAGCCTGCTTTGGACTCTGTGCCTCCTTCTCTCTCTGTCCCTTCCCTGCTCGCACTCTCTCTCTCAAAAATAAATAAACATTAAAAAAAAAAAAGAAGAAGAAGAAGAAAGTATGATGCTCAGGCCTCAACCCAGACACACAAGCAGAATCTCTGAGGGTAGAACCTGGGCAGCAGTATTAAAAAAGTAATTTAAATAAAATAAAGAAAGAAAGAAAGAAAAAGAAACTAAAGAAAGAACAGTTGACAGTAATTTCAATAATAGATTTAATGCAGCATATCCAAAATATTATCATTTCAACATGTGATCAATATCTTAAAAATTATTAATAAAATATTTCACATTCCTTTTTGTTGTTTTGTTGCTAAGTCTTGGGGACTTGCTATGCATTTTACCCTTACGGCACATCTGGACTCGGACAAGCCCACTTTGGTGCTCAGTGGTCACAGGTCACTAGTGACTACTGACTGTGCAGGGGACAACCTAGCTCTAGAAGATCCTGTGCCAGCCCTTTGCAGTAACAGCTGCAAGCAAGCCTCTCTCCAGCCAGCTCCTTCTATCTTTCCAGTTTAGTCCCTTCTTTTACCTTAACCCTTAGCGATGCTTGGACCCACCAGGACCTACAGTTTATGTCAGCTTTTCTCTTTACCTCGCCCTGCATGGTGCCCTCCCTACCCAGTTTAAAAGCCTTGGGCAATCATGAGAGCTACTCCCTTGCACCTGCCTTCAACTCTTCATCCCTCCCTCTCACTTTGTGGTACTCGCTGGACAAAACCCAAACCTGGCTTCCACCCAGCTCTACCAAACCCACACTGGCAGCCGGGCAGATTGGGGGGCTGGAGGGAAGCACACAGCCTTTCTGACCAGTATCATTTCCAAGTTCATGACAATAAGCCATGAACTTTAGGTGCCACTCAGCAACTCTACTTCCCAGTAAGCATTCCAATTTCTCTTGTCTGTTCACTTCTCACTCTTTTGAAAGACTTCTAGATCTTCTCTCTTTAATTTCTTTCCCATCCGCACCCATAGCTGATGACTTTGCTTCCTTGCTTTCTGTTGCACTGAGAAAATTGAAGAAATTGGAAAGACCTTGCCCAGGCTCCCCTGACATCCACCCTCCCTCCTGAGTCTGCTTTGCTGCCCTCTGGTTTCCTTCCTCTTATTATAATGGACTACCGTCAGTCATTTTTATTTTATTTTTTAACATTTTTAAAAAATTAGCTGGGAACGCTAGAGGGGCAGAGAGAGAGGGAGAGAGAGAGAGAGGGAAAGAGAGGAAATTAAGCAGGCTCCATACCCAGTGGGAAGCCTGATCCAGTGTCCCTGGGATCATGATCTGCCCCAAAATCAAGAGTCAGATGCGCAACTGCTCAACCGACTGAGCCACCCAGGCACCCCCCATGGTCATTTTTAAATGTTTATTTATTTTTGAGAGAAAGACGGAGAGGGAGAGAGAGAGGGAGAGAGAGCGAGAGAGCGGGGGAGGTGCAGAAAGAGGGAGACAGAGGATCTTAAGCGGGTTCCATGCTGACAGCAGAGAACCCAACACGGGGCTTGAACTCGCCAGATCATGACCTGAACGAAATCTGACGCTTAACCAACTGAGCCACCCAGACGCACCCCCATAGTCGTTTTTACAGCTGCCATCACCACTCTGGCACTAGATTCTACTCATTCTCCCTGCCCTAGGATGTTGCTCCAGCAGTTAATGCACTCCTTGGAATTTCAGTTTTTTCCTCTCGACTAAATCTTTTTCATCAGTATTCAGATATGCCCCAACTTAAAAATTAACCCCATTTCCTCCTCCAGCTACCACTCCATTTCTCTGCTCGTTTTTGCAGCAAAATGTCTTCAGTTCTCTATACTTGCTACCCCTAATTCCTCTTCTCCCATTTTCTCTTAACTTGCTCCATCATCCTTGACCCCCGCCACTCAACAGACAGTACATTCGTCAAGATCAGCAGTGACCTCCATATTGCCAAAGTCGATTACTCTTCTTGACCTATCAGCTATGTTTGATTTGGTTGTTTACTCTCTTCCGTACGAAACATCTGTTGCTTCACTCTCTGCGCACCCCATTCTCTTATGTTCCTCCAACCCCACTGGTCCATGCTTCTCATCCTCATCTGGCTCCCTCTTATCTGCTCAGCCTCTAAGTCTAAGTCTAAGGACTCTGGGAATGAGTCCTTGCGTCTCTTGTCCTCCATCTATGCTCTCTTCCTGCTGGCCATACCAGGCTGAAGCCTTTAAATGCCATCTCTATGCTAACGATCCCTAAATTTGTACCTCTATCTTGGATCTTTTCTATGTTCCAACAACACACACATCCCACCTCGTACTCATAATTCCCACTTGACCATCTACTGGACATTTCACACATGTCCAAAGCTTAATTCCTAGTCCTTCCCCCCAAAACTTGTGCTACCCATAATCTTCCTCATTCAGCTGGTAGAAAGTCCATCTGGTTCAGGCCAAACATTTTAGAGATATCTTTCTTTGGCACTCAAAATCCATCAGACCCTGCTGACTCTGACTTCAACACATTTCCAGAATCTGGCCACTTCTTGCCATCCCTACCATTACCCTCTCGTCAGAGCCTCCGTCATCTCTCCGGTTTACTGCGATGTCTTGCCTCCCTACCATCTACTCTAAATATAACTGCCTCTGTTACCCTCTCATCTTATTTCACATCGTGTTACTCTCATCAAAACTCTCCTTTCTCATTTCCCTCGGAATGAAAGCCAGAGTACAAGGCTCTGCCCAGACGAGTCCCACATACTCTCTGAGCTCATGTCCTGTGACTCATTCTGCTCCAACCACACTGGTCTCCTTGCTATCCCTCCAACATGCAAGTCACATTCCCGCCTCAGAGCCTTGCACCTGCTGCCCCCCTGCTTGGAAGCCTCCGCCCCAGGCATCTGCATGGATCACTCGATTTTCTCCATCCTCTTCCTCAAGTGCCACCTTCTCAGTGAGGCCACCCCTGACTACCCTGTTTAAAACCACAGACTGCCAGGGTACCTGGGGGGCTCAGTCAGTTAAGCGTCCGACTCTTGGTTTCGGCTCAGGTCATGATCTCACGGTTTGGGAGTTCAAGCCCCGCATCAGACTCCTCGCTGTCTTTGCTCCTCTCTGTCCTTGGAAGCCTGCTTGGGATTCTCTGTCTCTGCCCCTTCTTGCATGCTCTCTCTCTCTGTCCCTCAAAATAAATAAATAAACTTAAAAAAAAAACCTACATACACCAATACCCACTATTCATTATCCTCCTTTCCTTCATTTTTCTTTAAAGCACTTATGACCTTAAATGTATTATATAGTTAGGTCCTGGGCTTCAAAACCAAAAAAATGTTATTAGTCATTTCATTTCTTTATTGCTGTCCCCTCCCCACTACTTCTCACTAGACAGTGAGCCCCATGAAGGCATGAGTTTTGGGCCCTAGCACCTAGAATAGTACTGACATATAGGTGCTCAATAAATACTTGTAATACGGAATGAATGAATGAATGAAATGAACTAGCAAAGAAAGAAGACAGAGAAGGAGCAGCCAGAAAGGCAGGAGGAAAGCCAGGAAAGAATGTTCAGGGACAAGGGAGCGGTCAACTGTGGAATGCTCCCGATATGTCAGGTTAATATTCAAAATGAACAGTCTGCTGGCCTGGAGGATCCGGGAGCCCACCGTGTGAGCTGCTTCGGTGAAGATGCCAGACTGGAGTGGGGTGAGGAGTGGATGGAAACGAGGAAATCAGGAGTATCGGCAGCTCGGCCACGCCCTTCGGCTGTGAAGGAAACTAGAGATACAGGGAGCGAAAGATCAAGTGACAAATTCTAGCTCCCACTTTAGAATACAGAACTGGCTCCCATCTCCTCCCTCAACGCAATTTCCCACTGTCAGTAATAAAATCCAACCTCCACTACCACCCGCCGCCCCGGTGCATATATACACACACACACACACACACACACACACACACACACACATATATATACACACAAGCCGGCTTGAAAGGAAATGTTGCAAAACGTTCTTAGTGTCAAAAACAGGTAGTGGCTTTGGTTTTCTTCTTTCTGCCTGTGTGTGTTTAAAAATTGTTTTTTCTAGGGGCTCCTGGCTGGCTTAGTCGGTAGAGCGTGCAACTCTTAACTCAGGGGCCGTGAGTTCAAACTCTACGTTGGGTGTGGAGCCTACTTAAAATAATAATAACTTTTTTCCTAAAACGAGAGTACATACTGCTTGAGAAAAACATGTCCGCACCACCCAGAGTTCAAAATTTCCCGTCTCTTTTGGACTTTCCTGTCTGGGTGGGTCCAGGGCCTGTTGGCAGGGCAATCGTGATTGATTCGGTCCGTAAACAGCCCTCACATTCCCTACCACCCAGGAGAGTAAAGCCTTATCCCCATCAGCTTATCACCATGAAATAACCCTAGCCAAGCAATGACCTGAACATATACACAAAGATTACACACCCATTACCCACCCAGAACAAAGCTCTAGAACTCGTAAGTTAAAACAATGTTCTTTCCTTTTTTTTTTTTTTTTTAACTTTTATTGTGGTAAGAACACTTCGCATGAAATCTACACTTTCAGAACAATGTCCATGTTACCCAGAAGGAGCTGATCTACGTGAGGGTAAGGAGTATGGGATCTCAGCATATTTCAACAGTGTTTGGTGTTACACACGTTTTAATAAAAATCAGAAAAATAATCCCATGTACATTTAGGGTGGCATCATACGATAGGGAAAAGAATGCTAGAAGAGAGATGGAGAAGGTGAATTTTGGTTTCAGTTAAGTCACTTATTAGCAATAGGACTGTGAAGATCTGAGCGACGGATCTTCCTTGTCTGTGAAACTATAGCAACAGACTTGACGTCTAAGGTCTTGTCCAGTTCAACACTCGCAGCCCTGTATTAACGCCCTGTATACCCGCTGCTCTTCCGCTGTCAGGAAGACGCCTCTGCTGTCCTCTCTGGATGTGGCTGGCTTGCTCACAGAAGACTGGGAAGGGCGGAGTCCTGGTGCTACCCTGACCCATTACGTATTAAACACACACCACTTAGGATCCAGGACCAGTTGCAGGAAAGAAGAAAAGATTCCAGGCAGTTAGATCTTGCAGCAAAACCGGATCCTCATCCAAGAAAGCATTTGCAACGGGAATTGATGCTGAGATTGCAGGACGTCGCAAGGGTGAGGGATGATTGGGCAAGGGGTTGGGAACCCGGAATGGGGGTATATTCAGGAATCCGAAAGGGGGGCTGCGTCAGCTGTCAGCCGGTGACAGAGAAGTCTGACAGGAAGTAATGGAGCATCAGCCACGAGGCTGTAATTCAGAGGCAAGACCGGGGAGGGTGTGTTGTAAGCACAGGAAGATATCTCTCTTGGGGGAGCTGGGCAAGAAGGTAGGGGCTAAGGGGTGCCAGCAGGGGGGGGCGGTGAGCCGGCTGCAGGGGCATGATGTGACAGGGCTGCTCCTGTCCCCTGAATTAGTACCGACTGGCCAGACAGCTATCAATGATGCTCGGAGCAGAGCCTTCCAATTCCCAATTCTCACCAGTTCTCCTGAAGGGAGGGGTGTCACACTGGCAGGTGGGCTGGAAGAAGTGACTGTCTGGCGTTACCCATCTGATTCTCCCCTTTCTCTGTCGGTGGCTCTGGGATGTGTGAGTGCTGAGTACTTGCTGGATCTCTGAAGATCCCATCTGGTCCGGCTCTCTTACAATTGATAAACTCCATTTTTTTACTGCTTACCCAGCCCCTGACTCATGCTTGCCCAAACTCTAGGCCTACTTCCTTGGTTCTGGCATCCTGCCTGGTCTGCCGCTGGCTGTGACCTGGACATGATGAGAATGGTACCCCCGAGGCTCTTAAATATACTTGGGGCCTGACTTGGAAGCTGTAATTAAGCCCTGACATCGTTCTGGGCCCTCCGGACAAAACCCTCCCCTTCTCTGAAGGAGGTAGGAGCCCATTGGCCCAGAACCACTGGCCTGGCCTTTCTCATTGGAATGTTTGGAGGGAACCCCCAACTCTGAAGTGATTCTCTTTCGGCCTTTCCCACAGCCCTGCTTCTCAAAAAGAAGACCAGACGAATGCATTCTCTTGGTATCTTAATATTGTTTGGGTACTCTCTTTTGTCGAAGGAGTCCACAGGATCCTTAAAATGTGGATTCAGTGATGCTGACCTGCCCATGCAAGAGACTTTGCCTCACATGGGGACTGGACGCACCCTGGGAGGCTGCACCAGGGGGGTGGGGGGGGTGGGGGGGTGAGAGAGTGCACTACCATTTCCCAGCTACCAAGCTTCCTTGTCTCACTACATTGGAATGAGCTCACCTTACGCAGAGTCCTAAAGTTCTTCGAAGTTCCAAACTTCATCGAAAAGTCAACCCGGCAATGACCTATGCAGTTCTAAAAGGGTTCTTCTTCCTCAATGTCCAGGAGATCACAGATCGGTCAAATGAGGCCTTTGGCCTCCGCCACCACCAAGGAAGCCAGAGAATTTCTGCTCTGGAACGTGTCATCCTATGTAACTTGCTACCCTGACACGAGCTGCCTCTCTTCTGAGGGCAAACGTGCGCTGTCCAGGGGACAGCCTGCCCCAGCACAACGGCCAGGAACCTCCTCTGCTGGTGACTCTGGGAATCCAGCTGAAGGGAGGGGTGAGGTGGGGAAGTGAACTTCACAGACCATCGCAGATCCTGTGGCCGCTTCCTACTCCATGGAATACAACTTGCACACGCCCACACCCTGCCCATCCATGACTTAGCTCTGAGTCTGCACCTGTGTGCCAGCAACCTAACCCCCAAGCTCCGTTCTTTGCCTTTGTTCACTGAGGATTAAGCAAATTACTCCCATTAAAAAGAATACCCGCCTCTATCACTGCTCTGTCTCGACTTCTTCTGGTTTCCACCCAGATGCCCATGCTGTCCCAGGTACCCGTTACCAAATGACCTACGGCAGCACTTTCCCCAAGTTCTCCAGTATCTGCGTGCCTACCTCCGGTGCCTTCAGCAAACAGGGCCTCCTGTGAGCCACTAAGAGCTGCCCCAAAGCTGATGCAATGTGGGGGCGGCCCGAGTCACCTGCTGTCGCCCTGAGATAGAGACTTTGATATAAAACACCAGCACTGACAAACAGGAACTGAGACTCTCCATCCTCAGTGCTTCGGGACAGCCTCGAAGACCCACGGTAGTGACTGCGAGTGTCCCTGAGGAAAGATCCTTGCCTTTTCATTTCAAAATTTAGGAATGTAGACAGATTTGGCCCTCTCTTCAGCGTATGGCCCCACCTTCAGAAAAGAAAGACGAGACTGAAGGAATGTGTATCAAATAAAACCCTGAACCAAGTAACTCTAATTATTTAAAAAAAAAACAAAAAACAGATGAACAAACATATAAATAAACCTCTCTCCCCCAGCCTCTAGGATGGATTTTCTATTTGAGGGGCTGAGTTTACCCTCTAGCTCCTTCTCTTTCTAGCTGGGTAATTTTGGGGAAAAGAATGTTAATAACTCTACGCCCAGAGTTCTTTCTCTCTCTCTTTTTTAAATGTTTATTTACTTTTGACAGAGAGAGTGGACAGGGGAGGGGCAGAGAGAGAAGATCTGAAGCACAGAGCCTGACACGGGCCTCGAACTCACAAACGGTGAGATCATGACCTGAGCCGAAGTTGGACGCTTAACCAACTGAGCCACCTCATGCCCCATCTAAGCCCAGATTTCTCGACTGCAACACAAAGATAATGATTTCCTTCCTGGATTGTTGTAAGAAGACGCTGAAAACACTTTGTCAACTGCTAAGTGATAGTTGCATATTACTTATAGTTATTTTATTGTATCTCCCCCTCTTAGTAGATGATCTCATTTCCTACTTCTCAGAGAAAACAGACACCATCAGATTGGAATCCCTCATCTTGCCGACACCAAACGTGCAACCTACTGTTACCCGTCTTTCCATCTGCTGGAATAGCTGGGCTCCTCCATCTGAGCCCAGGCCCCCTCCCTGAGCCTTGTGGGCATCCCTTGCGGCGGCCCTAGGAAATCGTTCAGCATTGATGAATCTTCCTCTCCTGTAACTTTGAACCTCCACCTCTCAGTTGGATCTTTTCATCTGCCCTTAACTGTGATCTGGTGTCTCCCATTATAATAAAATAAATTCTTTATTAAGCTACTGTTTTTAAATCTAAAAAAAATTTTTAATGTGTTTATTTATTTTAGAGAGAGACAGAATATGAGCGGGGGCGGGGGGCAGAGAGAGAGAGAGGAGATAGAATCCAAAGCAGGATCCAGGCTCTGAGCTGTCAGCACAGCAAGGGTAGAACCCACAAACCACGAGATCATGACCTGAGCCGAAGTCAGACGCTTAACTGAGAGAGCCGCCCAGGTGCCCCTAAGCTGTTGTGTTTTTCGAATTGCCTCTCCATTTGCTGGGGACAGGCATGAAGCTTGGGGTGTGACTCTTCCAGTCCTTCAGATAAAAGGGACATATCTTTTTTTTCTTGGGAACCCAGGGTTCAAAATGGGATGTCGACTGCTTTGCTAGGTCATTGAAGTTGGTATTAGTAACAGTATTATTAAGCTCCTGCAGAATTAGAGAGTTCCACCCCACCACTACCACCAAAAACATATTTAGAGCCCGAGGGTTCCTTTTTTTTTTTTTTAAGATTTTTAAAAATTATTTTAAAATAATCTCTATACCCAACATGGGGTTCAAATTTATAATCCCAAGATCAAGAGTCACATGCTCTACCGACTGAGCCCCCCAGGTGCCCCGGAGGTCAGGGATGCTGAAACCTTTTTCTGCCCTGGATCCCTTGGCAATCTGGAAAATTCATGGCTGCCCTGTTAGAATAACACTCAATGCATCAAATAAAATATGAAGGGAACCACGAATGTAAAAAAAATTATAAAATTGTGACATAGTAATATATCTGGTTCTTTATAAAAGCATTAAATAGGAAAATGTACAGGCAGGTTCCATACCACCAGAGTTTCAAAGGAGTGATGAGCACGAAGGCTAGGATACGAGATCTGCAGCCACTGGTGTGTAATAGAAACATCCATGGGTTTTATGGGCAGTAAAGACACAGTACCACAGCTCTAACTAACACCACTGTGCTTTGCTGCCTATATGCATAGCTGAAGGACATGGGGAATTTCAGTTACAAGTCAGTGAACACAAAGATTTAAGTCTTCCCAACCAAGCGTATGGATTCTAGATTCTGCCCCATGGATTCTGGGACAGGAGTCTCTGTTTTATTTTGTTTTGTTTTAAAGTTTTTTTGTGTTTTGTTGCTTTGTTTTATCTTTGAGAGAAAGAGAGCAAGGGAGGGGCAGCAAGGGCGGAAGACAGAATCCCAAGCAGGCTCCGCACTGACAACGTGGGACTCACACCCACAAAGCCATGAGATCACGACCTGAGCCGAAGTTGGATCCTTAACCTACTGAGCCACCCGGGTGCCCCAGGAGTCCCTGTTTTAGATGGTGCTGAACTTGGTTTTGCTCCATCTCTCAAGGAGCTGTCCATAGATCAGGGGCATGAAGGAGCAACCACAGAGAGGGTGGAATCATCATTTCACCATACGGTACCAATCCCAGACTAGGGCATTTGGCCAAAGTCCTACAGTTTTCGACTTTAGAAATGGACTTAATATTGTGATTTCACTGAGAGCCAAACTTAACTGATGAGTAGGCTTGGACATCTGTAAGACACAGGCTTTCCTCAGGGAATCCCATAAATTACTTGGGATGGAAAGTCTGACAAAAGGCAGGAGAATGTGTGCATGTGATTTTTAAACAAAAATAGATATACTCTAATTCTTATATTACAGCCTGCTTCTGTATATAATGTCACAATATAATATCAACAAATACAATTATAAAATATTATCAATGGCTATAGTATTCTAAGCATATACCGTAATTTATTTAATTAACCCCCAGGGGGGGAGCATGTGAGTTCTTTCATTATTATGTAAATAGCGCTCTGATGGGTGCTGTAGATTAAACCTTTGTCCAAGTTCTATTTTTATTTCCTTCCAATATTTCTATAAATGGAATAGCTGTGTCACAATTTAGTAACGTGGCAACAACAGCAATGCATATTTTAAAGATTTTTTGATCAGTGCTGTCAAATCGTCCTCCAGAAAGCTTGTTCCTATTCATATCAGAACTGGAATCTTTGACCTTGGCTCAGAAGATGGCAAAGAGACTGGGAGCATACCTCTAACTAGTGAGAAGTAAGAGGATCCTGTACCAGAAGCAGGAAGAAAGCAGGCCAGTGTTGTGTCTATGATGTTCTTTCTGCTTTTCTTTGGTGCTGGAAATACCTTTAGGGTAGAATGTGAACCAGGACTGAGTCTTCGAGACCTGGGGTCCCTTGTGTTGACTCGACATAGATCATTTGGATAAACCCAGCCCTCTATAGCTGTGCTAAGGGGAACAAGGGGAGTGGTCTACATGCATGTTTGGACCAGACTAATAGTGAGAATATTGGAATCAGAGAGCACCCCAGAGGGAGAGCAGGTTCAGGAGGGAAGGCGAGAGCAGAGCTGACCGCTTTGTCTGTTACTTCCTGACCTGGTCGTTCCCATCAGTGCTTTTTTCTCCACAAAAAAAAAAAAGGACCGGCATGGCTCTAAGTAAAGAAGGCTGTTTCTCTTCCTCCTCCTCCTTTCTCTTCCTCTTTCTTCCTCTTCCTCCCCCACCCCCGCCTCCATCTTTCCATTTCCTTTCCTTTGCAGCTAGACAATATATTCCAGGAGGGCAGAAGCCATGCAATGCTTCTGTTGTATAACCGACAATAGTAGATATGGGGAAAAACACTTGCCAATTCTTCTGTCAGAATAAGGTATCAGATCTCGCCACACATCACACTGGGTGACTGAAATCTCAGCATTTACTGTCTGCTCTCTCTTCTCTCTCCATAGATGCAGATTGGGTTTATTTCTTCATGCAAAGAAACCAAAGATGAGTTCTCTCTCCATAATGCCATCTCCCAGATCTGCAATTAGATTGCTAGCATCTTCTCTCATCTGGGATTTCACGGAATGTAGTGATTATTGCCCCGAAGTTTAGAGTCCCCATTCAGACTCTAAAGGTCAAAAAGATGCATCTATGAGACTTGGTCTCTTGCCCTGGGGATACCCACACGGGGGACCCCTGGCCAGTGTCCTGTGTGTCCTGCTCCTGCCCAACCTCGGAAGGGACATGAACGCAGTTGGGGAGCAAAGAGCCCCTGGATTAGCATTTGCTCTGTTGTTGGTGCTGACGCTGTCTGCCCTCACACTTTGGGTTTGTGGGTGCTGCTGAGACAAGTCTCCCTGCCGTTTCTTGTGTGGCCTTCCTGGACTTCACTTCTTGCCTGCTTTCACTGTGGTGACCACTTGACCCCCCTGCCGTGGACATCACGCTCTCCCTCAATTTTTTTTTTAAATTTTTAATGTTTATTTTTAAAAGAGAGAGAGAGAGAGAGCATGGGAGGGGCAGAGAGAGAGGAGGCATAGAATCGGAAGCCGACTCCGGGATCTGAGCTGTCAGGGATCTGAGTTGTCAGCACAGAACCCGATGCGAGGCTCGAAATCACAAACCGTGAGACGACCTGAGCCCAAGTCCGACGCTCGGCCGACTGAGCCACCCAGGCGCCCCATCTCTCTCAATCTGTTACCCACGAGGCCCTTGACGCCTACCTGACCCCTTCTGGCTAGCCAGGGGGCAATCCTCTCCTCTCTTGACTGCTTCTTGACATCCATGCTCTCGTTTGTCAGCGCAGACCAAGGCTCAGGAAGTTAAATTGGATTTAAAACCATGCCTTCTAGTGAGTCTCGAGTCCCGATTTTCATTTCACTCTAGCTGGGGCCGACCGGCCTCCTTGCACTCCCCGATCCCCAGTCAGGCCTGGAGATGGTCTGCACCCACCCCCGAGTTTCCAGCGAGCGCCCGGCACACCCGCAGAGACTTCGCGATCTGTTTGGGTGGACAAACAGCGCACAGGAAGCGCAGAGCAACCGCAGCCGTATCCAATCGCGCTCGCGCTCGCGCCCCAGATGCCGCCCCAGGAAGAAAACAAGTGTTTGCGGAATTTGGCGGCCGCGGCCCTCCACCCAGGCTTTATTGCCCGCACCGCCCCCCCCCCCGCCTTCCTCCCGCCCCGCCTTTCTCCGCGGGCATCCCCAACCCCGGCCCTCCGAATTCATCGACCAGAAGCGGAGGGCGGGCCCCGGGTGCTCTCCCCGGCCCCCGAGACCCGAGGCGGGTGTCCTCCGGGTCTCCGGCACCCCCAGGGGCGCGAGCCCAGCGGGCCGCGGGCGAGGACCCCCGCGCGGGCCGGGGGTAGGGCCGACGGAGGGGAGCGCGGCGAGGTGCGCGGGGAGCGCGGCGGCGGGGTCGGGGGCAGGGGCGGGGAGGCGCCGCGCGCAGCCAATCCCCGGGCCGCCCCCTCCCCGCCGCCGCCAGCCGAGCCGGGGCGGGGGAGCCAGGCGGCGGCGGCGGCGGCGGCGGCGACGGAGGCTGCCGCGGGGAGGGATGGAGAGGGGAGGGGGGAGCGGAGCCGAGCGGAGACAGCCGCGGCGCTGCAGAGCGGCTGGGGCGGCGGCGCGGCTCCCGGTGCTGCCCCCGGCGCCCGCCCCGCGGCGGTGAGCGCCCGGCCCCGGAGGCGCCGGAGCCATGGGCTGCATCGGCTCCCGGACCGTGGGTGGGTACCGCGGCGGGGCGGGGGCGGGCGGAGGCGGGCTCGGCCCGCGCCGGTCCCCGGCCCCCCTCCCCCACCGCCCCCGGCGCCCCCCGCCCCGCCCGGCCTGGCTCCCGCACTTTCCCTGCGCTCGGCTCTCCGCGGCGCTCGCCCCTCGCGCGTCCGGGGCCGGCCGCCCTCTCTCCGCTCCTCCGCTCCCTCCGGCCTCCCTGCGCCGCCCTCCCCCAGGCGCGGTCCCTCTCCATCATCTCTCCACCGGCCTCCTCTCCCTCCGCGGCCGCTCTCCCAACTCCCGCGTCCCCTCGTCCGCCGCCTCCAGGCCCTCCGCCTCGGCTCTGCCCTCCCCGGCGTCTCTCCCCCTGCATTACTGGGGCAGCCCCCTCCCGAAGACCCCCGGTCTCCGCTTCGGCCCGAATCTTTCTCACGCCCCCCCCCCTCGCCTCGGTCTGGCTTGGGTGTTCCGCTCCCACCTCTTTCCCTCTCTGTTGCCTTTTTCTGTCGTTCCTGCCTCCCCCGATTCGCATTGTTCACGTGCGTTTTCCCTCCGGGGCGGGGGCGGGATGCGCCTGGTGCTTCGGGGAGGGGAATGGGGTCCACGCCCGGAGAAAATGGGGCCGGGCTGGGCTGGGCTGGAGGGGTGGGCCGGGGGGCGCGGGGAGGAGGCGGGGGTTTAGGGGGCCGGACTGGGGTCGGGAAGCCAGCTCCCAGGAGGGTGGGGCCGGCCCGAGGAGCCGGGACCTGCACCTGTCGGCGGGGGCTGGCGGGGCGGGGCCGCCTCTTTATTTACCTTGGACTGGGGGCGGGCACCTAAGTCTTCTCTCCCCTCAGTCTCCGCCTCGCTTCCATCCCCCTGTCCTCCGCCCCACGCACCCACTCCACGCTCACAGCTCAACGAATTAGTCCAACCCTCTCCCCAAACCCCCAATTTTTCCCATTCCAACTCCCCATTTCTCCCGCCTACACGACCCAGTGACCTCAGGCTGAGAGAATAATTCGTATTATTATTACAAACAAACTCACTCTCCGGAAGCCTGATTTCTCTGAGACCCGATTTATTTCCATGGATACCCCCTCCTCTGCTTTCACCTCTTCCCGGGGTTCTCTCTCCCCCCTCCCTGCCCCCCAGGGCTCTGACTCAGCTCTCCCTCCTCTACAAAGGCCACCTCCCCCTCCCCTCTCTCCTGCTCTGCCCTCCTCATCCCTCCTCTCCTCTCTGTCCGCCCCATTCCTGCTCTCTACACCCAGAGGTCCATTTCCTCTTCCCTGATGGCCACAGCCCCTGGTCTGTGGCCCCTGTTCTGACCCCTCTCCTCACTCCCCTGTAGCCCTGAGGGAGAGGGGCTCACTTAGGAGGGGCCCTCCTTCCTTCCCACCCATTAACCACAATCCCTTCTGCACTAGCCGTGGGGACGCATGCTGAATGTCTGTCTCCTGATGCTCAAGACCCGGTTCCCTTCACCCCTTCTCAAAAGTGGGCCCCTAATCCCAAATTCAAAATCAGGAAACTCCACAGTGCAGGGAGGATCTATAAGGTCAAATGGTTCCACAGCCATCTGATCCTTGAGCCCCTTTCCAGCTGCTCAAGTGGTTCCTCCCCTGCTTGCCTCCTGGGAGAGGCACTCCCCTGCCCTTCCGCCAGCGCCAGCATCTGCCTTGGCTGCAGGCTCCCACCTGAACAATTACCGTCCTCCTCGGCCCCCAGTTCCCAAGTCTGCCCTCAAACGCTGTCCACCTCTCCCATTGTCTTTTGTCTTTCCTTTGACTTGAATGCCTATCCTTTTAGTTCCTATTTTAAAAAGTCCCCTTCTCTCCTCCTCCGTACCCCTTTGCTTCTCTCCCATCCATCACTTGCCGCCCAACAGTGAGGGAAACCGATCACACCTCACTGTTGGCTTCCTCTCCTGTCGCCAATTCTGGGTGAACACACCCAATTCCTGCCTCTGTCCCTTCCATGTCGCCTTGCTGTCAGACACATTCGCCAACTCCCAGATACACGCCATAAAGCCCACATAGAGAGAAGCTCGCCCCTTAAGAAGTTCTGCCCTTATTTGTAGCATCATAATAGATGAGAAGCACAGCGCTCGTACTCTCCCTGTAGAAACACTCAAGGACTCCTCAGGATGGAATAAAGAACTGTTTTCCTGCTAAAACCCAACCACGGACCCCCTCCATTTCAACAACAACAACTAAGACCATATAACACTTTTCTGTGAATGTGCTATTCTCGGTTGAGCTCAAAGGGAGTATTTCGGCTCAGCCTTACGGTTTGTCCCTACCAAAAATTTGGAGAGAGGAGGGAGGTAAAAGGGCCCCGTGCTATCGGAAGGAGCAGCGGCTGCAGGGAAGGGAGGGGTCTGGAGGGGCTGCCCCAGTGTGGCCTCAGCATTCTGAGACCAAGAGGGGCCTGTTGGCGGCTGGGACCTAGGGTGGCTGAAGGTAGAGCAAGTAACCCTGTGGCCGCTGCAGGGAATGAGGTGATTGCGGTGGACTGGAAGGGCCTGAAGGATGTCGACCAAATCAACATGGACAGCACCAGCTCGCTGCACGGGAGCAGCCTCCACCGGCCGTCCACTGAGGTGAGGCCCCGTGCCCGGCCGCCCCCCCTAACCAAAGGACTTTTGGAAGACCCCAGAGACCATCCTGAACAAAGCCGCCCAGCTGCCTGATCCTTGAATTCTCTTCCCAAATTCCAAGAGAATGTCCCAGACACTCCTTCAGACTGACACTTCCTCCTTTCCTCAAAACGCAGGCCAAATGTTCCACACTGAGATCCTAATTCCCTATGTTAAGCTGAGGGGGGAAAAAAAACCCTCTCTACTTCACACACTTATGGAAGTCCCTGGGGTGGGGGCGGGGTGGAGGCTGCTTGCATTTCTAGAAATGCCTGTGATCCCCACTCCCTTTTCTCTCTCCTCACAGCAAACCCGAACTGACTTCTCCTGGGACGGCATCAATGTGAGTGCTCTCCCCCGCCCCCAGCCCCCCCCCAGACTCCCCCCCCAGTTTCCCCTGGCTCCCCTCCCTTATATGCTCCCTTGGCTCGGCCACAGAATGCAGCTGTTCTAGGTTCCCTACCCACCTGCCATGCTTCATGCTTTTCAAGGGCAGCTGGGGGATAAGCTTCCTTGGGACTCCTGGGTGTAATGAATGGTTCCCTTATCACCTGCCCTGGCTCAGACCCTCCTGGAAACCGTGAACACTCCTCTGCCCCTCCTCCCCCATTCTCTATCCCAGCTCTCCATGGAGGACACCACTTCCATTCTTCCGAAGCTTAAGCGAAACTCTAATGCCTACGGCATTGGGGCCCTGGCCAAGTCATCGTTCTCAGGTGAGACTCCCCATCTGGGGATGCATCCAGAGAGGAGAATCCCTACATCCTCCTGGTGTCGGTCTCCTTGCTCCTTCAGACCTAAAGAAGACCCCCCACCCCTGACCTATTTGCCCTTTCCTTCAAGCCCTCCTGTCCAGGCTGCCCCTCATATGGAGGCTAGGCGATCCCTTCCCCTATTGGATGGAGTCCCATGGGACTCGGGTGGGGACACAGGGTGGATCCGGTATGGGTATCCTGTGATATTCTGGAGGATGTGGGGAAATGTCTGGCCCCTCAGGGATTTCTCGCAGCATGAAGGACCACGTGACGAAGCCCACAGCCATGGGGCAAGGCCGGGTGGCCCACATGATCGAGTGGCAGGGCTGGGGGAAGGCACCAGCCATTCAGCCGCAACACAGCCACGAGGCGGTGCGCAGGGATACTGATGCCTACTCCGACCTCAGCGATGGTGAGAAGGAGGCACGTTTCCTAGCAGGTACTTATTCTTGGGACCCTCAAGAGACACGTCTTCGGGATGGCCAGAGACTGACCTTCCAACCCAATCCCCTCTGGCAGGACTTGGCCTGTCCATATGATGATCATAAGATGACCATAAGACTTAATTTCCCCATCAACTCTGATTTCAGGCACTTGGACTTAATTGATTTAGATTAGGGTCCTCAAACTTATTTTCATTATCATCTTAGAAGTTAAGGAGAATTACGTAGGATTGTGGGTCCGCCTGTTCCTGATGCCTTCTCTTCTACATGGGAGGACAGAAAGGCAGGGGCCTCTGACTCTGAAAGGCTCTCCTTCTACCCATTTTTTTGTTTTTTTTTTCTTCTTGAGAGAGAAAGAGGGGGGTACAGAGCAGATGAGAGCAGGGTGGAGGGGCAGAGGGAGAGAGAGAGAGAATCCCAAGCAGGCTCCATGCTCAGTGTGGAGTCTGACGCAGCTTTCCGTCCCACAACCCTGGGAGCGTGACCTGAGCCGAAATCAAGAGCCAGACACTCAGCTGACTGAACCACTCAGCACCCCCTCTGTCCATGGTTCTTGAGGAAAAAGAAGAAAAGGCTGTGGGGACCCTTCTAGCCTTTGCCCCTCAGCACATCGCAGTAGTGGATTCCCTTACTTGGCTCATTACTTGCAACAACCACTAGAAGGTCAAGGGGCCGGGGTGAGGAGAGGGTGGTATACAGAAGAGGTTTCTTTCCAGGAAAGTGGTATTGCTCCAAGACAGGCATATAGCATAGCTACAACAGTGGCCAGGCCCCTCTAACACGTCCCAATGAGATATGTAGGAAGAATGAGATCCAGAAGAGAAGAGAGGTAGCTCTGTGTTGGTGGTGTGGATGGTGGAAGAACTATCTGTGGGGAGGGGAGCCAAACATGTAGTGGGCAGGGAGTAGTTCAGGGCAACTGGCAATGTAAACTTCAACTTAGGACTCTGAGTAGAATGGGGACTTCCAAGTCTACCCATTCCCCCTAGTCTATCCTCCCTCCCTTCTCCTTCCAATTTCTTGAACTTCCTGCTTGTTTTTAAATGTTTATTTTATTTTTATTTATTTTTAAAAAAATTTTTTTAATGTTTATTTACTTTTGAGAGACAGAGCGTGAGCAGGGGAAGGGAAGAGAGAGAGGCAGACACAGAATCTGAGGCAGGCTCCAGGCTCCGAGCCATCAGCACAGAGCCCGAA
Organism: Paguma larvata; assembly: GCA_030068075.1. Classification (NCBI taxonomy): domain Eukaryota; kingdom Metazoa; phylum Chordata; class Mammalia; order Carnivora; family Viverridae; genus Paguma; species Paguma larvata. The sequence goes on along the minus strand of CM057834.1, from coordinate 91,961,549 downwards.
GCGGGGCTCGAACTCACAGACCGTGAGATCATGATCTGAGCTGAAGTCGGCCACCTAACTGACTGAGCCACCCAGGCGCCCCTATTTTTATTTTTGAGAGAGAGAGAGAGAGTGCACATGAGTGTGCGAGTTGGGGATGGGCAGAAAGAGGGAGAGAGAGAATCCCAAGCAGACTCCATGCTGTCAGTGCAGAGCCTGATGTGGGGCTCTATCCCACAAATGGTGACATCATGACCTGAGACTAAATCAAGAGTCGGACACCCAACCAACTGAACCACCCAGGTACACCGCTTGATACTACTGTGGACCTACAAGCTCATGATGCTCCCTTGGGGATTCTCTGTTGAACTTAAACCCTCTTATTTAGATTCCTCTGTCTTTGGCTACCTAGTACTAGCTAACATTCTTAAAAACTCCCAAGATAAACTTTTGGAAATTCCTCATTTCAATCCCTTTGGATATTCTTTTGTTTTTAGGTTTATTTATTTATTTGGGGGGGGGGGTTGGAGAGAGAATGAGAGGGGAAGGGGCAGAAAGAGAGGGAGACAGAATATCCTAAGCAGGTTCCATGCTCAGCGCAGAACCCGACGTGGGGCTCGGTCTCACAGCTGTGAGATCATTACCTGAGCCAAAATCAAGAGTCAGTTGCTTAACCAACTGAGTCACCCAGGTGCCCCAACACTAGGAATTCTTAATCTGACCTCCTAGGAAATCCCATGAGGTTTTGCCCTATTTGGGGACGTATGCGAAGTCTGTGCTGTCCAGTACAGTAGCCACTGGCCACATGGTGGCCACTGAGAACTTGAAATGTGGCCAGTCTGAATGGAGATGTACCATCTGTATAAAATGCCCACTGGATTTCAAAGACTCGTATGAATAAAATAATAAAAATAATATAATAATATAAACTATCTCAATTTTTATGTGGATTAAGTATTGAAAGATAATCTAATATATATTGGGTTAAATAAGATATAAAAATTAATTTCATCTGTTTCTTTTAAAGTGCCTTTACTATGGCTCCTAGAACATTTTCAATTACAAAAGTGGCTTGCATTATATTTCTCTTGAACAGCACTGCCTCAGTGTCCCCCTACCCCATGCATGTGTCTAAGGGTTCCCAGAGGTATCTTGTGCCAACTGCGGTTCTTCTCCTAGGGGTCATGGAGCAGTTTGCCATCTCCGAGGCCACACTCATGGCCTGGTCTTCCATGGATGGTGAGGATATGAGCGTCAACTCCGCCCAGGAGCCATTGGGCTGCAACTACAGTGACAACTACCAGGAGTTGATGGAGAGTCAAGGTGAGGGATGGTTCCTCTCAGGCCTAAGAGGCCTCCCCTGCTATACAGGCTACCTCTGTTCATCTCTGTTCTTCTGAGAGTTTCTATTCATCTCAGCTTTCCTGCTCTCCTCCCCACCCTGTCTCCCTCTCATCCTCTGTGCTATTGTTACCATCTTTGATGTTCTATAACTCTGCTGACCTCTTACGATTCTCTTTACAGATGCCCTTGCTCAAGCCCCCATGGATGGATGGCCTCACTCCTATGTGTCCCAGGGCATGTACTGTCTGGGGTCGTCAGATGCCTGGGAAGCCAGCGACCAGTCCCTCATTGCCTCTCCAGCCACAGGATCCTATCTTGGCCCTGCGTTTGATGACTCACAGCCTAGCTTGCATGAAATGGGGCCTTCCCAACCTGCTTCCGGATACTCTGCTCAGGAGCCTCCACCTTTGCTGGGGGCAGACACTGACTGGGCTCCGGGGGTGGGCGGAGTGGACCTGGCCAGGGGCCCTGCTGAGGAGGAGAAGAGGCCGTTGGCCCCCGAAGAGGAAGAGGATGCAGGATGCCGGGACCTGGAGTCACTTTCCCCACGAGAAGACCCCGAGATGTCCACTGCTCTCAGCCGGAAGGTGTCTGATGTCACGTCCTCAGGTGTGCAGTCCTTTGATGAGGAGGAGGGTGAGGCTAACAACTAGCTTCCACCCACTCCACGCCCAGCCTTCCACTCCCAGCTGAGGGGCCTGGCTGCAACAACACCCTCCCTTCCCCCAGCAGTACAGCTGAAACCCGGGTAGAAGGCCACGAGGAACCCAGGAGTTGCCTGTCCTCGCCAGGAAAATGGAGAGCCAGGGTGGGATTTTCTCCAGGCATATGCTGTAGAAACCACAGGCCCGGGAACTGAGGCCCAGGCAACCAGATGGCCATGAACTTTCCTTGGCTGCGGGCTTCTGGGTCTGTGATGAGGAAGCTCCAGTGTGTCTCCTGAGGACAGGAGCACAGAGCAGCTTGTAGCCGTCGATGGGGATCTCAGTGCTTCACTCTCTGATTCGTCTTCCAGGAGCCTTGACCGTGGCTGTGGGAATGCCTCCTTTCTCCATGTCACTCTTGCTTTTCCCGACTCTGTGTTTCCTCTGGCTGTGGTCCCAGCTCATCCCCACCATGAGGAACAGACCTCACGGGCTATTGGTATGGCTCGATGGGCACAGGGGAAGCCACCGAAAGGCATGTGTCTGTCCTTAGAGGGTGGAGAGTCTGCCCTCAGCAAAAAATTGGCTTCTGAGATCATGGGGGGGTCATGGGGGAGGTGGATGTGGCAGCTGGGAGGCACAGGGACTCAAACACGGTTCCTACATCAAGGCCTGCCCACAGACCAGAAGGTCACTGATGAGACTGAGAACAAACATGGCCGCCTGTTCTGGGATCTGGGTTATTCCACGGCTGGAAGGAGGATCCAAGGATCTGGGAAAGGGCCTGGCTGGGGCTGGCCGCTCCAGCTCTTGCTTCCCTTTTCTGCCTTCTTCTGTCTCCTGCTCTGGGAGCCCTGGCCCTGCAAGGGTGACACAGAATGCAGGTGTCCTGGCCAAACGGGGAAGCATGAGGGCTGTGTCTCCCTCCATCCACCCTCTAATTCTCTGGAGCTGTTTACACTTTTCTCTTTGCCTTTTCTACATTTTTATAACTTCTTGGGGACTCAGGGTTGAGTGGGGTGGAGGGCGGAGTCCGGTGCTGTCAGGCCCCGGCCAGGGTGGGCTGTTTGCCATGGAGCACAGTGGGCACGTGGCTCCTTTGCCCTTCAGCTGCTCCCAGGACTCCAAAGAGGGCCTCACAGGTGTTCTCCCTCCCTCCCCAGGCCTCCTGTGGAGTAAGAGAGGAGAATCAGAGTATTCTTCCTTCCAGGATGGGTGACAGTGAGGCATATGCCCCTGGAACGGCTTGCCCTCCCACACCCAGTTCCCACTGTGGTGGGGACCTCTGTGCGGTACTTCTGTGAGCGATCCCGACGGCAGGGGCCGGGGTGGAGCAGAGGACACCGCAGCTGAGGAGCTGGACGGCATGCGCCCTCCCTGCTGCAATGGCACAGGGACACTCTGGGTAGGAGAGAGGAGCTGAGAGCTTCCTCGTTGCTTTTCCTCGTGCCGGACTGAGGCTCCGGGTCCAAGGCGTTTCCTACCGAAAGTCTGTCAGGGGTTCTACCACTTTCTCCTCTGCCAGGAAGGGAACACCGTCCTGGACTCTGGGCAGAACTGTCCCCCCACCCCCACCCCATGCCCCAGACTTCTATTTCTTTGGAATGAGGAGGTTAGAGTTGGGGTGTTTCTGTCCATCCATGACCCCACCCCCACGGAGTTCGCACTTTCATCTGTCTGTGCTCCTAAAATGCAGCCGAGGCCAGGGGTCTGTGTCCTCCAGGGGAGGGGGAGGATGGCTCTGGAGTCGGTCTTTGGAGGACCCAAGTGGGCGCGATGAGCACAGGTAGGCAAAGTCACCTTATCTACGGCTGTCTCAATGGAAGCCCCCTTGTGTGTTTGATACTGTGACCTGACTCAGGCAGAGGCAGGACAGGCGGCCAGGAGCTCTGGGAAGTGGCCTCGCGCGCCTTCGCTGGCCGCCGGCCGTCCTGCTGGACTCCTGCTGCAGGTCCTCGGGGTTTTGCATGCTCACGGGTCCCTGTGTCCTCGCCTCGTGGCACCTGCGGTCTCAGTGCACCACCTTTCCCTCTAGCCTCACCCCCTTCGTGCCTACATTCTGCCCCCACACCCGGGCCGCGGAGCCATCCAGTCCAGCGGGTTCGTTCATTACAGTTCCTTTTTGCTCAGGGCCTGCGGAGTTGGGAAAGGTGGACTAAAGCCGAGTTCTCCCCTCCCTCCTGTCCTCCCTCCCTTCCCCAGGAAGCCAGATGGTCCCTGAAACTGGGAGGGAGTCTAGCAGACTTTACAAGAGGAGGGGGCTTGCCGACTACAGGTCAGGTGGGGGCCTGCATTTCCCGCTCTGAAGAGGGAGAAGAACCAAGGAGCGGCCCTGGGACCCTCTTAGGACTCTGGTGGAGGGAGGAACCGCCTCTCCGGTGCTGGGGGCAGGGTGCATGGGGTTTGCTTATAGCCTATTCTAGGGGGAGGGGAGGGGCATGTGCAGGAAGAGGCTGTGGGGGGGTGGGGGGGTTGCTTTTCCTTTGGGGTTAAAGGCTGTGCAGCACGTTTTACAACAGTCCCAGAACAGGGCTGTTTTTATATTCTCGTGAATGAAACTGCTCTTGCTAAATGATTTTCCTTTGGTGGGGGGAGGGGGGTGGGGGGTGCACTTTCATTTTCAAATCACTTTATTAAAGAAAAATCCAAATCTCCCATTCCTCCCCTTCCACTGCCCCCCTGCACCCCTGCCCCCCACGCCTTCTTTCTTACCCCTCCGCTGAGGAGGGGCTCTTGGTGAACGAGTGTATGCCCTTCTCTTCGCCCCCACTTCTCCATCCCATACTGTGTCTTCCAGGTCTGGGAAATAATCCATTTTTATGGCCAGTCTTAGCATGTTTTCTTAATGTGACATCCCACCCCAGGCCCAAGAGAGATTCTATGACATATACTACAGAGAGAATTATATAAATATATATATAAATATTATAGATTATTTACACATGGGCACGGGCTCAGATGCCCACTGCCAACCCTCTCCCCAGGCTTCACCCTCTTTCTCTCTCTCTGTCTCTCTCTCTGTCTCTCTCTCTCTTGGCCTGGGGAGGTGGAAGGGATGTGATGTTGGAGAGGGCTACAGGCTGTGTTCAATGGCACTAAACAGAATGTGGTCACACATCTGACTATGAGTGTCTTATTTGGGGGATGATGGAGACCGGACACAGGGGAGGGGACGGAGGAGAATGTCAGAAAGGGGGTAAAACTGGAGAACCAGACAAGGCATAAAAGGAGGGAAGGAGGAAAGCCTGGGGTGTGGAGGCTAGGGGCACCCAAGACCACTTTATAGGAAAAACAGGCTGACAGCGGACACCCTTTGCTGATTTGGGGAGGACACGGATCTGAGTTCCCCAGCGTGGGAGGCATCAGAGACGTCTGCCATCTTGACCCTGAACCCTCCTCTCTCCAGCTCTAGAAGAGGAACACAAAGAACCAGTCTAAAGGCTGGTTTCCGAGTGACCCAGTAATCTGGCTGCCCTGAGCCTGGGTTCCGGGTGGGAGAAGCCACGGCCACAGCAGCCTGGAGGGCACAGCTGACTCTGGGGCAGGACAGATCAATGACATGGTGAGGAGGGGAATGTATTTTCCAGGGAGTGACCTGGAAACTGGAGGGTGAGGAAGCTGTGGTGTGGGACGGATTGCTGGAGGGACCCTGCTTCCTCCACACAGACCTTTTCTCTGTCAGCCTGCTCCTCCTCTATCCCCATTGCACCGCTTAAGTCTGAGGCAAAGGAGGGGGCGACAGGACTGGCCTTTCAGTGCCCTAGCAATGGCCCTTGCCTGGTGACAGGTAGTGGGAGCCAGGACTGAGGGGCGGGGCAAATTTCAGGGAGCAGGCGTGAGCCAGTGGGAGAACAGGGTGGGGGTCTCTGAGGAGGGTTGTGGACTATTCTCAGGTGTATTCTGAATTGGGGGGGGGTGCTCTGAGAGAGGGGTGTGGACTGTTTTCAGGTGTATCCGGGGCCATCCATCCACGAGGCCATGAGGGGCTCCCATCTCCTCCACAGGCCACAGTCATTTGGGTCCCCACCATGGAGACTGGCAGACACATAGGCAGAGCCAGGAAGGTGTTGGGACAAGAACACCAGGGGGCTCCCAGGGAATAAGGGGAGGCCTGAGAGACACCGGGCATGTCCCACCTACATGCCAGGAAGACTCAGGAAACCCCAGGGACTATCAGGCCCTTCGCTGGGGTCGGAAGCCCCTGCCTGTCTGGAAGCGGGGGTTGGGGGGGGAACGTGGCCTAAATAACTGATCAAGGCTACTCTCTGTGCAAGGAACCCTCCCCTAAGACTACCACGATCCCTTTAAAAAATTCCCAGGAGGGGGCAGGACACTGGCACGATCCCACCAGCTTCAGGACGTACCCTCTCCCACACAAATCCAGCCCGTGGCGGGGCTTCTGGGCGGTCCTTAGGAGGAGGTCCTGGAGGCATCACAGGATCAGTTCGTCCTCGTCCTCCTCATCGGTGGACCGCAGACTGGGGCCCTGCAGGATATCAGCCAGCTCCTCGTCCAGCCCTGGACTCTCCACCAGCTCCAGCTCCTCCAGTTCGCCCTCCACCTTGGCTGGAGCCACTGAGAGAGGGGGCTCCGGGGAGGGCGAGGGCACGGGGGTCTCTGGGGAGGCCGGCGCCCGGTCCCCTGCTCCGGGAGCCCCAGTTCCGTCCTCAGGCAGGCTCCAGGTGTCCGCGGGAGGGGGCGGGCCCCCAGGGTTCTTCCGAGCTGTGGTTGTGCTCCGGAAGCTGGCAAGGGGAGGGCGGAGCTGCACCCCGGACTTGGTGTGCCCTTCGATGGCTTTCTGCAGCTGCGGGGAGAGGGGAGGAGGGCACACACTTGGGAAGAGGACGAAGATGGGGCAGGGGAGAGAACAGCCCGGCACGAGGAGAAGGAGGAATGGGACACGCGGAGGGGCAGGAGAAGGAGCCTGGGGAAGAGACCCACCCGTGGAGCCGCGAGTCTCCTCTGGCTGGGCCCCTTCCTGGCGACCCTCAGGCCTCCTTTGGCCACATCCCACCCCATCCCATTTTCCCACGGCCCTCCCCAGAGCACACACATGGAACCGGGACTCATGCCCTGAACCCCGATCCCAAACCCAGGCAGTCCACAGAGACCCTGCGGGCGGTCCTCTCCACCTGCCCCTTGCTCCGCCCACCCCCTCCAATCTCCACGTGAGAAACAGACAGGGAAGTCTGGGGCCGTAGGTGTCCTTCCCCACCCGCCACCCCCTTTCGCTGTGCCCATTCTTCCTCCCGCTGCTCCAACGGGACACGTCACTATTACCTCCTCCAACGCCAGCACGCCCCTGAGCTTCCCCATGCTGGTCACGTAAGCTAGGTGGAGGCCCAGGAGCGAGAAGAGCGTGTGGGTCTGCGGGAAGAGAGCTGCGGGTCAGTGCGCGGCCGCCCCACCCCTCCCCTGCCTGCAGCAGCCCCCCCCCCCACCCCGCCAGCAGTCGGTGGGCAAGGACTCGCCTTGTGCAGAGACGTCTGCTCCACCAGCTGGAAGGGAGACTGGTCAATGCAGCAGTAGTCAAAACACACGGGCTGGCTCAGCTGCTCCTGCTCCCAGGCCTCGATCTGTTGGGCAGAGTATACTGGGCCGTCGCTCAGTATCACGGAGCCCCCTTCAGCCTCAGATCTGCAGCCGGACCCCAAACATGCCTCCTAGCCAGCCCAGAGCCTGAAATGTGCCATGGAGTGTCCCGGGACCCCCGCCCCCCTTATTGCCCCCACCCTGCCTGCATACGGCTCTCCTGACCTCCCAGGAGCAGGCTTTTTGATTCCTATAGCACATTGCTAGTCCTTCCTTTACAGAAATGACATGGATCATGCTGAATCTTTTATTGGCGTTTGTCTTACCTCTGCCTACAGGACAGAGATGAGGACGTTAACTTTTTTTTTTTTTAATGTTTCCTTATATTTGAGAGAGAGAGTGCACGCACAAGCAGCGGAGGGGCAGAGAGAGAGGGAGACACAGAATCCGAAGCAGGCTCCAGGCTCTGAGCTGTCAGCACAGAGTCTGATGTGGGGCTTGAATTCATGAACCAAGAGATCATGACCTGAGCAGAAGTCCCACGCTTAACTGACTGAGCCACCCAGGTGTTCCTACTTTTTTTTTTTTATAAGGTTTATTTATTTTTGAGAGACAGAGTAGAAGAAGGGGAGAGACAGAAAGAGAGGCGCCTGAGAGTCTGAAGTGAAGCGGGCTCTGCGCCGACAGCAGCGAGTCCCACGCAGGGCTCAAACCCTGGAACCACGATATCCCGACCTGAGCTGAAGTCGGCTGCTCGGCCAACGGAGCCACTCAGGTGCCGTAGACGTGAACTCTTCGGAGTGTTACGTGTGGTGAACCGCTGCGTGTGCAGAAACCGGCACATTTGCATTGCGGGCACTATTTGTTGGGCGTGAAGAGCTGTACCAAGCCACATGGCACTCCATGTGACTGGCTGGAGTGAAACCATTTTTGTTTTGTTTGTCTATCACAGAAGCATTAAGGCACGAAGGCCTTAATCTCCTCTTGATTTTTAGATCCGTGCACCCAAATCCCCAAGATTCCAAATAACCCAGGAGAGCTCTGACTTTCATAACGGAATCTAGAATTTCCTAAAATGTCTTTTCAGTCGGCACCCTCCGATCGCTGTACTACTTTACTTTTCTGTCTGTCCAAGTCCCCATGTCGCAAGCTCCGGAGAAGCTCTCCAAAGGCCACATCCTGGTTCTCGTGCCCGACGTATAGTCCCCGGTGGTGTGCTCTCCGTCCGTCCCTTCCTGGTTGTTCTGGACTGCAACCACACCTCCTCCAGGCCTTCCCTTTCCTGACGAGAGGTTCGCACAGGGTGTGCTGGAGACATGATGTGTTCGCAGGGCCCTTGCCAACCTCGGTTTGGTTGATCCTAGCCTCCTTGATCTTTCTACGACCACTGCCTGCCTTCCCCGGTTCCATTCTTGTCTTCCTTTAAGGGACAACAACAGTAACAGAACCGTTTCCAGCCTACACGCACCAAGCACTTCCTCTGTGCCAAGAATTATTCGGGTGTTTATGTGTCTTCGCTCATTGAATCCTCTCCAACGACCTATGATTATCTGCATTTTACAGATGAGGGAGATAGAGGCACAGGGTGCGTAAGTCATCTGCCCACGATGACACAGAGGTAGAGCTGGGCTTCCAACCTTGACTGCTGATCGCGTTCCAGGAACCCCCAGCTTGCATCCAAGGAGCAGGGGATCTCTGTTTCAGGGTCTGGCGTGTCCCGCTACTTGCAGAAACTGAGTCCCAGTAACAAACCGAGGCTCTAACGGTGTGTACTCCTAACAGAGGAGCAGATAAACATGACCTCCAGCGACCTGTCAATGACTTCTTCCCATAGGTGTCACCTTGATATTGCCAAGGGTGCCTTCTTCATCTCATCTGAAACCCATGTTCAAAATACCCTGCATTTTTACTCCTATGGACCTTATCCTTCTGGAATGGCCCAGTGGCTCACATGGGAGTTTACATCGCTAAAATCTTCTTTGGGAAGGACATAAGCTAAAAATACACGCTTCCTTTTTGCCCCTGGTGGCACTTTGTTTCCAGTGGTTAGTAAACAGCCTCACTGGTCAGCTAGCTAGCCTTCCCTCTGGGGTACTTTTTAAGAGTATTTTTATTGGTTTTAGGCTCGAGCAAAGCCCTCCACCACAGTCACGACCCATCTGACTCCTGCTTGGGGGTAGAAGCTGTAGCTGTTCCCTTTCCTCTGTGCTCATCGATTCCATTTGTCCATGAGGCATTGATCAGAAGGGTGGGTGTTTTGAGGGGTGACAAGGAGAGAATGGACAGACTTCCTTCCTCTCCTGTGATGCCCTAGGCCCTCCTCCATTTAGTCTGGATGACCAAGAAGATGTTTATTTTAGGGGCGCCTGAGTGGCTCGTCAGTTAAGTGTCCAGCTTTTTGATTTCGGCTCAGGTCATGATCTCACGGTTCGTGAGATTGAGCCCTGTGTCAGGCTCTGCACTAACAGCATGGAGCCTGCTTGGGGGACGGTGGTGTCTCTCTCTGCCCCTCCCCCACCTCAAAATAAATAAATAAACTTTATAAAAAAAAGACGCTTATTTTAAAACAATATCCATTATGGTTGTCATCTACATACTTTTAAAGCTCTACCTTTTCAGCTCCATGGTAGGCCTGCATTCTTCTACTAAATGGAATGGCTGCCAATGGACCCTGCTGTCTCTCTGCAGCCCCAGGGTCTGTTCTGACCAGTACCGCCCAGCTGCCTCTGCCAGATCACCGCTGCCGGTCCATCCGCTCCTCACAACCAGGCCTATTCAGGGCTGGATTTTCTCTCTCACGGACTCAGTAACTACCTACATAGGCGTTTGTCCCAGTGGGGCACTGTTGCCAATATTTGCCCTAGGTTTTCAGTTCTTTCCAGTTTTGTTTCCTGGCGTTTTCTAGTAGTCCACCACGTCAGGGCCCTGACCAATCCAGCATCATACTTCCAGCAGGCATGGACCATCTTAGCTTCCATGCTGTTCCGCATTGGTACGTGTAACTGCTGGCTGCCTGGTGCCATTTTACTTCAGGTGAAGCTCATGCTTCCTACACAGCCTCTGCCTGGTCCACAATATCCCTAATGACTAAATGTTCACAGGGCGCCTGGGTGGTTCAGTCGGTTAAGCGTCCAACTTTGGCTCAGGTCATGATCTCGCGGTTCACGAGTTCAAGCCCCTGCACGTGCTCTCTCTCTCTGCCTCTCTCGAAATAAATAAAAACACTTTAAAATATAAATAAATAAATAAATGTTAACAGATCTAAGACTCATCTGAGCACTGTGGTCCCATCCATGCATGGAGGCTCAAAACTTCCCTCTTCTGATCCCTCCCTACCTCTGAGCAATGTGCCCAGTCCTCCCTCCGTAGTCATATCTCATTCTCAACCTCTCACCACGCTTTCTGGCTCAGACTTGTATCTTATTCTTATAACAACACAATGAAGAAAGTGAGCAATGTCTTCATTTGACAGAACAGTCCGCCCCAACTTGTTGCTGTTTCTCTTACCTCTTCAGGTGACATGGTGTCCACCAAATCTGTTGACTCCTAGAGAAGAAAGACATAGGTCCAAGTTCTTTCCCTTTTCATGGCAGTTATGATTCCATTGGCCATAAGCCATCTCTCACAGGCCAGGGCCACAGATGGCTGCCTTCCTACTCCTGTTTCCTTCCATATGAACCTTCTCCTTGGCGGGACCTCCTCCCTTCTGCCTTGCAGACCATGGAAGTCTCAGTCCTCAGAGGCATGCCCCTTTCCCTATCCACCCTCCGCGACACACCTGCTCTCACCTGGGTTGTTTTCTTCTTCGTGGGGCGAGGTCTGCCCAGTAAGCAGCGCAGCAGGGACCGGAAGACAGAGGGTCTTTGACCTGAGAGGAGTGGCAAGTGGATGGAAATGGAAACAAAGCAGTATCTGTCCTGGGAGGAAACGGCTGGCTGGCGGGACTCCCGAGGGGCCCCGACACTTTGCCAAACAAGGTGTGTACTTCCCAGATGCATCACCTCCGTGGACACCCTCTCTTCTACCCTCCTAAATCAGCCCTTGCCCCTACTGCCTGGGCTGGTAATATGGAGACTCAATGAATAGGAATCCCTTCCCGTCCTCCCCCTCAGCATGCATTAGGTTGAGGAGAGCCCAGAGAGAAGCCACAGGTATGAATGCGAGTGCATGCTGGGAGAATCTTCACCTGCAGGCTCCGGGGCTTCTGGCTGCTGTTTGTGGCCGGGCAGGGGCCCATTGGGCTCTTCGGGGGACAATGGAGTGGCAGGAAAGGGGTGAGGAGTGGGGAGAGGAGGCAGCTGTAGGGAACAGTAACAATTCTCAGTCCTGGGAAAGAGGTTGCCTAGCACTTTCCTCCCCTTATCAGCTGGTGTCCTGGGAATTCCCTCAACCTCTATTCTTTCTCTCCTTTCAGAATTCCTGTGTTCCTTTGGGTTCTCATTGGTACCATCACCTGCAACCTTATCTCCTTCAGCCCCCGGCCCCCAGGGACACTGGTCTCTTTGACCTTCTCGGTGATCAGCATCTCCCCTCTTTCCTCTGCCCCAATCTATCCGTCTCCCCTCGCCCTATCCCTGCCTGGTCACCTCGGGCTTCCCAGAGAGGTCCTCATCTTCATCCTCGTCCACAAAGGCAAAGGACTCCCTCTGGCCCTCAGGCGGGATGCCTTGGTGCCCCCTGCCAGCAGGCCGTGCCTTCCCATCATAAGGCAGCTCAGACAGCTTCCTGGCCATGTCCTGGGCTGCCCGCAGCCTCCGCTCAGGGCACAGGTGGCGCTGCAGGAGGGACTGCAGCTCTGACCGCTCCACAGAGCCCAGCAGGATCATTGAATCTGGGGGAGAGCCAAGCGCAGCCTGAGGGCTCCGTTCCACTCCCCGCTCGGCCCTGCTCGGCAGGATCGAGTCCGGGACAGAAGCCCAGCACCCCGCTTCTTTTTCCAGCTTTTACCCTCTCTTCCTGAAAACTCATTTCAAACGTCTTCCAGGACTGACCTCACCCATTTCTTTATTTCACTCACTCAGCACTTAGAGACCCAACTGATAGTATACTAGTTAGTGCTCATTTGTACTTATTTTGATGCAGCTCTTCCTTATACAGGCTGTTTGTAAATAGGTGAACTTGGTATCAAAATAGCTAATCAACCCTGTCTCAAAAAAAAAAAAAAAGACACTTTAAAAGCTATTTATATAGGCTGAGATGTGAATATACTTTGAAAGAAATCTACAAGGATATCTGATGGTTAAGCACTTCAAGACTCTGGGTCCTTCTAGGATATAAACAAAATGCCTACTTTTCCTGGGAAGGTGTTTCATGTATGGAAATTTCTGCTACCATAATTAACCTTTTCATTAAGTTGTAAGCCCATAAAACTGCAGCAGTGTTATTAAGATAAATCTTACCATTAAGTCTTTGTCATTATTATGAAAACCCTGAGCCTCGCCTCATTGGCTGTACCCAGGCTCCAAAGAAAAGCCACTGCTTCTTTAGAGGCCACTTAAAAAGTATTTGGGATTTGGGGAAAATGCTAAAATGAATCTAACCTGAAGAATTTGGATACTCTGATTATCTGAAGTCAGGAACTAACAAATATAATGGCTCTAAATGGCCCTACACGATTCTTCTCAATTACGCTAATTCGAACACTAGGTGAGCATTGATTTGATTTCTAGTAAATATCTACAGGAGGCAGTCTGGAGGGGATAAAAGTTTCAGTGTCTGCCCTCAAAGAATTTCCAATCTAGCGAGACACAGATACATAAACTACACAAAGAACGAATACAGAGCTGGATTAAATGCCAAAGGGTGGTAAAAGAAAGTGGTGTGTGAAATCATTGCTTTAAACCATTCACTCCTCAGGGCATCTGGGTGGCTCAGTTGGTTAAGCATCGACTCTTTTTCTTCTTCTTTTTTTTTTTTTTAATGTTTATCTATTTTTAAGAGAGGGAGATAGAGAGAGAGAGAGAACAAGAAGGGGAGGGGCAGGAGAGAGAGAGGGAGACACAGAATCTGAAGCAGGCTCCAAGGTCTAAGCTGTCAGCACAGAGCCCGAACTCAGTGACCATGAGATCACGACCTGAGCCGAAGTCGGATGTTTAGCCGACTGAGCCACCCAGGCGCCCCAAGAATCAGCTCTTGATTTCGGCTCAGGTCATGATCTCACAGTTGGTGAGATTCAGCCTTGAGCGGGGCTCTGCGCTGACAGTATAGAGAATGCTTGGGATTCTCTCTCTGTCTTTCTTTGCTCCCAGCCCCCAAAATAAATAAGTAAACATTAAAAAGAATAAACCATTCACTCCTTCATACAGAGGGTTTCCTCTGCCTCTCACGTCGGGCATTGAACAGTTACTGTTTAGCGAAGTAGCAAAGAGAACCACATAAGGGGCTAAGCCTCACTGTTCACGGATTGCCTGTTTGTGAATTTGTCTACTGCCTCAAATACTGGTACGTATTAGTAACCCCCAAATCAGTGCTCAAGGTGCCCTCGCCAGCATTCACAGACCTGAACAGAGCGGCAAGCGACTGGAGCCTCCCCGTGCACACATTTGCAGCTGAGGCTAGAAAAGTGACGCTCTGCTTCTCGTTTTAGCTTCCATATTGTAAACGAGCATTCTTTTCATGCCCTGTTTAATGCCACACTTTCACAGTTTTGTTGGTTCTGTGTTGGTGATTTTGCTGCTTAAACCCCGCCCCGCCCTCCCCTCCCCCAAGCAAGAAGGCTGTGATGGGCCTTCTGGGGAACATCCGTGTGCTAGGCAAGCTTCCTTCAGGCATGAGTTACAGCCCTGTGGACCATGAATTCTAGTTAGTGAATCAACAGTATATACGAAATAAGCTGTCTCTGAAGAGAAACATACATGAAACAAGTTTATGCCTTGATTAGTCGAAGAAAATATGACCGGAGGAACCTAACCTTGTATTTCCTCCAGGGCAATGGTTCAGTATCGTATCCCTAATTCAGTGTTCATGATGACTTTAGAGAACATTACTACAATGACTAATGAGAATCGGCTATAGCTCTCTAATGGGACTTTTAACTATCTTCTTGTGCTTGTGTTAGGACTGTGTTTTTCCTTCTCGGAGATGGTCGTGTTCCCACTGGCTGGGTATGCTGTGGCAGAAATGGATGGACCCTAAAGACAAGCCCACACTACAGTGTCTCCACCTCCATGGAGCCCTTGGGCAGGCGCTGGCTCAGGAGTCTGTTTCTTCCTTCCCACTGACCTTTCGAATCAACCAGTGGTAAAGTCTTGACGGTGGTGGTCTGGAGCAGAGTTCGCAATTCCCCGTACGTGCAGGCAGCTGAAACGAACTTCACATCACGCACCATGATGTCCTCAACAAAGATTGTAAATTTGCTATGGAGGGAGGAAGCATGGGGGGGTCAGCCCCACCATGGGCTTCTTCCTTTGCCATCCCAGGCATTCCGTCCCTCATAGTATTCATTAAGTACATGGGAACATAAAAATAAGTAAAAAGCAGTGTTTCCAAATGTTGACCCTAACCTCAGTCTCAACCTCAGAACCTCCCACCCCCACGCCATCAAGTCTCAACTAATTCCAGCTGGTGCCCCTGACCTGAGCTGGTTCCAACCAAGGTCAGGCAAGTAGGGTAACTTCTTGACCTGGATGATGCTGTCATAGAGGGAGGGCTGCAGGCTCTGAGCCACCATGTTGGCCAAGATGACAGCCACCATCATGGGGAGGATGTGGGCAATCTGACCCGTTAACTCGAAGCAAATCACAGCTGTGGAGACCGTATGGGACACAGCCCCAGTCAGCGCTGCTGCCCCTAGAACGACACACAGGAAGTGGTGGGTTAGGGTTGCCATTCCTGGCACAGAGGGCACGTGGGGGTGCAACAGCAGTGATGTAGGATGGGGAGACATGACCCTGGTCGGCACCAACACTCCTGACATAACCATCTGTCAAGAATAGTGGTGAGAATGCTGAACTATTAGAAAATCATTTTGATCTTATTCGATGTCCTTTGGTAATTTGCAAAATCATTGCCTGTGCCCAGATTTTCACTTATAAAATGAAGACAGTGATGTCCTATCTATTCCTTGATTTTGAATTTTTGGATCATTTTTTGTTTTGTTTTGTTTTTAAGTAGTCTCTACACCCAGTGTAGGGCTCTAACTCACAACCCTGAGATCAAGAGTCACAAGCTCTATCAACTGAGCCAGCCAGGGGCTCCAGAAGTTTGGATCATTCTTAACTGAGCATTTTAGATAATTCTTTTTTTTTAATGTTTCTTTATTTTTGAGAGAGACAGAGAGAGTGAGCTGGGGAGGGGCAGAGAGAGAGGGAGACACAAAATCCAAAGCAGGCTCCAGGCTCTGAGCTGTCAGCACAGAGCCCGATGCGGGGCTCGAACTCATGAACCGTGAGATCATGACCTGAGCTGAAGTCGGACGCTCAACTGACTGAGCCACCCAGGTGCCCCCTTAACTGAGAATTTTAAAACCCAGTGACAGCATTTTACTTTGGACCTCTGGTTTTGATGTCAGCAATTTATGAGTGAAGAGGGTCAAAACCCAGGACGCGTGCTATGGACTCGGAGAATGACACCTGTGTCAGATCGTGATTCTACAATTTCTCAACTGTATGAGTAGAACTTGATTCTTCTGGAACCTCATATTCTTATCTCTAAGGTAATTGAGGTATTTAATTATGGCCCCTGCATATCTAAAATGTTAAGATTCTGTGAACTCTTTGAAAACAGAATCTGTCTTGTGTTTAGTTATGTTTTCCCATCACTAGAAGGTATACATGAAAAGAACAAGAAAAAGTTACAAAATAGAGGGGCACAGTCAGTAGAGCATACAACTCTTGATCTTGGGGCTGCGAGTTCAAGCCCCACGTTGGGTGTGCAGCTTACTTGATCAGGAATAAGAGCAGATGACCCTTACTGATGAAAGAGACTTCTGCAAAGGGCTGTGATGGGGGAGTGAGGTCACCGTATGCACTGTAAAGCTGGTTAATGCTTCTATATTTAAGGGAGGCATGGCCAAAGGTGTTATGGGATTTTTGGTGACGAACATAAGGAGGGAGGAGGCAGAATAATTTTGAGGATAACACTGGCCTCTGTGTTAGACATGGTTGGATGGGATTGTAGATTTAATGAAAAAACGATTATCACAGATTCTCAGAATGTTAGGACTGTAAGATATCTCGGAAGTCACGTTAGAGCAAAGAAAGTGGGGTGCAGAAAAGTAGCTAACTTGCTCCATAGTCATGCAGGTGACAAGTGGCAGGGATGAGCACAGAGCCCATGTTTCTTAGCTCTTTTCCCGTCAATATTAGCACATCTGCAGGTTGGGTGGGAGTATCTAAGGCAGTCACCTGCACTGCTGTTTCTGTGATTTTTTGGAAGCAAAGAAAAAAACCCTTACCAAATATGCAGACACAATCCTAGGTGCTTTCCTGCTTATTATCTTGTTTAATCCGCATAATACCTTTTCCACATAAAGAAACTAAGGCTCTAAGACGTTCAATAAGAGTTAATGAGAGTCAGAGCAAGGGCTGATTATTTGAACAAAAGTTGAATCAAATAGCGTAAAATTAAAATCTCATTGTGTAGCCTGGAATAAAGATATCACGGGAGAGTTTGAGTGTGGCTATTAGGGGTTCTGGAGGGTAGAACGTGTCTCACCAATTACTGCATAGCCCCCAGGTAGGATCTTGTAGATGATGTCATCGAATAGGATACCATCAGGGAAGAGCATGGCCATGATCTCTCCTACCAGCCTTCCAAATGCAGCCCCTAGAGGAAAGACAAAAGGAACAAAGGCATTGAAAGATACAAGTTCCTGATCTCTATATTTTCAAAGCCAATCCCTGCTTGGGCACTAAGACCAAACATAAGCCCCGAGCATCCCAGACTTTCCCTTGATATCCCAGTACCCTAGACTGCAGCTCTCAGTAAGATCTCAGGCTTCCCACCAGAACTTACCTAGCACAAACACAGGCATGAAGCCTCCGCAGGGTATGGGCATAGTGGTGGCCACGATGGACATCCAAAACTGGGGTAAAAAGAGTCATCAGGATACCCTCTCAACCCTGCCCAATACACACACACGCATTCCAGCTCCTCCCCACTTCTAACCCTCCTTCTTGCTTCAAGAGTCACAGAAACCCTGGACAGAGAATCCTTCGGAAGCCATCTTGTCTGTACCCTTGTCTGAACCAAAAAACGTGGTGTGCTTAGGCTAAGAGACCACCAAAGACAACATTATAAGAAAGTTCCTCCTGATCATTAACCCAAATCGTTCCTACTTGAAGTGAGTATGTTTGTGTTTGCATTTAGGCAATCTAGAAAGAAGAGTGGAATCCCTTAAGACTCTTGTCCCTGCTCCAGAAGAGTCCTAGCCTATACTGTACCCTCTTAGCCTGAAAAGTTCCCCTCAGCTGAACAGCCCGAAAGTCTTAAAGCTGGAGGATGTCTTTTCCCAGACAGATTAAGTTTCTGAAAAAGAGCCCATTTCTAAGTGGCAGACACCTTAAAGTCTTAGTGACTTACTATATGACTAAGGTAGCTTTGATGTGGTCATTTACAAAGCCGTTTATATGGTAAACCTCACGAGGGAGTCTGGAGTGAAGCCTGTCTTGCCAGAGCCATTTCCTCTTAACATCAAATCACCTTAAACAGAGGCTCAAAAAAATCAAATCTGTCCTGGCCATATTGGAAGGGCACACTGAGAAACCTAGCCAACGTTAACAGGAAAGATCTCCAAGGCCAACTTTGTCAGGGAGTATTCCAACAGAGATTGGAACGATTTTAGCAAAGGCAATAGGTACATTTCGTGGCAAAGAATGCAGAACAATTGAGAAATAAAAGTGGAGAAAGGAGTATTGGTTGAGCTTTTGAAATATCTGTGAAAGAAATAAAAATCTGAGACACAACGTGTGAATTAAGAAACAGGTTTACTTATCACTTCCAAAATAAGTAAGCTAATCTCATAAAAGGATCTCAAATTAATTTGGGGAAAGATGGTAGCAGCTAAGTCAGAACAAATTGACGGGATGAAACATTTACAATTAAAAATCTGTACCAGTTGTACTATAAACTAATAAGAAATAAATTTCTTAATATTCCGGACCTTAGAAAGATTCCCTTGAGGAGCACCTGGGTGACTCAGTCGGTTAAGTTTAGGTCATGATCTCACAGCCTGTGAGTTCGAGCCCTGCATCTGACAGCACAGACCCTGGTTGGGATTCCTTATCTCCCTCTATCTCTGCCCCTCCCTCCCTTGTTCTCTGTGTCTTTCTCTCAAAATAAATTAGAAAAAAAAAAAAAAAAAAAAAAGATTCCATTGAGCCAGGGCTGGTGTCAAGAGGCCATGACAAAAACTCTGGGAAAGCTTCATTCCAGAAGCTCTGAGTTGAGGCAAAACGCATACATACTTCTTCATGTCAGAATATGAGCATGTGAAACAGTTGAGAGCTGCAAAGTCAAGTGTACAAATGAAGAGAATATAAACCAAGAACGCCTTGAGTATAAAGCAACCGCATGCCTCTTCTCTGCCTGCTCTCAGCACTGGCATGGTGCTCATAAATGCAAGTCGGACGTAGGTAGGTCACCAGGGAGGGGAGGACAGGAGGGAAGAAGGAAAGAAAGAAAGAGAGCTTGGTCAAATAGTGTCCATGCGAACACAAAAGGCTTCTCCGAGCCAATATTTGCTGCAACACCCAACAGAAATACTCGCTGGGGAACTGGTTGAAACTGCAGATGACCGGATGCCATGTCAGTCTGTCTGGACGCGGAGTTCTAGACTCTTGTAGTTTAACCTTTGTAAGCGATTCTGGCACTATTCTGTGCTATCTTTTTGGAATAAGCACATGAAAGCCATATGGGATTTCGTTGGCTTGGATTAATCTGAACACTCCAGTAATACAGATAATAGGTGGCTAATAGGGCTGATTTTGGGGGACGAACTTTGGATTATCCCCCAAGATATGTATAAGCACAGATGAGGATCAGAGGACACGGAAGTGGTCAACTCCTGTAGCACAAAGAATGACACATGAGGTTAGCAAACCTTCTGAGCTATTAGCACATGAAAGGAAGGATCCAAAAGCAATGTCAGTAATGTGGAACACGAATAACTCCCGAGAATTTAAACACCTAGCTCTAGAGAACTGGGACACTAGAGACCCGTTAGGACAGATGTCACTTTACTTAGATCCTTCACAAGGAGTGCTATGACGAATTCTACCGAACCCCGGGGGTAATGATGTTGGACTCTTAGAAAGGGAAACTGAGAGGTTATAATATTCAGACTCATTGTAGGAGCTGGCGATTTACAACATGGTGATACTTTTTATGTCTAAAGACTGAGGAAGATGGAAGTTCGTTTAATCCATAGCTGAGAATCTTATCTGCCTGTACCTATTCTGCCTATACACGCGCGCGTGCGCACACACACACACACACACACACACATTAAGTGTAGGTAACCTATTACCTACACACTTACACTTGGGAATAAATAAACGGATGTGTATGTGTCCAACAGCGGAACAGGTGAAAATGCTGGATGCAGTGATAATCAATCAGACAATATCACGGACTTATAGCAGTGAGTGGTTTTACATTTATAAATATAGAATAGCGTAGGCCTGCTGTATACTGCGGGGCTTGAAACACAGCCCAAGAAGTTTATAAGTGTCTCCCCCTCATACGCTTATGATATACACATTATCAAGGATGTAATTCAGTGAGAAATTACTAATAGTGACATACAGTTGAGTCCAGCTATATAATCCAAGTAGGCTTCTCAGAATAAACTTTAATCTATAAAGCTGAATCCAGATATATACTTGGGAATCTGAGGAGGGGAGGGGAGGGGAGGGGAGGGGAGGGGAGGGAGGGAGATGAGGTGTAGGGGAAATGTTGAAAAATATACAGTATTTTCTTTCTCCAAAACTTTTCGAAAGCTTGACATTTTAATTATTTAAAAAAAATTTTTTTTCTCTTTCCACCAACTTGAAACCTGTGGAGGCCTGCTGGGAACAAGACTCTTGAAACAACAAATATGTCTGGAAGGTGGAAGGCTGTGGTCCAAAGCTAGTTTTGCTGGCTATCAGCAGGGTCTCCAGAACCAGAGGGAGCACACAGCTCTTCTTAAAATTGAAGGTGTTTATTCTCAAGATGAAACTGAATTCTATCCAGCCAAGAGATGTGCTTATGTATACAAAGCGAAGAACCACACAGTGACTCCTGGTGGCAAACCGAATAAAACCAGAGTACTCTGGGGAAAAGTAACTCGTGCTCATGGAAACAGTGGCATGGTTTGTGCCAAATTCTGAAGCAAAGTTCTCGTTAAAGCCATTGGCCACAGAATCTGTGTGATGTTGTACCCCTCAAGGATTTAAACTAACTGAAAAGTAAATAAATAAAGGTGTAGATTTGTTTTCTTGTAAAAAAAATTTTTTTTTTAATTTGAGAGAGAGAGAGAGAGAGAGAGAGAGAGTGCATGCAAGTGGGGGAAAGGAGCAGAGGGAGCAGAGGATCCTAAGCAGGTTCCACACCTAGCACAGAGGCTGACATGGGGCTCAATCCCACAACTGTGAGCTTATGACCTCAGCTGAAATCAAGAGTTGGATGCTCAACTGACTGAGCCACCCAGGGGCCCCCAAAGCTTGACATTTTAAAAGTATGTATGATCCTATCAACAACAGCCAAATTATGAAAACAGCCCAAATGTCCATCGACTGAAGAATGGATAAAGAAGATGTGGTATATATACACAATGGAATATTACTCAGTGATCAAAAAGAATGAAATCTTGCAATTTGTAGCAACGTTGATGGAACCAGAATGAATTATGCTAAGTGAAATAAGTCAGTCAGAGAAAGATAAACATCAAATGATTTCACTCATACGTGGAATTTAAGAAACAAAACAGATGAACATAGAAGAAGGGAAGGAAAAATGAGATAAAAACAGAGAGGGAGGCAAACCATAAGAGACTCCTAAGTACAAAGAACAAACTGAAGGTTGATGGGGGGGGTTGGGGCAAGGAGGTAGACTAAATGGGTGATGGGCATTAAGAAGGGCCCTTGTTGGGATGAGTTCTGGGTGTTATAGTAAACTGTACTCCCGAAACCGTTATTACACTCTATGTTAACTAACTTGGATTTAAATAAAGTTAAAAAAAATAAAAGTATATATGATCCCAAAATTACCATATAGTTCATTCTATATTATTATCCTTGAACGATAAATTCTGAGATGCTATTGACACTCGGACTTGGTTACTTACAGGAAGCTGGGATTTATAAGTTAGAGAAGATGAACTCTGTCCTGAAAAAAGTCAAATCCCTAACAAGACAGCGAGAACATTTTTATGATAAAAATATCAAATCTTTTGAAGGAAGAAATAAAAAAAGACCTAATTAGTAAAGTAGGTGTGCAAAATATGGAAGCTGTCGACCCGCTGAGCCCACATGGAGTGGAATGGGAAAGAACATGCACAGATTCAGCTTCCAGAAACCCAGAGCAAGTCCTGAGAACGTAAGTCACAGACTTGGAACTTGGTGCGTCAGGCACCTGGTATCTTTAATCATAGGATCCTTGGCAAGTGCATGAAAGGAGCAGCAAAAAACGACATTTTTTTCAACCATAAGCATATACAACTTAGTGACTCATATCCTGCGAAAATATGGATTCACAAAAATTATCATGAATAAGTTAATAGCAAGGTGTTCGAAAGCATGAAAGTTCAGTGTGGATAGATAGTCTTTTAGTGAGAACCCTAAAATACAGAGGAAAATCTTGGATCATTTAGGCAAGACACACGGTCAGTAATAAGGCAATCACTGAAAGAGAAAAAAGAAAGGCAAGCAGCAGCTGTAAGAGATGTCACAACTGGGGGGTGGAAATAAAAATATCTTTGTATGAAGTGGTGACTGAGAAGCTTAGGAGTACATGGTCCTTGATGGGCAGACAAGGAAGAGAACGGTTGTAAGAGACCAGTTGTGGTTTCCCAACTGAAATTAGGAGAAAATGGCTTGAGAGAGGCAAAATCCTCACGGCCTCACTACCTAACTAGGGAACAATGCCATGTACAAAAATTATATACAGTGGCTAATAACTGATTTAAATATTTTATCTCTTTTGCAATTCTAGAAAAAAGATTACCCACTAGACAGAGGGGAAATGGATATGCAAATCGCCTAAAAATGGATAATCAGATACACGGAGAATGAAGCACCCAATTATCTAATAGGTGGAGGGATTTGGTTAATTTATCTCGGGTGTTCACGCAGTGATCTGTACTGCTCAAGCCCGTCTTGTCCCTGTTGACTAGGTTGCTGTGACATCGTAAGCACTTAGCAAGTGGAATTTTTGCAGGCTTATGGGAATGACGGCAACATCGCTAAGGCGCCATGAATGGACACTGGCTCACTTCTATAGACGAGCAACTTGCCTGAGCTATGGTTTCCCAGCTCTTTCTTTTTAGGTTGGATGAAGCCCACGTCCCTCCCCATTTACCCTTTCCTACCCTACGCAAACCGTGGGTCCCAGGTTGAAAACAGACAGAAGCTTAGGGGCTCAGGAGTGCAGGGAGGGGTACCTTCATGATAAAGAAGAGGAAGATGATGATGACGACGTTGACCCGAGGATGGATCCACACGGCTGAGCGGCCCAGGCTCGCGGGGTCCCCCATGTGTTTTACCCACGTGTTGTTGTCAAACAGGGTGCTGATGGCTTCGCGAGGCATCAGCTGTGAGGGGAAGAAGCAAAGGGGGCAGGTCTCCAAGGACGTTTGGTGCTAGCCTTTGTACAGAACTGATTCCCCTGGGGCACCTGTGTGGCTCGGTCGGTTAAGCATCCGACTTCAGCTCAGGTTATGATCTTCTGGTTCGTGAGTTCGAGCCCTGAATCGGGCTCTCTGCTGTCAGCACAGAGCCTGCTTGGGATTCTATCTCTCCCTCTCTCTCTCTCTCCCCCCAAATAAATAAATAAACTTAAAAAAAAAAAAAACGGATTCTCCCGTCTCATTTTTCAAGGGTCTGTGTTGCTCTGTTTTTGGGGAGAGGCGAGATTCTACACTTGGGTAAAAGTGCATGTGCTCAGAAGCCGGAGGGACGTCTATGCTGTGGCCCTGCTCTGGCTTCGTGCTCAGGGACCTGACTCCCACTTCGCCCCCCAGACTCCTTGGAGCTGACCTCTCCAGCCATGAATTGGCCCACTCCTGGCGGAAAAGTGAACGAGGCGATGATGAAGGTGACGATTCCAGGATACAGCAGGCGGCTGAAAAAGACACCGATTTAAGCTCCCCCAAGTTACCCACAGTGGATGCCCCGCTGAGCTGGCAAGCTGGGTCCTAGTAGCTCACCACAGCCTCAGCTCTTAGCTTTTATTTATTTATTTATTTATTTATTTATTTATTTATTTATTTATTTATTTATGAGAAACAGAGTGAGGGAGAAGGGCAGAGGGAGGGAGAGAGGAAGAGGGAGGGAGAGAGGGAGAAACAGAGAGACAGAGAGAGGGAGAGAGAATCCTAAACAGGCTCCACCTCCACACTCAGCACAGAGCCCAGTTCAGGGCTCGATCCCACGAACCATGAGATCATGACCTGAGCTGAAACGAAGAGTCAGATGCTCAGTCGACTGAGCCACCCAGGCGCCCCAGCCTCAGCTCTTTAAACACAGAATGTTCTTGCCACCAGAAAGCAATCTTTAGTGGGCAAACCGCACCATTCTCTCCCTATGTGGAATATCAGGGCTCTTATATTTTATCGCAAGCCGCGTACAGGCATTTACAGCCTTTGAGAAAGATTAAAAGGGAGGGGCTCGTGGAGAAAGCGGAAAGTAAAGGGGCAGGACCCAGAAGGACAGTGACTCACTGCTTCGCCAGAAACCGGCTGAGGGCCTTGTGCCTTCGGACACCAAGCATGACTTGGCGATGCAGGTACACAAATACAGCTCCCAGGAAGCCACAGCAAATCCTGAGAGCGCAAGTGATACAGCAAAGGAACCCTCATCCCAGACCTGGGTGAGGCAGGGAAACAAACACCAGGCACCCACCCTCTCCCAGGAATTCACACTTATCCACGCCTTCCCCCAGCTGGAGCCCTTCCAGCTGGAGCCCTTCCCAGGCCAAAGCCACACCGTGCCCCCACCCCCAGCTCACCACTCCCAGAGCAGGTGACCCCGACCCCACTGACCCGATGATGGCAAAGGCTGGGAGTTCCTGCAGGTCAAAGGGGAAATCCATTCGGAAATTGGTTCTGAAGAGGGCAGTGATGGTGACTATGGGATGGAAAGGCATCAGAGTAGGAGTGCCACAGAAACCCAAGGGGAAGCCAGAGTCATCAGGCGAGGGTCAACTCCTTCCCTCCTCCAAGGCCAATGTCACCTCTTCCACTGAATTTCCAGTTTTTATGCCAGAACACTGCCCTTCCGCTCCGCGATCTATGACCTGTATCTTTGCTCTGTATCCTTGGGCCCGCTTCCGAAATAATGCCATCCATTCCTTTTCTAAACCACCCCAAGGAGCTTCCCTCCACGCCCCATCACCAGCCTCCCTATTTCTCTGTTACCGGCATCCTTGTTCCACACGGCCAGCACGCGGAAAACAAAGGCACTGAACGTGGCCGCGAAGAATCCTCGCCAGTAGTTCCGCACGGCAAAGTAGGTGGAGGTGACCTCGATGCTGAACAGCACTCCTGCAGGGGCGTGGAGGTCGTCAGGGGCAGACGGAGTGAGAGGCTCTCCCCCGGCCCCCACCATGGCCCCAAGGTGCTTTTGCTGAAACCTGAATCATGAGGGGAAGCAGTAGTGGGAAGTAATGGTCTTCTGGAAGCTCACGCTCTAAAAAATATACCTGCTCACACTGGTGGTTGTTCGCAGGCTGGGGATACGGTCCAATAAGATACGGAGAGGAGCAGGGGGCATGGGGATGACCAGTGTGGTCTTCAACCGCAAACTAGGAGCGTCAGGAGGTCCCGCCCTCCCTCTCCCTTAGAAAGTAGGGTTGGGTGGGATTCCTGATTGTCAGAGAGCCACAGAGACTAAAGGTTGTTGAAAAGTTTCTGCAGAGAAGTTCTGGGAGAGAACATTTCCAGAGCAAGGGGCTCAGCAGAGCTCAGGCCCCCAGGGACTCTCCTTCACATTCCCTCCAACCTCCACTCCCTCCTCCCAGGTACCATATACCTTAAGGCAAGTTTAGAAGGAACAAATAAGAAAAATGAGCATGAGAAGCCTTCATGAGAGCTGACAATACTATTCCAAGAAAAGAAGAGGATTCATCAAAGTGTTAAAAAAAATTACTATTAGGGGTGCTTGCTTGGGTGGCTCAGTCGGTTGAACATCCAACTCTTGATTTTGGCTCAGGCCATGATCCTAGGGTCGTGGGACGCTGAGTGTGGAGCCTGCTTAAGAGTCTCTCTCTCTCTCTCTCTCTCTCTATCCCCCTGCCTCTTCCCTGAGCCTGTTCACTCTCTCTCTAAAATTAAAAAAAATAATAATATTAAAAACTTGACGTAAAAGAACAAAAACAAGGGGAAAAACCAAGAGGCTAGGAGTTAAAAACAATTTTGCTTCAGAAAGGTGAGTGGGGCAGAAGGAAAGCTCATTAAAAGGCCTAACTAGCACTGTGTCTGAGAGCAGAGGCTGGAGTGGAAAATGAGGAGGTGGATACACAGAACGAGTGCAAGCACGGGGAGGGACAGAGTGACGAACGCTAATGAGGGCATAAAAGCGAGATTCAAGAGATGGCAAAGAAAATAACCTTTGAGCGTATTAAGAATAAGGGAGTGGACTTTGATTAGATGCAGGGTAAAAACTGATGGCAAGAAGAGCTAGCTAGCTAAGCCTCATCTTTATGGAAAACGAGGAAGAGAAACCAGAAAAAATGTAGCATGTCATTAGATGAATGGAGAAGAGGCCTGACCCCCAGAGAGACCAGGAACCAGATAAGGTGGTCTTCCCCCCGGCCCCCGCCGGTGGACAGTTACTGGCCTGAGACCCCTTGGCTAGTGGCTTCCATCCTAGCCAATTGTTTTCTCCCTGTTCCATATGCAAAGTCGCATCTCTGGAATCCTCCAGGATGGCCCGCTCTGTTTCAGAGGTGACAGTCAACAGAGTAAGTTAACTGCACCAAGGGGATGGTGACCTAACGTTACTCCCTCCCAGAGTAGCGGCAGCATTTTAGCCAAGGGTCCTTAGTGGTCCGCTCAAACGTCACCTTCTCTGGGAAGGCATTCCCAGTGCCCCTCGTCAGGTAGAAACAGCCTCACTGCCTCGGAATTTGGGACTGTTTGGGCACTCGCCACTTGCCGATGTCATTATTCGTTTCCGTCTCTGAGGTCCCCCAGGATCGAAAGTTCCTTGGAACCCACCCCTACTACAATGCCTGGCACGTCGTCAGGGCTTATTGTCTGTTCTGTGGATGAAGAGGAGAGGAAGGGGGGAGAGAGAACAGGAGAGAACGGGTGACATTTCAGAGTGCGGAGCGAGGGAAGGGGGAATTTGGGGTGGCTAGGGCTGCCAGCCACTCTTTCTGCCCCTGCTCCTCAAATCACATCCGGTAAGGCAGCTGCCTCCTCGGGCTGAAAGGAGGATTTGACACAGTGGGGGAGCAGGTGGAGGAAGTCTCTCTCCTTTTCTTTACCAGTAATAAAACAAAGTCAGCTTTGATTTGTTGGGGTGTAAGCTATCCAACTGATGAATATTTTACGCTCATATTTTGAAACCCCAGGCTAGATTTTCTTTCCTACGATGCGGTTCTGGGATGCTTTCCCCAGCAGTCTGTCTGTCACTCGACACTCAGAACGAGAACTGATTTTAATATTAGTCTGAGCCAAATGGAAAATGTGCTGCTAAAAGCAAACAAAGCATTAAAAACACAAACAGCTTTTGGAAACTCTCTGGTCTCTAAGGTTCTGTGGCACAGGTCTCATCTGCCACACTGGAAGTTCCCTGTTCTCCGCCTCTGGCTCCTCTGCCTCTGTCCGCACCAGGGCCTTGACCTTGGTCTCCTGCTCTTGCTACTCACAGACACACTGTCTCAATTTCATTTATGCCCGTGGCTCCAACTGCCACCGACATGCTACTGTTTGGCAAAGCGATGTTTCAGCTCAGTTCCTGGACTTCAGACTCAACAATGTGGCCGCCTGTTTGTATCAGTTGGATGTGCCACTGATCTTCCAACTCGATAGATTTAAAGTAAAACTGATCAACTCCCCCAGACCCGTTTCATGTCCCATATTCCTGGTCTTGCTGACTAGCACCGCTGTCCACCCGATTTTCCTTGAAATAAACGTTGGGAGTTGGCCCAGATTCCTTTCTCTCTCATGCTTTAGAGCCTCACCTAAAAGCAACCTCCTGGTCGCATCGATTTTACTTTCCATCGTCTTTACGTATCATCCTCTTCTCTCTTCTGCCTCCGTGCAGTTCAGTCTCTCATCATCGGGCATCAGGGCTTTGACAATAGTCTTCTTGTTAACCTTGGACTTCATCCTGTTAATCCACAGGCTGCTTCTGTTCTGCACACATCTGCCGGAGGGACTGGATGGCTGTGCCTGGCTTGTCGTGTGTCACTCCCTTCTTTGCGCAGAATTCTTCCATGGCTCCCCTTCCCCCGTGACAGCATTTCCGAAAGTCCGATCTGTGAGGTCCTGGGAGTCTCGTGAGAAGTTCCTTGCAGAAGGGGTTCTGTGGGAAATGCCGTATTGGAGCCATGTTTTGCATATTCACGAAGCACGCCAGCATATCCAACATTCTGATAACTCTAGTTCAAAAAAATAGCTGTTGAACACGGTATTTTCCAACTTATTTGACCTTGGAGTGCTTTTCACATGTTACCTCTATTAACGCCGTGGAGAACTATGTTCTGTAAAACACATTTGGACAAACTGTGGCCTCGAGAATAGAATCCACATTCTTGTGCCTGGCCTACGAGGACCTTCACGATTCATAATCTCCTCCCTTCATGGTTTCCCTGTGCAGACTCATTTCCTGTTCCTGTTTCCTCTAGCAATGCTCTCACTTACTGTGATTACAGCTCCCACGTCTTCACTTTGCGATGCTGTTTCTTCCACCCAGAGGACCCGGTCCTCACCGTCTTCCTTGCACTTTGCGCAAACTGCCATAGAGACACTTCTGTGGGTGGGCTATGAGGATTGGTTTATCTGCCCATCTACCCTGCCGGCTGTGAGGACCTGAGAACACGGGATCCAGCACGCCCAGAGGGCACACAGCACAGAGGGCACGTGATAGAAGCAAAAAGATGTTCGTCATTTTAGCAGGATGTTGAAGCAGATTTCTTTCATTGGTGTAAGGAATTAAGAGTTGGCTATACAATGAGTAAATTATCGCTTTACTAATTTTTTTCTTTCAGAATTATTCTATGTTCTTAAAAAATAATCAAATAATCTGATCTGCCAGGATATATATTTTTTTAATTTCTAAAGAATTTATTTGAGAGAGAGAGAGAGAGCGTGCATGCATGCAAGCAGGGGAGGGGCAGAGAGAGGGAGAGAGAATCTCGAGCAGGCTCCACACTCAGCACAGAATCTAATGTGGGGCTTGATCTCAAGACCCTGGAATTATGACCTGACCTGAAATCAAGAATCGGACGCTCAACCGACTGAGCCACTCAGGCGCCCCCTGAAAACGGCTTCTTTTTAATTTTTTTTTTAACATTTATTTATTTTTGAGACATAGAGACAGAGCATGAGCAGGAGAAGGGCAGAGAGCGAGGGAGACACAGACTCCGAAGCAGGCTCCAGGCTCTGAGCTGTCAGCACAGAGCCCGACGCGGGGCTCGAACTCACAGACCGTGAGATCATGACCTGAGCCGAAGTCGGCCGCTTACCGACTGAGCCACCCAGGCGCCCCTGAAAACGGCTTCTTAAGTTTTCAGTACTGAACCTTTCCTTGGGTCAAGAGCTACGTTTTATCTGTAACTCTCTTATCAGCTTCCCTATGTTCTACCCTAGACGAAGAGAAACCTTCCTTGTTCATCCTAGACATTCCAGTTTTATGCAAAAAATACACAGTTTCTTCACTTTAAAATAAACAGGCTGATTAAATACAAAATTTTAAAAGTCCACCTGTCTGAAAAGGCTTTTTGGACCTACTGGATTTGTGAAGGCAAAAAGAGAAAGTAAAGGTGAAAGTGGGCACAAATGTTAAGTGTGAACATCTAACGTGTACAGAAATTCAAACACACTGAGGTGTGTACTGAAGTGTAAACACACCCCTCACTCATGGGGACTGGTGACTTTGGGGACAAGAGCTGACCAGAAGTGCGGACAGAATGCTAGCTGATTGTGCGCTGTGTGTACTGGTGCGGCGTCAGGACACTTGAGTGTGACATACTTCCATCCCTTGTCGGACGCTGACTCATGGTGTTCCTGAGCTGAGACCCGTGAGCTCCTTAAGCGCGCCTCTATGAAGGGGCTGGCTACATTTTCATAACTGAAAAGCCACCTCTAACAGCCGGTGCGTTTAAGGAACATATGCATTTCCTGCGATTTTGTTTCCCCAATTGTCAACTTGGTCAATTCCCTTTTTATCACCGATGAATCCAATGAATGAATGATCCATGTAGTCCCTCCTGAGTCAATCTTGTTACCACGGACACTCACCCATACGTAAACAGTTATGGCTGCTTTCTCTCTCTGTCCGTGCCCATTTGTTAGTGACCCGAGACAGAGAAAAGAGTCTGAAAAGATGCCCTTTGCCTTTCATGTGCAGAGAGAACTAATCTCAGGTTTAAGTTGCTATCTGGGAGCAAAGGTGCTTTAATTCCTACCTGCAGCCCTCATTAAAGCTGACCATTAGTCTGAATAAACCCCACCTAAACCCCCGTGTCCTTGGTAACATGCACAAATGGAAGTTCTCCCTTGGAGGACACACTATGTGAGGTCCCCTGTTAGAAGACAATAGTAATAATAATAAGTGGAGGGCAAACGTGTCCAACAATATCGACGGGCTTTACTGATGACGAGTAGGGGAACCGTGGGGGCTGCCTTGGTTTTCGCTCCTGGCTCTACCTCTTGCTAACGGGCTGGCCTTGCTCGAGTCGCTCACTCTCTTTGTGATCAGCTTTCTCCTCCCTCTCCTCTGTGCTGCCGGTCTCATACAGTTTCTAGCGGGACTAAAGCTAAAGTGCTTAGAACATCCCCTGCACATGGTAAATGCTCACTAAAAGCTTGCTGTTCTTGTCATACTTTCGTTTTAACAGGCAGTAGCACACTTGGGGAGCAGAGCCAGGCAGTGGACTGATGTAGGAGGGGGTAAATCACTTGCCTCCAAGTGGTGTCCCAAAACAACAGCCAACTCCCACAGCGCAGCCCACGGTCAGCATGTCAGTGTAATAGTATGGCTGCTACTAGGGGAGAGAGACAGACAGACAGACAGACAGACAGATGGGGGACGGGGCAGGGAAGGGGAGCAGCGAGGAACAGAGAACAGGCAAGGGTGGGGAATAAGGTAGAAAGAGGCTTAAGTCACAGGGACTCACAGTGGTCCCATCTCCCCCAGTGATTCCCAGGCCAAGAGAAATTCAGTTAGTTTGGCAGACAGGAAGTGACCTCATAGGGCAAGTCAAACATAGAAACTGAAATAAAAGGTAAACATATGGAAGGCAGGTTAGCCAATAAATGATCATCAGAGAAGGGCTGGAGATGGGGACCACCCGGCAAGAAGTGCCAATAGCAGAGAAACAGAGAGGGCTTCAGACAGACGGTACCAATAAAAGCCTGCATAAAATAGCCGCCAGCCGCGAAAGAACACACAGCCC
The DNA here is from genome assembly GCA_030068075.1 of Paguma larvata. Classification (NCBI taxonomy): domain Eukaryota; kingdom Metazoa; phylum Chordata; class Mammalia; order Carnivora; family Viverridae; genus Paguma; species Paguma larvata. The sequence goes on along the minus strand of CM057834.1, from coordinate 91,930,287 downwards.
TTTGGTAGAAAAGCGTTAAGTGCCTGGAACCCAGGGGCTGTGATCCGGGGTCACTCCCTGAATGCCCACCCACCAGTCCCTTTAGCGAGCACCCTCTCCACCCGGAAGCTTAGGCGGCCACTCAAACCCCCTTCCAGGTCGTGCTCCGGGGTAGGGAGGAAGTGGGACTTGCCTCCGATAGGGGCTGCAAAGCAGCATCCCACGCCCACTGCGCAGGCCGGCACCAGGAGATCAAGCTGCCCAAACACGGTCTGCAACAGAGAAGCACGCGGGACGAGGAGGGTGGAGGGCTGGGGCCGGCAGCAGTGCTTTCGAGGGATGGGGGCGGGGCAAGGGGACCAGGAAGACAAAGGGACAGGGGTGACACAGGAGGGAAGCACGGAATTGAGGGGCGGGGGCACTGACGCGGGGCAGCATGGGAGCTGGTGGGCCTGCAGGCCCGAGGAGCCCGGGGCGCAGGTCTAGAAGGGTGGCTGGGAAGGCTGGGGTACGCGGACGGGGGATGTGTGTGGAGAATAAAGGAGCGTGGGTTAGCGCGATGCCCCCCGTTCAGCATCATGGCCAGCCCAGAGCAAAGGCAGCCCTCCGGACGCCCTGGACACACACAGTCCCTCCCTCATTTTACTTGCTCAGCCTTACCTCATACACCCCACAGAACATCGACATGAACCTGCTGAGGACGGCAGCACAGATGCTGGCGATGTGGACAAATGGGCCCTGGGAGAGAGAGGGAGGTGAGGGGTCAGGAGCAGGGGGTCCAGGTGGAAGGCTGTGCGGCCTTCAGCCGACAAGCTTTATGGCTCCAGGCACTGAGCTGGGGGCGGGAAACGCGGCAGTGAGCAAGACAGAGGGTCTGCCCTGTGAACTTCATCCCAGAGGCGAAGGGAGGGGAAGGACCAGCAGTTCAGGGAGGCCACCGGTGGGGAGAATGAGAAAGGGTGAGGGGACAGAGAGAGGCAGTCAGACTAGGGTGTGAAACGGGTTTAGAGAAGGCACTCCAGGCTGGTCACAATTGAGTAGTGTCTCCGCTGAAATGAGGCAGAGCCACGTGGGTGTCAGGAGGAAGAACGCTCCAGGCTGAGCCCTGGGACGGGAACAGCTTGTGTGACTGAGGGACAGGAAGACCTTGTCACCCAAACAGGGAACAAGGGGCAGCTTGGGAAGGGGGCAGAAAACTGGACAGAAAGCAGCCAGATTAGCACAGGTCTCCGAGGCCCCAGGGAGACGTTTGCACTGGATTTTTAGAAGACAGGAAGGCTATTAGGAGTTCTTCAGCAGAGGTTCGGCCAGTACTGATTTCATTTTGAAAAGATGACTCTGGCTGCCGTGTGGATTCCCAATTGGGGCCGGGGAAGAATGCACGTGAGTATAACCGTGAAAAAACACAGCCTCTCTCGGGGGTTCCGTCTATTAAAACAAGCAAACTGGTCTGAAGTATGTCCAAGACAGTGGTCCTCCCCTGGGCCAGAGCCCCCACCTGGCCCCGCAGGGAAATTCGCCAATATCTGGAGACATTCTGATTCTCAAAACTAGGGGGCGCTACTAACATCTAGGGAAGTAGAGGCCCGGGATCTGCTAAACCTCCCACAATGCACAGGGCAGCTCCCCAGAACCAAGGATTACCTGACCCAAAACGTCAACAGTGCCCAGGCTGGGAAACTCTGCTTGAAGGCCCTGCCAGCTCAGACTTCTGTTATTCTGCCCCAGGATTAGGACGAGTATTTCCCCTCCCTAATGGACCCTGGTTCTGGCTCTTTCCGCGCACTACGGGTCCTTGCGGGCTCCCAGAGCTCCCTCCAGGCTCAGTGCTGCCCTCTGCCGGAGCTTCAGTGGACTTACCTCCTTCCCCACAGGAATGCCACTGCCCAGCCCTGCAGTCAGGGCCACCACCTTGGCCACAAAGGCCTTGAGGGTGAGATATTCCTTCAGGATGACCCCGCGGAGTATTGTCTTCATTTCAGGGATCCCGGAGCCTAGAAGGGTCAAAAAGTGATTATGTGTCGCTTCCAGCTAGAGGTTAAAAGGGAGACAAACACCAGACAGTTGGACATGGTGATGGGAGTGGGTGGGGAGACAATGGCAAAGCAGGGGGAAGGGCCATCAGTTGGGCTGAGGGAGGGAGGAAGGGGACTGGAGGAAGGGTCTACAGCCCAAAGAGGCCAAAGCGATTACACTGACGACATGACAGGGGTAGGACGGTGTGGAGATGGGGAGTGGGGGTAGTTCTCACCAACTGCCTGGGGAGAGATGAGGTGGCAAAAGAGGGCGCTGAAGAGGATGAGAGTTAGCGGGAAGGCGACCCAGACCAGGTACTGCAGAGGCAGGTTGGGCTGCATCTGGTAATAGGTCCACTTGTAGGCTGCAGAGACATGTGCCCGGGCTCAGTCCCAGCGTGGCGGGATGTCACTGCGCCCCCACGGCACCGCACATCACAGTGTGCAAGGAGCGTCCTCATGCCCTGGCTGTCCCGTCTGACCTCACCACACGGTGCTGTTCTCCCTGGACACAAGGGAGCCCAAGCTGTGGGAGGTGCCACCCCCCGTCCCAGTGCCCACCACCTGTAGGAGGTAGAGTCTGAGGCTAGTGCTGAGAACCCCGCTCCTGAGTGCTGGGACTGCAGGCTGCCCTGGTCTGCCCAGAACCAGGGGGTGCCTGGGACTCAGGGTGGTCAGGGCCCGAACCAGAAAAGCCCTGGGGAAATGGGGATGAGCTGGTGACCCTCATAGAGGGGCACCCACAGCTTGGCTGGCAGCAGCTGAAGGGGCAGAAAGAGTAGATCTGGGTCCGGGTCTGGTCTTCTCCAGGGTCAGACCTCCTCTGTGCAGCGCCCCCCCCCCTCCCCACCCAAAACATGTCCAACTTATCCAGGCAGAAACTCTAGGAACCTCTGTGCGAGGAGAAGTCGACGGTAAAGGACCAGGTTAAACCTACCCTGAAGGCTTTTGGCACTGACATAATCCATGCTCCAGCTAACCAGAGCCATAAGCAGTCCCAGGAGCACCAGAAAGATCCAGTCTTCTCCTAATTTCCTTCTTACCACGTGTCCCAGGCGGCGCATACAGTCTGGGAAGAGGGAAGGACAAAAAAGAGCGGCTAACCCGTCCCTGCTCTGGGCCCCTACTCAGGAGAGGAGGGGAGAAGCTGGGCCCTTGGGGTCTTATCCATGCGTCTCATTCACTGAGGTTCCCCATGGGATACCTGAGTTCCTTCTAACACTCTTGTTCCCTGGGGGTGGCTGGGAGGGAGAGCAGGGAGCAAGGCACGCACGGTGAGAGGAGGCAGGGAGAAACGCCTTTCCTTCCTGCTTGGAGGAGGGCTTGGGTGCGGGCGAGGGGAGGGCGGAGGACGAACTACATGCAACGGAATGTCCGCCCGTTCTCCTAATCTCTGCACCTCCTTCCATTCCAGATCCCTTTATTCCTCAGTCCCCCCTCCCCCGCCCCCCCATCACCTTGACATTTAGAATAGTGATCCTCATCCTTGCTGTCAATGCTCTCACTGGAGCCCGTCTTCTGGGGCACCCCCGTGCCCTGCTCCTTGTGTGGGAGCTGCTGTTTGTGATGGCCATAAATCTGGATGCAAAGAGAATGGGAAATGTCTGTTTTGTTGGAGTCCAAAGGAATAGACAGAGGGAAGCACACAGACCTACAGGGAAAACCAACAGCTTTTAGACTCCCGGGCATGGAGAGCTTCACGCAGGGTCACTTCATGGTGGCCCCTCAATTCTCTGTCTACACACTCCCACTCTTGACACCTTTACCCACGTATCCATCCTCACCCTCTCTCTGTCCTCATCTTGGGGGCTAGCAAGGAGGCCAATTTCTAAAGTAGAGACACAGGAACTCTGCTAAGAGTGGACATCCACGTCAATCAGGTGTTTCATGTGTGACTCAGCTTACTGTGTGTCAGCCTCTCCCTACTAACCCAGACCCCCTTCTCTGCACTGGCCTCCCTGCTAGGAATCCTGACGCGGACCAGTAAGGACACACCAGCAGGGGGCTCTTGGTTTCTCCTTGCCTTGGTTTGTCCGGCCTCTCTTGAGGCTCCTCAGATGCTCTGCCACGTTCAGAGGAAGCCCACCTGCTTCACCTCCCTGTGCTCATGCGCACAAACAGGAAGCAGTCCTGGTGAGGGACTTCCTGTGGCAGGATAACTAGGTGCTCACAGGATGGGGAGAGGGCAGAGCGGCGCCCCTCAGATCTGGGAGCCCTCTGCTCTCGTCCCCACGGAGAGCACGTGTGTTTGGGGCAGAGGGAACAAGGGCGCTCACTGATTTTGGTCTGTCCTCCCCCCACTGCACTAGCTCCGTCCTCTGGGGCCAGGGTCAGGCCAGGCCGTGACGCCGGTCCTGGGAGAGCCTGAGTGGGAGAGATCTGATTTCACAATATGTGCAGCAGAGTTTACGCCCTAGTTCTGGACAGGAGCACACTCTTTGCCTGGCTTGCGGCTGTTCTGTCTTCTGGGAGGAGGTTGGTGACCGAGGGAGACAGTGTGTCCCTCCCTGCGCTACCTGGCCCCGGAGAGCAGACGCTACCTATGCAGCTTAGTGCATGTCCCTCCACCTGCTGTCTCAGCTGCCTCAGGCTCCAGGCTGGTGGAGGCAAGGAAGGGGGTGTGAAGGTGAGGACGGGGGTGCTCCAAACCAAACCCTGGCTGGGAAACACCCACGAGTGCCAAATCCGTGCCGGCTGGTTCAGGGCTAAGCACACGTCAGAGCAGGGCTGGGGGAGTAGAGGGACAGCTCAAGTGTGAGGGGCGTGCTGGGATTCACGAATGTGTAGGGGTGAGGCTGGGCATGGGAAGGAGAGATGAAGCAGTGTAGATAATATCAGTAATTGTTGAAAGCTGGGTAAGGAGCACTTGGGGGTTCGTTACGCAGGTCTATTTTTAAGTTTGAAATTTTCCATAATGAAAATGAAACAGAAGAACTGAAGTCCAAACCCCTCGTCTTTGCTTTCAGGCCAGCTCTACTTCCCAAATCAATTTACCATTCCTTTCCATCATGAAGCTTCCTGCTACTTTGCCTGGTATCCCTGCTGTCACCAGAAAGCGTCTTGATAGCATTGCACTCACCCCACCCAGGCATGTGGTGGCCAGCGAGAGGAGCGCGGGGCCCTGAGGAGGGACCTTTCTGTCCAGTCCCGTCTGGTGTTGCAAGGCCAGGCCACGCCCCACTTTCTCTGGAAAGACCCTCTCCCGCACTCACCATCCCCAGCTCCCCTAACTTTTCGTCCCCACCCCCCACCGACTCCCCAGGGGTCCCATCTCTGGGATGAGGAGGACTGCTGCGTGGGTCCTCTTGTCAGAGGTGCTGACATCACCTCAGTGATGACCTCAGTGCTGACATGACCTCAGTGCTGACATCACCCGCACAGCCTCCCTTGGTTCCTCGCCCTGTCTGCATCCCCCCATCACCCCCCCCCCCACCGTCTTTAACTAAAACACCTTTGAAGTCTGGATTCTGGTCCTGACAGGACCCACCGTCACCCTGTGCACGCACATTTCCTCTCGGATCACCTGCCTGCTTGTCTGCGGCAACCTCGAAAGCTTTCCTTCATAGTTGTGCCGTCCGTCCCCTTTTCCACGCTAGATGTCCGCAGCCCACCCATCCGGACACCCCCAGTGAGCAAACTGGGAACGCACACCTCTACCTCCCCGGGGCGCCTACCACCTGATAGGTTCTTCCTTGATCAACCTTCCCACCCAAAAGTGAGACTGCAATTCTTCGCTTGTTTTGACCCTGGTGTACCTTTGATCACTGATCTGCAATCCAGTTCATTTTCTCCACTTACCCCAGCACCCTTGTGCCTTGTGCATAAGTGTTCATGTGTGCACGCTCTGCAGAGGGTCGGCAGGGAGAGCTGGTGGTGTCTGCGTGGGGGTGAGGGTGAGAGGCAGCTTGCACACACAGAGGTGCGGGCTCCCACACCAACCGCTCCGGGCAGGTTATGTAAGCCCGAGCTAGTCGAGCCTGTGTGGTTGTGCCTTTCCCCCCTTGGATTTGGGTGCTCCGTTAGTCAGGGTTACATAAAAGTGCATGGGGATCTCTACACACACACGCTTAGCTGAGCTCAGCCCTTTGAAGGATTTTCATATTTTGAACACATCACCATGTACTTGTAAAGTTAAAACATAACACTTCTCCTGCTTTTCACCTAATTCATTTCCCCCCGAGCCATCACACAACGGTCTCCCTGATTCCACCACCCCTTCCCCCTAGGACTTTACCTGCGTGGGGCGGGTGTTGGGACGGGGGCCTGCGTCCCTCCGGAGCCTGTGCTGAAGGGCCCCATTCTCAGAGGGTAGTCCGTAGCTGGTGCAGTGCTCAAAGGGCATATACTGGTACTGGGGGGCACTACCCCACCAGCTTTGCTCGCCCCCGCGCCGCTGGGACTCTGACGGCTCCATGTTCCTTCCCGGGGCCGGGCTTTGGCCTGCTCGCCCCTGGCCTCCCCCAGTACAGCTCCTTAAGCCTGTCCTCTTGCCTGTCCCCAAGGCGTCTGGGGCAGCATGCCCACCCCCGGCTATTTATAGCCATCTCTCCATCACATGACCCCCCCCCTCATTGCCACATCTGATCTGCTTGGGGTCGAAGCAGGTGTGAGGGTGGTGCGGGGGAGGGGTTGGGATGAGAACCTAAGGGACGGCCCCGCAGGGAATTCCCTCCGCGGGGCCAGAAGCCCTGTCCCCTCAATAGTCACAAGGAGGCTTCCAACCCCACTGGGCCCTCTATAAATATCACCCAGACCAGCATGGAAGGCGGCACACTCTCAGACCTGTGTGCTCCCAGGGAGCACCAGATCTGCACCCTCAGGGTGTCCCACCCTCACTTCCCCCAGGAAAGGTGAGGGGTGGGAGCTGGGTGGAGGGATCCTAAGGTCTGGGAACCCGCAGGGTAACTCACCGGAGAGAGCAACTGGTGCCTCTCGGCCATCTTTCCCTGTCCGGTTGCTCCCAGCTCAGTATCTTCCCAAGATATGGTCCGCAGCTGGGGGACCAACTCTCCCATCCCAGCCAGTTTTCAGGTTTCCCCTCTGGCTTTGCTATTTGTATCTGCCAGAGGCCGCTAATAATGCTTTAGTGTCATCCCCTGATGCCACACCTTACCCACTGGGTGTGGGAAGTAGGGGTAACAGCCTTGGGTTCTGTCCTTTCTCCCACTTCCCAGACAGATATGTCAGTCACACCAGAAGCCTGGACTCTTGGGGAGGGACAGAGCCTCCATGTAGACCGTGGAGCACCTAGGCAGGTCAGATAACAGGGGAGAAGAAGTGGGTCAGGGGCATGGGGTGGGGGTGGGGGAAGGGAGCTCAACAAACATAAAAGATGACAGGGAAGTTCTCTGCTACTTCTCCCTTTCCAGGTCAATAAATAAGTTTTGGCCAAAACCCAACTACTCTATCTGGCGTCACCTTTTTTTTAGCCGAGTTTCCTAGAACATTCCTTCCCCTGTGAACTGCTCAGAAAAGTTACAAATATGAGCCAAGGCATAGTTTAGAATCTGTCACCAAGTGGGGCCCGCCCCAGAGTATTCCAAGTTCATGGACAGCAGGGTATGGACACCAATCACTTGCTCTGCAATTAAACCTTGATCTTGGCTAAATGGCACTGTCCAAAGCAGGGGAGATGGATGCCACTAAAAGCACATTTTCTAACATAAATCCTACCAACTCAAAGGCCCATAATCCACCACCACCGATTACAAATGTGGGCTGGTGTGAGGGCCTGCAGGCTGTGATAGACACCTTCTCTGCAGGCAGAACGTAAGGAAAGAGATCTAAGGATTTGGTGTAGATGAAAGGAATCCCTCCTTATTAAGGAGAATAGAGTGCCAAAGTCAAAGTAGATTCTTCGCGGGGGCTTCAGAAACAGACGACATTGTCACCTGTTTGAGGAGGGCTCTCCTGAACGTAGCCAGTTTCTACGGACACTTGATAATCCTGAGAAACAAGTATCTAACTCAACTACTGTTTCTTCAAGGTTCCTTAGAAAATCAGGAGCTGGTTATGGATTCCAGGATTTGAAAGCTGAGATCAGTGGAAAGTCAGCGCTCCACCCAGCCAAGTAGAAACACCAGCTTGTGAAGTAGAAAAACCAGATTCTGAAATCGGGAGAGTCAAGGCAATATGCACCTAATGCCAAGGGCAAGGGTTTGCGAGTAATTTATCTTGAGTTTGACATCAGAAATAGTTAAAATCTCATGGGTTACCATCTTTAAGAGAACAAGAATATAAAATGTCGGGGTGCCTGGATGGCTTAGTTGGGGGAGTGTGCAGCTCTTAATCTCGGGGTTGTAAGTTCAAGCTCCATGCTGACTGTAGAGATTACTTAAAATTAAAGTCTAAAAATAAAAGATGTAAACTATGACCACCCCCTACCCAACAACCCATAGGTACAGTGCTTGGGTTCTTACTTGGAAGATGGGTTTCTGGGCAATTCTGTGAAAAGCTCTACAATCTGTAAACAAATTTATAAGCGTGTGTGCATTCTATAAGGTATGTATACTGTGTAAGGAATGAATTCTTCTGAGATTTTGAATTTTTTTAGTTATTTTTTTGTTTTTGAGACAGAAAGAGACAGTGTGAGTGGGGGAGGGGTGGAGAGAGAGAATCCCACGCAGGCTCTGCACCAGAGCCTGATGTAAGGCTCAAAGCCATGAACCGGGAGATCATGACCTGAGCTGAAGTCGGATGCTTAACCAACTGAGCTGCCCAGGTGCCCCTTGAATAGATTTTTTTGAGGTCTACTATATTAACAAGCAAAACCTATATAGGCTTATGGAATTGCTATTTGAAGGGAGGTTGTTGAAAATGACCATATGGGACACAGGTGCAGGGCAAAGTGTTGGGAGTACAGGCGGAGGTGGGTGTGAACGAGCCACCGAACCCGCCCCCCCCCCCCAACAGCTTGTCATCAATTTACGCATTAGCTTTCTCTCTGGGTTACACCCTTGTTCTCAGACCTCTTCCAATCCGGCCCCGCAGCCCACTGGATGACACGTCTTTACATTCTCTCTTAAGGGCCTCCAGACATCGCTTTCCCTCTGCACATCCAGCCTAGCATGGAATCCATGATCACCGGCTTTTGTTCCACCTAGGCATCTGTAACCACCTCCCCCTGCCCCTGCACACACTTTCTAATTGTACTCCCTTGTAGTAGTGGCTCCTCTACTCCCCACTGGAGCCCACCCTCCAGATCTTTACGAATCCTTGGTCCCTTCCAAGGCCTGCATGAGGCCTTCCTGATAGCACCGGACAGGTCTCTTTCCTTTCTGGTTTCTCGAACATGATACACTTGTTCTCTCTTCTTTATCTAAATTGTGCAAAGATGGAATAGTCTTTGGTCTCATGCTCATCTTCCCAGCTCAGTGGGAAAAAATCTACCACCCAAAAAAGTTGAAGAGGAAAAACAAAAAAAAATCTCATGCTAGGAAGTCACAGAAGTCATACTGTTAGTCAAGAGCATACATTCACGCTAATATTTTGTTTCATATCCTGACCTCAGTTTTAGAAAGGCAGTAACTTAGAGGGTTATAGTAAAAAGAGAATGCATGCAAAAAACTTCCAGTGTTTGCCCCCACAGCAAGCACTGAATATGAATGCATATTACTGAACTGAAGCTCATTCTGCCAGAGTTCAGAATTCTCAAGCATTAGTAATGTGTTAATACTGAGTGTCACCACACGTCATATTTAATCCTCATGGGGACTTTTTCCTCATTTTCAGCTAAGGGAAACTGAGGTTCCAGGAGGTTCGGTACCTTAGCCAAGGTCTCCAATACCTCAAAAGGCTGAGCCCGCATTCAAAATCCATTTAATTCTAGAGTTCATGGCCTTCAAGCTACAGTTCTTCTTTTTTTACATATTTGAAGTCTGAGCCTCATTTTCCTCATCTGAGAAAACAAATGGAAAGTGGGGAGCTCACGGGCTCGCAGGGAGGGCGGCCTGTGAAGGCGCACGTGTTCCGGTCTCCCTCCTTGGTCCAGACACCTGCCCTGCCCGCCCTTAGTATTATGGCTCTGCTCTCATGGCCCAATTTCCTCTTCCCCCTTGCAGGAAGCAGGATGGAAGAGAGCTGCAGAGAAGGGCAGCCCCCAGCTCAGGGAGGGGGATAATTTTAGCAGAGAATCCCTGGCAGAGGTAATCAGGGGGGGAAGGGAGGGGAGCTGTGAAATTCAACCTGATACTCATTCAAGGGCGGGGCGGGAAGGACATGCAATCCAGGTCAGAGACCTCACTGCTGCTCTGTAATTCCCAAACGTAGCACCCTCCAAAAAGCTCTCCTGCACTGAAAATGGGTACTTTGTTTACTCCCACTGTTCCAGTTATTCTAACCTGAGACTTTGTATCCCTTCCTCCCTTGAGGACGGTCTCTTTTCCCTTGGGGTGCAGCCAGGTTACTAGGGTGGGCAGGCTTTTCATGCCCGTCCCTGTTCTTCAGCCAGCTCCCCGCCCTCCCCCTGGTGAGAGGCTTTAGCTCAACTCTTTTTGCTCTTCCTCCTCCATATTCCTCACCACTTCCCCCCAGGTCCCACTGACGCTTCCCACCAAGACGCTCCTGCAGAATTTCCCAACTCTCGCTGGGCGTCCGTGGCCCGTCTGCACCTGCACACTTGCCTCTCCAGGCACACACTTTAGATACACTGCATCCCAAGAATTTTCTAACCTACAGAGCCCAGGGCTTAGATCTCCTTCATGCTTCCCTGAATTCTCTTAAAATCCACGTCCACTCTACAAAGCCTTATTAAATCCAACTTGGGGCCATGTAAATTCTATAATCGTGACCATCCTCTTATTCCAGCCCAATCTCTTTCTCCAGCTTTCATCCCATAATCTACATAATCCAGAAGCGACACTGCTTGCTAATGACTCTTTGGTCTCATCTGACAATGAGAAATCCCAGTGCCACTATATTTTGGGCCGTTGCCCACACCTGTGTGTGTAATAAAGATCATGGCAGCAGAGTAACAAGGGTGCTCAGCTCTGTGTACACCTTGTAAGGTGGTGAGGAATGCTTTAAGGGGCTAAGGAAATGAGAATATGTGGACTTCAGAAGATTATCTGTGGAAACAGAGATGTCAGGCACACATCAGTAATAAATATGAGCATTTATTTGGCACCTGAAGGCATATAAAATCCTGGCAGTGGGAAGTGGGAAGTTTCTATCATCCAAATACTTCCATATTTGGACCCAAGGGCAGGACTTTGCAACAAGTCTCCAAATCACCTGGCTCACCGAACAGGTATTTATTGAGCACCTGAACTACCACAGGCTGAGCACTGTGCCAGGCACCATGGGAGATAGAGAGGAAGTTGTCTGACACGGGACATCTGTCTTTAAAGAGTGAACAGTATCAGTGGACAAAACACAAGGGAAAAACTAGAGCATAAATACTAAGCTTAGGTATATTTTTGTCCCAAAGTAGGATTCTAGCTAGGGTGGTTTTCTTCCTTCCTTTACCCCAAAACATTTATTGAAGACCTATCATGTACCAGGCACTGGTGGTACACACTGGAGAACATGAGACAAGCTTTCTACCCTCAGGGAGCCTACAACCTAGTAGGGCAGACAGAAATGCAAATGTTAAGCAAGAAAACACGTAATCATTAACTGTGCTAAATGCAATGAGGGGATTAAACAGGATGTAGAAATAAAGAAACACAGAAGATTAGAGATAGGAAGGTGGCATTTAGGCCAAGACTTGTGAGGAGTAGAGCTCAGTAGACCCCAGAAGAGGGTCTGTGATGGTTCAGGGCAAGGAAAGAACTCAGAATGTTTGAGAAACTGGGGAAGGGGCTAGGGCTGTCACTTCGAGGGGAATCAGCATTTAATGAGGTTCGAGGAGGAAGGTAGGAGCCCTGAGGGCCAAGGTTAGGAGTTTGGACATTACTTGAGGTGTAACAGAAATCCGAGCAGGGAGTGACATGATCAGATTTATAAAGACCCCAAACCAAAATCTGCTGTACAGAGATCAGATTGGAGGGGGTGAGAATGGAGTACGAGACGAGGCCTTGAAGAACAGGAAGGCTCATTCGGCACAGATGATAACCTACAGCAACAGCCTCTCTACAGTGGAGACACAGAAGGGGAAACAGGCCATATAAAATCAAACGGGGATTGGATACTGAAACAGAAAGCAGAACAAGCTACTACATCACATCCTTGGGCAGCCAAATGATCCAATTAAGTAGTATTTTAGACAGATTTTGTGGCAGCATGAAAGGAAGGTCAAAAGGGAGAAACAGGAAGTAGGGAGATAACTACTAGGATGCTTTATAAAAGAAAGGGACATTTCAGAGGAAGAAAAAGAAGATAAGGGACCAGATTACAGAGTATGAGGAAGCATACCTTCCTCATACTTATCTGCACTCTTATCTGCCTCTGCTAACACTCTCTGTGAGGCTCATTTCAGTAAAAAAGATGAGAGACAGAATAACTGATTAAAAGATCTTTGGAACTTCCCTGGGCAAAGATCAACGAGTTCCAGGTACAAGGCATCTAAGCTGTAACTTACACTGCCAAGAGGCTGAGTTCCTTGAGCCCCAAGAAGCCAACCATGGAGAACACCAGCCTTCCACTGGGTGGCTCTGTGGTGCTGCAGGGGGCACACAGGTCACGACACACACACACACACACAACACAAACACACACAACGCGCAGTGGCACAGTGTGCAACACGCAGTGGCACAGTGCGCACACACAGCACACACACGCACGCACACGCAGTGGCACAGTGTGCTGTTAGTCCTGTCTGCCCTCTTGAGGCTAAACGAAAAATACCTCTGTTGAATCAGGACACCTTCCAAACTCTCAGGTCAGGATAAATAGGGTTGGGATATGACAGAAAGCCTCTGAAACATCTTAACTAATAAAAACAACTAATAAAAGCAATTACCAAAGTGCTGTCTACAAAAGCCCTGAGGGCGGGAACAGAACACCAGCAGCGAGGAAACCCACGGGCCTTCTCCCCATGAAGACACTGTGTTCACAACATCATCCGCCAGGCGCCTCTGCTGCAGCCAGGCCAGCCAGAGCTGGCTCTGTAGGGAGGGAGCAGGGAAGGCAGGGAGGAGATGACAGACGACGACGGGTGTGGTGCACAATAAACCTGGGAGATTCCCAATCCCTGAGGGGGGACAGAAACCGTGTGTCCGAAGAGAAAAGGCCTCCGTGTGGCAGGGCTGACAGGGACGGCCTCACGTGGGAGGGTGTCCCGGGAACAGGTAGAGGTGCCGGCACAGGGTGCTACAGTACTCAGACATCTCCTTGCACCGGTGGAACTCTGTGCCGGGGGCGTAGCCTTCACGCTCCTTGATAAGTGCGTTCACCTGGAAAGACAGAAACCAGCAGTCCAGAGTCTGCGAATCTGCTGTTCTCACGGTCTCGGCATGATAGGAAGGGTAGAGAGGCTATGAAGGATGCTGCAAGGGGTGGGGGGAGGAGGAAGGCAGAACACCACGAAGATGGAGGCTACTCACCTTAACAAGCATGTCGGCCACGTGCGTGTCACAAGCCCTCTCGGAGAACACTTGAGTGAGGGCCTCGATGTACCAGGAGCCCCGTTTGGTGTTCCGCATGGCAGCAGTGCCTGCAATCGGGACGGTTTTAACTACACTGTGGAGGTCATGGGATACCTCGCGCAGCTGGACGTCCCAACTAGACTCCTGTGGCACCCTGTATCCTCCCCATCAGAGAGCCCAGTGCGAGAAAGCACATGTCTAAGAGAGAGAGGCCTCGGATTCTGTCTGGGGGCTCGGCATACCTCTGAGGCAGGCGTAGCCACAGATCATGTCCGAGCGCGTGGGCAGCCGGGTCTTCAGCAACTCCTCCTTGCTGGCATCGCTCTCCTCGCACTCGGAGGACCCTGCGTGGTTCTTTCCGTCTTGCTGGTCAACCCCACGGTCTGTTTCATCTGTAGCAAAGGCAGACAGGACGGGCAAACATGTTATTTCCTCCCATCGCTCTGGGGCCTGCCACAGGCAAGCCAAAGTTCCCTACCGCCTTGACTGGGAAGAGCCGTTTTCAGCTGTTGCCTCCAGCCTCTGGCTGCTGAATTAAAAAAAAAAAATCATTACTCCCATCCCTGCCCCAGCACGCATCCATTCCTCGGGGGAGTGCCCAGAGGCCCGGCAACGCGCTCAAGCATCTGCGCATGTGCACAGTCCAGGGTCTGAGCTCTATCCATGCTGTGTAAGACAGAAAGTGCTGGTCAAATACTCCTCGTAAACAGAACTAAAGATCATATGCCCATGATTTACTTGTTCAATTAGCAATGTACCACAGTGCTTTTTACTGCAAAACACAAATATTGATAATGCAGCTTTATATTAAAAAACAAGTTAATAAACCAATATGATTACATGCATGCTATGTAAAAATCACCTTAAATCTATGTATCAATAAAAAAAAATTATGAAACTAAATATGCTCAGTTTCCAAGGTATTTTGGTATTTTTAAGTTACTAATTTCATACGCCAAACTGTAACAGACATCCAAGATTTCAGAGAAATTTGTAGGAGGAAAAACTTAAAATTGCAGTAATTTGACTGTTTTCTTCTATATAATTGAAAAAGAACACCATTATTCAATGTTAGCAGTGCCTCACCATACCCTGAGTACATCCTGATGGAGGCCTCATCTGTGCTCAGACATGGTCTTATCTGGATGTTGCACTTTTATTTTGGAGGGGGTGGTGAGGTCAGGAAGAGAGAGGGAGAACACCCAGCTCAACACACTAAAGCTAAGAGAGTGTGCTCCTTTCCAGTACTTCCCGCTCCATGCAACACTCAAGAACCTAAAAGGCAAGTGAAGCTTGAAGAACTATGGGGAAAGGACCAAAACTCACTGATCCAACAGAAAGTTAGTGAGCAACTGTCATGTGCAGGACACTGCTTTGCACGAAGCCCAAGGGATGTAGTGAAGGAGAGTCTCCTGCCCTTACGGAGCTCACATTCACTTTGGGAGCCAGTCAAGCAGGGAAGGGAGACCAATTTCACAGACATCAATTATACAAACTAAGTACGACAGAAGACAGGTGAGCTCAAATCTTCAAAGGCCCTCTCTTGAAGGATTTACTCTGAGACAGAAGATTCAGATTACCCCAGAAAAGAGCAATTTCCCCCATCCAGATCTGATATTGTACATAGATCTCTGCATATAGACGGAGAAAATGATCACGAGTGTCTTCGTTTCATTTTGCCAGTCATACCTCCTGAAGAAAATAGGCCAAGCTAAATGTGTTCCCTCAAGGAAAAAGAAGTTTCTTTCTTGCCTTCATGTCTCGGATCTATTAATCAGTAAGTGTTATTGCTTCTTCCAATTACACAATATCCCATCTGCTTTCTGCATTATTGCTACAATTTTTTAGGAGATTAACTTTCATCCCTTCATTCAGTGTTTATTAAGTGCTACCATACAGCAGGCAGTGCTCTGGGCCTGGACATCCAGCTGAGGAAAAGACACTAAGTTCCTGTCCTCACATAGTCTCTCCTCAGTGCAGCTCCCTAGCACGGTAATTGTCCTGGAAAAGAATTCATCACCTTATTTCGTAAGCTACCAACAGCTCCACAAGGATGTGAAGTCCAAAATCTGTTTGACTAAAGGTTTATCATCAGCTGGTCGTACCTCCTGCAGCCCGCCTCATCTTACTGCACAGCCACATAGATGCCCAGTCTCTAAACAGGATCTGGGCCGACTTCCAGCCCAGCACAACCTCGGGGGGAGGGCGGGAGCTGTCCTTTTAGTCCCGGTGTGCTAGTGGTCTTCTATTCCTGTTTCGAGTAGTAAATAGGGGCTTTCAGACGAAACAGGAATTCCACACCTATGCAGATTTTATCATTCTGGGTCCAAATTAAGTCTTGCTAAATTAAGTCTCTACCAAATGTATTCAAACTAAGGCAACTTAAAATGATCCATTCCCTACTGCTTACTCCTTCACACATATGGCTTGCATCTCACTAATTTCACCCTTGCTTGAGGCCTCTGAATTATTCTCAAGCTACTTCACGTACATTTGCTTTCTCTTTCTAGTTATTGGTAGGCTATTTAGAGAGACACATTTTTTTTCTTTTTTTTTAGATTGGAGCAGTTAGAGAGCCCACACATTTTCTTTTGCTTTTGTGACAGTGCCTAGTGTAGTCATGTTGTAGAACCTTAATAAATTATCGTCTCTGGTGATATTAGGACGTTCCTAACAGTGTTAACCATTTACATTTGTTGAACATACAACAGATAAAAAAATTATTTGTATGTTAAGACAAAGAGACCTTTAAGCCAAACTGTAAGTCCCTTGAGGGCCCTAACCATGTTATAATGGCCATGGCTGGCATTTTCTGTGGATTTACTATGAGCCAGGTACTGTGCTAAGTAGGCCCTTCAAACGTATGACTTCATTCAATGATCACAACAACCTTATGAAGTAGGTCTTATCATTATCTACATTTTATATGGAGGAAACTAAGGTGGCGGGACATCGAGTAAGCTCCCTAACTTGACAGAACTCGTCAGTGGTAAAGTCAAGATGTGACTCCAAAGTTAGAGTTTCCCTCCAGGATGAGGAGTAGGCCCACATGTCTTCGGAGCCTAGTCTTGGAGTCCTGGCTGCAGGCGAGAAAGAAGAGGGACAGAAGCGGTTCAGGGACAAGTAAGAGGCAAAGCCCGACCTGGGGCTTCTGCACTGCTAGCCTGCACAGTACAAGGATGAAGAGGCAACGATGGAGTGCAGATGAAAAGAAGAGGGGAAGAGGGATGCAGGAAGGAAAAGAGGAAGTGAGAGACAGAAGAGACAGAAGTTCCTCAGCTGCAGTTAGTAACAAAAGAAAGCGCAGCAGAGTTAATAGTGCAGAGGTGAGGGTGCTCAGGAAGGAAGGAAGGAAGGCACTGAGAGAGAGTCCTGAGAAGAGGGTCTGGTGGTGCACAGAGAGCTGACCAACCTGAGAGCCATGGGCTGCCCAAGTCCCAGCACACCCCATGCATCGGGAGACACTTACAGAGCAAGAGAGGCGGTGGCAGCAGTGAACAGAAGGAGGTGCCCAAGGGATCCAATAGCACCTGAGAGGAGCAAACAGGAAAGTGAGAGCTGGTGGGAGGCCACCCAGGAGCCACCACCCGGGTGCCGGTCTGCCAGGGCACTCACCTCCACGGCAGGCCTGGATGAAGAACATTTTCGGCTTGTTCTGTAGGTTTGGGCAGCTAGCATTGTCAAAGAGCCGAAAAACCTCTTGCAGCTGCCAGAAACAAAGGAAAGAGAAGGAGGTTAAGTAGCCTGCAGGGCCTCCTGAGTCCTGTATTTGTCACAGCAGCCGTTACAGGAGAGACAGGCAGGCAGGAGGGGAAGTCACCGAGCTTGGACAGCCGTCGGCATGAGATGACACGCACCTGAAGCAGTTTGCCATCCACCCCGTAGATGCCTCCCTCCACGCCGTGAGAGAGGAGCGCCACTATGCAGGAGTCGGTGACACGGTGGGCAGGTAACTGGGCAAAACTCTGAAGTTTCCCTTGCATTTCCTGCAGGAAAAATACCTTTTAGTGTTGTTCGCTGTAGTCTGCACCAGTATCATCGTTCTTTGGGGTCTGCACCCCTAAACTATTAGAGACGAGATGTGTTCTATGTATTATATGGCCAATGAGAACAGAAGTCAGAGACCCTATGAGAGGCTAAAAAAAGCTACGGACTCATCAGAAAATGCATGACTTCAGACACAAAATTCTGAATATAATTTCACAAAATTCAGACTCACTGAGATACGTTAAGAACTCCTGGACTAAAGCAAGTTACTAATGAAGGTAATTATGAGCTAGTTAACTTTATCCACTCCCCGGTCATCAACCCAATGTTTTATAGTAAATGCCCTTGTATAAAAATGACACAAGGAGGACCACCAGGTGAGCTATGAATGAATCAGATACCTACCCAGCCATAAGGAAATAAGCTGCTTTCACAAAGAGCTAATGAGATCATGATAATAGAGAATAGCACTTCTATGCTATTTTCGGTCTGAGATTTTAAGTTCCCAGAAACGACGATGATATCTGTACATAATACTCAGTTCAGGAAGAGTATACTGTATGGAGAATTAAGCACAGGACCATGGCTACATACATGGGCTACAGGATCAGACAGACCTAGCTTTGACCCCTGAGTTCATAAATTAGAATCAATTATTTGGCTCTAATACTCATTTTGTAAGAGAGTAATTAAAAATAAATTTTTTCCAAGTTTGTATAAAGATTAAATGAAATACTGCATAGAAAGGATTTACAACTATTGCTGGCACCTATTGCAAAGATCTGCCATTATTATAATGTGCATATCTAACAAAGAGTAGTGATGTCATTTTCTCAAAGAAACCTACTACTGGTCAACCTTGTAGTCCAACTTAAGAACCTTGTTTGTTATGCACCAGGTTGCCATCCGTGAGCATCACTCTATCTTAAACACTTGGCCCATCCAATGGCAGCTATACAAAATAGTTTAACAATCTGATACAAACTATTAAATCTAGGTCTCCCTCTACAACTCAAGAAGTCTGAATGGTCCCTCCTATTTGAGATGAGCAGGGAGAAAGCAAGTTCATTTTGACTATGAATTTTAATATAATAATGAATACGCTATCTAGGCAGAACAGTTATCATGTACAGCCCCCAATAAGAAGCATACTTGTATATTTCTTACAAGTTCTGGAAAGCTGTAAGAAAGGCAAAGTCTTGGACCCCAGCTAACTCCAAGTGATTCTGACATGCTAAAGCTTGAGAACTACTCATCTATTTGTTTAGAATACTTCTGTTTGCAGATAATGGAGATAATTATACAAAAGACTTGAAAGGCTGCAACTAAACAGGATATGAAGAACTTGGCTTTATTGAAAAGTATGTTCATTTTCTGGGCAAAGAGAAGCCAATCATAATATTGGAAATCTTATGGTAATAATAAGATCCAAAATTCATTTATTTCTACAATATATAATCTCAAGAGAATACACAAGTATGAATGTTCTTCTGGAGTTGACCATAACAGAATCGTAACACAGTGTAGTTGAAGTTAATTTTGCTGGAAGAAGGCAGTAAAATGTTTGGCACCTACTCAGGAGCATTTTGAACTTAAGTGAGACTATTAGCTCAGTAAATAGTGGACAACAAAGCCCAACGTAAGAACATACACACTTAATAACTGAATTTAAGTGATAAATGGGGTTATTCATTTGGGGAAAATTTTCTAAAAGTAGCAAAGCTTAAAATAGGATCTTTAGATTTATTTGATAAAACTACAGTACTTCTAAAAATAGTAGGGTTCTTAACTGGAGGTTGGGAGACAAAAGAGAATAACCTATAAACCCTCTGAAATGTACACAAAACTTGATGGCTAGCTGCGTATTCCAGGGATGAACCCACAGCACGTCCTTACATTTTCAAAGCAGTTTGTGACCCAAATGTAAGTTAAAAATCAAAAGGAAAAAAGGAAACCTGCCACTTTAAAATGTATCTCTTTTCCTAATATACGATAAACTGTAATTTCACAGCTAGTAACCTCATGGTGAGGCACAATGACTTTAATGACCAAGAGTTAAACTGAAAACTTCCACGAGGAGTAAGACTACCAGTGTACTGCCCAGCTCCATCAAGTGAAGAGGGTTCTCTACGACTATACTACTTCAAATTTTCCAATGCAATTATTTCTAAAATCCAACAGGTATAATAGGGAGAAAAAAAGATCTTAATTTTTTTGGTTCTCTTTGCTTGCCAAATAATGAAATGACAAAATAGTTCAGTCTCTCAAGAAGTCCTACCAGGAAGAAAGTATTCTGTGCAGATGCCCTGAAGAACCCAATTATCATAACCACTGTGGCTACTTGGTGTTAACCGTACTGAGAGTTTTATTAGTCACTGACTGTGCGACGTCCTCCTCACAGTTCTGAGTCTCCAGAACGGAGGACTGGGCTACAAGGAGGGCTGTCCCCCAAGGTTCAGTTCCATGCCTTTTGCTTTTGTTACTCTAATCTCCTTTCTCAAAGATTTTATATTCTTACCACTTAAAGTATTTCTCCTAGACAGGTAATGCCCAAATGTTTGGTCCTCATTTCTCTGAGATCCTCAGTTCCTTACTTAATTTTTCTATCTTTTTCTATATGCAGTCATTTAACCACCAAGCACTGATAGTACCGTCATGCCATTATGCTATTTTCCACACACATTCTTTCCCTATTGGTCCACTGTTCTGTTCAGGATCCCATTATGATATTAACTCCAAACTGGATTCCCTGCCACTGGTTTCTACTTCATTCTTCACAATGGTACCCTGAATTATCACTGTGAATGTATCAACTTTCTGTTAAAAAAATTACTAATGGTTTTCTAAAACAAAGAAGTTCAAGGCCCTGGGATTCTGGTCCCTTCATCTCCAATCTTATTTTTGGCACTTTTTTTGCTGTAAGCACTTGGTTTACCCATTAGGTCCCTAACATCATAGATATATTCCCTATATATAGGTTATATTCCCTGCCTAGGACCCCTCCTCCACTCCTCTGTGCTTCAGGGGTTTCTATGTTTCAAGGTCAGCTCAGGTCTCACACAACCCATTTATCTTTCTGACCACATCTACCAAGCAGATGGTTTCTTTAACTACTGTAGAAGACGTTGTCTACTCTTGCTCGGTCCTTAGGAATATAAGGGAAAGTACTTCCTTTTTTGCTGATGTCAAGACTACCTCATCTAACTGAGGACCTATGAACTCAAGAATCACATTAAAAAAAAAAATTTCTAGTAGCAAACATAGTTCCTCCTCAGCCATTATAAAGTGTTTGAAATTAGTTAATTGCTATTTATTTACTTATTTATTTTTAAAAGTAGGCTACATGCCCAGCGTGGTGGAGCCCACTGTGGGGCTTGAACTCACACCCCTGAGATCAAGACCTGAACTGAGATCAAGGGCAGGATGCTCAACTAGCTGAGCCACTCACACGCCCCTGATTAATTTTTAAACTAAGTCCTATGTCCAACATGGGGCTTGAACTCACCACACCAAGATCAAGAATCATATATTCTATTCAGGGTGGCCCTGAAGTGCTCGAAATTTTAAATCATTTGCAATATGAGGTTTAGAACAATGTAACCAGAGAATCAGAAGCCAATAGGTACTTGAATCTACAACAGGTTTAGCAAAAATGGGAATAGTATTTGTGAAGTGGGTTCACAGGTACACCAAATCTGCTGAATGCCTCTGAAAATCACCTGACTCGGTGATTCAGGATCGTATTTTTTTTTTTTTTTAACTTTATTTTGAGAGAGAGAGAACAAGCTAGGGAAGGGCAGAGAGAGAGGTGGAAAGAGGATTCAAAGCAGGCTCAGTGCTGACAGCACAGAGCCTGACGTGGGGCTTGAACTCACAAACCATGAGATCATGACCCGAGTCAAAGTCAGAACCTTAACTAAGCCACCAAGGCACTCCAGCATTGTATTTTGAACTATCAAGCATGTAAAATAGCTTATCAACTGTATCAAATTTGGAAAACTATAACATAATAAATTCCTAGTAAAAGGAACGGCTAGAGGGGCGCCTGGATGGCTCCGCTGGATAAGCCTCCGACTCTTGATTCTGGCTCAGGTAATGACCTCATGGTTCATAAGTTTGAACCCCTCCTTGGGCTCTGTGCTGACAGCATGGAGCGTGCTTGGGATTCTCTCTCTCCTCCTGCCCCTCCCCGACATGTATTCATGCTTTCTCTCTCTCTCAGAATAAATATTTAAAAAAGAAAAAAAAAGACTAAACCAAAACCTCTAGAGAAACATAAATAACATTCATTTTGTTAAGTGGCTTTCTAATAGGATTCCCTTTGTAGGAATTATGGCTGATGTCCTACCCTGATTCCCTTCATGCCCAGTAGACCACTTAGGAAAGCATATAACCTACTTGATCAAGAGTCACAGGCTCTACTGACTGAACCAGCTAGGCACCCCGAGCATATAACCTACTTAAATACTCGATGACTATAGAAGCTGTTCCAGCCATGGCTCTGAAGCAAGGATGGGTTTACTTCTCTACATGGGCTATTATTGCAAAGCTGGTAAAAAGAGGATGTAAATAAAAACACTCAGTTATCTACTGCTGAAACTGGACTTACCAAAAGTACAGCATGTACACAAACAAACTCACAGAAGGTAGCTGAGAAACAGAAATGAAGACCACAGACAATGCTGAAGACAAAAACAAAGATTTCTACCTCAACAAGTTAAAGCAAATTTCCTAGAAACTTAGATTTTACCACTGACATTCCCAAAGGCAAGTTTGAGAAAGTACTATTATTCTGGAATCAAAATGAAGGGGTGGGGAGATGGGTTAAATAGGTGATGGGGATTAAGGAGTGTACTTGTCACAATGAACACAGGGTAATGTATAGAAGTGTTGAATTACTATATTGTATACATGAAACTAACATAACAGTATATGTTAACCAACTGGAATTAAAATAAAAACTTTAAAAAAAAGAGCAAAAGGATGGAAATGGGGGAAAAAAATGAAGATTAATATTTATTTCGCAATTGCCTATCATCAATTCCAGAACAGAAATACCTAAAGGTACCTAAGTCAGCAGTAAGGCTCAGTGATTGGGGTTAACAGGAAAACAGGGAATAGCACATAATGAAAATGTGTGCTATTGCAATCTGTAGGAATCTAGTCCAGAAGTAATCTACTCTAAGATCTGTCTTGTGGTCACACAACTGGTAAGGGTAAGGAATTTTCCCATGTTAATTAAACTGCCAAGGACAGTTCTAGCAAACTTTAATTTGCAAGAATTTTATCTGTCGAAGCCATCTTTTCAACAATAACTGGACTTGTAAGCAACAATATCAACCAAGAAGTAAATGTCCTGTGTCATCATGGCTTAGAAGTATCTTTCCTGATTGGTTGGATGAATCCCAGTGTCTCCTCACATCCTGAGTGACTAGGATTTTTTGAACATGGAAAAGTTAAAATCCAAACTGGTACTGATCAGGGAGAGCACAATGACCCTAGAACTTAACACTGAGGCAGCTAGCTGGCCTTTTTTTTTTTTTTAAACTAGATTGCAAGGCGAGACACAGAACAGAAAGAGTAAAAAGGTACAAAGAAAAATAGAACTTGAGGGGCGCCTGGGTGGCTCAGTTGGTTAGGCACCTGACTTCGGCTCAGGTAATGATCTCATGGCTTGTGAGTTTGAGCCCCGCATCAGGTTCTGTGCTGACAGCGCAGAGCCTGGAGCCTGCTTCAGATTCTGTGTCTCCCTCTCTCTCTCTACCCCTTCCATGCTCGTGCTCTGTCTCTCTCTCAAAAATAAACATTAAAAAAATTAAAAACAAACAAAACAACAACAAAAAAAACCACCACAACCCGAGTAACACCTGAGTAACATCTATCCAGCAGGCAGAAGAGCAGTGGATGTTCCTGGCCCCAGAGTGTGCCCCGCCCACCAATGCACACATTCGATGTACCTGTGCAGTCTGGTCAAGTAGAACATGGACTTTGTAGCCCAAGAGCTTGAAGAGGGTGACCAGGGTGCTGTGGTCCACATCCCCTCCAGAGCGAAATTCCAGGTCTTTCTCTCCAGTGAAGTGTACATTGCTCAGCACCAGTGCCAGGCCACGAGGCCGAGACTGCAACCTATAGGCCTGGGGCGGGATAGGGGTGTGAGGGAGGCCAATTAGAGCTTCTTATGGATAGAAACTAGGTCTCCCAAACTAAAAAAAAGACACATATCATCAAAACAAAGCCGTCATATTTTTGTTAACCCCACCAGCTCAATATAGAGAAATACCTATCAGTAATGACTTTCTGACTAATAAAGCAAGAAGGAGATATATATGCAAAATAAGTTCAGATCCCAGGAAGGGTATCCCATTTCCCAACTCTTCCTCTTGCATTCTGCAGGACTCACCAGCTGGTAGTGTGTTTGATAAAACTCGGGAGTGCAAGGCTTCACCTGTAGGCAGGGAGGACCATCTCCATTGTCTAGGGAGTGTTCAACAGCATCTGTGGCACAGAGAGCCAAAAAACTAGCGTACAATCTATGTGTCAATCTAGTACTTCGTTATAACTTAAGGCACCCTGTTGAACTGGGGTTTTAACAATTAGTGGTTTTGCTTACTCCCCAAAATTGTAAAATCCAGGAGGGCAGAGACCCTATGCGCTCTTGCTCACAGCTGGATTATCTGCCCACATACAGTAGGTACTTAATCCACTGAATGGGATATCTGATAAAAGCCTGTTCTAATCAACAGGCTACTCAGTCAGCAGTCTAGTGGCCCAGAATGTAGTCTTTGCTCATTCTAAAGTGAGGGCTTTAAGGAGCCAGGCCACTTGGGTTTCCTACCTGTACCTGCGCTAAGGGCTAAATGATGTGGAAAAATAATTTGTAATTGAAGGAAGCAGGCCCCACCAATACCCCATCTAAACTTTCCTGCTAGTCCCTAACAAATTTATCTAGGAGACTGTTTCCAGTATGAACATAAGTAGGCAATGTCAGATACCAGTTAAGAAAAAAGCCAATCTGTGGGATGTGTTATGCCATCAATTCTCACCTGGAGACAGGCGGAGCTGCTTGTGAGGGGGACAGGACTCACATATCGGGAAGGGGAGACTCCAGTCGTTGTCACAGCTCAACTGTAAGAAATCAGGACCCATCACGCCAGGCCTTAGGGAGATGGTCCAGTCTGAGTAAAACCATCATCTAATCTCCCCAACCCTGTCTCAAAAATTCCTTTCCCACCAAACGAATCCTTCTCAACACACCACATGTCCAGGGCTCCATACCGGTGGGATTGCATGCTGAAGACCAGAAAGGGTAGTGAGCAACAGATCCTCCAGGTGACCCTGCTTGGTCTCCCTCAGGGCCACACAGAAGGCATCAAAAGCCTGGGGACCCCTCTTGGGCAGCAAGTTGAGAAGTTCCACATTTTGGCTGAAACTGCCCACTTTGGCCTACGATAAAAGAATACAACATGAAGTCAAATTTACTTATCCAGCTATAATTCTCTCTCTCCAGACGACCTTCCTAGTAATCTCAAGAATCCTTTTACAGGAAAAATACAGGTATGGGGGGATGTCTTTCCTATTATTCTTAAATTATGTCTTTTCTGTTTAAGGCTTTAGGGTAGAAGGGCGTTTTCATTTCCTTAGTAAGGCTCTACATCCTTGCCACACTTTGGCATGCTCCCATGACCAATTTATTTATTTAGCGTTTTCCTTTTGCTTCCAAATACCTGAATGTGCTCCCTCATTTCGAAGGTGATGATGTCCTTCTCCAGGAGGTGTTCTAACAGTTCGCTCAGCAAAAGTTGTTTGGCCAGTAATACCCGGTTCTTTTTTAGTGCTTCCTGATGGTCAGGATGCATGCCGCACACTCCCAATATCCTACAGATCAAAGGCAGAGGGGAGGGCTGTCAGGTACAAGATTTGGTACAGAGAGTGCAGTGGAACAGGTGTGGGTAGAGAGAACAAAAAGAATGGGACCTACAATAAACAATATTAGGCATATTTTACTGAATCTGGTTAAAATCAAAGCGGGATTAAGCAGTAATACACTGATCATAAGGAAATAATGTATAATTTTTTGTGGCGTATGTTCAACTGAGACTATCTTCTGAGATGAACAGTCTGTCTAGGAGAGGAAAATACCTATCTTGACAAAAATGATACACACAGAAACACACATATATTTATGAGAAAAAATATTCCTCTGACAGACCAATTCCAATTAAGAGATTATACCAGGGGTGCCCCGGTGGCTCA
Source organism: Paguma larvata (assembly GCA_030068075.1). Lineage (NCBI taxonomy): Eukaryota > Metazoa > Chordata > Mammalia > Carnivora > Viverridae > Paguma > Paguma larvata. The sequence goes on along the minus strand of CM057834.1, from coordinate 91,904,528 downwards.
GTGAGTTAAGTGTCCGACTTCAGCTCAGGTCATGATCTCGCAATTCGTGGGTTTGAGACCTGCATCAGGCTCTGGGCTGACGGCTCAGAGCCTGGAGCCTGCTTCAGATTCTGTGTGTCTCTCTCTCTACCTGTCCCCCACTCGTGTTCTGTCCCTCTCTCTCAAAAATAAAAACATTAAAAAATTTTTTTTTTAAATTAAGAGATTATTCCAGAAAACCTTTTGCCTTCTGTATCTAGGCTGCTAAAAGCTGTATGTTTAAAATGATCCTGGGTGAGGAATAAAATAATTTAATACAAGGGCAAAAGCTCAAGCCAATTGCTGGCTTTAACAGGAAATAAATGAGAGGTGCACACACACACACACACACTCTAGCCCACTTGTACCAATTACACCTGTGGTTTTCAAAACTTAAGTTCCTGTGACAAAATGATGCTAGAAATAAGAACTTACCTAAGTAGAAAGTATGACAGAAAGTCATACTAAATATAAAAATGACAAACACAATCAATGAAACTTGAGATCACTTTAAAGAGTTAAAGCATAAAGGCTAAATTGTTTTGGTAATTTAATTTAATAGAGATGTCTTTATTTCAAGGATTCTTTGGTTTTGCTATTGGTTTAGAAAGAGACCACCTTCTGTTTATGAATTTCTAGAATCCTATTTCCAATATATATCATCTCTGTACCTAGTTTATATAAACCCAGAGCTCGGCAGCCTGCTTAGTCAGTTCCCAAAAAGCTGGCCACAGTAAGGGCCTGATGGCAGTGGGAAAGGGATGAGATAACAGCTTCAGTTTATTTATTTATTTATTTATTAAATGTTTATTTACTTTTGACAGAGAGACAGAGTGTGAGCAACGGAGGGGCAGAGGGAGAGGGAGACATAGAATCTGAAGCAGACTCCAGGCCCTGAGCTGTCAGCACAGAGCCCGACGTGGGGCTCGAACTCACAAACTGTGAGATCATGACCTGAGCCGAAGTCGGCCACTTAACTGACTGAGACACCCAGGTGCCCCAATAGCTTCAGTTTATAACTTTAAAGCCTATTTAAAGATGCATACTGATTTCTAAGATGTTAAAATGTGGGGGTGGGGAGGCACAGAATGTGCATAGAATCAGTTAAATACTATGCATTTGTAGGATGTACTTGGCGTAACTCTAGGTAAGAGATTTATAGAGGAAGGAAAAGCAGAGTTCCGGGAGCGCCGAGAGACCCAACAGGATGGCATGTGGGATCTTAAGGCATAGGAAGTAGTTAGCAAAACATTCCCAAGGTTGGAAGCAGCCAACTTAGGTTAAGTTTAGGGTTTGGGACAGCGATGTTTGAAACTCCATTTTAATTTCAGGTTTCTGCTTATTAGAAATACTCCCATGACCCCAAACCTTCAGCAGAAACCTGTTACAAAACATCTAGAGAAATCAAAAACCTTATTTAAGAAATCATCTTCAGGGCGCTTGATTTCGGATTTGTGAGTTTGAGTCCCATGTTGGCTGTAGAGATTACTAAAAAAAAAAAAAAAATCTGGGGTATTTGGGTGGCTCAGTCGGTTAAGTGTCTGACTCTTGATATTGGCCCAAGTCATTATCTCAAAGTTAGTCGTGGGATTGAGCCGTGTCGGGCTTAGCCCACAGTGCGGAGCCTGCTTGGGATTCTCTCTCTGCCCTTTCTGAGCTCCCTCTCTTGAAATAAACTTAAAAAAAAAATTAAAATAAAAAAATCTTTAGGATGCCTGAGTAGCTCAGTCAGTTGAGTGTCTGACTCTGGATTTTGGTTTGGGTCCTGATCCCAGGGTCGTGGGATCAAGCCCTACATCGGGCTTTGTGCTGGGCGTGGAGCCTGCTTGAGATTCTCTCTCCCTCTGCCCCCTTCCCTGCTCATTCTCTCTCTCTTAAATAATAAATTAATAGGGCGCCTGGGTGGCTCAGTCGGTTAAGCGCCCGACTTCAGCTCAGGGCATGATCTCACAGTTCGTGGGTTCAAGCCCCGCATCGGGCTCTGTGCTGACAGCTCGGAGCCTGGAGCCTGCTTCAGATTCTGTGTCTCCTTCTCTCTCTGCCCTTCGCCTGCTAACACTCTGCTCTGTCTCTCTCTCTCAAAAATGAATAAACATTAAAAAATAATAATAATAATAAATTAATGAGTGAATAAATACATACCTTGAAATAAAAAAAAAAGAATCATCTTAGAAAATACCAAACCAGTAACAATGATGGCAGTATATGAAACTCCGGTAAAAGTGTTATCAGGCCAATTGCAAGACAGCATCACTGCTGGAGATGCTGGGTATTTCCTTAGGATTCCTAACATTGGTGAGCAGGTTCACTTGTTTCTTTCCTTAGTTTACAAGTAGCATATCAAACTTTCTCCTCCCTCGGTTTCCCTGATACTAATTTCTCTGGTTCCTCTCTCAGTCCTGCTCCTGCTCCTTCACAAGATCTTTAGCCTGCCCTTGAATGTTGACCTTCCATTAGGAACCCCCCTCAAAGAGCCTCTCCCTATTCAATCTCATCCACGCTCACAATTCACTACCTGACTCCCAATTCTTAAGTCTTTCAAGTTATAGACTTAAAATTTCAATCTAACTCATTAGGTTTAATCCGAAGCATTATCTATTCTCCATACACCTGCTCCTTTCCGCATACCACTTAAGGTCGAAGGCCTCAATTGTGGACTTTCCCAAAGTAATCATGATCATCTAGAACTTCAGGACACAGATGGAAGGGGAGGAGGGAAAGGAGCAAAGGACACCGAAGGAATTCTTAAGTCCTGATTCTGTGTCTTTCTCCAGATTCTGGCTCCAAAGTCCTAAATTTATCGTCAGGGTCTGGACCACGAGGCATTAAAATGTTATCCTGGGTGATGCCTGCCATGAAATGATGTAACTGGGACAGAGGTGGAGACACACTCTAAGTCTCGGAACCACCTTGTCCTTTCAAAGTACTCAAACCCCAAAGCCCGTGTCGGCTGCTTTGAAAACCGGATCTTATACCCAAAGCAAGACGCATCATGATACAGTCAATCCAAATAAATGCACATGAGGAAGAAATGCGAGGTCTGCAGGTGTCATCCGCTTTTAAGGCAACCAAGTTCCTCATACAGGGAGTTGGAGGAAAGAAAGGATGGAGAATCTTTAGAGAATCTGAGATTTGGCAGCACCGAAGAGCTCCTCGTGTTCAGAGGCCCCTGGGGTTGGACAAAGCAGGCTGGGGCAGTCGGCTCACGAGGGACAAGGCCGAGAGGAAGCCCGCCGCTCGCGCGCCCCTCGGGGGTTCAGTCTGGCCTCCCATCCTTGACTGCACCGGCGGGCACTGCTGCTTCCAGGGGCTTCGAGGGGAGAGGGCGCCAGGGCCATGATCCGCATTCCCTTCCCTGGGCCCAACGAAGGACCTGTGCGACCCTCCCTCACTCACCTGCGCCCTCTGTCAGCGGCCATTAGCTCCTTTCGGTGCAGCGCGGGTCGGGAGCCCGCGCTCGGCGCCGCCATTTACCGCTTTTCCCGGGCTGTGCTCGCACCGCCCACAATCCAAACAAACCGAAAGCCCTCACGCCCTCTGCATCCCTCCCCCGTCCGCCGGCGCACAACGCGCCTGCGCGCTGCTTCTCTTAGCTCCACCCCTACGCGAGGGCTGCCCCGCCTCTGCCGTCGCTTGTGCGCGCGCAGGCACACAGCCCTCGCGCTAGACGCGCCGTCCAATAGAGCGAGAGAGCGCTCTTAGCGGAAAGGGAAGGGGCGGGGAGAGGCGAGGAACCGCCCCGTCCTACGCGAGAATCCGATTGGTCGTCGGTTCCCGCGGAAATCACAGCTCCCTCTCCGGCGCCTCCCACCCTGTCTCACCAGCCTATTACAACGTTACTGAGACGGGTTTGGTCGGACTTTTCACTTTATTTTGAAGTTGAACTGTTGGGGCCAGGGTAAGGAGGAGATAGAGGGCACTAGAAGTCGTTACACAGATACCACACAGTGGATGAAGGCCTAAGTGGGGAGCGCACCCCTGAGGAGGGTGGGTCAGCGATGGCCAAGGAGCTCCCAGTGGCTAAAACCTACATTACAGCCAAAGCACAATTCCAGAAAATCTGGTGTTCTGTTGGGATCTTAGCGAGCAGGACCCGGGGGGCCGGGGGTAAAACACTGCGGTCCGAGCGCGGAGGTGGGGCTTAAGCAGTTAGACACCGTTCCTGTGGCTCCAGCGCTTCATACTAGGTGATTCAAGAGGGAGCCTTAGGTACTCCGCCATTCCCGGCTAGCTCCTGTTTTATCCTTTCTGACCCTTGTCCACCCGTCTCAAAATCGGAAGCCCCTCCCCCCGAGGCAGTTTACTCCACTGCTTCCTAAAGGGGTGGGGACGCGGCCCTGGAGACTGTTCTTTAGCCTCTGAGCAGAAACTGCCCCTTACCTGGAGCAGGGGCTATCACGGCTTTGATTAGCTTTGCTCGTCTAGGAGAGAGGGCACACTCCTGGTCACACTCAGCCCACACTGCCCGCAGACACAACTGGTCCACCACTCTCTCTCTAGGAAGTCTCCCACCTGTCTCCAGCAGTTGCCCAAGACAGAGATCGAGAGATTTGTGGATGACTTTGTGTCGAAAATACAATAGGCTTTGGCATCAGAAGAGTAAACATCACTTTTATGCTAAAATTTACTAGCACTGTGCCCCTGTGCAAATTGTCAAACTCCTCTGACCCTTGGAATCCTCATTTTTCAAATGAGGATAGTAATACCTCACAAGGCTGGGGAAGTCTTGTGCTAATAGAGATGAAGACTCAGAACAGAAGCAACATAGCTGTCACTCAGATGTTTCTTTTCTTCCTTCTCCAGATCCTCTAGGTCTCTCCTCTCACTCCTCTCACTCACCTAACGCCGGAAATATCGGATATGGGGTAGGTCACTGAACGTTACCCGGAAACTCCAATAGTGCTATGTACATCTCAGCTGGGAAAGGCTTAGGATAGCCTGACTCCCCTCTGTGTTAAGTTCCCCACGCAGAAACACAGTTCCTGATACATAGCAGGCACTGGGAAATGTTGGTCAAATGAATGAATGACTCTGGTGCAGAGATGATGTATCCTGGCATAGTCTTTTAGGGGGGTGTCCGGTTGTTTTCAAAGAAAACGTCATCATCAGGTTGACCAAAGCTGACATCATAGGCAGGGGGTGGGGTAAGAGGCTCCAACGTGGGGGGCTCCCCCAAGACCTGCAGATCAGGAACAGTAGATACGGCCCGGGGTCCCCGAAGCCGAAGGCTGATTGGAGTTCTTCCAGAGTTTCCTGAGGTCACAGACCCCTCTGAGCCCACTCGCCTTTCCAGTCTAGCTCTTTCGGGCCCCTCTGGATGGCCAGGCTGTCCTTCCTCAAGTACTGGGGAGATTACAACACTGCTGTAGGGGGGTGGTTGGCCCAACTCTTGGGGGCAGCACTGTGATTCCAACACCACAGCCTCTTCATAGGTTGGCACCTCAAAGGCTTCGTTGTCGCTGAGGGGGTAGAAATAAAGATCACTGGTGGCCTCCTGAGTGGAGTCCTTTTCCCCTTTACTATTTCTCTTGGCAAAAGACCCCTCCACTACCCCCCACCCACGCCCTCATTGATACCAGTAAGAGGGAAGCAGAGCTATATGCCTGAGAGACTAGAGGGACACCAGGAAAAAAGGTCCATCGTGTATTCCTGGAATTCTGCCCACCCCTTAACTCACCGTGCGTTGCTTGAGGCCCCCGGGTTTTCAGTCTGCATTGATCGGAACCCCCATTCCAGAAAACAGGCCAGGAGGCAGGCAAACAAGAAGAAGCCACCCAAGGTGAGAAAGAAATAAGCAACAGGGGCGATGTCCGGCTGTGTGCTCAGCAAAGCCAGCCCCAGGAGGAAGGAGGCGCAGCACAGGAAGAGAAGTGGCTTCTCCAGTCTCCCCCACAACTGTCTTGGCACCATGGCCCCTCCCCAGGCTCCTGCAAAAAGACACACGGGTATTGTGTCTAAACCAGCAACTGGCGTCCTGGCTGGGTCGGATACCAAAATAACCATATCAGACGACTTTGGGTTTCAGGTTCTTTGGCCTTAAATCAAATAAATGGCCAAAATATATGACCTTCAGGGTTCCCTTCAGCTTTGTAATTCCCTCTCGGATCGATCAGAGTCCCATGGTATCAGCATGTGTGGATTAGCCAGGAAATAAACCCAGGATCTTTCATGCAACTTACTGTGTAATGGCCCTGCCTTCCTTCTTCCTTCTTCCTTGCAGTGTCCCTTCCAGCTCTATCTTTCTACACCATCCAAGACCCAGTCCTGGCTGGCCCTGCAGGGGGCCTTGGTACTCACCAGCATCTGTGGAATCCAGGTAATGAGGCAAGCCCTGCCTCTTCTCTATAATTGCTCTGCACTGGACCTCCACCCTACCCCATCTCCCCACTTAGACCCTTTTGGGGAGAGAAATTGGGAAGGAGCACCATTACCCTGTCTGACCCCACCTTCCCATTTCCTCTACTCAGCGCATGCTCTGGTTGGATGGGGAAAATGTACACGGACCCGACAAAGCCACAGGGACACAACTATGTGAGAGGGACTCTTAACAAAGGACTACGGCAAATGACAGAGGCCCAGATAACTCCTGATCTCTCTACACTTCCCACCTCCCAGGGTACCCCATCCTCTACCGCCTTAACTCAGTAAGCTCAGATTTCAAACTTCCTGTCTGTAGTTACCACAAGCGCTGGGAGGCTGGTGGGGGAGAAGCCTTCTTTTCCCTCTACAACAACAGCAGCAACACCTGGTTAGCAGCACCCCAAAACCAGCCCATCAGGAATTCCCTGAACTCTGCATATCAAGAAGCCACAGACTCTAGGCAGGGGCCAGACCCCCTTCTTGAACCCTAACCCCAACCCCTTCTAGAACCCAAACCCCAAACCTTCCCACCCTTCTCACCGGCCTTAGGAGTTCTTCCCTCACCTGTCTGGAACGACTTCGCAGAAAGTAGGTTGTAGCCGAGCTGGAGGCAGGGGGTGGAGCCCACTGACTCCACCCACTTTTCTGTTCCAATCCCTCAGTTCCTGCGTAGGCTTCTTCCTCCTCTTTCTGCTTACACCTGACCTGCTATTGCCCCACCTTGAATTTTTTTTTTTTTTTTTTTGGTTTTTACTCCACCTACCTCATACCAAGCCTTAATGAGAGTGCTCCTGTACCCCCATCCCCACCCCAATGATCTTTGTACCTAGGACCAGAGTTTCAACCTCTGCTCAAAGCACACTGTATTCTGAATAGTTTGTCTCATATTTAGGTAATGTATTTAATACCTAGGAGGAGAGGCCAAGGTTTATTTAATCTCTCTAGATCACATATAATGCTTTGCATGTTTGCTGTGGGTATGGAATGGCACATCCTGCTTCAGCTGCTGCCAAAGTACCATTTCTGTGAACTTGTTTTCTGCAGGCCTGTAAGACATTTTTATGTATGCTTCTTGGCCCACTTGACTCTTAATTCTTCAAAAGCCACATCCAGGGTGATGCCTACTGTGGAGGCTGTCTCCACAGTGTATCCGTAGCTTTCCTTCCTACCCCTGTTTATGCCTTTAGCTGTTTATTTCATAATTTTCCGTTTATGTACCTTTCTTCCACTACAGGCCTTTCTTTAAAATTTAAGTTTATTTATTTATTTTGAGAGAGACAGACTGCGCAAGTGGGGGAGGGGCAGAGAGAATCCCAAGCAGGCTATCAGCACGCAAAGCCAGAGCCCCTGCTGGAACTCACGAAACCTTGAGATCATGACCTGAGGTGAAACCAAGAGTCTGACGCTTAACCAGCTGAGCCACCCAGGTGCCCCCACTGTGAGCTTTTCAAAGTGAGTGATTAGTTTCAATAATTTCTGAATCCCTGCAACTGACATGGTTCCTGACAATGTTAGTTGCTCACTAAACACACTTTCATTGGAAGGCTACCATTTTGCCTGGCCTCACCACCCACTGGAGACCCAGGACCCACTCTTTTTTTTGTTTTAATGCTTATTTATTTTTGAGAGAGAGAGACACACACACAGCATGAGCAGGGAAAGGACAGAGACAGAGGGAGACACAGAATTCGAAACAGGCTCTAGGCTTTGAGCTGTCAGCACAGAACCCAATGCAGGGCTGAAACTCATGAGCTGTGAGATCATGACCTGAGCCAAAGTTGGACGCTTAACTGACTGAGCTCCTCAGGAGCTCCAAGGACCCACTCTTTTAACGGGAACCCTGACAATAAGTCTAGGTGAGGCAGGTGTTGGGAGGTGTAGAGAGGATGGAGGCATACTTTTTTCATGAGAGACAGAGCAGGACAGAGGAGGCTGGGTTCCAGGCCTTCGGACAAACTGAGAGGAGTAGGAGATAATGGGGCACAAATCTAATCCCAAGGACAGTGGGGCACAGCCAAGTCTGCTGCATCAGAGGAGGTGTGGACTGTGTGTGTGTGAGAGAGAGAGAGACAGACAGACAGACGGAGACAGAGAGGAGAGAGGGAGGGAGGGAGGGGAAGAAGGATGAAGATGAGGACGAGGTGCCTGGAGTGAAAGGCAGGTGTGTATAATGGTGGGATGTCAATGATGATTCTCCCACAGATAGAGGTGCGGGGGGGCGGGGGCGGGGGGATGTAACAGGAAGGCTGTGGTAGTCTGAGTGAGCGGTGTCTCTACAGGAAGTGGGAATGGAGAGCAGGGGGAGAGCTGGTTGTTGTTTTGTTTACACCAATTTCCATACTGTTCGTCCCATATAAGGAAAGTGTGGGTGTGAGCAGAAGGATCTGCATCTACAGTTAATATATTAATAGAAGGAAATTGGCCAAGAGTCATTGGTGTGGTAGTAAGAGGGCTTTGTTAAGGAGTGAGTCCCTGGATAGGGACATGGCAGGGTGCGTAGGCTGAGAGGCAAGGGAATCAAAGGGGGAGCCTGAATGTCTACACTGTAAAAGGCTTTGCCGTTGGGAGGAGATCTTTGTGGCATGAGGCTCTTGGTTGCCAGAAGGAGCCTACACTAGAGAGACTTGGGAGTTAAAAATCGAATCCAAGTCAAAAAGGCTGGATTGCTGGCTGGCCGTGCCCTGCAATATTTTCTCTATTACAATAATTTTAAGTAGGTTTCCTAAAAATTCTACTTCTTAATATAAAATCTTGCAAAAGTATTTAAAACTTATAAAGAAAAAAAGCAACCACTATCTTATTATCCGGACATGGCCATTTACAAGTTTCTACACATTTCTTCTAGTGTGTCCACACACTGGTTGAAATTGGAGTATATTCATAATTTTGTATCTTTAAAAAATATTAAACATTATATCATGTGTAGTTCACCTTTTGATACAGTCTTTGTTGTGGTAATTTTTAACAGCCACATAATATTCAACGGATGTGCCATCATCTAGCATGCCTTTATGTTATGTTACTTGGTAACAGTGAGTTTATTTTCTTCTTCTTTTTGTTGTTGTTGTTGTTATTGTTGATCATCAACTGCTTTAAGAGATGGAAAGTAGATTAGTGGTTGGCAGGAGCTGAGAGAGGAACGGGGAGTAACTGCTAATGGATTTCTTTTGAGGGTAGTGAAAAGCTTTTAAAATTAGTGTTGCTTGCACAACTCTGAATATACTAAAAAAAGACCCACTGAAATTTACACATCAAAAGGATAAATTATGCTTCTACAAAGCTATTTTAAAAAATGATGCTACAATGGGACTCCTGGGTGGTTCAGTCAGTTGAGTGTCTAACTCTTGATTTCGGCTCAGGTCATGATCTCAGGGTTTGTGAGTTCGAACCCTGCGTTGGGCTCTGCGCTGACGACTCGGAGCCTCCTTGGGATTCTCTCTTTCTGCCCCTCCGCTACTTGCTTGCGTGTGCATGCACTCTCTCTTTCTCTCAAATAAATAAATAAACTTAAAAAAAAAAAAGATGCTACAATGAACATCTTCTTATGTATAGTTTTACCTTCTTTTTGGATTATTTACTCCAGTTCAATTCTAAGAAATGTCATCATTGAGACAACGTGAAAGAAAGTTTTGTTGTCTTGAATACATATGGCCAAACTTCTTTCCAAAGGTTTTACTTTTCCTTCTTTAGTATCCTTAGCAAAATATGAGTGCTTAGGATACTATTAGTCATTTTGTTTTCTACTTGCCTGTCTCTGAAAACCATCTTGTGAGCGGTTGGATTACTGTTCTAGGCTGGCCCACTGTGCCATTTTGGGAGACAATGGTGAAGAGAAATGAGAGGTGAGGGAAGAAGGGGGAAGCAGAGATAACTGACAGACTTCCCATGAAGGATGATGGATGTCTACCCCCCCTGTACTTCTGTATGTCTCCATATACTTGGGGTTTGGTGTTTCTGAATCCGTCTGCTTTATACTGTAGCCAACATGTGTGGAGTGTTATTTGTGTACTACTATGCTAGATGCTTTACACAAATTAAGACATTTAAAATGTAATGTAATAAGAGGTAGTTATAATTAGTATGTTCATTTTATAGGTGAGGTCAGAAACTTGAGGAAAATGTATAGCTAATCAAGGACGGGGTCAAGATTTGAACATGGAGTCCCAGTCCGGAAACCTGGCTCTTAACTTTATGTCATCTGACTATAAACACTCTTTTTTGGCTGCCTTCATAATGATAATTTAACAAAATACCTATGATATTCTTTTTTTTCAAGTTTATTTATTTATTTTGAGAGAGAGAGAGAGAGAAAGACAGAGTGCAAGTGAGCAGGGGAGGGGCAGAGCGAGAGGGAGAGAGAGAATCCCAAGCAAACTCCATGCTGACATGGAGCCTGACATGGGGTTCAATCCCGTGAACCTGTGAGATCATGACATGAGCCAAAACGAGGAGGATGGTTAACTGACTAAGACACCAGGTGCCCCCACACCTATGACATTGTAAGATCATTACTCTGGGGTCTTCCATGGAGGAGTGCTTAGGTGCTATTTTCCTCATTGTTTGGCATCTTAAGAAAAGGCTGACCTTCTAACAGCAAAGGCAGCAAAAGAGATTATGAGATTAAATAAGGTTATCAACATATAAGGCAAGAATGGGAAATTAAGACTGCAGGCTCTGTATCAGTATATGTTTATCTTTTATGAGCTCATTAAGACTGATTACAAAAGATAAGACTTCTCCCTGAATAGCTCTAGAAGCCCAATGTGCAGGTGACTTTTTTTTCTTAAAGGGTGTAGGTAGGAGTGTGTGTGTGTGTGTGTGTGTGTGTGTGTGTGTGTGTAGAAACAATTTGGTCTGATCATTTGATCCTTAATAACAATCATGTGGATAAGTCTGATTATCATTTTCATGTTGTAGAGGAGGAAACCAGCTCAGAGAAAGTACATGATTTATTTAGTTAGAATCAAACTCAGAGTCTTGACCTTCTTACTCAGTTGAGAGTGTTTTTCTCTGTGTTAGCTGTCTTACCCACAGCTCTTTCAAATGTGTAGGGAAGGTGGATAAATGATTTAATGTGAATTGTATCAGCATCATTGATATTTCTTGTATGGAAATGCTTCTAATAAATCATAAATTCTCAAGTGCATAAGGATAAATACACGTTATCACTCAGCAACTAGTTGTAGGACCACACAAAGCTCACTGGCAATGTGCTGAGAGAATATGAGGTTCAGGCTGCCCCTCTAGTTCAGATATTCACTAAGCCACAAAAGTGATTCTCAGATTTGAGAAGTTGAGTGTGGCTGTTGCCCAGTGCAAATAATACATTGTGTTTATAAAAGAGGTCTGCAGATAGTGGCAAAATGAGTCCCACATGAATATGGCCCTTAATAAGAGAAGACAAGAAGGTATTATAGTTGTAGTTAAGCATGTATTTTTGGAGATGGCCAGACCAGGTTTCAAATCTCATTTCTACCAGTTACTAACTATGTGACCTTTGATAAGCTATTTAACCTTTCCTCATGCATAAAAGTAACTAGAGTTAAATATTAGTTAACTTTTGTTTTCCTTTTAATAAGATTTGTCTCAAATAAAATGCACAGATTTTCAGTGGGCCATTCCATAAGTTCTGATAGAGACTTACACTTGTATAACCCAAATTCCAAACAAGATACAAAACATTACTACCATCCAGAAAATTCCCCACAAGCTCCCTCCCAGTCAGCTCCATAGGCAATCATTGTTTTGGTTTATTTCCATCTATTATATTCTTAAAAATGGTTTCTATTTTATGAAACAATTAATTTATTGAACCATAAGCATTTAATTATCTAACTGATAACCATTTAGTTTGTTTCCAGGATTTTGCAGTTCATGTATTTCTTTTTTTTTTTTTTAATTTTTATTTTAGATAGGCTCCACGCCAAATGTGTCTCAAGACCCTGAGATCAAGGGTCACATGCTCTACCGATTGAGCCAGCCAGTCGCCCTCATACATTGCTATACGTGTTTTTATTCATATGTGTAATTCAGAAAACATCCTGAAGTGAAGTTTCTGATAGGTACCGCCATGTGCTCTCGAAAGGAGTTGTAAATATTCACACTCCTACTCACATTGCAGTGTTCTGTTCGCCCACACCCTGATCAACAGTGAGTTATCAGACTTGGATTCAATACATTTTTACTGTTCACATGGTAGACAATAAATGCTTGTATCATTTGTTGGTAGTTAGTGAATATTTACTGATTTAATGATTCATGACCTTTGGATCCCTTGATCCTTCCTCAGTTGCCTCCCCTCTTTTCCAGTGTTTTGTTGTGGCATCAGCTAGAGCCAGCCATACCCTTGATCATGGGCTTGGGGGAAGAGGGAATTGAAGCCAGGGGTTTCAGTTTTCCCCAGTTTCCTGTGAACACACTGAAAGAACTTTCTGGGATTAAGGTCATGGGATGAGTGAGGAACAGCATCCATTTGGCCTCCCAGCCGCCAATTCCCTCGGGTCCAAGTGGCTATTCTTTCTGCTTTCACTTTTGCTTATACCTGGGAATTGTAGTCAAATGAAGGATTGTGATTTCTCTGAGAAGGAGAATGGTAAATAATGGGCCCCAAGTCCCGTCTTCCGGCTGGACTCCTACTTTCTCTGTGCACTTCCCCAGCAGCAGCGTTTTCTGGGATCCCTGTTCAGCTTTTCCAAGTTGAGACTTTGCCCATCTCCTCTGTGACCTCGTTATCTCCTTCTTTTGCCACCTCCCATCTCTTTCTCCCTTCTCTCACTTTCTTCTCCTTTCTTTGGTCCATTTATTTGATAAGCATTTACTCAGCATGTATTATGTGCTCACAGGAGCAGCTACACTACAGTTTGCTGGGTCCAGTGCAAACTGGAAATGAAGAATTTCACGACAGTGCTAGCAGAGCATCGAGCCCATCATGGGGCCCTGTGTGAGTGCACAGGTCGTAAGTCCTTGAGGCTGACTTTGCGTGCACAGTACTGTGGGGATATGTGAAAATGTGTAATATCAAAGAATTTAAATCTCAGTACTTTTTTTTAAAGTTTATTTATTTACTTTGAGAGAGAGAGAGAAGGAGAGAGCATGTGAGCAGGAGAGGGGCAGAAAGAGAGAGAGGGAGAGAGAGAGAGAGAGAGAATCCCAAGCATGCTGTCCCATGCTGTCAGCACAGAGCCCGATGCAGGGCTCAATCTCATGAACCCATGAGATTATGACCTGAGCCAAAACCAAGAGTTGGACGCTAAACTGACAGAGCCACCCAGGTGCGCCCTTTTTAAAAAGTAATTTCTATACCCTATGTGGGGCTTGAACTGATGACCCTGAGATCAAGAGTCACAAGTACCACTGACTGAGCCAGCTAGGTACCCCTCAGTACACTTTCAAGACATTATTATGGAAATATCCCAACACACTTAAAAGAGGAAAGAATAGTATAATGAACTCTTCATGTACCCACCACTCAGCTTCAATAATTACTTTTCCACTCTCCCACTTTTTTTAATTAGAGGGGGGAGGGGCAGAGGGAGAGGGAGGAAGAGAGAGAGAAAAAGAATCTCAAGCAGACTCCACACTCACACTGAGCATGACACGGGGCTCCATCCCATGACCCTGGGATCATGACCTGAACCAAAGTCAAGAGCTGGATGCTCAACCGGCTGAGCCACCAGGCGCCCCACCTCCCCCACTTTTTAAGAGGCAGCATGTCACCTCTACCCTAAATGTTTCAGAATGCAATTCCAACTGATGAGAACTTATTTGTGCATGCCACCCTGCCATTATCACACTTAATTCCTTAGTATCATCTAATATCTAGTTCACGTTATTTTCCCCCAGTTGTCTCAAAATGTACGTTCTTTTAAAATATACTATGAAGAACAATATTGACATTTCAAAAATAGTCAATCCAGTTATAAAACGGGCAAAAGGCATGAACAGATATTTTACCAGAGAGGATGTACAGATGGCAAAGAAGCACACAAAAAGATGTTCATGAGCCCTTAGGGAAATGCAGATTAAAATTACAGTGAGATATCACTATACATCTGTCAGAATGGCTAAAACAAAAAATAGTAATAACACCAAATGCTGGTGAGGATGAAGAGAAACTGGATCACTCATGCATTTCTGGTGGGAAGGTAAAATGGTATGGCCGCTTAGGAAAAGTATAGCAGTTTCTTAGAAAACCAAACATGCACTTATTATATGACCCAGCAGTTATACTCCTGGGCATGTACCCCAGAAGAACAAAAATTTGTGTGCACATAAAAACCTGTACAAGAATATTCATAGCAGGTCTACTTGTAATAGCCCCCAAACTGGAAACAACCTAAGTGTCATTCAACAGGTTAAACAAATGGGACTAATACTCAGCAATAAAAAGAACCACTGAGACACGCAACACCTTGCATGGGTCTCAAGGGAATATGCTGAATGAAAATAAGCCAATCTGATTTCATTTATATAGCACTCTTGAAGTGGCAAAACTATATGAGGAACAGACTGGTCATTGGTAGGGCTTAGAGAAGTGGGAAGGGCAGGTGGCCGTAGCTATAAAAGGGGTAGCAGGAGAATCCCTTAAGCTCAAAATATATTGTATCTTGCGATGGTGGTCATATACACGATAAAATTATACAGAACTAAATACACACAAATGAGTGCATGAAAAACTGGTGAAATCTGGATAGGGCTGATGGGTGCATCGATGTCAGTGTTCTGTTTGTGTCACTCTACTGTAGCTATGCAAGATGCTACCACTAGGGAAACTGGGTGAAAGGCACATTGAATCCCTCTGAATTATGTCTGACATTCATGTGTTAAAAAATACAAACATTTCAGGGCACACACACACAAAAAACCAGAGTACAAATGGAAATGAAAAAGGGGAGACTCTTCACTTGATACCTTGCTGTTTTTTTTCTTTTGCTTTACCACATACATATGAGACTTTTTGTTGTTAATTATCACTTGTGTTTTGGGTCTGTCAAAAAACATCATTCTAGAAATTCTACCTAAGAAGTTTGTTTCAGAAGTATATTTGGTAAGTTTAGAATTTGAATTCCAGTGCAAGAAAGCGGTTCAGTATTGAATTCTAAGTATTAACATAACTACAAATTTTATATTACACTACAACTATTGAGTGTAATATAAGTATGAAGTATGAAGCTTTTTGGATGAGAAGAAAAGTGTTCCTTTATTTTAAAAATACAGCTGCATTTGGGGGCTTTCCCTTTTTCGATGTGATGGTTAATTTCATGTGTCAACTTGACTGAGCTAAGGGATGCCCAGAGCTGGTAAAACAATACTTCTGGGCGTGCCTGTGAGGGTGTTTCTAGAAGAGATTAGCATTTGAATCAGTAGACTGAGTAAAGAAGGTGGCCCTCACCAGTGTGGGCGGGCATCAGCCAGTCTATTGAGGGCCTGAACTGAACAAAAAAGCAAAGGGCAAACTTGCTCTTTCTGCTTGAACTGAGACATGCATGTTCTATTGCCCTCAGACCCGGGTGCTGCTGGTTCTCAGGCCTTTGGATTCTGGATTGGAACTACACCACCAGCCCGCTTTCCCGGGCTTCCAGCTTGCAGATGGCAGATCGTGGAACTTCTTCACCTCCAGTCATGTGAGCCAATCCCTGGTAATAGATCTCTTTTTATATATATGGATAAATACCCTATTGTTTCTGTTTCTTTGGAGAACCCTAATACACTCGTTTTGGATTCTATTTGGCAGAAGTTCAGATGTTAAAATCTAGAGCGTGTTTGTAATCTAGAAATTGTCTCATTCCTCCAGAGAAGATTGAGATCATACTACATAGTTTAAACTTTTTTCCAATTAATAATATATCCCAGGAATTTCCAATGTTAAAATTCTCTACAAGTATAATTTTTGATGGTTCTAGAATATTACATCCTGGATGTACCATAAGTTATTCAAGCATCCTCCTACTGTTAGATATTTAAGTTACTTGATATCACTAACAATGCTGAGACCAGCACCTTTATTCATAAAACTGTGTATTCACTACTGTCCTCTCAGCATAGATGAGAACTCCTATATGCTTGAATATATAACATGAATACATGAGACGTAACATTTTGATTTGCTCTTAGGTTTCTTACTATTGGACATTTCCCCATATTTTAAATTAGTATTAGATGTACATGACATGATATCTCTTTTGGAAGAGGGAGTATGTATTTAGAGATGTACTTCTGGTTAGTTAGCCTAGTAAGGATGACTTGAAATCCTAGAGTATGCTGGAATAATGGAAAAGGGGAGAGGAGGAAAACAGAAAGTGATAGGGAATAAAAGGGGTAAATGAACTCGGATATCAGAAAGAGCCAGAGGGAGGGAACAAAGCATCCCCTCTTAAAGCCTCTCAGCCATGGAGCCATCAAAGACTCCACATCTGGTTACCAACAGATGTCCAAGTGTGGCCTCAGCTTCTAAATGAGGATTCTCAAAGACGTCCAAATATTACTGAAACACAAGGTATGCTGATTACTGCACAGCTCGCACAAACAGAGCCGGGCCTTTGGATAAATAATTGACGGAGTGGGAAAGCTATAGGTTTGTGTGGGAAGGAAGAGATCCAGGGAGAGAGGCCCCAGGGTTTTCTCGAGATCTGCTTTGTGGAGGAGGGAACTCTGTGGGATGAGCGCCTTGCCCAGGCCACGACAACTCCAGCCTGTCTCCCTGTGCTGCCTTGCCCTTGCTCTCCTGGTCCGTGTAGCGGGAGCTGGTTCAAATATCTGGGCAGAAGCTCAGCCATGCTCTGGCTCCCTCTCAGGCACCATGGCTGGTTAGAAGACAGTAAGTGCCAAACTGATTGGTTAGTTTTTGGCCCCTGAAGAGGGACTGTTTCCTATTCCTTCCACACAAGCTGCCCTGAGGGGGACAGCAGGGATGGTACTATGGAAAGAGCTGTTTAGAAACACCGAGAGTGGACAGAGTATGACCGTAGGCAGAACATGCAAACAACAGACAAGACACAGGCCCAGAAATATTATGCCTGATGGCATAGGTTTATTCAGACAGAAAACAGTTTGAGGCTCTTGAAAGGCACTTGTGAGGCATGCAAGAAAGAGCAGTCACGAGACTAAGGTAGATGATACAAGATGCAGTCCCCCGTCTCCGACATCCCCCGTCTCTGACATCCCTCGTCTCCGACATCCCCCAGGGCCTCAGAGGAACTGCTATCAGACAGGAAAACCAGAATCCTAGTGTCGCCCAGTGGAAGAAGGGTAAGCAGACTGTCTGCGTTTTTATTCCAATAGGTTTGCTTCCCCTGACCATCCTTAAATTTTGGCATTTATGGCTGGAGGCACAGGGCCCATCCACTTCTCTCCTAGATGGAAAAAAATCACATGTTAGAGGCTGGCTTGGGGTTTTCTAGGAAGAGCTCTGCTTGGCTTCCTTCTCTTCTATGGGGGTGAAAGTGGCCTCTCCCCATTCAACCTCGAGAACCCCTGTGTATGAGGCTTCACTGTTGGAAATGCATAGAACATGTTTTGCTCTGCATCTGTCCTTCTGGTCAACTGATACAATGGAGGTGGGGCCGGGGTCAAGGGCAGCTCACCATGAACCTGTAACTTACCCAGCATGTGTGCCAGCAACTCCATCCGGTCAGAGCCAAACAGCATGTGGGTTTGGCCATCCAGATGCGCCACGGTGATGGGCAACCCAAAGGCCTGGAGAAAGCAGTGATGGAGCAGGTGTTTATTAGGCTGGGGTCAGAGGCTAAGAGTCAATACCGGTCTGAGGTCATAGAAGCAAAGTAGCCAAAGATGTGACTGCTAAGAAGGTCTCTGGCTCTGAGGAGTTTTCTGTTTTTAACTCTCAGATGCTGTCTTTTCTTCTTGCCATCCAGCTCCCTCCCTTTCTTCCCTTGGGACTATGGGATGGGAAGGGAAAAGATGAGGGTTGGCTGGGAACTGGGAGCAACTTTTGGGACAGGAGCATGGGGACCCAGCAGATTCTTAGCCTGTCTCCAGCACTGGGGCTGGGGACCCACATCAAGGGTTGCTCACTCCATATTTGCAGGCTGCATCGGTGGTAGCCTTGAGCTCGTTCTTCACCTTTGGCGTTGAGATCTTTTCCAGAAGTCCCTGGGCTTGTTCTGTAGACATGCCAGCCTTCTCTGCAGCCTGAGGGCACGTGGTAGAGAACACAACTGAATTAGTGGGAGTAAGGATCCCGGGAGAAAATTCTGGTCTTCTTATTTTCTGCTCCTATTTTCCTGGTAAGGCCTTTACCCACCCATAGGTGGAGGTCTAGCTTTGCTAAGAGGGGCAAAATCTTGAGACTGGTGGAAAGAACAGGTGGCAAAGTCCTAGTTGTAGGAATTTAAAACCAGGGGGCAGCTTAGAAACCAATTTCCCCATCTCTTCATTAACTAGTGAGGGGACTGCTATCCAGAGGTAGGCTGGCATTAAAGAGCTTGTCAGTGGCAGAGCCAACGCCAGAATCCAAGTCCCCTGACAGTAAGTGTGGGCTCTTGCCTTTCTACTTCTCAGCACTCCCGAATATCTTGTGCTCATCTGAGACAAGGGCTAGGCTACAAATTCTCATGGAATTTCCTGAGGACGTCTGAGCATGGCACAGGGATGCAGCCATCTACATGGCTTAACAATAAAGGATTCAGTATGGGGTGTGTTGGTATCGTTTGGGATTAGCAGTTCCTAACTTGGGCTGCACATTAGAATCTCCCGAGGGAGCTTTTAAAAAATCCCACTCACAAGTCATCCCCTGGAACAAACATCAGAACTTTTGGTAGGCAGTGTCCAGGTGCTCTAGGGGACTAAATATATAGCCAAGGTTGAGAACCACTGCAGCCTGACCTCCTCAACCTGGAGGAGGAAACACAAAGTGTATTCGGATGTGACACTCTCTTGACTACATGAGAGAATTGTGTCCCAGACCAAATGTTCAACAACAGGGGAACGGTTAAGTAAACAAAAATAGCCCACTGAATGGAATGCTATATAGAAACTAAGAATGGTACTTTCAAAGAGTTTACAATGGCGTGGAAAATGATTGTTTGTAAATGGAAAGGCAAGCCTGGGCATATACTCTGCAGGAATAAAAACAGTGGAGGAATATATTGGCCATTCTTTGTATGTGTACTTTTGGTGATTTGCCATTTTATATATTAAATCTGAATATACCTCAACTATCATTTTGTAAACTGAAGGGAAAATATTATTTCGAATTTCCTGATTTAATTCCAATGAAAAACTTAACTTTTTATACCTCATCGATGGCTGGCACACATTTCAGTGTTTTGAGCTATTTCTATTTGTTTTCACTCAGGCTTCTGTATAATTCTGGCTTGAGTCTGTGATCTCTTTGTGTCCTTTTAAAGCCTGTCTGTAAAGTCTCCTGCTTTCTACTCTGGCTGTGTTGCTGTGGTCTGTGTTGGAGTGTCTGGGGCCAAGGCTTGCCACTGCTTCATCCCTCCCCATCCGGCGTGCCACCATTTAACTGCCCTCTCCCACTGACTCCTTTCATGAAATAAATTCTACCCATGTACAGTTTTGCACTTCCCCTTTCAAACATGAGCTGATCTTCTGAGTGTCCTCCTAGTTCCAACCTTTCGGTAATTTGGCTTCTCACAGACATGCTTTCTCCCCTAATAACTGTGACCTCTTCCACTGAATATGAAAACTATGCCCTCTCTGCCCTTAAACACCAACTGTTCTCAACTTTGCTATGAGAGGAGTGGGGACACAGCCAGGACACTTACAGCCAGGATGCTCTTGGGCTCTGAGATGTCTTCATCCTAAGAAGAGAACACTCATCAGGAAGGGGGTGGTGAGGGCTGAAATGGGGGACAAGCAGGCCAGGATCAGGACGCTGGAAATGGTTCTGGGGGAGGGTCAGAACACCATCCAGGGTCTCCCCAGCAGGATCCCAGAGCTCTGCCCTTACCCGTGACCAGACGCGCACCCATAGTTCCCTGGACACTTTCTCCAGCATCTCTGGGTGCTCCAGGTTCACAGCGGTGAGGAATCGCATGGCTGATAAACTTCCTGTGGGGCAGAGGTACTCAGAGGCGGGTTCTCCTGGCTTGTTTTTGATGAAGGACCAGCTCTTTCCTGCTTCTGACATCCCCAGAGCTCGACTCCCCTTAGCCTCCCACCCAAATTTCTCATAGCCGATTTGACCTGCGCTTTCTCCCCTTCGGTCCCCACAAGCTTCTGCTGACTCAACTCTGACCCGTGTTTCCCCCAGGTTTGTTTCATGTGGTTACCAACCCCTACTTCCTGGCACTACAGTTTCCAACTGCGCTGCCTTCCACTAGATACCCCTTGTGTACCCCACTCTCTTCACCTTTTTCAAGGATCACAGAGAAGAAATCCTTGGGGAACTGGATGGGAACCTGGATATGCTCTCCCAGGCGCCTAACATCATTTTTCAGGTATTGGGCTTTGCGGGGAAGCAGAGCTGGTGGCTGGTTTCCTGCAAGTGGAAATTTGGGCACAATGGTGAGAGACTACCCGAGGGTCCCAGGCTTGGGAGTCAGCTACCTGGGTTTTTACCAGAGAGCAAATTACTAGCTGTGGGCGCCAGTGTAAAGACCCAGTTGAAGGGATCCCTCCCTCAAATCGTGGTCCCAAAGATGACTGCCTTCACACCGCTGTCTTTCATGATGCCTGCAATGAGGCTCGGGCGCAACTGCAGGTTGATGTTCCAGAGCTTCTTATATCGGCACAGGACCTGCAGAGGCAGAGATGGGGAGCCAGTGTGTAAGATGGAGACAGTGAAGATGACTGAGGGAGAGGAAAGGGTTTTTCTTGCCAACTGATAAGCCAGAGGCTCTACGCGCAGAGTAGGGGTTCTGCGGACACCCTAAACAGGTTTTCAGTGGCAAAACTCTCCATTGCTAGAAATCGATCCCATGAACTTTGCTCCGTCCCAAGAAATCGATCGCAGGATCTTTTTGAGGACGGCTTCCATACTGTTCACTCTCCGCCCCCCAAAAGAGGTGGCCGTGCCATGAAATTCTCCTTGATACCGGTCTTCTTCCAAATCGCCGTGGGAAACCACTGCCCTAGAATATAAAGGCTCGACCTGGACCCAGCGACCGTGTCCCATTTAAAAACAAACTGACCTCAGCCCTGGTTCTCTATCTCGTGTTCTAAACCCCGTCTGGCAGCGCCAGGCCTTTCACGAGACTTCGGTCCCCGCGCCCCGCTCCCGCCCTTCCCTCTGCCCTTGCCCTCCAAGCCCTGGCCGAGAGGGTTCCCGGAGTCACCTCAAAACCCAACCAGGAATAGGGGGACAGCACATCATAGAAGAGCTCCACAGTGCGAGGCAAGGGCCCCATGCTGCAGCAGGACGGAGTTCCTCTCTGGCGCGCCGAGTCCAGGACTGCCGCGTAGGACCCGCCCCATCCTCTGCTGCGCAGCCGCGCGAGGAATATGGCCCCGGGCCAAGTCTGGCCAAAGGTCGTGTGGGCGGGGCCGTCTGGCGGGAGCAGGTGGGCCCCGCCCGTGGGGGGCGTGGCGCGTGAGGGCGGGGCTGTTTCTGCCCTGGCCTGGGCCCGAGTCTAGGGCTGTAGAGAAGAGGCGGTTGTTTGAGATGCAGACTGTTTCTCGCTTAGTTGTGCTCCTTAGGCAAGGCCACTCGACTTCTCTGAACCTCAATTTCTTACTCATCCATCTTTTTTTTTTTTGAGAGAGAGCGCGCCTGCGCGCATTGGGGGACGGGCAGAGGGAGAGGGAAAATCTCAAGCAACTTCCAAGCCCAGCCCGGAGTCTGAAGCTAAATCCCGGCTGGCTAACACCATCCTGAGATTAAGACCCCAGCGGAAATCAAGAGTCCCACGCTTACCCGTCAGCTTAACTATGGGAGCCACCCAGAGGACCCTCTCCTCATCCCTTTCAAAAATGGGTTGCGTGGGGCTCCAGGGTGGCTCAGTAGGTTAAGACTCTTGATTTCGGCTCAGGTAATGATCTCACTATTTGTGAGAAGAGGCCCGGCTTTGGGCTTCACGCTGACAGCATGGAGCCTGCTTGAGATTCTCTCTCTCCCTCTCTCCCTGTGCCCCTCCCCGGCTTGTGCGCGTGCTGTCTCTCAAATAAATAAAATGAAAAAATGAAAAAAAAATGGGGATGGTGTAATGACAACCCCTAGCTCACACAGCCTTGTGAAAAAAGGGCTGATATATATATATATAACTAAGGTCTAAGAAATAACATATATATGTTTTTTGTATTTCTTAGAGCTTAGTCTGAAACATATTTGACAATCAGTGCATATTCTGAGAGTGAGTGCAGGAAAGGAGACCTCCCTGCAACAATAATCAGAGGAATAATGTGGAATGATGTGTCTTACCTGTATTCATGAATATGTCGTATTGTCTTACATCGGGATTATGTTGACTGCAAAGAAACAAAATTTTTTTCTTTTTTAATGTTTGCTTATTTTTGCCAGAGAGAGACAGGGTGTGAGTGGGAGAAGGGCAGAGAGAAAGGGAGACACGGAATCAGAAGCAGACTCCAGGCTCTGAGGTGTCACAGCACAGAGCCCAACATAGGGCTCAACTCAACAGCCCAATGGTGAGATCATGACCTGAGCCAAAGTGGGATGTTCAACAGACCGAACCACCCAGGTTCCCCAAAGAAACAATTTTTTAAAGTTCCATTTAATATTATTAAAATTATTCTTAATGTTTCTGATTTTATGAATTGGAAAACACATAACCATAAAGATTTCACTTCTCACTCGTATTCATTAGAAAAACAACCCTAAGCC
The DNA here is from genome assembly GCA_030068075.1 of Paguma larvata. Taxonomy (NCBI): domain Eukaryota; kingdom Metazoa; phylum Chordata; class Mammalia; order Carnivora; family Viverridae; genus Paguma; species Paguma larvata. Next base: position 91,881,388 of record CM057834.1, on the reverse strand, counting down.
ATCAGAAAACAAGGGCAGTGTAAACATTTCCATAGAGTAGAAAATACAAAATGAAATGAGATAGGATGTTATTTTCACTCACTTTCAAATTAAACTAATATCTTTGTAATCACTGAAACCAAAAAATTACACATTTCTTCAGTAATATTAATTTAAAGGTATCCAAGAGCAAATTTAGATCCATAATAATATCTTATTTTAAATAATGTCCCATATTTTAAAAAACCTTAATATTTAGGAATAATTTTAGGCATACAGAAGAATTGTAAAGATAGAAGTACAGAGAGTTTCTGCATACCCTCATCCAACTTCCCCTGAAGTGGACACCTTACATAACCATGGTATAATGATCAAAGCTAAGAAATTGACATTGGTACAGTACTAGTAACTAGATGATGGGCTTCATTTGGATTTCACCATGTCTTCCACTAATGTCCTTTTTCTGTTTCAGGGTCCATTCCAGGGTACCACCTAGCATTTAGGTGTCTCTTTAGTCTTCTCCTATCTATGAAAGTTCCTTGATTTTTTTTCTTGTGTTTCTTGACCTTGACACTTTTGGAGAGTATTGGTCACATATTTCATAGAATGTCGCTCAATCCCGATTTTGATGTTTTTTCATGACTAGGCTGGAATTCTGCATTTTTTGGAAGTACAGCACAGAGGTGAAGTGCGCTTTTCCTTGAATTGTGTCAAGGGGTTCCTGATACCAACATTACTTATTATTACCCATGACTACCTTGACCATTTGGGTAAGGTGGAGAAAACTTGTCATGTTTCTCTACTGTAAAAATCACTGTTTCATCCTTTCCATTCTCTATTCTTTGAAAGGGAGTCACTAAGTGCACCCCAGTCTGGAGATAGGGGGTACTGGTTGTGTAGATTAAACCCACCACTTGGAAGGAAGGACATCAAATAATTTGTGGATGTATGTTAAAACCACCTTGGTAATTAAGACATATTTTGAGGGAGATACTTTGAAGGTATGAAATGTCCTGTTCCTCCTTAAACTTTTACCTACCAATTCTATCATAACTGTGATATCACAGTTATTACTGTGGTGTTCTAATGGTGTTTTTCTATTTCTCTTATTTCTTCTACAATTATTAATTGAAATTCTGAAAAGAGAATTGTTCCATTTATGTATTTATGTATTTATTCATTCAATCATTCATTTATATCATATGGACTGGTAGATATTTATTTTTAAAATTGTAGCATGATAAAACATGATCTGAGTCTCTATATCTTGCCTCCATATACTATTATTATTATTAATATTATTATTAGATTGGGCCCTGTGGATAATTCAGAGTGGGAACAACAAAAATATTTACACTTCTTTACACAATTGTATTCATGTTGCTGAGAGGAGTGTCTAGGTGCTGACTAGAGTTGTCGGAATAAGAAAGTGATTAAGCCAATTATTTAAAGTAGCAAAAATAACTAATAAAGATACTAAATGTGATGTAATTATCAAACTTTGGAGGGGTGAAGAAGGACTGGTATATGTAAACCAAGTCCTCATGAGTAATTTTGTCTACATTTAAAACATCCCTAGAGCTTTAATCATGTAATTTGGAGTTAAGTATTTGAAACCACAAATGTTTTAGATAAATTGCCTTTCCAAGTAAATAAAAGATGGATTGTTCAATAAATGGTATTGGGGGGCGCCTGGGTGGCTCAGTTGGTCAAGCGTCCGACTTCGGCCCAGGTCATGATCTCACAGTTCGTGAGTTCTAGCCCCACGTCGAGCTCCGTGCTGACAGCTTGGAGCCTGCTTCAGATTCTGTGTCTCCTGCTCTCTCTGCTTCTCCCCCACTCATGCTCTGTCTCTCTCTGTCTCTCAAAAACAAATAAATGCTAAAAAAAAATTTTTAAAAATGGTATTGGGACAACTAGGATGTTTAGGCAAAACTTAGTTCGACCTATATGTCACACCTTACACAAGGAACATCTCTAGCCTGATTGAATATTTTATGTTTTTGTTTTGTTTTTTTGGGGGGCTATTTCTAAATTTTTTTTAACATTTATTCATTTTTGAGAGAGCGCAAGCCGGAGAAGGGCAGAGAGAGGAAGATACAGAATCCAAAGCAGGTTCCAGGCTCAGAGCTGTCAGCACAGAGCCCCATGTGGCTTGAACCCATGGACCTCGAGATTATGACCTGAGCTGAAGTCAGAGGCTCAACTGACCCCTCAAATATTTTATATTAAAGAAAGAAAGCACTAAAGTACCTGAGGAACTTACGGAAAAACCTTTTAAAAAATCTGGGAGTAGAGTCCGCTTTGCTAGTGGTGACACTAAAAGCAGAAACCTTAAAAGATTTATACACTCAATACATGACTTTAAAAATCCTTTTGGCAAACTCCAGTATGTCAAAAAAATAACTGGGAAAAATATTTGTGTTCATTTCACAGTCAAAAAGCTAATTATCCGCGTGTAGAAAGAGCTATGAAATCAATAAGGTGCCAAGAATTCCACCTTGTATGATTCCATTTGTATGAAATTTTCAGAGAAAACAGAAAGCAGATCAGTGGTTTCTCCTGAGGCTGAGAGGGGGAAGGGACTGAAAATTGGTACAAGAGGACTATTTCAGGTGATGGAATTGCTAGATGTCTTCTGTGGGATCAGAATCACCTCTGCCTGGGAATCATTACACTAGTGTTTATTAAGGGCCCCTTACGTCCACATACTGTTCGGAGTGCTGGGGATGGACACAAGCATTATTCAGCCGTTGATGTGGGAATCAAAAGGCATAAAATTGGTCTAATATAAAGTGTATGTGGGGATGCCTGGGTGGCTCTGTCAGTTAAGCATCCGACTTTGGCTCAGATCATGATCTCGGAATTCCTGAGTTTGAGCCCCATGTTGGGTTCTCTGCTGTCAGCACAGAGCCCACTTCAGAATCTCTGTCCCCTTCTCTCCTTGCCCGCCCTCAAATAAACATTTTTCAAAAATTTACATAAAAACAAAGCGCGCGCGCGCGTGTGTGTGTGTGTGTGTGTGTGTGTTGGGAGTGAAGCACATTGGGGCAACAAGGAGGAATCAAAAAAACTTCCTAGAAAAAATGACCTTGCATGAAGACTTAAAAGGTGGGTAGGGGTTAAGGAGGAGTTAGAGAGCACAGGTAGATTTGCGCCCAGAGCCAGCCGCAGGTACCAAAGAAGGCAATGTGGTCCAGAGTCTCGAGGAACTGAGCAAAATTCTTTTGTGCAAAGAAGGCAGTGTGGCCTGTGGCCTGGGAAGGTGGCAGGGAGGGGCCAGATCATGTGACAAGTTTCAAAGCCTCTACTTGAATGACCTTAAGCTTAGTATAATTTTTAAAACATATTTTATAGAAGAGCAGTAATTGCATTGCCTAAGTACTCAGATGTTGTGCTTCCTGTGTTGTAAGAAAACATATAAGAACTGTCAGGAATTATACTCAGGTGATGAATCACATAGCCACAAATAATTATTTTTATTATTTAGCAAGTACACATCGAACACACATTACTTATGCATGTCAGATGCCGTTATAAAATGCTTTATAAAAATTAACTCATTTAATCATCGTGACAACCCTACCAGGTAGGTGCTATTTTTTTTAGCAGCTTTTTTGAGGTTATAGTTTACATATAAAAAATTCACCCATTGCAAGTGTGTCATTCAGTGATTTTTATTAAATTTATAAGGTTGTGCAGCCAATACCATAATCCTGTGTTGGAATATTTCCATCACCTCAGAAAGTTCCCTCTGCTAGTTTGCAGTTAAATGCCACTCCCCCCCCTCATCTCAGGAAACCATTGGTCTGCTTTCTGTCTCCATAGATTTACTTTTCTGGAAACTTTATATAAATGGAATCACATAATGTATAGTTTTTTCTGGCTTCTTTCACTTTGCATGTTTTTGATGTTTGTCCATGTTGTAGTATATATCAGTAGTTTATCTTCTTTTTTTTCTTTTTTTAAAGTTTATTTATTTATTTTTGAGAGAGAGAGAGAAAGAGAGAGAGCGAGGAAGGGGCAAAGAGAGGAAGAGAATCCCAAGCAGGCTCTGCACCATCAGCACAGAGCCCGACATGGGTCTTGAACTCATGAACTGCAAGATCATGACCTGAGCCAAAACCAAGATTTGGATGCTTAACCGACTGAGCCACCCAGGCGCCCCGTAGTTTTTTACTTGTTATTTCTGGATAGTATTTTGTGTATGGATGTACCACATTTTGTTTATCCATTCACCAGTTGATGGGCATTTGGGTTATTTCTGGTTGTTGGCCTTTAATAACAATGCAGCTATGAATATTTGCAGACAAGTCTTGGTATGGCCATGTGTGTTCCTTTCTCTTGGGTGGAATTTCTGCATCTAATGGTAAGTTTAACTTTTAAGAAACTGACAAACTATATTCCAAAGTGTCTGTTCAGTAGGTACTATTATCACGTTGGTCCCCATTCTACTGATGGGAAAAATGAGGCGTGGAGAGATTCAGAAACTTGCACAAAATCATAAAGCCTGTAAGTGGGGGGCTGATAATTGAACTTGTGTGGTCCTGAGTTGCCTCTGTGGCCCCGACACTAGACTTTGGTGGCCACTTCCTGGGTTGGGAATTGTTCTCCATATCAGAGAACGAGATTTGTCTGCTCCCCCTTACCTGATTTTGGCTTCAGAACTGCTGGAGAACATGTTTCTTCAGCTCTGTCCGTGGGAGTTTTGCCTGAAGGAATGTTTGTGATGTCCTTTTTCTTCTCTCCTTCCAAGGTCATTCCCTAAGCAAATTTCAGGCCACTCAAGTATTTTTATTTTTGTGTTTCTTCTGTGATAAAAATGAACAAACCTAGTGAGTGTTTTGCAACTGGGATTTATAAAGTCTCCAGTGACCAAGTCCCCTTTCTTGGACCAAGAACCACCTTCTTAGGACAAAATAACATTATAGCTACTGATTCAGTGTGTGTGCCTGGCGGATTTCCTTTTAACACAGCAGCAATGCCCTACAGCGCACCTGCCAATAACAGCTTGTGGGCTGGTAGCCATGCATGGGCCAATCGCTCAAAAGACCCTCTAGCTCCGACTGGTAATTACCTCCTTCCGATTTTGGAGGCCAGCCAAGTCATCACCTGCCTTCTGCTTCCAAGATCCGATGTGATCGCCTCCCTTAGCACCCTTCCTTTGCTGAGAATTACAAAAAAGGCGACAGCTTGCTCTACAAAATGCTCTAAATGAACCAGTTAGGAAATGCCATCTTTAGGCCTTTAGATTAATTTACATATAATTAAACACAGAGGTTAAGAGACTTGCCCAAGGTGACAGAGCCAGTAAGTAGCAGAGTCAGGATTCGAACCCAGGTGGTCTCGCTCCAGAAGTCATGCTCTTAACTACTATGCGACGCGCTCTCCCAGGTACATGTGTTGCTGTGACGGATGATGTCCCTGGACGTGAATATCACCTCCTGAGATGTACGGTGCTGTTTGATGTATGAGATGCTTTTCATATACATAAGTGGTGCTGGGCTATGGGCCTTGTTCTGCCTCTCTTTGTTTGTTTGTTTGGGGTGGGGTTTTTTGGTTTTTTTTTTTTTTGTTTTTGTTTTGTTGTTTTTGCTCTGGTTCTTATATTTTCTCTTGAAAATATCCAGTGTGCTGTTCATACTTCCAGTGCACAGCTTCTGACTTCTGCGTGCTATTCTGCACTGGGCACCCGCCACACCTTACTGACCCATTCTCCTTGTGCGAGCCTTCAGCTCACTCCCTCCGTGAAGAATGCTGCAAGGAGCACCCTCTCTATGTCCCCTAAAGAACCCGTGCTAGAGTGTTTCTTGGGGACCTGCCCAGGAGTGGATCTCTAAGTCAAAGCGTATGTGAGTAATTTATTTCGCAAGTGCTGATGGATTGGTCTCCAAAATGGGGGTACGATTTCACACCCCTGCCAGCAGCACCAAGGTTTACCTTTCTTCACATTCTTGCCGACACTTGGTAATTTTGGGCTATTCTGACTAATGTAAAATAATATCTTATTGTCGTTTTAATTTGCATATTTCTGGTTACAAGCGAGAGTGAGCTCTTCTTCTGTTTGTTGGCCATTTGAGTTTCCCCTGCCTATTTGTATTTGTGTGTGTGTGTGTGTGTGTGTGTGTGTGTGTGTGTGTGTTACTTTTCCTGTACACTCTTGTTAGTGGTCTCCTTTCACTTTTGGGTGTTGTAAATGCCTTCTCCCTAACTGTCATCACTACGTTTTACTAGGTGGAAATCCAATCAATTTTGAGCTTTTGTGATCTTGTTTAATAAGCCACTTTCTATTCTTTTTTTTAATTTTTTTTAACGTTTATTTATTTTTGAGAGAGAGGGATAGATAGAGCATGAGAGGGAGAGGGGCAGAGATAGAGAGGGAGACACAGAATCTGAAATAGGCTTCTGGTTCCGAGCTGTCAGCACAGAGCCTGACGCGGGGCTCGAACTTGAGAACGGGCGAGATCATGACCTGAGCCGAAGTCGGACGCTTAGCCGACTGAGCCCCCCAGGCGCCCCCACTTTCTATTCTTTAGTCCCAAAATTATTGTATATATTCTTCTATTAACTTTATAATCTTACCTTTCACATTGGGTCTTTTATCCATTTGGATTTACCTTTGTGTAAAGTAAGAGGAAGGGATCTAACTTTATTTTTCCAAACAGTGAGCCTCATTCCCAGTACTTTTTATTATTTTTATTTTTTTAAAGATTTTATTTTGTTAAGTAATCTCTGCACCCAATGTGGGACTTGAACCCACAATCCTGAGATGAAGAGTTGCGTGCTCTACTGACTGAGCCAGCCAGGTGACCCCCCCCCCCCCCCGCTCAGTAGTTTTCAATAAATAATCTATCTTTGCTCACTCATATATGGTTCATTTTTTATCATATCTTAAGTTCCCATATATAAATGAGTATATTTTTATGTTCATTTTCATATTTTTTTAAATGTTTATTTATTCTTGAGGGGTGGGGAGGGGCAGAGAGAGAGGGAGACAGAGGATCTGAAGCAGTCTCTGTGCTAATAGCAGAAAGTCTGATGTGGGCCTTGAACTCATGAACCATGAGATCATGATCTGAGCCAAAGTCAGATGCTTAACTTAGCCACCCAGGTGCCCCCTTCATTTTCCTGTTATATTAGTTTAACAATAACTTAGTAGCATGCCTTAGTATCTGGAAGAGATTAGTTATTCAAGGACCTTTGTTATTCTCTATAAGTTTTAAAGTAAGTTGTTTGAGTTCATTAAAAAATTAATATTTTATTTCTGGAAAGATCTAGATTTGTTGATAGGCAAATTCTTTCCTTCTTATTTACCATTATATCCTACTGCCTGGCACAGTAGCTTACATACACAGTGGCTGAGTAAATATTTATAGAGCTGAACTATTTTTCTACTGATTTATGTCCCCTTTCAAAGTGACTGGGCAGTAAACAGATAATGCCATAATGGAGGGGACATTTGAAGCCATATTGCCTTCCTTTGACTGAGAGGAGAGAGATGAGGAGAACAAAGATCACGGAACTGACCCCTTCTGTAACAGGGACAATTGTGGCTTTTGTTTTGATTCCTATAGTTACTAAATAAGATTAGACCCTCTTGGTTGAAAATAACTTCTGCATTGAGCTTTTGAGGTGGCTGCACACAAGGGTCAATAGCTGGATTCCTAATGGATTTTCAAAGGAAAATATGAAGCTTAAGCCAGGAGATGAGAGAGAGGAAAAGTTGTGTCTGTTAATTCATTTGATCCAGTTAGTGTTGAATGTGGAGTTGCAAATACCTCTGTGAAAAGGGTCTGTGCTTCAGAAATGAGGAGAATGCCATCTAGTGGCAATAAGTCCACACGGCACCATTTGCTCTTGAGTCCTGGGTAATAACAGGAAATACTATGATGCCCGCAGGAAGCTAGGCACTGTTGTAAGAATTTTGCACATCACAGAAAAACCCGCAGGACAGAGGTATTTATTACCCCTGTTGTAAAGATAAGTAATTTGAACCTCAGAGGAATTAAGCAACTTGCCCAAGGTCACAGAGCTAGTACTATGTTGAAATCTAGACTGTGTGGCTATAGAATTGGTGTGCTCAGTTTTTTTGTTCTTTTGCTTAAGGGGAAGAGGGAGTGGTTCTTGAGTTGGCTCCAGATAGAAAGCATGGATGGCATGTATCTCTACCCAACTTCCTGTTTAGTGATATCACGGTGGTAGTTCAAATTCCATCATGGTGGGAGTATTTACACAAAGAAAATACACAATGAGAATACTCCACATATCAGGGCTTTACTCTCTGTCTTGCTCCCTCTCTCTCTTTGCCAACATACCCTGGGTGAAGAAGACTGAGAATTCAGAGACATAGCCCTAGGCTTTCTTTAGGGAAGTTGGGCAAGAGATTTGAGAAGTAATTAAAACCTAATTTTGGGAGGGAAAAGGAGAAAGAGATTTTAAGACCTTTCTCTTTGATTTTCTTGGTATTAAAATAGAAACAGGTAGTTTATGACTAGTGTAGAACTCTTTAAAATGAAGATCTATTGAAAAGTAAGGTAGAGTTGCTCAACCACTTTATGAGGAAAGAAGGCAAAACAGTTGCAGGGTCTCTGTTGCAAATCATAGGTTAAAAATGGCCAAAGAGGGGTGCCTGGCTGGCCCAGTCGGTAGAGCACACAACTCTTGATCTTGGGGTCTTGATCAAGTTTGAGCCCCACGTTGGTCATAGGGATTACTTTAAAAAATGGCCAAAGAAACAAATGAGTCAGGAAAAACCAGCAGAACCATTTTTAGAGGAACTTAAGCTAAATCCAGTTAGACCAACTTAAGGACTGTCAAATGGGCAAAGTAGAATTAGAAAGTTCAGAGAACAAGCTCATGTATGCCAATTTGAAGGGGATCAAATCACAGACAGAATGACCACGGCATTTTGGAGAAATGACACCAAGTTGCTGTAACTTCTCGCTTTAGAACCCTCAAAATCTTTTAGGCTGAAGCTCCTAGAAATATTTGAATCATATAATAACCCTACTCAAAAGCTTTCCATAGACAATCCTGGCACAATGTTGATATTTGTTGAGGCTGAAATACATAAGGGATCACTGTTCTATTTCTTTACTTATGTTCGAAATTTTCCGTTATTAAAAAAAAAAAAACCCAAACCGAAGCTATCAGACTTTTCATATGATTATATTCAGTACAGTGAATAAAAGAAAGCGTCAAAATCTGTCAGAAAAGGTAGGTTTGGGATGCAGTATAGAGGGCTTTGCGTGCCCATCTGAAGACCTATAGCTAATGGAAGCCATTGGAGGGTTTTAAGCAGGTACTGTGTGAGCATGAGTGTGTGTGTGTGTGTGTGTGTGTGTGTGTGTGTGTGTGTGCAAAGTTCAAGTCTCTGTATGTCTGCTCATAAAGAATCGAGATGAGCAAATATCATAGATGTAGCTGAAAGGTAATAGTGAATAAAATCTGAATATAGCCTCAGTCATTTGGGTGATGCTCAGGTGACAAACTGTCCTGGTTTGCCCAGGACTGAGGTTTTTCTGAGATTTGGGATTTGGGGTTTTAACCCCTAGGTGGTGGCAGAGTGTGACTTCTTTGTTCAAAGGTTACTTGATAGATAAGGAAATAGGATAAAGACCAGGCAGCTGAACAGATACAGCAGCCAAGGTGGAGGGTTTACAATAAGGTGGCGGTCAGCATTGCCCCAGGCCCTGGAGGACTCGACAATGGAGACTCAGACCACAGAGTCAGATGTTTTAGGATGACCTCTTCAGATCAGGATTTGCCAGACATATTCTTCAGTTACCCAGCCTTTGAAAACCAAAACTAAAACCCAACCTAACATCACGTACAATTAATCAGTGCCAAAGATGTAATTGCACTAGTACTTTTAGATGTTAGAATACAGATTCAGAAATTAATTAGCTAAGTAACTCATGAAAAGGTAAAATGCAAAGGCAAAAAGGCATTTTATCATTTAATACTTTGATTCTTTCATAAAAAGATTAAGGCAATTTCTTGCGGTATTTAATTTTTGTAATATATATTTTACTATATTAAATTAAAATTCACATAAAGCTAAGCAAATATTTGTCAAAAGTATAAATATAAAACATAAACATGGAGCAAATGTACATACTCCAGAGCAAGTAATTTTAACCCTACTTACTAATCTTAGTTAATCGACTGATTAATCCACTTGGCATTGGCTATGCTGCACTATGAATGAGGTCCTTGGCCAAGGGTTTTGGGTAATAGAGACAGAGAGCAAGAGAGAGCATGAGTAGGGGAGGGGAAGAGAGAGAGAGCAGAGAGTGGGCTCTATCTCATGAGCTGTGAGATGATCTGAGCTAAAATCGAGAGTCGGATGCTTAACTGACTAAGCCACCCAGGCCCCCCTAAGGGTTTTGGGGAATAGAAGGATGAGTTAGGGTCTTTCAATATGATCGTGGACAATTTATTTATTTATTTATTTTTGTCTTGTCAGAAGGCTGTATCCAGCAGTGTGGAGAGATCCCAGGCTGTATAGTCTCTCGGGTTTGTAGTTTGAACTTTAGGGTTTATTCACCAAAGTTGTGTAGGCACTGATTCGCTGGAGAATTGACCTGTCTGCTCAGGCACACCTCAGCCAGAGCTCTGAAAAGTCATATGGTCTTTCCTTTCTTATACTTCAATCACTTTATGGCTAGAGCTTACCTCTGACTTAATCTACTCTCATTGTTGTTTCCACACACTCCATGAGTGCAGAGGAAATGCATGCTTCCCCCAATTCTACCTCCTGATGCCACTGCCTGTCAGGACCTGCTCAGGTGGGGTGGGGCATCTGGGATCTGTCTACTGTGAGGGCAGTCAAGGGGAGGTTGGTGGGAGTGAGGGGGTGGAGATATGAGTTAGGCCATTTTTCCTCCTATTTCCAACCTCAGCAAATGATACAAAAGCCAGCTTCTCTCATCCTGTCCCAATAGAGTCCTCCAGGCAGATCAGCCATTGTTCCTTGGGGAGCAGGTCGTGGCTAGGAGGGAATGAAGGGTGGGTGCAGGGCCCTGTACAGACACAACCATAACCTACAAGTGGCTAGACTGACTCATTCAAGGTATTTTCTTGGCCTTTGAATCCGAAGGCAAGCAAATTTTGCTCTGTGCATTCATGAATAGAATGTGAATGTTAGGTCCTATTCCACTGAGGAGTAAGATGAACAAGAAACCAGACTAGGATCCTTTGAGGTCTCCTGTCTTCAGAGAGTCAGACTGCTACCCTGTCCCTGTTAAGCATTTCTGTCATTCTTGGTCCCAGGTGCACTCAGGGCCACCAGCTATAATTTATTATCCAGCATCTGGTTTGAATAAATCACGTATTTATTTGCAGTCTGAGAGCTCTTGGCAGGAGATGCAAACAGCAGCTTTCCCTAGGGAGGGCTGGGTGTGACAGGACCCCTTCTCTTTTGCATCCTCAGGCTGTGGTGAGGATTTCTAAGGATACTCAGTGGAACATGCTTCTCTTGGCCCCGATTTTTCCCAACTGGTCTAGTGAGAGTGGAAGAAAAAAATTCTTCCTGAGTTCCCCTTTCTCTGCCACAGAAGGAAATAAAGCAGGAAGTTTCAGGCTTTAATTTTTTTTTTTTTTTGGAGAGGAATTTTAAATGTAAACATTTGAGGTGTGAGATACATCCCTGACCCCATTGTACAAAGACCTCCACTGCAGTGTAGCCCACCTTGTAATTATACCACTTGTTCTTTACCAACCTCTGAGCCGTTGGAGGCTGAAAGCTTAGCTGTGTTAACCTTTGAATTCTCAGTGTCTCATTTAATAAGCAGCCTTCTCAATATGTGTTTGTGAAATGAATAAATGCACTCACCTTCTTATGGTGATTTCTAGTTTATTATGCATATATATATTATTTCCTTCAAACCTCAGAACAACTCTGTGAAGTGGATGTTATGATCATCTCTGTTTTCCAGACGGGGAAACTGAAGCCAAAACAAATTTGGTAACTTTCTAAAGATCACCTAGAATGGGCACTCAAATGTAACAATTAAAAAAATTTTTGTTTCCCTTTATTCTAGAGAGAGAGAGAAAGTGTGAGCATGTGCTAGCCAGGGGAGAGAGAGATAATCCCAAGCAGGCTCCACACTCAGCACAGAGCCTGATGCAGGGCTTGATCCCACTACCCTGAGATCATGACCTGAGCCAAATTCAAGGATCAGATGCTCAAATCTAGGCGCCCCTCAAGTCTAGACTTTTTGACACCAAAGTCTAAGTTCTTCCCATGTGCCACACTGACTCTAGATTTTTCCCATCAATGTCTTAGTAAACCAGCCAAAAAGGACACAGAGATATAAACATTGCCTTGTGAGGTCAGAACCACACAGGGAACTGCAGCCTACCATCCAGTCCAGTCTCACAGCGGGGGTTTGTAGGAGCATGATCACCTCAGAGCTAGAGATGCAGCTTTTAAAAGATTCCAGAGGACCTTCTAGGAACCTGTTTAATGATTTTTACTCCTCGTTACTGACTGAATAGATTCAGGGTAGTTTTATTTATTTGTAATATTTTATCTTCAAATTCCATCCACTCATTATCTTAGTGAATTCTTGAGTCCTTTTTTAACATATGTTTATTCTTGAGAGAGAGAGAGAGAGAGAGAGAGAGAGAGAGAGAGAGAGGGAGTAGAGGGGCAGAGAGAAAGGGAGACAGAGATTCCCAAGCAGACCCCTCACTGTCAGTGCAAAGCCCGACTTGGGGCTGGAACCTGCAAACCATGAGATCATGACTCAAGCTGAAACCAAAATTGACTGAGCCTCCCAGGCACGCCCCCAAGGTAGTAGCTTTTAAAACTCTAGATACAAGCGCATTTGGGGCCCTGTGTCTGTCCTTAACAGGATGGCGGTGGCAGGAGAGAGGGATTTGGGTCTTCATTGTTTCTCACAAAGAACTAAAGGGTTCTGATTTAGGGAGCACCACGAGGTAGACCCAAGCTGGAGAAACTAAAAGTGGCAGAAATGTTCGGAAAGTTGCCGTATTCAAGACGTGGCAAAATTGTCATGATTAGTGTCTCTGGTTTACAGCGAAGGTAACTGGGGTTTGGTGGTGGGTTTTGGTGCCTCCCTGAGTTGGAGAAACTAGCTTGGGGGTCACATGTGGCCCACCGCCTGTTTTTGTTGAGCCCACAAGCTAAGAATGCTTTTTGGATGTTTAAATTGTTGGAAAAAAAAGATATGACATGTGAAAATTATATGAAATTGACATTTCAGTGTCTGTTAGCACAGCCATGCCTAGTCATTTACATGTTGTTTCGGGTGGCTCATGTGACAGGGACTGCATGTGGCTGACAAAGCTTAAAATCTTTATTGCGTGTGGCTGACAAAGCTTAAAATCTTTATTGCGTGTGGCTGATGACAGAGACCGAATCTCTCCTCAGATTCCCTTCACTGCTGCTGCCACACCCAAGCCAAACCAAACCAGGGGATTGTTGATTGTTTTTCTTTTTGAACTGTTTCCAAGCAGGTTTTCTTTGATTTTTCTCCTGACACAACTGAAGGAGGACAGAAAAATTTTAAGACATTTTGCTAAAAACACAAGGAAAAACAAATGAGAAAAACAAGAAGAAACTTTACCCCCCAAAATCCATTTCCCGCCCCCCACCCCAAGGCTGGCTGATAGACTGGCTTCGCCCACACAGAGCACCTGTGCAGTACAGGGTCCCACCCGGAAATGTTCCTCTGGAAAGCTCTTGGAAGACCTTTTGTTGCTTGCAGGGATCGGCCCAAAGGCCAGGCAGGAGCTGTAAGTAGATTGCTTCCCCAAATGAGCCTGACCAAGCACTCAGCACCTTCACACCTTCCCGTTCCCGGTCCTTCTGCCCTGGCCTCCCATCCCGCACCTCTTGTGCTGCCTGCTGCTCTTCTCTGCTCTGGCCTTCCATCCTGGGCCACGTGCCAGACTCTAAGAGACTTCTCTCCTGCTTCCACCAACAGAAGTTTCTAGCCATGTAACATGTTACCTCCCCCAAAAGGCCACAGAGATGAGCATTTCCTTCTGACTTTCACCTCTGCTTTCTGAGGCAACCTGTCTCCAGTGTAGTGAAGGGGTCCAGGGAGCTCCCCAACCTTCCGACACTAAGGACTGGCACCCCGCTTGCCTTACCCCTCCTCCCTCTCCTGCAAACCAACCTTCCTGAGGATCTAAGGAATTTCCGTTCCTCTCACCCCTCCTCTAAGGAGTCCACTTCTGTCCATCCTGCCATGATTGCTCCAGATTTCTGCCCTTGGTTTCTGTCCTCCTCCTCCAACTCAAGAGTCATTGGTTGTTTGAATTTATAGTTCCTTTCCCTTTATTCAATAGATGTTTCTGCCCTCGCAGCCCAAAGGAAAGGATGTCTGAGAGAATAGTAAAAGAATTCCTGCAGAGTCCACTCCTAGAAAAGCAGGAACCATGGCAGAATTTAATAGATTAAAAGGCGAAGACTGTGTTGGATTATGGGACAATCTAGTGCCTTTTGAACCCCAGTCCTTAGTTTGACCCTGACTGCTACTCTAGTCTTCCTTCACTAGGACTCCACCAGGTTTGAGACACCCCACCTTGTACTGGGCCTTCCACATTGGAGGCCCTGTGGCAACCCAAGTCCCCCTAGCTGCTCCACATGGTGAGTGAATGTCCAGAGTGACTTCATGGGTAAAGGAACCCTTCACACCAACTTCCAGACCTCTCTCAGGGTACAGGGGTCTGTCTAAAGCCAACCAATTGAAGGTAGGGTGCCCGTTATGGAAATCTAGATGGGTTGTACAGAAAGAGAGAAAAGAAAAGAAGGATGGAAAGAAGGGAAGGGAAGAGGAGGGAAGGAGGGAGAGAAGGAAGGAAGGAAGCAAGCAAGCAAGCAGGAGGGGAGGGAGAGAGAACTGGAGGGAACTTTATCAGGTTGAAGTTAGGGCAACCCACACTGTTGATGTCATAATTCTTGAAGCTCTGGTTAGCTCTCTGCTGCTTTTGGCTTTTGCAAACAATGACAAAGTATTTCTTCATAATAAGCATGGAGAGGGATTATATAGTTTGTTATCTTGGCATGGTTCATATTAATCACATGCTGGCTCTAAATCAATTTTCTGTTTTTCACTGTGTGGATAGGTATGCACATGTTATTGGAAAAACGTTTATTTCTCTATTTAGGAACTGGAATGAAACTTCAAAATCTAATTTGCCTCACCATAACAACTATACCAGCCTCAAATAGTCATAGAAGTAAATATCAATTAGGAAAACAATGAAAAATGTGTGTTTCCATGAATATAGTTTCCCTTCTAGTTGAATAAATCCCATGCTGTTAGAACTGTAAAGGGATGTATGTGAGAGTGTGTGCATGCCTGTGTGTGTGTGTGTGTGTGTGTGTGTGTGTGTGTGTGTGTGATTTTTTGCTGTTCATGGATGTAAGGGACTCTTTCTGAAAAATGTGCTCAAGACTCCAGGAGCTCAGCATTTAGTACCAACCTGACATTTTCATTTGGAAGCTTTGGTAGGATGAGTGGTGTTCTTTTCATATTTTCCTCAGTAATTCTGATTTTAAAAACACCAAATACAAGAAAACCCCAAGTCCTAACTTTCTAGTTTCAAGATGTCTAGGAGTGGGGTGTGGGTGTCTTATTTTGTGCATGGCCATTCAAGGCAGTGCTGATGCCATCATTGTGAAGAGTGGCAGTGAACTGTGACATTTTCTTTCTTGTCAAACAGCCACTGCCAGCTAACCTCTGCTGGCACCATGGTCACGTCAAGGGCATCTAGAACTGCTGGTGTCAGAGGCAGATGCCCCTTGCATTGCCACCAACACAGGAGCACAGCAAAATAGACATTTCTTTGCTCTGGACTCTTCCTGTTTTCTTCCTGGGGTGGCACATGCCACTCTCCACCCCCTGCCCCAATTTGGAAAAATAAAGCATTCAGTTGACCATCTACTTACCCACCTCCCACCCTGTATTTCATGTTTATCTCCAGATAACTTCCTGAGATTATTGACCTTTACAAACTCCCTCACCGTTTTCATCACCTACTCTGGAAACTTCTGTAATCCGAATGCCACCTGCCACTCCACTAATAGTGTACGCGGCCTCCATTTTCCTTGAAACCTCTGGAGCACTTGGTAATTCTGACTCGCCTTCTCTCCTGAATCCCTTTTCCCTGTAGGTATTCTAGTCTCCCTTCTACCTCTTGGACTGCATACAATGCTTGTCACTGTCTTCCTTTTTCTTAACTGTGGGTTAGTAGGGTGCCTTCAATAGGGTGACCATGTAAGTTTTCATCCAGACCAAGAATCTTTGAGAATTAAAGGGTGCCCAGTGACCACAGGCACACACTGAGATCATCCCCGGCAAATGGAGATGTCTGGCCAGCCTCTCCTTAAGGCTCAGGGCAGGAGATGAATGAACATAGATCAAGGAGCTTCCACAAACTCAGCTGAGAGTTGCTTAGCTACTTCAGCTTAGAATCTCAAGTTAAAAATTCAGTGTCCCATTGATGAAAGGACCTAGTTACCTGAGAAATAAGATTAGACCAGAAAAGATGGGTGAGGAGAGAGGTCAAGGTGGGGGAAAGGCAGAGATGGTTGAACCGGGTCCTGTGGTACTCTGGGTTCCAATCACAGAGTCTGCTTTCATAGGCGAAGATGAACATGGCTGCTGAAACCTCTTCCAAGCTCTTCTCAGCCCAGGGTTGCTCAAGATCAGTAGCACTGAGTGGCCAGCTGGGTAAGCCGCCATAATGATTTTGCATAAAATATTCCAGGAACTGTTGAAGTCAAAGATGTTGGACATGGAAATAAATAGAGCAACTGCATTGAAAATATAGAGAATGAGAAAGTAGCTGATAGCTTTGATGGCCCCCATGTGAGCCTCCATGCTGGGGTCCTTGAAGCCAGTAGCATTGCTTTCCATGTGTAGGGTGTGTCTCTTGAGAGAGATGATCAGCAGGGTGGCTGCAAAGATGAACATGGTCAGAGGAATGAAGATTCCCAGGTTATAGAGAAGAACCAGGTTGGTCATGTTGGTCTCAGAGAAATACTTCTTCTCAGTGGTGTTGGAGGAGGGAATAGGAACGGAACTATTTACATACACATTGAAGATATCTTTAGAGAAGGGGAAGCTGAAGCATAAGGAGATGAACAGTGACAGCCCCAGAAGCCAAGGCATCAGCTCTCTGATTTTCCTCTTCATCACCGAGAACAAAGGGTGAGCAAAGTTTGCGATTCGAAGACAATAGAAGATGTTGAGCCAGGCGGCCAGCCAGAGGTTGGAATAGTTCAGAAACATGATGATGACTTTGAAGAGTATAAACACTGTGTTCTGGTTATAAATGACCCGGAAGAGTAGACTGTAAGTGTTCTCCAGCATCATCCAGATCTGCAGCAAGAGCCTGGAGAAGCTCAGCATCAACAGGATGCAGTCACTGACAGGGAGCCTTTTGCCTCTGGCCCACTCGGCCCCATGGATGGCTGTGATGAAGCCATTCCCAATGATGCCAGTCACGCACTCTACTCCGGAGACCACCAAGGTGAGGACGATTTTAAACCTGGATGTGTCTCTATCCATGGCATCTGTGTTCATTGTCGCCCTTCTCTTTGGCCCTCACCTCCAGGTTTCCACACCGAGGTCCGATACCTGCTCTGCAATCTTCTAATCCTCGCTCAATGTTGTTATATTTTTTTCCCCCAGTTAATGGTTATTTCCAGTTTTTCTTCATTTGTTTGTCACATGACTACAGGTCAGAGGCTTGAAAGGCAAATGATGGAAGGATCTTGTTACTGGCTGTCTCTGTTTTTCATAAAGACCCATTTGCCTCGGGCTTGCAGGAGCTCACTGGAACAAATGGGAGACAGGTTCCTATCGTGGCATCTTTCTCCCTTACTTACTTTAAGCCCATATACACCAGACAGGCAAGAGTCCCACGTTAGGAATCTTATTGTCCCCATGCTTTTGTGCTCATTTCATAAGACCTGTTACCTGCCAAATTGTAAAAACATAACAGCTCCTTTGATCTGCCTTCTGCTTCTTTTCACTTCTGTTATTTGCAGACACATTTTTATCCTATGGTTAGCATGTTCATGAATAAGAAGTTCCCATCAGTTCATATGCGAACGTTTTTACTTAGACTCAAGTTTCCTCCAGAAACGTCAGCTATTATAATGTCCTCAGACACAGAAGAGCCAAAATTTGATGCCATTTGGGTTAGAGACAAGAAAAACTGCCTTGTGACAGTTTCATTGTTTGCGTATATGTCACTGATTATATTTCACTGCGATGCACCTCACTGTTTGAGCTCTGAATCAGGTTAGAATTAGCATGGCCAAGCGGCAGGGTGTTTTGAACACAGTGCCGAAGTTGGGAAATTTACCAGACACTGTAACTTGAAACTTAATTCCCTGCTTCTTCACCCTGACTGTGAAATGGAATGAACTCTGGCACTTTAGAGTCATGCGTAGATGCCCTGGCCTCTTTTCTATCTAGTTAAGTCAGAAACTGAGCTAGGGCCCAGGCATGTTGTATTTTTAAGAAGTTAAAAGTTCATATTGCTCAGAGCCAGACTGAGAACTTGGGCCAAATCTGGCCTGTCATGGAGTTTTATCCAGTACAGCCTAATATTGGACGGCATCAGTCCTACTGCCAGTGCTTACTCCTTTCTGTTGTTCAACGTTCAAATTTGGGAGGTTGCATATATGCACAAAAAATCTGTCTACCCTTGAAAAATTAGAAGATTGGGGAACATTGGGGCTGCATGGTAAATTGGTTGAGGAGGAATAGTGGCTGCATATTTAAAACAAGGTATATATGCACTTTTTAGTTTGTCACAGTATTCACCAACTCCTAGCATCTTCTTGACTCTGAGGCTTTGTGCCAGTGTGATGGCCCTGTTACAATTTTTATAATAGAAATGGAGAAATGATGAAAGTGGGTTTCCCCATCTCCAAATTGATTTTATCTCAAATTAAACTCAGAAATTTATTTTTATTATAAAATTGCCTTTAAATCATGGTTGTATAAACATAGTACCAGAAAAAAACAACATATTGCAAAATTAGGAAAACATTGTTTACAGAAATTAAAATTCATGTTGAAACAAAGACTTGTACAAGAATGCTCATAGCAGTTTTACTCATAACAGCCAGAAACAGGAAACAACAAGATTTCTTGATAGGCACCTGGGTGGCTCAGTCGGTTGAGTCTCCAACTTTTGATTTCGGCTCAGGTCATGATCCCAGAGTCATGGGATCAAGCTCTGCATTGGGCTCCACACTGAGAGTGGAGTCAGCTTAATATTCTCTCTCTCTCCCTCTGCCCCTCTCCCCTGCTTGTGTGTGCTCTCTCTAAAAAAAAAAAAAGTAAAAAAAAAAAAAGATTCCTTGATAAGTTCTGCATATCTGGTGAGTCAGTAACTTCTGTTACTTCTACTAATAGAGAGTAGTTTTTATCATCAGCTTTTGTGAATTCCAATGCACCAAACTCATCTTTTTCTGTATTTTGTTCCAACTTATATCAGTTTGTGATAAATAATATCTCCCTAAATTTCTTGCACACGATTGTTTTCTACTGTTCTAGTACCATCTTCTGTTGGAATTTATTCACATTTTTCTCTGATCTTAATAGGCGAGAGCAGTGGGGGCTGGTGAGCAGGTGCCATATTAATAGGGATGTGGGGCCAATTTGGTTTTTATTCTGAGATCTTTCTCGTTCAGGGAGCTAGAATGGACTCTCCTCTGGAGGAGGTCCATGGGGGAGCCAAAGACCAAAGGTTTCATATTCTTGGCTATTGGGTTCAAAAGCTTTGGTGCAGGTGTCAGATAGATCAGATTTGGAAGACTATGTGATTGGGGGAGCCGTTTTCTCCACTTCTGTCTCAAGCGCCACCGTGCAGATTAGAAGATGCTTCCCCAGTTGGGGAGGCATGAGAAGTGCAGGCAAGAGTTGGAGGAGATGAGCATCTCCATGAAAGGGACCCTGTATCCTGCCCACTGCTCATGGCTGCGGGGGGTGGCAAGGCCAAAGCGGGGCTGCGGGACTGCTCCAGAGTCTCCCCAGGCACGCTTGAGAGAGCCACTAAACCTTGTGTTCGCACAAAGGGTTTAGAAATTTGCTGAGGGAGTTAATGGATTCCCAAGGGGTCTCATGGTCTTATCCAGCAGGCTTTGCAAGCTTTGTTTCAGATGAAGCCAATGCAAAGAGAGGAATGGCCATGGAAGAGGCTCCCCACTCCCCACCTCCCTCCAAGTTTGTTTGATCCCCACGGAACATAGGTGTCACCTCCTAGAAGACAGGAAGGAGAAATCCTGAGAAAATCTTATGATCATAGTGTTTAAACCTGTGTGACTGAGAAAACACAAGTATAATTCATTGATAAGGCGATGTCAACTCACTGAGCAGAATAAATGTGACCAAGATTCTTTCCTTCAATCACAGTGCCCAACTCCATGCTGCTGACTCTCCCTTTCCCATCCCACGGTGACATCTTAGGCATATTTCATCTTTTCTAGTCTTTTTTGGTTATTAATATTCGATCCAGTTTAGTTTCATGCTTGGTTTAAACCTTACCATCTCCCTTCCTCCTACCCCCCAGCACAGTTTGAGCTGAGACCGCATCTGCTTGGATTGGAGGGGCACTGGGTGGGTCTGGGACACCTGTCTCTCCCTCTTCCTCCAGGGTGCTGCTGTCTGAGAGGGGACGGGTGATGGTCTCTGTATTTTACTGGCTACTGTGGTAAATTCATCCCTTTGTGCTTGCTGCTGCTCCCCTGACATCATTTGGCCGCCCATGCCTCTGGGGGCCAGCCATCATGTTCCGGCTGTCTCATGAGGAGCAGCTTGCTCCACATCTGTCTTCTCAGCCTTGTCTATGCACCAGAATTGCCTGAATTAGCACTGCGGGGCTTTAAAGAAACACCCATACCCATGTCCCATCCTCAAAGATTCTGAGTCATTGTTCTGGAGAAAAGCTAAGCGTTGACATTTCCAAAGCAGGGAGCATTGAGAACTACTACAGGCAAGGGGTACTTAACTGGCATGGTTTATGGCGTGGGCATCCATATGGAAGAGACTGAATGACTTCTTGGACAAGACTGAGGACATGTTCTTCCATCGGATAGAGGGAAATCAGATCCAGAGGTTCAATTACAGAGAAGAGTTATATATTTTGCAAAACTGAGTCTTGCCTTGTGAAGGTCACTTCTACTGTATAGTGTTAGAAAAGCAAATATTTCTCACATCTCTGTGAAAAGGAAGAAGTAGAATATAGATGCAGAGAGTCCTATGTTCCACTTTGTAAACTGGAGGCCACTCTTGTGTGCTTATGTGACAAAGGATGTAATTGAAGACAACAGCCTACATGCTGTGGTGAAACAAACCACTGTAAGAAAAAAGACCAGGGATGTGGGAAAGGTGTGTGATTAAATCCTAATGAGCTGCAGGGAGAACTGAAAAGCCAGGAAGGTTTGTTTTGATTTTTAATACAATCAGCAGTTATATATTTAAGTGAAAAATCTGCCTGGGACATCAAATTCTTCGCAGATAGCAAGTTGTAAAGGAGTGTCTATTGAATGGGGTAGAAATTGTATGTCTCGAGAAGATGTAAACACATACAAATAGAAGTGTAACCAGAAATAATGTTGCTCAATGTACTAGAAATATGGCTAGGAAATTAAAGGAAAAATTGTGTGAAAAAAGTTTTAAACATTGTGACATTTGCTTTTGCAGCTGATGAGGGGACATATTTAGTAATATTTAGATGTAATAATTAGCTCTATTTACTCACCGTGGGTTTGAGAATTTTTATAGGACTGAAAATATTTTAGACAGTATGCCCATGACAGGCACAACACTAGGAAGTAATTAAGAAATTCATTTCTGTAACAGAGGAAACTTTCAAACAATTTAATGTAGATGATGTTCCTGGGATGGATGGTGCTAATATTGGACTTGCGGTAACACTTAAGTTCCATGTGGCAAGTTATGCAAGGACACAGGCTTTACCTCTACTCATTTGCATTACTCAGCAGGAATTGCTTTCTGCCAGAAGTTAAAAATGGAACCCATCACGGACCCGAGCTCACCACCTGTAGGCTGGATCTCCCCCTGGGGTTTGGGCCACAGAGCATCGCAGGCACCATTGAATGAATTGGACACATAATTGGACAGCGGTCTGGTCACTGCATGTAGGTTGGGAGGCTCAGTCACCACTGAAGCTAAAGAGATGTGTTGAACTGTTGAAATGAACTCATTCCTCACCACGAAGGAAAATAAATCTTTGCTTATGCTAAGCAACAAAGATTGTTATCACAGAATTGGTCTTTTGGGTTGGCAAACACTTTGAATGCCCTGCAAAGGCATCCATTAGAGTTATGAAACATTATGGAGACAGTGATCTGGCAGAGCATTATTTGGTCCTCTTTTCTGGGCTAGAATTAGTTCTAGGTCTGTAACCGATGGTCAGGACCCCATGATGGAAATTCTGTGATGCCGAAAGCTGACTTTGCAAAGTGGCTTGTTGATTTCGGCGCTGTGAAGAGGACCACCCCCTGCTCAGTGCTCCTTTATCTCTTCATACATACTTGCAGTGTGAAAGGTGATCCACAGTGTGACACAGGACTGGACATCTAGCAAGTGACACCAGAGCCCCAAACGTCTGCAAATATCTGAACAGTTGTGCGAAGATTGTTAAAACTCTTTGAAAATGCCTATGTTTGTGAACCGCTCTTCTCAATTACTGAAATAAAACTAAGGAGCACTCCTAGTCAAGGCTACCAGTCAAGGCTGAATTCCGTGCTTACGTGGAACTTGGTATAAGATTTAAACAATGATGTGCTAAAGGAAAATGTCGCAGATTTCTGGTTTCAAAACAAAAGTTAACAAATTGTGAAAGAAAATGTTAACAGTGAAATATTTCTATTTTATGTTTTTTTTCCAGTTTTGAATTTAAGTTACCATTGTCAATATCATGTGTATACATTATGTGATATGGTTGTAATCCTAGTTCAGAAAAATAAACTTCGATTTTGCTCCTGGCCCTTGGTTTGTTTTTCTTACCTCTTCCGTGTTCGCCCATAGACCTTTATGACCCTGTAGTTGTCAGGGTCATACTCATCTTCAGCGAGTGTCTTGTGCGGGCAGTTATGTGATAGTTGTAGAGCTTAGCTGACAGTATTCACTCTCGGTAAGGTGGAGCCTGGGAATCCTTCTTGGAAAATCTGGCAATTACTTAATTTGTCCACTAGTGGGCGGGCATACTCTTTCTTTCTAAATAGGAGCTTCTGGAAAACCTTTGAAACCTTTTTCGATTTTAGGCATTTGGCTAAGAGTTTTACCTACCCACTTTTAGCGAGAGCTCTGAATCTTTATACTCATGGTCAGAGTTATGGTCATGGTCAGACAGCTTTCATGAGGACACTCATTGTCTCTTAATAAAGCATATTTTTGTTAATATTTATTTTTAAAGATAAATTGCAAATAAAAACTATATCCCTTAAAAAGATTAACTTCAGTTGACTACAGAGCCTGTTTCTAAAGACTCTGGAATATCAGAATACTAGCACTGCAGGTGACCTGAGACTGGTGTTGGGGATGAGCACTGAGGCCGTATACTGGCAAGAGAGTTGCCTGGGGCCACTCTCCTGTTGAGGTCACTACTGGAATATCTGGTAATGGTCTTGGGTGGTCCCTTTAAACTTCCCTCTGGATTTCTATTAACTTCTCTGCAGACTCTGTCTTTACTAATGGGTAGTTACTTGCCTTATTAGGCTCTTCTTATCCAATCCAGGAAATGTTTATGAAAGCTCACTTCAACACAGTGCTCAACAACTTTGTTATTTTATTTTATTTTATTTTATTTTATTTTATTATTTTGCCCTAAATTAAATGAGTTCCTGCCCTTTGATGGTATAGATACACACAACGACCATAGTTTCTAAGGGAAACTGGAAGCTCATTTATTCATTCAACATATACATAAGTGCCTACTCTGTCCCAGGCAGTGGAGATAAATAGTAAACAGATAAGTTCCTGTCTTCATGAATCTTTCAGTTTAGTTTGGGGAGTGGGAGAGATGGAGGATAGTGAGAGACTTTGGGAATTTGTGAAGGGCAAATATTAACAAGTAAACAGATCATATAATTTTAGATGATAACTGCCATAAAAAAGAATTGATTTTCAACAAGGATGCCAAGACTATTTAGTGGGGGGAGAATAGTCTTTTAAAAAACTAACACCTACAGCTGAATAACGCCATGCAAAAGAATGAAGTTATACTTCTACCTCGCACCATATTAAAAATTAACTCAAAACGGATCAAAGACTGAAATGTAAGAACTGAAACTATTAAATTCTTAGAAGAAAACAGAGGTATAGGGGCGCCTGAGTGGCTCAGTCGGTTAAGCATACGACTTTGGCTCAGGTCATGATCTCACAGTTCGTGGATTCAAGCCCCATGTTGGGGTCTGGGCTGACAACTCAGAACCTGGAGCCTGCTTCAGATTCTGTGTCTCCCTCTCTCTGCCCCTCTCCTACTTGCACTCTGTCTCTCAAAAATGAATAAACATTAAGAAAAAACAGAGGTATAAATCTTTATGCCCTTGGGTTATGCACGGCCTCCCTAGATATGAAACTTAAAGCATAAGCAATGAAAAAATAGAGAAATTAGACATTATCAAAATTAAAAAACTTTTGTGCTTCAGTGTTTACTGTCAAGAAAGCAAAAAGATAACTCATGTAACCAGGAGAAAATACTTTCAAATTCTATATCTGATAAGAGTTTAGTACCCAGAGTATATAAAGAACTCTTACAACTCAACAATAAAAAGACAACCCAATTTAAAAAGTGGGCAAAGGATTTGAACAGACATTTTTCCAAATAAGATATACAAATGGCCAATAAGCCAATGAAAAAAGCACTCAGCACTATTAGTCATTAGGGAAATGCAAATCAAACTACAATGAGATATCACATTATACCTACTAGGATGGCAAAAATAAGACAAGTATAAGTGTTGACAAGGATGTGGAGAAATTGGAACCCTTTTACATTTGAACGTAAAATGTTGTAGCCACTGTGGAAAACAGTTTAGCAGTTCCTCAAAAAGTTAAACAGAGGTACTATATGATCCAACAATTCCACTACGAGGTAGGATGCAACAATTGAAAACATATGTCCATGCAAAAACTCAAACATGAATGCTCATAGCACCATTATTCATGATAGCCAGAAAAAGAAAGCACCCATGTGTTTGATAAACAGATGAAAATGTTGTATATCCTTTCAATGGAATATTATTCAGCCACAAAAAGGAATGAAATACTGATGATATACCACAAAAGAGATAAACCTTGAAAATATTTATGCTAAGTGAAAGAAGCCAGACAAAAAAGGACACATATTGTGTGATTCCATTTACATGAAGTGTCAAGGACAGGCCAAATCATACAGATAGAAAATAAATAGATTTGCAGTTGATAGGAACTAGAGGGGAGAAATTGGGAATAACCATGAAGGAAATAGGATTTCTTTTTGGGGTGATGAAGGTGTTCTAGAATCAGATAGTGGTGATTGTTGCATAAATCTTGCAAATATGCTAAGACCCACTGAATTATATACTTAAAAGGGTGAATTTTTATGGCACAGGATTACATCACGATAAAAGAAAAGTACAATGATCAGACAGAGAAAGTGGGCAAAGGGCAGTGGTAGATTATTTAAACACTGTGATGAGGGAGACTTTCAACAGGAAGGCAGCATTTGAGCAGAGTATTTGAAGTAATGAATGAATGAATGAAGCTCACAAACCCCACTGTACTCTGTCCTCTCTTCTTTTGTTTGTACGTGTCCTTTCTCTGATACTTACATTATTAGAGCACGTCTCCACTCCAGTGCCTTACATTTGTGTGAAAGACACATTCAGAAAACGAAAATCATTATTCGATGAAAACGCTTGCCTACAATGCTTCCCTGCAGAATTAACAGGGAAATCTCTAAGTCCTAACAAAGCCTTGAACATCTTATGGAAGGTGTGTAACAGGACGTTAAATGAGGGTTTCAAAGTGTTGGCTAAGCCCCCCACGTGGGATACAGTTGGTAATAAGTGACCACATAATCTAGAGACAGAATCCTTAATTCATCTTCTGCCTCCAACTTATGTAAGAGAGGATCCTTCAAAGGGAATTTGCATAAGAGGAGATCATGCAACTTTCCTGTCTGACTCCCTAGAATGCTGTCCTCCCCTCCCCCCCACAAAGACAAGGGAGGGTGTGTAGAGTCAAGATCCTTGGCAGAAAGGGAGACCAGCATCTTACTCACCGTCTTCCCTTGTTGCTGTCAGAGCAGGCAGCAAGAACGTTCTTCAAAGAGGTTCACCTGGATTTCCTGCAGCTGAACTTCTAAACCTCGGTGCTATTGATATTTTGGGTGTATAAATCTTTGCCCTGGAATGTAGACATGTTCAGTGGCCTCCCTGGCCTCCACCCACTAGATGCCAGTAGCATCTCTCCACCTCCCACAATTGTGACAACCAAAATATATCTCCAGACGTGGCTAAATGTCCCCTGGGTGGGGGGCAAAATTACCCCTGGTTGAGAACCATTGCCCAGTCGTAGAGGGCAGTGGCAATCTGGAGATTGATGCTTGACTCTTGCTTGGTGAAACGAGAAGGGAAGAGGCTGTCTACTGTTGCCACGAGTGGCGCAGCACAGAGAACAGGTGGGCGGTGTAGGGGCTGCCTGACTGCCGGTGTTTGGTGCAGCAAAGAAGGGTAATGCTTTCCCTTCAGGCACCCACTGTCGAAGTGAGTCAGGCTCAAGCTGTTCTGAAAGGACCCTCTTGAAGGTGAGGGAGGTGCTGTCTGTTGGAGAGGAAAGAGGTTACAAGAGGCCAACAAGTTCATTGCTTGCTTTAGATTAGGGTTTTTAACCTTGACACTACTGACATTTTGGACTTGATACTTCTCTGTTGTAGGAGCCTGTCCTGTGCATTGTAGGATAGTTGGCGTCTCGGGCCTCCATCTGCTAGATGCTATTGGCATTCCCCCCAGTCGTGATGATCCAAAATATCTCCAGACATGATCAAATCTCCCCTGGGGGGGAGTGGATATAAAAAAATTGACCCTCGTTGAGAAGTACTGCTTTTGGGAAAGGTACATGCCAAGAATCTCTCTGTGGAGGTCTGGAAACCCCACAAAGAGTCCCACAAGTCAGCTACTTCCTATCGCTACTGTAATAGATTACCAGAAAGTTAGTGATTTAAATCAGCGCATTTCTGATCCCATAGTTCTGGAAGTCAGAAGTCCAACCTGGGTCCTACTGGGCTAACATCAGGGTGTTGGCAGGCCTGCATTCCTTCTGGGATCTCTGGTGGAGAATTCCTTTCCTTGGCAGCTTTTCAGTGCAGCCCTGCCTCCTGGTGCCCCACTCCCGGCCAGTAATGGCCTCATGCTGACCTCCATCCACTTCCGTCATCACATCTTCTCTGACTCTGACCCTCCTGCCTCCCTCTGATAAAAGACCCTTGTGATTTCATTGGGCCCGTCTGGACAGCCCAGGTTCATCTTCCCATCTGGAGGTTCTACACATCATCACATCTGTCAAGTTCCTTTTAGTGTGGAAGGTAACATGCCCACAGGTTTCACAGATTAGGAGGTGGACATCGTTGGGGAGGGCATTCTGTCCACAGTCAGCATGTGGGCTCCTGCTAGCCAGAGGACACTGAGCAGCCAGATGCACCACCACTAGTTAAGTAATACCTCGTGCTTTCTACTTCCTTCTCCCTCTGCCTCCTCCCAGTAACTGGAAGCAGCTGAGCAAGTGGAAAAAGAGGGTGAGAAAAAGAGATCTCACTCTCCCCTCCCCATCGCTGGAACCCAGTGTGGAGGTGTGCTTAGGCCTAACTGGGGAGAGACCTTGAAATTATTTGGGAGATAATGGTTTTGATTACAGTGGGACTGAACTTTTTTTTTTTTTTAGTTTATTTTGAGAGTGGGAGAGGGGCAGAGAGAGAAAGGCAAGAGAGAGAATCCCAAGCTGGCTCTGTACTTGTCAGCACAGGCCCAACCCACAAACCAGTGAGTTCCTGACCTGAGTTGAAATCAAGAGTCAGACACTCAACTGACTGAGCCACGCAGGTACCCCTGAACTTTTTTTTTTTTAATGGAAAATTTTGCTTCCCACTTGTCTGGAAAGGCACAGGCTCTATCAGGAAGATTACTCATGGTTAGCAAGGAGGCTGTTAAACACTAACCTGAAGGCAGTGATGGGGAAAGAATGTCATTGCTCATGGTCCCTCATAAAATCCAGTAAATTGAATAAACCCAGTGCAAGAGGGTTTTGGTGGAGAGAGGATTTCAGAATTCTATCGCGTCACCCCACAACTGGGAAGACTTTCTTCTCAGAGAGAGAGAGGTGGCGGAGTATTGAGTGTGTCTGCTTCCAGCTGCAGAGATACGTAGGGGCATCGAGAAGCCCATGATTCTCCTAGGAATGCTGGATGGTCTTGCTCTTGCCTAGAAATTTGGGGAGAGAAGTAGAGAAAGGAGAGAAGAGTGGGAAAAAGGTAGACAGACCTGGGCTGATAACTACCAACATTCACGTGGGGAAGAGCAAGCAGACAGTGTTTCAAATCTGTGCTGGCAGGAGGAGCTGGGGCATATGGCCACCGCATGGAGAGGGGTGCAGCTTCGGCACCGTGGCTCTGAGTCAGACTTGAAAACACTTCCCGACGTGTCAGCGTATGGCCTGCCTGAACCCTAAAACTATAACTGGAAAACTTTCATGGGTTTCTTGGGGACACCAATTAGATAATCCAAACCCACATTTCTTCCGTCATGGCTGGATGAGCCTGCCTCCTTCTCTCCCGGCACATGGCAACACAGCAGAACAGGCCACACTCACAAAGATTAAAAATGGCGAATGGCAATCAGTAGGGTAAAACCAAAATTACCCCTAGTTTTGTATTGTACGTGGTATATTTGTATATAATTTTAATGACCATTTAAAGAATATCAACATGACAAATATACTCTATCAACATTTTTTTCCACAAAGAGAGATACGGTGATTTGGGGTGAGGAAAAGTTTGGAAAGGAGGGGTAGATTATGGAGCACTGAAAATGGATGTGTGTTTTGGGCAGGAAGAGAGCCATCGATGTGTTGGAGTGGAGTGGACTAGTCAAGGTAGAGTGGGGCAGACGATGAAGGTACTTTGTGCTTTCCACGCCAGTACAGGATTCGGGGGAGCTACAGAAAGAACCCACTCCTGAATCAGTGGAGCGTCCAGACAGAAGACTCCAGACTGACCTGGGGACAGGTGGGGGCAGGGAGGGACCCTAAACTGACTTCATCTTTCTCTAGATTCTAAGTAGGAATGAGATTTTTAAAATTTTTTTATTTTTTTGATGTTTATTTATTTTTGAGAGAGAGAGAGAGATAGAGAGTGAGTGGGTGAGGGGCAGAGAGAAAGGGAGACACAGAATCTGAAGCAGGCTCCAGGCTCTGAGCTGTCAGCACAGAGCCCAATGCGGGGCTCGAACTCACAAGCCGTGAGATTATGACCCGAGCTGAAGTCGAACGCTAAACCGACTGAGCCACCCAGGTGCCCCAGGAATGAGCTTTTAAAATGCTACCGCAGGTGCACAGCACATATTGGAAGTAAGGTGTTGTTTTGGTGCTTACCTCTGTGGCTGCACACGGTCTTCATCCCCAAAGTCTTACCCACGATCGTCCGGCAACAAAATGACCCAGGATTTCGTTTTATTTTTCCGTAGGTAAGTGGGTAGAAGTATTCAAGTGAAGCTAGGTTCTGTCTCTCTCCGTTTATTTGCAGCGATCTACCTGGGGACAAGTGCTCTTTACTTTTATGTTGAATGCAGTAAAGTCTCATTTTCTAAATTAAGGAGCTTGTACCCAGCCACATGTTAGGTTGTCTGTAAGTAATTTGTTGAAGGAAGGAGACAGGGAAGGGAGGTGGAAAGGTAGGAGGAAGGCAAATAGGAAGGGAGGGAGGAAGAAGGAAAAAGGCGGGGGAGAGAAAGAAGGAAGGAGGGAGGGATGGGAGGAGGGAGAGAGGGGTGGACAGAAGGACAGAAGGAGGGAGGAAATGAAGACTTGCCTCTGTGTGTGTGTGCTTGTGTGTTCTGTCATCTGGATTTGCTTCCCAAAGTGGTGCAGGAGATCATGGAGAAAGTTAGCTCTGTGAGGAGCGCTCCAAGCCTTTGGGTTGTAACAGAAAAACCAGGGAGGCTATTTCAGTGCCAGATCTGTAAGGTGTGCGGTGGGAGGGACTGAGCTGTTCTTATTCTGGGAGTGAGTCTGAGAAATGCTGCCGTGACTTGTGAGTTCATGGACCCTAGGAATGTGGATCTTCCCCAAGAGCTGCCAAGTCACCTGTTTCTGGGGGCACAAATACAGTAAAACCCAAGGATTGTGCTTTCTTCATTTACAGCCCTGCCTTAAGGTCGTTTTCTTTCTTTTTCTTTTCTTTTACTTTATTTTATTTCATTGTTTTTACTTTTGAGAGAGAGGAGGGGCAGAGGGAGAGAGATTCTCAAGCAGGCTCCATGCTTAGCTCGGAGCCTGACATGGGGCTCCATCTCACAACCGTGTGAGATTGTGACCTGAGCTGAAATCAAGAGTCGGACACTTAACTGACTGAGCCACCCAGGTGCCCCTCTTTTTTTTTTTTTTTTCAGGCCTCTTTCTTTATTCTCCCCCTGGAAACTTATTCTCCATCTGTGTGCTGGGCATTATTAGCCTTGTACTCTACACTGCGTTTTATTTGAGGGGGTGGTTGTCTGTATCCTGCGATCCCTGAAGAGATTAGTTTGCTCTCATTTCACAGATGCCTTTGGTTCTGTACTGCAATTTTCAAATGTGGCTGTTCTAAAGTGGCTGGACTTGGACGGGTGTAAATAAGAGACATCACAAATATTACATGTAAAGAATCTAGGTGTAGAGTGGGCATTGATCAATATTTGTGGATTTTGAAAACACTCAAATGCTTTTTCTTTACTATTTGCCTTTCTTTGTCCTTAATGCTGTCTTTATTTGTTCTTCAACCGAGACCCCAAGTCTTTGGTCTCCATGATCAAGAGAGACATTTTCTAATTTGACAAACATAAGCCACCATGTTTCTGAGGAGGGGTGGCATAATCTGGGCAATCCCTAGAGAATGCAGAGCCACCCTCTCCGTGTGACTGGTGGTCAGGTAAAGAGTCTAAGTTGGAGTGCTGGGAAGCTGATAGGAAAACATGTACATTTCTCCCCCCTTTCCTTCTTCTTCATATATTCTGAGAAAGAGGAAGTGTTTTAGTTCAGCAGAAAATGGGAAATCGAGGAGATCCTGGAGCTGAGACAGGAATGCTCCACAAATGTGGCAATACATTCCCTGTGTTGCCCGCC
This sequence comes from Paguma larvata, assembly GCA_030068075.1. NCBI lineage: Eukaryota > Metazoa > Chordata > Mammalia > Carnivora > Viverridae > Paguma > Paguma larvata. The sequence goes on along the minus strand of CM057834.1, from coordinate 91,850,030 downwards.
TCCTTACACTCAGATGGGGCTCTATGGTCAGCTCTGGCCAGTGGGCTGTGAGTGGGAGGGGATGTGTGATACCCTCCCCACCACAGACAACTCCACATGCTCCGTTCTCCTGCTGAGGTGACCCCAGGTCCTCTTTTCAGATGGTGATGCATTAGCTCTAAGCAGCCTGGATCCCTGAGATGCTGTGTGGAGAACAGCTACTCTTGGAATGCTTGGGCCTGTAGAGGGTTTTGAACGAGCAAGGAATAAATGTGTGTTTTTTTAAGCCATTGAAACTTAAAAAATTTTTTCGGGGAAAATGAATTTAAATGGATACCTTAAATAGTATACTTTTTAGTTTAAAAACATTTACCAGCACTTTGTAATTTATAGAGCATATTTTCATAGATATTATTTCCTTGAAAGCTCACCATGCTCCTAAGGTAATTTTCCTTTCTTTTGAGTCTTATTTTAACTTAATTTCAGGCTTCTAGAAAAAGTTGCAAGAAGACCACAAAGGATTCCCGCACACGCTTCCCCCAGATTGCCCAAATATTGCCATTGCACTGCACTGCTTGGTTCTTTTTTCTCTCTCTCAATATATATATACATACGTATTACTGTTTTCTGAACAGTTTGAGAGCAAGCTGCAGATAGGATGCCCCTTCATCCCTAAGTATTTTAGCGTGTCCCCTAAAAACAAAGACGTTAGGGTCCTGTGTTCTGCCGCATAGCTTAGCTAACTCTAGACCCATACAGACAACCTTTGTGGCACTGCTAAGCACGGAAGGTTTGATATACCAGAAGTGGAAGCAGCAGAACAGAGGCCACACAGCCCTTTTGAGGAAACCAGCTCAGAATTTGGGAGATTAGAATCTTAAAGGAAACAGGTTTTTGATTCTTCAGTCGATATTTTATGATATGATTGAAATGATATTTAGGAGCCAGATACAGGTTGATGGGAAGGGAATTACCGCATTCAGACGTGTAGAGAGAAGGGCTTTCAGGAAAATCTGTTTCCTAAGCAAGATAAACCTGGACTCCTATTTCTTCTTTGCACCCACAGTGGGTATTACTATCACACTCTATCACCACGTGGTTTCAGTAAAACCACTTCTGTTTCACTCCAGGCCTAAAAATGTATCCAGGCCACTGACAAGGATGACATTGAGAAGGATGTAATTAATAAAAGTGTAGGGGCGTCTCTTTGGGCTAGTGGTTGAAAACAACACTCACTGAACTAAAGAAAGGAATGCTGTCCAAGACATCCAGAGTCAGCTGAGGGTCAGATACCCGGGAATGCACTGCCCAGCCTCCTGTCTTGGCAGTGACACAGACTTATCAGTCCCAATTTCCAGAGCTGCATCCTTTTCACTCCTCCTTCCAAATCCACCTCCACTCAGGGTTTCAATCTGTGCCTGGTTCTGGTTTGAATGAGCCACTGACGTATTTGTAGCCATCCAGGATCTGGAGCGCAGATGCAAATGGTAGTTTTCTCTGGTAAAGTGTTGGGGCAATCGGATCCTTTTCTGATTTGCGTTCCCGAGTCCTGCAGGTTCTCAGGAAATCGCATCTTCCAGGCAGTCTGGTGGGGGTTATTTTTAATCTCAGCTATAAATGCCAGTCCATAATAGTTCTTAAAACTGAAAGAGCTTTCACTTACAAGGCAGAGGACAGTTAGAGACAGAGTCATTAATTTAGCAAAAATCTGGGACGGAAAAGGGGCTACGGAGAAGGGACTCTAGGGGTAGAGAGGGATTGGGGTTCAGAAGTGAGATAGAGGACGGGAACAAATTTGGAAGACACTAGCTTTTTGGGGACTTCTTGGGGCTTGTTCAGAGAGAGCATGCAAGGAGAGAGAGAAAAGAACATGTTGGATCTACTTGGGCATGTTAAACACACTGCTCTTCTCTCCAAGTCAGTCATTAGAATTCATCCCTGTTTCTGACATAAATGGTGACTCCTGAGGGTCTATCTCATGTATTCCCACCACTTCTAAATATCTTGTCTTTTGCTGGTCCTGGGCCCTGCCTGGAGATAATTTTATTCCAAATTCCAGTCCAGGGTTCGAATTGGTTTATGTGCAGGTGTATGCCTGTGAGGATATTTCAGAATCCCAGGTGAGCTCCCACATAAAGTGGGAATGAATTTTAAAATTTGCAAATCGAGTGCGTGAAGAGAAACTTACATTTTAAAAGTAATTAGTTTAATATCTGCATAGCCCTCCCTTCCCCCAATCCACCTGGTGGCTGAAAACACAATTCTGGATAAACGCACTCACTTCATGTTACACTCAGCCCACTCAAAATTCTTCTTTCCTGCTTTGAGCCTGGCGCTGCTTAAAGATGGAAGGATGGTGGTTTGGGCTGGTCTCCAAGCCAAGTGTCCAGTCACCAGCTGTGTCTTTCTCATCTACAGAGTCACTGCCTGCAACCCCCTGTCCTCACACTGTGACACCTATGTTCAGTTTGGCACCTTTACTTTTCACTCAGCCTGCCCCTTCTCTTGCTCACTCTCCTGGTGCTAGCAGCTCCATCTTTGCATTCAGCTATGTTTGTTGTACAGAATCCCACTACTCGAAGGGCAGAATAGCTGTCTCCATGGTGATACAGGCAAAAGTCTTCCCAGGGAATCGGCCGCCATGTCTTTTTATCTACTTGGCAGGCAAGTTAGAGTTGGCTGGGATGGGCTAAATCCTGCTTTTATCTTTTCTGTCTTTGTTCTTATGCTCTTAAGAGAAAATTCCCAAGATGATTGTGAGGACATGCACACAGCTGTGTGGATTGCATGTGGAGAGGGCCCATATAGATGTTTTCTTTTATTTTAGTATCCTGACCACTCAGTTTATTGATGAAAATCTCTCATTTCTAGCTGAATAATCAGATTTCACCAATTTAAACTTTCTGGAAATTTTCTATGAATTCAGTAAGAAAGGAGAATTGCTGCCATTTGTTTAATCAGTTTGAGGACTTGATAAACTTTCAAAGAGGTTAGTCACATAATGAAATTAACGGGTCTGTTAACAGGTGAGAAAAACACATTGGCATAAAACAAAAATAAGATAAGCCTGTTTTCAATAGAGTTAATGTTCTAGTTCAGAAACTTCCTTCGAAATTTCCTGTAGAGGGGTGCCTGGGTGGCACAGTTGGTTAAGCATCCGACTCTTGGTTTTGGCTCAGGTCACCATCTCATGTGGCTTTGAGCCCCATATCAGGCTCTGAGCTGATGGCATAGAGTCTGCTTGGGATTCTGTCTCTCCTACTTTCTGCCCCTCCCCTAATTGTGTGTGTGTGTGTGTGTGTGTGTGTGTGTGTGTGTGTGTTTCCTTTCTCTCAAAATGAATAAATAACTTAAAAAAATTTTTCTGTAGAAAACTAGTTTAGGGGATTTTTATGACCCCAAATTAAATATTGGACAATTCAAAATTGTCCATGATAAAACATTGTCATGAACTTGACGATGACTGAACTTCTGAAATAGGCTTAGAGGTTCTTGGGCAATAAAAAGAAATGTTGTATATAAGGCATCTGATTTTAAATTTGAGACCAAACAGTGTACTTGAGGGGCGCCTGGGTGGCTGAGTCGGTTGAGTGGCCTACTTTGGCTCAGGTCATGATCTTACGGTCTGTGGGTTCGAGCCCCGCATCGGGCTCTGTGCTGATGGCTCAGAGCCTGAAGCCTGCTTCGGATTCTATGTCTGCCTCTCTCTCTCTGCCCTTCCCCTGCTCATGCTCTGTCTCTATGTCTCTCAAAAATAAATAAACGTTAAAAAAGTAAAAAAAAATCAAAACAAAACAGTGTACTTGACTCCCCCTTCTTTTGAGACTCCACTGAGAAAAAAAAAATCCATAATAATTAAGAGAGAGGAGGGAGGATGGCCAAGGGCAGACTAAAGATTTGGATATCAATGGATATGGATCTCTTGGATATGGGCCATCAATGAAAGCATATTGTGAATGAACCGGCACAGAGGATGCTTAGAACATGCACATGGTGATCCTCTGGCAATATGGTGACTGCTCAGCTTGCTTGAAAGCCTTGAGGTTCCCTGATATATGTTTCCTAGCTTTGGCTAGTAGGAGTGAGGCAGGGTGCAAAACCAAGTCATTGTTGTAATTCTGTCTTCCATGTAGCTGCTTCAGTGATCCTTTCCAACCCTTTCTCCATCACTACACACAGAACCGTTGACAGCCCCCATATCAACAATTCTTTTGTAGAGAAATTGAACACATTTTCAAGAAAAAGGCTTCCAGTATGATTGTTTGCACAGAAATTAAATTCTTTCTTATTATGACATTTTATATTTCTAGGCTAATGTCTGATTTTTTACCCACATACCTAAAAAAAAAAGTCATCAGAAGCCAATCCTGGTGAACTGGATGGCCCAGTTACAAAACTGAGGTCCCAATCAGCCTTTCCATTCAGAAGAATGTCCTGCTGGGGAATAATTCTTACTTATGCAAAAACAGCCTTTCATTTTCCTTCATGAATTAGTAATCAAGGATTATCAGAAATAGGAGCAAAATTCACAGCCTAAATGAGAAAGACCAAGATAAATATTCAGAGTAAATGACCCCTGGAGAAATAAAGATCAAAGAAGAATACTTTAAAAATTTAAACTTGTATATTCAGAGAAGGCATAGAAGATACTGAATTCATAAATTAACAAAAAGATTCTATTAAAAATAAATAAGAAACAAGAAGAAACTTTCAGATTAAAAATATTTAAAATTATATTCAGTTAACATATGATTTCAGTAAAATTAAGATGAATTCAAGATAATATCTCTGAATAATCAGCATAAATCAATGATGAAAAAGATAACAGAAAAGATAAGAAACACAGATGTTTAATTCAGGAGGCCTAAAATCTGACCAAAAGGAATTTTAGGGATCAAATTTAGAGAAAATGAAGAGGAAGAAATTTTTTTTAAAAAGTAGAAGAAACTTTATGAGTGCTCATGAAGGACATAGTCTTTTTCTTTTTTCCTTTCTTTCTTTTTTTTTTTTGAGAGAGAGAGAGAGAGAGAGAGAATACGAGTAGGGGAGAGAGAATCCCAAGCAGGTTCCATGCCCAGTGTGGAGCCCTACACAGGGCTCGATCCCACGACCCTGGGATCATGACTTGAGTTGAAATCAAGATGCTCAACTGACTGAGCCAGTCAGGTGCCCCAAAGACATGGTCTTTGATTGATAAGCCCTGAATTGGTCTTATACAATTTCAACAAATGGAGCATTTGATACTAGTTGCCTAAGTCATGATCATTCATCCCTCTTCCTCATTATAAGTACCCTGATTTTGTTTAGAGTGGATTAGGGTGGAAGTGTGCACAATTGCAAATTAAAAATAATTCTTTCTACTATTTTCCTTATGGAGGTGTCATGTGACCCACTTCTGCCTAGAATGCAGAGGTGATACTCTAGATTTCAGCTCAGATCATGATCCTAGGGTCGTAGGATTGAGCCCTGTACAGGGCTCTGCATTGGGCATGGAGTCTGCTGGGATTCTCTCTCTCCATCTCCCTCTGCCCCTCCCCAACTCATTCTCTCTCTCTCTCTCTCTCTCTCTCTCTCTCTCTCTCTCTCTTTCTCTCTCTGTCTGTTGTTGCCTCAGCAACATGTTGTGGTAGGACAGGAAGCTAGAAGAATCCTGAGTCATTAGTGACTCCTTGGAGCATTTTTTTTCAAACTTTAGATTTCATGTTACATTTAAAAATGGCATTATATGGTCACTTTAATCAGATTTCTGTTATATGTGCAATCCTGGTGAATCATGAAGGATAAAAGAAGATTTTCAAAATGTCTAAAGAAAGAAAATACAAAAGCCTCCAAAGGAAAAAGGCATAGGTTGCTTTCACACTTCCAATTAGTAACAACAAATGTGAAAAGATAATGATATTTCTTCTAAACTTAAGGTAAATTATTTTAGACCTAGAATTATATATTCAATTAACTATCAACTACCAATCAAGGGTGAGGGCAAAATAAAAACATTCCGCATTTCCGAAGGACCTTTCTGAGGAAGTTACTTAAGGATGTGTTCCGGTAAGTAAGGGAGGAAGTAAGAAAAGGAGAGTAAGACATGTGATCTAGGAAATAGTTGATGGATATAACCTAGACATCCTGGTGGATGATGAACATGAGTCAGGGTTAGGAGCCAATTGTCAAGAAAGGAATGAGAATGAAGGGCATTGATCAAGTTGCTACTGAAAAAAAAAAAAGTGGATTACATCCAACTGAGAGTGATTAAAATACTGAATTCCTTTGAGTAGGTGGTAAGAAATATACTTATCTATCTGGGAGGCAGGGTGGTCTAACAACATAAAGGAAGGCAATTGAGCAGGATTATCATAAACTCAAATTAACTGTTTCATGTTGTTGAGTAAATGATGGAGTGTAAGAAAATAAAACGCATTTGATTTTTATGCTGGAAACAATCTCCTTTTACCTGGGTCTATGAAGTGTGTCATTGAACTTATTGAAAAGCACTTTTTGGTCCTGAGTCCAATAATAATAGTTTTACTAAGAATATTAGAAATGCTATTTATTGATTTTTTACATTAAAATAAATTCATAGGTAAAGCACAGAAGACTGAACTATAGTTACAGAATAGCATATGACAATGTAAGAGGAGCATGTTGCTTTCAGAAGTTAGAGTGTGGAAAAGGGGGTCACTGGGATGGCTCAGTCGATTAAGTGTCCAACTTTGACTCAGGTCATGATCTCACAGTTTGAGTTCGAGCCCCACGTAGGGCTCTCTGCTGTCAGCACAGAGCCCGATTTGGATCCTCTGCCTCCCTCTCTTTCTCTGTCCCTCCCTGCTTGTGCACGCTCTCTCTCTCTCTCTCTCTCTGTCTCTCAAAAATAAATAAAAATATTTTTTAAAATGCAGGTGGAAAAGGGTGAAGTAGTAAAAAGAAGGATAGGGGCACTAACATACCTTTTATATAATGTGGAGTTGATAGGGATGGATTATAAATAGTAGAATAAGACATTGCAACTTAAAATGATCATTCAGGGGGCACCTGGGTAGCTCAGTTGGTTGAACGTCTGACTTTGGCTCAGGTCATGATCTCACCATTAGTGAGTTCAAGGCCCACATCGGGCTCTGTGCTGACAGCTCAGAGCCTGGAGCCTGCTTCAGATTCTGTCTCTCCCTCTCTCTCTGCCCCTTCCTCGCTTATGCTCTTTCTCGCTCTCTCTCTTTCAAAAATAAATACACATTAAAATGATCATTCAATAATTTAAAAGCAATGAGAATAAGAGCTAAAAGTAGTAATGCAATTTTCTCAAAATTTGAGAGGAGGCAACGCAGCATTTGATGGCAATATTAGTGACACTTCAGTCCTCACCTTTTAGAATGAGGAGTCAATGGGTGTTCTTTACAGATGGATAACACAATGTGTGTGTTAATGTATACCTGCTTGGAGCTATTAAAGTAACCACAACAAAAATTAAAGTCAGAAATCAATTGAAATGTTGCTTTTGGGAAGTGAGCACTTGGGTGAGGTAGCTTTTGAGTGACTTACTTTTCACAAAAGACTTTTCAGCATTTGTTTGTTGACCAAAAGCTGATATTACTTTGACTATGATGATGGTGATGATGATGATGATGATGATAATCAACTTGAAACAACTCTAATTTCACTTCTGTAAACTTTGGGTGGAGATTTAGAAATGAATAATATTGTTATGTTTTTGTAAGTATTGACACTCTCATTTTTTAAAAGCTGTATGTGAGAATTGGAGTTAAGATCCTTTAATAGACAGCTTTGTAGCAATCAGGATATTTCACAAGAAAACAAACTTCACCACATTAAATTTTTTGTCACAGAAAATAGTGACAAAAAATTGTGACATATGACATGTACTTCCCCAATTATCTGTTACTTGGTTTTGGGAGATGCTCAATGAGCAATGTAATCATTTCCATCAATATTTTGTTGCAGATGATGGCTCTGATGCTATATTTCCAGCTGCCCATGACTGTTTTGATAGTCACTTCCTTAATGTCTTCAGCCGCTGAGAATGTTTACAAAGCATGTCTATCAGTTTTGTTAGCATCCAGTATATTATTCAGAATCCATTTGTTAAGGTACAAGGAAGCATGCCATCATTTTGAATATCAAATACATTTTTTTTTCAAATGACAAATAGTGGTGTATGTCTAACACTCACAACTGAAACAGTCATATTCCTTTCTTGAAGATTTTCACAGTGTCAACAGCAAGTCGTATTTACTTGCCAGTAGGTTTTAAGGATGGCACTTATGAGGAGTACTGGCTGGCACAGTTAAATCTTTGGCTCAGCGAGGACTCCCCCACAGATGTCCATGTTTACAGATTGTTCTATAGTCTGGTTATGAAATGGGGGAAGGTAGTTCACCCTTTCTTCCAGTCTAGGTCATGAGTAACGAGGCAGCCTAAAGTCCAGGACCTATCCCGAATAGATTCAAGTGGTCTATAGCATCTCTTTCTTGGATTAAAAATTTCATAATTTCAAAGTCATTCTTATATTTTACTCTTTTGCTTTTATTTATGTTATCTTAGTAGCCCATGGGCATTGAAGTTCAGAAAATGAGACCTTTTAAGAAGAGTCTCTCTATCTTCTTGAAAAGAAAAAGAAACAGTTTCTCTATTTCAGGTGAAATTTAACCTAATTTTTTGCAGATAGGAAGAGAAAGTAGAATAAACTTTATTTGGTGAATTTATCAAAGATTAAGTTCTGGAGATTGGTAATTCAACATTAGTTGCTACCCCCAATGTGGCTCCTTTTAATAATGAATATAGCCATTTGGATGTAAAATATTGCAACAAATAATTGGCACATATGCCAATTTTTATGTACTCAAGTATATCTATAAAATAAATTCCCCCAAGTATAATTGTCGAATAAAAGTATATACTTTCATAGGTATTACTAAACAGTGCTTAAAGAAGCAGCAATTCACATTTCCATAAATTTATGAGATTGCTTTGTCCCCATGATCACACACAGTGTGTTACCAAACTTTTTGATCTTTGCTAATCTGATAGGTAAAAAATTATATCTGAAAGTAGTCTTAATTTTATTCTTGATATAAGCCAGGCTGAGCATCTTAAAATTTTTTGTTTTAGGTTTTGGAAAACAATCACCTTGAGAACTTAAAAAGAATTATCTAAGTTCCAATACCAAAAACTCTGACTGAATTGATCTAGGGTCAGGCTTGGACACTGGTATTTCAAAAATCTCCCCCAGAGATTCTAATGTGTAGAATCATTGCTTTTACATAGAGCAAGTGGAGCTAAAATAGAAGGCTCAGGTAAAGAATATGTCAAACATCACTAAGACTGTCCCCAAGAAGCAAAAGAGATAAATGAAGACTAACTTTCTTTGTAAAAAACTACATCAGGTGGAAGGATCAGATCAAGTTTGGGGAAGAAAGAAGGTGGGAGGAGAGGGGTCTAGGTGAGGGAGAGGCAGAGCTGGTTGGGCTAGTTTTGTGGTATTCTGCAGGTGTCAGTCATGAATCTGCTCTTTTAGGTGAAGATGAACTTGAGGCTGAAGCCACTTCCAAGCTCTTCTCAACCTAGGGTTGTCCTGGGAGTGACCAGCAGGGTAGGCAGCCATGATGAATTTGCACAAAGTATTCCAGGAACTGTTGGCATCAAAGATGTTGGACATGTAAAGAAATAAAGCAACTGCAGTGAAAATGTAGAGAATGAGAACGTAGCTGATAGCTTTGATGGCCTCCATGTGAGCCTCCATGCTGGGGTCCCTGAAGCCAGTGGCATTGCTTTCCATGTGTAGGGTGTGTCTCTTGAGAGAGATGATCAGCAGGGTGGCTGCAAAGATGAACATGGTCAGAGGAATGAAGATCCCCAGGTTATAGAGAAGAACCAGGTTGGCCACACTGGTCTGAGTGAAGTATTTTTTCTTATTTTTTCTTAGTTGGGAGAGGGGATAGAAGAATTGTTACAATACATGGTGTTGATGTCACTGGAGAAGATCACGCTGCAGCCCACGAAAATAAACACTGATAGCCACAGAAGCCAGGGCATCAGTCCGGAAATTCTCCATTTCAGCTTGAGGGAAAGGGGATGGGAGAAATCAGCAATCTTCTTGAGGAAGAAGAAACTGAGCCAGGCAGAAAACCAGAGGCTACAATGATTTAAGAACATGAAACTTACTTTGAATGTATCATATATAACATCTTCATTATAAAAATGTGGGAATGTTGAGCTGAAGGTAATTTCTAGCATCATGAAGTTTTGGAAAGCTATTCCAGATACATTCAAGAAAACAGGATTTGGCCTTATTGGAAACTGCCTTATTTTTAATCCATTCAGCTGCATTTATAGCCATGATGAACCCATTTGCAATGATACCGATGATGCATTCAGTGCCTATAATTGTTACAATTGAGAGGATGTGAAATGGTGACAGTTCATTATCTGCAGGATTGTAGGTTTTGGACATCCTGTGTTTGGTGTCTGGAGGAAAATGTCTGCCTAGCATTTGATAGGCAGATCCTCGATACCTCCTACTACTCATGTCATAGGAGGAAGGCTTTGATGTATCATTTCCAAATTACTCCATTTGTTTATCTCAGAATTCTTAGCTCTAAATCTGGAGATGCAAATGATGGAAAGATTTGGTTTCTAATCCTCTTCCATGTCCATTTGGACTTGTTGGTTCTAGTTCAATTATGGGGCCCAGGAAGGGCTTGAGTAGGTGTTCCTTTATACATTTTTAAAACTTTTTAAATTTTATTTAAATCCATCTATATATCAACATATAGTGGAATAATGGTTTTAGGAGTAGAATTTAGTGATTCATCACTTACGTATAACACCCAGTGCTCATCCCAACAAGTGCCCTTCTTAATGTCCATCACCCATTTAGCCCATTCCCCACCCAACATCCTACCAGCACCTTAGTTTGTTCTCTACATTTAAGAGTCTCTTATGGAGGTGCCTGGGTAGCTCAGTCGGTTAAGTGGCCAACTTCCGCTCAGATCATGATCTCATGGTCTGTGAGTTCGAGCCTCGCATCGAGCTCTGTGCTGACAGCTCAGAGCCTGGAACCTGCTTTGGATTCTGTGTCTCCCTCTCTCTCTGCCTTTCTCCTGCTCACGCTCTGTCTCTATGCCTCAAAGATAAATAAACATTAAAAAAAAAAAAAGAGTCTCTTATGGTTTGTCTCCTTCTCTCTCTTCTTTTTTTATCGTATTTTTCCTTCTCTTCCCCTATGTTCATCTGTTTTGTTTCTTAAATTCCACATATGAGTAAAATCATATGATACTTGTTTTTTTCTGACTTATTTCCCTTGAGCAGATGCTCCTTTATAAACCACTAATGTGGGGCGCCTGGGTGGCTCAGTTGGTTAAGCGGCCGACTTCGGCTCAGGTCATGATCTCACGGTCTGTGAGTTCGAGCCCCGCGTCGGGCTCTGTGCTGATGGCTCAGAGCCTGGAGCCTGCTTCGGATTCTATATCTCCCTCTCTCTCTGCCCTTCCCTTGCTCATACTCTGTCTCTGTGTCTCTCAAAAATAAAAAAAAAACAAAAAAAAACCCAAAAAACGTTAAACCACTAATGTGGTATTGAGAGCCATGGCCTTCACTAACGCCAGTTAAGTGGAACATCTGCTCGTCAAGTCACCATTTAACTTAGTTTCACTTGTGACCTCAGGGAAGTGATTGGAAATAATAATATATTCAAAGTCAATATAATATATAAATTTATATCTATCTATCTATCTATCTATCTATCTATCTATCTATGTGCTAGGCACTGTTCACTTACTTTGTATATATTATCAAATTTAAGCCACACAGCAATTCCGTGAAGAATGTATTTTATTATCTGCATTTTGCAGATGAAGAAACTGAGGCTAAATAACTTGTCAAAGTTACACATCTAGAGAGAGACAGTGCTGGGATTCTAACCCAGGTCCCCTGGTTCCAGAGTCCATCTTCTTACCACTCTCCTTATTTCCTACACCCATATGTGGATCCTTTTGTGTATGCCAAAGACTAAAGTCAGGGTTACTTGACTGTAATATTTTTTTTCTGATAGTCTTTTATGATGCCTTCACTATTTAAGGGAAGAATAATTGAGTTTAAGAAGAGTGATATTCAGCTTTCTATCTGTGAGACTTTGTTTACTACTCACATAGAACACTTCACTTCTGACACTCTGGTCACCAAATATGTGTGTGGTTTTGTTCTGTTTTGTTTTGCTTTGTTTTTCCCCACACCAGGCCATTCTGTGATATCAGCTGGGTGTCCTTCCTACAATTTACTTCAATTCAGACACTAACTGCCTGTTTATTATTATTTGTTAATAACCAACTTGTTATAAAAGGATATGCTAAAGACTACCAATGATTCTTCATGTGGAAGAGTTGCAGAAGGCGAGTATGTCCATGCCCTCCCCAGGGGCCCCACTCTCCCAACACCTCACATGTTCACCAGCCTAGAACTCTCTGAAACCAGTCCTCTGAGATTTTTATGGAGGCCTCATTATATAGGCAGGATTGAGTAAATCATTGGCCATTAGTGATAGTTTCAAACTGCAGTTCCTCCCCTTTTTCTAGAAATCAGGAGGTGGGACCAAAAGTTCCAAACCTCTAATCACACCATTGGCTCTCCTGGCAGCCAGCCCCAGCTTAGTGCGTCTGAAAGCCAGGTCATTAACATAACCAAAGACACCTTTATAGCATTCATTTTGGAAATTACAAGGTTTTGGGAGCTCTGCCAGAGAAACAAGACCAAATGTATTTTTCTGATTATAATATAATACTATAATATAACATAATATACAATATTGCAGTGGTAAAACAGGAAGACACTAATTTTCAAGGAAGAACTTCTTTGCAAAATAAATTACTTGACAGATAATGAACTTCTTTTGTTACATATAAATATTTAAAGGCCTGCACACATTTACCTTTCATTTAAATAGAACATTAGGAAAATGAGGGTTGAAGGTGTTAAAAAAAAACAACTGGAGGCACCTGGGTGGCCAACTCTTGATCTCAGCTCAGGTCATGATCTCACCGTTTGTGAGTTCAAGCCCCACATCGGGCTCTGTGCTGATGGTGCAGAGCCTGCTTGTGATTCTCTTCTACTTTCTGCCCTTCACCTGCTTGTTCTCTCTCTCTCAAAATAAATAAATACACTTGAAACAGAAAGAATGAAAACCACAGGCCCAAAATTATTCCACTTAAACCAAGTTCCCAAACCGGGGCTTAATACTCAATCTACTTGCAACTTTAATCTCCCCCAGAAATATTGCCCTAACTGGTCAGTCCGGAATTTTCTGGCCAGCACTAAAGGAGTAATCTGTCACTGGAACTCTCTCAGTCACCCAAAAGATGAAGTAAACTGCATGATAAGATCTGTCCTTTTCCCTTAAAGAAAGTGACCTTGCCTGGAGCAATCCTTTCTTTTCTTTCCCTAGTAACTTCCTTGCCCCACCCTCCTTCCTATAAAAACCTTCCGTTTTGTACAACTCTTTGAGGTCCTCTCCACTTGCCAGATGATGTGCTGCCCGATTCATCACTTGTTTACTAAAACCAGTTAGATCTTCAAATTGACTTGGTTGAGTTTTATGGTTTTTTAACAAAGGAAAAGTTCCCTGTTCCTTTACAATGTAGGTTAACCAACTTTAGGGTAAAACAGCACCCAAATCACTCAATCTGTTTTGGAATATTAAAACCAAAAGAGGTGGCCATTGTACAGTAGGATTCTCACACAGAGAGATAGGAGAGCAAGGCTTTCTTTGTCCAGGAAGCAACTTATTTGTTGTGCCAGCATGGGTCTGTGGGTTTTTACTCAAAAAACTGAGCCCTGAGTGCAGCAATTTCTACTTTTTTGTTTCCCATATATAGTGACACATATAGTCTGAACACAGTTCAGTTACAGAGTTGTGTCAGAGTTATGCATACATGTATAGGAGTTGATTGGGCCACGTTGCTTTCCTTTGTTCTGAGAAGGCCTCCACCACATTCCTTAGGGAGGGGCTCTACCTTTACCACAATTGGGGTGGTCATTTCTAATTTTAAAATGTATTCACAGGACAAATGATGATAAAATTGACCTTTCAATTCAGAGTAAACAGACTTTTATGAATGAACATAACTCTAAAATAATCATAAGTGATTCTAACAAAGAGAAGGTTGGTGAGTGAGATGTCTCTGAAAATCTTCGTAACATTTGTTTTCTTCTTACTTAAGTCCTCTTTTAAAAAAAGCACAAAGCTTATGAAGGTTTTCTGGCCTGATGAACTGTTTGAGACAAGTTTTTATGAATTTTACCATCTTGTCTTTAAATCCTTGTTTTTGAACTCCAAATATTTCCTTTGAATACAATGTCATAAACAACTCTACTTGTTTCCACGCACTTGTACAAGTAGCCCAGGACCTCTGATTTGGTTTGAAGAGATTTCTCTTGTCACTGGCTCTTCCCCAGATCGGCCTGCCTAGGTCTCTGATAGTAAGGGGGTAGGGGATGGGCTCTCTTAAGAGTCTGATGACTCTCTCCTTTCTTTGCTCATCACAGTGTCTCACTCTCAGCTTTATAGCCTGCAGTGCCTGACCCTCTGGGAGGCAGTACAGATACTTGCTGGTTAATGAGTGATCTTACCAATGGCCCTCAGCTCAGAGAAGTTCTTTGTAATGACTGGCATCCAGAGAAGGCAGTTCCACCACTCCATCAATCTTGAATTTTTGCAATCTGGTGTCCAAATTGAGTGGGAGTGTGACTAGCAAGGCTGGGTGAGAGCCCAGCAGTTCTCCGTGTTTCTGTGAGAGGAACACTGGTGGAGATAGAGAGGATAGGATAGAGGAAGAGGCCATGACCTCAGCCTGCGGCTGGGCCTCCCAGTGTTCTAGGGCCACACACAGGTAGTGGGCGGGAGCAGGGGCCACAGTCATCATGAGAGGAACCTCAGAAAAAGTCCTTCTTGTCACTGCCGAGTCACTTCCTGCAATGGAAAGAACAATATTGTTGTTGATGGGAAGTCCTGAGGCAATCCGAAGTGGGGTGAGGTAACCGTTCTAGGTGAACAAGTGATCTTTAAAGTTTATTTATTTATTTTGAGAGAGAGAGAGAGAGAGAGAGAGAAAGAGAGAGAGAGAGAGAGTCAGAGAGAGGGAAAGAGAGAATCACAAGCAGGCTTTGCACTGTTAGCATGGAGCCAGATGCAGGGCTCAAACTCACTGAGCCATGAGATCATGATCTGAGCCCAAACCAAGAGTCAGACACATAACCGACTGAGCCACCCAGGTGCTCTGAAGAGATGATCTTTTAAAGTAGAACTAGTGGAATTAGTAGAACCTAAATGATATATCTAATTTAATATATCCTGGATGTAGTCAAATGTGTATCTAACTACGGATATCTCGTGAAGACTTTGAACCATTAAGGACAGAGAAAATGGCTTTAAACAGTTCAATTTATTTGTTATATCTTTAAATTATTATTTTGAAATAGTTTTTGACATAGAGACGTGCTGTAAAGATACTACAGAGAATTCCCATTTATACCCTTCACCCAGCTTCTCCTAATGCTTACATCTGGCATAACTGTGGCACAATGACCAAAACTAAGAAGTTAGCACTGTTACAAACACTATTAGTTACTGTAGGCTTTGTTTGGATTTTTCCAGGTTTCCACTAATGTCTTTTTCCTGTTCCAAGCCCAGTCTAGAATACCACCTTGCGTTTAATCATTGTGTATCTTTAGTCTCTTTCAGTCTGTAATAGATTCTTGGTCTTTCCTTTTCTTTCATTACCATGATATACCAGTCAGGTATTTTGTAGAGTAGTGCTTAGCTTGGGTTTGTCTCATGTTTTCTCGTGGTTAGACTGGAGTTATGGATTTTGGGGAATATCCCAGAGGTGAGGTGCCCTTGTCATGGCAGGGGATACACTATGTCACTATCTTATTACCAGTGATGGGAAACTTGAATACTTGGTTAACATGACATCTCCTAGTTTTCTCCACCATAAAGTTACTTTTTTTTTCTTTTCATATTCTATTCATTTTGAAGTGAGTCTCTAAATCTGGCCTATACTCAGGAGGAGAGGAATTAAGCTTTGCTTCCCGGAAGGAGGAATCTCAAAGAATTTGTGGACATATTTGAAAACCTCCACTGAAATATTCTGGAGGAGATACTTTGAAGCTCTGCAAATATCTTGTTTTTCCTTAAACCCTCCTCTGCTAATGTCAGGATTCATTAGCGGATGTTGACTGCAACAGTTATTACATTGCTGTGCTGTTGTAATTTTTTATTTTCTTCATTCCTTTTACTTGTATTAATTAGAATTCTTCTGTAAGGAAGAGTTTTTTTCTTTCCCATCATTTATTTAATCAAACATTAATTTGTACTACTATATACTTATGGATTTTATATTTATTCTGTTACAGTCTAATACTATGTTTATTTATAATGCTACTCAAATTGGTGAAGCTTTTAGTAATTGGGAACTCTTTCATGTAGGTTCTTATGTCTTTGATATGACTCCATTTTTATTTTTATTTTCTTACTTTCAGGCATTATGGGATGTTCAAGTCATCCTGCCCCAACCCTAGAATTATCCATGTCTCTCCAATCCAACTCCTAAGTCCCTAGCAACCATTAATTTGTTTTCTGTTGAATATTTTTGCTTTCTCCAGATGACATATAAATGGATTTATATGGTATATAGCCTTTTGGGTCTGGCTTTTACTTTGAAAACTGTCATAAAGATTTAACTATTTAAATGAATTTATAGTTCAGCTACTTTTATTGTTGAGTAGTATGACATTGCACGGATAGGTAAGTATGTTATCCATTTTCTTGTTGAAGGACATCTGAGTCATTTCCAGTTTTTGGTAATGATGAATAAACTGCTATAAACATTCACATGTGTAAGTTTTCTTTCACTTGGGCAAATCCCTAAAAGTAGGATTTCTGGGTTGTCCAGTAAATGCTTAACTTTTAAAGAAACCGCTGAACTATTTACCAGATTAGTTGTACTGTTTTTCACTTTTACTAGCAATGTTTGAGAGTCCAAGCTGCTTTGTGTCTTAACTAGCACCTAGTATTGTCTGTGTTGTGTGTGCAGGGGTGGGGGTGTGGTAGGGAAGGTGGGGGAGTGGGGGGTTTGTTTTTGTTTCATTTTAGTCATTTTAGATGTATAGTGGTATTTCATTGTGATTTTGATTTGCACTTACCTAATGACTAGTGATGTTGAACATCTATTTATGTGCTAATTGGAGATAGATATATCTTCTTTGGAAGGGGCATTAAGGAATCTACTCCCAAAATCAATGTTGCACTATATGCTAATTAACTTGGATGTAAATTTAAAAAAATAAATTAAATTAAAAAATATATATATCTTCTTTGGTAAAGTGTTTACAGATTTTTGCCTATTTAGAAAAAATCAAGTTGCTTGCTTATTGTTGAACTTTTGAAATTCTTTTTTTTTTAAGTTTATTTATTTATTTTGAGAGGGAGAGAGAGAGTGCACACACATGTGAATTGGGGAGGGGCAGAGAGAGAGAGAATCCCTGTCAGGGCAGAGCCTGATGTGTTGCACAATCCCAGAACCTTGGGATCATGACCTGAGCCAAAATCAAGAGCCAGTTGCTCAACTAACTGAGCCACCCAGGCACCCCAAATTTTTAAAATTCTTTATAATAGTTATGAGTACTTTATCATCTGTATGCTTTGCAAATATAGTATAACCTTGGTTTGTGAGCATAATTCATTCTGGAAACGTGCTTGTCATCCAAAACACTTGTATATCAAAGCAAATTTCCCCATAAGAAATAATGGAAACTCAGATGATTGTTCCACAACCCAAAAATATTCATTTGTAATATAATACAAAATAATAAAGAATATACAAAATATAAAGAAAAATAAACAAATTAACTTCCCTTTGAAAACCTTCATGGCTGGTGTAAGAGAGACAAGAGAGAGGAGGATTATCATGTAGGACAACTTTCATTACTACCACTAACAGAATTATTGCTATCTAATGGCTCAATGGAATCTTTTTCTGCATGGGGACCATTGTATACACTTGCACAGGTGTTGACTATAGTTCAGTAGTAATAAACCTTGTCATATACTGTATTTAATGTAACTGGCAATTAGGTGGCAGAAGAAACGGTCTATATCTGCAGGCAACCAGGGCTAGAATGAAGCAAAGCATTCCGAAGCTGCTGCTGCTTTTTTTTTTTTAATGTTTATTTTTGAAAGAGAGAGAGAGAGAGACAGAGAGTGAGCAGAGGAGGGCCAGAGAGAGAGGGAGACACAGAATCCAAAGCAGGCTCCAGGCTCTGAGCTGTCAGCACAGAGCCCCATGTGGAGCTCAAACTCACAAGCCTTCGAGCTGTGAGATCATGACCTGAGCCGGAGTTGGCCACTTAACCGACTGAGTCACTCAGGCACCCCAGCTTACTCTTGTATGGAAAAGCAAAGGACTGTCTGTAGGTGCTTTGAAGTGACAGAAAATACACTAGTGCCAGTTGTGGGAAACTTCCAACGTTCTGAAAAATCACTGATTTCTGCCAAACACCATGGCCTGAGACTGAGCATCTGGACACGGGAGCCAATCACCCACAATCTCACACACAGAGAGAGAGAATGAAAGAGAGAGAGGGAGAGAGAGAAACCATTGCCTCAGTTGTGATCATGTGATGCTCTTCATCACGTTTTACTCATATTGTAAGATATCGCTCGTTTATCAAGTTAAAATTTATTCGAAATGTTTGCTTGTCTTGCAGAACACTTGCAGAACAAGTTACTTGTACTCCAGGCTTTTACTGTGTTTTCTCTTAGTCCATGGCTTGTCTTTTCATTCTCTTAATGGTGTCTTCTGCAGAATTAAAGTTTGATATTTTGATAAGTTTCAATTTATCGATTTTTCTTTAATGAATTGTGCTTTTGCTGTTATATTGAACAACTCTCTGCCAGACCCAAGGTCACAAAAACTTTCTCTTGTTTTCTTTGAGAAGTCGTATATTTTGATCTTTTATATTTAGGTCCATGACCCATTTCAATTTAACTTTTGTATGAACTGTGAGGAATGTATCAAGGTATTAGGCGTTTGGTTTTGCTTTGTTTTGCATGTGGATATCCAGTTGTATCAGAACCATTTATTGATATAAGTGTCCTTTCTTCATTGAGTTGCCTTAGCACCCTTCTCAACAATCAGTTGCCTATATTTGTGTGGGTCTGCTTTTCAACTGTCTCTTCTGTTCCATTGATCTGTGTGCCTAATCCTTTTGTGAATAACGCCACCAATTTTTTTTCACTTAAAAAATTTATTTAATTCAAGTTAGTTAATATATAGTGTAGTAATGGTTTCAAGAGTAGATTTAGTGGTTTATCAATCACATGTAACACACAACACTCATCCTAGCAAGTACCCTCCTTAGTACCCATAACCCATTTATCCCAGCACCTACCTCCCTTCCAGCAACCCTTAGTTTATTCTCTCTATTTAGGAGTCTCTTATGGTTTGCCTTTCTGTCTGTTTTTATCTTATTTTCCTTCTTTTTCCCTATGTTTATCTATTTTGTTTCTTAAATTCCATATATAAATGAAATCATATGGTATTTGTCTTTCTCTGACTGTCTTATTTTGCTTAGAACAACACATTCTAGTTCTATCCATGTTGTTGCAAATGGCAAGATTTCATTCTTTTTGATTGCTGAGTAATATGCCATTGTGTATATAAACCACATCTTCTTTATCCATTCATCAGTTGATGGATGCTTAGGCTCTTTCCATAGTTTGGGTACTGTTGATCATGTTGCTATAAACATTGGGGATGCATATCCCCCTTTGAATCAGCATTTTTGTATCCTTTGGGTAAATACCTAATAGTCCAATTGCTGGATTGTAGGGTAGTTCTATTTTTAATTTTTCGAGGAACCTCCTCAGTTTTCCAGAGTGGTTGAGCCAGTTTGCATTCCCACCAACAGTGCAAGAGGGTTCCCTTTTCTCCACATCCTTGCCAACATCTGTTGTTTCCTGAGTTGTTAACATTTTCCATTCTGCCAGGTGTGAGGTGATATCTCATTGTGGTTTTGATTTTTATTTCCCTGATGATGAGTGCTGTTAAGCATCTTTTCATATGTCTGTTAGCCATCTGGATGTCTTCTTTGGAGAAGTGTCTATTCATGTCTTTTGCCCATTTCTTCACTGGATTATTTGTTTTTGGGTGTTGAGTTTGATAAGTTCTTTATAGATTTTGGATACTAATCCTTTATCTGGTATGTCATTTGCAAATACCTTCTCCCATTCCATAGGCTGTCTTTTAGTTTTATTGATTGTTTCCTATGCCAATTATTGTAACTGTGTAATAAATTTTGAAATTAAATCCTCTAAATTGGTTCATGCATTTCAGAGTTGTGTTGCTGTGAGTAGAGCCTCTGGATGGGAAAACAAACAAACAAACTTTGAGCAGATTCTTTTAAGCAGTAACTATTATAGCATTTCAAAGGAACATTTTCTTCCTTTGGTTTCAGTTTCCTACCACAGAGAGTACCACATCTTGCACTACTCTCTTGAATTAAAGTCAAAAGTAGAGGTATATTTCCTCTTTTCTTTTTATCTTTGTTCTTTCTTTTTTAAATGTTTATTTATTTATTTTGCGTGCACACATGCGAGAAAGAGAATATCTCAAGATCCCAAGCAGGCTCCATGCTGCCAGCACAGAGTACAATGTGGGGCTCAATGTCATGAACTGTGAAATCACGACCTGAACTGAAATCAAGAGTTAGACACTCAACTGACTGAACCACGCAGGCACACCTCTTTCTTTTTTTTTTTAATGTTTACTAATATTTGAGAAAGAAAGAGTGTGCATGTGGGGAGGGGGTAGAGAGAGAGGAAGACAGAGAATCCAAAGCAGGGTCTGCACTGACAGCAGATAGCCCAATGAGGGGCTTAAGCCCACAAACTGCAAGATCATGACCTGAGCTGAAATTGGAT
Organism: Paguma larvata; assembly: GCA_030068075.1. NCBI lineage: Eukaryota > Metazoa > Chordata > Mammalia > Carnivora > Viverridae > Paguma > Paguma larvata. The sequence goes on along the minus strand of CM057834.1, from coordinate 91,829,071 downwards.
GCTTAACCAACTGAGCCACCCAGGCGTCTCTCCTTTCTTCATTTTGAAGAAAAAAAAAAATTCTTTAATAGGGGCTGGCTCAGTCAGTGGAGCTTGCAACTCTTGATCTCCCGATTGTGGGTTCAAGCACCATGTTGTAGAGATTACTTTTTTCTAATGTTTATTTATTTTGAAAGAGAGAGAAAGAATGTGAGTGGGGGAGGTGCAAAGAGAGATGGAGACAGAGAATCCAAAGCAGACTCTGCACTGTCAGCACAGAGCCTAATGTGGGGCTAAACTCACAAACCATGAGATCATGAGCCAAAATCAGGGGTTGGTCACTCAACCGACTGAGTCTCCCAGACGCTCCCAGGTGTAGAGATTACTTAAAAATAAAATCTTAAAAAAAAAAATCTTTATCATACTAAATCTAGAGGCAAATGATAATCTATACAGAGTATTATAAGATCATCAAAGTTTACATTTCATATTTATTACACTCTAGAGATCCTCATAGTTGATTTTGTTAACTGTTTTGTTTTGCTCATAGCACAATTACCTCTCATCATGTAGTAAGCTCTGTGCTTCTTTTCTCCCCAGTGCGCATTCTTATGGCTTTCTTTACTTATAGAGATTCCATGAAAATATATTGTGTAGTCAACTATAGTTTTGATATTAATAATTATTTTTTGTTTGAAAAATGTAGAATATTTTAAATAAATATAAAAAAGACTCAGTTTTGCAACTCAGCAATAACTATTGTATTTGGTATTTTGCAATTATCTAATTTCTACATTACATACATTACATACATATTTTATTTTAAAATTATTGGGGCACCTGGATGGTTCAGTTGGATAAACAACTGACTTCAGCTCAGGTCATGTTCTTGTGGTTTGTGGGTTTGAGCCCCATGTCGTACTCTGTGCTGACAACTCAGAGCCTAGAGCCTCTGTCTCCCTCTCTCTCAGCCCCTCCCACACTTATGCTCTCTCTCTCTCAATATAAATAAATATTAAAATATTTTTAAAAATTATTTGTAAAAGCAATGATGTATTAATAAACATTTTGCCTCAAATGAAAGACCTTTAGTTGTCTCATAAACAGAGGACAAACTGGTGACTGCCAGAAAGAAGAGGATAGGGGGAGAGGTTAAATAGGTGGAGGGAATTAAAAGATATAAACTTCCAGTCATAAAATAAATAAGTCACAGAAATGCAAAGTACAGCATAGGAAATATAGTCATTAATATTGTAATAACGAATGGTGACAGATGGTGGCTACAGTTATCATGGAGAGCATTAAGTAATGTATAGACTTGTCAAATCACAATGTTGTCCACCTGAAACTAATATAACATTGCATATAAACTATACATAAAAAGACAACAAACCCTTTGTTGTATTTTATACTCAGCTCAGATTTGCTGTTAAAAAATATCTTCTTTTTGACAGTTTATAGTGCCATTTCTTAAAAACTGTTTATTTATTTATTTTTAGAGAGAGGGAGAAAGAGAGAAAGCATGCAGATGAATAGAGGAGAGGCAGAGAGAGAGGGAGACAGAGAATCCCAAGCAGGCTAGGCGCTGTCAGCACAGAGCCTGAAGTGGGGTTCCAACTCATGAAGCCGTGAGATCATGACCCGAGCAGAAACCAAGAGTCTGAGGTTTAACCCACTGAGCTACTCAGTTGCCCTTTGACATTTTACAGTTCTAAAAAGCAATTCATCTAAAGCCATTTTTCACATGGTAACAACAATAACAATAGCAAACAGCACTTAAACAAGGTAGGAGAGGGAAGTAGTGTGGAAGAGGGGCAAAAGAAGAGGATGTAAGACACTGAAATGACCAGTAAGACTCCCAAAGCTACAAAGTAGCAGCTCTTCTTGCCTACCTTGGCTGATATTAGTCATGTAACAGTATTTACTCTCAGAAGAACGTTGGAAATGCAATCTGCTTGTAGGTAATAGTGTCTGATTGAAAGTACGATTACAGTGGATAAAGAGGATTGGGGGGGTGCAGCAGGGTGACATTTGATTACAAATTCAGTTTTTAAAATCATTACCTGGTTAATTAGTTTGTCAATTTGATGGGGGGAGTAATTTTAATTATTTATATTTTTTCTAGAAAAATTTCTATTTCATGTGGGTTTTCAACCTTCTTTAGCATAAAATTACACATATGAGTTTGGAGTAAACCTCCACTATTTATTCTATAGTTATTGCATCTTTTTTTTTCTTTTTCTAATATTGTTTGTGTCTTCTCTCATTGTTTCCTAATTAGAAGTTTTCTTGTCTTAGTAGCTGTCCCATCTCCTACCCTGAAGATTCATTTCTAGGTTTTGTTTATCTTTCATTGTTTCTTTTATTTCTGTTGCATTATCTCTTCGTGTATCATTAATATAACTTTACATCTTCCTTTAGTTTTACTTTGTCACTTTTTTTAGATTTTTTTGAGTTGAACACCTAACCAACTGATTTTCAATTTTTCTTAATGTTTATTTATTTACTTTTGAGAGAGAGAGAGAGAGAGAGAGCACAACTGGGGAAGGGGCAGGGAGAGAGGGAAATATAGAATCTGAAGCAGGCTCCAGGCTCTGAGATGTCAGCGCAGAGCCCAATGTGGCGCTTGAACCCACAAACACTGAGATCATGACCTGAGCCAAAGTCGGATGCTTAACCTCCGGAGCCACCCAGGTGCCCCTCTTTTTTTTTTTTTTTTTTAATGAAGAAGTATATACATTTACTGCTAAGTACTATGTTATAGTAGCCCTGTGAAATTTGGTGTGTAGAACTTCTACATATGACAATATGTTTCTAACTGTTTTGTAACCTCCCTTATGATTTCCTTTTAAAGAATTTTTTTGAATGAGTAAAACGTGTACATATTAATAAATTTTTTGAGTACATATTGTATACCAGGACTTGGGATACTGAAGTGAAACACAGGGATCCTATCTTAAGAAACTGTAAAGATTAGTGCTTATGGGGATTACAATTTTTTTAAGTTTTTTAATTTTAAGTTTACTTACTAATTTTGAAAGAGAAAGAGAGAGAGAGAGAGAGAGGGAGGGAGAGAGAGGAATTCCAAGCAGGTTCTGTGCTGTCAGTGCAGAGCCCGATCCAATACAGGGCTTGATCCCATGAACCCATGACCTGAACCAAAATCAAGAGTTGGACGCTTAACTGACTGAGCCACCCAGGTGCCCCATAGGTATTACAGTTGTAAAAGGTATTTCTTCTCAATGACATAGTATGTTGGATGGTTAGTAGGCAGCCTGGATGGTTAATAATCAAGTTGCCTGCAATGGTTAAGTAAAGGGCTCAGATGAATGAGGCCAAGATTAGTGTTCAGTACAGGTGCCCATAAATCAGCCTTTCTTTGTTCCTGGTACAACTAATCTCAGTTACTGATCTTGTACACAGTTACCCTGACAGAGGAAAAAGTAATGCAAGTCAAATATTTTTTATTGAATGTGTGCATAGTTTAAAGAGTTGTATTTCTATATAGCTTTTTATTTTATTTATTAGAAAAATAATCCTGTTCACTTTCCCCTCCCCATCTCATTTCCCCTCTTTAGAGGAAACCATTTCAATTCGTTTATCTATTTTGTTTGGTATTTTTCTCTGTGTCTCTAAATAACATACCTATTGTGCTACCTCTTGATTTTTTTTTTTTCCAGTTTCGGTAGTTTTCTTTTGACTTCCCACTATGCAAGATGAGGATTTAGCTCTATTTCACTCTCTATACAGCAGCTTAGGACACCACACTCACACATTCTTTCTGTCCCTCATGCCTCCCATACATTTATATTATAATAGTGTTAATATAATGTCCAATATTTACATTACAATGACAATGCAAATATAGTTTGTAGTTGAGCCTCATGTGATACCCTGCGATTACTTTTTGTTTTATATGCAAATTTGTGTTCTCCCTAGAGCAATTGAAAGAGAATTTGTTGCTTAGTTTTTTATGTATTTGTCATCAACTCATTCCAACTTTGATCCTGATTTTCCAAATATTTTTTCAATATGCTCAGCCATATCAGATATTCTGTATCTTGTAGATATAACTAGTTGATCCTTTCTACCTGCTCCACACTGGACCGGTTCTCTGGAGGCCTGCTGCACACTTACCAGTTTAGACTCTCCCTTCTCTCTTATCTCAGTGAGTCTCTTTACTTTTGTCTTTTGGTGAATTCCCTTTTGTCTAGTTTCCTTGGTTTACTCCCTTAATTTGGTGGAGCACATACCCCAGTAGCATCCTGAGAAAGGGTGCATGGGAGATATATTTTTTCAAATTTGCAGGTCAAAAAATATCTTTTTTCTAACTTCCCTACCAATGCTATGACTGTGAATTGAATTCTAGGTTCATACACATTTTCCCTTGGAATTCCTGCAGGTGTTACTGTTGAAGAATCTAATCGTAATTTTGTTCCTTTACATGTAACTTACATCTCTTTCTCTGGAGTCATAAAATACCTTCTCTTTGTCCACACTATCGTGAATTTTCATGATAATATCTTTTGTGGATGTCTATTTTACTCACTGGACTGGGATTTCAATCTGGGAAACCACATCTTCCAACTTGGGCAGTATGTTGATTATTAATTTGTTGATTCCTTTTACTTTTTTTTCTTTCTTCTTTCTTTTCTGAATTCCTAATATTCATGGTTGGACTTTAACATTTTTTCATCTCTTTAGTATTTTAGTCTAATTTCTGAGAGATTTCCTTGACTTTTTCTTCCATCCATTCCATTGAATGTTTTCATTTCTACTATCATATTTTAAACTTCCACATGTCTCTTTCTCCTCTCTAATGTTCCTTTTTAATAACGCCCTGTTCTTGGTACATGTATGGAGGTGTTTTTTAATTGTCTTTTGAAGTTTCACCTTCTGACATAGTCTATTTCCTCTAAGTTAATGCTTCTCTTTGAGCTGGACTTGTGTTTCTTGGTAAAGACTTTCAAAAACTCTATTAATCTTTGGATGACTGTTTCTATATGAGGGAGGTTCTATTTTGGATGTCTGAATATATTTTTATTTTGCTCTTATTTTAATAAGAATTTGACTAGGTAAAAAAAATCTAGTTTGACAGCTATTTTCTCTTAGCACTTTGAATATTTGGATTTGTTAGTTTCTTATTTCTGGTATTTATTATTATTGATGAGAAATACACTGTTACTCTTTAGTATTATCCTTTTTTGTTGTATCTTTGATAGTTTTAAGATTATCTCTTTTTAGGGGCGCCTGAGATGGAGCGCTGCAGAGGGCTCTGTGCTGGGCATAGAGCCTACCTGGGGTTCTCTCTCTCCCTTTCTCTCTGTCCTTCCCCCACTTGCACTTTCTTGCATGCTCTCTCTTACTCTTGCAAAATAAAAAATCTTATGAAATTTTCTGTATTTTTCTACTATGCGGTTAGCCTGGGCTTTTATTGTTATTATTATAAAAAATTTTTTTAATGTTTATTTCTTTTTGGGACAGAGAGAGAGAGACAGAGTGCAAACAGGGGAGGGGACAGAGAGAGAGGGAGACACAGAATCTGAAGCAGGCTCCAGGCTCTGAGCTGTCAGCACAGAGCCTGACGTGGGGCTCAAACCCACAAAATGTAAGATTATGACATGAGCTGAAGTCATATGCTTAACCTCCTGAGCCACCCCTGTGCCCCTATTATTATTTTTAAATATATCTTGCTTGACATTCAGAAAGGGCCCTAAATATGACATTTTATACATTTTTAAAACTGATAAACTTTTAACAATAATAACTTTAAATACTATCTTTCTTTCAGACTTTTCTTTCATTATCATCATCTGGAATTCTTTTTTTTAATTTTTTAATGTTTATTTACTTTTGAGAGAGAGAGTGCGAGTGGGGGAGGAGCAGAGAGAAAGAGAGAGAGAGAGAGAGAGAGACAGATTCTGAAGCAGGCTCTGAGCTGTCAGCACAGAGCCCAACAACAGGGCTCTAACTCACAAACTGGGAGATCATGACCTGAGCCGAAGTTGACTGCTTAACCAACTGAGCCAACCAGGCTCCCCTGAAATTCCTATTTAATCTGGTTTCTCTTTACAGTTATTGCAAGTTTTTAATATTTTTGTCTTCTTATTCTGCATTACATTTAGGGTAGCCATATAATTCATCACACAAATGAGACCCTTTTGGGAACAAGAAAGGGCACTACAGTGATTAAAAATTGTGTAATTAGTAAATCTGAATTTATTGGCTGAAAATTTTTATTATTTGTTGCTAGACTGGTAAAATAGATCTATTCAAAAATATTTTTATAATGTGATGGGGTGCGTGGGTGGCTCAGTTAGTTAAGTGTCTAACTGTTGATTTTGGCTCATATAATGATCTTACATTTGGTGAAATCGAACCCTGCATCAGGCTCTCAGCTGACAGTGTGGAGTCCGCTTGGGATTCTCTCTCCCTCTCTCTGCCCCTCCACTGCTCAATCTCTCTCTCTCAAAGTGAATAAATAAGCATTAAGAAAATAAGGAAAATATGGTTCACTGTTGGTGGGAATGTAAATTGGTGCAGCCATCATGGCAAATAGTATGGAGGTTCCTTAAAAAATTAAGAATAGAAATACCATAAGATCCAGTAATTCCATTGTTGGGTATTTACCAAAGAAAATGAAAACACTAATTTGAAAAGATATATGTTTCCCTATGTTTATTGCAGTATTATTTACAATAGCCAAGATATTTATCAATGGATGGGTATATATACATGTGTATATATATATGTGTGTGTATATATATATGTACATATATATGTATATACATAGCAGCCATATAAAATAGAATGAAATCTGGCCATTTGTGGCAGTATGGATGGACCTAGAAGATATTATGTTAAGTAAAATAAGTCAGACAGAGAAAGACAAATATCACATAATTTCATTTTCAGAAACAGACTCATAAATTCAAAGAACAAACTGGTGGTAATCAGAAGGGAAGGGGGTAGAAGGATGGGTAAAATAGATGAAGGGTTTTAAAAGGTATAAACTTCCAGTTATAAAATAAATTAGTCAAGAGAATGAAAAGTACAGCATAGAAAATGTGGTCAATAACATTGTAATAATTTTATATGGTGACACGGTAACTATACTTTTCATGGTGAGCATTGCATAACATATACAATTGTCGAATCACTTTGTTGGAAACCTGTAACTAATATGACCCGGCATGTCAACTATACTTCAACTAAAAGTCTTTCTAAAAACCATATATCCTTGATCTCTAGAGCAAAATTAAAAGTACTTTCTTGTACCGATTAAATATTTAAAAAATGCAAATAGACTTTTCTGTTATAAATTCATGTACTTTAATGAACTTGTTAGTCACATTTATTTCCAATACCATATCATTGATACGGTTCTGAGTAACATGTTTTTCGATACCTCTTATTATCGCTCTTATCTTCATAAAATTACCTGCAGTGTTATTCATTGTTGCGTTTTATGGCTAATGCGTTTGAAATTGTTGACATCTTTACTGGACTCTTCTTTGTTAAGAAAATAGTCTTTACAGGTGCTGAGATAATTAGCACATGCTGAGAAAATTCTGTTAAACAGATGATATTCTCAATACTAACTTTTTTGGTTAGAATTATGTAAATATTTTAGCTTCCATTCAAAAAAAACTTTCTTCAAAATATTTTACAAGACATTTACATTTACAAATATATTTTCCCTGCCCATGATTCTTCCGAATATTTGACCAGTTTTAAATCCTGCATAATTCTCAATTTTATTTCATTGTAGCATCGTAATACAGAATATATGTTTACCCAATTAAAAAATAACTCCATCAAAATATTTGTTCTAGAAGTTGAGGTATTTTATTATTTATTTATTTATTTATTTATTTACTTATTTACTTATTTATAGATGTTTATTTATTTTTCAGAGAGAGACAGAGAGAGACAGAGAGAGAGAGAGTACATGAGCAGAGGAGGGGCAGAGAGAGAGAGAGGGAGACAGAATTCCAGGCAGGCTCTGAGCTGTCAGCACAGAACCCAGGGAGGAGCTTGAACTCACGAACTGTGAGATCATGTCCTGAGCTGAATTCGGATGCTTAACCAACTGTGCCACCCAGGCACCCTGAAATCGAGGTATTTTAAAGTACAATTTTTAAATTTTAAAATGAAATTTTCTGTACCATTGAGCGCTCATGGTATATTTTGTTTAGTTTCTTTTTCTTTCTATCCTTACTTGTCAATATCAATGTTTTCCTATTTATAAGTTGTTTTCCAATCATTGTAATTTAGTAAAAGTTTTAAAAACTGAAACATTTTTTGCTTCGTATGTTTAAAACTTGGATTATTGGGGTACCTGGATGGTTGAGTGTCTGACTCGATTTCCCCTCAGGTCATGGTCCCAAGGTCATGGGATCGAGCGCATGGGTTCCCATTGGGTTCCCATGGGTTCCATGGAGCCCACTGAGTTCCCAACAGTGTTGGAGCCTGCTTGAGATTCTCTCTCTCCTCTCTCTCTCCTCCTCCTCCCCTGCCTCTCTCGCCAACTTTCTCTCTCTCTAAAATAAAAACAACAAAATCAAAACAAAAAAAAAAAAACCAAAAAACCACCCAAAAACAAAATGTGGTTCATATAATTCCCTCTGATTTAACACAAAATATAAAGAGTTCCCCCTTATCAGTGGGATATATGTATCGAGACCCCCAGTGGATACCTGATCCTGTAGACAGTACCGAATCCTGAATAGGCTATGATTTTCTTAGACATCTATACCTATGATAAAGTCTAATTTATAAGTTAGGCACAGCAAGAGAATAACAGTAATAACTAATAATAAAATAGAACATTTATAACAATGTACTATAATAAAAGTTATGTGAATCTGGTCTCTTTTCTCAGAATATCTTCTTGTACTATACTCATCCTTTTCCTTCTTGTGATGATGTGACATGATAAAATGCCTACCTGATGAGATGTAGGGAGGTAGATGACTAGTGTGCCATAGCTTTAAGCTCCTATTGACTTTCTGACAACATGTCAGGAGGACTTTAGTTGCCCATGGATAAATGAAACCAGAGAAAGTGAAACCGAGGATAAGGGGAGGCTACTGTAATCAGAACTGACAGGAATCGTTTACTAAAACGTTCAATATAATTGTGGGAAACTTAGGTTCATCTATAAAACAGTTCTTCAAAGATTCGAACAAACCTAAAGTATGACTAATGAGAATAAGCAATGGGAGAAAGTGTGTAGTGCCATGCTGGAGTATTTTTTGATATCCAATAGGAGACTTATCATACAAATTTTGTAGGTCATTTATTCTGCTTTTATATAAAAACATATTTGCAAAACTTGCCAACTACACCTTCTATTTTGATTGGTAAGGTAGGTCCACTTGTTTGAATGCTATTTGAATTATGCTTGTACCACAAAAAATTCCAATTATCTTTCTGTTTCAAAGGTTTCTTTTTTTTATTTAAAAAATTTTAATGTTTATTTTTGAGAGAGAGAGAGAGAGAGAGAGACAGATAGAGAGAGAGAGAGAGAGAGAGAATGAGTGGGGGAGGGGCGGAGAGAGAGAGGGGAACAGAGGGTCTGAAGTGGGCACTGACAGCCTGATGTGGGGCTCGAATTCACGACCCGATTGTGAGATCATGACATGAGCCAAAGTTGGATGCTCAACTGACTGATCCATCCAGGCGCCTACATAGATTTCTTAATTTAGTGAGAATATTTGTGGTTTTTAAAATTATTTTTTTAATAATTTATTGTCAATTTGGTTTCCATAAAACACCCCATAATAATCCCAACAAGTGCCCTCCTCTGTGCCCATCACCTACTCTCCCCCCTCCCACACCCCCCTCTCCCCTCGGTTTGTTCTTAGTCTTTGAGAGTCTCCCATGTTATGTCTTCCTTCCTCTCTGTGGCTTTTTTTTTTCCTTCCTTCCCCTCTTCCCCTCCCCCCTAGTTTTCTATTAGGTCTCCCAAAGCCTACCTATGTGTGGGAACATATGGCATCTGTCTTTCCCTGCCTGACTTGTTTCACTTAGCATAATATCCTCCAGTTCCATCCATGTTGCCACACATGGCCAAATTTCATTCTTTCTCATTGCTGCATAGTATTCCACTGTGTGTGTATATATATATACATCTTCTTTATCCATTCGTCAGTTGATGGACACTTAGTCTCTTTCCATGATTTGGCTATTGTCGAAAGTGCTGCTATGAACATCAGGGTACACGGGCCCCTATGCATCAGCAGTTCTATATCTCTTGGGTAGATTCCTAACAGTGCTATTGCTGGATCATAGGGTAAATCTATTTTCATTTTTTTGAGGAACCTCCACACAGTTCTCCAGAGTGGCTGTACCAGTTTGCATTCCCACCAACAGTGCAAGAGGGTGCCTGTTTCTCCACATCCTCTCCAGCATCTATAGTTTCCTGATTTGTTCATTTTAGCCACTCTGACTGGTGTGAGATGGTATCTCAGTGTGGTTTTGATTTGTATTTCCCTGATGATGAGTGACATTGAGCATCGTTTCATGTGTCTGTTTGCCGTTTGGATGTCTTCTTTGGAGAAGTGTCTATTCATATCTCCTGCCCATTTCTTCACTGGATTATTCGTTTTTTGGGCGTGGAGTTTGGTAAGTTCTTTATAGATTTTAGATACTAGTCCTTTATCTGATATGTCATTTACCATTATCTTTTCCCATTCCTTTGGTTGCCTATCAGTTTTGTTGGATGTTTCTTTTGCCATGCAGAAGCTTTTTATCTTGATGAGGTCCCAGTAGTTCATCTTTGCTTTTAATTCCCTTGCCTTTGGAGATGTGTCGAGTAAGAAATTGGTGTGTCTTAGGTAAAGAGGCTTTTTCCTGCTTTCTCCTCTAGGATTTTGATGGTTTCCTGTCTCGCATTCAGATCTTTCATCCATTTAGAGTTTATTTTTGTGAGTGGTGTAAGAAAGTGGTCTAGTTTCATTCTTTTGCATGTTGCTGTCCAGTTCTCCCAGCGCCATTTATTAAAGAGGCTGTCTTTTTTCCATTGGATACATTTTCCCACTTTGTCAAAGATTAGTTGGCCATATACTTGCGGGTCCATTTCTGAGTTTTCTATTCTATTCCATTGGTCTATGTGTCTGTTTTTGTGCCAATACCATACAGTCTTGATGACTACCGCTTTGTAGTAGAGGTTAAAGTCTGGGATTGTGATGCCTCCTGCCTTGGTTTTATTCTTCAGTATTACTTTGGCTATTCGGGGTCTTTTGTGGTTCCATACAAATTTTAGGATTGTTTGCTCTAGCTTTGAGAAGAATGCTGGTGCAATTTTGATTGGGATTGCATTGAATGTGTAGATTGCTTTGGGTAGTATTGCCATTTTAATGATATTTATTCTTCCAATCCATGAGCATGGGATGTTTTTCCATTTCCTTGTGTCTTCCTCAATTTCCTTCGTTAGTTTTTTATAGTTTTCCTTGTAGAGAAATTCTTTACACGGAGATTCTTTCACATCTTTGGTTAGGTTTATTCCTAAGTATTTTTATGGTTTTTGGTGCAATTGTGAAAAGGATTAGCTTCTTTATTTCTCTTTCTGCTGCTTCATTGTTGGTGTAAAGGAATGCCACCGATTTCTGTACATTGATTTTGTACCCTGCAACTTTGCTGAAATCATGGATCAGTTCTAGTAGGCTTTTGGTGGAATCTGTCGGGTTTTCCATGTAAAGTATCATGTCGTCTGCAAAAAGTGAAAGTTTGACTTCCTCCCTGCCAATCTTGATGCCTTTTAGTTTGTTTTGTTGTCTGATTGCTGATGCTAAGACTTCCAACACTATGTTAAATAGCAGTGGTGAGAGTGGACACCCCTGTTGTGTTCCTGATCTCAGGGGGAAGGCTCTCAATTTTTCCCCATTGAGGATGATATTAGCTGTGGGCTTTTCATATATGGCTTTTATGATGCCTAAGTATGTTCCTTCTATCCCGACTTTCTCGACGGTTTTTTATTAGGAAAGGGTGCTGTATTTTGTCAAATGCTTTTTCTGCATCTATTGACAGGATCATATGGTTCTTATCTTTTCTTTTGTTAATGTGATTTATCACGTTGATTGATTCGCGAATATTGAACCAGCCCTGCAACCCAGGGATGAATCCTACTTGATCATGGTGAATAATTCTTTTTATATGCTGTTGGATTCGATTTGCTAGTATCTTGTTAAGAATTTTTTTTTTTTTTGAGAATTTTTGCATCCATATTCATCAGGGATATTGGCCTGTAATTCTCTTTCTTTGCTGGGTCTTTATCTGGTTTGGGAATCAAAGTGATGCTGGCTTCATAGAATGAGTCTGGGAGTTTTCCTTCCGTTTCAATTTTTTGAAACAGCTTGAGGGTGATAGGAATTAACTCTGTTTTAAATGTCTGGTAAAATTCCGCAGGGAAGTTATCTGGTCCAGGGCTTTTATTTGATGGGAGGTTTTTGATAACTGATTCTATTTCTTCACTAGTTATGGGTCTGTTCAAATTTTCTATTTCTTCCTGTTTGAGTTTTGGTAGCGTGTGACTAGTTAGAAATTTGTCCATTTCTTCCAGGTTGCCGAGTTTGGTGGCATATAATTTTTCATGGTATTCTCTGATGATTGCTTGTATCTCTGAGGGATTGGTTGTAATTACTCCCTTTTCATTCACGATTTTATCTATTTAAGTTCTCTCTCTTTTCTTTTTGAGAAGCCTGGCTGGAGGTTTGTCTATTTTGTTTATTTTTTCAAAGAACCAGCTTTTGGTTTCATTGATCGGTTCCACTACTTTTTCTGTTTCCTTATGATTAATTTGTGCCCTGATCTTTGTTATTTCTCTCTTTCTGCTGGGTTTGGGTTGTCTTAGCTGTTCTGCTTCTAGTTCCTTTAGGCGTGCTGTTAGAATTTGTGTTATTGATTTTTCTTGTTTCTTGAGGTGGGCCTGGATTGCAATATATTTCCCTCTCAGAGCTTCCTTTGCCACATCTCAGAGCGTTTGGATTGTTGTATTTTCACTTTCCTTAGTTTCCATGTATTTTTTAATTTCTTCTCTGATTGCTTGGTTGACCCACTCGTCTTTTGGTAGGTTATTCCTTAGCCTCCATGTTTTTGGATATTTTCCAGGCTTTCTCCTGTGGTTGATTTCAAGTTTCAAAACATCGTGGTCTGACAGTGTGCACGGTATGATCTCAATTCTTTTATATTTATTCGGAGCTTCCCTGTGCCCCAGAATGTGGTCTATCTTGGAAAATGTACCGTGTGCAGTTGAGAAGAATGTAAATTCCTTTGCTTCTGGGTGTAGGACCCTGAATATGTCTGTTAGGCCCATCTGTTCTAATGTGTCATTCAAAGCCATTGTTTCTGTGGTGATTTTCTGTTTTGTGGATCTATCCAATGCTGAGAGTGGCGTGTTAAGGTCCCCTACTATTAGGACATTTTTATCGATAAGGTTGCTAATGTTTGTAATTAGTTGTTTTACAAATTTGGGTACCCCCGAAATCAGCGCGTAGATATTTATAATTATTAGCTCTTCCTGCTGGATGGTCCCTGAGACTATTAAATAATGTCCTTCTTCATCTCTTATTACATCGTTCATTTTAAAGTCTAGTTTGTCTGATATAAGTGTGGCTACTCCAGCTTTCTTCTGACTTCCCGTATCATGGTAGATAGTTCTCCATCCCCTCACTTTCAATCTGAAGGTGTCCTCAGATTTAAGATGAGTTTCTTGAAGACAGCAAATAGATGGGTCTTGTTTTTTAATCCATTCTGTTACCCTGTGTCTTTTGATTGGCGCATTTAGTCCATTTACATTCAGTGTTAATATTGAAAAATATGGGCTTACAGTCACTGTATTATCTGTAGGTTTCATGTTTGTAAGGTTGTCTCTGGTAGTTTGTGTTCTTTGCAACCTTGTCTTCATAGAATGCCCCTCAGGATCTCTTGTAATGCTGGCTTATTTGCGATGAATTCCTTCAGTTTTTGTTTGTTGGGAAAAACCTTGATCTCTCCTATTCTGAATTACAGGCTAGCCGGATACAGAATTCTTGGTTGCATGTCCTTCTTGCTCATCACATTGAAGATATCCTGCCATTCCTTTCTGGCTTGCCAAGTTTCTGTAGATAAGTCTGCTACAACCCTTATGTGTCTGCCTTTGTATGTTAAGGTTCTTTTGTCCCTAGCTGCTTTCAGGATTCTCTCCCTGTCTTTATATTTTGCCAGCTTCATTATGATGTGTTGCGTAGAAGGTCTATTCAAGTTACGTCTGAGGGGAGTTCTCTGTGCCTCTTGGATTTCTATGCCCGTTTCCTTCCTCATGTTGGGGAAGTTCTCAGCAATGATTTGTTCAAGTACCCCTTCGACTCCTTTCTCTCTCTCTCCTTCCTCTGGAACTCCTATGATACGGATATTGTTTCTTTTGAGTGCATTGCTCAGCTCTCGAATTCTCCTTTCCTGTTCCTGGGTCAGCTTCTCTCTCTTTTTATCTGCTTCCTCTTTTTCAATGATTTTATCTTCTAATGCACTTACTCTTTCTTCTGACTTTTCAATCCGTGCTGTGGCTGCTTCCAGTTTGCCTTGTATTTCATCCAAGGTCTTTTTTAATTCTTCCTGACCGTTTTTAAGGTCCTTGAACTCTGCTGTGTGGGACTCCTTGCATTCATCTATGCTTTTTTCAAGCCCAGCGGTTAGTTTTATGATTATCATTCTATATTCATGTTCTTTTATGTTGCTTATATCTGTTTTCATGAATTCTTGAGCTGTCACTACTTCCTGTAGATTCTTTTGCGGAGAATTCTTCCGCTTCATCATTTTGGCTAGATGTGTTTTGGATTGTTTCTTGAAGTTGCCCTGGAAAGGAAAACAGAGTTTTCTGGGGCGTTTCTGGTTTCGCTTTCCATTCCTTGTAGACTGTGGCACCTTTTCTCCCCAATTCTTGGAGTTGAGAGAGTCTTTGGTTTCAGTTGTTCCCAGTTTAAAGGACAAGCGAAATACTGGATCCCCTTACTCCTCCGCCATGTTCCCAAGTCTAAAATTATTTTTTTATTTTTTAAAGGTTTTTTGTTTTGTTTTGTTTTGTTTTTTGAGAGAGAGAGGGAGAGAGAACCAGCAGGGGAGGGGTGGAGTGGGAGAGACAGAAGATCTGAGTGGGGCTCCGTGCTGAGAGCAGTGAGTCCAATGTGGGACTTAAACTCGTGAACCACAAGATCATGACCTGAGCAGAAGTCTGAGGCTTAACTGACTGAGCCACTCTGGCACCCTAGGAATATTTATTTTTAATGTGACACTGTGCTCCACTAAAATTTGTGTTCATATTATGAGGTACAAAACAAATAATTTTTATTTTCAATGTTTACCTTTTTAAATGAGTTTGTAGCACACACCAACAACATGTCAGCTATTTCATCTTCAAACAGAAAGAACTTCTAAAAGCTTTACTTTTTTAATTCATGAATTGGGAGAACACAATCTATTGTTTGATTTAACTGATATTTCTATTTGAAAGACTGACAAAACTGTTATAAAACTAAGGTCATATTACTGGGAATTTTCTTCTGTTAATGGACCCAGTGTGAATGACTTTCAATTCCTTTTTGGTGTATGCACAAAAATCTTTAAAATGTAAATGTTGGCATTTTACTTCTTCCTTTTTGATTTGGATGCCTTTTATTTCTTGACTGATTGCTGTGGGTTGGGCTTCCAGTACTATGCTGAATAGAAGTCACGAAAGTTGAAAATCTTTGTTTTGTTCCTGATCTTAGAGGAAAAACTTTCTGTTTTTTATTGTTGAGTATGATGTTAGCTGTGGGCATGTCACATATGACCTTTATTATGTTGAGATACATTCCTCCTATACCCAATTTGTTGAGTATTTTTAATGATGAAAAATTGTCAAACTTGTTCAAATGCTTTTTCTGCATCTATTGAGATGATTTTTTACCCTTCATTCTGTTAACGTGGTATACCATGGTTATTGATTTGCCTATGTTGAATTATCTTTGCATCCCAAGGATAAGTCCATTTGCTTATAGTGTACGATTCTTTTAAAATGCTATTAAATTTGGTTGGCTAATATTCTGTTGAGGATTTTTGTATATGTGTTCGTCAGAGATATTGGCTTATAGTTTTCTTATAGTGTCTTTGTCTGGCTTTATTAGATTAACGCTAGCCTCACAAAATGAGTTTGAAAGTGTTTTCTCAACTCCAATGTTTTTGAAGAGTTTGAGAAGGCTTGGCGTTAATTCTTCTTTATATGGAGAAGTCACCAGTGAAGCCATCTGGTCCTGGGCTCTTCTTTGTTTCGATTCCTTATTCAGTCTCCTTACTTGTTATTGATCCTGCTCAGATTTTCTATTTATTTATGATTCAGCCTTGATAGATTATATGGTTCTAGAAATTTATCCATTTTCTTCTAATTTATTATTTGTTGGCATATACTTGTTCATGATAGTCTCTTCTGATTCTTTATATTTTGTGGTAACAGTTGTAATATCTCCTCATTCATTTCTTATTTTATTTGGTCTTCTCTTTTTCTTAATCTAGCTAAAGGTATTTGACCAAAATGAAAGGTCATGCTCTACTGAGAGATATAAATGAAATACACCTTTTACAGATGTACATTAATGTCATCTTTAGGTCTAATCTTTTAAAAGTAACAGTTAACTTTTAAAAAAATATTTATTTTTGAGAGAGAGAAAGAGACAGAAGGTGAGTGGGAAAGGGGCAGAAAGAAAGGGAGACACAGAATCCAAAGAGCAGGATCCAGGCTCCAAGCTGTCAGTATGAAGCCTGACAGGAGGCTCAAACCCACAAACTGCGAAATCATGACCTGAACTGAAGTCAGACGCCTAACTGACTGAGCCACCCAGGTGCCCCAGTAACAATTAACTTTTGAAGTAGATTTAGGTCTGGGGTTTTCATGTGGTCAGCAATATTATTATAGTCTGCACAATAGATGGTAAATGACAAGCATATTCATCATCAACTTTCTTGAGAAATGAAAATTGAGTACTTAGGGGCGCCTGGGTGGCTCAGTCAGCTAGACAGCCGACTTTGGCTCAGATCATGATCTCACCGTCTGTGAGTTCGAGCCCTGTGTCGGGCTCTATGCTGATGGCTCAGAGCCTGGAGACTGCTTCAGATTCTGTGTCTCCCCCTCTCTCTGCCCTTCCCTTGCTCACTCTCTGTCTCTATGTCTCTCAAAAATAAAAAAAAAAGAAAACAAAAAAAAAAGCCACGTTAAAAAATAAAAAAAAGAAACTTGAGTACTTAATTTTTTATTATCATATACTTGTTATTTTTCTGAGCCCACTTAGGCCAACAGGTTTATCACTAAAAACCCAAATCATAAAGCAAGTAAGTAGTTGTAGATTTACACCGCACACACGAAAATGCAAAATACTGTATCAGGAACATTCATACAGACCACTGTCTACATGCTCTGTGGTAGGACTGCTCGGTCTCTAGTTCTTAAACGCTTTCCACCTAAGCTATAACTTCTCACTTTCCTCATTGTTCTCACCAACTGGTGGCCCGCAGGCTTCATCCAGATCTCAAGCTTTGCACTGCTTGTGGGCGGAGCTGGCAAGAGTGGCACCTTTTTTGCTTTTTTAGTACCTTCTGAGGCTGGAAGGAGACAGGGGTCCCACGCCACTCACTAATGAGGGCACTTTGTTTTTGCAGTAAGTTCCCTGGACACTGTCCTTCAAAAGAGGTATTAGACCCACTGTTTCTGGAATGTGTAGGGAAAAGTCAGCTGCATTTTTAGTGGAGCATCTCACGTACTATTAGAGAAGACCTGGGCGGAAGCTGGAGTACTAAGTGAAAGTACCAAACCCATCCTGGCATGTTTTATTTAAATGATAAATTGCACAGGGTGCTGGAGCAAATGTTACAAATGAATATGTTCTTCATATGGCTCTAGAGTTCTTCTCTAGCTCTAGATGAATTCTTCAACACTATCTTCTAATTTACAGATATTTTATTTATCGGGCCCATTTCAGTTTATTAATTTTTCTTTGCATCTTAAAAAGCTCCTGTGAGTATATTTTTCCTTTGCAAGTTTTCTAGTTGGATACTTCTGCTATTTATTTCTCATTGTTCCATTTCTGCCTCTAAAAATTTTTGCCTATTTTAAGACTGTTCTATATAGTTTAATAGTAGATTCTCATTACATCTTTTTAAAGATTTTTTATTTTCTTGTGGCAAGAATACTTAACATGAGATCAGCCTTTTAACAAATTTTAAAATGTGCAGTACAGAATCGTTGATTACAGGCACAATTTGAAGAGCAGAACTCTGGAACTTACTCACCTTGCTTAACTGAGATTTTATGCCTGATGATTAGTTTCTATATGTGTTTTACAGTTTGGCTTTGGAGCTTCATCTTGAACCAGGGGAGTCTCCCCTTTCTCCATGATTATTCCTCCCTGTCTAGCATACGGTGTTTAAGTCAGCTTTTCCTAGTCCTCTGGTTTCTCAATCCAGAACTAAAATTCTTGCCTGGTGTTGATATTGTTGGTATTGCAGGTGCTTTGGTTCTGTGATTTGTGACCCTTTCTAATGTGTATGCTTTGGGTAGCCATTCAGGTGCTGGTTACATGTAGTTTTCCTTCAAGATGATATCTCCTTTTAACCCTCACTCCATTTCCCACCCGTTGTTTTATTTCGACTTTGTTGTTAGGTCCTGTTAAAATATGACCTTAGCCAAAGTGGCTATACCAAAAGAGATATATCAAAATGTTTTAGAACTATTTTATGCCATTGCTATCTGATATGATTCAACAGTGTTATTTTTTTTCCCTTCCTTTCTGTGGGAGTTGCTGTTGATGCTGCAGATGTGTTTCCTCAGAAATTGCTATTCTTTTTTTTTTTTTTTTTTAATTTGAGAGAGAGAGATAGAGGGCAGGAGAGGCAGAGGAAGAGGGAGAGAATCTTTAAAAAAAATTTTAATGTTTATTTATTTTTGAGAGAGAGACAGAGACAGAGCACAAGTGGGGGAGGGGCAGAGAGCGAGAGGGAGACAGAGATTCTGAAGCAGGAGAGAGAAAGAAAGAGAGACAGAAAATCTTGAGCAGGTCTCAAGCTCAGTGCAGAGCCCAATGCAGCACTTGATCCTACGACCCCGGGAACATGACTTGAGCTGAAATCAAGAGTTAGACACTCAACTGACTGAGCCACCCAGGTGCTACAGCAATCACTATTTTGTTTTTAATGTTTTTTTACTTTTGACAGAGAGACAGAGTGTGAGCAGGGAAGGGGCAGAGAAAGAGGGAGACACAGAATCTGAAGCAGGCTCCAGGCCCTGAACTGTCAGCCCAGAGCCTGACGCTGGGCTCGAACTCACAAACTGTGAGATCATGACCTGAGCTGAAGTCGGTGCTTAACCGACTGAGCACCCAGGTGCCCCAGCCATCACTATTCTTAAACACCCTGAAAAATCCATCTTAGTTTGTGTTCCCTCAGGGGCAGACTTTGAGACAAAGATTTGAATGGAATTGTTTTTTAGTTTTTTGGAAAATTCAGGAAATATACAGGGAAATGTGTGTGTTGATATGCTCAGGCAAACGTAATAAATAAAGGGTACATTATTAAGTCAGTTGTCAGAGTGGAAGACAAGCTTAATCCTTATGGAAATCTCTGGCATATGGTTAAAACACATGACTTGTACGTATTACACGCCAGGGATGTAAGAACTTAGGTATATCCATGCCAATAACCACGTGGTTGGTTGAGGGTTACTCCTCAGGGTTTTTTGTGTTCCCATCCCCACCCTGCCTTTCCAGCCTGCCATGTGCATGGACAGAGTGGTCTTCCATGTTTCTGAAAGAAGCCCACCAGCAAAGAGATGCAGATTATGATAATATGATTTATAAGAAACATATATTTGGACATTTGGATGACCAAAATGTATTTCTAATATATATTTGGTCTTTGTCTATCCACCATTTCTGGCTCACAGATCCTCAAACCTTTAGAATTTCCTGACATGAGAGTGGTAAAAGTTTTTTATTAGATTAATGAGGTGATTTTTGGAAAGCATCTAAGGATGGGAGCTGGTAGCCAGGAGAACTGAAACCTTGTGATTAGGAGGTTGGAAATTTTAGTTTCCTTCTTTCCTCCCATCTCTAGGGAGGGGAGAGAGGCTGGTGGTTGCATCAGTCACTAATGACCAATGATTTAATGAACCATGAAGCTTCCATAAAACCCACCAGGACAGGGTTCAGAGATCTTTCAGGTTGGCAAACATGTAGAGGTGCTGGGAGAGAGGCACTCCTGGAGAGGGCATGGAAGTTCTGTGCTTCTTCTCACATACCTTGCCTTCCACATCTCTTCCATCTGGATGTTCATCTGTATCCTTTATTGTATCCTTTTATAATAAACATGAAGGTATAAGTAAAGTGTTTTCCTGAGTTCTGTGAGCTGCTCTAGCAAATTAATTGAATTTGAGAAGGGGACATGGGAATCTCTGACTTACAGCCAGTTGGTTAGAAGCACAGGTGACAACTGGAACTTGTGATTGCCATCTGAAGTGGAGTGGGGCAGCCTTGTTGGGACTGATACTTAACCTATGAGATTTGATGCTATTCCTGGGTAGATAGTGTCAGAATTGAGTTGAATCATAGAGTACCTACCCAGTGTTATAGAGAATTTCTTGGTGTGGAGAATGCCCCACAGGAGGAAAACACAGTAGGGAAAATCTGCGTTTTTCCTATATAGGTGAAAAATGAAATTTTTCCAACACATAAATAATGGCAGGTGGAATTGTTCAGAGCACACAGAAGTAGTGAGGTCTAAGGGATAGGGACAAGACAGATAACTGTAAGGCTTCTTGCTTCGGACACCTGCTACTTCATCCTTGGAGTATCTGTTGAAACACATGACATTGTGTGCTTGAGAGTCAATGCTCTGGGAAAACAGCTACCAAACAATAATGGAGGGGAGACAATGGAAAAATACCCCAACTCCTTCAAGGGGGACAGCTTCAGAGATTCCAGAATACTTGGGTTCCAGTTATCCACAGTGGAAACCTGTCATTAGCTCACCCTGCACTTTCCTCTTTTTCATGTGTCATTTCCTCACTCAAAGTGGGATTCTGTATGCTAAAGAGCCACAAAAACTCCACTGCAGGTATTCAGTGAGGTGGGGGATAGCTCCCAGCATACTGTAGCATCAAATTATTTAGACTTTGACTTTTTTTTGGCATAAAACATAAATGCCCAGTTTAATTAGTTTGGAAAAATAAACATCTATATAACTGCAACCCACGTCCAGAAAAAAGAAAACAAAACAAACAATACAACAGCAGAGCCTTATGGGATTTTTGGTTGACATTGTATCGAATCCATACATTAACCTAGGAGAGAATAGACATCTTTACAGTCTTTTGAGAGAATAGACATCTTTTTCAATTCATTCAGATCTTCTATAATATCTCTTAATAGAATTTTGTCATTTTGCAAGTTTTGTATATCTTTTATTAGACTTATCCATATGTACTTGATATTTCTGATGCTATTGTAGGTGACATCTTTTTAATATTCCATTTTCTTTGTTGCCAATATATAGAAATTAAGCTGAGTTTTTTCCAAAGTAATGTTTGGATTCAACAAACTTTCGTATTTGTGAAATTTCCTAATTATAATAATTAATCTAAATATTCATTTATATTATCAATGCACTCAATCACGTCATTGCAAATATTGAGTATTGTTCCTTCATTTCTAATTTATTTGTTTTTCTCTCTTGCTCTACTACATGGCTAGGACTCCAGACCCCCAGTATTAGAAAAGAAGTGGTGTTAGCAGACATTCTTGTCCTGCTCCCAGTCTCAAAAGAAACACTTTCTGTGTTTCACCACTATATATATAGTGTTGGTTTTTTAAAAATAATTTATTGTCAAATTGGTTTCCAAACAACACCCAGTGCTCATCCCAACAAGTGCCCTCCTCTGTGCCCATCACCCACTCTCCCTCCTCCCACACCCCTCTCACTGCTCAGCTTGTTCTTAGTCTTTAAGAGTCTCTTATGTTTTTATATTTTGACTTTTGATAGGTTGAGATGGGGTATAGGTTGTGTTTGAATAATATGTGGATAAGAGTAATTATAAGGGTTGTGGCTATGGATACCTGGAGCAATTTGCCTAGAAACAAATCCAGAAGAAATGACAAGGTCAGGAGGTCAATTATCAACTCAGAATTGGTGTCAACATCAGAAAGTCTTTAGTGCAGCTTAAAGAGATCCTCTTCTTTTGCAGTTTTCAGTATACTTAATCAAAATCAGCTGTAGTCACTTTCAACAATAGCCAAATTATGGAAAGAGCCCAAATGTCCATCAGCTGATGAATGGATAAAGAAGATGCGGTTTATATATACAATGGAATACTACTTGACAATAAAAAAGAATGGAATCATGCCATTTGCAGCAAAGTGGATGGAACTGGAAGGTATTATGCTGAGTGAAATAAGTCAGTCAGAGAAAGACAGATACCATATGTTTTCACTCATATGTGGATCTTGAGAAACTTAATAGAAGACCATGGGGGAAGGGAAGGGGAAAAAATAGTTACAAATAGAGAGGAAGGGAGGCAAAAACTGAGGGTTAATGGGGGTGGGGGAAAGGGGAAAATGGGTGATGGGCATTGAGGAAGGTACTTGTTGGGATGAGCACAGGGTGTTGTATGTAAGTGATGAACCACAGGAATCTACCTGAAAAACCAACAGCACACGTTACACACTGTATGTTAGCCAATTTGATAATAAACTATATTAAAAAAAAAAAGAAAATCAGCTGTACTGAGAATCAGGCTTGAGATTTCACCATAATGGTGGCAGGTTTCAAAAGGACTGATTTACAACACTAGCAAGATTGCTGTGATAAAGTCAGGACCCTCATAAAAGGAATAAACAGATTCCGAGACTTGGGATAGAAAGTTTATATAGATGCAAATGAAAACATTGATCTCAAGATAAATCTGAACCTCTGAACTTTGTTAGAAAAGAGCAAACCCTTTTTATGTAGGACCATGTACCTAAAACGGATGTTTTATCTTGAAATCTGGCCCTACTTCCATTTGCATGATAAATGCTTTTCCATCTCTTCACTTTCAATGTACATGTGTCTTTAGGTCTGAATTGAGTCTCTCATAGGCAGCACACACAAGGTTCTTGCTTTTTTTTATTCATTGCATCCCCCTGTGTTTTTTGATTGGAGTGTTTAGTCCATTTACATTTAAGGTAATTGTTGATAGGTATGTACTAATTGCCATTTTGTTTGTTGTTTTATAATTTTTATAGTTTTTCTCCATTCTTTTCTATTGCTGTCTTCTCTCATGGGTTGCTGGCTTTCTTTAGTGATGTACTTGGATTCCTTTCTCTTTATTTTTTGCTTATCTATTACCAGATTTTGATTTGTGTTTACCATTAAGCTTATATATAACATATTATGTACATAGGTGTCTATATAAAGTTATGGTCATTTAAGTTTAAACCCATTCTAAAAACACTAAATTTTCATTCCTTACATTTTAGGTATATGGTGGTATACCTTATGTCCTTTTATTTTGTGATTACCTTGACTGATTTAAAAAAAAAAAAATTTAAATGCTTATTTATTTTTGAGAGAGAGAAAGAGAGACAGAGCACAAATGGGAGAGGGACAGAGAGAGAGAAGGAGACACAGAATCCAAAGCAGGCTCCAGGCTCTGAGCTGTCAGTGCAGAGCCTGACACGGGGCTCGAATCCACAAACTGTGGGATCATGACCTGTGCTGAAGTCGGTCGCCTAACGGACTAGGCCACCCAGGCGCCCCTACCTTGCCTGATTTTTATAGCTATACTTAAATTTACTGCTTTTTTTCTTTCTATTTTTCTCATTCCTGCATATGGTCTTTTCCTTTCCACTTAAAGAGTCCCCCTTTTTTTAAAAATTTTTTTAACGTATATTTATTTTTGAGAGACATAGAGATAGAACATGAGCAAGGTAAGGGCTGAGAGAGAGGGAGACACAGAATCCGAAGCAGGCTCCAGGCTCTGATGAGCCATCAGCACAGAGCCTGACGTGGGGCTTGAACTCACAGACCGTGAGATCATGACCTGAGCCGAAGTCGGCCACCTAACCAACTGAGCCACCGAGGTGCCCCTAAAGAGTCCCCTTTAACATTTCTTGTGGGCTTAATGGTCATGAATTCTTTTAACTTTTTTTTTGTCTAGGAACTCTTTAGCTCTCTTTCTATTCTAAATGATAGCCTTGCTAGATAGAGTATTCTTGGCTACAGATTTCTTTCCTTTTAGCACTTCAAATATATCATGCCACTCTCGTCTTGCCTGCAAAGTGCTGAAAAAATCAGCTGATTGCCTGATGGGGTTTATCTTGTATGTAACTCTTTCTCTTTTTTTCTTGCTGATTTTAAACTTCTCTGTTTATCCCTACTTTTGGTCATTTTAATTACTCTGTGTCTTTGGTGTAGACCTCATTGGGTTGATTTTGTTGGGGGCTCTTCATGCCTCCTGGATCTGAAGACACACCCTTTGGTAAAATAGTAGGAATGTGCTATTGGGAGGGCGGGACACTGGAATTGTCTAACAAACAAACAAATCCCTTGACAGCTGCTTTGTCAGATGTGGTATATCTTTACAAGAATAGATAAGCATAGTCTCTTGCTGGCATTTGCTCTGTGGTTATTGATATGATTAATGCTCCTTTTTTTCTTCATCAGAATAAAATCAGTGAGAAAGAAAAGATCCAGAGCAGTTTATGTTTGTCTGGATCGGCAGCCATTCATTCACATTCACATTTTTTCCTTGGTACTGTGCATAATGGCCCCATTGCCCCTCATTTTCCACTAACATTTGGCATTCCCTAGCTTTCTGAGTTTTTCCCTACAGTAAGGAAGCACAGGGCATGGGTACAGGGAAGGGGCATCATATTTAGGAGCCCAGGGAATTTCTGATTCTGTGGCTTCTCTATTTCTTCATCTCTCACTCTTCATACCAATGGGCAATGAGAAACCATAAACTCTCTTCAGTAACACTTCTCCAAAAGAACAAAGTTCCAGATATTCTGGGTGCTCCGAGGCTCCTCTGGGACAGATTTGGAAGGGAAGACACAGAACACAGAGAAGTTCATGAGAAGTTTATTTTACAGACCACAACAGATACTCCAGCCAAATTTCTGTAGAGGAACCATCCTGGGGGGCAAACAAAGGCTTCCACCAAGATCAGCGTGCATTTATTTTTCCAGTGACATTAAAATCTCTTGTTCCCAAGGGCAACACTGCGTCATCATTGGGGCAGATACCTTGTTTTTCAATAATGTGGGTCGCTGCTGTTATTGTTACAGTTTCTGAAAGAGACAAGGACAGAGATCTTCTCTGATAACACTCTAACCCCCAGTTTTCTGGCTTTTTTACTAGTTTCAGGAACCTCTCTACTGGGGTCCAGTTTCCTCCCAATCATTTGCAAATGTATGTTCCTTGTTAGCTTTTCTCACACAACCCCTCACCTTTCAGTCCCCATCCACTCTCCCTTCTCCTTCTCTCCTTTCCCTCCACCCTTCTGCCCTGACATTCTGTTTCATATCTGGAGTAGCATTTCTCTTTATGGTTTCCCCACTCTAGTAGGTAGTTCTTCACTTGGATGACCCCTATACTTACTGTCGATATGAAAGTCCCAGAAGAAAGTTCTTGGATACTCCTTGCAGAGGCAGGCGGTGTAATTATAGGTAAAAGGACCTTCCATTGGAGTGCTTTTACTTACCAGGAAAGCTGTAATCTGGGGAGGAAGAAGTGGGCAGAGAGGACCCAGTGTTAGTCTGGGGAGTGGGAAGGGGAGAGAAAGACAAGAGAGCGTGAAGGAAGAGGAGAAGGAGGAGGAGAACATCTTTCACACACAAAGAGCAGGGACAGATGTAGACCAGAGGTACTGAGAAGTCCACTTTTGTCTGTCATTTTCAGGAGCGAAAGTGTAGGTCAGAAGGTTTTCTGGCAACATGTCCTGCTTTAGTGCTATGGGTCTGGGCTCTGAAGGAAAGAGGTAAATGAATTAACAGGTGAAGGAGAACTTAGCCTGAGGCAGCCTTCATCTGAGGAGCAGGCTTGCTGTGGTTCCCTGGCTGGAGCTTTCAGGAACTGGCCTGCTACCACAGCTCGGATCTTGGGTGTGGAGGCCAAAACCAGACCTTGTTCCTAGAACTGTGCCCCTCCCAACTCTGTGACCTTTGATGATTGAAGTGACATCTCTCAGTCTCTCTTTCCTCAGTTGTGAGTGGAAAACAGTCACCTATCAGTCTTGGCTGTTAGATAAATGGATGAAATCTTGAAGGTAAATTTCCTTTTTCCTTTTTTAACTTGAGAGGGCCTTGCAACTTCAGATATATAAGTTTCAGCAGCGTCAGGAAGCTTTTGTCTGGTTAGTGTTCAGCACGGGGGTGTTATCCTGGAGTCCACAGACCCAGAGGGGTTCACTGAGTCTGTGAACTCATATGGAAAGACACTGTATCTTTATTTTATTAACCTCTCACCGAAATTGAGCATTCCTCCCGCTGTGTCATCAACGATCCTCAGTGGCATTTGCAGTGTGTGTGATTTTATCATGAAGGGAAACATAGACGTGTTCATACCACTTGACAGGTTTATATATCTCAAACTATCGTCTCCACTCATCACTAACTACCTTGAACACAGTGACATTATATCATGGGGTTGCGCGGTCATGGCCAGGGCCATCTGCCCATCTCCTGAAGCTTGCCCAGGTAACTAGAAACTGTGCACTGAATAGCTTGTTAGCTCTAAACGGTGAATTCAAGCTTTGTCACCACTGGAATTTTACTCAGAATATTTTGGAGATCCTGGCATTTCTTTGAAGAAACCTACGCTTGCTGGAAGTTTATCTTCTTATGACATTTACAGTAGTTTATCCTAATGAATCAGAATTTTCAACATTTGAATATTCAAAACAAAAAATCAGAGGCCACTGGGATTCACTTGTCCAAAATCAATGTACAGTTGGAGCTACTTATTCAGGCTGAGAAACAAGAGCCATTACTCGATCATCTTTATAAGAAAAATTTTAACTTGTCTATATCTTAAATGTATTACCTTTTTAGCTAATATGTCAATAAAGTAATATAAACAATACCGTATCAAAAGTTTATTTTTAATAATCATTATCACTGTTTTTCAATATGGTAGTTTTCCTGTGTAATCCAATGCATTTTATTCACACATTTATTTATTATTATTATATTTTTAATTTTTTACTTATTTATTTAATAATTTATTGTCAAATTGGTTTCCATACAACACCCAGTGCTCATCCTATATTGTTTTTAGAGAGAGAGAGGGAGCACTAGCTGGGGAGAGGGGCAAAATGAGAGAGAGAAATAATCCCAAGCAGGCTCCACACTCAGCACAGAGTCCCAAATGGGGCTCAATTCCACGACCCCGAGGACTGCAACCTGAGCTAATATCTAGACTCAGATGCTCAACCAACTGAGCCAAACCAAGTACCCCTATTCATACATTTAAAAGTAATTTTCTCATACGCATTGCCTAGACTTCAAGAGACCAACAAAATGGTCCATACCACATATGTTTAATTTTTTTAATGTTTATTAATTTTTTGAGAGAGAGAGTGGAGAGGGGCAGAGAGGGAGACCCAGAATCCAAAGCAGGCTCCAGGCTCTGAGCTGTCAGTACAGAGCCCCACGCAAGGCTTGAACCCACAAACCATGAGATCATGACTGAACTGAAGTTCGACACTTAACCAACTGAGCCATGCAGACATTCTCATACCACAAATGTTTAAGCAAAGCACTGTGGTTTGCTACAAGTTCTCCTCAACCTTAAAAGATTAGACAATCTTTATATTCACAATTGAGGGTACAATCTATTTTAATTTTAAATTTGTGATCCTAATACCTCATTTGATCAAAAATTTACTCGCAAAACATAATTGTTAGAAAATGAAGACTAGGTACTAGAATCTTCACACATATAAAAAATTATATTTTCCTAAATTAAAAAAAAATCTGAAGATGTTTTTATTTCCAGACATTTTTTTTTATATTGGAAACTACAAATAAAAATTGGTCGACCAGAACTAACAAAACTTCCCAGAAATTCTTTCTACTTTGCAACGTATTCTGTGAGATTCCTTGTACTTGGGGAGGTTTTAAAAAGATTTTCTGGATGAGAAAGAATGAAATCTGGCCATGTGTAGCAACATGGATGGAACTGGAGGGTATTATGCTGAGTGAAATAAGTCAGTCAGAGAGAGACAGATACCATATGTTTCCAGGCATAAGTGGATTTTGAGAGACTTAGCAGAAAACCATGGGGGAGGGGAAGAGGGGAAAGAAAAAAGATACAGAGAGAGAGGGAGACAAAACATAAGAGACTCTTAAATATTAAGGACAAACTGAAGGTTGAGGGGGGGTATGGGAGTGGGGATAGTGGGTGACAGGCAGTGAGGAGGGCACTTGTTGGGATGAGCACTGGGTGTTATATGGAAACCAATTTGACAATAAATTGTTAAAAAAAAAAAAAAAAGATTGCCTGGGCTGCCTAGGTGACTTAGTCAGTTGAGTATCTGTCTTTGGCTCAGGTCATGATCTCACTGTTCCTGAATTCGATTCCTGTGTTGGACTCTGTGGTAACAGCTTGGAGCCTGGAGCTTGCTTTAGATTCAGGGTCTCCCTCTCTCTCTGCCCCTCCACCACTTGCACTCTGTCGGTCTCTCTCTCTCTTTCTCTGAAAAATGAATAAACACTAAAAAAATCATTTTAAAAAAGATTACCTTATTTTATTGTATTAGCATTGTTCTTAAAACATAGTCCTATGAATCACAGTAGCACAAAATTATTTCACATGTGATTTTGTTGATTAAGCAGATTTTTTTACACCAATCACTTTCTCAGGGGTGGAAGCAGACTTTCATTATCTATCATTACCAGAAACTACCATTATCGCAAAACCTTTATGCACACGTTCTCATTCCTTTTGTCATCTGTGGTTATGATAAACGAAACACAAAACTGAGAAATTATGATGTGGCCTCCCCCGCCCCCAACCAACATGCAGTATTCACACTCTTGGACTGCGAACAGACAAATTTGACAAAGTAGCCATGTTGTTCTTTGCTCAGTGATCAGAAATCTTTCTCTTGCAGGTCTGGGGCCATTTCTAGGATATATTTTAAGGAATAACAATTCTCATGCCCCCAATTCTGTTTTCTATTTAATCATCATACTGAAATCTAATTTGAGTTAGGAAACTCATGCATGTGCTGCCTGAGAGAGTGTACTCTAGAAGGAGGCAGGGGAGAAACGCCTGGGACTTGGCCATAGAACAGAGGTAGCTAACAAGGGGCAGATTATGTGTGGGGAACAGCACTAGAGGAGACTGCTGGCAGGGAAGAGAAGGACACCTTCTTCCCTCGGGAAAAGCCCCTGTGGGTAAACTTGCATAGGTCCCTTCTCTTTGTGCCCCAGAGCAACCAGTGAGAATGCACAGGTAAAACTTATGCACATTTCCATTTGAAAACCTCTGATCTAGCAAAGGGATTGGGCATCCCTCCCACAACTGCGAATTGGAGAAAGAGGAGAGGACAGTGTGGGCTCGTTGTTGGGGGGAGTGAAGTTCTGACAATAGAGCAAAAGGGTGTGGGGGGGCGGTCAAGCAGACTCTGCTCAGAGCTCACTACAGAGGAGGGAATTGTATCCCTTGTGTGTTCTGTGCAAAGTATCTCTTCTTCCCACCTGCCTCAGTGCAGTAGATGGGGTTGCGGTTTTCCTTGTGAGAACTCCCTACACCTACCCCTCCTCTCAAACAATCATGCCCCAGACCTTGGAGGAACTCTTACCACTTCTCTCCCAGCTCATAAAATTTTCCTCTCTTCTCCCTCTTAGCTATGTTTTTCTTCACTATCCATTCCTTCTTTCCTTCTCTCCCTTCCTACACTTCAGGATCAGGTTCCCCCTTCCTACACCTCAGGATTGGGTTCTTTTATCTATAAAATGAGAATAGTAATCTCCTGAGGTCTGATGATTGTTCTGAGGCTCAAGTGTATATGAGAACTGGGAGCATGAGGATCGCAATTCATCATATTATTAAGTATAATGCACAATATTAAAGTGAGATATTAATCTAATTGTATTCAAAAGAAAGGAGATTTGTCTTGAGTTCACCGCTCCCCTCCCCCTCCCCCCTCCCCCCCTCCCCCCCCCCCCCCCCCCCCCCCCGCTCCAGGGCTCTACTTACTACCATACATTCTCTCAATTCTGTTTGAACATTCATCTTCACAGTGACTTCATTGTCTCTTGATACATTGGACATCACATTCATTATTATCACTTGTCGACTGGTTTAGGGGAGAGGGAAGGAGGGGAGAGATCAGAGATCCATCCATGAGAGAGAGGCGCGCAATGAGCAGAGCATAAGGAACAGAGAAGGTAGAAAGCAAAGGGGATAATAAGAGCTGAATCAACTGTTGAGCATCAGAATCCCTGGGCATTTATTTTTATTGATTTTTTTTATTTACATCCAAGTTAGCATATAGTGCAATAATGAAGAACCCCTGGAAATTTTTGATCCTTGTTTGCTTTGGTTGTTTTCTATAAGATTTTGTTTTCTTTAATATACCAGCTTCGATGCTTTATTTAAAATTTAGCATTGTCTTTCTTTCCACCGACAAAAAATAAATTAAAAAAAAAAAAGGATATGGGACCTCATCAAAATAAAAAGCTTCTGCACAGAGAAGGAAACACTCAGCAAAACTAAAAGGCAACCAACAGGATGGGAGAAGATATTTGCAAACAACGTATCAGGTAAAAGGTTAGTATCCAAAAAATCCAGTGAAAAATGGGCCAAAGACATGAACAGACACTTCTCTAAAGAAGACATCCAGATGGCCAACAGACTCATGAAATGATGCTCAACATCACTCTTCATCAGGGAAATACAAATAAAAACCACAATGAGATACCACCTCACACCTGTCAGAATGGCTAAAATTAACAACTCAGGCAACAACAGATGCTGGAGAGGATGCAGAGAAAGAGGATCTCTTTTGCACTGCTGGTGGGAATGCAAACTGGTGCAGCCACTCTGGAAAACAGTATGCAGATTCCTCAAAAAATTAAAAATAGAACTACCCTACAACGCAGCAATTGCACTACTAGGTATTTATCCAAGGGATACAGGTATACTATTTCGAAGGGATATATACACCCCAATGTTTATAGCAGCACTATCAACAACAGCCAAAGTATGGAAAGAGCCCAAATGTACATCGATGGATGAATGGATAAGAAGTGTCACTCAGCAATCAAAAAGAATGAAATCTTGCCATTTGCAACTACGTGGATGGATCTAGAGGGTATCATACTAAGCAAAATTAGTCAGAGAAAGACAAATATCATATGACCTCACTTATATTAGTACTTTAAAATACAAAGCAGATGAACGTAAGGGAAGGGAAGCAAAAATAACATAAAAACAGGGAGGGGGACAAAAACATAAGAGACTCTTAAATATGGAGAACAAACAGAGGGTTACTGGAAGGATTGTGGAGGGGGATGGGCTAAACGGGTATGGGGCATTAAGGAATCTACTCTTGAAATCATTGTTGCATTATGTGCTAACTAACTTGGATGTAAATTTTTTAAAAATTAATAAAAAAAGAATAAAAATGTAATATCACATGTCATTTCTTAATAAAATCCTTCAGGTTCTGTTGATTGTCCACTAAGTGGGGAGGCTTAAGTCATCATTACTAGAAAGTTCCATGTCAACAGAATCATGTTAAATCATAAACATCTTAAGGCACTGGAGGGATTTTTAGAGTCATCCTTGAGATCATTTTTCTTGGTTCCTGGTAGAGCCTAGGAATTTGTGTTTCTTTAGCTCTGCAGTGAATTTGGACACAAGGTCATGTTTGGAGACTTTAGATGCCACCCTACTTTCAAGCCGCATATCACAATCTGATGGGAAAAAGAAATGGAGGCAGAGAGAAGTCAAGGATTCCTTCCTCAGGGAAAACTGCGTTCAAGATCAGGAGAGTTACTTTCTTTCTCCAAGAAACTCCTGGCTGAACTCCTTGGTGTTGGTGAGACAGGTGGGAATTTAAGGTTTTGGCTACAATGCTCCACAGTCCCATTTTCCTAGGGTAAAGCATCTCAGATTTTGGAGATATTTCATTTCTTGTGTCAGTTGCTCTAGTGCTCAGTGCACAGGAATTCCAAAATTTCTCTAAAATTCCTCCCATTTGTAAATGAATTTAGGATTGATAAAATGACCAGCTTAGCTAGAGTGAGTGATCAGATCAGCTTGCCCAGGAGTGAGGAGCTTCCTGGGATGACAGCCTTTCAGTGCTAACACTGAGAAATTTCTGGGCAAATGGGGATTCTCATCACCCTAATTAGTACAGCTTATTCTTGCTGCTCCCTAAGGGCTACATGGGGTGACATCTGTGTCGGAACCTGTTCCTATTTAAAGTTTCTTAGGACATTGGCCTCCATTCTACCAACTTGTCAAAACTCTGAATGGTTTACTCCATGACAGGACATCTGGTTGTGCCACAGAGGGTACCATCAGAATCACAATCCCAAAGCCGCATTCGGAACACTGTTCCTGTTGAGAAAACTCCCTAGATTTGCTGAGTGTCTTCCTTCTCCCAAACCCTGGTTCCATTTCCTACTTCATTTTGCCCAATTTTCCTACTTCCTTCAAATATGTACCCTCGATGATTTGGCTTCTAAACCTGTGTTCCCAGGTTCTAGCGTAGGTGGTGGGTGAGTGTATGTCAAGGATCAGTGATCAGGGCCTCTGATCCTTTAGTGAGTCCTACCAACATTGCTCAAAGCTATCACTGGAAGTCACAGACTTGCTAAACTTTCTGTTCTAGGAGACAAGGTGTGAGAATGTTAAGTTTACTGAGCAGAAATCTGACAAAGGTGTAGGCTATGGACAGGATGTGGATCAGAGCCATAGAGCAAGACTGATTGTTACTTACAGCCTATATACACATTGGGAGCCTTATTTCCATGGACAACCTAGAAACCCCCAGTAGAAATATGAGGGTAGTTTATGGGAGTTCCTAAGAGGATAGAAGTGGAACTTGAAATGGGGTTTAGGAGAGCCTCTGGGACTAGAGTTCTGGAAAGTCAAAAGTTTTCAGGAAGGGATATAGAAATTTCCAGGCTAGGATAGGAGCCCTCCCTGAAAGGATTTTTGTGAAGAAGAGAAAGGCTTGGCTTACGTTCTTTCCTGAGCTTTGTTGGTCCCCAGCTGCAGACAGAGAACCAGGAGCAGGGCGGCAGAGCTGGTTCTGAACAGGAGCTGGAGAAAATGCATGTTGGAGGAGTCAGAATGTGACGTCTTAGAGAAAACTATCCCAGGTGCCCAGCATACTCCTTATATGCAGATCAAGCGAGTGAGAGAGCTGCCAACCGGATCCATGTGGTCAACTACCCAATTACCCTTCCCATTCATGATCTTTCCTTGTTGAGCTGAAGTTTGTTTTTCTATGGAAAAAGTCAACATTCATCTATAGTGTTAGTGTCTGAGAGAAGAGATTATCCTTCCTCATTTACTTAGTATATCAGAATTTCACAGAGAGGCCAGGAACTCAAAAGACCTCAAAGCTCTTCCATCTTATGCAAATATTTTCTTTTCTCTCATACTTATATGCCTGCTGTATGTAGCCCTAGTTACAGTCTGCTCCCCTAGTCTCTAGAGGCAGAGAACCCAGCTGTGGTAGCAAATTTCAGATCACAGTTGTAGGAAACTTTTGCTATCTCCTTATGGTAAGTTCAAGAGGAGATGTTCTTCAAAAAATTTTGTAGGGATACTAGGGTGATCAGGATTCTCCTAGGGGTCATACCAGTCGTGAGAGAGGAGAAAACTAGAGATGGGTTGTTCAGGATGATGGAGAATTAAGGCATGGAACTGGGTGACACAAAGATGTGTGTGACTGTTGAGTCCTTAATTTCAGGGACTGTAACACACACACACACACACACACACACACACACACACACACACATTCTATTGGTTCTATTTGAGAATCCTAACACAGCTGGTGTTTGAGAAAGGACAATAAATGTTGAAAGGGTTGGAACCCATATTGGTTCCAAGTGTATTTGAAACTTTGGGGTGAAATTGGGCTAAACCCACAATATAGCAGGCATTTCAGATGGAAAGGACAGATGGGGAGTAGAGAAGAAATGACATCTAGTCAAGTTGTACTGAATTCTTAATGTCATTTTTGCTGGGCTTCAACATGCTTTAGTGTCACTTCATTAGGTGGTAAAGTCCCTGGGTATAAGACAGATTACTGCCTATTGAACATAATTTGGAGAGGCACTGCGCGATGATATTTAAGTATATATTAGTTTTAAAATCATTATTTTTAAAGTTATGGTCACATATTGGTCAAGGATATCATGGAAAATGATATCCACAGAGTAATGGAACATGGTGAAGACGCCTTAAGGACTAGTAGGAATGACCATATATATATATATATTTTTTTAATATTTTTAATGTTTATTTATTTTTGAGACAGAGCATGAGTGGGAGAGGGGCAGAGAGAGAGGGAAACACAGAATGTGAAGCAGGCTCCAGGCTCTGAGCTGTCAGCACAGAGCCTGATGCGGGGCTCGAACCCACGAACTGTGAGATCACGACCTGAGCTGAAGTCGGACACTCAACCGACTGAGCCACCCAGGCGCCCCATGGAATGACCATATTTTTATCTTTCACTCCATCATGTATGTCCAATTATAAGACTCTGGGGTATTTTAGCTTAATGTAAATGTATGCATATATTGGTTAAATAATTTTTACTAAATCAGCAATAGATATTTATTCTAGAAACTGATATGATTTGGGGGCAAATAAGCCAATAAATCGCTGCAACATAGTTTAATCAAAAGGTATCTATGTTGCATCAAAGATCTGGATGGAGATGAACGGTATCAGGCAAACCTTGGTTTTAACTTGGTTTTAAGAATGAAGCAAGTCCACCTGCAAAGATCCATAGGTCTCCCCAGTTGACACAGAGGCATCAGTATTCATGGGGTAGAATATATCTGGAAAGACCAATAATTTCTGAGGAAAGTTAGAATGTAAGTAACTGTTGCAGTTCTACAATGGTATATAAGAAAATGTTTAAAATGTTATTTATGACAAAAGCTTGAGGATAATATCATCTTCGTCTCCATGCTCTTGTTCAGGAAACTGATCTAGCAGATGGCTCCCAGGGGGAGAAAAACGAAACCAAAATTGTCATGTCCTCTAAGTAATGAACAGGTCCAGTAGGTTTCAAAAAACAAATAGAGGTTGATAAAATCAGATTGTAAACAACTCAAATACTCATAAAAGAGAATATACAGAAGCAAGGGGAAGGGATTAAGGATTAAAGAGAAGCTTGCCATAGGCTAAATTTGTGAAGAGAAAGGTGATCGTAGGCCTGACAGGGCTCACAAAACAGGAAGATAAGTAATGGCCACAAAAGGGAGTTAAAGAAACCAATAGACAGGGAACACGTACTATGTGCCTGACACTGTGCTAAACAGTTTACACGTATTAACTCAATTTCCAAAACGCTATGAAGTAGATGCCAGCTTTATTCCATTTTACAAATGGAGAAATGGAGGCATATAGCAAATAAATATACCGAGCTCAAGTCACATAGCTGGTAAGTGGTGGACCCAACGTCGGATCCACATTTTGTGGAATCTTAAAGTTTTGTTTTACAATATTGGGAGCCTGTTTCAGAAATAGAATGAAAATTCTCAAATATGAAATACATACATAGGACTTTGGAAGAGATTGTAAGTAAGGGGTCCTAAGACTTCACATCACTAGCTTTATGGTGCATACATCTGTGGATGAACCAGAATTTGAATGCAGGCAGTCTGGCTAGAACCTGAGCTTTTAAGTACTCACTGCCTACTGGTGAGGACAAGGCCCCAATGAGGCATGCCCAAATACTAATAGAGAGTTCCAAAGTAGATAAGTACAGGCCTGCTCTAAGCACACATTTATCTTCTATGGCTGACCATTCTAGAGTGTTTTCCCATAAAGTTGATGTAGCAATCTTAAAATTCATCCTTTCTTTTATGAATTCATCTTTCTACCCATCATCTATGTAGTTCCTTCAGATGATATATTCTACAAATATTGATTGAGCACCTACCTTTACAGAGAGGTTTAAGGTGATGGGCATGCAAAAATGAATAAGACAGAATATAATGGGGGAGGCAGCCAAAATAACAAATTTAATAGGCTGTGATCATCATTGTAATATTAATTTCTGTTTATTGGGGACTACTAAGTATGTTTTAGGGTTAACCTAAATGGAGCAGGCAGTCATGATGCCCATTTCTGTCTACCCACAGATTTTAAAAAGCATCTAGGGCATGTGGGTGGCTCAGTCAGTTAAGCATCTGACTCTTGATTTCGGCTCAAGTCAAGATCTCATGGTTTGTGGGTTTGAGCTCTGTGTCAGGCTCTGTGCTGACAGCATGGAGCCTGCTTGGAATTCTCCCTTTCCCTCTCTCCCTGCCCCCCCACCTCAAAAATAAATAAACATTGTTTTAAAAAAGCATCCAAGCAAACATACCTAAAAGTGGTAAAATGCAAATATGATTCAGAAGTTTTGAATAATAGCAAATTGCTTTACTATAATTATATTTTGGGGATATGGAGAAGTTTTACACGTTATAGTCCACAGATGCATTTCTTTTTTTTTTTTTTTTCACAGACACATTTCTTAGTGTCTTCCTTGATCCCTACATTTTCCTCTCAAAGGTAGCTCTAGAGATTTCTCCTGTCTCTCTTGTCAGTGCACTCTGTCCAACACCATGGTGTTTCCCTCTCCTCAACACTTTTTA
Source organism: Paguma larvata (assembly GCA_030068075.1). Lineage (NCBI taxonomy): Eukaryota > Metazoa > Chordata > Mammalia > Carnivora > Viverridae > Paguma > Paguma larvata. The sequence goes on along the minus strand of CM057834.1, from coordinate 91,792,214 downwards.
TACGCGAGTGCTTGTGACATATGAGCCTCCTTTCCACTGCACAAGACCTCAGAAGTAGAGCTCTGCTCCTTTCGTCTCCTACTCTCATGAGAATCACATGCCCTGGAATTATTATATATAGCTTCTTCAAATACCAAAAACAACGAGAACAAATATTTACACAGTGCTTACTATAAGTCAGACTCTGTGCTAAGTGGTTAACATATTAATTCATCTGTTGCTTAAAATGATCCTATAACTTAATTTTTATCCTCATTTTATGGATGAAGAATTTGAGGCCTAGGGAGATAAAGTAAATTGCTCAAGATTGCAAAGTTAGTAACTGAAAGAGTTGGGGTTCAAAATCAAGTAGTCTGGGGGCACCTGGGTGTCTCAGTCCGTTGAGCGTCCAACTTCAGCTCAGGTCATGATCTCATGGTTTGTGGGTTCGAGCCCTACATTGGGCTCTGTGCTGACAGCTCAGAACCTAGAGACTTCTTTGGATTCTGTGTCTCCCTCTCTGTCTCTGCCCCTCCCCCACTCATGCTCTATCTCTCTCTCTCAAAAATAAATTTTAAAAAACATTAAAAAGCATTTAAAAAAACCCAAATCAAGTAGTCTGATGTCATAGTCTAAGTCGTTAAGCATGTTTGCTGTCTCTTAATGTAACAGCATTTTACAGTTAAGAGAAAGAAACTCTACAGAGGTTCAATAACTTATTCAAGTCATGCAGCCAACAAATAAAAAAAGTGATATGCACACCACATAGAAGTGAACCTGGAGTTGGTACTCACAATAACTACTCTATATTGCCTCCTGATTAATCAAGGGGTGAGTGCTATAGGACTTGCAGAAAGGATATTTGATTTATACTGAGGACATAATGAATTAGCAGAGAAGGTTGCATTCAAGTTGCATTTTGAGGGTCACAGTGTGAATCAAAACCAGCTTGAGATAATCATGTGTAGGGATGTGGACGTGTGTACTAGCAACAATAATACTAGCTGCCTTAATAGATTAATAGTGAAATTTTAGAATTAATCCTGAACTATAGGGTCTTAACACAATAAAAGTTTATTCGTAGTTCACATAAAATCTATCAGAGATGAGAGTGGGCAGGAGTATATCTGTCATTAGAAACTCCGTCTTCTGGGAACCTGGTGGCTCAGCAGGTTAAGCATCCAACTCCTGATTTCTGCTCAGGTCATGATCTCATGTCAGTTTGTGAGTCTGAGCCCCATATTGGACTCTGCCCTAACAGCATGGAATCTGTTTGGGATTCTCTCTCTCTCTCCCTCTCCTTTGTGTATGCACCAGCATGCTTTTTCTCTCTCTCAATATAAATAAACTTTCAAAAAAAGGAACACTGTCATCTTTAATGTGGTAGGGTCTCTTCCCTAAGGAGAGAAAAAAACAAACAAACCCTCAAGGCAACCTGGCTATATGTATGTGACAACATCCCTCATGACCTTGTAACATGAGACCACTTAACCAGACTGCATCTTTGTGTGTTACCATATATGGGAGACAAAGAAATAGAAAATGTATAAAAAATGATGCCATGTGGCATTCAGGGATCAGTTCTTTGGGTCGGAACCCAACTGAGCAGTGCCAGCTCTAATAAAGTTGCTTCCTGGAAAGAAAAGCCTTGGCGTCCCGACTCTCTGCAAGAATCCTGCTACATTAGTTTCATTTCTAAGGTCATCTTGGCATTAATATCCAGCTGGTAAAAAGTGAAAGAGAGAATGGAAGATTATAGAGGATGTTTTTAATTGGCCAGATGTGGAAGTGTATATACTGACTTTCTTTTATGGATATCTTTTGATGAGCAGAAGTTCTTAATTTTAATGTTTACATATACCCATCTCTTCCTTGATGGTTAATGTTTTCTCTGCTCCAAATTAATGAAAATACTCATTTTATCCTCCAGAAGGTTAGTTTTTTTGTTTCTTTGGACATTTAGATATACTATCCACTTGTAGATGGAACTAAAATTAATTCTTTTCCATGGGGATATTCAAATATCTCTTTGCTGTTGTTGAAAAAACATATTTTTCTTATAGTTGTGCAATAACAACTTCATTGTAACAAATTAGGTATCTATATTTTATCATTGTTCTATTTGTTTTCATCATGCCAATTTCACACTCTTTTAACGACTACAATGTTAAAAAAAATTACTTATGACACCTGATACAGTAATTCTTTCCTATTAGTTCTTCTTCAAGATTTTCTTATCTTGCCCTTATTATTGACCCTTTGCATTTCGTGTACATTTAAAACTCAGCTTGTGCATTTCTTGAGTATTTTAAAAGTCTACAAAGAAAAATCAGAATTTTGATTGGAATTACATTGATTCTATAGATCAATCAATGTTCGAAGAATTAACACTTTTACAGTATTGAGTTTACAATCCATTACGATAGCATGTCCTTTCATTTATTCTTCTTTAATTTCTGTCAAAAATATTTTCTGTGCAAAATCTTTTGTTAGATTTATTTTTGGTACACGACATTTTATGCCACTGTGAATGGTATGATTTAAAAAATTTCATATTCTAAGAGTCTGTTGCTGTTATATAGAAATATAATTATTTCGGTAAGTTGGCCATGCATCCAGAAATCTTACTTTCTCATTGATTCTTTTTGACCTTCTACGTACACAAATATATCACTTACTAATATAGCATGTTTTTCATTCCCTTATATTTTTATATCTTTTCTTGACTTACTAAACCACTTAGAACCTCCACTACAGTGTTCAATAGAAGTGACCACTGAGGATATCCTGTGGTATTTCTGGTTGCAAATTGCAAGCTGTTAATAATTCAGTATTAAATTCAGTACTAGATGCAGATGTTTGTAGGTATTAGATTAAAGAAGTTCCCAGGGAACCTGGGTAGCTCAGTTGGTTAAGCTTTGGACTTTGGCTCAGGTCATGATTTCACAGTTCATGAGTTCAAGCTCCATGTTGGGCTCTGTGCTGATAGCGCAGCAGAGCCTGCTTTAGGTTCTCTGTCTCCCTCTCTCTCTCTCTCTGCCCCTTTCCTACTCTCATTCTCTCAAAAATAAATAAATATATATATAAAAAGAAGTTCCTTTTTATTACTAGTTGTGGTAGGCAGGATAATGTCCCCCTTCACCCAAAGAAGTGCAAGCCCTCATCTCTTGAACCTATAAATGTGTTACCTTCCAAGGCAAAGGGACTTTACAGATGTGATTAATGTTAAAGAGCTTGAGACAGGAAGATTATCCTGAATCTTCCAAGTGGGCCTAATCTAGTCACATGAATCCTTAAAATCAGAGAAACATTCTCGGCTTTGGTCACTTAGAAGGATGTGAAGATGGAAGAAGAGTCAGAGTAATGCAACATGGCTTGCTTTGAAGATGGAGAAATAGGGCCAAGAGCCAAAGAATTAGGACAGACTTAGCTGGAAAAGGCAAGGAAATGGATTCTCCTTCTGAGCCTCTGGAAATGAACATAGCCCTGTAGGCACCTTGATTTTTAGCTCAGCCCAGCCCGTGTTGAACTTCTAACCTACAGCACTCCAAGATAATAAATTTGTGTTGTTTAAGCCACTAGGTTTGTGGCAATTTGTATGGGAGCAACAGAATACAAATTCACTAGTTTGATAAGTTTTAAAAAATAATAAATAGACAATAGATTTTATCAATTTTTTTGTTTCAATTAATATGATTAGATGATTTTCTCCTTTATTTTGTTAACATGCATATTTCATTGTTTTTTGAATATTAAATCAATCTTTCACTGTAGGAATAAACCCAACTGGTTATAATGATATTAATTAGGTATATACACCTAATTTAATTATTAATTATTAATATTATTAAATAATATTAATTATTTAATATTAGTATTAATACCTAATATTAATTAGGTATATACACACATACATACATAAATGTATGTGGGTGAATATAGGTAGTAGATAAAGAGACAGATTTAATTTGATAGAATTGTCTTAGTATCTTTGATTACCTGTCTATGAATAATAATAACCTGTAATTTTACTTCCTCATAATATATTTATTGGAATATGTTGTTAGGATTAAGCAGGACTCATAAATTGAGTTGGGAAGTAGTCTTCTTCTATTCTCCAGAATAATTGTGTAAAATTATTGTTATTTGTTTTTGAAATATTTAGAAGTGGTTGGTAAAGATAACAGGGCTTGGTGTTCTCTTTGTGGGAAGAGTCTTATTTATTTTTTTAAGTTTATTTATTTTTGAGAGAGAGAGAGAGACAGAGCATGAGTGGGGAAGGGTCAGAGAGAGAGAGACACACACACATAGAATCTGAAGCAGGCTCCAGACTCTGAGCTGTCACCACAGACCCCAACACGGGGCTCGAACCCATGAACCGTGACACCATGACCGGAGCTGAAGTCCAGCACTTAACCAACTGAGACACCCAGGCATCCCTGTGGGAAGAGTTTTAAATACAATTTCAGTGTCTTTAAAAATTGTTGGAATTCCCAGACTATTTTTTTCTTTACTTTTTAAAGCTGGTTTTATTAAACTATATTGACAAAAAGAAATGTCTATATCATATAGTTTCTCAAATTTATTGGCATAAAGTTGTACATGATATCCTGGTTATTTTGTTAATATCAGCAGGATCTGTAATTTTATCCTCCACCTGTGCATTTTTTTGCCCTTTTTAAAAATTAGTCTTGCCAGGTACTTATCAAATTTATTAGTCTTAAAAAATTTCTTGACACAATAGACTATTTTTAGTTTATGCTTTTATTTTTTCACCTATTTCTGATTACTTTAATTTGCTATTTTTTTCTAATTTCTTGGGATGTATGCTTGATTGATTTTCACCTTCTTTTGTAATATATATATTTAAAGTTTTATATTTATTTCAAAACCTAGTTTTAGCTGCATCCTATAAGTTGATACGTTGAATTTTGATCGTCACTTAGTTTAAAATGTTTTCTAACTTTCAGTGTAATTTCTTCTCTGTTCTATGTCTTATTTAGAAATATGCCTTATTTTCCAAATATAGGATTTTTCTAACTGCTCTATTGAGGTATGTTTGATATATGAAAAACTTCACATATTTAATGTACACAATTTGATGATACTGGATATATGAATATACTTGTGATATATTATCACCACAATCAAGATAAAAATATAGAATTTTTAAAAGTATTGATTTTAGCTTATTTATATTAAATTTGGAAGATATATTCTGAGTAGTAGACAGAGTAATACACCCCAAATATTCTGTGTCCTAATCCCTGGAGTTTCTGTGTTACTTTATATGGCAAAAAGGACTCTCTAGCTATCTTTAAGTGTCTTGAGATGAGGAGGTTATCCTGGGTTACCAGGGGATGGCCCATTGTAATTATAAAAATTCTTACAAGAGAAAGAGAGAGACAGGAAAGTTAGAGTGAGAGGAGATATGATGACAGAGCAGAAGTCAGAGTGATACAAGGAAGAGGCTGCAAGCCAAGGGATATAGGTGGCTTATAAATCTGGAAAAGGAAAAGGAGACCTTCTGACACCCTGATTTGGGAGCTATGAGCTCTGGACCTGTAAGATAATAGACTTGTGTTGTTTTAAGTCACTAAATTTATGATAATTTGTTACTGCAGTAATTGGAAACTAATGTATGCTACATAATTTCCACCATTTTATCCATGTGGAAATGTGTTTTTCCCCCCCCAGCTTCTATGAAGTTATATGTGTGCTTGAGAAGAATATATATTTTTTGAATATCATGTTTTTCATATATCTAATAGGTTAAGTTAAAAACTTGTTTAAATAGTCTATATTTTTACTAAATTTATATTGATGTTTCTATGCATTATTATTATAATTTTTTTTACATCACATTGTCTATAAATTATTGAAGAGTATGTTGAAATCATTTTGCAATTGAAGATTTGTAATTTCTCTTATTTCTTCTTAGTCTGTAAAAGTTTGCTTTATGTATTTTGAGCCTATGTTATTATGTGTATATAAATTCAAGATTTTCATATTTTTCTAAAGAAATGAACTTTTGTACTAAAAATAAAAATCTATCTCTTTACTCTAGTAATTTTCTTGGGGATAAAGTCTATTTTACCTAATATTAATATAATGACATCAGCTACATTTGGTTAGTTATTTTCTGGTAAATCCTTTTGCATACTTTTATTTTCAGTTTTTTCATACTCTTAAGTTTGAGATGTATCTTTAGTAAGTAGCATATAATTGAATTTTGGAATTTTTATTGAGTGAAAATATTAGTGTTTTAATCTAAGCATTTAATCCAATTATCATGGGCATAATAATTGATATATTTGAGTTTTAATTACTGTCAAAGTATATATTGTATATTTTTCCTGCTTCTATTGTTCCTTTTTATATATTTTTTTGCCGTTAGAGCCAGTAATACTTTTTATTATTCAAATTTTCTTCTATATTAACTTTTATGTTATACTGTCTACTACTATTTTTTGTGGTTAGGCTAGAAACTTTAATATGCATATGTAACATGACAAAATCTAATATTAATGACATCAGCTCTGAACAATACAAAACCTTAGATCATTTAATTCTTTAACCCTTTTTCCCATCTTTGTATGTCATTGTTACTGTGTGTTTTAATTCTCTTTACATATTTTAAATAAATTAAAAAATGTTTTAATGTTTATTTTTGAGAGAGAGAGACAGAGTGTGAGTGGGGGAAGGGCAGAGAGTGGGGGACACAGAGAATCTGAAACAGGCTCCATACTCTGAGCTGTCAGCACAGAGCCTGATGCGGGGCCCAAACTCACAGAGTGAGATCATGACCTGAGCCGAAGTGGGACACTCAACTGACTGAGACACACAGGTACCCCAAAATAATTTTTTTTGTAAAAAGTTTATTGAGGCATAACATACATAAAATGCCCAGATTTTAAGTAAAGCTCAATGAATTTTTACAAAGAAATACCCCTTTGAAACCATCACCCAAATTAAGATACAGATTATTTCCTGTACACCAGAAACCTCCTCAGTACCCCGTCAAGTCAATATCACCAATGTCAAACCAAAATTTCTATTTCTATCACCAAAGACTATTTTTTCCTTTTCCTGAACTTCATATAAATATAATCATACATATATACATGCATATATACATATATATATATAATGCATAATATACACATACATACATACATGCATATACTAGTTGGGTTCTGATTGCCTTCTCAACATAATTTCTGTGGAATTTATCTAGTTTGTTGCACTTAGCAGTAATTAAATCTTTTCCATTGTTTCTAAGTATTATATTATCCAAATATACCATTTTTCAGGAAAACTATTATGGGTTTTGTGTGTGTGTGTGTTTGTATATACTTTTAGTACAAATGTCCACTCATTTATTTTGGGTGTAAACAGTCAGTTCTGTTATAATATAACCTATGTGTTCTTACAAATCACTGTTCTAAGGAAAATGTCACAATAAAACCCATAAAACTTATGAGAAAAATGAGGGTAAGGACATAATACTAAAAAATATTGTCAGTGATACAAAAAATAAAAGGAACCTAATATTTAAAAATAGTGTAATATTAAATGTCAGATGATTACATAAACAGTAATGAATATGACACTTTACCTTGAAAAAGACATGACATTTCCTTGTGGAAGTGTCAGTAGGGTGGCAGCTTGTGAGTTATTGTGAAATGGTGGGGAGAGGATTATCTGAAATCAGATGAAAAGTTGAAACACCAGATATGAATAGGTGTGACTTTCCTTGCTTTGATATTGGCTCCTGATCTTCCACAACCTTTAAATCCTTGGGCATATTTTGTTTTGTTTTGTTTTGTTTGCCTTTGGATTGTGGGTCTTTCAAGGTTTATAATGGAAGCCTGTTTCATCAAAAGTGCAATTGTTGTTCCAGTATGTAGTTTTCGTCTTCAATTAACTTTAGGATCACTGCTGGAGCTTTTTGTGGCTTTCTCATCTCCACTTGTGGTTTCCCCTGAGGGCTGAAGGCTTTGGAAATTATAGTGATGTTTGAAATCACTAAATCAGCAACTAATAGCACTAAAAGGAGCCACCTCTACAGGATTTGGTGATTTCTGTTTAAGGTCCTCACATATAAATAGTATTGTCTTTTTTTGTTTGTTGTGCTTGGCAGTTTGAACCAGGACAGTACGATATATTTGGGATGTTGAGTGTGTGTTTGTTTATATAGAAAAGTTGGCAGTTACAAAGGGATAATAAAATACAACTTTGTAGGATAACACACCAGTGACCTGAGGTACCTGGTGGATGTTTGAGTGTGTTTTGGGTACTCCTTTGTGGATTGATTCAGCTGGGTACAGTTTCTATTATTTCATCTTGTGTTTCTTTTTTAGTGTTTATTTATTTATTTTGAGAGAGAGAGCAAGATCAGGGGATGAGGCAGAGAGAAGGAGAGAGAGGGAGAGAGAGAATATCAACCAGGCTCTGTGCTGTTAATGCAGAGCCCCACACAGAGCTTGATCCCCTGAACCATGAGGTCATGACCTGAGCCAAACTCAAGGGTTGGCCACCCAACCAACTGAGCCACCCATTGGGGAACAATGTGCAAATTGTTCCCCAGTAAATCAATCAAACTGAAACAAATACAAATTTCCAAACGAGTGTTAATGCAGAATTTACTGTAAATGGGAATGGAACTTACTGGTCATGAGGCATCCAGTGTTTGTAGGGTATCCAGTTGTTCACTTTCAGCTAGTGCCAAAAAATTTTTCCGACATTCATCCTGCCAGCAGTATGTATGAAGTCCAGTTGCTCCACATCCTCACCCACAACTCTATATTGTCTGTTTTTGTTGTTGCTGTTGTTGCTGTTGTTGTCATTAGTTATTCTGGAATGTGTGTAATTGAATCTCATTGTAGTTTTTATTTGTATTTACCTAAGGACTACTGATAATGAGGCCATTTTTATAAGCTTATTTCCCATCTATATTCACCCAATGTGAAATACCTATGTAAGTCTTTTCCTTGTTATTATAAATTCTTCCTCTTTTGGAAGTAGGCAAAGTAGCAGAGTAGTCATGAACACAGGTCTTAACATCAGATAGACTTGAGTGCAAAGCATAGCTCTGCCTTTAACTAGCAGTATGATTCTGTACTAATTTCTTTGCATTTCATATTAAGTGCTCAAAATGACATTTATTACTATTTTCAACCGAAGCATGTACTTTTATCACATGGATGTAGCTTAATTTTCATGAAGAAAATATATTGGGAGAATTTATCTTAAGTTGGAACCAGAATAGTTATTATGTTGAAAGGTTTTTTGGAGCCTTTCTCAAATTTGGGTGCTTGGTCAAATATGTATTTTTTTAATTTATTTTTTTATTTTGAGAAAGAGCACATGAATGGAGTGGGGGAAAGAGAGAGAGAGAGAGGGAGACAGAGAATCCCAGGCAGGCTCTACACTGTCAGGCTGAGCCTGACATGGGGCTTGATCTCACAAACCGTGAGATCATGACCTGAGCAGAAATCAAGAGTCAGACGCTTAACCACTGAGCCACCCAGGCACCCCTGGTCAAATATTTAATAGTGGTTGGTGTTACAGGATCCAAAGTAGGAAGAAGTTTGTAGGCCCAAATAATGCAGAGATGTCCCTTGGTAATGAAATCGGGAGTATCTGCTTATTTGTCAATAGAAATTTGTGCTTCTATGAATATTTTACTAGACTCAGCAAGATTTCTTCTTGCAGATTTCTTAGAAGAGAGTAAGCTGTTGTTCTCAACGCACCAGACTCACACAGACTAATACATTCCACCTGACGATTGACTTAGTCAAAGCACTGGTTTGCTTCAAGGATTTATATTTTCCTGAGTGTGACATTGACCTTTCAGAATTTATGTCTGGTACTGTGTGAGAATAGGGTACTGTCCCACTCCACAGATTGACTTTGTTACACCGGTTCACTCTTCAATTATTAAGAAGGAATTTAAACTGCCACATGTTGCATTTCAGTTCACGACAATTTTAAATCTTCTTGACCTGCTCTTGGAGTAACAATAGCTCCCATTCATGTGCTGTTGCTGTTGGGTCAGTGTTGTAAGAGTCAGAAGGGTTTAACATAAGCCCTGTGCTGCTCCTTGCCCAGGATGCCATATTTTTTAACTGACTAATGTTTTCCCCTCTCTGGGCCATTATACTTACACATGTCTTTTGGGAATGTTCAAATTACTTTCAAATTATTTTTTTTTATCACCTCCAGAACATATGGTACTTCAAAGTTGATATTACTAAAGATGTTCTTAAATAGCCACATTTTTAATCAGTCAGTTAGCAGAGATTTTAGTGCCCGAATAGTTGGGGAAACTATTCCTCATGTTGAGTTATACAAAGGTATCTGTTCATGGATGATGAAAACCTCAGAGCTACATTATCCATGGGGATGGGAACCTGGAGAGTACCTAGGTGGGGGAGTCTGGTGCAGAGGTTTAAGGCATAATTAGGTCATAGCAGGAAGAAAGAAGTCTGAATGGCTCTGGCCCAGAAGAACCTAAGTCTGGCAGAGTCTTTGTAGACCAAAGGTGACCTGTATGGCCAGTAGACCAATGTTGGGCCGGCTGGATCCAAATCTCTGTTGTAGCTACAAAAATAAAAGAGATTGCTCGACTCTGTACCCAACAATTTTGATTTAGGAGTTTCATAAAATGACATTGGAATGTGGTATTTTTATAAATTCCTGTAGGAGATTCCAAGGTGCCATCAATGATATAGAGATACTAAAACACATTGATTGAAGGCTAAATTCTTGGGGATCGGCGGTTTGAGTGAACCTGAAGGCTAAAGAAATAGCCAGGAAGATGGTCGAAAACAAGCCTAAACATATTGTAATCCTGCATTGAAGTGGGTTTTCAAGAATTTTTAGTAATGAATTTCAGCTGAAGCTCTAATGAGGTTGGAGCTTCAGAATTTAGTAGGCAATGGGTTCTCAAATCCCTATGTAAATAAGAACTGCTTGAACAGACAAAAAGCAAAAACAAAAGCAAAAACAATGGGCCTATCTTATAAATACCAAATCAAAATCTCTGGGTATGCAGGGCTATGGCATTTTAAAATTTAAATGATTTTACTTATATTTCAAATACGTATACTGTTTGTTAAGAAATAGTTGAACATTATTATTGAATGATTTTGATGATCATGGAGGAAACTATATGGACACAAGACTCTGAGAGAAGGAGGGAGGGTAATGAGGGAAGCATTTTTACATGCTTCTCTCCACTATCCCACACATAGACCTCATCCTGAGACGACTACCTGTTAAGTGAGGACTAGGCTGTGCATGTGCCATATACAGAGTGGCAAATTTTTGTAATGTTTTGAACACATCCCCGTGACCTGCTGCTTCTGTGAATGTGCTGCCTGTCCCAGGTTTATACACCCACCCCCATTTCCACCCATAGAACGCTGATGCACAAATCCCATCTTCTGCAAAGAATCTTCCCTGATGGTTTTAGCCAAGGTGATCCCTCTTTCTTCTGGGGTCTTGCTATACTTGAAATTCATCGCAAAATTATAAATGGTTACTGTGGAAAAAAACATAGCCAAACAAAAGAAAATAAAAATCAATCATAATTTGACGACTGTTATCGTTCTAGAGCAGCTTTCAACTGTTTCTATTTTTCCAAAATATAATTATAAATTTATAATTCTGTAAACTTAGTAAATTTATAATTTATATGTATATAGATATACATTCATATGTGTATCTATCTATATGTATATACATATGTGTATCTATATACATACATGTGTGAGAGAAATTTTTTAAATCTCTCTAAATCAAATATATCTGGAAATACATCCTATCTACTAGACTTGGAAATCTTCCATTTTGGTGATGAACTTAGATTCCTATTATGTAGGAATCTACATACACCCCCAATACACCAGCCTCCTTTGGACCTATACACTCACTCTTATGTCCTGATCTATCAAATCCCTAAGACATAACGTAAATTGTGGACCTCAGACTCAGCACATCAACACATATAAGAATGGGGAGGGAATGATATCTTGTACTTATTCCTATAGCAGCAACAGCAACGATAAAAACTCACAAACCAGTATTTCACTGAATTGTCCTGGCACACGTGTGCTCATGTACACGTGCTCACATACATATGATTTATAAATGAGTCCATACTGTATATCTTGTTCATAATATCACTGTTTACTATGCAGTTGCTTATAAATATTTGCCACTATAATTAGATTTCTTTTGCATACTTAATTTTTTTATTTTAAAGTTTATTTTTATTTTGAGAGAGAGAGAGAGAGAGAGAGACAGTGAGCACTAGCAGAGGAGGGGCAGGGAGGAGAGACAGAATCCCAAGCAGGCTCCGCACTGTAGGTGCAGAGCCCGATGTGGGGATCGAACTCACAAACCTTGAGATCATGACCTGATCCGAGATCAAGAGTCAGATGCCTAACCAACTGAGCCACCAGTTGCCCCATCTTTTTCATATTTTAAAGGCTACCTAACATATATTGTAAGAACAGAAATTATTTAACCAATCCCTTATTTAAACATTAAAAAATTTTTTTAAGTTTATTTATTTTTTGTGTGTGTGTGAGAGAGAGCACAAGTTGGGTAGGAGCAGAGAGAGACAGAGAATCCCGACCAGACTTCACACTATCAGTGCAGAGCCTGATGTGGGGCTCGATCTCATGAACTACAAGATCATTATCTGAGCTGAAGTCGGGACACTTAACCATTTGAGTCATCCAGGCACCCCACCACCCCTTATTTAAACATTTAGTTATCTTCAATTATAACTCTTTCAAAGAATACTGTAATAAGGCCCTCACTTGAATGAAAGAACCATGAGGGTGGATATAGGGGTGTGTGTGTGTGTGTGTGTGTGTGTGTGTGTGTGTGTGTGTATGTGTATTTATTTATTTCACTGCTGTATTCTTAGCATCTAGAGGAGTTCTTGGAGTGAAAAAGTCTTAATCAATTGTAGATGATAAAAGAATAAGTAAATCATTATTTCCGGAAGTGGAATTACTAGGTTAAAAAGTTCCAGTTTCAAACTACTTGTTCCAAAATGACACCTCCTAGAACAATGTGTGGCATTGCCAGTTACCCCACATTCTTACCCACATTAAGAGTGATTAATTCAAACGACAAACACCATCTTTTTCCCATTACATTTCATTATGCCATGAATTGTGCTCTGACTTTTATTCTTTGCTCGAGAATAATCATTGCATCTCCTTTGCAGGTCCTCCTCATCCTTAACATTTCAATCTTGGATGACCCTCACTTGCTAAGATCATCTGTCCTAATGGCTTTTAGGTGGTAATGACTCCCAAATCGTATCTCTAGCTGACCTTTCCCCTGAATTTCAGACATGTTCATTTAATAGCTTACATAATAGTTCACTGGATGTCATAAAGCATCACAGATTTCACACATCCAGGTCAAAACTTTTGATTTCCTGCATTCCCAAACCACTCCTCCCACAGCATTCCACACATTTTCATAAATGGCATCTCCAAGTACTCAGATGCTCAGGTCAAAACTTCGGGAGTCATCAATGATAATGTTTTTTCTCTCACAACCCACATCCAATCTCCCAGCAAATCCTGTGGGTTTTTTTTTTTTTTTTACCATAAAAAAATCTATAGTGCCATCTTATTTCCCATCCCTAGTTCCACCCCCTTAGTCAGATCCCAAGCACCTGTCACCTGGACCACTGCCACAGAACTATTCTCCTTCCACCTGCATCCTTATATAACCTATGCTACAGATAGCAGCCAGCATGCGATCCTTCTAAAAAATAAAGATTTTATACTCCCGCCTCCCAAAACAACACAAAACTCTTCCTGAAGGCTTTCCATTATCTGTAGAATAAATTTCATTGCCCGTCCCCACTCATGGTCTGGGAAGCCCTAGGAGATCTGGTTATGAGAAATTTTTCTGATTTCAATTTCTGTCATTGTTTTTCTCCCTATTACGCTTCATTTGCCTTGGCTTTCTTGCTCTTCTTTAAAAACACAAAAGCAAACTCCTGTCTCAGGAGTTGTACTTGCAGCTCCTCTGCTTGACAACCTCTACTATAATATATATGACATACACATTATCTCTACTGTAATAAACATGTTCAAATGTTTTCTTTCCAGGGAGCTCTTTTATCATCACCTTGTTTCAATGATCACCCTCAGACTCTCTTTATCCCTTTGACTTGCTCCATTTTTCTCCATAGCACTTATAAGTGAGCACTTTACTATATATTTCTTTATAGTTTGCCTGTCTCTCCAATAGGATGTAAATCTCAAAGAATTCCTATCTCCTATTTCCTGCTTTATCCAGAAGGTGTAGAACAATAACTCTCAAATAGTAGGTGATCAATAAATATCTGTCAAAAGAACAAATGAGTGAAAAAATTCCTTTAAGAATTTAAATTTCTCGAAAACTTGGAAGTAATTTTCTCAGTTTGGGAAAAAGAACGTGTAAATCTTAAAATTTCCATGTAACCTGGCAGCTTTTTGGCATCTCCGGGTGCTGTTTGCTGAAAACTCTGTACACTCTATGGCTCAGCTCCATCTTGGCTGGGAGCAGTCTTCCCTTCATTTATTCACACCAAAGGAGGATAGCAGTGAGAAAGAATTGAGGTCTAAGAGAGATGGTCTGGTGCAAATGTGGAAGAATCAGGAAAGCCTGAAATTTCCTGCCTTTCCAGGCAGTCCAGCCCAGGAGAATAGAACCTTCCATTAATCTTGTTCAAGTGATGGCCTTGCCACCCTTGGTGGTCATTTCATGATCACCCCTTCCTCCCTTTCTTTCTAGAGTCAGGATGTTTTTAGGTATCTTGGGTCAGTAACTTTGCAACAAAGGTTTAACTCTCTAGAAACCCATAAAACAGATAGTTCTGTATCCTGTCTTATCCATTTCCCTTTGCTCAGCAACAAAGAGCCCAGAGGACCAGGAGAAGTGAGAGAAAATGGAGAAATAAAGTTCTCTAATTCTAGACTCCTTTTTGGAAGGCCTCAGAGTTCCTTCCCTTTCATAGATTTATGCTGGAAGCTTATATTTTTAAAGAATTTCTTCAAAAATCTCCAGACATATGCCGGTCCTCTACCATGGGCATCTTTCCATGGGGTCTTCCAAGGTCCCTGATGAGCTCATTGTATGGAGCAAAGTGAAGATAAGGGACAGAGGTGAAGATTGAGACACAGCTGGGAGTGGTTGGAGGAAACACTGTGGTTTGTTTTTGTCACAAAAACTGTCTCTGGGATTAGGGGAGGGCATCATTTCTGACTCAGTTACCCAATCCTGGTAGAGAGAGGGCTCTGATGCAGAATATCTCAGAGGTAGAGATAGAATTATGTCCCCTCCAGAATTAGAAAGGAACAAGCCCCAGGACCCTCTTTACAATGAGATGGAAGCCTCTGGTGTGTTTTTGAGCTGGAAGTTTGTGAACAAATGAAGAAGTCAAGCCTGTCTGGCTTTGGAATCAGAGCTACGACATTAAGTTACATAAAGTACATAAAGTACAGCTTTTGAGGAAGGATGAGAAAGAAGAGAGGACTTCTATTCCCAGTTAAGATTCTAAGAGGGTCACATAAAGACACACACGCACACACACACACACAGCCACACACACAGTCATATATACACACACAGTCACACACAGCCACACATATAACAATCACATGCATAGGCATACACACACAGCCACACATATACACAATCACACACACAGTCACACACACATATACACAATCACACACACAATCATACACACACACACACACACACACACAGGGAACTGGGTTGCTCTGTGTGGGAAGAAGGGAGGTTCCCTTTCTCATGTATTGGCATGTGCTTGGCATTTTCATATGGTTATGTCTCTGTCTCACAAAACCCCTTGTATAATACCTACTATTAAACCAATGTCACAAGTTAATTTGTCGGAGGTAGTAAGTGGCCAGACTAAATCAATGTCTAGGTGTCTCCACTTACAAAAGCCATCCCCTTCTCATTGTACTGTGCTGCCCCTCACAATTTAAAATTACAGTTTAATCTTTGTGGCCAACTTCTGCTCCTGGAATTCAGGACTAATATCTAACCTGGTAGTTCAGCTAAGCACAGGAGGATGAGCAAGCATTGCCCTCAGGGGTTTCTGAAGGAATGGAAAGGAGGAAGACTGGTTTGTGAGTCTCTTAAGGCCACTTGACATGGCTTCCGAATACATCCTCTTAACCTTTCCAGGTACCCTTTTAGACAGAGTCTGCTTCTACAGCAAAAGTCAACAGGATTTGCGCAACGGCACATGTTGTGACTATGTTGCCAGGACAGGAGGTGGACTGTTCTTCCTGGTTTTATAGCCTAAATAATGTCCTTGTATCATAGGTCAATTTAATCCACCTGTCTTCACTTGCTTGCCATATCAACCACTTCACTCACATGAAACAATGGTTGCTGACTTCCCTTTTGCCAGTATGGCACTGTCCTTATCCAAGTCCTGCCCTCTCACTCTTAATCCTCTCTTCTGCCTTGTATTATCTGCAGAGATTGGATGCCAGATACTTTCCCTGGTTAGGTCCTGGGGCTCTGGTTCTATTGCTGAATGGTTGCTGATATCGTCCTCTTCCCTCTGTTCCCCACCCTCCCTTCACCCCTCACAACAAACCAGGAGCTTCGTCCATCTGAGTTGTACTCACTTTACCTATAAATTTCTGCTTCCCAGCCCTGGACACATTTTGAGAGAACTTAAGGAAATAATCAAGATGAGACCTGTGGCATTTCTGTCTACTTTCTTCGTTCCACCTCTTTGGGTGGGACAAATTTACCCTGGTTTGCCTAGAACTTTCCATCTTAGCACTGAAAGTCTTGTATGCTTGGAAACCCCTCAGTTCTTGGCAAGTCAGGATGGACTTGCCAGGATGGTTCCTCTTCTTCCAGATCATCAGCTTCTGGATTATCATGTCCTTCAGGTCTCAGGATAATTTAAGGGGCCTCTACTGGGCTGGGAAGAGGGCCAAGCAAGTACTAAAGTAATCCACCCCAGAGTTGCTCTTTTTCTTAGAGACAGTCCTTTAAATCTTCATTAGAATCTTTGCTATTGGAGACTTTCCGCTCAAGATGGCAAAATCAACCCACTTGTTTTCTTTCTTCTCTGTGTGAAGTAAATCAGTGAAACAAAAACAAACAATAACAAAAAACACCATAGCAAAAAGAGAGGGATCACTTTGTTATAAGACCCTTCTCCTTTTTTTTTCTTCAAATTTTTATTTAAATTCTAGTTAGTTAACATATAGGGTAATATTGTTTTTAGGAGTAGAATTTAATGATTCATCACTTAACATACAACCCTCAGTGCTCAACACTAATGCTTTCCTTAATACCCGTCACCCATTTAGCCCATTCCCCGCCCACTTCCCTCCACTTATTAGAATACGAGCTCAGAGCTTCACATTATACTTTGAGATCATGGAGGTCAAGTTCTGTGCTATATTCTCCTTTCTATCTCCAGTTTCTGGCCCAGGGTAGAACTCAAAATTCTTCATGAAATAGATGACTATGATTGGAAAATCTGAGAGAACAAAATGAGCTCTAGCATTGAAAACTTTGAGACTCAAATCGTGGAAGGCACAATTTCTTACACTCAGCACTGGTCGGGCCTCCTGTGAAGAATCATGCTGAATTCTGAGACTGATTCTCTCTCCCCCAAGCCTGGACCTCGGGTAAATTGTAGGCAAGCAGTTGTAGAAGATGGAAAGTAGGAGAGACAGTGTGAGTCCTAACTTCAGGCAGCCTGTCCCAAATTACGCAACTCACCCAGGCTCTGGAGAAAAAGAGAGGTTATCTTAGGATATTGTCCAAGTCCAATTCTGGAATTACCTTGGCTATGTCCCAGCTGAAGCCTGCAGGCATAGACATGTGGCTAATGCCTGCTCAGGTAAACTTCCTTGATCTCTGGGAGACCTTGGAGAGGGTAAAAGGAGAGAACGGGACAGCTTGCCTGTAATTACTGCAGCAACTGCCAGTTCTCAGAAGCAGTGGGTTGAATGAGATTACCTTTGGCAAATAGAGTGAGCAGTATGAGGAGAGGGTGAAAGAGAGAAAGTTGTGTTGAACTAGTATTCTCAGCCCTCTATGGTGACCAATGTTTCTGTAGTGTCAGGGATGAGAATTTGAGAAAAAACTTTCTCATCATCAAAATGTCTGAGCCTTGCTTCCTGCCCTCACTGTGTGGGTTTACTTTTGGGCTCCCCCTCTTCCACTAGGTAGGAAGAAGAACACTGGGATTGGCTAGCTCTTCTCCTTAAGGAAGTACACTTCCTTCTCCTCTGGCAAAGGTACCATATCCCTGGATGTATGGGGTGATATCTAAGGAGGTGGGAAAGGAGGGGAAGTAGATGGTTTTATCTTCTCACCATTTTCTCCTTGGACATAAATTTCTGTAGATATTGATAATGAATCATGGGTATCAGAAAGGGAATGTTGCAAGTTAAATGTGTGCGTGACCTCACACGTTAGCCGAGTGCTGGTGACCACAGTCTGATGTGCCTGCGCGTGTGTCTCTGTGTTGGTATTTCCAATATAAGTCAGTGTCTTTCTGTGGATCTGCGAGTTCTAATATATGGGTGCCAGACATGTACATCGCCAAAACTGTGTGTACACTGCTTTGCCTCATTTTCATATCATAACCTTGGAAAGTCCAAGTTTGGGGTAAATATCTAACTGCTGGCATATACCAGGAAGCCTTGATCTAAATCACTTATGACACTGAGCCAATTCTGCAGTGTTGTTTTTGGATGATTCAGGAGACATGAATCTTTGGGATATAAAATTAACCTTGTGACTGCTGGTCATGAAATAGGCTGGGCAGGACTGAGTCACTGCATCAGCTATTGAAGAAGGAACTGTTTTTCTAAACTGAGGGATGTACCCCAAGAAATAAACCCTTATAGGATTTTCCCACCAGGCAGGTGATTTAGATGGAGAAATGACTACCTGTACCTTTTATTTATTTATTTATTTATTTATTTATTTATTTATTTACTACCTGTGTCTTTAATCTTATGACCATTTTAGGGGCTAGGACAAAGTGAGATAGAAGATGTCCCTCACTGAACATTGGAGGAACTGACTCTGAACAAAAAAGAGAGAAATACATATGGAGGTAAGGTGTTGTGGAGGAAGGGTACTATTTGTTAAAGTGAGCTACATCAGGATGACTGCATACAGCTATAGCTGTATGACGATATAGCTAATGTCACCACCGTTCATAGAAGCCAGGGATTCCAGTGAGAATTTAGCTTATTATACACTATCTTACTTTCTCCATTAGCTCATTCCCTATTCTGTAGCCTGGAATTCTGCAATTCTGAAGGGAGAGATATAGGTATGTAGGAATAAGCTACTTCCTTCCGTTGAGTCAATACCATCTGTTTTTGGCAATATATGCCTAAAATATGGAGGATTAGCTGAGTGTTGTCAGAGAGCATCTGTGCAAGTAGCTGATGCTGATGACAAAAGCTGGCAGAATGCCATTAGTCACAGGCTCAGGAAGCCACTCATCAATTCTCCCACAGTGCACTAAGAGCAAGTCTTCATGGCTTTTGACAAGTGCGCACAATACAATCACCTGGAATGCCTCACCCAATCAATTATATTGGAGTTTCTGGAGATGGTGTCTTGGCATCAGAATTTTAAAATGTCTAGAAGTGGTTGTAATATGCAGCCAAAGTCGCAGAGCGCCTAAATTATGGAACCCCTCAGTTCAGAAACATGAAGCCAGAATATTCAACCAGGCACCTGACATTGAAAGAGGAATCAAAAGAGAGACTATTTCCTTTGTCCATGTGAAATGCTGTGTTAACTGCTCACCGCGTGACACTTTTACGATGTCCAGTAGACATGTTTAAAAACTGAACTGGGCTGATTAGATATTCTCTCTCAGGGATTTGAAGGGGGACACAAAAGCAGTGGTGGATACCCGACCTGAAAGTTCAGGATAAGTTGGGGCGTGGGATCATTATGGTCACCAACTTATCAGGTAGGGGAGACTCAGACAAAGCTGGTCAGGAGACGGAAGAGGATGAAAGAGCAGCTGGAGAAGCAAAAGGATGACACAGAGGACACAAGCAGGAGAGGGTGGCCAGTCCTCACTAATGCCTTGAAAGAGACATTTTCCCAGATTGCATTGCAACCAGGAGAACCATAACTAGAACTCCGATTTCGAATCTTAAGTGAGAAGGATGCTGTTTCCTCTCATGTCTTAAGTCTGGCATTTCCAGGAATGCATTTCCTTTTTTGCTCTGTCACTCAAACACCTAATCTTTTTTCAAGAACAGTTTGAATGTCATTCCTACTTGGCCTCCCAGAACAAGCTACAACCCACACTCTGCTCAATTTACGTACACAAGATTTTGCTCATATCTTTATTTATTCTTTTCCATGTTCAGTTATTATTTTCTACTTACCGGTCTCCTCTACTAGAATTTGAGCTCTTTGAGGCTAGAGGTTGTGTGTGACTTACATTTTTCACCAGTGTCTAATGCAGTTTTTGGAACATAGCAATTATGGATAGAAGCTTGAACTAATTGAATACATTCTTAAAGATCAGATGGACCTGAGCTTTTGGAACTTTCTGCTTTCTCATACACTCAGAAAAGGGCTAGTAAACATAAAAATCTTTCTAGAATTCTAGACTGGAAGCTTCCCAGGAATTTTTCCAGTAATTTCTTACTTAAAATATCTAATAAATAAAATAAAATATCTACTAAAAACTCTTAGCAGGAAATTCTCTTTAAACATCAGTCCTTCACAGAAAATTTAAGAGAACTAAGACATAAGAATAATAAGGTTAGTTTATTAAACTGAACCTGTTTTGTTTTCAGTGGCAATATTCCTGTACAAATGAATTATCCAAGCAATTACAATGAGCCAGTTAGCCTAGCTGCCCCCAAAACAGGATTTTGAAATGCAAACTTAACTGTTGTTATAGCAATCCATGATTTGAATTGCATCTGCTGTTGGGTAAATACTTAACACCTGCAATCAGAAAGGAGCCATATTTTGTATACCTTCCTGAGCCAATTTCGTGAGGCCTGTGGCTATATCTGGAGCTCTATGGACATCCTATAAACCTCATTTTATAGAAGGATTTTTTTGTGTGCAAACCCTGATCTATGACTTTGGATGCATTCAATAGGGAGTAATGGATTCTGCGCTAAAGTCCATCACTGGCTGGTCAGACAAGTGTGAACCAACTGAAATGAGAGCATTTTAAAAAAATGTTAAACTTTTTCTGCTATTAGCAAAATATGTCATTTATCCCCATTGCTCACTCTCATTCTCCTCACCTGCCCCACCAGCAAGCAATGCCTCTGATCTGCTCAGTGTGTATTTTCTGCATGTGTTCTTGGAAAACACACAATGATGTTTTGTATGCAGATGCTTTTTTTTCTTTAAAAATTTTTATTTTGAGATAGTAGTAGATTTACATGAATTTGTATAAAGTAGTGCAGAAATATCTCCTGTAACCTTAACTCGGTTTCCTCCAATGGTAACATCTTATAAAAACTATAGTACATATCACAACCAGGATATTGACATTCATAGTTAGGATCGGGAACATTTCCATTAGCGGTTGTGTAAAGAGATGACACCTGAAGTCATGATGGAACTATATTTTGCATATCTATCTAGTCAATTATGGGCTTATTATGACTATATTTGGAACTCCATGGGCATTGTATGAAATTCAAATTGATGTTTACATTAAAGTTCAACCAGGATATTGACTTAGATAGCTAAGACACAGATCATTTCTATCACCACAAGGTTCCCTCATGTTGCTTTTGCTTAGCCATACCTACTTCCATCCTCCTCCACCCCTTCCTTAAAGACCTGGCAAAGCCTAATCTGTTCTCCATTTCTGTAATTTTATCATTTCAGAAATGTTATAAAAGTGGAAGAATTATTTAACATATAACCTTTGGAGATTTGGGAATTAGCTTTTTTTTTTTTTTGCATTAGAGATAAGTCTCTGGAGATTCATGCATGTTGTTGTGTGTGTATTGGTAGATTATTTTTTTTAATTGCTAAGTAGTCTTCCATAGTGTTGATAGATCACTGTTTGTTTAACAATTTACTCTGAAGGACATCTAGTTAGCTACTTTCCATATAGTTACTATAAATATTCGTATACAGGCTTTTGTGTGAACATGTCTTCATTACCTAGGATAAATACCTGGGAGTATAATTGCTGAGTCACATAGTAGTTGCTGTTTCCTTTTTAAAGAAACTACTAAACTGTTTTCCAAGTGGCCACATCATTTTCCTTCCCACCAGCAATGTATGAGTGATGCAGTTTCTCCATATCCTCACCAGCATTTAGTGTTGTTACGATTTTAACTTTAGACATTCTGATAGGTAAATCTATCATATGTTATATCTCATTGTGATTCTATTTTTCCAATAGCTAATTTTGTTGAAAATCTTTTCATGTGATTTTTTTTTTTTGCCTCTGTGTATCCTTTTTGATTAAACACCTTTTTATGCCTTTTGCCCATTTTCTAACAGAACTGTTTATGGTTTTAATGTTGAGTTTTGATAGTTCTCTATATATTCTATACAATAGCCCTTTCGGATATGTACTTTGCAAATATTTTCTCTTTGTCTGTATCTTGATTTTTCATCCTCTTAATAGAATCTTGCAAAGTAAAAGTTTTACATTTCGATGAAGTCCAATTTATCAATTTTTCCTTATATGGATTTTGATTTAGTGTCAAGTTTAAGGACATTTCTTTTTTTGCCTAACCCTAGCTCTTAAAGATGATCTCCTCTGCTTTTTAAAAATATATTTTATAGTTTTATGTTTTACATCTAAATCTGTGATCCATTTTGAATAAATTTTTGTATAAGGTGTGAGACTTAAGTCATGGTTACTTTTTACTTTGTTTGTTTGTGACTGTCCAGTTACTCCAACACCAGACACTTGAAAAAGCTCTCTTTCCTTCATTAATTCACCTTTGCATTTGTCTAAAACATCAAGTGGGCATATTTGCGTGGATTTATTTCTGGCTTCTGTGTTCTGTTTCACTGATCTGTGTGTCTACCACAATGCCAATATCACATAGGCTTTTTTTTAAATACCACATAGCCTTGCTTTCTATAGCTATATAATAAGTCTTGAAATTGGGTAGATCCATTTCTCCTACTTTATTCTTTTTCAAAATTGTTTGAGCTATTCTAATTCCTTTGCTTTTCCATGTAAATTATAGAATAATCTTGTCGATATCTATAAAAAGAGTTGCTGGAAATTTGATAGGAGTCGTGTTAAATCTGTATGTCAGTTTAGAAAGAATTGATATCTTTGCTGTGTTGAGACTTCCCACTATGAACATGGTATGTCTTACTGTTTGTTTAGATCGTTTTGATTCTTTTCGTCAGTGTTTTGTAGTTTTCAGTATACAAATTCTGTAAATATCTTGTTAGGTTTATGCCTATATATTTTACTTCTTAAAGAAATTATACATGAACAATTTTCATTGACTCCTTCCTAATATACATGACTTTTTATTGCCTTTTTATATTGATTTATAAATTCTAGTGCTATGTTGAATAAGTGATGAGAGCAGACACCCTTGTTCCTATTCTTAGGGGCAAAGCATTCAGACTTTCACCAATAAGTATAACGTTAGCTGTAGTATTTTTTGTAGCTGCTCTTTATCAAGTTGGGGTAGTTTTCTTCTATTTCTCTTTCTTTTTCTATTTTCTGAGAGTTTTTTTAAAATTATAAATGAATCTTGAATTGATCTGATTTTTTTTCTACACTGATTGGTATGGTCATGTGATTTTTTTTTTCTTTTGCTTGTGATAGGTTACATTGATTGATTTTTGAATACAGAATCTTCTTGGTATCACTGGAATAATCCTCACTTGGTTATGGTGATATTTTTTTTTATATATTGCTGAATTGTTTGTTAATATTTTGTTAAGGATTTCTGTGTGTATATTCAAAAGCATTTTGGTTGGGTAGTTTTATTTTTTGCATTGTCTTTATCTGGTTGTGGTATTAGGGTAATATTAGCTTCATAGACTGCATTAAGACAAACTCCCTTTCCATCTATTTTCTGAAAGAGGTTACGTAGAATTGACATTAATTGTTCTCTAAATACTTGGTAGAATTATCCAGTTAAACTATCTTGGGCCTGAAGATTTCTTTTTAGAGTGTTTTAAAATTATGACTTCATCTTTATTGATAGTAATGGGGTATTCAGATTACCTATTTCGTATGGGGTGGGTTGTGCTAGTTTGTGTCTTTGAGGAAGTGATTCGTTTTGTATAAGCTATCAAACTTATGTGTGTAGAGTTGTTCCTACTATTTTCTTATTATCCTTTTATGTGTTCAGTGTCTATAGTAATATCTCCCCTTCATTCCTAATGTTGGTTATTTATATCTTCTCTCTCTCTCTCTCTCTCATCTACATTGTTAGAAATCTGCCAGTTTTACTGATGTTTTTCAAAGAACTAGATCTTTGTTTCATTGTTTTTTTTTTTCTACTGTTTTTCTGTTTTCAATTTTATCAATTTCTGTTCTTGGTTTATTTTTTCCTTCTTTTGCTTTGAGTTTATTTTACTTTTTTCTTTTCTAAGTTCTTGAATTGGGAGCTTGGATATTTGATTTAAGACTTTTCTTTTTACCTAACATATTCATTTTTAGTGCTATAAATTTTCCTCTCAACACTGCTTTAGCTGTGTCTCATATCTGTTTTTTTTTTCTATTTCTATTAGCATCTCTGGAGGGTTTTGAAAAAATAAAGAGTATATTTAGAGTTACAGTTAACACCATATCCATCACCAGCAGATGCTTCTGATAGCCGTCCTCTGATATTTGTCCTGAAGCAGTAACACAGAACTATCTGCTCAGAAAGATAGATCTTCTTTACTAGAAGGCAAAGTATGAAGATATGTGAGATATATAAGCTAGGTGATGCTATAGTAACAAATATCATAAAAATATAAGTGGATAAACATACCAAGTTTCTCACCTGTGTAAAGTTCACTGTAAGCCCAGGGCAGCTATCTTCTATATGGCTGTGGCTCAACATTTTAGGCACCTTTCATATGCATCTCCATCCAGTTACATACCTCTGTAGTCAATGTGGTAGAAGAGCAGAACATGGAGTCCCTTAAAATGCTTCCACTACAATTGACTCATAGCATTTCTATTCATTTGTGACTGATCAAACCTAGTCATATGATCATGCCCAAATTCAAGGGTGGAGAAGAGTGTGTGCACGTGTATGTATGTGAGAGAGAAAGAAGGAGTGTGTGTGTGTGTGTGTGTGTGAGAGAGAGAGAGAGAGAGAGGGAAAGAGAGTGAGAGAGAAAGAGAATTCTAATCTGCAGCTTGTTAGGCAATTGTATACAGAGTACATAGCATTGTACCTTTTTTTAAATATTTATTTTATTTTGAGAGAAAGAGAGAGAGAGCACAGGTGAGAGGCAGAGACAGAGGGAGAGAGAATCACACAGAGCCTGACATGAGAGCACAGAGCCTGACGTGGGGCTCAAACTCATGAACTGCGAGATCATGACCTAAGCCAAAACCAAGAGTCAGATGCTTAACTGACTGAGCCACTGAGGCACCCCAGTGCATATTACTTTTAATTTATACAACATCTTTCATGAATGTTTATTATCTTCAATTTTACAAAAGAAGGAGTAGACGTTCAAAGTAATAAATTGTAAAGTCAGAATTTGAACTCACTTAAGGCTCTCTGACTTCAACATTCATGTTTTCTTTTTTTAACATATATGGTGATAAGCAGCCTGTAACACTAAGTCCAACATCTCTATTAATTCTGACTTGTTTGAACATTTTCAATAGTCTAGGGTGATGAGAAAATAATCAAAATAAATCACCCTGGATGGAGGGAATAGAATATTACAGAAGAGTTCAGTTTAACAATTTTTAGTTGGCCCCTTCTGTGCACCAGGCACCAGGAAAACTCGTAATCTAATAGAGAGATAAACTAGTAGATACCACATGGTATGTGAGACCATAGAAATATGCAGAGTGCCATAGAAATATTCCAGGATTCATCTAATAACAATCGATGGGGGAAAGTCTAAGTAGGCTTTTTGGAAAAGATGATGTCTGAACTAAGTCTTTTAGACCTTAGTTATCTCTGCTATTTTGGGGCTGATATCACTGATTATATCCTGCTCTACCACTCCTTCTCCCTGTAACGGATTGCTCTTCTGAACAATCCCCTTCACTCATTGAAGACTTTGGCATCCAGCTGAGAATTACCTCTTTCGCCCTAGCTTATGTCATCATTCTAGGTAACTTCTATGCCTGCGTGGATAATCCATTAAACATCTTGGCCTCTCTTGATCGCAACTCTGTTTACTTCTACTTAAACTCCTCTCCAATGACTTTCTTCCTCTGTTGTCATTAAGTATTCAGAAAGGTGTATATTCAACTTACAGTTTCTAGTCTGTAGAACTTACCATTCAAGTCCTGCTACCAATTAGGCTGGGCCATTCAGATCATGTCCTCTTCTACCTTTTTTTTTTAACCCCCAATTTATTATCATTAACAGGCACCTATGGGGCTGAAGGACAGAGGGGTTTATGAGGAAGGCTGAAGCTTGAGGGTGTGGTCCCTGCAGGGGCATACTTTTATTTAGAAACAGCAGGAAAAAAGATGAGAGAGTTGATGAGGAATTTAATCTGTGAACTGTAGGGGCTGTGGTAGTTTCAATTTCAGTTCTTTTTTTTTAACGTTTATTTTTTTTGAGAGAGAGAGCATGGGGGAGGGAGAAAAAGAGGGAAACAGAGGATCTGAAGCAGGTTCCGTGCTGTGAGCACAGAGCCCAATGTGGGGCTCAGAGTCACAGACTGTGAGATCATGACCTGACTTGAAATCAAGAGTCCACGATTTAACTGACTGAGCCACCCAGTCACTCCTAAATTTCATTTCTTTATGCTAAAATCATCTGAGTTGCTTACCTAGTTCAACCTTAAGTGATTTTTGCTTTGGCTAGGTAAAACGGAAAAGGAATGTGTAAATTAGCAAAGAATGAGGAATAATAAACAGGCAACACAAATTGTGTTTTTGAAATTTAGACCACACTTCCCTAGAGAAGAATGGGGTGAAGTTTCCCAAACTGTCTTGGCTGCTAAGTGAACCTAGAACTGAACTGAAAGCATATTCTGTTTTAAAATTTTTTTAACATTTATTTATTTTTGAGAGACAGAGAGAGACAGAGTATGAGTGGGGGAGGAGCAGAAAGAGAGGGAGACACAGAAATCCAAAGCAGGCTCCTGGCTCTGAGTTGTCAGCACAGAGCCTGGTGCAAGGCTTGACCTCACAAACAAAGGCATGACCTGAGCTGAAGTCAGATGCTTAATTGACTGAGTCACCCAGGCACTCCTATTTTTAATATGATGTTTGTAATTAAACAACTGAAGAATAATCATTGAATCTAGGAAAAAAGTTTTCCATGTTGAAAGCTGATGCTTTGGAAAAAGTAGATTAATAAATAGAGAATGAGGGCAGAGATGGGAAATTTCCTGGTTCTCTGCAGGGATCTTCTGCACATGTCTTAGAGGGTAGGGTATGAGTCCTCAAGTTCTTTGTAATTTCTAATTGGAATTAATACCTGGGGTCCCTGGGTGGCTCAGTCAGTTAAATGTCCGACTTTGGCTCAGGTCATGATCTCATAGTTCATGAATTCGAGCCCCTTGTCAGGCTCTGTGCTGACAGCTCAGAGCCTGGAGCCTGCTTTGGCTTCTGTGTCTCCCTCTCTCTCTCTGGCCCTCCCCCAGTCATGCTCTCTCTGTCTCTCTGTCTCTCTCTCTCTTTCTCTCAAAAATAAATAAACATTAAAAAAAATGTTTTTTAAACCCACGATTTTCCAAAATGGTGACTGTCATTTTCTTTGGGCAGATGTATAAAATCATATTTACTTCTATCTTCTGGTCATCAGGAATAGCACGAGTAATTTCTAAAAGAAATTTTCTTTTTTCTTATTAACATGTTAAGTACCATCACTCTTGGACATCTTGGTCTTGACTTCGGTGGTTTTAGACAAATAGAAAGAGAATAGAGAAGAGAAGTGCTATCAGAGCTCAGAAGTTTGGGGCAAAAGACTTTAGATGTGAGTGTGACAAAAAAAATGCCAAAGGACTATAAGTGATGAGAGAGAAGGTAGGGAGGTAGGAGGCAATGGTTTACACATAGCTCCTCTGTGGAAGGAGAAAAATAGGTGGCTGGAAAGGTAACTGTCAGATAACTTTTTATTTCAGCTCCTACATGAGGAGGGTGGATGTGTTAGGGAGGGACAGAATCAACAGGCCCTTTATATTTATAAGACACTTGTGAATTTTGCTCACAATCACTATCTTCTTATCCTATAGCTTGTACTTTTGTGGTTTGAACCTAAATTTCCTGAACCAAAGCTGCTATTGCCTTAAATTCCTGAACTTCTCATTTATTTCTAAGTGTATTTCCTACATAATGTTCAATTATTTGTCAGGAAGCTACAATCAGACATACATAATTTTGCCGTGATAAGTGTTTAGCATCCTTTTGGGAAAGTAGAGCTCCTCCACAGCAATTTCGCTGCAAGGCTGTAATATATGGTGATAATGATGCTTTGCTCCTTTAGAAATGATACCAGGGGCCAATCACTGAGAGCACAGTGTGGAGCTGCAGAGGCCTGGCTCTTTAGGGGGTTCTGTGGATTGCGTGCGATGAGGAGATGTTTAATGAGCACTTTATTCTCATTACAGGGTAATGTTGGATATTTAAGAACAACGGCAAAGCAGCTTCTTTATTAATTCTCATCAATTTGTAATTTCCTACTAATTGTATTTTCTTCTTTCTTACCAATCTCTATAAAATATTAAACTAGATTTGACTCGGGCACCTGAGTGACTCAGCTGATTAAGCATCCAACTCTTGATTTTGGCTCAGGTCATGATCTCACAGTTCATGGGATTGAGACCTGTGTTGAGAGTGTGGAGCCTGCTTGGGATTCTCTTTCTCTTTCTTTCTCTCTGCCCCTCCCCTGCTTGCACATGCTGTCTCTCTTTCTCAAAATAAATAAATAAACAAACAAAAAAAGAACTCCTGTGGTTTGTCTCGCTCTCTGTTTTTATTTTATTTTTCCTTCCCTTCCCCTATGTTCATCTGTTGTGTTTCTCAAATTCCACATATGAGTGAAATCATATGATATCTGTCTTTATCTGACTTATTTCACTTAGCATAATACACTATAGTTCCATCTATCTTGTTGCAAATGGCAAGATTTCATTCTTTTTCATAACTGAGTAGTATTCCATCATATAAATATACCACATCTTCTTTATCCATTCATCAATGGACATTTGGGCTCTTTCCATAATTTGGCTATTGTTGATAGTGCTGCTATAAACATTGGGGTGCATGTGCCCCTTTGAAACAGCATTTTTGTATCTTTTGGATAAATATCTAATAGTACAAGTTTCCATATTTCAGACCATTTCAGCCCTCAGAGTTCACAATCAGTAGCTTGGTTTGTACAGATCTTAAGTTGCCTAACTTTTGTATTCATGGAGCCTATGAGAGTGGTCTGTATTTCTATCAAAAATTATATCAGGCAAGAATGATGTGTAGGTTTCAGCAAAGATAATATTTCAAATGGTGGGAGAGAAACAGTGGCAAGAAAAGGAAAATTTGTATGTAGATCAATTTGGATGATTAAGCTTTTTATCTTCAAATAACATCAAGTTCTATACAATGAAAGGGAATTATAATTCTTGCCTATTTGTCTTCACAATTTTATTCTATTTTAACATCAAACTTCAATAGTCCAAATACATCTTAAAAATAATTGTTACTGCAGTTGAGTATTACTGTCATGGAAGCTGATGCAAAAAGGGAATCCAAGTGGTTGCTCAGTTCTAATTGGATGATAAAACAAATTGTTATCGGATCACATTGTGCAGTCAAGATAATCTAATAAACAATTTCTGAAACACTGAAAAAAAAATGAGCCCCTTAAAAAAAAAAAAAGGTTTTGACTCATGTGGAATCTAAGTCCTAAGTGCTAAATGGAAGATCAAAATGAAATGATATTAGCAGTTAGGATTTTATAATAATGGAGAGAGACCGATGAGTTGTTTTATGTGTGGTGGGAGGTGAGGTGTGGGAAGATGGGGTGCAGCATTCCTGAGGGGAGCAAATGACTAAGCAGCAGACCCAAGAAGCAAGAAGCTGTCATGATACAGAGGGTAACTAATTTGCTTGAATACAAGAGAGATTCTGTTGGTGTGTGAAATGGGAGCATGGGTGAGAGATGTTGTTGAATCAGGGGGTGTTAAGGAAGCAGATATAACAAACCTTCTGCCACTGTGAGGTTTGTGAATAAGAAACCTAAATCAATTTCGAGATGGTGATGCTGCCGTGCTACTCGAGGTTACCTAAGCAACAGTGGAGGAAGGACATCTGATCTCTCAATCTTGGGCTCAAACCAACCATTGTAAGTGAAAGATCCAGGGTCCAAAGGAGAAGATAGTATCGTGTGTGTGTGTGTGTGTGTGTGTGTACACACACAGATGCACAGATGGAAGAGTGGTCATTGGGGGAAGACTATTATTTCAGAAGGAGGGAATATAGAAAGTTATGTTCCATCTCAGAGACGATCATTGCTTCCAGTTATTTCCAGTCCTCCAGAATGCAGAGTCATTAGCACCATGAGAATCAGAGCATAAAAACTGCACCCATTCATGGGTCCATCTCCACCATCCCCCGGCTCTCTAAAATTCCTGAGGTAGCATCACCATGATGTTCCCCTGACTACCAAGTATTTCGCTCCAAGGAGGCCAGAGATTGACCAAACCTTCCCCAAGTAGCCCCAAATCCAAGATTCTCTCCCAGGCAGATTTTTCACTCCATTGGCTTTGGATATTTTCTATTGCCTATACAATAGAAAGGAGGAAGACATCAGAAGGGTGATTTTCTTTTCCTAAAATGATGTCCTGCAATTATCCATTTTTCTTATCTACAGTTTATTCAACCATCTACCAACCCCCAGAAAGTGCAACAAACTCAGAATCTGCTCACAGGGAAAACAGCAGAAGGAAAACGTAGGAAGAATTTACATACAGTTGAGATAAATTATAGGTGCCTCCTCTTTACTAAGTACAAGCTTGCAGAGGTAGACAGTACTGGCAGACTCCCCTGATTTCCCCTTAGCAGCGCTGGGGTCATTAATTTTTCTAGTTAGGACATCTGACCCTCACACTGAGGAGGAGTTACTTTACCTGTTTATGTATTCTCTATTGCTTTCATTCTTTTCCCAGCCATCACCTCCTCCCAAATCAATGAGAAAAATAGGTGTTTCCTGCCAGAGCTTCAAATCTGTCCAGGAACTCTGACCTGAGATTTTTCCTCAGACTTTTGAGCAGTGTCTCATCAGATTCTGGGCACTCTGAGCAGTTATTTATGTTCTGTTTGCCAAGTACTCTACCTTAGTCACCACACACCAGAATTTCTTTGGTGGTTTTTCTCCATTTATTCTCTTGTTCTGTGTTTGGTGTTTTTCTTATAGGATGATTAGCATAGCATCTCCACTTCACTCAGCTCTTCTGGTGTTCTTTGTGATGACTTTCTAAGTTCAGTTCCTTTAAACACAGTCTCCAAGTCCCTAATGTCTCCACCTCACCTCAATCTACCACCATTCTCTTGGTCTCAGAAGGGTCACTCACAGCTTCTAAATACAAGTGTGTTATAAAACTACTTATAAATGATTTGGAAATTCAAAACCCCTCTCCATTTTTGCTACACTTCATCATTTGAACATTAAAGTTTTGTTGGTTGTGGTTGTCACCATATTTAACATGAGCTTAACCAGGTATTTGCAACTCCATCTCAAACAAAGTACTTTTCCTGTATATTGGGGAAAAGGATGAGAAGTCTAGAAAAAGAAAGTGACAGATATCTCACAGAAACATGACTGTCATACCTCCTTTATTTTTTAAAAATTATTTAAGTAATCTCTACCCCCAAAGTGGGTCTCGAACTCACAACTCCCAAGATCAAGAGTCTCATGCTCCTCTGACTGAGCCAGCCAGGTGCCCCTGTCATATCTCCTTTAAATTCCACCTTCATATCCTTTCTTTCAGAGCTTAGAGACTTGTGCATGGGACTCTATCCTGGAAACAGTCTTTGAGATAGTTGTACTGTATATTTTTTCCCAAAAAATTCATGTGTAAGTTCACCAAGCTTGGGATATTTGCCTTACAGATAAATGGGGAACATACTCTGTAAGACAGTTCTTTGGATGGGAAGATCTATATCAGGTGATGGGGAGTTAAAAGAGCAAAAAGGATTATGAAGGGACCCAGAGAAAAGAAACCAAAGAGTTTTGAATAGAGGATGGAAAATGAAGAAAAAGAAGGCAAGGAGCATGGGAAGCCTGGCAGGGAATTCTGATTATCAACAGTGGACCCCAAAGTAGGATTCCTACTTTGTGAGTGGGAAAAATCAGTGAGTCTATTATTACCTGCAATTCAAAGCAATCTCATTGTATGAGTATAGAATGTGATATCCAGATGTAACCATTCTGTATCTTCTGGATATATGTAAAACTTAGTAATGGAAAAATTGGAGGTTCCTCTTTGATTCTGCCAAGGAAATCCAAAGGGCTCTGGAATGAGAGAAGAACTGTATCAACAAGGAAGAATTTGAGAAAAATTGGAGAAAGAGACAATGTTAAGTCTCGTAGCTGTTAAATACCAGGATTGAAAAGCTACACTGGGGGACACCTGGCTGGCTCAGTGGGTAGAGTATGTGCCTCTTAATCTCATGGTCTTGAGTTCAGGCTTCATGTTGGGTGTAGAGTTTACTTAAAAAAAGAAGAAGAAAGAAAAAGAAAACCTACTCTGTTCTTCTAATGAAATGGAGGAGGACATCCATAAATGACTTCTTAGTGGTTATCCCCAATTCTTAGGGTGGGGTTGAGGGTGTTCTACAGTCTGGTTGGGGTGTAACAAGCATAGAGAAGCCTTCCTATGGGCATATCTCATGATCTTGCCTTCGCTTTCTGCACCGTATGTCCTCTTAACAGAAGCATGTCTACACATTTCCCCCTTAAAAATGTTGTTTGACTTCCCTTTTGTTGTGTGGGTTCAGAGAAGTGTACTCTCCTGCTTCCCCTTAGTTATACTTCTGATTTCTAACCCCTGGGAAGATAAGTAGGTGGGGCATTCTTTTCAAAAGCTGCAACCCTGGTAGCATGTTTCTTCTCATTGGACTCCATCTGCATAGTGGTTAACTTAAATAATAGAAGTTAATAAACTGCTCAGGTGACAGAAGAATTTAGCTGCATATGAAGAGATCTGGGGACAAAGAGTAAGCTTAGCTTAGCCATTGAATCCAATTAGACTTGCCTCAGAATTCAGTGGTTAAGCCTTTTGTGATTCCAATCACTCTGATCTGCCCTCTTCCCAAGACTAACAGTTTCCCTCATTCAGCTCTCTGCTGAGTTATCTTCTCCCTGATGACCTACATCACTCTTTCCCCTTATTTGGTTTTATTTTCCTTTCACTTCTTACCAATACCTTAAATTCTATTATGTATTTGGTTACTTATTACCTGTGATCCTCATTAGATTGTTAGCTCCACGCAGGGAGGTACCCAACACCGCTCTATGTTGGGTATCTAAAATAGCACCTGGTACATGGTCAAGTTTCAATAACTCTTTGTTAAAGGAAGAAATGCACCTGGTTCTAGGGGATCCTTTTTTTTTTTTTTTTTTTTGCTTACTATGTCCTTTGATTCCATATTTAAAAAAATATATACACACAGACATAGTATAATTTTATTTTATTTATGTTTTAGAGTGAGAGAGAGAGTGTGAGTGGGGGAGAGGGGCAGAGGGAGAGAAAGAATCTTAAGCAGGCTCCATGATCAGTGCAGAGCTCAACACAGGGCTCAATCCCACAACCCTGGGATAATGACCTGAGCCTAACCTAAATCAAGAGTCAGACGCTTAACTTATTGAGCCACCCAGGCATAACCTCCCTCCCCCCAACCCCAGTATATATGTCCAATAAAACTCATCATTTTGGTTTTTCCTGTGTCCATCTCAACACATCTTTAGTATGTCTTCCTCCATTTCTACCTCTATTGATAAATTCACCCAAAATATACTCTCTGCTGTCAAGCTATTTCTAGCTGATTTATCCCTGTTCAGATAATGCATCCCTAGGTTTCAAAAATATTATGTAATTTTGTTCTTTCCTCTTATTCGAACATACAATCAATCAACTTAAGTTCAGTGAACTGTGGAATGAAGCTAAAAGATACTCCATTCTTACCTGGAGTATGCCTAATGATAACCAACTTTGTTTTGTTTGATTACATTTATGAGACTTACACTTTTTTAAAAAGTTTTTTTATTTACTTTCAGAGAGAAAGAGAGAGAATGTGAGGTGAGTGGGGGAGGGGCAGAAAGAGAGGGAGAGAAAGAGAATCCCAAGCAGGCTCCATGCTGCCATCATGGAACCTGATGTCGGGCTTGATCCCATGAACAGTAAGATCATGACCTGAGCTGAAATCAAGAGTCAGACACTCAACTGACTGAGACACCAGATGCCATTGAGGCTTATACTTTGAAAAAAAAAAAAACAGGTATGATTACTTTTCAGTTTTCAATTTTCACTTTTTATTATTTTTCATTAAAATACTTAAAAAATAGCACAGACAAAACTGAATTTTAGGTGGCAGAGAATGCTATATGTGATGCTTGAAATGTTCATAGATGAGCAGATATATGAATTCAGCAGTGTGAAAGGTGAATTAGGTATGCCAGTGTAGAATGTGCATAAGGTCATGTGCTACAAAAGTCTAAAGTACTCAAATCAAAGCTCACATATTCTTTGCAATTTGGGGTTTGAAGCCAGGCACCACCAAGTAGGTGTATGTCCTAGAATAAAGGCTCCCTCTGTACCATCAGGAGAGAAGTGAAGACCTCAGAAACACCTATTCACAGAATTGTTGAAAGAATCAAATGAGACAATGCCTGTGGGACGCACGTGGTAAAGGTGTTATTGCTATGAGAGAGAGCAAGGGCCAAGGGAGAAGGACTAATAATTTCCTGAGTCCTTAGGCACTGGAGGTGATGCATGTCCTTGGGTTGGTGGAAAAGTCAGGGAAGCTGGTCTTGCTGATAAAGAGATATAAAATATCATTGGCTTTGGTATTCACAACAACAGAATCATAACTCTATTAAAGTGTTTCTTTGCCATATTTTTTATTTCTTCATAAATCTATGTAATGTAAAAAATTATAAATACTATATGTGTGTGCATATGTATAATTACTACTTCGTAACTGTAAACAGGTCCTCAGTTTTTCATTTTGATTTCAGTTAATATCTTTCTCTGGTAACTATGGCCATGATTCCTTCATCAGTGGGTTCCTCTCCTGCTTAGGAATGTACATGTAGATTTTGAGTTCCCTATTATATGTGGGCAAACTGAGGCCCTGAGAGAAGATGCTCTGAAGATTATTCTTAAGCAGGAGAGTGAACCCCACTCAATATCTTGATGCTCAGGTCCTGGTGATTCCTATTTTCTAAAAGAAATGTCTTTACTACTTCAGCATCTCTCTGTTTTGGGCCCTGTTTTTCCCTCCAGGGTGACCAGAGACAGGGAGAACTCTTAGCCCACTGTTTTTGCTCCTGTACTGCCTGTGTCTAAAACATCTGGTGCCCAGCTCCTTGTCTTCACTCTCTCTTGTCCTCACCCCCAAGAGTCCCGATCCTAGAACCGTTGGGGCGCACTGAGCTCTATGCCCTTAGGAGACAGGAGAGAGTGAGAGAGTGTCGTCAGGGTTCCCCAGGAGGCCCCTGTAGACTCAGTTGCCTGCCTTTTCCCTGGAGCTCATATTTTCCAAACTGAATATGATGCTGGGATATGCCCAAGTCCCCAGTGGGGACAGCTGCTCCTTGGGAATCACTATCATGCTCCTATTCAGCCCTGCAGGAACACACCATCAGTGTGTGTGAGAAGGGCTTGAGGCTTCCACCTTTCCCAGTGCCTTTTGGTTTCAAGTCTAACACCAGTAGTGCCTAAAGAGCAGGAGGAAGGGGATACTGAGAAAGGGGCCCAGGTAAGGTGAAGTGTCTCCGTCCTGGTGTTGTGTTGTCTTCATTTACTGCGGACTGCCCCAGAAATCCCAGGTTTGGAAACTGTGCCTGCAGGAAGTTTGAGGGGGGACCTCTTGGCTCCATCGACCCATTTCACTTGCCTTGTTGTCCACTGTGTTCCATCCACCACTGCCAAATCCTGCATCTGGACCTGAGTGGCAGGATGGGACCTACCACTCGTAAGTCCCCTACCTTCCCCTCAGCCTCTTTCATGCTTCTTTCATTGCCATCACAGCATTTGTCACAGTTGTCATTTAAAACTTATTTACTGTCTGCTTTTTCAACTTGGCTGTAAGGCCTGGAACTGTTTTGTTCACCATCGTATCCCTTGAACACCAACAGTATCTGGCACTCTCAATCATATTTTTCTGAGTGAATGAGTGAATGAATGAATGATTTGAGTTGCCTATGTCCTCTTGTGTACTGTGCTATTGCTGATTTCAGTGCAGCAACGAATCCCATGACAGGACCCCACTCCTTTCATTGGTCTCATTCTGTTCTCCCTCTTGGGGAAGACCTAGGGGTCTTCTGTCCAACCCCACTCCTTCTGCCCCTCCCTAAAAGACCCGGGTTCAAGGGAATTTCTCTTTAGGTTTCTTCTTGATGCATCTCTGTCTTCTTCTTGAGCCTTTAATTCTTGCTGCCCACTGGTCTGCTGGCCCCAGTGTGCTGTTTATTCTGTGTCCTCTCTCTGTCACCTGCCCTTGCAAAAGGCCTGTGAGCCATAAAGGGGTATTCAGTTACTTTCCCTGCTTACTCCTCTGTCCCATTTCTCCCACCTGCTCTTTCATTCACCCCAGAAGCTCAGCATGTCCCAGGACACTGGCAACCAAAGCCACTGGTTCAGTTATGGTGATGGTATGCCAACCCCTCTGAATTCCCACTTGTTAAAGAGAAAATTATCTCCGGGGTGGGAAAGTTGTTTCAAAGGTCAAAAAGCACAGGGTGCCTGGGTGTCTCACTCAGTTAAGCATCCCACTCTTGATTTTGGCTCAGGTCATAATCTCATTGTTCATGAGTTCAAGCCCCGTGTCAGGCTCTGCACTGACAGTGTGGTGCTTGCTTGAGATTCTCTTGTTTCCCTCTCTCCCTGTCTCTCTCTCTCTCTTTCTCTCTCTCCCTCAAAAATAAATAAGTAAACATTAAAAAAGTAAAAAAGCATAGGGATAATTCAGTCAGAAGAATTGAGAGGGTTGATATGGAGAGATAGTAAGATACATAACAAAGTGGGGGGGGCGGGTTTCAAACAGGTTCCAAGTCTCTGGAGGGTTATTATATGGAGACAGGTGAGCTCTCTACTAAGTGACACTGTTACAGAAATCTGAACAGTAAAACCTACAGCACAAAGGATTTGGATAGAGATGAACAGGATCACTTACCGGAGAGAATCTTTACCAGGAATGTGTGAGGGAAACTAAGAACACATCAGACGATCAAGTACAGATAACATGTGGCCCAGTCCAAAGCATGTGCTATATCGCCAACCAAATCCTTGGCCAGTCTACTTTGTGATAGTTAAAGCTGTCGTTGGCCTGTTTTGATGGGATGCTGCATTGTTTCCTGATTGGAGAAGCTGAGTTTTCCTGCACCAGGGGGATGTAGGACCCCTGGACCTGAGAAAAGTGTTCTGTAGCAAGGGAGGGAGCGAGTTGCTCCAAGGGGCATTGCAGAGGCTGCCCTGAGGAAAATCTGCTCTGCAGAGGACCCTGATGCAGAGGAAAGCTAGTTCTATATTCAAGTTGAGCCTCACCTATGTCAGTTTTTGCATGTGTTAAACAATCAGTTTTGACAAATAAGAACTTGACAAACTTTGACAAATAAGAACTTATTCAGTAAGTACATCAGGTTCTAAAACATACTCTGGGGGGCCTGTCTTGAGCTGGGCCAGATGGCTGAATTGGCCATGAAGGGAGTTGTGGCCCAGAGTCTGGAAGCAACATGAGGGAGATGGTAGTCCATCATGGACAAAGGGGAGGGCACCAGTTATCCAAGCTGAGTGGGGAGGCAAGATCTTGAATAGGAAGGGAAAGTCTGAGGTGGAATGTCCAGTAGGCTGGAGAGAGGTTGGGGGGAGGAAGGCCAGAGGACTTGGGGTGAAGGCATAATAATGGGGACTGTGCTAGAGGCCCATTTGCAAAGGACACTGCACTGAATGGAGTGTTCCTGACTCCAGAGTCATCTCTGAATCAACACTTTCACTTCTGATTGCAGGACTTCAAATGTTTTAGACTGTGGAACCGCAGGATGCTATGTCACAGACGCCTGTCAGGTAAGAAATGTGTTGCTCTTTGGGTGGCAGTGATGGTGAATAAGTCAAAATAGGCTCATGAGTTGAATTTCTCATTCTCGCTCAGGCATTTATAACACCCGCAGAGTATGATCCATGTCAATACGGGGGCGTGTAGCGAGAGATCACAATCAGGAAAGTTGTCATGGAGGAGCAGCAGCCTCCTGGGGGCCCAACATCCTGGCTCTCAATGAGAGATGGAGTATTGAGGGCTGAACCTCTGATTGGTCCTGTGGTAGCATTAGAGATCAGGTTCGATCCTTTCTGTTGGGAAAGGGACACCCTCCCTGTCTCCTACTCATCACTCCTAGTCAACAGCTGATCGTGGGAACTTACTCTTTATTACACTGCTTAATTTACCATTTACTAAATACTTTCTCCATTTGCAAATGTAAGCAATAGGCTTTGGATCCTGTGTCCAGAAATTGATGTGGCACTGTGTTCCAAAATTTTGAAGATTCCATGTATTTGGCATTGTGATGACTCCAAACAAATAGGTACTTGAGTCAGAAAACCCTGGGTTCAAATCCAGGTGTACATTTATTAATGGCATGACTTGGGATTGAGATCCTTAAACATCCTGAGCCTCAGTTTTTATCACCTATGATGTGGAGATAGTCAGTGTCTCACAGCCTGGTCGCAGCACAGAAACCAGTGCATGATGGCACTCAGTGAGTGAAGTCTCCCCATTCACCACTCCATGTCCATAATTCTGTATCAAAAATGCTTTGACAACTGAAAGTTCTTTTCTAATTTTGTGTATGTGCTTGCCTTAGAAGATAAGAGAAGGAATAGATGTTGTTGTTGATGTTTCAAAGAGTTTTTCGTGATCACTGATATGAACTTACAATGTGAGGCTCTTTGTAGCCTCTATCTGTTCCATTAGGTGTGAATATTCATGTATTTTGCTGGAGAAATAGCATTGTACAGTATTTGGTTGCAGGGTGCTTCCTAGACCCTCTAGGAGTGGATTCTGAAACATACCTGGTCACATCTTCCCTTTTGATAAGAAATTGTCAGGTCATGATTGCCTCATTACTGCCTGTTTAAGCCCATAATGCACACACACAAGTAATCATTAAAGAAAATGTATTTCCATTTGTCAAACTTTTCTTCTCAGGACTTGGAATGAAAACTTGATAGATGTACTCATCCATTTGTTTAACTAAGATTTATTAAGTACTTACATTGTGTATGACATGTTGCTGGGTATTGGGAGGACTATAAGATGACAAGAGAGCCCTGACATTGAGAAACAAGAAGTGTTTGGAAGAAGGCCAGCTCAAGAATAACTATAATGCAAGGCAGACAGGCTAACTTCCGCAGGTGAGAATTCCAGGAAGAATGAGTTTGCATCCGAAAGGGGGATGAAACGTCATAAAGGAGGGATATTTGAGACAGTCCCTGAAGGGGGTTGGTAAGAATGTGTCAGGCAACGATGGCAGGACAGGGTATTCCAAGCATAGAGAACAATAAAGAAAAGTTTGTGAAAGCAGGATAGATTCACATCTGGAGAATAGTCAGTGGTCCAGTCTGGTGACAGCATGAAGTGTGTGGCAAGAAAGAGGTAAGGGTGAGGTTGGAGGGGTAGGTGGGTAGAGCTGTGTAAGGCTAGGATAGCCAGGGGGAGTATGTGCCTGACTTAGCAAATAAGAGAAGGAATAGATGTTGTCGTTGGTTTTAAAAAAGTTTTTTCTGATCACTGAAGTAATGTACATCCAAAGGAAAAGAATTTGGAAACAAACAAGATAAAGATTGGTATAGATAAAGATACACATTGAACTGTCTATAATCCGCACCCAATATTGCCCCTTGTTAGTGATTTAAAATACATCCTTCTAGCCTTTTACTGTATGGAGGTAGATGGCTAGCTAGTTTGATTAATTGATCTTGAGAGTAATGTATAAATGAAATCACATTGCCTTAGATTATTACCTAAACAGCCTGAGGA
Organism: Paguma larvata; assembly: GCA_030068075.1. Lineage (NCBI taxonomy): Eukaryota > Metazoa > Chordata > Mammalia > Carnivora > Viverridae > Paguma > Paguma larvata. The sequence continues at coordinate 91,751,803 of CM057834.1, read as the reverse complement.
CATAATACCTTAGAAACAAATATAACAGTAGTGTATGGGTGGGTTAGATACAGAGAAGTCTACAAATGAGAAAACCATGGGGTGCATGGGTGGCTCAAGTCATTTGAGTGTCTGATTCTTGATATTGGCCCCGGTCATGATCTCACAGTTTGTGATAGTGAGCCCTGCATTGGGCTCTGTGCTGACAGTGCAAGACCTGCTTGGGATTCTCTCTCTCCTTCTATGTCCCTCCCCCACTTGTACATGTGCTTTCTCATTCTCCAAATAAATAAATAAACATTAAAAAAATAGAAATCCATTAAGAATGCTGTTGCAGTGATTAAGAGGAAACAAATTCTTGAACTTAGGGGGCTATGGAAAAAAGAAAGGGGGAGTGCAGATTAAAAAAAATATTTCTGAGGATGGCCATTCAAGTGGTTTAGAAAAAGAAGGGAAAACCAGAGATCCCTTCCAGATGATAAGCCTGAATGACTGGGGCATTGGGGAATGGTGAACATGACCTGGGCTTTGGGAGAGGGGAGGATTATGTGTGTATTTTTATACATGGTGAGTATGTTGTGGTGGTCCGCAGATGATTAGAGATGTGTATTGAGAATAAGAATGCAGATTTGAGATTTGTCTTTATTTTCAAGATTGCTCTAGTTAAGGAAGAAGGTGATTTCTGAAGGAGAAAATAGATAAAAAAACAAGAAGAGAAATGGAGTGATTTCTATATTTAGAAAGACCAGGAACCAGACAAGAAAAAGTCATAATTGTTGGAGAATTTGGAGAGGACAGTCCTTGTAGTCAAGGGTGGAAGTAGTTTGAAAAATTCATAGCCTGAAATGTCACAGAAACCACAAGGAAGATGAGATTGAGCACAAAAGATGAAAAGAAGTAAAATATTAGGTTTCTAGCACAATTCCAGGCACATGGAAAGAACTCCACTAATAGCAAGTATTATTACAAGGAAATGACCATTAACTATGGCAATTATGAAGTATTTGCCAGACCCACCAAACGTCTTACACAGAGTTGGAGTTTAACAAATGTGTTGAATGATTGATGAATGATAGAATACAATAGAGGAAGAGTTTAGGAGCTTGGTAACATAGAGGTGTCCAACTCCTAGACAGGTTAATCAGAACTTGTTAGTTCTTGCCCTTTGGGAATATATCTTCTGGACTCTGAGATTAACCATGCATACTGGTTAGTATGCTTGGGGAGCCAGGCCCGCCATCAGGGAGCATAGTCAAGACAGGGGTTGATAGTGACTTCCCACTAAGATTTCCTGGCTTCTCACAGGTAGTACAAAGAACTGGCATCAAGTGCAATGAGTAACTTCAGTGTCGTCAGGGAATTTGTACTGCTGGGATTTTCACATCTCCATGAGTTCCAGATCCTACTGTTTGCATTCATCCTATTGATATATGTGCTGACGGTGCTGGGGAACCTGGCCATTATTACTCTCACATGCTTTGACTCCCGCCTGCACTCACCCATGTACTTCTTCCTCTGCAACTTCTCTCTCATGGAGATGCTGGTCACCTCCACTGTGGTTCCTAGGATGCTGGCAGACCTGCTATCCCCTCAAAAGACCATTTCCCTGGCTGAGTGCCTGACCCAGTCTTTCTTTTACTTCTCATTGGGTTCCACCAACTTTCTGATTCTCACAGTCATGGCCTTTGATCGCTATGTGGCCATCTGCCGCCCTCTGCGCTACCCAACCATCATGAATGGCCCAGTGTGTGTGAAACTGGTGGTAGTCTGCTGGGTGGTTGGCTTCGTCTCCATCATCTCCCCAACCCTGCAGAAAACACGGCTCTGGTTCTGCGGCCCTAATGTCATCGACCACTACTTTTGTGATTCTGCCCCACTTCTTAAGCTTTCCTGCTCCTACACCCACCACATTGAGCGCATGGACTTCTTTCTGTCCTTGCTCTTCGTGCTGGCCACCATGCTGCTGATCATAGTGTCCTATGTCCTCATTGTGGCTGCAGTGCTGCGCATCCCGTCTTTCTCTGGGCGCCAGAAGGCCTTCTCCACCTGTGCCTCCCACCTCACTGTGGTGGTTCTGGGCTACAGCAGCGCCATCTTCATCTATGTGAGGCCAGGCAAGGGCCACTCCACACACCTCAACAAGGTGGTGGCTCTGATGACTGCAGTGGTGACCCCTTTCTTGAATCCCTTCATCTTCACCTTCCGGAATGAGAAGGTCAAGGAGGTCATTGGAGATATGACCAAAAGGGTCCTCCTCAGAGACCTAGCAGCTCATGGATGAGAAGGTCAGAGAACACCTGTCAAGTCACAGGAGTAAGGACCCTCCGCTGCAGGCGGACACCTGGGCACCCATGCTGGAGCTCCTCCGTCTCCTGCTTAGTCTCTCCTGCTCCCTTTATCCCCACTTAGTGCTCACTACAGAGAACTAATGAGCTCATATAATCCAAATTATTCCAAGACAATTATCTGTGAGCCTGAGATAAACAAGGAAGAGATGATTTTGAGGGAGCTGTGAAGTGAAAACAGTATGATAATATCAATGAAAAGAGAGTATCCAAAGACAACTCTCAGTCCTCGGTCTGATACACAGTAAAAACTCCATAGATGTGGCTATTATTATAAAAATGTGCTATTAAAATCTCTATTTCCCAGTCTGGCTGTATGGTTTTGTTTACATTCCTTTACATTTCTTTGTCTGCAAATTCTTTGGGAGTGTGTTTCTTTCTCATGAACTGGCTTCAGAGTGTAGGATAGGTTCTGAAAGTGGAAGGTTCTCTAAGAAGAGCAGAGAGGCCTGGCGTCCCCCAAAGAGAAGAAATTCCATGCCTCCCTAGGACCCCTTCTCTGGGATTATTACTCAAGTAGAAGCACTACTTATACCCAGGTGGCCCACTTCTGTCCAGCCCCTCAAAATCTCTTGCTTTTAAACAGAAATGACTCTATGGGTGCCACTTTCTTAGCACCTTTCACAGAGAGGTCCTGAGGGTCCCAGGCCTAGACTTTATCCTTCTCCTGCACTCAAGAAAGAAGGGGAAGCTGGACCATTGCTCCCAGGCTGGCTGTCTTCCCCTTCACATGTATTAGCAACTATCTTCTCCCACAGAACCTCAGATCCATGTCTGAGAGCAAGGGCCCTCTGAGACTGGCTTTCCCGGAAGCAGCCTGGACAAGGGGTCACCAGGGCCCTGGTGGTAAAGCAAAGATAATGCAAGCCAGCTGAGAGGGAAGAAATGGAGTAGTACTGAGGTAACAGGTAACAGGGGGGTAGGGCAAGGGAGGGAAGGCTTTCCCGGGCAGTCTGAGAAAGGTTTAGGAAGTCAGGGAGATGTGGCAATAGAAGTAGCTCTAGTGTCTGATTTCTCATACCAGGGTGAATCTGGACTTGGACTGGGATTTGCAGGGCAGGACAAAGAGTAGATGCAAACTTCTTCCTACTTCTGAAGCTAGCTCTGCCTGATGAGGGAGCATAATGCAGGCTGAGGGCAAAGTCCAAGCTAGAGTGAGTGTGCATGTGCACATTTGCGCACGTGCACACATGTGTGTGTGCGCGCGCACACACACAACCCCCCAGGTGGGATATATGTGGTATTCCTCAGGCACTCCTAAGAGCAAAGGAAAGGAAAGAAAACATATGGTTAACTGATAGAGATCACAGTCATACGGGACATGGGGCTCCAACAGTTTATAAATATCTTAGTAAATGACAAGAAAAAGGCAATCTTATCAATAGCCTCATCTGCAGAAACCTGTAGACTTAGTTTCCTGGAGCCCCAGCATCACCCCTCCGTAGTGATATGGGGAACAAAGGCAAGAAGGAAAAATTAAATTTCCTTATAGCCTTCAGCCCATTGACAAATGCTTGAGGCAGACAGAGTAAAACATTCTTCCAGGAACTACCTACTGTCTTAATGTTAGTGCTTTGCTAGAGGGAAAATCGATTTTAGCTTGACAATAGCTAGGACTCCAGTATCCTTTGAATCTTATTTAGCATATGCAAATCTCTCTGGAAGCTTCCCATTTGCCTTTACCTCCCAAGTTCATAGTACATAACCAGTCACTCTTCACAACCTCAGTGCAGCTCTTTCTGTCCTCTGGTCCTATCCCCGTGCTTTAATAAAATCACCTTTTTGCACCAAAGACGTCTCAAGAATTCTTCCTTGGCTGTCAGCTCTGAACCCCACCACCACCCCAAAACCTCATCATGCCCACAGAGTATTTATAGGGGAGGTCATGGTCCTAACATGCAGCGTGGACCACACTACAGGGGCCACCCTGTAGACCCACAGCTGTGAAGAAAGGGGTGGCAGAGGGGAACAGTCTGGGGGCCTCACCCAGAGGCACGAGTCTCTCATTATTACCAGGAAGCTGACCTCCAAGTAAGCTGTTTTAATTTTTCTTTTTAACTACCATAGGACACATTACCATTTGTGGGTCTCTCCAAAAGGGGGCAGATACTTTTGATTCTGCGGTAAAGGCCATCAGGGAAAACAGTTTTTCATCCCGAGAACTTTCTCTCCGCCACCTCTCAAGGGACTAATTACTTACTCTCCTTGCAAACTTCATGAAAAAACTTAAGAACTAAATGGGAAGCAATTATCTCCTTCTGATATGCAAACACTTTCCTTCAGCTTTTCCTCCTAAAGTAATCAGCACACAAATCCGCTCATATTTGCCTCCTGAGAGATTCCTTCCTGCTGCTACACTCTCATTCTCTTAAAAAATTAAAAATAATCAACAGTCTACACCCATCTATTGCCTCTTTTTCATGGTGTAGCATGTTAAATATCTGACTGGTCAGATTGGGAGGGTATAGTTTGCCTTGGGGGTCTACAGTCATCACACCCTCATGCAGCATCACACAGTCATGATGATGAGGGAGCTTGGGGCAAGCTGAGGGCAAAATACATGCTGCTACACTGCCCCGTACACCGCCCCCCCCCAGGTGGAATATGTGTGATATTCCTTGGACACTTCTGATTACCCAAAAACAAAAGAACAAAGGAAAGGGGTTTAAGTGCTTGCCATGGTAATGTGGGAAACTAAGACAAATGAAAAATTAAATTCCCTCACTGCCTATAGCCCATTAACAAGTCCTTGAAACCGGCAGTGACCTCCCTCTAGGAGCTCAGCTGCCTCAAGGATGACACTTTGCTAGGGACAAAAGAGAACCTTAGCTTAACATTATCCCAACCTCAAGGATCCCTGTAAGTCTACTTCCTTTATCTCAACTGTTCCAAGATATATGCTGGCAATCATACTCCAAGCTCATGGCTCCCCAGTATACATCTGAGGGGTGTCATGACTAAGGTTTTATTAAATAGCAACAGCTAGCCCCTCAAGGTCTGGGAAACCTTGCCTCCAAAATTCCTTAGAGACTTACTCTATCCCTGACCCCCTCCCAACCTGAGGGTATGTAATGAGTTACCCATCATGATCCCAGTGCAGCTCTTCCTGCCCATGGGTCATGTCTTCATGCTTTAATAAAATCACCTTTTTGCACCAAAGACATCTTCAAGAATTTTTCTTGGCCTTTGGCTCTGGACCCCATGAACCCTCCCATCACCCCAAAACTTTATCAATGACATTCCCGACAAATTTACCTGTGGTCCCAAGCTCCTCCAAGTCTGACGCTTGGAACAGCATTGGCATTTCCCTTAATACAGAATACTGAACCTCAGGCCCCACCCCAGACCTGCAGAAACAGAATCTGCATTTTTTTTAAGTTTACTTATTTATTTTGAGAGAGAGAGAGAGAGTCAGACAGACAGACAGACAGACAGCATGAGTGGGGGAGGGGGTAGAGAGAGAGAGAGAGAATCTCAAGCAGGTTCTGCACTGTCAGCACAGAGCCTGATGTGGGGCTCAAACTCATGAACTGTGAGCTCATGACCTGAGCCAAAACCAAGAGTCAGATGCTCAACTGACTGAGCCACCCAGGCACCCCCAGAATCTGCATTTTAACAGGCCCCCTGGATGATTCACATGCACCCTAATATTTGAGGAGCACTGATTTAGACAATCTGCTGGTGGAAGTTTCAGTTAGGAAATAGTGTATGAAAGTCCTTGCCTCAGTGTCAGTACTGTGAAGGGCACTGGAAGGGGGAATGGAGGGTGTGCTTGGAATTACTGGAGCCACCCTTCCTCGAGGACTTCCATCCCAGGGCCTATTTCTGCAGACGGTAACCAGGATTTAAGCCCTGAGATTTTTATCCTGGTCTGACTTTAAACTACTTCTTACCCTTTATCTCTTCCTCCTCATCCTTCTCCTCCACCTCCTCCTCCTCTTTCTCCTTCTTCTTCTTTTAGAGTGAGTGAGAGAGAGAGAGAGAGAGAGAGAGAGAGAGAGAGAGGGAGCGCTCATGTGAGTGGGAGAGGGATAGAAGGAGAGGGAGAGAGAATACTAAGCAGGCCCGGACTGTCACTGCAGAGCCTGAGGCATGGCTCAATCTCACAGAACTGTAAGATCATGACCTGAGGCGAAATCAAGAGAAGGATGCTTAACCGAGTCACCCAAATACCCCATGGCTTTAAATTTCTTGAGAGACTTAGGCCAATGGTCCCGCCTCTGATTTGCTGTTAGAATTCTGTGTGGACTTGACTTAGAGATGTTTTGGTCCCATATATTTGTCTTAATGTGACAGAGCCCCTCAGTGTGCACAACATCAAATGACGCTCCCGGATAGACATAATTCAGGAAATACCGATAACAGTCTTTTCCATCTTGCTGGGAGGAATCTAAGGACACCAGTTCTAAGGCAAAGTGGGCGTACGCAAGTGTCCCAGGTTTAGAGTCATGATGTGACTAAATCATTGCATTTTGGAATTGCAAGGGAGTGTGTGGGCCATCCAGGCGCACCTCTAACTTCAGGCATCCTTGCTGAGGGACACTACTCAGGTCAGCAAGGAGGCCTTCTGGAGCCAAGTCTAGGCATGGTACTCCCAGCTGCAAGACACACCCTATCCTTGCTGCAGTGGCTCAATTTTAAGATTAAACCTTATGTCCAGCCACAGCACAGCTGTTAACATTCACCTGCCCTCCAGATTCTGGAGTTCTGACTTCACATGCAGACTAACAAATAAGTGAAGACAGCTACATATTCCCCTAGAAAATATTCAAGTGATATGTTGCCATCGAACTATTTCTAGAGCTCTCATCCACCGTCCGCATTGCTTCCTCTGGTCCCTGTTGTTATGTGGGTCTTGGAACTGGTTGTGGCACTAGGATAGACCACTAACTGAATAAAGGGCAGTAGGATAAGTTCTTCTCATGCTTTGTTTACTTCTCTTACTGTCCACGAGGATAGATTACAGTGTTTACTCATATTCCAAATTCATCTGCAAACATCGTTCCTAAAGACAGCTGGCATCTATTGAACATCTACTGTGTCCTAGGCACAGGAGCTACAAAGACACGTAAGGCATGGTACCTAACAGGAGCTCAGAATTTTGTGTGGGAAAACAAAACTATGTGTTCATTACTAAGATATGCAAAGCATATCGGGGAGGGGGTGTCTGATTTTCCTTGGTTAAATTGAAAGTATTCTAAAATGTGGTATTATCTGAGTTGAGCTTTGCAGTATGAAGAGCCACTTCACAGGCTAAGAGGGGGACATGTGAATTCCAGAGAGAAGCAAACAATATGTAAGATAATGTAGACATAAAAATGGCATGTTATGTCGGCAATGAAAGCACAAGGAGATGGAATAATGAATGACTCTGGAGAGTGGTCCTGGATATTTTCACAAAATGGATCCAAGTCTCTCGGGGGGAATTTGTAAGTGTCCTCTGAAGGATGATGCACTCACTGAACTCACAGGGCACAACTGTTTTACGAAGAACTTGGGAGTGGGTACGAGGGCATTAATGTGGGAAACTTTGCACACTTGGGCAATTATACTATATTCACAAAAGGTACTGTTTCCCTTCAGTGCTGGAAGTTTATTGTTTGCAATTTTGAACATGACCTAACTAAGTTCAGAAGGAGCTTAGGAATAGTTCTATGAAGGACAGTCCATGAGGTTTGCTTCCATAGTACTTGGCATGTGTTCCCTGTCTGACTCAAGGGAAGGAAAATGACAAAGATTCTGGGTTGAATGGGGAACAGGATCCAAGGGAAAACCTAGAGACGGAATGCTACAGTGATGCTCTGGAGCCCTCTTGAGAACTGATCGTTAAGTTTTCAGGAAAGTAACATAACATTATTAAAGATTAAATAGTAGAAACTTACAATCCAACAAATTGTGTTAAAAACAAAGGTAAAAAGAATTCAAAACTCCCAATTATTTCACTACATTTTACTTTTATCTGTGCTACTGAAGTTGTTGGCCTCATGTTAGTAGTTTGAAACTGGACTAGATGGGGGTGAAATTGACACCAGGGAATTTGGCAAATACTGGAGGTCAGTAAATACTACAAGTAGAGGGAGGGTGGTTAAACATTTACCAGCGGACCACTGGACCACTACCACCTTTCTTCAGTATCTGTGAGGCATTGTTGGAAGGACCATATTTATATTTGGAAATTGAAAGCATAAAGAATTGGTGAACTAGACTGATGTCAACATGGTTCTCTACAGACAACACTGAAATTTTCCAACTTGGCCTTAGAGGGTTTCACACCTTACCAAACTTCCAAAATCCTGTGTATGCAAGGGCTTCATGCTACCTGCTGTCCGCTGCATGACTCAAGCCTGACTTGTATTTAAAAAATGATTCCATTCCTTTTTCTTCCCTCATCAAAACTCTCATACTCTTTCTTGCTCCCTTGTCCTGCCAACTGGAAGAAATAATTTTGCTTTTTGGCTTCCCATTGGGATTTACATGTATGACAATTCCTTTTTTTAAAATATATTTTGAAAACAGAGAGGTGGGGTGGGGGAGGGAGAGAAGGAGAGGGAGAGAGAGAATCCCAAGTAGGCTCTGTGCTGACAGTGCTGACTCGGGACTCGATCCCACCAACCGTGAGATCATGACCTGCGCTGAAATCAAGAGTTGGCTGCTTGACCAACTGAGCCACCCAGGCACCCCAACGATTGCTTCTTATGTTAGTCATTCAGAGCTCTGTATTTCTACTGGTTGCTTACTGGAACATGATGTCTCTGCGGCTGGGACACCAGACAAATGGAGGTACCTTGGGTTAGGGCAGGCATTATAGAGTCCTGAAATCTTGCCATGATTCTATCTATAATTAAATCAGTTCTGGGTGTTATAATCTCATCCTCCTACCACCCTGCAATAATGTTCCATTGAAAGCGACTTCTGTGGAGTGGGAAGGCTGTTGCCTTCTGTCAAATGACCTTATATCAAATGATCTTATGAGACTGACAATGAACTCAATTGTTCTCATCTTCTGAGAAACATGTTATTACAGATATCCCCTGCTTTTTGAAAGTTCATGTTGCACCACTTCACTTTTATAAAAGACTTACATTATTACATTAGCACCTGTTTTCACTAACCCAAAGAAATTGGGTGGCAGCTGGGTGGCTCACTTGGTTAAACATCTGACTCTTGATTTCGGTTCAGGTCATGATCTCACAGTAAGTGAGTTCAAGCCCTGCCTTGGGATTTGAGGATTTGCGCTGGATGTGGAGCTTGCATGGGATTGTCTCCCTCTCTCTCTCTCTCTCTCTCTCTCTCTCCTCTCCCTCTCTCTCTCCCTCTCCCTCTCTCTCTCTTCCTGCCTCTCCCCTGCTTGCACTCTCTCTCTAAATAAATAAACATAAAAAAAAAAAATTGGAAGAGGATTTTTGCTTTTACAAGAAAAAGAGAAAAGCAAAAATAGCGTTCGGCATTTGTTCTGCAGCAAGCTGTTGCAGAGGTAGCACACACCGCAAGCAGTGAGCATGGCGCCACCAAACTTCTTCCCCAGGAACCACACTCAGCATGTCAGCATCATGCTGTCAGAGCTGTGAACTGAATGAGCATCTGTGCTTTATCTGGATTTACTCTGTGCATCTGTTAGCAAGATGTGTCCTAAGACATCAGAAAAGCCTAAGAGATTATTTTTTGTTTCTGGGAATGCTCAAAAAAATGTTCATAAAAATTAATGGTAATTTCTTCTTTGCTTTATGCCATTTCAACTTAGGAAAGGTTTCATAAGAATGCTCTATTTTTGAACAATGGGTGGGGCAGGGTGAACCTGTGTAGCAAAGAAAGTGTGGATCTACCTGGCAATTAACATAACGTATGGGCCAAATAAAAATATTTCTTGCATGTACAAGTGTTATTTGCTATCTTTCAAATGTTTGTGGATACTATTACAATAAATGAAATACAAATCTTAAAAAGTGACTCTGAATCTATAATTGCCCTCTGACAGTATGTTTCTTTCAAGTGATGATATGAAACATACAACTATTGTTAAGAAGGAGTTGCTAGCAATTGCAATTGTATTCACTTGATGGGAACCATATGGATATACACTGAATAAGAGGCTGGAGGAGTCTACGTGGAGTGGCTTCGGATCCTGAAGATTCCAACATTTAATTAATCCAACTTTGAAGAATTTCTGAGGATGGAGAAGTTGAAAAGAAGTTTGAAGAACCAGATTCTACTGTCAGCTCTGCCATCACTTTGGCCAGTTCTTTTTTTTCTCAACTATATTTTTCCTACTTATAATTGTATTAAGAACACTGCCCAGCTGCATCCCAAGAATCGACATTTCCCGTCTGGGCTCTCTTTATGGCACTCATTTAAAGTAGGAGAACCCCTTCTCAAAATGTGTTAGAATTCATTATAGCTTTTCCTATCTCTCACAGGTGGAGAAATCTTTGAGGTTAGAATCTACATTTATTTGATCTTTAATGGCCAGTACTAAGGAGAGTGCATTGCTCATGGCGAGTGATCAGTGATTCTTTATTCAATTGCATTTTATTATGAAGATAAAACCAAATAGAAAACATGTATAAAGTGGTTTGTAAAGTTGTGTGTATATACACACACATATATAAAGCTAAGTTATTATGGGTAAAGTTAATCTTACTTTCTTCATCCTCCTTCATTTTTTCTACAAACATTTACTCTTTGAGGCGGTGAGCAGAGGATAATTAGAGAAAATAAATCAGTTGGAGCAACAGCAAACATCAGAGTCATTGCTCTGACGTGTCATTGAAGAGATGCAAGACTTTCAACCAGAACCTGAAACTAGGAACCTAAAGACACCGTCTGATTTGGGTGAGGGGCATCTCAGCAAGCAAGAAATTAATGGTTTGGAAAGTGAGAGGAAGGAACACTTCCGTTAGGAGGGGGTTAGCCTGAGGTGACACTGAAAGCATATGATGAGAACCAAAGGACCACTAAGTGAGCCACGTGTCTCTCCAAAGCTAGACACTCTGTGTCCACCAAAAAAACAAAACAAAACAAAAAAAAACCCCGCACAATTCCATGCCTTGTTTATTTCCACATAGTAGACTTGTAAAAATCTGGACATTTGTGGTAAATTAGTAGTTTTCGTTGTCTTGAAATAAGTGGGGCTAGGAGTACTCTCTTGATGAGTGAAGTCATCGTCGTTTACTGAGAAATGTAGTTTGGTAAATTAAAGTGTATTTGTAGAAACAATTTGGCAGAATATTTTAAATTGGGGCTGTTTTATAAAATCTTGAATAGTTGAAAACTAAGAGAAAACCATGAGTCTGAGGTTAAAGTAGTTGGAGGCTTTTTAAAATTTCAAATTATAGTTGGGAGGGAAACAGAATGGAGCTGATGTTTCATCCCAAATCTTTCAGGAGTTTTACACACACACACACACACACACACACACACACATACACACACACAGGGTGGATAATATCTCTTGATTGGAGAATACTTCTTGGCTGCTGTCCTTGAATGGAAAGCCCATGTACTTCCTTGTATTGAAAGTCTTACCTCTGGCTCCCCAGGCTCTGAGCTACTTTCAGAGTTCTTGTAGCTGCTAGTGGGTATGGGGAGCACTTCTATGGTGGCCTGTGAGAGCCACACAGGATAGCACTGAGGACTCACTGTAGTTACCATGCAGAAGCACAAAGGAAAAATCCTAAAGAAATTCAGGTAGTGGTCTTCCCACCCATTCTGGTACTCTGCCTCCTCACAGACCTTCTTGACTGAAGTTGGTCAGGCTCATCATAGTGCCTTGTGGAGGCCTTTAAGCCTTTGTATCTGCCCCTGTAGCACTGCCTTGACTGTCTCATTGCGGAGGGTGAGGATAAAGGGATTGAGAAAGGGGGTGAGGACTGATGTCACCAAAGCTACGGTCTTGTTGACTTCCACAGAATGTTCTTTGCCAGGCCTGACATAAAGGAAGATGGTGCTACTGTAGCCAATGAAGACCAGGGTGAGGTGGGATCCACAGGTTGAGAAAGCCTTCTGACGGCCGCTAGCAGAGGGGATCCTCAGCACAGTGGTCACGATATAGCCATAAGAGATGAGGGTCACCAGGAAGGAACTGAGGACAAAGGCTAAAGCCATCACAAAGTCCCAGAATTCCAGCAGGCTGGTATCTGAGCAGGACAGTTGCAGCAGAGGGGCATTGTCACAGAAGAAGTGGTTAATGATGTTGCCATGGCAATAATTGAGATAAGCCCGGGAGAAGACAGTGGGCACCATGGCTAAGAAAGGAGATGCCCAGGCAGCCCCTACTAACCGGACACACACATCCCAGCTCATCAAAGTGCCATAGCGCAGTGGGTGGCAGATGGCCACAAAGCGGTCAAGAGCCATGTCTGACAGGATGAGGAAGGAGGTGGAACCCAGGGAAAAGTAGAAGTAGAACTGGACCATGCAGCCATTGAAGGAAATGACTTTGCGGGGGACCAGTAGGTCTGAAAGCATCCTAGGCACTGTGGTCATGGTCACCAAGATCTCCAGCAGGGAAAAGTTACCCAGGAAGAAGTACATGGGGGTATGTAGATTGGTGTTGGCTATGACCATGACTATGATGACAGTGTTTCCCATGAAGGCAAGAAGATAAAGCATGAGGAAAGGCCCATACAGCAGAACTTGCAGCTCACCGAAAGAGGAGAAGCCCAAGAGCTCAAATTCAGAAGGGTGGCTCAGATTTGTCATGATCCAGGAGCTGGGTGCCTGCATGTAAAGGAGAGAGAGAGAGAGAGACATTGACCATGAAACAGAAAGTGAACAGGGAGAGGAAGACAAGTAGGTGGCCAATGATAGAAAGAGAGATAACTACATTAGAATTTGAGCATATCATAGATTTAGGGAGTCTTAGAATTAAGAGCATTGAAAGCCATTGATATGGAGAGAGAAAAACAAGAGAGGAGTGGATTAAGGAAGACAGTACAGCAGCGGACATCAACACCATCAACATTTCTGGAGAAGGAAAGAAAGAAACAAGATGGGAACACAAGAGAGGAAGACCAAATGTATGAGAGAGAGAAAAGAAAAAGATAGGGAAGGGATGAAACATGGAAAGAAAGAATTAGTATAAGTCACCCCAAACTCCTCAAGTATGGGTTGATACTGAGGGGGGTGGTTCTGTGTCATGACTGTGTACCAAGATTCCTTTTAAAGGGTCCATTCAAGTCTTTCTAGGCTGTTTCTCTATGAGAACCCTCACTTATTCACATTTCTCTAGCTGTGATCATGAAATTAATGGAAAGTCAGAGTTTTGTGTTAATAAATTAGCTTCCTTTGGTGGTGGTGGTGGGCTCTAGTAAATGCATTCAAGATGGAAAGCAGAAAAGACATACAAGGTCATTGAGAGAAGCCTCAGAACCAGGTGGCTGCCCTGCCAGTGATGAGATCATAAGCATCCTACCTCGTGGTGCTGTTTTGCTGCTGCAGTGTGTCCTCACCCTTCCTGACTCCTCTCATTCTTCCATGGTGGTTTGGAGCACAAGCTATGAGCCTGTGTTTGAATTCTGATATGAAACTTGTTTGTGGAACATAAATCTTCTCTTTATAATATGCTCTCTGAACCTCAGTTTACTCAGCTATAAAATGAAGATAATGATAGTACTGGCTTCTAGGGCTACTATGAAGATTAAATGAGTGACCTACTTAGTACAGTGACAGGCACATACCACGTGCTCCACAAACAACTATTGTCATTGCTATTATTATCCTATGCTGCCAATGATCTGCCAAAACTTTCTGGCCCATCATCTTTCCACACTTCTCGAAGGCCAACAGATGTGTGTGTGTGTGTGTGTGTGTGTGTGTGTGTGTGTGTGTGTGAATATTTCTACAACTTTATGTTGCCTTAGAATTGAAGTTCACTGAAAGGATACCTTTAAAAATTTCCAATTGTCAAAGGAAATAAACACTACAATACAAACTATCAGAAGTGGAAAGAGAAAAGCTGTGTATGATTATACTCTGGCCCTCTCTCTGGCCCCATAAAATCTTCACCTGAGGCTGTGACCTGGCCACTGGCAATCTCATTCCAATTTAAAGAAGAGGCTTTGTCCCTCCATTAGCTTCTATTCATCCTACTGGTAAACCCTAACAGTAGGTCTAAAATCTACACCCAGTACTGATCAACTGAAACCCAATTTTTATGTCTGTGCTGCACAGGAGCTCAACTTATATGCAAACCTAAACCACTTACCTTAGCCTCTGAGTGTTTTCTTGAGCTTCTCACATTAAGAGATTCAAATCTAGAGATTTCTGTCTAATGGGTTCACTCTGTAACATAAGTGACATGAGATATGTAGTCCACCACCGTTGGTTAGCGAGTTACAGCTGTCAGAGATAGAAAGGGGCTTCTATACTTCTAGGTGAGTGGGTCCACAAGCTACAATATCTCCACTCCTCCATTAATATCCTAATTAAAGGTTTACCCTGTATCACCACAAAACCCCAGGCAACAACTTTGATGAGATCAGAGGAGAAAGATGCTCTCTTTGCCCCTTTCCTCCCAATGATAAGTATTCTTGATTCTCTCTACCCACCATGTCTCCAAGTCCCTGGTTTCTTGATGTGGTTTAGAGCTGAGCATACGCTGGATGGGAAACAGACTCCAGCATAGTGTTCTTCAGGGGAATGATGGGAAAACAAGGAGTCCTCTGAGGATTATGAGGCACTGGTGTTTTTCCTTAGAATAATGAGAAGTCTTGTGTTCTGAGGAAGTAACATTTGAGAAAAAGATATGAATGAAGAAAGGAATTGAGACCTAGATACACCTAAGCAGCTGATGGCTTAGGTTGGTTCAATGGCAGCGCTTGCTTTCTTACCCTTCCTGGATTAAAATTATGGCTGACTTGGTAGATGGTGAGGGTTAGGTACAGTTTTCATTTGGATATTTTGTCTCCCTCCCAGATTCAGGATTTTGAGATCAGGAGAAGTAGGGAGTGTAGGTACTGGACCACATCACCCTCTTGTCTGAACTTTCCAGTGTCATCTGTAGAAATTAGGGAATTGAAACAGTAAGCTTAAGAAGAGATATCTTCCTCTTGGAGACAGGGCCCCTGTCTGGGCAGGCTGAAGGGCCTGTCTCTGACTTTTGAGAGAAGATGTACACTTTAGGGAGGGATGAAGGTGAAGGCAACACAGCATAGATAAAGGATCAACTCCCCAGTTAACTCTGAGTAACATCCTTCACCTCAGAGAAGTTCAGACTTCATGGATGCCACCCAACATAGCCCCACCCACAGACAAATAATAACAAAGAGATATGAAGCAAAAGCTTTCCTGTGAAGACAGTTGCAAATGGGTCCCAAGTTTAAGACCCACAAGGACTGGACAGAATTGGCCTGGCAATCTTTCTGTAGATCTGGGTCTGGAACTGAGTTTTTAGGGCAAAGTTTTGATTACAAAGAAGATTTTAGGTATGGACAGAAATGGGGGATAATGTAGAAAGGAGCATATTGTTATTCACTCAACACTTAGTATATACTATTAAAATCAATTGAAAATACATGTCCGAGTCTGTGTCTGAATTCTCTGTACTATTTCATTGGTGTATATGTCCACTGATCTATATGATATTATGTCAATAACATACTGTCTCAGTTACTGTAGCTTTGTAGTAAGTCTTTAAGTAAGATTTGTGAGTCTCCCAGCTTTGTTCTTTTAAAAAATGATTTGGCTACTCTAGATCCTTTATATCTGCATATAAATCTTAGAGTTACCTCAATGTTAAAACCAAAAAAACAGTTCCAAGATTTAAAAAAAATTTTTATTTGAGAGAGAGAGAGAGAGGGGGAGAGAGAGAGAGAGAGAGAGAATGAGCAGGGGAGAGGGTAGACGGAGAGAGAGAATCTTAACCAAGCTCCATACTGAGCACTCAGTGCAGATCGTAATGTGGGGCTTGATCTCGCAATGCAAGGATCATGATCTGAGCTGAAATCAAGAGTCAGACGCTCAACAGACTGAGCCACCAGGTGCCCCAAGGCTCTGGGATTTTTGTTGAAATTGTGTTGAATCTTTACACTAAGTTAGAAAGAATTGGCTTTCTAATAAAATCGAGTCTTCTGATTCATGAAAATAGAATATTTCTTCATCTATTTAGGTCTTTAGTTTCTTTCAGTAGTGTTTTATGGCTTTATTTCTTGCACATGGCTTGTTAAATACATATTTTAGTCTTTCATATTTTTGGATATTATTGTATATTATAGATTTTATTTCCATTTCCAATGTTCATTGCTGGTGTAGAGCAATACAACAAGCAGATTTTTATATACTTAGCTTTTGTCCTGTGACCTTAATAATAAGTTGTTAGTTCTGGTATTTTTTGTGGACTTCTTAGGATTTTTTACATATAGAGTTATGTCATATGTAAATAAATAGTTTTATTATTTTTATTTTCTAATTCTATGCTTTTGATTTCATTATCTTGCTTTATTGCATTAGCTAAGACTTCCAATATAATGTCTAATATAGACATCTGTGAGAACAGATAGCCTTGCCTTCTTTCCCATCTTCCCTAAAAGGAAAAGCATCCAGCCTTTCATTACTAAATTTCATGTTAACAGTAGGTTTTATGTTAGATCCTATTTATAGTTTGGGGAAGATTATTTTTGTATCTAGTTTGCTCAGATTTTTAAATTAATAGATATTGTTTTTTTTCAATTACCTTTTATGCTCCTATTGAAATGATTATGTGGTTTTTCTCTTCCATTAACATGGGAAATTATATTGATTAATTTCCAAACATTAAGCTAAATTTGTATTTCCGGAATAATATCATGGCTTTGTTATAATGTATTATTATTTTTAGATATTGTTGGACTTTCTAATATTTTATTAAGGATTTTTGCATCTACTTTCATTGGGGATATTGGTTTTTAAACTTATTTTCTTGTGATATCTTTGGTATTAAAATAATTCTGGCCTAGTATGATGAACTGGGCAGTGTTCCCTTCTCCCTAATTTTCTAGAAGATTTTATGTAGAATTGATATTATTTCTTCCTTAAGTATTCGATAGAGTATACAGTAAAGTAATCCGAACTTATAGTTTTCTGGGTGGGAAGATTTTTAATTATCCATCCAATTTATTTAACTTATTTAGAAATTTTCAGTTGTTTAATGTATTTTTGGGTCAGTTTTGGTAATTTTTATCTTTCAAATGATTTTCCATTTCATCATTTTTCCAATTTATTTCTCTTTTAAGGTATCTTCATTTTGTTCTGTTTAATTTAAAAGTTAAATAAACTTTTGGAGGGGCCAAGATTGCAGAGCATCATGGAAGTTCTCTGCTTCTCTTGTCCCTGAAATGCAGCTAGATCAGCACCATACCATTTTGCACACCTAGAAAATTTTTTAAAAATAATTTATTGTCAAATTGTTTTCCATACAACACCCAGTGCTCATCCCAACAAGTGCCCTCCTCTGTGCCCGTCACCCACTCTCCCCATTCCCACACCCCTCTAACCCCTCCGTTTGTTCTTAGTCTTTGAGAGTCTCTTATGTTTTGTCTCCATCCCTCTCTGTGTCTTTTTTCTTTTCCCCTCTACCCCTCCCCCTTGGTTTTCTGCTAAGTCTCTCAAAATCCACCTATGCGTGGAAACATATGGTATCTGTCTTTGTCTGACTGAATTATTTCACTTAGCATAATACCCTCCAGTTCCATCCATGTTGCTACACATGGCCAGATTTCATTCTTTCTCATTGCCACGTAGTATTCCATTGAATATATATACCACATCCTCTTTATCCATTTGTCAGTTGATGGACACAGTCTCTTTCCATGATTTGGCTATTGCGGAAAGTGCTGCTATTAACACTGGGGTACACGTGCCCCTCTGCATCAGCACTCCTGTGTCTCTTGGGTAGATTCCCAACAGTGCTATTGCTGGGTCATAGGGTAGCTTTATTTTCATTTTTTTGAGGAACCTCCACACCATTTGCCAGAGTGGCTGCACTAGTTTGCATTCCCACCAATAGTGTAGGAGGGTGCCGGCTTCTCCACATCCCCGCCAGCATCTATAGTTTCCTGATTTATTCATTTTAGCCACTCTAACCGGTGCACACCTAGAAAATTGATCTGAGGACTAACACAACAATTTGCATAACTTGAGCCACAGAACTTGGCAGGTAAGCAGTGCAGAGAGGTGAACTAGGGTAGAGAAGCTGAGGAGCTGTTTTTGTTTGCAGAGAGGATGGAGACAGTGGAGAGAGTACAGGAAAAGCACTCCCCCTGAAAGCAGCTGGAGATAAAAAGTGGAAACACCTGCAAGGAACTGAACAAAAAGGGTAGAAAAGAGAAAGGAGAAAGGAGAAGTTTTCAATACCATTAGGACTCTATAAACAGGGGAGTGCAGACTTGGAAACTCTGCAGCTTGTTACCTGGCAGTGCTCTGGTGAGGAAAGTGAATTCCCAGGAATAGACAGCGAGGTCTGAGGGGTCCTCAGGCCACATGGGGAGAGGGATTCCTCTGCTTTGAGGACATTTGGTAGAGGACGTACAGCCTTCCCACAGGCAAGAGTCCCAGCAGAACCCCGATTACAGCCACATATGCTGGTGTTGGAACAAGGATGCTAGGGTGCCTTGAAGCCTGGGGCCATATGTGTTTTGTGATTTACCATAGTCCCTGAATTACTGCTGATACATGATTGCGTGAAATTTTTCTGGGGCAGGCTGGCAACTGGCCACTGTCTCTGGGCCTCTGTAGTGGTACGGTCATGTGAGTGGTCCTGGGGGACAGGCTGGCATCCAGCCATTCCTTGGCTAGAGCCTCCCCCAGAGGGCTGGAGAGGGTTCAAGCTGAGGGGCCCTAGAAGTGAGAGGTTTGGAAACACAGCCCTATCTGAGATAGAATTTGGGAGAGAAGTGCTGCTTGGCAGGCTGAAGGCCTGGTCATGGACAGTGTAGAAGTGGATAGAAGCCAGAGACAAAAGAGGGGGTGTTTGATTACCAGTTAGTGATAGCATAGAGTTATGATGCTAGAAACTGGGAAGCTGGGTGATGGAATGCACCTCTCCTGTGCTTGTGCATACACACATACATACACCACACCTATCTGCTCCAGTAAGCTAAGCAGCACCTCTGAGTGGAGAACTTAGCCGTTACACCAAGCTCTGTCCAACTGTGCCAACGAAGCCCTAGAGGACCACCATAAGACTCTTCACCTGCTTAGTTTACGGACTATAAAGTGCTTCATAGTTTGACTTCTAGGGGAAACTGGATGTAATTTCACTCAGATTTCATTCTGTTCGCTGGTCTATCAATTTTTTTTTCTTTTCTTATTCTTGGATACAAAAAGGGAAAAAAATTATTTTTATTTTCTGTTTTTATAAAAATTATTTTTCTTTAATCATTTTTTCCTATTATGTTTTTTCTTTTATTTTTTTGTAAAATTTTTAGTCTATTTTACTTTCTTCACCTCATTTTATTCTATTTTGTTGTATACATTTTTAAATTTTTAAATGTTTTCTTACTTTTTTTCACTTTTTTTCCTTTTTTCTTTCCCTTTTTTTCTCTATTCTATCAAGCTTCTTTCAACAACCAGACCAAAACACACCTAGGATCTAGCTTCCTTTATTTGATTTTTTTGTATTGTTTTTAATTTTTTGAACTTAGTTTTTATTTTATTAGTTCTTTTTCTTCCTGCAAAGTGAAGAAATGAAGGATTTCACCCCAAAAGAAAGAACAGAAAGAAATGACAGAAAGGGACTTAATCAACTCAGATATAAGCAAGATGTCTGAACCAGAATTTAGAATCACGATAATAAGAATACTAGCAGGGGTTGAAAAAAGCATAGAATCCCTTTCTGCAAAGCTAAAAGAAGTAAAATCTAGTCAAGATGAAATTAAAAATGCTGTAACTGAGATGCAATCTTGAATGGATGCCACAGCAGCAAGAATAGATGAAGCGAGCAGCAAATGAGCGATATAGAAGAAAAACGTATGGAGAATAATGAGGCAGAAAAGAAGAGGGAAACTAAGGCAAAAGAGCACAATATAAGAATTAGAGAACTCAGTGACTCATTAAAAAGGAATAACATCTGAATCATAGGGGTTGCAGAAGAAGAGAGAAAAAGTGGTAGAAGGTTATGTGAGCAAATCATAGTGGAAAACTTTCCTAACCTGGGGAAAGACACAGACATCAAAATCCAAGAAGCACAGAGAACTCCCGTTAGATTCAAGAAAAACTGACCATCAACAAGGCATATCATAGTCAAATTTACAAAATAATTTAAATAATAATAATAATAATTTTAAAAGTTTAATTAATTAATTTAAATTAATTAAATTTAATTTAAAAAATAATTTACAGATAATGAAAGAATTATGAAAACAGCAAGGGAGAAAAAGTTCTTAACCTATAAGGGAAGGCAGATCAGGTTCACAGCAGACCTATCCACAGAAACCTGGCAGGCCAGAAAGGAGTGGCAGGATATTTTCAATGTGCTGAATTGTAAAAAAAAAAAAAAAAAAAATTTGCAGTCAAAAATTCTTTATCCAGCAAAGTTGTCATTCAAAATAGAAGGAGAGATAGAGTTTCCCAAACAAACAAAAACTAAAGGAGTTCGTGACCACTAAACCAGTCCTGCAAGAAATTTTAAGGGGGACTCTCTGAGGGGAGAAAAGATGAAAGAAAACAAAAGAGGTCCAAAGCAACAAAGACTAGATAGAAAGGACCAGAGAACACCACTAGAAACTCCAACTCTACAGGCAACACAATGGCAAAAAGTTCGTATCTTTCAATACTCGCTCAAATGGACTAAACGCTCCAATCAAAATTAACAGAATTATTAAGAAAACAAGATCCATCTATATATGCTGCTTACAAGAGAACAATTTTAGACCTAAAGACACCTTAAGATTGAAGGTAAGAGTACAGAGAACCATCTATTGTGCTAATGGTTGCCAAAAGAAAGCTAGAGTAGCTGGCAGACAATCTAGATTTTAAAATAAATCCTGTAAAAGAGATAAGGAAGGGCATTGTATCATAATTAAGGGGTCTATCCACCAAGAAGATCTAACAATTGTAATCATTTATGCCCCCAACATGGTAGAACCCAAATATATAAATCAATTAATCACAAACATAAAGAAACTCATTGAAAATAATACCATCATAGTAGGGGACTTCAGTACCCCAGTTTCAGCAATGGACAGATCATCTAAGCAGAAAATAACCAAGGAAACAATGACTTTGAATGACACATTGGACCAGATGGACTTAACAGTTATATTCAGAACATTTCATCCTAAAGAAGTGGAATACACATTCTTCTCAAGCGTACATGGAACATTCTCCGGAATAGATCACATACTGGGACACAAATCAGCGCTCAACAAGTACAAAAAAATCGAGATCATACCGTGCATATTTTCAGACCACAACGCTATGAAACTCAAAATCAACCACAAGGAAAAAAAAAAAAACGGAAAGAATCCAAATACTTGGAGACTAAAGAACATCCTATTAAAGAATGAATGGGTTAAGCAAGAAGTTAAAGAAATTAAAAACTACATGGAAACCAATGAAAATGATAACACTGCAGCCCCAAACCTCTGGGATTCAGCAAAGGCGGTCATAAAAGGGAAGTATATAGCAATCAAGGCCTTCCTAAAGAAGGGAGAAAGGTCTCAGGTACACAACCTAACCTTACACCTTAAAGAGCTAGAAAAAGAACAGAAAAATAAAACCCAAAGCCAGCAGAAGACAGGAAATAATAAAGATCTGAGCAGAAAACAATGTTATCGAAATTAAAAAAAAACACAAACAAAAAACAAAACAGATCAATGAAACCAGGAGCTGATTCTTTGCAAGAATTAACAAAATAGATAAAGCCCTAGCCAGTTTGATCAAAAAGAAAAAGTAAAGAACCCAAATAAATAGAATCAAGAATGAAAGAGGAGAGATCATAACCAAGAACTGCAGAAATACAAACAATAATAATAGAATATCATGAGCAATTGTATGCCAATAAATCAGGCACCCTGGAATAAATGGACAAATTACTAGAAACATATAAACTACCAAAACTGAAACAAGAAGAAATAGAAAATTTGAACAGACCTATAACAGTAAAGAAATTGAATTAGTAATAAAAAAAACTCCCAAGAGTCCAGGGCCAGATGGCTTTCCAGTGTTCTACCAAACGTTTAAAGAAGAATTAACACCTATTCTTTTGAAGCTGTTCCAAAAAAAAAAAAAAAAAAAAAAAGAAATGAAAGGAAAACTTCCAAACTCATTCAATGACCCCAGAATTACCTTGATTCCAAAACCAGACAAAGACTCACTGAAAAGGAGAACTACAGACCGATTTCCCTGATAAACTTGGATGCAAAAATTCTCTAGATACTAGCCAACCAGATTCAACAATACATTAAAAGAATTATTCACCGCGATCAAGCAGGATTTATACCTGGGATGCAGGGTTGGTTCAATATCCACAAATCAATCAGTGTGATACATCACATTAATAATAATAATAATAATAAAAAAAGACAAAAACCACATGATCCTCTCAATAGATGCAGAGAAAGCATTTGACAAAATATAGCATCCTTTCTTGATAAAATCCCTCAAGAAAGTAAGGATAGAAGGATCATACCTCAAAATCGTAAAACCATATACAAGACACCTACAGCTAATATCATCCTCAATGGGGAAAAACTGAGAGATTTCCCCTTAAAGTCAGGAACACGACAGGAATTTCCACTCTTGCCACTGTTATTCAACATAGTATTAGACATCCTAGCCTCAGCAATAAGACAACACGAAGGAATAAAAGGCATCTAAATCAGCAAAGAAGAAGTCATACTTTCACTCTTCACAGAAAACATAATACTCTATATGGAAAACCCAAAAGATTCCACCAAAAAACTGCTAGAGCTGAATATACAGCAAAGTCACAGAATATAAAATCAATGTATGGAAATTGGTTCCATTTCTATATATCAAGAATGAAGCAACAGAAAGATAAATCAAGGAACAATCCCATTTAAAATTGCACCAAAAACCATAAAAAAACCAGGAATATACCTAACCAAAGAGGTAGAAAATCTATACACTGAAAACTATAGAAAGTTTATGAAAGAAATTGAAGACACAATGCACAATAAAGGAAAAATATTCCATGCTCGTGATTGGAAGAACAAATATTGTTAAAATGTTGATATTACCCAAAGCAATCTACATATTTAATGCAATCCCTATCAAAATAACACCAGCATTCTTCACAGAGCTAGAACAAACAATCCTAAAATTTGTATGGAACTAGAAAAGACCCTGAATAACCAAAGCAATCCTGAAAAAGAAAACCAAAGCTGGAGGCATCACAATCCCAGACTTCAAGATGTATTACAAAGCTGCAGTCATCAAGACAGCATGGTACTGGCATAACAACAGACACTCAGATAAATGGAACAGAATAGAGAACCTAGAAATGGACCCACAAACGCATGGCCAACTAATCTTTGACAAAGCAGGGAAGAATATCCAATGGAATAAAGACAGTCTCTTCAGCAAATGGTGCTCAGAAAACTGGATGGCAACATGCAGAAAAATAAACCTGGAAAACTTTCTTACACCAAACACAAAAATAAGCTCAAAATGGATGAAATACCTAAATGTAAGACATGAAGCCATCAAATCCTAGAGGAGAAAGCAAGCAAAAACCTCTTTGACCTTGATCGTGAAAACTTCTTACTCAACATGTCTCCAGAGACGAGGGAAACAAAAGCAAAAATTAACTATTGAGACCTTATCAAGATAAAAAGCTTCTGCACAGTGAAGGAAACAATCAGAAAAACTAAAAGGCAATGGACGGAATGGGAGAAGATATTTGTAAATGATATATCAGATAAAGGGTTAGTATCCAAAATCTATAAAGAACTTACCAAACTCAACACCTGAAAAACAAATAATCTAGTGAAGAAATGAGAAGACATGAAGAGACACTTTTCCAAAGAAGACATCCAGATGGCCAAACGACACATGAAAAAATGCTCAACACCACTCATCATCAGGGAAATACAAATCAAAACCACAATGAGATACCACCTGACACCTGTCAGAATGGCTAAAATAAACAACTCAGGCAACAACAGATGTTGGTGAGGATGTGGAGAAAGTGGATCTCTTTTGCACTGCTGGTGGGAATGCAAACTTGTGCAGCCACTCTGGAAAACTGTATGGAGCTTATGCAAAAAA
This sequence comes from Paguma larvata, assembly GCA_030068075.1. Taxonomy (NCBI): domain Eukaryota; kingdom Metazoa; phylum Chordata; class Mammalia; order Carnivora; family Viverridae; genus Paguma; species Paguma larvata. The sequence continues at coordinate 91,727,276 of CM057834.1, read as the reverse complement.
TTAAAAATGGAACTACCTTACGACCCAGCAATTGCACTACTAGGTATTTACCCAAGGGATACACGTGTCCTGTTTCGAAGGAGCACATGCACCCAGTGTTTATAGCAGCACTATCAACAATAGTCAAAGTATGGAAAGAGCCCAAATGTCCATTGACAGATGAATGGATAAAGGAGATGTGGTATATATATATATATATACATAATGCAGTATTACTCGGCAATCAAAAAATTGAAATCTTGCCGTTTGTAACAACATGGATGGAACTAGAGTGTTTTAGCTAAGTGAAATAAGTCAGTCAGAGAAAGATAGATATCATATGACTTCACTCATATGTGGAATTTACGATACAAAACAGATGAACATAAGGGAAAGGAAGCAAAAATAATTTAAAAAAATAGGGAGGGGGATAAAACACAGAAGACTCTTAAATAGAGAGAACAAACTGAGGGTCGATGGAGGGGTTGTGGGTGGGGGGATGGGCTAAATGGCTAAAGGGCTAAATGGGCTAAATGGTAAAAATGTAAACAGGCAAAAGTGATCAAGAGTTTAGCTAGTAAAGAATGGGACATTCATATAATGGGATACTATGCAAAAAAAGGAAGGAAGGAAGAAAGGAAGAAAGAAAGGAAAGAAAGAAAGCCAAAATGCGTTGATAGGAAAAATTATCTTCGTAAATTTTTGGGTAAATTGTTTATTTTTGTTTTATTTTATTGAGGTATAATTAACACACAATGTTACATTAGTTTTAGAGGTAAAGCATAGTAATTTCAACTCTATACATTATGCTACGTTCACTGCAACTGTAGCTGCCATCTATCATCATACAACACTATTACACACCATTACAGTACCATTGACTATATTCTCTATGCTGTACCGTTCATCCCCACAACTTACTTAGTCTATAACTGAAAGCCCATCCCTCCCACTACTCTTCACCCATTTTGCCCATCCTCTGTCCCCCTCTTTTCTGGCAAGCACTAGTTTGTTCTGTGTATTTATGCATCTGTTTCTACTTTTGTTTGTTTGTACTATTTGTTTTTGTTTTTGTTTTTGTTTTTATTTTTTATTTTATTTTTTATTTATTTTATTTTATTTATTTATTTATTTTTTTATTATAATAGTTTATTTTCAAATTGGTTTACATATAACACCCAGTGTTCATCCCAACATGTGCCCTTTTTAATGCCCATCACCCCCTCTCCCCCCTCCCTCATCCCCCTTACCCTCAGTTTTTTCTTAGTCTTTGAGAGTCTCTTATGTTTTATCTCCCTCCCTCTCTGTGTCTTTTTTTCCTTTCCCCTCTTCCCCTCCCCCTGGTTTTTGCTTAGTTTCACAAAGTCCACCTATTCGTGGAAACATATGGTATCTGTCTTTTTCTAACTGACTTATTTCACTTAACATAATACCCTCCAGTTCCATCCATGTTGCTACACATGGCCAGATTTCATTTTTTCTCATTGCCACGTAGTAGTCCATTGTATATAAGTACCATAACTTCTTTATCCATTCGTCAGTTGATGGGAATAAAACCAAGGCGGGAGGCATCACAATCCCAGACTTTAACCTCTACTACAAAGCGGTAGTCATCAAGACTGTATGGTATTGGCACAAAAACAGATGCATAGACCAATGGAATAGAATAGAAAACTCAGAAATGGACCCGCAAGTATATGGCCAACTAATCTTTGACAAAGCGGGAAAATGTATCCAATGGAAAAAAGACAGCCTCTTTAACAAATGGTGCTGGGATAATTGGACAGCAACATGCAAAAGAATGAAACTAGACCACTTTCTTACACCACTCACAAAAATAAATTCTAAATGTTTTTGTTTTTTGATTCCACATAGTGAAATGATATGGTATTTGTCTTTCTCTGTCCGATTTATTTTACTTAGCATAAAACCCTGTATGTCCATCTGTGTTGTCACGACAAAGCAAGATCTCATTCTTTTTTATGACTGAGTAATATTCCCTGTGTGTATGTGTGTGTACCACATTGTCTTTATCTATTCGTCTACTGATGGATGCTTAGGTAGCTTCCATATCTTGGCAATTGTAGAATTGCTGCAATAAACATCGGAGTGCATATTTTTTTTAATTAGTATTTTTGGTTTCTTCGGGTAAATACCTAGTAGTGGGATTACTGGATCATATCATTTTTCTATTTTTAAACTTCTGAGGAACTTCCATACTGTTTATCACAGTGGATATACTAATTTACAGTCTCACCAGTAGTCCAGCAGGGCTCTATTTTCTCCATATGCTTGCCAGAACTTGTTATTTCCTGTTGTTTTGTTTTGTTTTATTTTGTTTTGTTGTTTGTTTCCAGCTACTCTGATAGGTGTGGGATGATATCTCACTGTGGTTTTGATTTGCATTTCCCTGGCGACTAGTGGTGCTGACCATCTTTTCATAATGTCTGTTGGCGATTTTTATGTCTTTGAAAAATATCTATTCAGGTCCTCTGCCTATTTTGCAATTGGATTATTTGGGGGATTTTGGTATTGAATTGTATAAGTTTTTTATATATTTTAATATCAATTCCTTATCAGATATATCATTTGCAGAAATGTTCTTCAATTCAGTAGGATACCTTTTCATTTGGTTGATGGTTTCCTTTGCTGTGCAAAAGCTTTTTATTTTGGTGTGGTCCCAATAGTTTATTTTTTCTTTTGTTTCACTTGCCTGAGGAGATATATCTGGAAAAATGTTGCTAAGGCTGAAGTCAGAGATTACTGCCTATGTTTTCTTCTAAGGGTTTTATGATTTCAGGTCTCACATTTTGTGTTTAACCCATTTTGAGCTTTTTTGTGTGTGTGGCGTAAGAAAGACGTCCACTTCCCTCTTTCACATGAGTTGTCCAGTTTTCCCAGCATCATTTATTGAAGAAACTTTGTTTTCCCATTGTATATTCTTGCCTCCTTTGTCATAGATTGACTGTATACCCATGGATTATTTTGAGAGTGTCTTTTATATATTGCTAAGTAAGAGAGAAAATGCCAGAACAGATTTCCCCACCGTTTTCTGTTAAGAATATGCAGATACATACTTAGGAAATTTCTCTAAGATTATAAGGCAATCTGGTTGGGCTAGGGCAATGTCAAGCATGGGAAGGAAGATTATTCCCAATTTATACCCTTCTGCACCTATTGACATACTCAGATTTAACAGATCTTCTTCAAATGAAATCCCAAATCCAGATAAATGTTTTGTAACTGCCACTTTTTCTGTCTTGCTCTGGCATAAAGCAGATTTACAATTTGCATTTGCCAGTTGTTTCAGGTTGTAGATATAACTGCCTACATCGGCTGTCCTTATGCTGTCCCTACTTTGAAGTGCCCAGCTAGCAAACATGGACACTCCACAGAAATAAATGTAAGAATCTTGCCTGAATGCATACAGATGCATGTGTGTTCAGAAGAGTGGAAATCTGAGACAATAGCAGACAGCGGAGTACAATTTAGAGACAGAAACTCTCCCCAGTTTTCAGGAAGGTCCTCAGGGTTAGGAGCAGGAATCTCTCTACGAAATGAGTGAAGGAGGAAAGAGGCCTCGTAGGGGATTTTTGGTCAAGTTAAGGTTTTGTCTGGGACCAATATGCATGCTTTAGGATATTGGTGCACATGTTAGCTGTCAATTATAATGTGTCCTATTGGCGGTTGGGGGATGATTTTTATCTCTGAATAGCTGAGAGAATCGAGGAAGATTCTAAGATATACGGCAGAAGGGCTGCTCTGCTTAGAGTCTGAGAATTCTTCTTGAAACGTAGACTAGGGGCCTTTGAAGAAGCAGTCTAGGTGTTGAAAAACATGTGATTGGTGAGATTTCAGGTTTCCTCATTAAGCAAAAAGTTTAGAAATCTCTGACACTTAATTGGTCAAAAATGGGAATAACTAAAAGTTTGTCCTGCCTTCCCCAGTCTGATTGCTTAGGGATGCCCTACCCTGGGTTAATTAAGAACAGTGACTAAGTCCCCTTGGGAAGGAGGGTAGTGGGGGTGAAGGAGAGAGAGAGAAACCCTTAGTTACCAAACACTGTTATTTCTGGATTTCTTCCTGAGCTCCTCCTGAGCAAGTTGCTCTGGCTCCTGAGCAGTAGCCAGATAGGAGTTAGCCTTAGCTGAGCTCTGGAGAGCCTGAGAAGTGGTGGAGAGGCCCCTCCATGAAGGTGAGTGTCTTCTCAGGGTTGATTTCCAAGGAATCAGTAGGAGATCAAGTATGGAGTTCTGAGCTTGGCTGCTTGCAAGGAGGCCTAGCTTCTGAGGGATGACCTGGGGGAGCAGCAGGGTGGACAGGCTCGTCTCCAAATCCCCTCTACAGGAAGAGAACAGATTCATTTCTTCTCTACCCCAGTACTAAGAACAGTCACTGCTAACATTCTTCTACATTTTTTCACGTAGTGTTCATTATGTAGACATTGTAGAAATGCAGATCGCTGAGAGCTGTCTCAGCAATTCTGTCCTTGACCTGTTTGCCCATCATTTAGGCCCACAGAAGCTCAGAGGAGGTGGCATGAGTAAGGGAAGTGAGGAAAGGAAAATGGCAATGTGAGCCATGAAGGTAAATTAAGAAGAGTAGGCTCAGGGGGTATGGACCAACTACTTTAATGAGGATCAAGTACTATTTAACCATATAGCACACATCCAAGCATCCATCATGTACAAAACTTTATCAGCATGACTTTATAGCTCAACAACAATATATACATACACATGTCCTTGCCTTCATAGAGTTTATATTCTAATATCAGATGAGCAATGAATAAATTAAGTTAAATTTTCTGTCCATCTTCTTTGCCTTATATTTATTTCAACATGATGAATAGACTAGCATCATAATTTTACTTCCTTGTCTTGTATATAATCTAGAATCCATCCTCCCCTTGAATGTAAGCTCCACAGAGCAGGAATTTTTTTTTCTGTTCACTGCTGCATTTGCTTAATGTTAAATGAAGGAATGAAATTAGTATACATGTCCCATCAGTTAATAAAAAGGGCTACAAAGAATGGTAAAGTCCAAAAACGAACAAGTTATTCCTAATTGGTGTAGGGTTACTGGAAAGAGTCCTCTGAGGAGATGACATTAGAGTAATGGGATGGATAAAATGAGACATAGAAATCCAGACATCCACAGGGACTACTGGCCTCAGATCTATCCTCATCAGTGCCTGGTGCCACCATTCCTCTCTCCCAACATTTTGCAAAGCACATGGGGTTGCTGAAGAATGATTCTGCCTTGGGAAATTATCTCAAGCTCTAGAGCTTTCATTTGTAGATGTTTTTGCTCTGTACTATGGAAGTTTACAATCTCGGGAAAGCAGGGGTCTTGGTCTTAGTCCTCTACTGCTTTTCTACTACCCCAAGTTGGGTCTAGACAGTGCCAGTAAGGATGAGGTATAGTATTCAATGTTCCATGTTTTAAACATTACCTAGAACACCCTTATGTCATCTGCTACAGTTAACATAAGAAGTGACACAATCCAGGCTTGGTGTGGCTGATCAACACAGCTTCATAAGTGGCCAGTTTAAACACTCTTATCCTCTGTCCCCTGAGAGAAGTCATATCCTGTGGTGTAAAAAGACAGAGAAGGTTTTCTTAACCCCAGTAGAGATTCAGAAGTCTTACCCCATACCAGACATGCAGACTTGGGCTAGATTGGAGGTGATCACACTGATATCTGACCTTGTCCAGAACATTGCAGTAGAGGTATGTCACCTATTATTAAGGTTGCAAATAGTTTCTCATCCTAACCTGTCTTCTTTCTCTTTGGAGAACAGGACCACGTGGAGCCATGTTACCAGTCTTTGAGCTTTAGGTTTTACAGGGAGCAGAAACAAGGAGTAAATGATGAGCAATCTCTCTAGTGCCACTGAGTTCTGCCTTCTAGGCTTCCCCGGGTCCCAAGAACTACACCACATTCTTTTTGCCATATTCTTTTTCTTCTACTCTGTGACATTGTTGGGAAACTCCGTCATCATTGTGATTGTCTGTGTTGATAAACGTCTGCAGTCCCCCATGTATTTCTTCCTTGGTCATCTCTCTGCCTTGGAGATCATGATCACAACCATTACTGTGCCCATGATGCTTTGGGGTTTGCTGCTTCCTGGGATGCAGACAATATCTCTGGCTGCATGTGTCACCCAGCTCTTCCTGTACCTTGCTGTGGGGACCACGGAGTTTGTGTTACTGGGAGCGATGGCTGTGGACCGTTACGTGGCTGTCTGTAACCCTTTGAGGTACAACATCATCATGAACAGCCGCACCTGCGTCTGGGTGGTCGTTGTGTCATGGGTGTTTGGGTTCCTTTCTGAAATATGGCCAGTCTATGCCACATTTCAGTTTACCTTCTGCAAGTCAAATCTGTTAGACCATTTTTTCTGTGAACGTGGGCAACTGTTCAAATTATCGTGTGGTGACACTCTTTTCACAGAGTTTGTTCTCTTCTTAATGGCTGTTGTAATTATCATTGGTTCACTGGCCCCAACAATTGTCTCCTACACCTACATCATCTCTACCATCCTCAAGATCCCGACAGCCTCGGGCCGGAAGAAAGCCTTCTCTACATGTGCCTCTCACTTCACCTTTGTTGTGATCGGCTATGGCAGTTGCTTATTCCTCTATGTGAAACCTAAGCAAACACAGGCTGCTGAGTACAATAAGATAGTTTCCTTGTTGATTTCTGTGGTAACCCCTTTCCTGAACCCTTTCATCTTCACCCTGAGGAATGACAAAGTCAAAGAGGCCCTTTGGGATGGTATGAAACGCTGCTGTCAACTGGTCAAGGATTGAATCTCTCTACATCAGTTTTGTGGCAATGTCCTCACTATAGATTATTCAGTAATCTAGAAAACCCCAGCTCCTCTCTTATAATTATCATATTTCAAAGATGAGTAGTGTACGACCTCCAGTCCGGGCTGTTGGGGAAGATAAGACAGATAAAAATGAAACCTATTCTCTGTCCACCAGAATCTCATTCCAAAGTTTCTGATGGTCTCCTCCTGAACCATGGAGGCATATACTTGGGAAGTGGGAGGATTAGGGAAAGGTAATGCGTACATGTTTGTAGATTTCTATTGTTCAATTAATTAGCCTGCAATGCATTTTTGAGGATGTTATTTCTTAGGGGAGGAAGGAAGTGGGAAGAAAGGGAGGAGAGGCATCTGGAATAATCAGTACTATGGTGGAGATGCTCACTTTGTTTCTTTATCAACTATTGTAGGGATTTTCCTATATTTTTGTGCAATTTCTTGATGTGATGGCAGTATGCACCTTAAATATGCTATGGTTCTCCTTTTCTCTGCTGGTTTATCATGTTAACCTGGCCCCATTGCTACTGCAAAGTACATTCAATGTTATATACTCTTTGCCTCAGAACCAATCTAAATGGAGATATGGGGATTGGAATACTTTTTTTTTTAGTAAGTCTTAGTGATGTAAAGATATGAAATATTTTGGTACATATGGGGATTGAGACAAGTAAGAATTAAATGACTAATTCTACAGAGAGCATCCTGTGTTGTACAACTGCTTAAATCTACTATGTCTGTTGAGACTACTCCCAGGCCCACACTTTAGGCTTCATGATGCCTTTGGGTCTCTGTCTCCCAAATCCAAGTGTCAATACCCTATCATAGATCTTCTCTATGGGGAGCATCAAAGAAGTGAGATGCTACCCTCTTAACTTGCAGCTCTTTAGGAATCCAGGGTATGGTTTTATGACAATGCAACTATAGGAAGCTCATCGTGTTGAGGGAAGCAATTTGAAGGAAGGCAGAATTTAAAATTATTTTTATTATTTATTTTTTATTTAAAAACTTTTATTTATTTTGAAAGTGAGAATGTGTGTGAATGGGTGGATGGGCAGGGAGAGAGAGAGGGGAGAGAGAATCCCAAGCAGGTCCACGCTATTAGTGACACAGGGCTGGACCTCACTACCCTGAGATATTGACCTGAGCAAAATTCAATAGTCAGACACTTAACTGACTGAGACACCTAGGTGCCCCAGGAAGGTGTTGATTAAATGCTAACAGCACCTCCTGCCAGCCCTGTACTGGGTGAACGTATTGAGCCACCCAGCAGTGGGTGATGGTGTTCCATAGGGTTGCAAAGAGTACTATGTGAGGATGCCTTCCTATTTGATAAAGACAGAGAACCCCATGAAGCATGATATAGCTTATATTACCTCATATGGGTACCAGATAAGGTACTGAGTCGAGCCTTAATCTATCTTCTGCTCTGCTAGCCAAACGATGGGTTGTAATGGGACTGCATTGGCTGGAGAATGTGTTGCAGAGAGACACAAAGATGTCCCCCTACCCCCAGGCTCATATCCTGAGGACTACTCTCACGAGAAAAATACTATTTTTCTCCTTCAGTAATCCAGAAAGGATCCCTTTACTAATTTACACAAAGGCTTTGCACCGCCTACATTGTCTCTGGGCTGGTGGAGGCAACTTACAAGGACAGAGAAGAGAGCCTCACTGTCCTCATCGGTTACTCTGGTTCTGAACCTGTCATCACCCATGCCTATTGCACCCTGTCCTGATCATCCTTTTTTCATCTACCAACTATCTTCTTTCTTATCCTTGTCCTTGAGCTCTCCTGTTCCTCTCTTTCTCTTTCTTTCCCTTTCCCTCTTTTCCCTTTCCCCTTGAACCAGGCTCTGACCACATACTGCTACTGCATTTTCTATTCTTCCCCTTGTCCTCCATCATTTCCATTCTTCTCCTGTATCTCGGGGATGCAGTGCTCTAAACTGCCTCTCTGAATGCCCCTGACTATGAGAAGAGAAGGAAAGTTCCAGGTCAAGTGACTCGTGATGGGGCATTAAACATCTCTCGTACCAAAGGGTGGTTCTTCTGTTTGGTCCTTGATTCTGAATGAAGGAAAGTTACTGTCTATGTTATTCTACCTGGGCTGTCATAACAAAGTACTACACATTTGGTGCTTTAAATAAGAGAAATTTATTTCTCATGGAGACTTAGAAGTCCAAGTTCAAGATTTAGGCTAATTTAGTTTTGGTGAGAACTCTTTCTTGCTTGTATGTGGCCACCCTCTGACTATGTCCTCCACTGCCTTCTCATTGGTGAGTGTTTATGGGGAGAGAAGTAGCAAGGTCTGGTGTCTTTTATCAGGACACTATTCTTATGTAATGAGGGTCCCACCTACTGATATCATTTCAACTTAATTACTTCCTAAGAGCCCCCATCTCCCAAATCAGCTGCACTGGGTGTCAGCGTTTCAACCTATGGATTTTGAGGAGGCACAACCCTTCAGTCCATAACACTGTCACTGTGCCCCTGCCCTGCAAGCCATCTTATTCTAAACGCCTACTCCGTGTTCACACTGAGAGCTGGGAGACAGATATGTCTGTCCACTGAGGCTTAATTTCTCAACCAGAGAAATTAGTGTATATATACACTATAAAGTCTCAATAGCATTTGCTCTATTTATTTTTTTTGTATTTACTTTTCACAACTAAGTACATAGATAATCAATACAGATATCTAAAAATAAATACTAGTAATATTCCATTCTATATATACATCATACCTTCTTTAACCATTTATTGAACACTTGGGCTGTTTCCATCTTTTGGCTGTGGTAGATCATGCTGCTGTAAACATCTGGGTGCATGTAGCCCTTTGAATTAGTATTTTTGTATTCTTTGGGTACATACTTAGTAGTGCATTTGCTGGATTGTAGGGTAGTTCTATTTTTAACTTTTTGAGGGACCTCCATACTGTTTTCCAGAGTGGATGCACCAGTTTGCATTCCCACCAATAGTATAAGAGAGTCCTTTCTCCACATCCTTACCAACACCTGTTTTTTCTCGTATTGTTGATTTTAGCCATTCTGACATGTGTGAGGTAATATCTCATTGTAGTTTTGATTTGCATTTCCCTGATGATCAGTGATGTTGAGCATCTTTTTCACCATAAAAGAGAATGAAGTCTTGCCATTTGCTATAACATGGATGGACCGTTATGTTAAGTGAAAAAGTCAGAGAAAAACAAATACAATATGATTTCACTCAGATGTGGAATTTAAGATACAAAATAAAAGAACAATGGGGAGAAAAAGAGAGAGGCATACCAAGAAACAACTCTTAACTCTAGAGAACAAACTGATGGATACCAGAGGGGAGGTGGGTGGGGGGATTAAATAAGTGATGGGGATTGAGGGGTACACCTGTGATGCTTTCCAGATGTTTGTATGGAAGTGTTGAGTCACTAAATTGTACACCTTAAACTAATATTACAGTGTTTGATACCTAACTGTAATTTAAGTAAAAACATCTAAAATAGGAAAAAAATAGTAGTTATAGATCTTTATTTGAATCCTAATTCACATGTAATTACCATACTCAAAATAAGTCTTATGTATAACTTGATGTATCTTAGATGTAATATGTTGCAACTTTTTTACATAATTTAAATGTTTGCCTCTTAACATAATGCACATAAATGTTTATATGCTCATAGTTATATGATACATATACAGAGTATATGTTTATATGCTTAGTTATATGGTGATAGGTAAAACAAAAACAAAACTGTAAAGAGAATACTACTTTTACCAGGAAGATTTTAGTGGTCTGTGTTCTGGAAAAGTTCATTGGAGCCCAACTCAATTCTCGGTCCCACAACCCTGGGAACATGACCTGAGCCAAAATCAAGAGTCAAAATATGAAATTCTCTAAAATAAATGAATGTTCCTTACTAGGAGATAAGGAGAAAAAAAGGACTGATATGTAATTAAAACTTCTGTTTCTTTTGCATAGCCACCTCAAATACTTATTTTCTTTGTTCCTGTTAGAAATACCTCCACTTAACATAATACCCTCCAGTTCCATCCATTTTGCTACACATGGCCAGATTTCATTTTTTCTCATTGCCACGTAGTAGTCTATTGTATATATGTACCACATCTTCTTTATCCATTTGTCAGTTGATGGGCACTTGGTCTCTTTCCATGATTGTCGAAAGTGTGACTAAGCAAAAACCAGGGGGAGGGGAAGAGGGGAAAGGAAAAAAAGACACAGAGAGGGAGGGAGATAAAACATAAGAGACTCTCAAAGACTAAGAACAAACTCAGGGTGAGGGGAGGAGGGAGGGAGGAGAGGGGGTGACGGGCATTAAAGAGGGCACATGTTGGGATGAACACTGGGTGTTATGTAAACCAATTTGAAAATAAACTGTTATATATATATAAAGAAATACCTCCACTGTTTAATTAATATTGATAATAATTTTCAAAACTGAACAAGAATACAATTTGATGCAGGTTTGTGTGATTCCAAATTTTGCTCTTAACTTCTTTGTTATTTTGTTCCATGAACATGTGGAACTTTTTTCAGTAAAGATAGTGAATATAAATTTTGTAACATTTGATTGACTTTTATACATTGAATATCTACTGCATAAGAAACTTTGCTGAATGCTTTGGAATCATATAGATGGAAGGAAGGAAGTATTGATTGTATGCTATATTTTTATTCAATCCTGGCAATAACCTGTTAGGTAAGTAGTATTATGTTCATTTAACAGATGAGAATATAGAAATTAAAAAAGGCATGAAACCACTTGCTGAAATATACTCAGCCATCAGCCATACCACTTCTATATGATTGGAAAAAAGTAAAACTCTAAGAATCCTTAGTGTTTATGTGAATTCTGGGAATAGAGCTTTTATTCATTTATGATGGGAATATAAAATATCGTGTCCTTAGTAATTCATAACAGACTTAATAAACAGATGCTGTGCATATACACTGTGGCCTATTCTCAAATCTGTTAGTTCTTTCTTGATCTGTTTTAAGTCTCCTGATGATCTTATGAAAGATCCTGATGATCTTACAATAAATGTTTATTCATTTTTGAGAGAGAGAGAGAGAGAAGGGGGCGGGGGGAGCAGAGGATCTACAGCGAGCTCTGCGCTGACAGCAGTGAGGCAGATGCAGGGATCAAACTCATGAACCATGAAATCATGACCTGAACTGAATCAGATGCTCAACCGACTGAGCCACTCAAGTGCCCTAAAAGGAATTCTTTATCTCTCCTGTGATTTTTAAAAAAAATTTCTACTTTCATATGATTCTTTTTTAGTTTTTATGTTTCAACTACAGTTTCTTGTTTATAAATGCTGTGCACCTTTTTTTTTTTACTGCATTTCACATGTTAATTATAGGTATATTACTTTTGCATCATGTGAATATTTTCTAGCATAACATTATAAATATTATATTTTTTCACTTTTTAAAATTATTTTTTTAGTACGTGCTCTAGGACTTGCCACATCCAACTTAACTTGGAATCGATGTTAGATATAAACTAACAGAGCCATTTAGCTAGGAAATATTACCCCTATGTAGCTCTCTTCCCTTCCCCCCCTTTTGGGCACTTTGTACATATTATATTTATATAGTTATAAACTCAACAGTATTGTTACAACTATTAGTTTATGTAATGTGTAAAGAAACTGGGAGAAGAAAGGAGAACAAGTATATATTTATAGCATTTATTAAATTAACCTTATTTATCTTTTCTGGTTCTCTTCATCTGTTCTTCAGATTCAAGTTGCCATTTGGTGTCATTTCCTTTCTCCAAAACAGTTTTGCTCCTACCCATCATCTTTACACTATCATTGACAAATATGTTATATTTCTATATGTTATCCACTGAACAATGCAATTATATGGTTAATGTAAACAATGCTTTTAAAATTAGTTAATGGGTTGGGGGCACCCAGGTGGCTCAGTCAGTTAACCATACGACTCTTGATTTCAGCTCGGGTCATGATCTCACATTTCATAAGTTTAATCCCCACATTGAGCTCTGTGTTGGCAGTGTGGAGTCTGCTTAGGATTCTCTCTCTCCCTCTCTTGCTGCCCCTCCCCCACTCACACTGTCTCTGTCTCTCTCAAAATAAATAAATAAATAAACTTAAAAAATTAGTTAATGTAAGGCAGGGAAAGAATTATGCATTCATCTATATTTTATAATCACAGAATTACTTTTACCAGCGCTGTTTCTTTGCACATGTGTGGATCCTAATTACCTCCTGGGGTCATTTGCTTTTAGTCAGAAGAAATTTCTTTGGTATTTCTTATAAGAAGACTCTGTCAACAACAAATTCTCTGTTTGGGTTTTTCTGGGAGTTTTTTTTTAAATGTTTATTTTTAAGAGAGAGAGAGACAGAGTGTGTATGGTGGAGGGGCAGAGAGAGGGAGACACAGAATCCAAAGCAGGCTCCAGGCTCTGAGCTGTCAGTACAGAGCCCAATATGAGGCTCAAACTCACGAACCATGAGATCATGACCTGAGCCAAAATCAGATGCTTAACCGACTGAGCCACCCAGATGCCCCGAGTTTTTCTGGGAGTTATGTGTCTTTCTTCTGCTTTCATTTTTGAAAGATAGTTTTGGTAGATATAAGATGCTTGATTGATCATGTTTTATTGTTTCAGCACTTAAATATGTCATCCCATTACCTCCTAGTCTTAACTGTTTCCAGAACAAGTCACCTGTTAATATTAATGGAGTCCCCATGTATGTTAGGAGTCATTTTGTTGTTGTTGTTGTTGCTTTAAAGATTTGTTCTTTGTCTTTTAGTAATTTTAGTATTATGTATTTGTGTGAGGATCTCTTTGAATTCATTTAACTTGGAGTTCTTTGACTTTCTTGGGTATGTAAATTAATGTTTTTCATCAAATTTGGAAAGTTTTCGACCATCATTTCATTGAAGAATTCTTACTCTCCTTTGTCTCTCCTATTCTGGTATCTCCACAGCTTGTATTTGGTGCATTTAATAGACACCCTTATTTCTCTTCAGCTCTGTTCATTTTTCTTCATTCCTTTTTAGTGACTTGGATTATGAACATAGACTTTCCAAGAAAAACACAGATCCCAGGATATTAAAAGACTTAAAGTTAACTATGTGAGAATAAAATATTTAAGTAAAAAATATAAATAAATAAATGAATAAAGTGTTATTAAATATTTTTAATATTTATTTTGAGAGAGGCAGTGCATGTGAGCAGAGGAGGGACAGAGAGAGAGAGAGTGAGAAGGAGATAATCCCAAGCAGACTCCATCAGCACAGAGCCTAAAACAAAACTTGATCTCATGAACCCATGAGATCATGACCTGAACCAAAATCAAGAGTCAGAGGTTTAACTGACTGAGCCACCCAGTGGCCCCAATTTTTAATTTTTTTAATAAAAGTTTGCTTTATTTGTGCATAAAGTTCTCTTCTAAATTGGTAAATTCACTAAAGAAAAATATAAATGATTTTTGAAACTACAAAAGAGTCCAACTTGATTGAAAATTAAGAACAGAACATTCAGCAAGGACATTTTTTGAATAACAGTTACCTTTCAGACAATATGCTGAAAATATAGTAGGAAACATAGTGGGCATGGTATCTTCCCTGACAGAGAATATTTGATGAAGAGATATACCATACAGAGTAAAAGCACACACACACACACACACACACACACACACACACACACAAAACGCAATATATAATTAAAATAGTGAATCATTCAGGAAAGAAATTATGAGGCTGTCTTAAGTCTGGGAGTGTTCTTTGAGACAGTTCCTGTAAAAGTGTGTGGGAGAATATGTTTGGGGGAAGAATATGTTCAGAGGGGAAGCTCACTGGTCATGAAGTTGCCACAGAGGGTTCAATCCCAGGGGGAACCAATCCCACAGGGAGCTCTGGAGCTAGGATAGCTCTTTAGAATTGTCCTGACTTGTGTCCCCAAACCAAATACAGGAGCTGGGCATTTGCACTCCTGCATCTACAGGTCATTGGGTACAAGCTACCTTAGAGGGAAGACTATGATCTTGGTGGAGGCATTTATTTTTAACTGAGGATCATTTCTAGGGATAACCTCAGCTATGGGGTGGGTGTGAGTACCTTGGCCTGGAGAATGCACATAATATCTACTACAAGGATATTTAGAGAGAAACTGACAGGGAACCTGAATACGGCTGTGGAGGTTAGGGAAAGCATCTATAAGAAAGTAGTCATAGGGTGCCTCAGTGGCTGTCGGCTAAGCATCCAACTTCAGCTCAGGTCATGGTATCACAGTTTGTGGGTTCGAGCCTGGCATTGGGCTCTGTGTTGATAGCTCAGAGCCTGCTTTGGATTCTGTGTTTCCCTCTCTCTCTCTGCCCCTCCCCCGATTGTGTGCTCTTCTCTCAAAAGTAAATAAATATTTTAAAAAGTTAAAAAAAATAAAGAAAGTGATCATTAACTGATGTCTGGCATGAATAAGGCAAAGCTGGGTGGGAAATGGAGTGAGCACGTTAAGAGGTACAGCAGCATCCACTAAAGCCCTTGAAAGAACTAAAAGAATGTCAGTGCTGCCAGATAGCATGGGGTGAAGGAAGGGAAACACAGACGATATTAGAGAAAAGCATTTCTAGAAATCATGCAGATCCTTACAGAATATGGGACTTTGACCAATGGGCAGTGAGAAGGTTTTAATCAGGGGACAGACCTGATCCATTTTGTGTTTTAAAAGATCATTCAATAGCCATACTTATATCAGACAAACTAGATTTTAAACTAAAGACTGTAACAAGAGGTGAATAAGGGCAGTGTATCATGATTAAGGAGTCTTTCCATCAAGAAGAGCTAACAATTATAAATGTTTATGTGCCCAGTGTAGAAGCACCCAAACATATAAATCAATCACAAACATAAGCAAACATTGATAATAATACTGTAATTGTAGGTGACTTTAATGCTTCACTCATAGCAATGGAAAGATCATCTAGGCAGAAAATCAATAAGGAAACAATGGCCTTGAATGATAGACTGGGCCAGATGGACTCAAGAGATATATTCAGAACTTTTCATCCAAAAGCAGCAGAATACACATTCTTCACGAGTGCACATGGGACATTCTCCAAAATAGATCATATACTGGGTCACAAAACAGCCCTCAACAAATATAAAAGGATTTCAGATCACAACAATATGAAACTTTAAATCACCCACAAGAAAAATATTGGAAAACCTCCAAATATATGGAGGTTAAAGAACAGACTACTAAAGAAGTCAACCAGGAAATTAAAGAAGAAATTAAAAAATATATGGAAGCAAATGAAAATATTACAGTCCAAAACTTTTTGAGGTACAGCAAAGGCAGAGGAAAATAGATTGCAATCCAGGCCTATCCTAAGAAGGAAGAAAGATCCTAAATACAGAACCTAACCTCACGCCTAGAGGAACTAGAAAGAGAGCAGCAAAGAAAGCCCAAAGTCAACAGAAGAAGAGAAATAATAAAGATTAGAGCAGAAATAAACAATATAGAATCCAAGAACACAATAGAGCAGATCAATGAATCTAAGAGCTTGTTTTTGAAAGAATAAAAAAAAAATTGACAAACCCCTAGCCAGACTTCTCAAAAAGAAAAGAGAGAAGACCCAAATAGATAAAATCACAAATGAAAGAAGAGAGATCACAATCAACACCACGGAAATATGAACAGTTATTAAATAATACTATGAAAAATTATATGCCAACAAACTGGACAATCTGGAAGGAATGGACAAATTTCTAGACACCCATGTACTACTAAAACTCAAATGAGAAGAAACAAAATTTGAACAGACCCGTAACCAGTGAATAAATCGAATCAGTTATCAAAATCTCCCAAAAAATAAGAGTCCTGGGCCAGATGGCTTCGAAGGGGAATTCTACCAGACATTTAAAGCAGAGTTAATACCTATGCTTCTTAAGATACTGGCAAATTGAATTCAGCAGTATTTTAAAAGAATTATTTCACCATGATCAAGTGGGATTCATTCCTGGGCTGCAAGCCTGGTTCAGTATCTGTGAATCAATTAGTGTGATACATCACATTAATAGAAGAAAGGATAAAAACCATATGATCCTGTCCATAGATGAAGAAAAGACATTTGACAAGATACAGGATCCTTTCTTAATAAAAACCCTCAAGAAAGTTCAGATAGAAGGAACATACCTTACCATCATAAAAGCCGTATATGAAAGGCCCACAGGTAGTATCATCCTCAATTGGGGAAAACTGAGAGCTTTCTCTCTGAGATAAAAAACATGACAGGGATGTTCACTCACACCATTGGTGTTTAACATAGTGTAGGAAGTCCTAGCCTCAGCAATCAGACAACAAAATGAAATAAAAGGCATCCAAATTGACAAAGAATAAGTTAAACTTTCACGTTTTGCAGATTACATGATACTCTACATGGAAAACCTAAGAGCCTCCACCAAAAAAACTGCTAGAACTAATACAGTAATTCAGCAAAGTCACAGGATATAAAATCAATGTACAGAAATCAGTTGCATTTCCATACGCCAATAATGAAGCAACAGAAAGAGATGTAAGGAATCAATCCCATTTACAATTGCACCAAGAACCATAAAATACCTAGAAATAAACCTAACCAAAGAGGTAAAATGTCTGTACCCTGAAAACTATAGAAAGCTTATGAAAGTAATTGAAGAAGACACAAAGAAATGGAAAAATATTCCATGCTCATAGATGGGAAGAACAAATACTGTTATAATGTCAGTAATACCCAAGATACCTGGGTGGCTCAGTCAGTTAAACGTCTGACTTTGGCTCAGGTCATGATCTCACATTTTGTGAGTTCGAGCCTGATGGGGCTCTGTGCTGACAGCTCAGAGCCTGGATCCAACTTCAGATTCTGTGTCTCTGTCTCTCTCTGCCTCTCCCTGCTGATGCGCTCTCTCTCTCTCTTTCTCTCTCAAAAATAAATAAACATTGAAAAAATTGTTTTAAATGTCAATACTACCTAAAGCAATCTATACATTCAATTAAATCCCAATCAAAATAGCACCAGCATTCTTCTAAAATTTTATGAAACCACAAAAGACCCAAAACAGCCGAAGTAATGTTGAAAACAAAACCAAAGCTGGAGGCATCACAATCCCGGACTTCAGCCTCTACTACAAAGCTGCAATCATCAAGACAGTATGGTATTGGCACAAATACAGACACATAGACCAATGGAATAGAATAGAGAACCCATAAATGAACCCACAAATGTATGGCCAACTAATCTTCGACAAGGCAGAAAAGAGTACCCAGTGGAAAAAAGAGAGTCTCTTTAGCAAATGGTGCTGGGAGAACTGGACAGCGACAAGCAGAAAAATGAAACTGGGCCACTTTCCTACACCATATACAAAAATAAATTCAAAATGTATGAAAGACCAAATGAGAGACAGGAAACCATCAAAATCCTAGAGGAGAAAACAGGCAACAACCTCTTCGACCTCAGCCACAGCAACTTCTTATTTGACATGTCTCTGGAGGCAAGGGAAATAAAAGCAAAAATGAACTATTGTGATCTCATCAAGATAAAAAGTTTCTGCACAGCAAAGGAAATAATTACCAAAACTAAAGGCAACCAATGTAATGGGAGAAGACATTTGCAAATGATATATCAGATAGATGTTTAGTATCAAAAATCTATAAAGAATTTACCAAAGTCAACACCAAAAAACAAATAGTCCAGTGAAGAAATGGGCAGAAGACATGAATAGACACTTCTCCAAAGAAGACATTCAGATGGCCAACAAACACATTTCTCCAGGGAAATATAAATCAAAATCACAATGAGATACCACCTCACACCAGTCAGAGTGACTAATATTAACAACTCAGGCATCAGCAGATGTTGGCGAGGATGTGGAGAAAGGGGAACCCTTTTGCACTGTTGGTGGGAATGCAAATTGGTGCAGCCACTCTGGAAAACAGTGTGGAGGTTACTCAAAAAATTAAAAATAGGGGCGCCTGGGTGGCTCTGTCGGTTAAGCAGGCGACTTCGGCTCAGGTCATGATCTCGCAGTCCGTGAGTTCGAGCCCCGCGTCGGGCTCTGTGCTGACAGCTCAGAGCCCGGAGCCTGCTTCGGATTCTGTGTCTCCCTCTCTCTGCCCTTCCCCTGCTCATGCTCTGTCTCTATGTCTCTCAAAAATAAACTTTTAGGAAAAAAAAAATTAAAAATAGAATCACCCTACGACCCAGCAATAGTGCTACTAGGAATTTATCCAAAGGATACAGGAGTGCTGATTCATAGGGGCACATGCACCCCAATGTTTTTAGAAGTGCTATCAACAATAGCCAAATTATGTAAAGATCCCAAATGTCCATCAACTGATGAATGGATTAAGAAGAAATGGTGTATATATACAATGGAATACTACTTGGCGATGAAAAAGAATGCAGTCTTGCCATTTGCAACATGGATGGAACTGGAAGGTATTATGCTAAGTGAAATAAGCCAGTCAGAAAAAGACATAATCATATGTTTTCACTCATATGTGGAGTTGGAGAAACTTAACAGAAGACCATAGGAGAAGGGAAGGAAAAAGGAGTTACAAACAGAGAGGGAGGCCAACCGTAAGAGACTCTTAAATACAGAGAACGAACTGAAGGTTGATGGAGGTGGAGGTTTGGTGGGGTGGGAAAATGGGAGATAGGCATTGAAGAGGGCAATTGTTGGAATGAGCACTGGGTGTCGTATGTAAGTGATAAATCACAGGAATCTATTCTCGAATTCAAGACTACACTATATACACTGTATGTTGGCTAACATGACAATAAGTTATTTAAAAAAAGATCACTCAAGCCGTTATGGGGAGAACAGAGTAGAAAGAGGGAAGCGATAGCAGACGTGAAGGTCAGTTAGCAGACTTTTGAGGCAGGCAAGTAAGGATAATTTCCTCTCATTCATTCTTTTGTGGACGGGCATTCAGCACTTGAGGTAATAACCCTATCTGTTCTACTAGATTACATCAAGTTGACTCTTTATTTCTCTGGTCCATGATGACTTCTCCTCTTGTCTGTGTCCCCAGTGTGCTTATGTGGAATACGGAAAAAATACAGACTTGGAGCGACCTTCAGCTTTGGCCAAGTTTGAGTTTGGGCATTCACCAGTTTTACTCACATAAACAACCCAGTAACCAAGGGTAACTTTAGGTACGGAGTCTGGTGTGGTCTATGAATGCCCATGATGTTATTGGAAAGAGTTGATTCTGACAGAAGGCTTAGCTTTGCAGAGGGATACGTCACTGCCCTGATATTTCAGACGAGAAAACCAAGGCCAGAGAGTTGAACACTCACACCGAATTGAATATAACACAGCTAGTGAGTATGAAAAGGAATTAGCATTTGGGTTCCTGATTCTAATTTCAATAGTTTATCCACGATTGTACACTATCCTGAGATCCTTTAACTTTCACCAAAGACATGTATTTTAAAATTGTGCTCTCATGTTATAAGCTCTACTGGTGGCTTATATGTGTGATCCATTTTACAAACCAAAGTTACTATTCCCTTAAAAGGGTCTTGCAGAAAGTTACTCAAAAAGTTGATAGAACATGGTCAAAGAGACATCTGTTTGGAGAATGGTCTGGGAATTACTTGTTACATTCTGACATCCATTAGGGTTACTTAAGCTTGGTCTTAATCTTGTGTTCTTTTAACTTTCCCCAGCCCCACACCTACCCCACAACCGTATTCAACATATCTTACTATGTCTACCTATTCTGTTTAACCTCAAGTGTTACCTTTACACTTCATTTTACCTTACCTCATTTCTCTACCTATCCAGTCCCAAATGATGAGCCCTCTCCTGTTACACAGTTTGGATTTATTTTAAAAGTATTTTAAACTTTTTAAATGTTAATTTTCATACAATAATGCAGCCATTTGAAGTGTAAATTTCAGTGAGTTTTAACAAATCTATACATACATGTAACTACCACAACCAAATTGTGAAACATGTTCATCACCCTAAAGGTTTCTTTGTGCTCCTTTTGAATCAATCTCCATTTGCACTCCTAGACTCAGGCTGTTTTCTGATATTATGCGTCAGATTTTTCATTTCTTGAGTTTATTAATGAAATGATAAATATTTATGTCAGGATTCTTTTGCTTAATGTAGCCCTGTACAAACTTATCTATAATGGTGCTTCTATCAGTAGATTTTTATTGCTGAGTAGTGTCCACTGTAGGAATGTACCATTTATTTATCCATTCACCTATTAATCATCACTTGGGGTTTTTGAGTTTATTATGAATAAAATTGCATTCATAAAGATGTCTTTTGTGGATATGTGTTTTCTTACAGCTTCGGAAAATATCTAAGAGTGAAGTTGAATTATGGGTTTGTGTGGTAAGTGTATTTTTACTTATTGTTGTTTATATCACCAGCAGTGTATGAAAGATCCAGTTGCTCCACGCCTTCACCAGCACTTCATGTGGTTAAAATCAATTAAAGATATATGTTTGCATTTGCGTCTGAATTCTCTCTTCTATTATTGGTTTACATGTCCATTGATCTACATCATAGTATGTCAGGAACATGGTGTTTTGATTACTGTAACTTTAAATTAAGTCTATAAATAAGATATTGTGAATCTCCCACCTTTGTTCTTCTTTTTCAAAATTATTTTGGTTCTTCTTAGTCCTTCATAATTGCATAGAAATCTTAGAGTCAGCTGTTCAATATTAAAATAAAAACTTCCTAGGATTTTGAGTGACATTTTATTGAATTTAGAGACTAATTTGAAAAAAACAAGGCATTTAAACAAAATTCAAGCTTCTGATTCATGAAAATACAATGTTTACTTAGGTGTTTATTTTTGTATCAGCAATGTTTTATAGTTTCAAGTGTATAGTCATGTACAGTTTGTTGAGTTATCTCTTGTATTTAATCTTCTTGCATATTACTGTAAATTATAATTTTTATTTTCTTTCTAGTATGTAGCAATACCATAGATTTTTATATATTGAGCTTTTATCCTGTGGCCTTGGTAATCACCTATTTTTTCTAAGAGGTGGGTTTTGATTCTGTTGTTGTTGTTGTTGTTTTGTGGACCACTTAGGATTTTCTGAATATTGGATTATGTAACCTGCAAATAAATATTTTTTCTTTATTTCCTAACTGTACGCTTTTAATGTCATTTTCTCACCTTATTGCATTAGCTAGGATGTCCAGTTTAATGTTGAATAGAAGTGGTGAGAACAGATATTGTTGCCTTCTTCCCTATCTTGGAGGAAGAATTAGGTCTTTCATCAATAGGTTTCATGTTAGCATTGGGTTTTTGGTGGATTCTAATTATGAGGTTAAAGATCCCATTTGTTCCTAGTTTGATCTGCATTTTTAATCAGTGGATGTTGATTTTAGTGAAATGACTTCTCTGTTCCTATTTAAATGACCATTTGGTTTTTCCTTTATTTCTGTTCATATAGTGAATTATTAATTAATCTCCTAATGTTAACCCAACCTTGGATATCTGGTATAAAATAACCACTTCATCATGACACATTATTCTTTTAAGTATTGCTGAATTTTATTTTCTCATATTTTACTAAGGATTTTTGTTTGCATATTCAAAAGGGATCTTAGTTTTCTTTTCTTTCAGTGTCTTTGATCCTTGGTATCAAGATTTAATTCTGACTTCATATGATTAATGAGCAGTGTCCCCTTTAACTCAATTTTCTGGAAAATTCAGTGTAGACTTGGAAACATTTTTTCCTTTAAAATTGATAGAATATACCAATAAAGTCACTCGAAGCTATAGTTTTCTGTGTGGGAGCATTTTAAATTATGAATTCAATTATTTTACAAATTAGGAATACTTATGAAATTTGTTTAATTTTTTTGAGACAGTTTTGGTAATTTTTATCTTTCAAAACATTTTCTACTTCAACATGTTTTCCAATTAATTTCTCATTTGAGGTATCTTAATATTGTTCTCTTCAATTTTAAATAAATTATGATCAGATCGTTGGTTAGTAGCAGATCAGGAAATCAAGAGTGTTCTTATCACACAGTATTAGTGTCAGTGTGAATCAATCCAAAATCTTTGGTGTATAATTTGGTGTTAATAGAAACCGATTATTCCTTCAATGTATCTACCTTTTAACCTTGAACTGTCCAGTCTAGGGGTTTATTTCAGAAATATCAATGTGTATAGACTTAAAAATGTGTAAGTATATTTGTAGCATCATTTTTAACAATAAAATGAAAACAAAAATAAACAATGATCAGTAGAGAGCTAACTAATAAAGAATGGGGCATCCATAAAATGGAACACTGTGTAGAAATAAAAGTGGGCGGCATGTGTAGATCTGCTTTGTAAATCTATATCTATCTATCTATCTATCTATCTATCTATCTATCTATCTATCTAATATATTGTTAAGTGAGAGAGATAAGGATTTAAAATAATTTTTCATAGCTTATTCTATAAATAATATGCAGATACATTACTTCTAAATTGTTTCTAGTAATATATGGAAATCTGGTTGGGCTTCGCAAATGTAGGAAATGGGAAGGAAGATTATTCCCAATTTATACCCTTCTGCACCTATGGACATTCTCAGATTTAACAGGAATACTTCAAAAGAAATCCCAAATTGAGGTAAGTGTTTCATAGCTGCCACTTTTTCTGTCTCACTCTAGCATAAAGCAGATTTACAATTTACATTTGTCACTTGGTTCAGGTTGTAGATATAACTGCCTACATTAGTTGTCCTTATGCTTCCCACTTTGAACTGCCCAGCTGGCAATCATGGACACACCATAGGAATAAATGGAAGAATCTTGCTTGAACGCCTACAGATGCATGTGTGTTCAGAAGAGTGGAAACCTGATACAACAGCACAGAGTGGAGTATGATTGGGAGGTAGAACCTCTCCCCAGTTTTTAGGAAGGTCCTCAGGGTTAAGAGCAGAAATCTCTCTATGAAATGAGCGAGGAGGAAAGAGGCTTCGTAGGGGATTTCTGGTGAAGCTAAGGCTTTGACTGAGACCGATATGCATGCTTTTAGGCTGTTGGTGCACATTTTAGCTGTCAATTGTAATGTGTCCTTTGGAGGTTGGGGAGTGATTTTTTTCTCTCAATAGCTGAGAGAATCGAGGAAGAGACTAGGATATAGGGCAGAAGGGATGATCTGCTTAGAATTTGAGAATTTTCCTGAAACCTAGACTTGGGGCCTTTAAGGAGACATCTTGGTATTGAAAGCCTGCGACTGGTGAGATTTAAGTTTCTTCATTAAGCAAAAAGTTTAGAAAGTTCTGACACCTAATTGGTCAAAAATGGGAATAACTAAAAGTTTCCTCTGCTTTCTGCAGTCTGATTGCTTAGGGACGCCCTGAACCTGGGCTAATTAAGAACAGGTACCTCAGTGACTAAGTCCCCATGGGAATGAGGGTAGTGGGAGGGAAGGAGAGAGAAAGAGACCCTCAGCTCCCACAATGCTATTACTTCTGAACCTTTTGCTCGGCTCCTCCTGAGTAAGTTGCTGTGGCCCCTGTATATGCATCAGCAGTAGCCAGACAAGTTATCCAAGCTCTCGAGAGCCTGAGAAGGTGGAGAGGCCCCTCCAAGGCAGTGAGTGTCTTCTCAGGGTTTTCCTCTAGGAAGGAAAAAGTAGGAGAAGATCAAGTTTAGAGTCTGGGTTTGGCTACCTGTTAGAACAAAGGAGGCCCAGAACCTAAAGAGTGGTTGAAGTCATCTCCAAATCAGAGGGAAGATTCATTTCTTCTCTGTTCCAATATTAAGAACAGTCACTACTAAGACCCTTCTATTTTTTTTTTTCACCTAGTGCTCATTACACAGACATTGTAGAAATGGAGATCACTGAGGTATCTCAACAATTCTGTCCTTGACCTGTTTGGCCATCATTCCAACCCACAGAGGCTTAGAGGAGGTGGTATGAGTAAAGGAAGAGAGGAAGTGAAAATGGTAATGTTTGCCATGAAGGCAAACCAAGTAGAGTAGGCTCCAGGGAGTATGGCCCTACTACTTTAATGAGGACCAAGTACTATTTAACCATATAGCACACATCCAAGCATCCATCATGTGCAAAACTTTATCAGCATGACTTTATAGCTCAACAATAGAATAAATATAGATAGCTATAGATATAGATATATCAACATGTCCCTACTTTCAGAGAGTGTGTATTCTAGTATCATAAATGAACAATGTAAATGAAATTAAATTTCCCGTCCATCTTCCTTGCCTTATATTTATTTCAACATGATTAATAGACTAGCATCATAATTTTACTTCCTTGTCTTGTATATAATCTAACATTCACCCTCCCCTTAAATGTAAGCTCTACAGGGCAGGAATTTTTGTTTGTTCTATTCACTGCTGCATTTGCTTAATATTAAATGAAGGAGTGAAAATAGTATACATATCATATCAGTATCAATAAGTGCTGCAAAAAAAGGTAAAGTCCAAAAACAAACAAGTTATTTCTAATTGGTGTAGCGTTACTAGAACGAGTCCTCTGAGGAGATGACATTTGAATAAAGGAAACGATAAAGTGAGTGGTCAAGATCCAGACAGACCTAAGGGTCTACTGGCCTCAGATCTATCCTTGTTAGCACCAGGTGCCACCTCTCCTCTCTCCCAACATTTTGCTAAGTCCATGGGGTTACCAAAGAATAATTCTGCCCTAGGAAATTATCTCAAGCTCCAGAGCTCTCATTTGTAGATGTTTCTGCTCTGTATTGTGGAAGTTTACAATCTGGGGAAAGCAGGGGTATTGGTCTTAGTCCTCTGCTGCTTTTCTACTACCCCAAGTTGGGTCTAGACAATACCACTAAGGTTCATGTATAGGGTTCAATGTTCCATGTTTTGAACATTACCTAGAACACTGTTATGCTACAGTTAACATAAGAAAAATGACAAGGTCCCAGGCCTAGTGTAGTTGTTCAATATAACTTCATAAGTGGCCAGTTTAAACACTCTTATCCTCCATCCCCTAAGAGAAGACATATCCTGTGGTGTAAAAAGATGGAGAAGGTTTTCTTAACCCCAGTAGAGATTCAGGAGTCTTGACCCAGTCCAGACAGGCAAACTTGAGCTAAATTGGGGATGACCACATTGATATCTGGCCTTGTGCAAAGCATTGCAGTAGGGACATATCACCTGGTGTTTAGGTTGGATATGGTTTCTCATCCTAACCTGTCTTCTTTCTTTTTGGAGAACAGGACCATGTGAGCCATGTTACCAGTCTTTGAGCTCTAGGTTTTACAAGGAGCAGAAACAAGGAGTAAATGATGAGCAATCTCTCTAGTGCCACTGAGTTCTGCCTTCTAGGCTTCCCCGGGTCCCAAGAACTACACCACATTCTTTTTGCCATATTCTTTTTCTTCTACTCTGTGACATTGTTGGGAAACTCCGTCATCATTGTGATTGTCTGTGTTGATAAACGTCTGCAGTCCCCCATGTATTTCTTCCTTGGTCATCTCTCTGCCTTGGAGATCATGATCACATCCATCATTGTGCCCATGATGCTTTGGGGTTTGCTGCTTCCTGGGATACACAAAATTTCTCTGGCTGCATGTGTCACCCAGTTCTTCCTGTACCTTGCTGTGGGGACCACAGAGTTTGTCTTAGTGGGAGCAATGGCCGTGGACCATTACGTGGCTGTCTGTAACCCTTTGAGGTACAACATCATTATGAACAGTCACACCTGCGTCTGGGTGGTCGTTGTGTCATGGGTGTTTGGGTTCCTTTCTGAAATATGGCCAGTCTATGCCACATTTCAGTTTACCTTCTGCAAGTCAAATCTGTTAGACCATTTTTTTCTGTGAACGTGGGCAACTGTTCAAACTATCGTGTGGTGACACTCTTTTCACAGAGTTTGTTCTCTTCTTAATGGCTGTTGTCATTATCATTGGTTCACTGGCCCCAACAATTGTCTCCTACACCTATATCATCTCTGCCATCCTCAAGATCCCGACAGCCTCGGGCCGGAAGAAAGCCTTCTCTACATGTGCCTCTCACTTCACCTTTGTTGTGATCGGCTATGGCAGTTGCTTATTCCTCTATGTGAAACCTAAGCAAACACAGGCTGCTGAGTACAATAAGATAGTTTCCCTGTTTATTTCTGTGGTAACCCCTTTCCTGAACCCTTTCATCTTCACCCTGAGGAATGACAAAGTCAAAGAGGTCCTTCAGGATGGTATGAAACGCTGCTGTCAACTGGTCAAGGATTGAATCTCTCTACATCAGTTTTGTGGCAATGTCCTCACTATAGATTATTCAGTAACTTAGAAAAACCCAACTGCTCTTTTATCATCATTATCCTTTCAAAGATCAGTAGTGTACAACTTCCAAACAGGGCCATTGAAGAAGATATGGCATATAAAAATGAATCTCATTCTCTGCCTACTAGAATCTCATTAGTCAGTTTCTGATGGTTCCCTTCTTGAACCATGGAGGCATATACTTGAGAAGTGGGAGGATTAGGGCAAGGTAGTACATACATGTTCGTAGCTTTCCATAGCTCAATTAATTAGCCTACAATGCATTTTTGAGGATGTATTCCTTAGGTGAGGATGGAAATGGGAAGAAAGGGGGGAGGCATCTGGCATAATCAGTACCAAGGGGGAGATGCTCACTTTGTTTCTTTATCAACTGTTGTAGGCATTTTCCTATATTTTGTGCAATTTCTTGATGCAATGGCAGTATGCACTTTAAATATTCTATGGTTCTCCTTTTCTCTGCTGGTTTATCATGTTATCCTGGCCCCATTGCTACTGCAAAGTACATACAACGTTATATACTCTTTGCCTCAGAATCAATCTAAGTGGAGATAGGGTATTGGAATACTTTTCGTAAGTCTTGGCGATGTAAATATATGAAATATTTTGGTACATATGGGGATTGAGACAAGTTTGAATTAAATAACTAATTCTACAGAGAGCATCCTGTGTTGTACAACTGCTTAAATCTACTATGTCTGTTGAGACTACTCCCAGGCCCACACTTTAGGCTTCATGATGCCTTTGGGTCTCTGTCTCCCAAATCCAAGTGTCTTGTACCCTGACATAGATCTTCTCTATGGGGAGCAACAAAGAAATGAGAAGTTACCCTCTTAACTCACAGCTCTACAGGAGTTCCAGGGTATGGTTTTATGACAATGCAACTGTAGGAAACTCATCATGTTGAAGGAAGGGATTTGAAGGAAGGTGGGGTTATTTAAACATTATTTTTCTTTTTTATTTTTTTATTTTAAAAAAGTTTATTTATTTTGAAAGAGGAAAGTGTGTGAATGTGGGAGGGGCAGACAGAGAGAAGTGAGAGAAAATCCAAAGGAGACTGTGCGCCATCAGTGACACAGTGCTGGACCTCACTACTCTGAGGTTATGACCTGAGCCAAAATCAAGAGTCAGACTCTTAATTGACTGAGTCACCCAGATGTCCCAGGAAGGTGTTAATTAAATGGTAACACTCAACACCTCCTACCAGACCTGAATTGGGTGGAGATATTGAAGCACCCAGCAATGGGTGATGGTGTTCCATAGGGTTGCAAAGAGTACTGTGTGGAGATGTCTTCCATTTGGTGAAGACAGAGAAGTCCATGAAGCATGATATAGTTGATTTCACCTCATATGGGCAACAGATGAGGTGTTGAGTGGGGTCTTAATCCAGTCCATGCTCTGCTAGCCAACCAATAGGTTGTGATGGGATTGTATTGACTGGAGAGAGTTGATGACAGACTCAAAGATGTCTCCCCATCCCCAGGCTCGTATCTTGAGGTCTACTCTTCCCTAGAAAAAATGCATTTTTTTCTCCTTCAGTAATCAAAAAGGATTCCTTTACTAATTTGCACAAAGGCTTTGCACTGCCTACATTGTCTCTGGGCTGGTGGAGGCAACTTACAAGGACAGAGAAGAGAGCCTCACTGTCCTCATCGGTTACTTTGGTTTCTGAACCTGTCATCACCCATGCCTATTGCACCCTGTCCTGATCATCTTTTGTTCATCTACCCACTATCTTCTTTGTTATCCTTGTCCTTGAGCTCTCCTGTTCCTCTCTTTCTCCTTCTTTCCCTTTCCCTCTTTTCCCTTTCCCCTTGAATCAGGCTCTGACCACATACTGCTACTGCATTTTCTATTCTTCCCCTTGTCCTCCATCATTTCCATTCTTCTCCTGTATCTCGGGGATGCAGTGCTCTAAACTGCCTCTCTGAATGCCCCTGACTATGAGAAGAGAAGGAAAGTTCCAGGTCAAGTGACTTGTGATGGGGCATTAAACATCTCTTGTACCAAAGGGAGGTTCTTCTGTTTGGTCTTTGATTCTGAATGAAGGAAAGTTACTGTCTATGTTATTCTGCCTGGGCTGTCATAACAAAACACTACACATTTGGTGCTTTAAATAAGAGAAATTTATTTCTCATGGAGATTTACAAGTCCAAGTTCAAGATTCAGGCTAATTTAGTTTTGGTGGGAACTCTTTCTGGCTTGTATGTAGCCACCCTCTGATTATGTCCTCCACTGCCTTCCCATTGGTGAGTGTTTATGGGGAGAGAGGTAGCAAGGTCTGATGTCTTTCCTCAGGACACTATTCTTATGTGATGAGGGTCCCACCTACTGATATCATTTCAACTTAATTACTTCCTAAGAGCCCCCATCTCCCAAATCAGCTGCACTGGGTGTCAGCGTTTCAACATATGGATTTTGAGGGGACACAACCCTTCAGTCCATAACACTGTCACTGTGCCCCTGCCCTGCAAGCCATCTTATTCTCAACGCCTACTCCGTGTTCACACTGAGAGCTGGGAGATAGATGTGTCTGTCCGCTGAGGCTTAATTTCTCAACCAGCAGTTGTCTCCTACCCCAAAATGAAGTGAGATTCCTCACATCATTCCTCCCTACTATATACACTCTAAAGTCTCAATAGCATTTGTTCTATTTATTTTTTTGTATTTACTTTTCACAACTAAGTACATAGATAATCAATACAGATATATAAAAATAAATACTAGTAATATTCCATTCTATATATGCATCACATCTTCTTTAACCATTTATTGAACACTTGGGCTGTTTCCATCTTTTGGCTGTAGTAGATCACGCTGCTGTAAACATCAGGGTGCATGTAGCCCTTTGAATTACTATTTTTGTATTCTTTTTTTTAAATTTTTTTAATGTTTTTATTTACTTTTGAGAACAGGAGAGACAAAGCATGAGTGGGGGAGGGTCAGAGAGAGAGAGGGAGACACAGAATCTGAAGCAGGTTCCAGGCTCTGAGCTGTCAGCAGAGAGCCCGACGGGGGGCTTGAACTCACAGACTGTGAGATCATGACCTGAGCCGAAGTCGGATGCTCAACGGACTGAGCCACCGAGGCGCCCCTGAATTAGTATTTTTGTATTCTTTGGGTACATACTTAGTAGTGCATTTGCTGGATTGTAGGGTAGTTCTATTTTTAACTTTTTGAGGATCCTCCATACTGTTTTCCAGAGTGGCTGCACTGGTTTGCATTCCCGCCAATAGTATAAGAGGGTCCTCCTTTCTCCACATCCTCACCAACACCTGTTGTTTCTCGTATTGTTGATTTTAGCCATTCTAACATGTGTGAGGTGATATCTCATTGTAGTTTTGATTTGCATTTCCCTGATGATCAGTGATGTTGAGCATCTTTTTCACCATAAAAGAGAATGAAGTCTTGCCATTTGCTATAACATGGATAGAGTGTTATGTTAAGTGTGAAAGTCAGTCAGAGAAAAACAAATACAATATGATTTCACTCAGATGTGGAATTTAAGATACAAAATAAAAGAACAATGGGGAGAAAAGGAGAGAGGCAAACCAGAGGAAATCCCCACCAAGAAACAACTCTTAACTCTAGAGAACAAACTGATGGTTACCAGAGGGGAGGTGGGTTGGGATTAAATAGGTGGTGGGGATTAAGAGGTACACCTGTGTGAGTTCCAGGTGTTTGTATGGAAGTGTTGAGTCACTAAATTGTACACCTGAAACTAATATTACAGTGTTTGTTACCTAACTGGAACTTAAATAAAAACTTTAAAACAAGGAATTTAAAAAACAGTAGTTACAGACATTTATTTGAACTCGTAATTCACATGTAATTACCATATTCAAATCTCAGGTATAATTAGATGTATCTCAGTTGTGATGTGTTCCAACATTTTTACTTATTTTAAATGTGTGCCTTTTAATGTATACTTTGTATTCTTAGTTAAATGGTCATAGTTAAAACAAAAGCAATACTGGAAAGAATAGTACTTTTACCAAGAAGTTTTTAGTAGTCTGTTCCTGAAAAGTTCCTTTGTGAAAGAAAATGCTAATCCTAGATCGTATCTGTTATATACATCTGAGAAGACATTCCCTTTTTTTGTCTTATTTCCTACAGGTATTTCATTATATTTATACTAAGTGTTACATAAATATTGTTGTATATGATACAAAGTTAAATGTTTTTTTCTTAAAAATTTTTTTAAAAATGTTTATTTATTTATTGTGAGAGACATAGAGGGGCATGGGAGGGGCAGAGGAAGAGGGAAAGAGACTCCCAAGTGGGTTCTGCGCTGTCAGCACAGAGCTCAACTGGGGGCTGGGATTCACAAATTGTGAGATCATGACCTGAACCCAGATCAAGAGTTGTACGCTTAACCACATCCAGAAGTCCCTAATTTTATTTTATTAAAAAAAATTTTTTTTTTAGAAAGAGAGAGCAAGGGAGGAGGGCAGAGAAAGAGAGGAGAATCCGAAGCAAGTCCATGCTCAGCACTGCAACTCTACTTGGGGCTTAGTCGCATGACCCTGGGAACATGACCTGAGCCCAAATCAAGAGTCTGGTGCTTAATGACTGAGCCATCCAGGCACCCGAAAATATGAAGTATTCTAGTATAAACTAATGTTCCTTATTAGGAGATAAAGGGGAAAAAAGGCGTGATATGTAATTAAAACTTCTATTTCTTTTGCATAGAAGACTTTGCATAGTGACTACTGCAAATATTTATTTTCTTTGTTCCTAATAGAAATACCTCCACCGTTTTTATTAATATTGATGATCATTTTTAATTCTTTTTTCTTTTTTTTTAAATTTTGTAATAGTTTATTTTCAAATTGGTTTACATATAACAACCAGTGTTCATCCCAACATGTGCCCTCTTTAATGCCCGTCACCTCCTCTCATTTTTAAAACTGAACAGGAATACAATTTGACGTAGGTTTGCGTGATTCCAAATTTTGCTCTTAAACTTCTTTGTTATTTTGCTCCATGAACATGATGAACTTTTTTCAGTAAATATGCTGAATATACCTTTATAACATTCGATTGATTTTATACATTGAATATCGACTGCATAAGAAACTTTGCTGAATACTTTGGAATCATATAGATGGAAGGAAAGAAGTATTGATTGTATACTAAGTACCTTGTAATTTCTGTATATTTTTATTCAATCCTGGCAATAACCTATTAGGTAAGTAGTATTATATTCACTTAACAGATGAGAATATGGAAACTAAATAAGACATTAAACAGGGGCGCCTGGGTGGCTCAGTCAGTTAAACATCCGACTTTGGCACAGGTCGTGATCTCATGGTTCATGAGTTCGAGCTTCGCATTGGGCTCTGTGCTGACAGCCTGGAGCCTGCTTCAGATTCTATGTCTCCTTCTCTCTGCCCCTCCCCTGTCTGTGTTCTCTCTCTCTCAGAATAAATAAACTTTAAAAAATTTTAAATAAGACACTAAACAACTTGCTAAAATATACTCAGCCATGAGCCATATCACTTCTATCTGATTGGAAAAAAGTAAAATTCTAAGAATCCTAAGTGTTCATGTGAATTCTGATGAATAGACCTTTTATTCATTTATGATGGGAATATAAAATATTATGGCCCTAGTAACTCATAACGAACTTAGTAAGCATATACTGTGCCTATACATTGTGGCCTATTCCTGTCTGTTAATTCTTTCTTCATCTGCTTTAAGTCTCCTGATGATCTCCTGAAAACATTCTTTTCTTTATAGTTGTTTATTCATTTTTGAGAGAGAGAGAGAGAGAGAGAGAGAGAGAGAAAGGGACAGAGGATCTAAAATGGACCCTGCACTGATAGCAGTAAGGGAGGGGCAGAGAGAAAGGGAGAGAGGATCTCAAGCTCCATGCTGTCAGTGCAGAGCCCAACACTAGGCTTGATCTCATGAATCCATGAGATCATGACGTGCGTTGAAATCAAGATTCAGAGGCTTAACTGACTGAGCCACCCAGTGGCCCCAATTTTTAATTTTTTTTAAATAAACATTTCCTTTCTTTGTGCATAAAGGTCTCTTCTAATTTGGTAAATTCACTAAAGAAAAATATAAATGGTTTTTGAAATTATGTAAGAGTCGAACTTGACTGAAAATTAAGAACAGAACATTCAGCAAGAACATTTTTTGAATAACAGTTATCTTTCAGACAATATGCTGAAAATATAGCAGGAAACATAGTGGACTGGCCTCTTCCCTGACAGAGAATATTTGATGAAGAGATATACCATACAGAGTAAAAGCACACACACACAAAACATATATAATTAAAGTGACGAATCATTCAGGAAAGAAATTATGCGGTTGTCTTAAGTCTGGGAGTGTTCTTTGAGACAATTCCTGTAAAAGTGTGGGGGAGAATGTATTTGGGCAGAGGGGAAGCTGACTGGTCATGAAGTTGCCACAGAGGCTTCAATCCCAGGGGGAACCAATCCCACAGGGAGCTCTGGAGCTAGGATAGCTCTAAGAGGTGCAGCGGCATGCACTAAAGCCCTCGAAAGAACTAAAGGAATGTCAGTGCTGCCAGAGAGCAGGGGGGTGAAAGAAGGGAAACACAGACAAGTTAGAGAAAAACATTTCTAGAAGTCATATAGATCCTTACAGCACTTGGGACATTGACCAATGAGCAGTGAGAAGGTTTTAATCAGAGGAGAGACCTGATCCAGTCTGTGTTTTAAAAGATCACTCAAACAGTATGAGGAGAACAGGGTAGAGAGAGGGAAGCGATATCAGATGTGAAGGTCAGTTAGCAGACTTTTGAGGCAGGCAAGTAAGGATAATTTCCTCTCATTCCTTCTTTTGTGGGCGGGCATTTAGCACTTGGGGTAATAACCCTATCTGTCCTACTAGATTACATCAAGTTGACTCTTTCTCTGGTCCATGATGACTTCTCCTCTTGCCTGTGTCCCCAGTGTGCTTATGTGGAATACAGAAAAAATATAGACTTAGAATGACCTTCAGCTTTGGCCAAGTTTGAGTTTGGGCATTCACCAGTTTTACTCACATAAACAACCCAGTAACCAAGGGTAACTTTAGGTATGGAGTCTGGTGTGGTCTATGAATGCCCATGATGTTATTGGAAAGAGTTGATTCTGACAGAAAGCTTAGCTTTGCAGAGGGGTTCCATGACCAAAGGTAATGAGTGGAGAGCCTCAGCAGGAGGCTGAGAGGCTCAGTGCATCATTAAAAGCCTCGAGGTCTAGCTCAGTTTCTGTCCCTTGTCCCTTCACTTTGGACAAGGTAGAGATGAAAGAGAGATCAGACATCATGTACATCACTGCCCTGATATTTCAGACAAGAAAACCAAGGCCAGAGAGTTGAACACTCACACCGAATTGAATATAACACAGCTAGTGAGTATGAAAAGGAATTAGCATTTGGGTTCCTGATTCTAATTTCAATAGTTTATCCACGACTGTATACTATCCTGAGACCCTTTAACTTTCACCGAAGACATGTATTTTAAAATTGTGCTCTCATGTTATAAGCTCTACTGGTGGTTTATATGTGTGATCCATTTTACAAACTAAAGTTACTATTCCCTTAAGAGGGTCTTGCAGAAAGTTACTCAAAAAGTTGATAGAACATGGTCATAGGCACCTGGGCGGCTCAGTTGGTTCGGCATCCGACCCTTGGTTTTGGCTCAGGTCATGATCTCACGGTTCAGGGGTTCAAGCCCTCCATTGGGCTCTGTGCTGCTGGCATGGAGCCTGCTAGGGATTTTCTGTCTCTCCGTCTCTTTCTGCCCCTCCTCTGCTCTCTTGCTCTCAAAATAAATAAGTAAACTTAAAAAAAAATTTTAAGTTGATAGAACATAGTCAATGAGACATCTGTTTGGAGAATGGTCTGGGAATTACTTGTTACATTCTGACATGCTTTAGGGTTACTTAAGTCCAGTCTTCATCTTGTGTTCTTTTAACTGTCCCCAGCCCCACACCTACCCCACATCCATATTTGACATACCTTACTTTGTGTACCTATTCTGTTTAGCCTCTAATGTTTCCTTTATACTTTGACGAACCTTACCTCATTTCTCTACCCATTAAGCCCCCAGTGATGAGGCCGCTCCTGTTATACAGTTTGGATTTATTTTCAAAAACATTTTCAATGTTAATTTTCATACAATAATGTAGCTATTTGAAGTGTTAAGTTTCAGAGATTTTTAACAAATCTACGTATGTATGTAACTACCACAACCAAATTATAAAACATGTTCATCACTCTAAAGGTTTCTTTGTGCTCCTTTTGAATCAATCTCCATTTTCACTCTTAGCCTCGGTCTGTTTTCTTTTATTATAGACACATTTTTCATTTCTAAGCTTGTTAATGAAATACTAAGTATTTATGTCAGGATTCTTTTGGTTAATATAGCTCTGTACAGACTTCTCCATGATGTTGCATCTATCAATAGATTTAAAAAATATTTTTAATGTTTATTTATTTTTGAAAAAGAGACCGAGCATGAGCTGTGCAGGCACAGAAAGAGAGAGAGAGAGAGAGAGAGAGAGAGAGAGAGAGAGAGAGAATTTGAAGCAGTCTCCAGGCTCTGAGCTATCAGCACAGAATCTGATGTGGGGATCAAACTCACGAACCTTGAGATCATGACCTGAGGCGAAGTCAGATGGTTAACCGACTGAGCCACCCAGGTGCCCCTATCAATAGATTTTTACTGCTGAAAAGTGTTCAACTGTGTGGACGTACCACCATCTGTTTATCCATTCATCTATTGATCGTCACTTGGGTTTTTCGAGTTTGTTGTGAATAAAACTGCATCAGCATTCATAAAGATATCTTTTGTGGATATGTGTTTTATTATCGCTTGGGAAAATATCTAAGAGTGAAGTTGAATTATGGGTTTGTATGGTAAGTGTATTTTTACTTTTTGTTGTTTATATCACCAGCAGTGTATGAAAGATCCAGATGCTCCACGCCTTCACCAGCACTTCATGTGGTTAAAATCAATTAAGGATATATGTTTGTATTTGCGTCTGAATTCTCTCTTCTATTATTGATTTATATGTCCATTGATCTACATCATAGTATGTCAGGAACATAGTGTTTTGATTACTGTAACTTTAAATTAAGTCTATAACTAAGGTATTGTGAGTCCCCTACCTTTGCTCTTCTTTTCAAAATTATTTTGTCTCTTCTTAGTCCTTCATAGTTGCATAGAAATCTTAGAGTCAACTTTTCAATATTAAAATGAAAACTTCGTGGGATTTTGAGTCATATTATTGAATCTAGAGACTAATTTGAAAAAAAATGGCATTTTTAACAATATTCAAATGTCTGATTCATGAAAATACAATGTTTACTTAAGCATTTCTCATTTTATATCAGCAATATTTTATAGTTTCAAGTGTATAGTCATGTACAGTTTGTTGAATTAGTCTCTTAGTTTTTTATATTTTTGCATCTTATAATTTAAAATTTTTATTTTCATTTCTAGTTTCTCGCTAGTATGTAGTATATAGATTTTTATATATTGAGCCTTTATCCTGTGGCCTTGGTAATCACCTATTATTTCTAGAAGGTTTTGTTTTGTTTTTGTTTTTGTTTGCAGACCTCAAGATTTTCTGCATACTGAATTATGTAATCTGCAAATAAATATTTTTTCTTTATTTCCTAACTGTATGCTTTTAATTTCATTTTCTTGCCTTATTGCACTAACTAGGATGTCCAGTTTAATGTTGAATAGAAGTGGTGAGAACAGGTATTGTTGCCTTCCTTCCTATTTCGGAGGGACAAATTAGGTCTTTCATCATTAGGCTTCATGTTAGCAGTAGGTTTTTGGTGGATTCTATTTATGAGTTTAAAGAAGATCCCATTTAGACACTTGGGTGGTTCAGTTGATTAAGCATCTGACTTTGGCTCAGGTCATGATCTTGCAGTTGGTGGGTATGAGTCCTGCGTAAGGCTCTGTGCTGACAGCTCGGAGTCTGGAGCCCACTTCGGATTCTGTCTCTCCTTCTCTCTCCCCCTCCCCTGCTCACTCTCTGTCTCTCTCTCAAAAATAAATAAATATTAAAACATTAAAAAAAATAAAGATCCCATTTATTCCTAGTTAGATCAGTGTTTTAAATCAGTGGGTGTTGATTTTAGTGAAATGCCTTCTCTGCTCCTATTTAAGTAACCAGATGGTTTTTCTCTTTATTTCTATTCACATGCTGAATTATATTAATTAATCTCCTAATGTTAACCCAAACTTGCATATCTGGAATAAAATCACCACTTTGTTATGGCACATTATTCTTTTAAGTATTGCTGGGTTTTATTTTCTCATATTTTACTAAGGATATTTGTTTGCATATTCAAAAGGGATCTTAGTTTTCTTTTTTTCAGTGTCCTTGGTATCAAGATTTAATTCTAACTTTATAAGATTAATGAATAGTGTTCCCTTTTACTCAATTTTCTGGAAAATTCAGTGTAGACTTAGAAATATTTTTTCCTTAAAAATTTGATAGAATGTACCAGTAAGGTCACTTGGAGCTATAGTTTTCTGTGTGGGAGCATTTTAAATTATGAATTCAATTATTTTCCATATTAAGAATTCTTATGAAATTTGTTTAATTTCTTTCTGAGTCAGTTTTGATATTTTTTATCTTTCAAAATATTTTCACTTCAATGGGTTTTCCAATTGATTTCTCATTTGAGGTATCTTAATATTGTTCTCTTCAATTTTAAATGAATTATTATCATATCTTTGGTTAGTAGCAGATTGGGAAATCAAGAGTGTTCTTATCTCATAGTCTTGGTGTCAGGGTGAATCAACCCAAAATCTTTGGAGTATAATTTAGTGTTAATAGAAACCAATATCTTCAATGTATCTACCTTTTAGCCTAGAAGTGCCCATTCTAGGGATTTATCAGAAATATCTATGTGTATGGGATTATGAATGTATAAAGATATTTAGACGTCATTGTTCACAATAAAATGAAAACAATAATAAACAATGATCAATAGAGAGCTAACTAAAAAAGATTGGGCATCCATATATGGAAACTGTGTAGAAATAAAAGTGGGTAACATGTGTAGGTATGCTTTAGATATCTATTTTTATATATATATGTAAATATATGTACATACACTTAAATATATATGTAAATAGATATATAAAGCTACATATATATAGTTAAGTGAGACAGATAAGGTTTTTAAATAGATTTTCATAGCTTATTCTATAAATAATATGCAGATACATTACTTCTAATTTTTTCTAATATCATATGGAAATCTGGTTGCACTTTGCAATGTAGGAAATAGGAAGGAAGATTATTCCTAATTTGTACCCTTCTGCACCTATTGACATTCTCAGATTTAACAGGTATACTTCAAATGAAATCCCAAATTGAGATAAGTGTTTCATAGCTGCCACTTTTTCTGTCTAGCTCTAGCATAAAGCAGATTTACAATTTACATTTGTCACTTGGTTCAGGTTGTAGATATAACTGCCTACATCAGCTGTCCTTATGCTTCCCACTTTGAACTGCCCAGCTGGCAATCTTGGACACACCATAGGAGTAAATGGAAGAATCTTGCTTGAATGCATACAGATGTACGTGTGTTCAGAAGAGTGGAAACCTGAGACAATAGCAGACAGTGGAGTACGATTGGGAGGCAGAAACTCTCCCCAGTATTCAGGAAGGTCCTCAGGGTTAAGAGCAGAAATCTCTCTATGAAATGAGCGAGGAGGCAAGAGGCTTCGTAGGGGATTTCTGGTGAAGCTAAGGCTTTGACTGAGACCAATATGCATGCTTTTAGGCTGTTGGTGCACATTGTAGCCTCTTGCTCTATTTATTTATTTTTTGTCTCTACTGCTCAAAACTGAGTATATATATAATCAGTACAGGTATTCAAAAAAGAAATATTAATTATAGACACTTATTTGAAGTTCTTACTTACATGGAACTGCCATACTCAAGTCTTACGTATACTGTGATATATGTCATATGTGATGTATTACAATTTTACTTGATTTGCATATTGTCCTCATAACGTATACTTTGTGTTGTTATTTATATGTTCATAGTGAAAACAAAATCAAATTAGAGATGATACTACTTCCAACCCAGATTCTAATAGTCTCTTCTGGAAAAATTACTTGGTGAAAATAAAATGCTTACCAAGCTAGTTAGTATTTGTTACATATCTCTGAGAAGACATTCATCTTTTCTGTTTTGTGTCATATAGGTATTTCCCTATGTCCAATATTAATAATGCATAAATATTGCTGTATATTATACAAATTAAAATATAAAATTTATTTTATACTAATGTTCCTTATTAGGAGATGAAGAAAAAGAAGGGAGTGGTGTGTAATTAAAACTTCTATTTCTTTTGCATAGCCACCTCATTTATTTTTTCTTCCCCAAATTGAAATATCTCCAGTGTTTTATTAATATTGATAAAGAATTTTTAGGGGTGCCTGGGTGGCTCAGTCAGTTAATCCACCAAATTCAGCTCAGGTCATGATCTTGGTGTTCACAAGTTCGAGCCCCACATCGGGCTCTGTGCTGACAGCTCAGAGCCTGGAGCCTGCTTCAGATTTTGTGTTTCCGTCTCTCTCTGCCCCTCTCCTGCTCATGTCCTATCTCTCTCTTTATCAAAAACAAATAAAAAAATTTTTTAAAGTAAAAAATATATTGATAATGATTTTTTAAAAAAGAACAGAAATACAATTTGACACAGATTCGTGTAATTCCAAATATTGCTTTTAACTTCTTTGCTAATTTTGTTCCAGGAACATGAGGTTTTTTTTTCAATAAAGACACTGAATCTAACTCTTATATAATTTGATCAATTTTTCTATATTGAGTATGTACTATATAAGAAACTTTGCTGAATGCTCTGTAATCATATATATGGAAAGAATGAAGTATTGATTGCATACTAAGTACCTTGTAATTTCTGCATATGAAAATTTTTTTTAATGTTTATTTATTTTTGAGAGAGAGAAAGACAGAGGTGAGCAGGGGAGGGGCAGAAAGAGAGGGAGACTCAGAATCCGAAGTAGACTCCAGGCTCTGAGCTGTCAGCACAGAGCCTGACATGATGCTTGAACTCACAAACCATGAAATCATGACCTGAGCCAAAGTCAGAAGCTTAACCAACTGAGCCACTCAGGGGCCCCAATAATTTCTATACATTTTTATTCAATCTTGGTAATAACCCGTGAGGTAAGTAGTATTATGTTTACTTAACAGATGAGAAAATAGAGGCTTAAGGAGGTTACTTAACAGATGAGAAAATAGAGGCTTAAGGAGGTTAAGTAACTTGCCAAAGTTTACTTAGTCATCAACCATATCATTTCTATGAGATTAGAAAAAAGTAAAACTAGGAATACTAAGTACTGATATGAATGCTCAAGAATAGGAATTTTATACATTTTTGGTGGGAATATAAAATATTATGGCCAGTATAAAATATTGTGGCCCAAGTAGACAGTAGCAAACTTAGTAAACATATGTTGTACATGCATAATATGGCCTATTCTCAAATCTGTTGATTCTTTTTTCCGCTTTGTTGAGTCTACTGATGAGCTTATGAAATGAGTTCTTTTCTCCTCATGCAGTGTTTTTTTTTTTAATTTATAATATCCTCACTTGATTCTTTCTTACAGTTTTTATTTTTCTACTAAAATTCCTTCTTGTTCATGCATGTTAGCCACCTTTTCCATTACATCATTTTACATATTAATCACAGTTACATTACTTTTACACAAGTCAATACTTACTAGAATAACATTTTATTTATTTATTTACTTGGATTATAATACTCTTTTTTTAATTGAAGTACAATTAACATACAGTGTTATACTAGTTCCAGATGTATGATGTATTGTTTTGACTATTCTGTACATTACCCAGTGTTTACCACAATAAGTGTAGTCACCATACAGCATTATTACAATATTATTGACTACTTCCTATGCTGTGCTTTTCATCTCCATGACTTAGTTATTTCATAACTGAAAGTTTGTACTTTAATCCCGTTTATCTATTTCACCCTTCTCCCAATCCACCTCCTCTGTGGCAAACACCAATTTGTTCTGTACTGAGTTTTTTGGTTTGTTTGAATGTTTTGTTTTGTTCATTTGTTCTGTATTTTAGACACCACATACAAGTAAAATCATATAGTATTTATCCTTCAAAGTCTGACTTACTTCACTTAGCATATTACTCTCTAGGTCCATCAATACTGTCTCAAATGGCAAGGGCTTATTTTTTTATGAATGAGTAACATTCCATATATATATGTTTATATATATGGTGTATGGAGGGTACACACACACGCACACACACACACGTTTTATCCATTCAATCATTAGTGGATACTTAGGTTGCTTTCATATCTTGGCTATTGTAAATAATAATGCAATAAACATAGAGTGCATATATCTTTTCTAATTAGTGTTTTAATTTTCTTTGGGTAAATATCCAGTAGTAGAATTATTGGACCATATGGTATTTCTATTTTTTATTTTTGAGAAAACTCCATACTGTTTTCTACAGGGGGTGCACCAATTTATGTTCCCACCAATTTTGCACAAGGATTTCTTTTTCTTCACATCCTTGCCAACACTTGCTATTTCTTGTATTTTTAAAATTTTAGCCATTCTGACAGGTGTGAGGTGAAATCTCATTGTAGTTTTGATTTGAATTTCCCTGATGATGAATGATGTGGAGCATCATTTCATGTGTCTGTTTGCCATCTGTAAGTCTTCTTTGGAAAAATGTGTATTCAGGCCCTTTGCCGATTTTTAAACTGAATTATTTGTGCACTGTCTTTGTGTGTGTGTGTGTGTGTGTGTGTGTGTGTTGTTCAGTTGTATTATTTTTAAATAACAATTTAATAATAATTTTTAATTTAATAATAATTTTAATTTTAGACATAACCCCATATCAGATATATCATTTGCAACTTTCTTCTCTACATTTTGTTGATGGTTTTCTCCACTGTGCAAAAGCTTTTTATTTTGATATCTTTGTTTTCTTTTTAAAGTTTGAAACTTTTAAAACTCTTTTTTTAGACGATGCTCTATGGCTTGCCATGTACATCTTAACTTAGAATTGACTTCAGATGTACACTAACAATGCCAGTTAGCTAGGGAAACATTACTTCTATGTAGCTCTCTCCCCTCCTTTTTTTACTGTTATTACATGTGTCTATATAGTTATAAACTTAGCAATACATTGTTACAATTATTACTTTATATTTTTTTATTTAAATTTTTTTTTACTTTATATATATTTTAAAGAAACATGGAAGAAAAGGAGAGCAAGTCTATATTTATAGATTTGTTGTATTATCCTTATTTCCCTTTTCTGGTACTCTTC
Source organism: Paguma larvata (assembly GCA_030068075.1). Classification (NCBI taxonomy): domain Eukaryota; kingdom Metazoa; phylum Chordata; class Mammalia; order Carnivora; family Viverridae; genus Paguma; species Paguma larvata. The sequence continues at coordinate 91,684,818 of CM057834.1, read as the reverse complement.
ATTTTGTCCTCAGATTCAAGGTGTCATTTGGTGTCATTTTCCTTCTCCAGAACAGCTCTGCCTCTATCCATCTCTTTTGTGCTGTTATTGACAAATGTATTACATTTGTTTATGTTATCCATTTAACAATACAACTATGGACTTATGGTTTTATACAGTTGCTTTTTAAATCAGTTAATAGTCAGTCAGAGAAAGACAGATATCATGTGTTTTCACTCATATGTGGAACTTGAGAAACTTAACAGAAGACCATGGGGGAGAGGAAGAGAAAAAAATACTTACAAACATAGAGGGAGGGAGGAAAACCATAGAGACTCTTAAATACAGAGAACAAACTGAGGGTTGATGGGGGGTAGGGGAAAATGGGTGACGGGGATTGAGGAGGGCACTTGTTGGGATGAGGACTGGGTGTTGTATGTAAGCGATGAACCAGGGGAATCTACCCCAAAAACCAAGAGCACACTCTATATAATGTATGTTAGCCACCTTGACAATAAATTATATTAAAATAAATAAGTAAATCAGTTAACAGAAAGCAGAGGAAGAAATATACATTTATACTGTCTTACATCATTACAGAATTACACTTAACCACCGCTGTTTCTTTGCATGTGTATGGATTCTAATTAGTGCCTGGGGTCATTTGGTTTTAATTGGGAGAGATTTCTTCAGTATTTCTTATAAGAGGGGTCTGCTAACCACAAAATCTCTGTTTGAGTTTATCTGGCAATGTCTTTCTCTGACTTTCATTTTTGAAAGATAGTTTTGCTGGATATAAGATTCTTGATTGACTATGAATTTATTTGTTTATTTTTATTTAAGTATAGTTTACACACAATGTTACATTAATTTCAGGTGTATAACATAGTTATTGAACATGATTTCTTCTTTTAGCACTCTGAATATATCATCCCTTGCCTTCTGGTCTTAAATGTTTCAATGAGAGGTCAAGCAATTAACCTTATTGGGGTCCTCTGTTACCTGAGAAGTCTTTCTTTTGCTGCTTTGAATTTTTTTCTTTGCTTTTTAGAAAATGTACTATCATGTTTAAGTTTGTGAATTTCAATGAATTTATTTTACTTAGATTTCATTGATCTTTGTAGATCTGTATATTAATGGTATTAAAATTTAGAAAATAATTATCATTTCTTGAAATATTTTTTACTATCCTTTGTATCTCTTCTATGCTTCTAGTGCTCCCATTACATATATGTTGGTGAACTTAATGGAGTCCCATATTTCTTTGAGGCTCTTTTCATTTTTCTTCATTATTCTTTTTCTTTATGTTCTTTCTGTTGCATAATTCCTATTGATCTGTCTTCAGGCTTACTAATTTATTTTTCGATCAGTTAAAAATCTACTATTGAGCTCTTCTACTGAATTTTGTTTATTTATTTTGAGAGAGTGCATGCGCACGTGTGTGTGCATGGGAGGGGCAAAGAGAGAGAGGGAGAGAGAGAATCCCAAGCAGGCCCCACACCGTCAGCACAGAGCCTGATGTGGGGCTTGAACTCACAAATTGTGAGATCATGACCTGAGCTGAAATCAAGAATTGGATGCTTAACCAGCTGAGCCACCCAGAGGTTCCATATCCTCTTCTACTGAATTGTTAATTTCACTTATATTTTTCAACTCTTGAATTTCCATTTTATTTCATTTTTTAAATTTTCATCTCTTTGTAGATATTGTCTATGTGGAGAAACTTTGTCGACATATCTTCCTTTTCTTCCTTAGGCATTTTTTTTTTTGGTTGTTTGAACATATTTATATGGCTACTTTGAAGTCTATGACTGGAAAATGTGATATCTGGGCCCTCATCAAGCAGCTTCTTTTGTGTGCCTTTCCTATTGTGTATATGTCATACTTTGTTTCCTTGCATATCTCGTGAGTTTTCATTGAAAACTAGACATTACATATGTTATATGATAACACTCTGGATGCCGGTATCCCACCTCAGGGGCTTGTCGATATAGTTTGCTTGTTAATTTGTTTAGTATCCTGGATGGACTATTTTAGTCCATTTTCCTGGCAGTGTGTCCCCTCTGGGGTCTCTCCTTAGAGGCCACAGTATTAGGCATATTGCACAGTCTCCCTAATGTAACAGTGGTTTTAACAGGACTCTCTTTGACTGTCTCTTTCCCTTATCAAACCCAGTTGTTAGGTTGTACTGATTGCTGGCTAATTCTTCTACTGTTTTTGAAAATGTCCTGGGGCATAAATTGCTCCATAGTTGGATTTAATTAAGATTCCTTTACAGAGGTAATTTTTGAGGTCAGAATTTGACATTTATTTTGACCCCAGGAAGGCATTTCTTAGCTGTCTCTTTCTCTGTTCTCTCTGTTAAACTAGCTGCCTTGTACTTTTCTTTGTAGCCAGCCCTTTATGAAGTTACCACACTCCTCCTTTGCTCACCACCAAAATCTTTATTGTTTTTGAAAGTACTCTTAGGCTTGAACTTCCCCACACTATTTCAAATAGTCAGTTCCTTCAGAGCTGGCTGTCCTCTTGTGAAGAATATCTGGGACATGCCTGTGTAGCTGGGATTGAGGACAGTGGTGCAATTTTTTCTAAGTGATACCCCTGCTTCAGTTGCAGGGTGCTCGGAAGTAGCAATTGTTTTTGAACTTCTTGGCTTGCCTTTCTGCAAAGGAAGGTGATTGAGGCCCTCATATTCTCAATATGGGGTAGAGCCTCTGCTCTATGAATGGAGACTGAGTAGGAGCAGGGAATCCCAAACCTGTTGTCTGCACTCTCCTGGAAATTAACTTTTGCAACATTTAGTTGTAGGGGAGGAAGAGGAAGAAACGCAGACCCCTGCCCCTTATGGGAAGATGCTGTAGCCCTTGACTTGGAGCTGGAGGTAAGGGAGCCCACTGTTCTTGGCTATACCTGCCTGAAGTGGAATTCCCATCATACTGAACTGGGAAGGGGAAGAAAGGTGTTGGATCATAGTTCAAGTGCCAGAGACTCTTGCTGTTCTTGCCAGAATCTCTTGAATAAACGTTTCTTCATTTGCTATGTGACTTTCATTCAATTTCCAGACTTGAAATATTTTTTAAAATTATAATTCTCACAAATTATACTTTAACTAGTCAGCTAGTCTTCAGAGTTCCCCTTTCAGTTATAGTTGTTTTAAGGTTTCTCACTGATAGTTCCAATATCTGGATCTGCTCTGAGTTTAGTTATATTACTTTTTTTCTTAAAAATGGGTTTTGTGTGTGTGTGTGTTTCATATGTTTTAAAATTAAATTCTGTACACTGTATGCAGAACATTGTTGAGTCTGAGGTAAATAGTATTTATGGCTCGAAATAGGCAAACCTCTTCTTTGGTCCAGTTGTAAGTTTGAGGAGTTCAGTTAATATTATGAGGAAGTTGAGCTGGATTGGGGGTATTTTGTTGCCTTTAGTGAACCAGATGCTTCAAATTCCTTTAGTGGTGGTCTGCTGTGTCTTGGTCTTAAAGTATCTAGACTGGGTTGTAAAGTATCTAGATTGGATTTAACAGAAAATAATATTCACCTTGATACTTCATACTTGTGAACTGTTTTTAAGTCTTCATAGTGCTATTACAACTGTTTTTGACACTGTCGAGCTTTTCTTGCTCTACCCATAGATATATATGTATGAAGGATAATCCCCTATCTTGTGGCCATTGTTCTCAGTATGCTCAGATAGTCTACTCTTGGTGAAACATTTTTTCACTACCCTTTCTCCCAAATTTATTTTCTATTAATCTCAAAGCCACAAATGTGCATGGTTTAAGATAAAGTTTTCCCAAAATCACTCATATATACACGTGTTCTCTTTATTTCTCTAGACTTCCAGGCATTTCTTCCATATGCTCAGCACTAAGTACCATTCTTTGAAAACTGAACAGTTTTTAAATCTGTTTTCTTTTCTTCACTACTCAGTAAAGACTTTTCTTTCCTAGAATTCTCTCTCTTTTTTTTTAACTTTTACTTTCTATTTATTTATTTATTTATTTTTATAATAGTTTATTTTCAAATTGGTTTACATATAACACCCAGTGTTCATCCCAACACGTTATTTATTTTTTGAGAATAGGATGTTAACAACTGCTGAAGACAACAAAAACTGTTCTAATTTTATAAAGATTAATTCAGGCTCTAACATTACACACACAAGCAACTACATAATTTATCTGTAACTCCCTTGAAATTTTGCTTTTTGTTGGAATCTCTCTGGTTACTTAAGACAATTCCATTTGTATATGAGATCTGTCTCTCACTAGATATCAAAAATGTCTGTCTTTGCTGAGGTGACTTTTTGGAAGTTGTTGTGGAAATGGGATTGTTGTCATCTCCTCTACCAGCTCCGATCCCCCAGCTACCGTGAGGGTGGGCTGCAGCCAACGGCTCCTTCTTCAAACAATTGCCCTTGGCTGGACAGGAGCCCTCTCATGCAGGAAGTTTATAATCTGCTCTTCTCCAGAGGAAGACTGACTGACTGACTGAGAGATACAGAAAACCATTCCATTTGTCTCAACATGCAACCAACTCTATGGAGCAATTCTTTTGACAAAAGTCTTATGGGACCAGGCTAAACTAGTCCTCATTTGAGACCATGTCTTTGATTAGCCTTCTTTCCTTGTCCTATTCTGCCTCCCTCACTCTTCCTTTCCAGAGAGCACTCCCACCATAAATCACTTCCTCAGGAATCTTTGTCTTAGGCCATTTCTAAGGAACAAAATCTAAAACAGTTGTTACTAGAAGTGATCTTAAAAGCAGACACAAATGAGGAGAGTCTGGAGGTGGATCACTTGTTGGTCAGATGTTAATCACTGACAGCTTAGGTAGACCCTAGAATGATTATAATGATATATCAAATGCAATTGTTAAGATTATTCACTCTGGTAGACTAGTATCTGAGAGGTTCCAGGAAAATAGTAACTGTAAGGAAAATGGAATTTAGTAGATATTGTGAAGTGCCATTATTGAGGAAAGAAAATGGAAGGCTCAGCTCTATTTAAAGCCAAGTGTGAGACTTCCAGGGCCCTCTTTGGCAACGTTAAAGACACTCACTGTCTATAGTCAGAGGACTGACACAGTAAAGAATAGACACAGAATTTAATTATAAAAGTAATTTAATTTCAAAGAAGTCTCATTCAGCCTTGCCAACTCTCCTTGTTCCAAAGACAGGGCCTGATAGGAAATGAGTGGGACCCTCAGTCTCAGTATGATGATTTCTGGGTAGATACCAATGAGAGCTTTAAACACCCAGATTCCTCTGAACTCTCTTGATCTGCAGTAATGACACATTCCCTTGTTGGAAGATATTCCCTCTCCCTTCCTTTAGGACTAAAAGAAATCACATAAGGCACAGGCCTTACAAGACAATGCTATCTCCCTCAGGATCTGCACCCATCTCTTCTCCTTCTACCGGATTCATAAATTAGGTGTAATCTCCACATAAACTAGGGACGAGCTAAATCTGCGAACAGAAGAGCGATACACATCAAAGTTTCTGCAAGAACTGACTAACATGCACTAGCAGGCACTGGGAGAGCCTGCCCAGGAGTGAATTTAGAGGGTGGGGGGATCAAAGGATGGTTGGAACTTAAAGCTGAATAAGAGAGTTTGTTGATATGGAGCCACTCCCCCATCACGCAGGATTAAAGCCTTGGCAAGGGTCCTGGGGAAAAAGGCCTAATGTATGCTATTTTCTGACTCATAGAATTTTGAAAAAAGTAAGAGCCTTCATTAAATTAAGTAGAAATGCCAAAAATTGCCTTGGAAAACTTGGAAGGAAGAAATCAAAAGGCTTGGAAAAGTAGAAATGTATAATGGGGTTATTATATAAGACTGAGAAACCCACAAGTTTACCATGTTGCTTGGGAGGGAGGCCTAGAGGATACTCTGCTCAACAAGGTGATAAAAATATGTGGTTAGGGAGGACATCAGCCGAGGCTGTTGTTAGATGTTGTTACAGAACTGGACTTCCTAATGACAAGAGCATACAGGTAAGCAGAATAAGAGGCCACATGGCAACACTTAACTGTCAGATGCAAAGTGCGCATACTTTCCCTATTAGGCAGCAAGGTCAAAATGGCAAACAGGAGACTGAACTGCATCTTTGGATACAGAAAATAGAACATGGTGTTCATGGGGCAAGGTATATGGGTAACCAACAAGAATACTACTTAGTGTACATAATTGAAAGGAATTAAGAATGAATGAGAAGGCTCAGATCAGCTGCTCCATTGGGGTCATGATCCCTTTGCCTTGTATCCAGATTTGAACGAGCTCTCAGCTCAAGTATCATCAAATAAAAGAGTGCAAAGCACCAGAAGTAGAACCCTATAATACCAGAACGAGTATATTCAGTGTGATTTCCCCAGACTTTCCCCTAAAGCCTACAACTACTTACTTGGATAACCATCACTAGAGAAAGGGGGAATAGTCAGAAATTTTAAGAGCTGTGGGATATAGTAGGAGTTGAAGCTTATATTCAGGGATATAAAGCAACAGCAATGCTCCCTTATTAGAGAAACATGTGGGAGCCAGGTAATTAATGGAGTTTGGACCCAAATATCTCATAGTGGTTTCACTGGATTCATCTATTTTTAACTCATTTTCTCCCTGTTTTCTTCTCCATTTTCCTTTTTCTCTCTTCTCCCTTCCTCTCCTCTTCTACCCCTCTAAATTGCAATCTCTCTCTGTCCCTCCATCCCCCTTCCCCCTTCCAGTCTCCCTCCTTTATAAACACAAACTGCAAATACTCATTCTGCATCAGTACTGAGAATACAAAGATGAGATCCAGACTCTTCCATCAAAAAGCTCACAGTGCAAGGAGGGAGAGGAGCAAGTCAGGGAACAGCAGATTGTGATAGGGTCCCCCACAGAGTCATGCATGGGGGGCATGTCAGCATAGAGGAGGAGCCTCCAACTCAGCTAGGAAGGAGTAAAATAAGGAAATGATTCTCAGAATCAATCATGTTTGACTTCATGTTTGAAAGAAAAGTGAGCATTATCAGGCAGAAAATGCAAAATCCCCTGTGTTCTTATGATCCTTTTCAACTGGACCTGACTTCCTTCAAGGTTAATCTCTTGGCATGTATTGCTAGTCATGTTAAATAGACGTTTCAGAGAAGACACAGCTGGTGTTCAGTCAACCATAAGAATATTCAGAAAGCCATCTTGTAAGCAGGTACTTCCCCCTCAGGAGTTTGGATTCTAGAAAACAATTGACTTTTGCCAGATTATATTATTTTTATATCACAGATGAGCTACCTTCCTAGAGCCACCCAGAATATTCCAAGATATGGGTAGAAAACTGTTCCAGCTGGAGCAGCTATAATCACAGAAGAGAAGTTTCCCCAGGAGCCCAGATTCTTCCCCTGAGTTCTCTCTTACCTTTGGAAGATGATTTATAGAGAAACATGAAATTTATAACCAGGCTTAGGCACAAGTATCTGCTCTACCAGAGTTGTGTGACCTCAGGTCTCTCTGAGAATTACAGGGTCTACCTCTGAGGAAGTTGCAGATAATTAAAAATATGATATTTAAAGGAGCAGGTACATACCAAATCCTCAAGCAATGCCAAAGGTGGAACAGCTGTCTGAGATTATCTACACTTTTTTTTTTTACATAAATCATTGTCTAAATTCACATAATCAGTGTCCATGCTAGAAATTAAGCTTGGATCTGCAAAATTAAAAGGCAGAAGGTGGACTGAAGAGCAAAAGTTCCAAGCGAGAGTATGTACTGAATGAGCAGGTTCATGGCAACAAACACCGCAAATTGCTTAGATCACTTAGGAATCAGTGGAAATCAGGAAAGATTCACGGTCAGATCCTAGAAAGAATTTGCCAGGGAGCAAAAACGTAGGTAAAATATGAAAGAAAAAAACCCAAATAGATGAATGTTGGTAGATGAAGAAGTCTGTAGATCAATCTATAGGCAGGACTACAGACTCAAAGTAGGCTAAGCCCTCAGAGAGCAGACCAGATGTGATGGACGCAGAAGGCTGGGGAGACTGGAGTCCACAGCACAGAGATGACATCTACCTGACAAGCTTAGTGAGGTTGTTTTGTTGTGAGAGATCTTTTTCTTTATATGTGGGACACGTTGAGGGCCAAGCCACATTAAGAAAAAAAGAACTGGACCAAAATGTTTTGTGTTGATTTGGGGCATTTTAAGAGAGGGAGGTGTCGATGAAGTGATGACTCTAGAATATTGTGCATGACAGAGGGAGACAGTGAGTAAGCTGTTTGGTAGACCTCTCTGAACTAGGAGGTAAATTATCCAAGTAAGCACTTTGAAAGAAGTCAGTGTGCACAAACAAGGTGTTAGAAGTTTAGGGAGACTAAAAAACAAAAAAAGAATTAGAAAAAGTTGACCACATTTAGTGATATGGTAAATTGGTTATATGCGGGTTATAATGGTGATTCTTTCCCTTTGTGTTAAAATAAAAGTATAACGTGTTGGTGTAAGTTTGAATAGGAAATTGGAGAGATGAAGGAGGAGGCTATATGGCAAATAGATATCAAAATAAGGTCATAAACATGTCAAAGGAAAGAGACAGGTAGCAGGGGACTTGACTGGATACAGAGGAAAGTACTTGCTGTTTGAAAGGATGACTCCATTTAGAAGCCAAGAGAAGATTCATAGAGGCAGAGGTTGGGCCGGTGCAGCGGGGGAGGCAAAATCTTGGGACAACTAACTCAATCGGCTGACAATTGGACATAAAACCTGGGGTCCAACAGAAAAGGATAAAGAATGTCTCTAAATATCACAGATACAGCAAAACTGCTTAAGAGTGAAATTAACCTTTAGCAGCAAATATCACCATGGCTGGGAACACACCTCTCATGTTGATGGCCCTGTATACATTATTTGGAATCCTCGCAATGACCTTGCCAAGAAAAGGTTATTATCTCCACTTTGCAGATGAAGAGTAGGAGACCCACAGAGATTAATAAATACAGCACGAAAGTGACAGAAACTGTGGGGCGCCTGGGTGGTTCAGTTGGTTAAGCGTCCTACTGGCTCAAGTCATGATCTCACAGTTCACGAGTTCGAGCCTCACATTGGGCTCGCTGCTGTCAGCACAGAGCCTGCTTCAGATCCTGTCTCACTTCTCTATCTGCCCCCCACTCTCCTTCTCTTTCTCAAAAATAAACAAACATTTAAAAAATTTTTAAAAGTGACAGAAGTTGTATTTGAACTCTAGTCTAACTGATGCCAAAGCGCCACCCTGGTGCTTCCTTCCCAGCCAGGATTATTGCAAGGTGCTTGCAAATATGTGTGCACACCAAGCATCAGCAATACACTGAAAAAATAATAGGGCCAGCTTAAATGTATGTAGTTGTTGCACTGATCAATGAAATGTCCATCTGTTGAAAAACATTGCTGATTTTGCAGTTTTGTGTGAATTTTCTCAACTAAGGAATATTAAAGCAATCCATTTTATAACTTGTAGTGTCAAGGGGAGGGTTTTCATAATTTTTTACAATTTATTTATTTATTTATTTATTTTAATTTTTTACAATTTAAAAGAGAGTCCTGCAACTGAGAGACTCCATGCTGTCTCAGCCAAGCTGGTCCCATCCTGCATCACGTTGGCCCAGGTTGTGTGTGTCCTGCAGGCCAATAACCAGCACAAAGTACGCACCCTGAAGTTCTTCACAATGTGCAACAAGGCACTGTGTAATTCACACAGATGTGTGAATATGAAGTGCATAGAGAAACACATTATGAAATGAATGAGAAGGAAAGGCAAATGCCTCAAGTCTAAAAGATGCTTAACTAAATTTAAATGCTGTTACCTAGAGAGACCAGAAGTGATAGGAGAAGCCTTTGCTTAAGATAGTTTCTGCTTGATTATAGTCATCTTCATTATATTTATCTCATTTTTTCAAGTTAATTAACATTAAGAAACAACTACTGTTACCTCCTACCCTTAAAATTGAGAACCAAAACCTTGGGAGACCACAATTACCACGTCTCACAGGTGTGCCCCCTTCTCAGAAATGTGTCTATACCTCCACCTAGCGGCAGCTCTGAAGAATTCAGCGGTGATACCTGGGAGCTGTCAGGCAACAACCTGCTGCTATTCCAGGAAAGATGTCATAAGGAAAAGGGAGAACCAGAGCATATGTTCAGTTTTCCTGATTAAAGAAGGAAGAAAAATGAAAGAAATAAAGGAGAGAGAGAGAGAGAGAGAGAGAGAGAGAGAGAGAGAGAGAGGGAGGAGATAGAAAGGAGAAAATGGAAAAAAAAGGGACTTTTTTAAAACTTGAAAATAGTAGAAATTTCTTTTTTTAAATTTTCGTTTATTTATTGAGAAAGAGAGAGAGAGAGAGAGAGAGAGAGAGAGAGAGAGAGAGAGAGAATGAGTGGGGTAGGGGCATAAAGAGAACCCAAAGCAGGCTCCACACCCAGCACAGAGCCCGTGAGATCATGACCTGAACCAAAATCAAGAGTCAGATGCTTAACTGACTGAGTCACCCAGGCACCCCCCAAAAAGCAGACATTTCTGAAGCAAGTTAGGTTTTCAGAAATTGGAGGAGATCCATGAACAGAGAGAGACTCACTACCTGAGAATAATTAACAGAGTTTATTTCCATGAGCAGGAAAACAGAATTGAACTGATTGTTAAGAGCTTGATTGAACTATGGCCTGACGAAAGTGGAATAGTGAAGGGGATTCAGTATTATGTTGATTCCCTCCAGAAGATCTGAGGACCTGGGGATAAATGTTGGGGCAACAGTTAGCGCTATAAAACCCAGATTCTCATGTCTGAGAAGATCAAGTTTTCAGATACATATTTAACTGGGTTTATTGTCTCTGGGAATTATGGATGGTATACATGAACTTTTTTTATTACTATATTGAGTGCTATTAATAATGTAACCACTGTCTGTGAAGCTCACACCATGTAACAGGTTTGTCATGGGTATTTTGCTGCCTCATCTTTACCACCACCATGTCAATGAAGTATTCTGCCCCAAGTGAAGGAAAAAGGAGACACAGAGATGCTGAATAACTTGCCCACACTGTCCTAAGTACTCACAGGTCAAGATGGGATTCAAATTCAGGACTATAATTCCAGGTCCTGTTCTTTCTACTATATCATATTGCTTTTCTTTTAAGTACATGCATTTAAATTTAAATTTAAATTTTTTTTAATTTTTATTTTTGAGATAGAGAGAGAGAGACAGAGCACAAGCAGGGGAGGGGCAGAGAGAGAGGGAGACCTAGAATCCGAAGCAGGCTCCAGGCTCCGAGCTGTCAGCATGGAGCCTGATGTGGGGCTCGAACTCACCAACCGTGAGATCATGACCTGAGCCGAAGTCGGACGCTTAACCGACTGAGCCACCCAGGCGCCCCTAAAATTTAATTTTAATGTTTATTTTAGATTATATTTCTTTGTTGAATTATTAACAAATTCATATAGTATAAAGTTCAAAAAGTACAAAATTGTAAGAGCAAGTTGAAATCAAATGAAAACAAAAAGAGTGAATGAAAAGCAATCTCTTTCCCACCCTAGCCATCAGTCCCCTTCCCTCTCTTGCCAGCATATTCTATATCTTTCCAGAGTATATTATCCACATGCATGATGACCACATGTTAACAGCAATTTATTAAGCCTCCAGCATAATAGGAAATTTTATTTGTATGGCTAATGCAGAAAATCACAAGAGGTAAATTAAGTAAATTAAGTTAAATATTATAATCAGGGCCATCTGAGTGGCTCAGTCGGTTAAGCGGCCGACTTCGGCTCAGGTCATGATCTCACCGTCTGTGAGTTCGAGCCCCACGTCGGGCTCTGTGCTGACGGCTCAGAGCCTGGAGCCTGCTTCAGATTCTGTATCTCTTTCTCTCTCTGCCCTTCCTCTGCTCATACTCTGTCTCTATATCTCTCAAAAATAAAGTAAAAACGCTAAAAAAAATAAATATTATAATCAATATTACCTTACTTGCTCCAATAGAATTTTCAATTTAGTCAAGAGTTAAGTATAGAGGATTTTCAAGATAAACTATGTGTTAATTCATGCAATCATTTGAATAGTTTTTTGTGACTACAAATGTAAGGCTTAAAACGATTGCTTACATTTTCTCCAGGGCTTGCATGGAATCCCAAAGCCCTCTTGAAAAGATTTCCAATTGTCCAGAGGTTTTCCCCCTTCTTTTTCTTTTATTAAAAAAATGTTGTTCTTATTCCCAGATCCTTTTCTTGGTTATTAGATCGACCCATAGTCAATCAAGTTAACGTTGGCTGGAGACACCCTCATCAGAAGAATCTGAGTCAAAAATGCCAGTCTAGATTTTATTTCTGGATATATTATAGGCAAGCTAGCTGGTCATTTCTCCAACCAAATGCCTTGAAGTTTTGGAAATGCTCTAAAACTCTTTTCCCACATGTTGTTTTGTCAGTATGAGTTCAGTTTTCACATGCAAAGTGAATCAGATTCACCGCACTCAGTTTTACAGTACATTTTTGCAAGAGATCCCATTTTTAGCCAAGTCACAGCTGAGCTTCACTTTCAGCTAATTAGTACTTGTTCTCAAATTGGGCAGTTCTAACCCAAGCTAGGAGATGAGATGCAATTTACTTCCTCTCTACTCTCCTAAAATTAACTAAGCTATAAAATGTGAGTGTTCCCTTGTTTTCCCCTTTGTCTGTCTCAGGATTTGGTTCCATCATAAAGAATTCAACAGAACTCAGAATATTTCAACAAATCTTGCCGTTCTGATATGAACAGTAATGGAGTACTTCCTTTCAAACTCTCAGCTCTTTGGTTGCCAAGCAACCATTAATTTACTGTACCTAGCTAATATTTAAAATTATACATGATAATTAAACAGAACAGTATACATTTCATATTCCTGAATATACACAGCTTTGGCCAGATTACAATGAGTATGATTGGTTTTGGAGTATCAAAAACAAATCACAAGGAATTCTTCTTGAGATTAAAAGGAAAGGGAATCTTCCTGTTCCCCTGTCTGAGGCTTATAAGTGGTTTAAAAAATTACAGTGATCTGTGAGGGTCAGACAACTAAACTGTCCACAAAATTGGAGGAAACCTAGGTACTAGAAGATCCTTGTCACTAAAGAAGAATTCTATGACTTAGGGGTAAGATATAGGGATCTCTTGAAAGGCCCCAACTGCACTTCAATTAACTTGGTTAACCTGATCTTTTTATTCCATGCTTTTGTCACAAAGAACATTTCCAAATGTGTGTAGCTAACCTATTAAATGAGCTTAATGGGATAGAAATAAGAAGTGGCTTTATTTTCCTTTGAACCTTTGCTTCCAACATGCTCCATCAGATATCCCTTCCCTCTTCCTGTGTGACATTCAGAGTATATCTATAATTTTCCAGTCACTTTTCTTACAAAAACAGCTTCATATTGTCCATGAAGACCTGTTATCAGGTCCTAAACCATGCATCCTAGTCTATATTAGAACTTCGATGTTTCCTCTCACTTAAAGGTTTTCTTCTCCCCTGGTCATGTCTGACCTGCATCTTGGAGACCTGCAGGTGGAGAGCAGGAGTGGTTTACTCTTTCACTCCTCCTTGCTAGCCTATTCCAATTCTCCCTCTCTGTCCCAAGTTTTCTTGTGTAAGGACAGAGAAGAGGTTAGGGGAAAGGGACTGAAGTCCTTATATGTGCCTGGAGCTGTTCATCCTTTCCTTTCTGGCTGATGCTCTTCGTGGGACAGGGGTTTTCAATGGGCACATTTGTGCATTCTTTAGATATTCTGAAAGAACATGTGCATTTCACACTGTTTATTGACTCCCCCTCCAATTCCTGCACTGCTTGTTCAACTTAGAGCCTCTCGGTGCCACAGTCTCCTCATACAAGGAGGTAGCCCTCTTGGACCAGGAACCTTCAGATGGCTCTTATCTTCTGTGTTATCTCCTTGGTCTCTTTTGCCTTATCAATAATAGGAGTGAAAGCTTGCTATAATCCTCACCTGTGATGAGGCAAAGCTCTCCCAGATCTCTCAGACTCTGAGGATAGGTGTTTATTTCTTCCTAGAACATTGTCACCATGCTGCTTCTTTAGTGGCCCCAGAGTGGGTCTGTAGGGTTTTTCATCCAACCAAGCAGTGGGAAAAATAACAGACCACTCCTGCATTTCTAAACTCTTTGGCGATTTCATTTTGGAGACTGCCTTTATCTGGTTAGGGTATGTGGAGGCAGGTGGAGCTGGGACTACAGAACTCTACCGCTTTGAATTTATTCCCACTAGTAACTGTTGTCTTTTGTTTTTTATAGCCTGGCTGGGTGATTAAATGAAGGTCATTCCATTTTTAGTAAGTCTTGCAGAGTTGTGTCTGGTACTTCTCCTTTAGAATTTGTGACACTTGATACCTATTTTCTTCTGAACTTTGGCCTTTGAAATTCTATGACAAAGAAAAGGGACATTTCAATATGTCATTATATAGGCAATCAGAAAATGAGCAACATTTCTCAATAGAAGCAAAACGATGGGAGGGTGTGATGCTGCCCACCTTGGAGTCCACCAGTTTTACTTAGATGACTTTGGTTTACTTTGGTTGAAAACTAGATGGGAAGTTCAGAGTTGGGACAGGGTGAGGGATCCCACAGGGAGAATGAAGGCATTGAGAGTAAAGCTGTGATAAGATAGCAGGACATGCAGCTGACAGGCAGACAAATGCTAAAAAGTCTGGAAAGGAATCTGCAGGAAAGAAGATACGAAATCAAGTATTCTTCCCCTTCTGCTCTTATCCTTCAAACCCACTGAAGGTTATTTCCACCCTGTGTTAGACTAGGTTCTTCAAGAAGTAGACACCAAGCAGGATTAGAAGTCCAAGAAATTTCTTAGGGAAAATGTCCATGAAGGAGAAGAGAGGAATCCTGGGGTTGGTTAAGGAGAGCCATCAGATTGTCATGCAGGTATGTGCATTGTGAAGGAGAGAGGGCGGGTTAGAAGATTGGGTGGCAGAGCCTGACACTGTAGTACAGTCATAATACAGTTCAACAAGGCTATCAAGTTGTTCTTGAGCCTAAATCTCGCATCTGAGCTGTCCTGAATGTCGTACCAGGAATAGGCCTGCTTTGGTACCCCTGGCTTCTGCAATTATTAGTGGGAGGTAGCCATGGGATGCATGGCAGACAAGGAAGCATTTCAAAGCACAGCAGCTGGAGCTGCCTGTCAGTTACAATCCCTGCCATTAGAGATACAAGAGGTGCCTTTGCATGGTCACTTCACACCCTAGACAATGAATGAATGAGTGAATAAATTAATGAATATATTTTCTTCTTTCTTAACCATTGAATTACCATTCAATCTTACCTTTCTCGCCAAATTTCTTGAAGTAGAACTATCCATCCACTGTTATTACGTCCATACTTTCCATTTGTTTCTTCACCCACAGCAAGGTGGGTTCTCCTCCCCATTGCCCGGTGAAACTGCTCCAACCAAGATGACCACGGACTTCCCAATTTGAAGAATTGTGTGAGTTGGAGTTCAGAAATAGTCATTCAGGGATAATACTTGTGGATACAGGGATGTGGAAACAGCCACAAATCTGAGGGAGGAAAAGAGGAGCTAAAAATTTGGAAGTTTTATAGAGGAGAGGGAAGAAATGAGAGAGGTAGGGAGATTAAAGAAAAGTATGGAATTTAAAAATAGCTTTTGGAAAATTGAAAAATCTTTTCAGACAGAGTCTAGGAAAACCCTTAGGAAAAATAATCAAAACTGTCATCTTCTGACTGATTTCATACTTGCCAGAAGAGGTCAGCAAAGGCATTAGTATCGGTCTTTGCCCTCCCTAGAGGCAAGGTGTTTGGTTAGGAAGGGATTTTTGCCTTGGGCTGGGCCAGAGATTATACAGGGCTTCTTTCGTCCAGATTTTCCTTTTTCTCAGACCCTCTTCCTAGAGCTTAGCCTTCTCTGTGTTCCTGGTGAAGGGATGGATCTCAGTTCCTCAGTTTATGTGTTTCATGAAATGACAGATCTTCAGTTTAAATGTATATACTTTCCCTCTAAGTCTGAGTAAATGAATTAAAAGTTATGGCATGTTAGCCAATGCAATTAGACAAGAGAAAAATACAGGGGTAAAATATTAGAAAAGAAGACAAAATTAACCTTAATTTCAAGTAATTTGATGGTATATCTGGAAAACTCAAGAAAATATTCAACTAAAATATAGTAAGGTAACTGGGTAACATGGCTGGGTACAAAATTTATACTCAGAAATAAAAATCTTCACACATACAAGAAGGTCTAATTAAAAGAAGTAATGGAGGGAAAAGGACCCCATTTACAAAAGCTATAGCAACAAAGAAATATAACATATTAGTAGGAATAAACCTAAGAAACTCAAGATTTACGTAAAGAAAACTTCAAAATACTCCTGAGAAACACAAAAGAAAGGGGAACAAATGGAAAGGTGGACTCAAAACTATAAGAGTATTGATTCTTTCCTAAGTTTATCCATAAATATTATATATAATTCCAATGGAGGATATCAATCTTTCTTTAGCTAGACAAGCTGATTAAAGTTTGTATATGGAAAAAAAAAAAGCAAGAAAAAATAGCCAAAAACATTCTGAAAGAGAAGAGTAAGGAGAAACTAGCTCTGTAAAACAGATCATATAGCTATAATTAAAATTATAAAATACTGTTATTTGGGAAAGGTGGATTATTCAACATATTGGGAAACTACCAGGTGACCATCTAGGGAAAAAATTAAGTTGAATCCATTCCTGCATGTATCACACTAGGATAAATTTTAAGTGGGCCATAAGTTTAATTGTAAAAATTAAACCATAAATTTAGATAGAAAATAAAAGAATGTTTAGGAATAGATAAGACCTTTCTAAGTATGACATAAACACAGACATCAAAAAAGAAAAGATTGACAAGTTTGATTTTGTAAAGAATTTTTTAAAAAACCAGTGTGGTTGATACCACCCAAAACAAAGTAAATAGACAAATGACGAACTGAGAAACATATCTGGGATGCATATCATGAAAGATTGATTTGCACAGTGTATAGAGAGCTTCTACAAGTCAATAAAAAAGTATAATAACCCAATAGAAAAAATGGGTAAAAGATAAGAACATATGAGAATATCACCATCTTAACGCATAAGGAGATCAATGCAAATTAAAACAACATTAAGATACCATTTCCACTTATTAAATTGACAAATACCAAGAAGTTTTATAACACACTGAAAAACAGGTAGCATAAAATGAAATAACCTGCATAAGGGGCAGGTTACCTATCAAAGTTACAAGTGCTTATTATATCCTTTACCTTAGCAATTCCTCCTCTAGGAATTATCATTTAGATATTCTGGCACAGGGATATGATGTATGTATTTGGTTATTAAAATGCATCATTGGTTGTAAAAGCAACAGATTGAAAACAACTTAAATATTGATCAGTGGGGAAACAGTAATATAAACAATTGCACATCCATATGGTAGACTAATCTGGAGCCACTGAAAAAAGGAAAAGCAAAGAGTGATCCCTTATGTATGGATTTATAATGATCTGCAAGATATTTTGCCAGGTGTAGGACATGTGTTTAATACACTGCCGTTTGCACAAAAAAAGAAGTATTTGCATGAATTTGCATATATATATGGTTAAAATACCTTTATAAACTTACACTAGAACATTGATAACATTGGTTGTCTTCAGGGAGGGGGAGTCAGGTGGCTGGGGAACAGATGGGAAGAAAAATGTTTTAAAGCATTTTTAAAATTTTGAACCATGTGTGTATACTATGTTTTGATGCTTTAATATTTGAGTATGGTTTTATCTTCCTTTGATATTCTGGCATTTAAAAAAAAGTCAGTTTTTGGGATACTCTGTAATCCTAATTCTCTAGCTATGCTAATTAATATATACTGTAAAATCTTGTTCATCCAAAATTCAACTATAGAATCACTTCGTCTATCTAGAATCTGACTAGGATCAGGAAATAGCAAAATAAGCCATCAAGCAGGCAAAATAGATGTCCCAAAGTCCATGGACAAAATAAAGCCTAGGCATTTTTCTCACTGGAACTCCATCAGACTTCCTTTAATCTATTTATTTATTTATTGGAGGCAATTATATTAAGCTTGATAAAGTGGTTAACTCATAGAAAGTAGACGGGGCAGGGCAAGGCCTACTGAAAGCACCGAGCAGTGTTAGTTCACAACCTGAGAAGCACGTTGGAGAAAAGAAGCATATGGAGACAATCCAACACCTGAAGAGAGCAAGATATGAGTTCATTCGTGCGGGCACACACTTCAAAGATTATATCCTTATGACTATGATGTCCTAACAGTGGTCTTGAGGGACCAAAATCACATTCACGTATGCTCAGTAGGCTATGTTGAAACTAATTTTTATCCCTAATGTTTAAATGAAATAGAAAATCTTTTTATTATAAAGAATCATAGGCTCTCTGGAAAATAAAATGATATATTTCAGATAGATAGTGTTTTAGAGTATATTTTTAAACACACTTAACTGGAGACATCATCAAAAATGGGAGAATAATTGGTCAACGATTCATTTAATGAACACAGTGAAATTCCTGTACAAAGCCTCAAGAAATGAAAACATCAGTATCTAAAACTGACAGTAGATATGGAAAACATGAGGCAAGAAAAATATTCTATCACAATAAAAGAATTCCATAAGGGCCTAGAAGAAATTTCTAATTTCTCTGTAATATAATGACTTCAAAAATCATTATAAAAGTGGAAAGAATGGAAATTATTTATTAGCAAAGAAATGAGAAGAATCGTAGCACTTATTAGTCTAGGACAGGTTGGAATGAAAGAGACAGTGACTTAATGATTAACCAACAGAGTAATTAAGAATATTGCAGGCATACTCTTTGACCCAGCTATCCATTTCTAGGAATTGTTTCTCTAGATATACCCACACCAGGGTACAGAGATACATATGCAAGAAAATGTATACCCTTGTGGGAGACGTACAGAGCAAATAACAAAGCTGGCTAGAAGCAACTAGAAATAACAAAGCCAGAAGCAACTTCAGTGGCCACTAAAAAGGGAATGATTAAAAAAGTATGTATATCCACAAGATGGAATATATGTAGTCATTAAATAGGAGGGAATACCATACACTGATGTATAAAATTGAGTACTTAAAATAAATAAAATGGCAAGTTGTGAAACTTCTTTATATATTTTGCTTCAAGGAATTTCTATGTATTGTGGGGCACATATGCATGTGTGTGTGTTAGGATATGGATGGAAAAAAGGTTATAAAGACAAACACAAACTGTTATATCAGTTGACCATGGATTTGGGGGAATGGGCCCAGGCCAGAAATTCACAATTTACTTGACACTATCTATCTTATTTGATGTGTTAAGAATTATTCTTTAATGTTTAAAAAGAAGACTATTCTTAACCCTGAAAAGCTCAGTTGATGGGATAGACTAGGAAATGAAACCCTATATAGTAAAGCTACAATTAGACTAAAATAAAGTAATAAAAATGACTGAACTTGAGAATGGTGTATAATAATCTGCCTTGGGTTTAATTCCTTTATAGGAATTCCTACAGAGAATTCCTGAATAGGTGGTTTCAATCAGCAAAAGTTATTGTAGTGAATTGGAATTATTTTGTTTGCCTAAAATTCCTCCGTCCCTTCTCTGCAGTAGCTCCCTCTCCTCTTGGGAAATGGTTCTTTCCCTTTTGCAAACATTTGGCTTAAAGAGTATGCAATTTTCCTTTCAACTCTATGCTCTTGACTGCAAATGATAGGCCAAAATGCAAGCATCTATCCCACCCAGCTGAGCAAATCACTTAAAGACCACCACCTCACCCCAAGTATAACTAATTATATAGGTATTTACCTGACCCAGGCAAGACCAATCACAGCCCTTACTTGGCATTTTTCACACTGGACTTGGAGGAGAAGGAGAGTCATTCCTTCTTCAGTGGTGAGAATTAAGGAACATGCATCTCCGGAGTTGTCACCACCGATGTGGAGGAAGCTAGTTTGCTGGAGATTATGGAGCCAATATTAGAAGCTGTCCTGAGAGATGGAGAGGAAATTACCACGGTTATACTCTTGCCCTGCTTCCCTTCTTGTGGCTACATGGAGAAGTAAATCTGCTTTTCTGACTAAGTTCAGGTTGGGCTTCTGTCTTCACAATCCAAAACACACTAGCTAATAACAGAAAAAAGAGATGAGCAAGCTAACACATTTATTTGCTTACACCTTCATTTCAGTGGCAGAGTAATGATGATATATGAATCTAAAAAGGAACCGATTATATTGAAAAGATTACAGATTAAGATGGCTACAACTTTTGGAAGCTAAACCATAAAATCCTTGAAGAGGGAAGTATTTATAAATTCTTACAGAATATCTACTTTCCCAAAACCATTTTTTTCTGGTTGAGTGATCAATCATTTGGGAAAAAAAAGTAGAATGATATTTTACAGGTTCAAAGTCCATAGAGAGATTTTTTTTTTGACCCCGTATCTCATTTCTAAGTATCATTTAAAAGCCATTTTTAGCAGCTTACTGTGTAGGAAGATGATGCTGAAAAGATTTAATTGAAAATTCATGATCCTCACGATCAGTATAATGCTGGACTCAAAGCCACATATGAAATCAAGAAAGAGGATGAACAAAATATATATTCAGACATAAGCAATTAGTGCAAAACTTCGTGTCAGAGAAAGGAGTCTAAAGTTTCTATTCTCGATATTTAATGTAAATAGAGATAAGAATGTTGTTTAACTTTGTAGAATTGAGTTCAATAAAGCTATCTTCAACCCATTTGAGAAAAATAGTACATGTAAATGCAGTCTATGTATAAAAAGGCATAGTTGTCAGAGAAAAACAGAATAACAAGTACAGGAGGAGAAAATTCACTAGAATGGATTTCAGAGATTCTCAAAAAGATAAGATTCACCTCTCAAAAAAGAAAAAAAAAAGGTCTCATTCTATATTTAAAAGCAAAGCCATTTTATAGTTTAAAAGAAGAGCTAAGATACTACTAAATTATAGAGGAAGTATAAATGATAGTATAATAGAAGACAATGTGTAAGTTATTAATTATAATAGTCACTACATAAGATAATGACAGGGCACAATGAAAAAGACCACTTTATTTATTATTTTTAAAATAGAATTTACTGTCAAATTGGCTAACATACAGTGTGTAATGTGTGCTCTTGGTTTTTGGGGTAGATTCCCATGGTTCATCACCTACATACAACACCCAGTGCTCATCCCAATGAGTGCCCTCCTCAATGCCCATCACCTATTTTCCCCTCTCTCCCACCCCACCCCCCATCAATCCTTTCCCTTCTCCCATGGTCTTCTGTTAAGTTTCTCATGATCCACATATGAGTGAAAACATATGGTATCTGTCTTTTTCTGACTGACTTATTTCACTTAGCATAATACCTTCCAGTTCCATCCACATTGCTGCAAATGGCGTGATTTCATTCTTTTTTATTGCCAAGTAGTATTCCATCTTATTTACCCATTCTTCAGTTGATGGACATTTAGGCTCTTTCCATGATTTGGCTATTGTTGAAAGTGCTGCTATAAACATTGGGGTACATGTGCCCCTATGAATCAGCACTCCTGCACCATTGGATAAATTCCTAGTAGTGCTATTTCTGGGTCATAGGGTAGTTCTATTTTACATTTTTTGAGGAACCTCCACACTGTTTTCCAGAGCGGCTGCACCAATTTGCGTTCCCACCAACAGTGCAAGAGGGTTCCCGTTTCTCCACATCCTCACCAGCATCTGTTGTTTCCTTGGTTGTTAATTTTAGCCACTCTGACCAGTGTGAGGTGATATCTCAATGTGGTTTTGATTTGTATTTATCTGGTGATAGGTGACTGTTGAGCATTTTTTCATGTGGAAAAAGATCACTTTAACAATTTTACATTCAATCAAACAATGCAGCACTCATACGTATAAATGAAAAGTCGTTTGTAATTAAGGAGAGTATGGCAGCCATCAGAACTCTGCCCAGGACATTGAGAGCAGCTCTGGCTGCTGGGTTGCAGGATCTATCATTGTGGGAGACTCTGGCACCCATGGGCAGCTCCCATGGGCACACCCATTCCTAGAGACAAGGGATTCCTCTGACTGAAACTTCAGCTTGGGGACTCCTCATTGATTTTCCAAGCTACCTGAGACCATGCAGCAGTAAAGTGCTTCTGCCCACCTTTTCTCCCTCTTTCCTCCATGGCAGGTCAGACTTGCATTGTACCTGATGACTCTCCTAGCCTTCTCTGGTTCCCTTCCCATATTATGTCCCTAGAATTTCTTTTCTTTCTTTTCTTTCCTTTTTTTTCTTTTTCTTTCTTCTTCTTCTTTTTTTTTTAAGTGTTAGAGAAAGGTTGAGGGAGAAAGAGGGAGAGAGAAAATCCCAACAGGCTCTACTTAGAGTAGTGTGGAGCCTTATGCAGGGCTTGATCTCACAAACTGTGAGATCATGACCTGAGCTGAGATCAAGGGTTGGATGCTTAACTGACTGAGCCACCCAGGTGCTCCATATCATATTTTTTTTATCCAATCATCTATCTGTGGACACTTGAGCTGCTTCCATAATTTGGCTATTGTAAACAATGCTGCAATGACCATAGAGATGCATATATCCTTTCAAATTAATGTCCTTGTATTCTTTGGGTAAATACTCAGTGGTGGAATTACTGAATCATATGGTAGTTTCTGTTTCTTCATATCCTCACCAACACTTGTTTCTTGTGTTTTTTATTTTGGCCATTCTGATAAGCGTGAGGTGACTCTAATTGTAATTTTGATTTACATTTCCCTGCTGATGAATGATGTTGAACATCTTGTTCATGTGTCCATTGGCCATCTGTATGTCTTCTTTGGAAAAATATCTCTTCATATCTTCTGCCCATTTTTAATTGAATTATTTGTTTTTTTTTGTGTGTGTGTGTTGGGTTGCAGAAGTTCCTTAAAAATAACCCCTTATTGGAATGCTTAGGTGGCTCAGTCAGTTAAGTGTGGGACTTCAGTTCAGATCAAATGATCAATTTGAGCCCAGAGTTGGGCTCTGTGTTGACAGCTCAGAGCCTAGAGCCTGTTTTGGATTCTGTGTCCCCTTTTCTGTCCCTATCCCACTCATGATCTGTCTGTCTCTCTCTCTCAAAAAATAAATAAACATTAAAATTTTTTAAAATAACCCTTTATCAGACATGTCATTTGCAAATATCTTCTTCCATTTAGTGCATTGTCTTTTAGGTTTTTTTTTTATAGTTTCCTTTGCTGTGCAAAGGAATTTATTTCAATGTAGTCTCAATAGTTTATTTTCACTTTTGTTTCCCTCGCCTCAGGAGACATATCTAGAAAAATGTTGTGGTTGGAGAATCAAGATGGTGAAGTAGGGGAACCAGAATTTCCATCATCCCTCAAACACAGCGGTATTGAGGTCAGAACACTTGGAATTCCAGGAATCCAGGCTACAGAGTGACAGAAACATCTCCACAAGTGTATAGAGACAGCTTGGTGGGACAGAGGTGCGTGTTTGGGAATTGGGAGAGATAAAATGGGTGGTGTAGGCACAGAGGGGAGGGAATCCCTTCAGTGGAGAGACAAAAGGAAGGAAAAGAGAGGCTGTGGAAGTGTGGGATTATATTTGGACAAGAGAAAAACCTCTCCAGACCATTAACTGGGGACTGAAGAATACAGACAGAGACAGTTTCTACCTTGCAAACAGACTTAGGAGTGAAGATAAGAGTTTTCAGGGTTGCACGACTTTCTCCAAACTGGAACCAACCATGTGTCCACGCCTTGGGAGGAGGAGAGCCAGCCCTAGGGCTTGGCTACGATCTTGGGAGTGCACTGGGAGAGAGCAGTCCCTTTCCTTCAGTACTGTGGGAAGAGGGTATATTGCCCCTCACAGGACAAAAGACCCTGCAGGTGCCAGCCAGAGGCCCTTTGTTGTCTGGGCAGAGTGGCGCTATTTCAGAACTCAGTCTGTGGGGAGTGGGACCTTTAAGACATCGTGTTTTGAATCCCAGCCCAGTGCCAGGGAGGTGCAGGAGACTGTGAGCAGGAAAAGCCAGCCTGCCCTCCCTGCTCTGTGAGGTCTCCCTGAACAGCATGGTTTGAGACACCTGGTCCAGGGAGGAGGGATTGGAGTATCATAATTTTTCTCCCCATCAAACACACAGTTGAACTTCAGGGAATAGGACAGCAGCCCCCAGTGGAGGCAGGACTTGCTTACACCAAATCCCATCCATTTGCTTATCCCCACCCTGGTAACTGCTCGTGTACCACAGTGAGGTTGACATTCACCGAATTAGATGGTCTCTCCTCCAGACCAGCACGGCCACTGGTCCCAGGTACCAACAGACAACTGGCCCATGGTTTTGCATTTTCTGATTTGATTTTTGGTTAATTTTGGTTATATATTTTCTTTCTTTCTTTCTTTCCTTCTTTCTTTCTTTCTTTCTTTCTTTCTTTCTTTCTTTCTTTCTTTCTTTCTTTCTTTCTTTTCTTTCTCTGTTCTGGTTGTTTGTTTAATCAGGCATTTTTACTCTATTATTTTTACACATTTTCTGTATCTCCCTCAGCTTTATTTTCCTCTTGCTCTCTCTGGATTAAGCCTTATAGTTTCTTTGATTCTCTGCCTCGTCTTTTTTTCCTGCCCCTGTCATTTCTCTTTATATGGGATAAGGCTTCTTCCACCCTCCTCCTTTTTTACTTTTTCCAGGGTTATTTCAATGAGCAAATCAAAGCATAGCTGATGGAAGGTTCAAACCACCACTCTGAGTATGGAGATAAAGCAACCAGAGACACAATAACAGAGTGCACCCAAAACACTCCAAAAACATTTCCTGAAGTGCCAGGTCCTGGACGGTGTATGACCACTTGTTTATATAGTAGTACTTGCAGGTGCCAGACACATAACAAGCTATTAAAATACATAAAAGACAGAAAACTAGCCAAAATGACAAAATGAAAGAATTCTTAAAAGAAATTTTAGGAAGAAATGACATCTAGAGAATTGCTCAAAAGAGATATAAACAATAGAGCTGAACGCAAATTTAGAATAATAGTCAAAGGACTAATAGCTGGGCTTGAAAAAAGCATAAAATACAGCTGAGAATCTATTGCTGCAGAGATCAAGGACCTAAGAAATGCTCATGAGAAATTCAGAAATGCTGTAAATGAGCAGTGCCTGGGTGGCTCGGTCAGTTAAGCATCTGACTTTGGCTCAGGTCATGATCTCATGGTCTATGAGTTTGAGCCCCACATCAGACTCTGTGCTGACAGCTTAGAGTCTGGAGCCTGTTTCAGATTCTCTCTCTCTCTCTCTATCTCTCTCTCTCTCTCTCTCCCTCCTCCCCTGTTCATGCTCTGTCTCCCTCTCTCTCAAAAAATAAATAAACGTTTAAAAAAATGCCGTACATGAGGGGCTTAGTCAGTTAGGCGTCTGACTTCAGCTCAGGTCATGATCCCATGTTGGTGAGTTAAGTCCTGCATCGGGCTTTGTGCTGACAGCTCAGAGCCTGGATCTGGCTTTGGATTCTGTGTCTCCTTCTCTCTCTGACCCTCTCCTGCTTCTACTCTGTCTCTCTTTCTCTGTTTCTCAAAATTAAATAAACATCAAAAAATCTTTTAAAAAAGGATATGCTATAATGAGATGCAAAATAAACTAGATGCAGTGACAGCAAGGATGGAAGAAGCAGAGGGGAGAATAGCTGAGATAGAAGATAAAATTATGGAAAATGATTAAGCTGAGAAAAAGAGGGAAAGGAAATTACTAGATCATGGGAGGTGAATTAGAGACCTAAGTGATTTAATGCAACATAATAATATCCATATCATAGGAGTTCCAGAAAAAGAAGAAGAGAGAGAAAGGGGCAGAAGGTTTATTTGAACAAATTATAGCTGAGAACTTCCCAGTCTAGGGAAGGAAGCAGACATCCAACTCCAGGAGGCACAAAGAACTCCCTTCAAAATCAACAAAACAGAGCAACACCACAAAATATCATAGCAAAACTGACAAAATGGGGAGAGAATTCTGAAAGCAGCTGGGACAAACAGGCCTTAACCTACAAGGATAGACACATAAGGGCAGTAGCCGACCCATCCACTGAAACTTGGCAGGCCAGCAAAGACTGGCAGGACATATTCAATATGCTGAATAGGAAAAATATGCAACCAAGAATCCTTTATCCAGTAAGCCTGTCATTCAGAATATAAGGAGGGAAAAGGCAAATAAAAACTAAGGAGTTCAAGACCACTAAACCAGCCTTGCAGGAGATCGTAAGGGGAAACTCTGTGAGTGAAAAGCAGCAAAGACTACAAAGGACCGGAAATATCACCACAAGCAAGAAACCTACAGATAACACAATGACACTAAATCCATATCTTTCAAAAATCACTCTGAATGTAAATGGACTAAATGTCCCAATCAGAAGACATAGGGTATCAGAATGGATAAAAAACAAGATCAATCTATATGCTGCCTACAAGAGACTCATTTTGGACATGAGGACACCTGCAGATCGGAAGTGAGGGGATGGAGAACCACCCATCATGCTACTGGACATCAAAAGAAAGCTGAAGTAGCCATACTTCTATCAGACAAACTAGATTTTAAACCAAAGACTGCAATGAGAGATGAAGAAGAGCATTATATCATGATTAAGGACTCTATCCATCAAGAACAGCTAACAATTGTAAATGTTTATGCCCCCAACGTGAAAACACCCAAATATATATATCAATTAATCACAAACATAAGCAAACTTATTGATAATAATACTGTAATTATAGGTGACTTTAACACTCCACTTATAGCATTAGACAGATCATCTAGGCAGAAAATCAATCAGGAAACAATGGCCTTGAATGATATACTGGACCAGATGGACTTAATAGATATATTCAGAACTTTTCATCCAAAAGCAGCAGAATACACATTCTTCTTGAGTGCACATGGAACATTCTCCAAAACAGATCACATACTGGGTCACAAAACAGCCCTCAACATATATAAAAGGATTCAGATCATACTATGATACATCCAGATCACAATGGTATGAAACTTGAAATCACCCACAAGAAAAAATTTGGAAAGCCTCCAAATGCATGGAAGTTAAAGAACATCCTACTAAAGAATGAATGGGTCAACCAGAAAATTAAAGAAGAAATTAAAAAATATATGGAAGCAAATGAAAATTAAAACACAACAATCCAAACCCTTTGGGATGCAGCAAAGGCAGTCCTAAAAGGAAAATATATTGCAATCCGGGCCTATTTTAAGAAGCAAGAAAGATCCCAAATACAGAACCTAACTCACACCTAAAAGAACTAGAAAGAGAGCAGCAAAGAAAGCCCAAAGCCAGCAGAAGAAGAGAAATAATAAAGATTAGAGCAGAAATAAACAACATAGAATCCAAAAACACAGTAGAGCAGATCAATGAATTTAAGAGCTGGTTTTTGAAAGAATAAGCAAAATTGAGAAACCCCTTAGCTAGGCTTCTCAAAAAGAAAAGAGAGAGGACCCAAATAGATAAAATCATTAATGAAAGAGGAGAGATCACAACTGACACCACAGAAATAGAAACAGTTACTAGAGAATACTATGAAAAATTATATGCTAACAAACTGGACAATCTGGAAGGAATGGACAAATTCCTAGATAACCACACACTACCAAAACTCAAAGGGAAGAAATAGTAAATTTGAAGAGACCCATAACCAGTGAAGAAATTGAATTGGTTATCAAAAATCTCCCAACAGATGAGGGTCCTTGGCTGGATGGCTTCCCAGGGGAATTCTACCAGACATTTAAAGCAGAGTTAATTACCTATTCTTCTTAAGCTGCTCCAAAAAAATGGAAACAGAAGGAAAGCTTCCAGACTCATTCTGTGAAGCCAGCATTACCATGATTCTCAAATCAGACAAATACCCCACTAAAAAGTAGAATTATAGGCCAATATCCCTGATGAAAATGGATACAAAAATTCTAAACAAGATACTGGCAAACCGAATTAAACAGTATATTAAAAGAATTATTCACCATGGTCAAATAGGATTCATTCCTGGGCTGCAGGGCTTGTTCAATGTCCACAAATCAATCAGTGTGATACATGGTATTAATAGAAGAAAGGATAAAAACCATATGATCTTGTCAATAGATGCAAAAAAAAGTATTTGACAAAATACAGCATTGTTTCTTAATAACCCCCAAGAAAGTTGGGATAGAAGGAACATACCTTAATGTCATAAAAGCCATATATGAAAGGCCCATAGCTAATATCATCCTCAGTGGGGAAAAGCTGAGAGCTTTCCCCCTGAGATCAGGAACACGACAAGGATGTCCACTCTCACCACTATTGTTTAACATAGTGTTGGAAGTCCTAGCTTCAGCAATCAGACAACAAAATGTAATAAAAGACATCCAAATTGGCAAAGAAGAAGTCAAACTTTCACTTTTCACAGACGACATGATACTCTACATGGAAAACCGAAAAGACTTCACCAAAAAACTGCTAGAACTGATACATGAATTCAGCAAAGTTGTGGGATATAAAATAAATGTACAGGAATCAGTTGCATTTCTTTACACCAATAATGCAGCAACCAAGAGATAGCAAGGAATTGATCCCATTTACAATTGCACCAAGAACCATAAAATACCTAGGAATAAACCTAACTAAGGAGGTAAAAGATCTATACCCTGAAAACTATAGAAAGCTTATGAAACTAACTGAAGAAGACACCAAGAAATGGAAAAACATTTCATGCTCATGATTGGAAGAACAAATATTGTTAAAATGTCAATACTACCCAAAGCAATTTACACATTCAATGCAATCCCAATCAAAATAGCACTAGCATTCTTCTCAGAGCTAGAACAAAAAATCTTAAAATTTGTATGGACCCACAAAAGACATCGAATAGCTGAAGTAATGTCGAAAAAGAAAAGCTGGAGGCATCACAATCCCGGACTTTAACCTATACCATAAAGCTATAATCATCAAGACAGTATGGTATTGGCACAAAAACAGACATATAGACCAATGGAATAGAATAGAGAACCCAGAAATGGACCCACAAATGTATGACCAACTAATCTTCGACAAAGCAGAAAAGAGTATCCAATGGAAAAAAGACAGTCTCTTTAGCAAATGGTGCTGGGAGAACTGGACAGCAACATGAAGAAGAATGAAACTGGACCACTTGCTTACACTATACACAAAAATAAATTCAAAATGGAGGAAAGACCTAAATGTGAGACAGGAAACCATCCAAATCCTAGAGGAGAAAATAGGTACCAACCTCTTTGACCTCAGCTGCAACAACTTCTTATAAAGCAAAAATGAGTTCTTGGGACCTCATCAAGATAAAAACCTTCTACACAGTGAAGGAAATAATCAGCAAAACTAAAATTCTATCACCTGATAGAATTGGAGAAGATATTTGTATATGACATATCTGATAAAGGGTTAGTATCCAAAATCTATAAATAACTTATCAAACTCAACACCTGAGAAACAAATAATCTGGTGAAGAAATGGGCCAGAAGACATGAATAGACACTTCTCCAAAGAAGACATCTAGATGGCTAACAAACACATGAAAAAATGCTCAATGTCACTCATAATCAGGGAAATACAAATCAAAACCACATTGAGATACCACCTCACACCGGTCAGAGTGGCTAAAATGGATAACTTAGGCAACGACAGATGCTGGCGAGGATGTGGAGAAAGGGGACCTCTCTTGCACTGTTGGTGGGAATGCAAACTGGTGCAGTTGCTCTGGAAAACAGTGTAGAGGTTCCTCAAAAAATTAAAAATAGAATTACTCTACGATCTGGCAATAGCACTACTAGGAATTTATCCAAAGGATGCAGGAGTGCCGATTCATAGGGGCACATGCACCCCAATGTTTATAGCAGCACTTTCAGCAATAGCCAAATTATGCAAAGAGCCCAAATGTCTATCAACTGATGAATGGATAAAGAAGAAGTGGTACACACACACACACACACACACACACACACATACACACAATGAAAAATAATGCAATCTTGCCTTTTGCAACAACATGAATAGAACTGGAGGGTATTATGCTAAGTGAAGTTAGCCAGTCTGAAAAAGACAGATATTATGTTTTCACTCATATGTGGAAGTTGAGAAAGTTAACAGAAAACCAAAGGGAAGGGAAGGAAAAATAATTTACCAACGAGAGGGAGGCAAACCATAAGAAGCTCTTAAACACAGAGAACAAACTGAGGGTTGATGGGGTTGGGGTTTGGGGTGGTGGGGAAAATGAGAGATGGGAATTGAGGAAGGCACTTGTTGGGATGATCACTGGATGTTGCATATAAGTGATGAGTCACGGGAATCTACTCCCAAAGCCAAGACTGCACTATATACACTGTATGTTAACTAATGTGACAATAAGTTATTTTTAAAAAAAGAATTAAAAGAAAATGTTGTTATGGCCAATGTTACAGAAATTATTGCCTGTTCTCTCTTCTAGGATTATTATGGTTTCATGTCTCACATTTAACTTTTACTCTATTTTGAGTTTTTTTCTTCTGTGTGTAGTATAAGAGAGTGGTCCAGTGTCATTCTTTTGCATGTAGCTGTCCAGTTTTCCCAACAGCATTTGTCGAAGAGACTGTCTTTTTTCCCATTGCATATTCTTGCTTCCTTTGTTGAAGATTAATTAACCATATAATCATGAGTTTATTTCTGGGGTTTTTAAAAGTTCCACTGATCTATGCACCTATTTTTTATTACTGTTTGGATTACTACAGTTTTGTCGTATAACTTGATATCTGGAATGTGATACCTCTAGCTTTGTTTTCTTATCAAGATAGCTTTGGCTATTTGGGATCTTTGTGGTTCCCTACAAATTTTAGAGTTGTTTGTTCTAGTTCTGTGAAAACGGCTGTTAGCATTTTGATAGAGATTGCATTAATATGTAGATTGTTTTGGGTAGTATGGACATTTTAACAATATTTGTTCTCTCAAGCCACAAGCATGAAATATTCTTCCATTTATTTGTGTTGTCTTCAATTTCTTTCATCAGTGCTTTATTATTTTCAGAGTATAGGTTTTTCATCTCCTTGGTTAAGTTTATTGCTAGGTATTTTATTCTTTTTGGTGCAATTGCAAATGGGATTGTTTTCTTAATTTCTCTTTCTACTGTTTCATTATTAGTGTATAAAGATGCAACAATTTTCTGTACATTGAATTTGTATCCTATGACCTTACTAAATTCATTGATTGGTTCCAGTAGTTTTCTGGTGGAGTCTTCAGGGTTTTCTATGTAGTATATTATCTGCAAATAATGAAAGTTTGACTTCTTCCTTGCAAATTTGGATGCCTTTTATTCCATTTTCTTCTCCGACTGCTGTGGCGAGAACTTGTAGTACTATGTTGAATAAAACTGGTTAAGAATTGACATCCTTGTCTTGTTCCTGATCATAGGAGGAAAGTTCTTAGTTTTTCACCATTGAGTATAATGTTAGCTGTAGATTTTTCATATATGGCCTTTGTTATGTTGAGGTATCTTCCCTCCAAACATACTTTGTTGAGAGTTATCATGAATAGTTATGTTATACTTTGTCAAATGTTTTTCCTGCATCTATGGAAATGATCAAATGGTTTTTATTCTTTATCTTATTGATCCGATGTATCACATTGACTGATTTGTGAATATTGAACCACTCTTGCATCCTGGGAATAAATTGCACTTGATTGTGGCAGATGATTTTTTAATGTATTGTTGGATTAAGTTTGCTGGTTTTTTTTGAGGTTTTTTGGCATCTATGTTCATTAGAGATATTGGCCTGTAGTTCTCTCTCTCTCTCTCTCTCTCATCTTTATCTGGTTTTCGTATCAGGGTAATGCTGTCCTCATAGAATGAATTTGGAAGTTTTACTTCCTCTTCTATATTTTGAAATAGTTTGAGAGGAACATGTATTAACTTTTTTTTTAATGATAGAATTCACCTCTGAACCCATATGGTCCTTGACTTTTGTTTCTTGGGAGTTTTTTATTGCTCATTCAATTTCATTGCTGTTAATTGGTTTCTTCAAATTTTCTATTTCTTCCTGAGTCAGTTTTGGGGAAGTTATTAGATTCTAGGTATTTATCCATTTCTTCTCAGTTGTCCACTTGTTGGCATAAATTTTTCATAATATTCTCTTACAATCCTTTTATTTCTGTGGTTGATTGTCATTTCTCCTCTTTCATTTCTGATTTTGTTTATTTGAATCCTCTCTCTCTCTCTCTCTCCTTACTCTCTCTTTTGATGAGTCTGGCTAAAAATTTTATCAATTTTGTTGATCTTTTTAAAGAACCAGCTCTTGATTTCATTGATCTGTTCTATTGGTTTTTTTTCTTGCTTTGCTTTGTTATTTTTTGTTTTTTAGTTTCTATTTTATTTATTTCTGTTCAAATATTTATTATTTCCTTCCTTCTACTGGTTTTGGGTTTTGTTTGTCCTTCTTTTTCTAGCTCCTTTAGGTGTAAGGTTAAGCTATTTATTTGAGATTTTTCTTGGTTCTTGAGGTAGGACTGTATTGCTAATAACTTCCCTCTTAGAACATATTTTACTACATCCCAAAGATTTTTGAACTGTTGTGTTTTCATTTTTGTTTGTCTCCATGTATTATTTGATTTCCTCTTTGATATCGTGGTTGACCCATTCATTGTTTAGTAGCATGTTATTAACCTCCATGTTAACCTTTCCAGATTTGTTTTTTTCTTGTGTGTTTCATTTCTAGTTTCATAGCATTGTGGTTGGAAAAGATGCATGGTATCACTTCAGTCTTTTTAAATTTGTTGAGACTTGTGGTCTAACAAGTGATCTCTTTCCGAGAATGTTTCATATGCACTTGAGAAGAATGTGTATTCTGCTGTTTTAGGATGGAATGTTCTGAATATTATCTGTTAGATCCATCTGGTACAATGTGTCATTCAAAGCCATTCTTTTCTTGTCAATTTTTTGTTTGGATGATCAATCCATTGATGTAAGTGAGGTGTTAAAGTCCCTTACTATTGTTGTATTACTATTGATCACATCCTGTTTGTTTGTTAATAGCTGCTTTATGTATTTGGGTGCTCCCATATTAGAGGCATAAATATTTACAATTTATATCTTCTTATTGGATTGTTGTGTTTATGATTACATAGTGTCCTTCTGTGTCTGTCTTTACAATCTTTGTTTCAAAGTCTATTTTGTCTGATGTAAGTATTGGTACCCTGGATTTCTCTTCACTTCCATTTGTATGATAAATTCTTCTCCACCCCTACACTTTCAGTTTTGTTTGCATGTCTTTATGTCTGAAATGAGTCTCTGGTCTGCAGCATATAATAGGTCTTATTATTTATCAATTCTCTCACACTGTATCTTTTTTATTGGAGCATATTAGTCCATTTACATTCAAAGTAATTATTGGTAAGTATGTACTTATTGCCATTTCGTTACTTGTTTTATGGTCGTTTTTGTAGTTCATCTATGTTCCTTTCTATCTTTGGTCTCTTCTCTCAAGATTAGCTGACTTTCTTTAGTGATATACTTGAATTCTTTTCTCTTTATTTTTTGCATATTTATTACTGGTTTTTGATTTGTGGTTATCATTAGGTAACCATTAGGTTTGTATATAGCATCTTCTACATACAGTAGTCTGTATTAAGTTCATGGTTGCTTAAGTTTGAACCCATTTTTTACTTCTCTCCTCTCCTATGTTTGAGGTATATAATGTCATACCATATATCCTTTTATTTCATAAGCCCCTTGACTGAGTTTTACAAATATATTTATTTTTACTGCTTCTGTGCTTCCTGCTTTTCTTACTTTACTTTTGGTCTTTCTTTTCTATTCAAAGAGTTCCCTTTAACATTTCTTTAGGGCTGGTTTTGTGGTCATGTTTTCCTTTAACTTTTGTTTGTCTGGGAAATTCTTTATCTCTGCTTCTATTCTGAATGATAGTCTTGCTGGATAGTGTACTCTTGGCAGTAGATTTTTTCCTTCTAGCACTTTGAATATATCATGCCACACCCTTTGGGCTTGCAAAGTTTCTGTTGAAAAATCAGCTGATAGCCTCATGGGGCTTCTCTTGTGTGTAACCCTCTCTCTCTCTGTGCTTTAATACTGCTGTTGTGGCTGAGCCACTTTTTACTTCAGTCCAATCATCTACAAGTGGCTTTCTTTTCCTGTTGTGGGCAGCGTTCGGTCCTTGTGGTGTTAGTCGGTCAGTCTAAGGCTGCCTTGGGCTTTATTTGACAATTTTAACAAATTTTATTGGGAAATTTAATGAGAGAATTTTAAAACTTACCTGTGTATAGCTGTTACCAAAAAAAATTCATAAATAGGCCATAAAGGTATTTTAAAAATACCAACCACCAACCTAATAGAAAGAATTCTGCCCAGCACATTCTCTAATCATAACACATTTAAAGAAGAAATAAATAATAAAAAGATTACACATTACTTAATTTCTTGGGGTATTAAAAACACTTTTTTATAAGTAAAAATTGGTACAGGAAAAAATTAATAATGCAATAAAAACCTATTTTAAAGTAATAATAAACACAAGTCTGCATAGCAAAATGTATTGAGATGTGGCCAAAACAGTGTTTAGAAGAAAATGTACTCATTTAAAGGTCTTTAATAAGAAGAAATTAAAAAAGGATATTAATGAAAAAATATTATACTGTAAAATTCTAGAATAGAACACAGTAGTAATGTAAAGCAAAATAGGAAAATAATATAAAAGCATAAATTAATAACATGGAAAATAATGGTATAAATCAAACATAAAACCATCCATCTGAACAGATACCCATGCATCTTTATATCTCTCGGATATCTAGAACAACTATCAATGAAATAACATCAAAGAGTGCACACACACACACACACACACACACAATCCTAACATTTCCCAAATTAATATTTATTTCTGGCTTCTTCTCTTTCTGACTATCAAGTGTTGGAAAGGCCTGTGTTCTGATCTCTTAGATTCATCCCTACTTGATCTCCTCTGGTCCCTTGGCTTTAAAGATAATTTACTTAAATTTAAATGTCCAATTTATTATATCTGTCCTTGACCTTTCTGTTGATCTCTAGGTGTTAATATTTAATTTCCTATTCAACACTTCTCCTTCAGTGTCTAAAAAGTATCCTTTAATTTAAACACCTAAAACAAAACTCTCTTTGCACACCTACTCATCCTTCCTCAATTTTCTTCCCTTAGGAAATGGCACCAGAATTCATAGAGTTCTTCAGGTATCAAATCTAGGCATTTTGCTTGCTACATCTCTCTCATCTCATCTCATCTCATCTCATCTCATCTCATCTCACATGAACTCCACTAACTAGTCTTATTGGCATTGTCTTTGAATATATCTGGAATTCAGCTGCTTCTTACCACCTTCATTGCTATTGCTTTAATTCATATGTTCATCTCTTACCTGGAGTTTGCAATGATTCCAATAGCCTCCTAATCAGCCTTTCTGCTTTTCAAAAACACCTCCCCAGGAGTCTGGCTGATCCTTTAAAAACAGTACGATGACTTCCCATCACACGTAAAGGAAAGTTCAAAGTCTTCCCTCAGATCACTTGGTTGACTCCATCACTCCTTTGGCACAAATAACAGATCATAGTATCAAAAATGGTGTACATTACCACTATCCTTCATCCCTCTCTACTCCTGTTTCTGCTTTATTTTTTTTCTCACTACCTAAAATTGCAGTATTTATTTGTATACTTGTTTTGTTTGTTTATCTCTCCCCCTGAATGCCAGAACACTTCATATATCTTTGTCCTGCTCCACTTCTATTACTTTATATGTATATATATATATATATGTATATATATATATATATATATAAAGAAGCAGCAATTCCCAAAAATATCTAAGCAAGAAAGTGGATGGGAGGCTCGGAGGAGGTAGTACATTCTCTGAGGCTGTGGAAGCTCCCATGCGTCATGGTCAGAGTCAGGTACAATGAACACAGTAGTTTCAATACATGCTAGGAATTAGAGATTTCACGCAAAATAGAGAAGCTATGACATCAGTAAAGAATAGCTGTATTGATTCGTGCCATCTATAAATAGGAGAATGGGAGTTCTGGGGTGGAACCAGAATGGATTCTTTATTTTTCAAGTGAGTCTCAAGATGTAAACAAAGCATGCTAGCTTTCATCCACCTCTCGGGAGAATCTTAAATCAAAGGAGGGATTAAAAAGTTATCTTATTGCTTCTCACTACTCCAAGTACGGTGAGTATGGAAGTGCTGGGAGAGAAGTTGGGGGTCTCTTGACAGTCCGCGAACCCTGAGGCAAATGTGTTGCCCCCAGTTTCAGTCAGTAGAGGAACAGCACTTGTACATGGGTTTCAGTAAGCTCAGGAGTAGTAGCCCAGACAGGAGTGCATGTCTCATAGTTGCAGACATTCACAGTCAGCCAGCACCTGCATCATCTCTTTTTTGGAGAACCACGAAGTATGGTTCTGACCCTTCTCAAGAGTGATTAGGCATTTCAGGCTCAAATCACTCACCAGTCTTTAAAACATAGATAGTACAAATCCAATAACATCCTTACATTTCATACATAACATTGGCACCAAACTCAAACTGAATATACTAAAATCAAGTGACATCCGCCAGCTCTATGTTTATGGACCACAGGTTTTAGAATATGTTCAAGACAATCTGGAAGGCACAGTAAGAAAATTTCAATCCAAAATAGGATTTGCTTGGGAAACTCCAGCCCCCAAAAGAGAATTATCCTGGAGACGCCTTACCAAGACAATCACACAAATACATCTAGAGCCGGGATAGAGGCAAAATACACATTTTCTTAAATCTGGCAATCTCATCTTGTTCAATTAAGAAAAGGAAACAGCCAGGGACTAGACTTAGGAGAATCTGATTTTAGTAACCAAATAGTAGGATGAGGACAAGGTTTCTCCCCCTTTGTTAATTGCATCTTTTGAATATAAGCTCTACTTCTACACAGGCTTCCAACAGCTCTGGGGCTAGATGCTTTCTCCTTTATGCTAATCTGACTTGGATTGGGGATGGGGACGGGAGGTTCTCTTCTCCTAACAGGTAAGAGTCTTGGATTTTTTAAAATCAGACCAACATAGGTCATATGCCCACACTTGAACCAATCACTGTGGCCAGTAGGATACCAGGCACTGATTGATTATAACTGAGCTATTTGCACTGGTGAGGCAGTGGGGGTGTGTGTGAAATGACTCTGATTGTCCTAGGTCAACTGGGGCCCATCCCCAAGTGTGGTGGTGTAGTCAACCCACACAACTGCATTTCTAATGGCATATGGATGGAATGGCTGCCGGGGAGATCATTGAAGTTATTACCAGGTCCTGGATTGCAAATAATTTTTATTTTCTTTTTTGTGTTGTTGTTGTTTTTTTGGGGGGTTTGAGGGGAGTTGATTTTCAATTTTTCTATAAGGAACATGTATTTTGTAATAAAAAAGAGAACGCAATACAAAATAAAATAAGATTAGAAGCAGAAAGAATATGTAGCAGTGGAGAAAATGTTAAAACTAATTTTAAAATGTTAGGCACAGTTTTAATACAATCGAAAAGACAAGTTAAATGCATTAAAATTTTTAAATGTTTATTTATTTTGAGAGAGAGATAGAGAACAAGCAGGGGAAGGGCAGAGAGAGAGGGAAGCAGACTTCTAAGCAGGCTGAGCGCTTTCAGAGCAGAGCCCGATGTGGGGCTCGAAATCACAAACCATGAGTTCATGACCTGAGCCAAAACCAAGAGTTGGATGCTTAACTGACTGAGTCACCCAGGTGCACCAAATGTCTGATTTTTAAATAAAATACAATATATCATCATTGGACTAAAAAAGAGAAAATCACAAGAACCGAAGGGGAAAATGGGTTAAGTTATCAAAGAAGCATACTTCCTTCCTCTACCTACCATATTCATCAGAATTTGAAAGGTTTCTTTAAATTTTCAAAAAGTAAATCGTCTCTTGTTTGCAAAACATGCTATTATACTTATGGTGGATATTCGTCATGTTTGTGGCTGACAAGTATCTTTTGAAAACCTTTCTAGAGCTGGGGAGCTTCCCATTTTATAAATCCCACTTCTCCAGTATAGAAGCCAGGCCATGATCTCCCAGAATCTCTTGCACAGGCAATGATCTAGGTTTTACCAATCAGAGACAACTGCACTAGACATCATTTGCAAAGTGAAAAGTAGGAGAAAGAGTACATAGTGTGGGTCCACCCACACTACGAGGCAATGTAGGGCAAAGGTAGTGCCAGAGTTTCTCCTGTCTGTTCACTGGTGGGGGCCACAGGGTCTGGGCAGCAGTGGCTGCAGGAGAGGTATGTTGGCCAGAGCATGGTGTGATCCTGTGCTTTTTTCTTTTCTTTTTTTTTTTTTTTTTAGTTTTATTTGTTTGTTTGTTTGTTTTGTTTTGTTTTTGCTGCATAGCGTTTGATTCTGTCTCTGCCCATCCCACTGGAATTTGTGAAATTCCAAATATCTTGAATAGATTCACTTACTGACTAAATTATCCAGAATTGTTACTTGCAATAAAGAATCAGACTGAGGAGTGGCTGGGTGGCTCAGTTGGTTGAGTGTCTGACTTCGGCTCAGGTCATGATCTCACCGTTTGCGGGTTCAAGCCCCATGTTGGGCTTTGTGCTGACGCTGCAGAGTGTGGTTCAGATTCTCCATCTCCCTCTCTCTCTAGCCCTCTCCTGCTCATGCTCTCTCTCTGTCTCTCAAAAATAAGTAGACATTTAAACATTTAAAAAATAATAAAAAGAATAAGAGTGATAACATTATCCAGTTAATTCTATGAGACAATTATAGAACCTATCTTGCAACTTTACTATCATTTTAAAAATATTTTCTTTTATTTTGAGATATTTGAAGATTCACAGGCAGTTGTAAAGAATGACACGAGAGACCCATGTACCCTTTACTCAGTTTCCCCAAATGGTGACATCTTGCAAAACTGTAGTACAATTTCACAACCAGGATATTGACATTAATATGACATTGATACAATCAGGAATATTTCCTTCACCACCAAGGGTCCTTCGTGTTCCCCTTTTATAACTAAGCCTACTTCCATCCTGTCTCTAACCTTTCCTAAACACTGGCAACCACTAATTTGTTCTACATTACTATAATTTTGGCACGTAAACTTTGTTATATAAATAGAATCAGTAAGTATGTAATTTTGGGGGATTGACTTTTTTTCACTCAGGGGTATGATTCATCCAGGTGTTGTTACTCTGTTTGTTTTTATT
The DNA here is from genome assembly GCA_030068075.1 of Paguma larvata. Classification (NCBI taxonomy): domain Eukaryota; kingdom Metazoa; phylum Chordata; class Mammalia; order Carnivora; family Viverridae; genus Paguma; species Paguma larvata. The sequence continues at coordinate 91,645,535 of CM057834.1, read as the reverse complement.
GTTGGGTAATATTCCAGGATATGGGTTACCACTGTTTGTTTAACTGTCCACCCCCTGAAAGACATCTGAGTTGTTTCCAGTTTGTTTACTATGAATAAAACTGCTACAGATATTTGTATACAGGTTTCATGTGAACATGACTATTTCTTTGGGATACATGGTCAGGAGTATACTTAATGTGTAAAATAGTAGCAGCTTATTTAGTTTTTATGAAACTGCCAAATTGTTTTCCTGAATGGCTATACCATTTTACATTCCCATATACAATGTACCAGAGTGATCTGGTTTCTCTGTGTACTCCCAACACTTGGTGGCCAATATTTATTTTACTCCTTCTGATACATAGTAGTGATATCTCATTAAAATTTTAATTTGCATTTCTCTGATGGCTAATGACGTTGAACATCTTTCGATATGCTTATTTGCCATCTTTTTATCCATTTTGGAGAAATACCTCTTAATGTCCGCTGCCCATATTCTAATTGGATTGTTTGTCTTCTAAATGTGGTGTTTTGAAAGGTTTTTAAAAACGTATGTTTCAGATACTAGTCCTTTGCTGGATATGTAGTTGGCAAATATTTTTTCTCCGTCTTAGTCTATCTTTTCATCCTCTTAACATGCTTTGTTGCACAGCAAACATTTTAAAAAATGTATAGTTTATTTATTTTTGAGAGAGAGAGAGAGAGAGAGCAGGTGAGGGAAAGGCCGAGAGACATGGAGACACAGAATCTGAAGCAGGCTCCAGACTCTGAGCTGTCAGCACAGAGCCTGATGTGGGGCTCGAATTCACGAACCCCGAGATTATGACCTGAGCTGAAGTCAGATGCTCAACCGACTGAGCCACCCAGGGGCCCTGCACAGCAAAATTTCTTAATTTTGATGAAGTCCAACTTGTTAATTCTTCCTTTTACAGATTGTGCTTTTGTTCCAAAGAAGTGAGAAGCAGGAACACCAGTGTCCAAGGGAAAGAGAAGACAGATGTCCCAGCTCAAGCAAAGGCAGCAAATTTGTCCTTCCTCTGCCTTTTTGTTCTATTTGGGCATGTGGCACATTTGATGGTGTCTATCCCACCTTGGTAAGGATGGTCTCTTCCCCAACCCAGTAAGGATGATTTTGAGATATAATTGACATACAGTATTGTGTAAGTTTAAGGTGTATAAGGTGATGATTTGCTATATGTATAAAGAGAAGGGAAGGTGGCATTGAAGAATACTAAAAAATTAAGGACAAAGATCTTCTTTTTGAGACATCGTTGGCATGAACAGATTTCAAACTTCAGTCTTCGGGGCATTACTTTCAAGTTTTTGCCATGTTCAACAGCAATCCAACTATTATCTGTTAAATATATTTTTTATTAATTTGCTGTTTTTAAAAAAGTTTTTATTTATTTTTCTTTTGAGAGAGAGAGAGCACACATGCATGCATGCACTTGTAGATGGGGTAGGAACAGAGAAAAGGAGAGATGGAGAGAGAGAGAGAGTCCTAAGCAGGCTCTGCACTGTCAGCATAGACCCCGATGAGGGGCTCAGGCTCACGAACCACGAGATCATGACCTGAGCCAAAGTTGGAGGCTTAACCGACTGAGCCACCTGGGTGCCCTGATTAATTTGCTAATTTAATTAAACAGGTTTTATGTATTCTAGTCTTGTATCTATAAAAGAAAAAGTATATATGGAAATTGAAATATTAAAAGCAGTCCATCTAGACTTGTCACTTAAATTGTTTCAAAAACATAAGTTTTTCTTTCCCAGAGGTAATCCGAAACTCTCAATATGGCTTCCTTTGAAAAAGCAATTAGGATGTCCCCAACCCTGACCCAGTGATCTGTTGCTTCCTCCTCTGGTCAGCCTCCCCAGCGTTGCCTGTAACATCAAAGTTTACTCTGGTTCATTCAGGATGGGACTTTTTGCTCCTTAGGAAGAAGTCTCTTCATTGTTATCACTGAAGTCGAGTGACCTGAGAGGAAAATTTTCACTGATGTACTGTCCCTGAGAGTGCCAACCATATGTAGATAAATGTCCTATCCTTAATTTTGCTGCTTTAAGCACCGTAGATGCTAGCTGGTTATGGACAACAATAAAGACACGATCTTCAAAGGGTGAAATGGGTGTTTGAGAGTCTGGGGAGTAACAGCCTCCAAGGCAGTCCTATTTGAAAGGATTTAGACAAAAGATTCTGCCCGGGAAGAGACTTCCAAAAATAGAAACTTAATGACCGAGGGTCTCAATAGTGAAGGCTTTGCTTCAGTTCCCAGCTCTGATGATGGCTGATTTATCACTTGGGGCAAGTGTACTGCACTTTATGTATCTGTCTTCTCATCTGTAGAATGGGGAGAGCAGCTCTCATCGCCCTCATAGAATTGAAGACCAAATGGAAAATATGTACATAAGCAAAGCATTTTTATTGGAGTCCCGGCACATAGGAAGTGCTCAATAAAAAGTAGACAATATTGCTACTATTATTGCTCGTTAATGTTATTATGGTATCAAACAAAAGATCCTGGAATTCAAATAGACTGGACAGAACAGTGAAAGCAACCAGGAGACAGTGTCTGCCAAGATGAATATGTGCCTGCTCTGTGAATCTGTGGTTGCTAACTGGGGCTCTCTCAGTGCTTGCAGCTAATGATGATGGCTGCACTGGAGGTGTGTGGGGTTCTTGGGACTGGCGGTGGCAGTCATGGTGATGACTCACTGCACAGTGGGACGTGGGAGATAAAGAGGTTGTGCTTCTGAAGCAGCTTCCAGAACAGAGGCAGCAGGGTGGGCAGGGCGGAACGGCACCCGTGTTGCCGTATCTCCATGACTTGACTCAGGTTCTCTAGGACGGAGAGACACCAAGCCCAGGCCATGGTGGCAACATAACACAGCACACCTGTGCCCCAACCAGCTCTTATCTAATCTGAATTGCCCCTATTACCATTTTCCTAGAAAAACATCAGCCCAGATGGCTCAGCTGGTACAAAAAGAGTGGGGAAGGAGCTAGAAGTTCAAGGTTGGTTATCTGGGGAAGGGGAGGTAACAGAGAAAGGACAATTGATTTGTATCCAAACAGACAAAAACCCTCTAAAATCCCGAGTCCTCATTTAGGTCTCAAGATGATTCCTTACAGCCACCCTTAGCCACAGTCCCACTTTGTGCCACCACCATCACCATGCCCCTGGTCATCCAGAAGTAAACTATGAAACTCATCTGTGACTGTTACACTCGCTGCCTCCTCCCCGGCTTTATCAGTTTCCAAGACTTTATTTCCTCCCATAAAATTTTTCCTTCCAAGTATTTACATCCCCTCTGCTGTCACCCTAGACTGAGCCTTCGCTCATTACACCTGCACCACCAAAGGACCACTCTGTCTCTTGCCTTTCATCTAAGCAATCCAGACCCAGTACCATGCCAGCTTTTCACAGCTACTATGTTCACCGTGTCGAACTCCTCCTCAGAAGACTTCAGTCTCTCCTTTGTAATGCCTGAAGTCCGGACTTTTCTTCATGACTTTCATGATACCCCATAATATGGGCTCCATAGGCATGTTACCTTTGTTCTTCTTCACTAACTATGGACCCGTCCTTACCTCCATCCCGACAAAGGCACCATAACACACTGTCGAAAAATACTGCCAGGAGGTCTTGAGTGTGACTCTCCTATTTTGCCTGGGACAGGAACACAAGGGACAGAGGTGAAATGCCTTCTATCAGAAATGTGCTCACTGTGAACCCAGGTGAGACCTCAGTGTGATGTGGGAAGGAGAATTTCTGGCTTGGAATGCAAGTCATTCCTACAAATATTTATAAAGCATCTCAAGTGGATATGAAAGAAAAAGGGACAGTGTCCCAGTCACTAAAGATTTGCAGTCACTAGGGAGGTGGAGATGCCTGTGGAAGAGAGTGCTGAATGAAAGGCATGGTAATGCTTCCTTCTTTTGTAGAAGGTATCAGACCCCATGGTGGGGACAAGGCAAACATTAGACTCATTTTCTAGATGATGAAACTTTCTTACCTGCCTGAGAGTTTAAATGACTTATTTATTGTCACAGGGCTAATAATTAGCTCATCCAGGTCTCCAGGTTTGTTGGATTTTCTGTGCACTGCTCTGCCCGCAAAATGGCAGGGTTATGACACACCCTGAGAGCCATCAAGCATTCCAAGGAGCAGGGTGAATGGACCCAGAGCTGTGCGAGCTCCTGAGGAAGGTGGCATTTACCTGAGAATCAAAGGATCTGGGAGATTTCAAATAGGAGAAAGAAGAGAAGAAAGAATATTCCAGAAACACACTCCATGAGCAAAGTCACAAAGCGGGACAAGCGGAGCCACCCAAGGGCAAAATTACTTGGGGAGTGAAGACTCCCTCCCTTTGCCTCCCCTGAGAAGCTGAGATAAAGGAGGAGGAGAGGTCTGGGTGTCTCTGGGCTGATAAACAGACTCCACCCAGAGGCCAATAGCATGTGTATATGGGGACAGGAGGGTCAAGTGGCAGAAGTTCCCCTTCTCCAGGACAGAGGAACTGGGGTGGGGGTAGGAGGGAGGCCATTTCCTGAACCCTACTTCTCAGAGTCAGCACCTAAAGCAGAACCAGGAAGGATTCTGGGAACCAGAGAGGACTGACAGACGGCAAGTCCCCTAGAGAAAACTGTTCCCCTCTGGGGTCAGATGCCTAGGGTGGGAGTGGATGGCCGCTGTGTGTGAGTGCCCTGCCCCCATGGGAAAGGAGGGAATGTGAGTCTTGGAGAGCAGAAACAGGAAAGGAAAGGGAGGTGTCAGGAGAGGGAGGAAAGTAGGGGTACATCAAGGGGAGGGGCCGTTCTGAAGCCCATCTGGGAACACTGCCCTGGGATGATAGCGGGTGCATGAAGGGAAGCGTCAAAACCACCTGATAGACATGATATAACCCTCTTTAATGCACCCCCTTCCTGACCCAGCTTCTCTCCCTTCTCTCCTCCTCAGTTCAAGAGGGTGGAGACCAGAGTGGGGAAGAACCCCGGCCGGGGGGAATGAGCAGGGCATGGGGAACGGGGCCTTTCTTAAGGCAGGAGGTAAGTGCCATCCTTGACCTTTGCGGGGCAAATGCATGACCTCCCTTCCAGCTCTAACATCCCACAGACTCTCACCCCTCACAGTCTGCCTGGTCCTTACCCTGTTTGTGCATCTCCCAGGGGTCGGAATCGGGTTGGCTTTAGGGAGAATGACGAGAATCAACTCTCTACGAGGGGGCCCTGGCACTAACTTTTTCTTTCTCTCCCCTCTCCCCCTCTCTTCTCCACCCTTCTCTCCCAACCCCCTCTCTCTTGTGGCTTTTCACTTCCTAGTTCCCTGCACAGCAATCTCCAGTATCTCAAGTAGAGTGGTCGCAGGAACCCCGCATAACGGCGTGGTTCGTGGTCCGGCGGGTGCTAATGGCCAGCCTGCTTTTTAGTCTGCTCCTTGGTTCTTCTGTGCTTTTGGTCTACCTCTTCCGGAGCTGTGGCTCTAGTAAGCACAATCCTGGAATCCCCCAACCGAGTCAGCCCTCCTCAACAGGGGTGGCCTCTGTGGCTGTGTGCCCACTGACTCGTTCACCTCCCCTCCTGCCTCACCCTCTTGTCCTCTCCCTCCCAATCCGGTCCCCTGGGATCGGTCAGGTCCTGTCCTTCTCCTGGGGGTCCCTTCCCTTTTCTCCACCAGGCTGTCCTTTGCCTAGCTCCTCCGAGGAGCCCTGGCCCTTTCTCTTTCCCTCTCCCAGCTCTGAGCTGCCCCTCCTTCCCCACCTGGCAGGGCCCTGCAGGACACAGGAGTGTTGGGATCTTCAGGCTCATTACCTGGCCTCTGGGAACACCAGTGTGGCCCCCTGCACCGACTTCTTCAGCTTTGCCTGTGGAGGGGCCAAAGGGACCTATAGTTCTTTTCAGGCTCTTGCAGAGGAGAACAAGAGGAGACTTCAGAAAATACTGGGTGAGGCTCCCTGGGTGGAAGATTCTCCATGCAAGTGTGTGGCCCTGAGCCTAGAACTATCTTGCTGTCCCAAACCTATGTGATTATGGCACAGCTGCTGGTTTGCTGCTCGGTCTCAGTAGCTACCACCTTAGTACATCCTCCTCTCTCCTCTTGTGGTCCCTGTCTTCATCTTTCCTTTGGCACTTGCCCACGACTACTGTGCTCCCTTCAAGCATTCCCTTTCACCAATCTGTCCCTTCTCTGTTGCTGCACCTAAATCTTCCATTTCTCTCCCACTCCTGGGACCTCCCACGCCAGCATCCCTCAGCACCTGCTGTACTAAAGTCCTGGTGTGGGTTGCCCCCAGCCCCACCTGTTTGCTAGCGCCCTGGTCACTGTTAGCCTCTCTCTGCCATCACTTCCCCGCCCCCTCCCTCTGATGCTGGTGGTAAGCTCTAGGGGAAGAAGTGGGGTGCTGGGAGGATATGGGCACATAGTGAGAAGGGGAGGCATCTGGCTGTGTGCCAGGGAATGGATCCAGACACAGAGGGCATACTGGAAGAGGAGAGAGCCAACCGAAAGTCCTCAGGGTGCAGAAGTCACCTGTAGGCAGTGACTGTGGAGAAGACAGAAGAATTAAGAGATCTCTGAGGGAGCAACCAAGGCCATCTGGGAGGTTGGAAGCGGGTCCCAGGAAGTTGGAGAATGCTGTGAGGGTGTGAGGACAGAGAATAAGAACAGGTATAATAGGCACACATTTCCAGTGTAGGGAATCCAGGACATGTGATGGAGTCCACTGGAATTTGGGAGGAATGAATATATCCCTCTGCCCTCTTTTTGATGGAGAAGGACTGGAGGCAGGCATTCTCTGGAGGGGCCATGCTTCCACTTAAGGCCAAGAGATGAAACGAAAATGTATCTTTACGATAAAAGCTGTTGCTCACTACAGAGTGAAAGGTGTGGGGGCTGAGTGGGCAGGAGGTGTCACAGGGTGGGTGATTCCAATGCACAGGCATGCAGGTTATTGGTGTGTGTGTGTGTGTGTTTCCTGGGGTCACCAGCCAGGGTCTGGACCTTGTTTATTCTCCTTGCTAAACATGTCTGGATGAGTTTTCCTCCTTCCAGTCCCTCAAAGTTCTCTGGTTTGCCAAATGTTTCTAATTTCTTCACTCAGCTCCGTCCTGCCTTCCATTTGCACCCATAGGTGTTTCTAGGTGCTCCCATCTCTTCCTTTTCTCCCACATCTTTTCCTCCCCATTTCTCTTTCATGTCTCCTTTGTTCCCCTATGTCCTTCTCCCTGTGCTCACTCTCCCATCAAGCTCACCCAGCCCTCCCACCTTCCAACCTGTCCTCACCCCCATATTTCCCCCCTTCCTTCATTTCCCTGGGAATCTTCCCCTCTGTCCCACCTTCCCTGCTCAGCTCTGCTCCTCTAATTCTCCCATGCTTCCTTTCTAGAAGAGCCAGGTTCCCGGCACCTGGGTGCTGGGGAGGACAAAGCCTTCCAGTTCTACAACTCCTGTGTGGACACGAGTGCCATCGAAGCTGCAGGGGCTGCTCCCCTCAAACAAGTCATTGAGGAGGTGAGATCCAGGGCAGTAGGTTTCTAGATATATAACGTGTGGGACCAATGTATGCTCAGGGCTGCCTTCCCCCCTTTTTTTCTAGACAGGGAAGGGGGTGTCTCTTTCCTAGGCATCTCCAAATTCTAGGAGGGATATGGAAATGGCAGTAGCCTCTGGAACCATGAGGACCCTGGGTGAGGGCAGAAAAAGAAGGATAGATAGAGCCAGCCCTGGAGGGCTCAAGCACTCAGAGTAGCAGTCAGGAAGTAGTAGCTGTTTGAGGAAGGGGAGGGGCGTAGGGGGACAGGTCTCCCAGGCCATCGCCCTCTGCTGAGCCCTATCTTTCTGCTTCCCAGCTTGGAGGCTGGCGAATCTCCGGTAATTGGACTTCCTTAGACTTTAACCGAACCCTGAGCCTTCTGATGAGTCAGTATGGTTATTTCCCATTCTTCAGAGCCTATCTGCGGCCTCATCCCACCCTTCCACACACGCCAGTCATTCAGGTGAGGGGTGCTCCAACACAGCAGGACCTGGGCCTGCCTCAACTTCTAGCCTAGCATTTCCTAGAAGAAGGTTGCGGGCTGGGCAGATAGGACAAATGGGCAATGTAGATAAGATATCTATCTTGAGGGAAAATTATCAATGTGACAGTCAGGGACACTAGGTGAGATCAGAGAAGGGAGCGGGAGAGCCAGTCCTGTGAAGATGAAGCGGCTTCTATCTTTCTTACTGCTTATCTGGATCACCCCCACAGCCTTTTAATTAGCCCCCTCATCTCCAGTATTGTCTTCCTCTTATCTACTCTTCAGTTTTGCTGGAGGGACCTTTCTAAACCAAGAGCTAATTATACTATTGTCTCTGTTTAAATGCCTCCAGTGGCCTCGCCAGGTCATCATGATCTAGCTCTTAACCCCCATGTCTCCAGTCTTCTCTCCTGCCACATCCCTTGTCCCCCTTAAACCCCAAGCCATGCTCTCTCACTTCTAGCTTCAAGAATATTCTTCATGCTTTGCATCTATGTCTCCTTTTGCTTGCAACACTACTCCCCAGTGCCCCACACTCAGCCTGGAAAACTCTTACATGTTTTTCAAATTTGGGGTTTAATTATTATCTCTTCCAGGAATTCTTCACTGACACCCTAGCTATGAGTTAGGTAGACACCTCTATTCCTCAGGACATAGCACAGGGCCAGGCATCTAGAGGCCTATGGCAGGTGTTTGTTGAGCAAGTAAATAAATAAAAATGTTAAAGACATCGGTATTGTCATAGGCAATGCAATGCCATCTATTTGGCCCCTGCCCTCAAAAATTCCACAAAATTATATGGGGATGAACATACAAGAAAAGCTATTAATCAGCATGAGACACTCTAAAATTCAGTTCTAACGGGTATGTTCAGGAGTTTAACTGATGTAGCTTTTAGGGAGTAGCTAAGATCCAAAATGGTTAAGGAATGGCTCAGAGAGGGGAGAATGTGAGCTGAGGCTTGAAACATGGTTGAATCACGTAGGTGAAGGTGAAGCTAAGGACATGAAAAGGACTTCAGGAAAGTCATGAGCTAAGGCCGGAATGGTGTGACTCTTCTGTGGGTCAGTGAGAAGGCTGGTTTGTTGAACAGAAGATTTGGGGTAGGGGTGAAGTGTGGTGGGAGATGAGAGAAGAAGAGTAAGGCTGAAGATGTGAGGTTGGGCCTGATCATTCCTGGCCTAAGAAGCCAGATGGAGGTGATTGCTTCTGACTTCATGGGGAAAAATATGATGGCTATGCATTGAGCTTAAGCAGAGGGAGTGATTTTGGAGGTCAACCTGGAGGGATTGAGGAGTCTAGATGAGCAATTTGGAGGTTCTGAACTAAGATGAAAATGGCAGAAATTGAAAGAAAAGGCCAGGCATGAAGATTTAGGCAACTTCATTCCAGTGGTGATTGGTCCATGGTGCTTCTAAAGGATTTGGAGACAGGGTCGAATGTAAATGCAGAAAATAGAGAAGTGGGGAAAATGAGTTTTCCACAGTTTTGATGTGGTGTGAGTGGGAGGAGGGTGGTTACCATCAGCTAGAGACTGGATGGACTCTGAGGATGGACTGCAGAGGGAGTACCCCAGTAAGGGGTCTGGGGGCAGGAAGGGAGTGTGAAACCAGCATGGCTGTGCCACAGAGGACAGGGGAGGAGTGTTTCAGCAGGAAAGGGTCATCGTGGATTACATGATTTCTGAACTCAGAGAATAATCAATGATACCACTGAGAATCTTCTAGAAGAGAGTATTGAAAACAGTTTTGGAAATGGACAGATTGTACAGCATTTAAGAGGAAGTCAGAGCAGGGCCACGGATGACTTTTAGTTTTTCAAAGTTTGGACATAAAATTTGACAAAGTAGCCAAGTGAAAGAGTTTTCAAAATGGGGAAGTATATAGTCTGAGGAGCAAGCAGATATTGAAGTTGGAGTAGAAAAAGGCATAGTTTGGGAGCAAAGATCAGAACAGAATCAAGGACATGCCGGGACTAAGGTGGGGCAAGCAGGTGAGGTAAGTGAGCCACTCACCTATGTGCAACATCAAAGAGGATACCAAAAAAAGTAACCAAAACAAATATCTTTAAAAATTAAAAGAAACAAAGCCAATGCAAAAATCTCTGATGAACAAGAAATATCAAATTTTTGTTCATTGTGGATTTTTTGGAAAAGAGATCCTTTCCTCCTAAAATGGACCAAAATTGTATTGCAGACTTAAAAAAAAAATCTATAATTTTTCTTCAAATGGATAAAAAATACACTCCGGATTTCAGAAAAAAAGGTCTATGATGAACAAAGTTTTGCTATTTTAGTCAGTATGGGTTTTAGCTTTGATTTTTATTTGAAAAATATCAATTAAGATATTTATCTTGATTACTGTTTTCAGTACCTCTTAAATTTTTCACCTTAGATGGTTTCCCCTCCCTTAATCCTGGACCTGGCTCTAGCACAGGGGATGGCCCTCTTCAGGACACAGATTAGTTGGCTTCTCCTTTGACGAGCACCCCAAAACTCGTTGAAGTACCCACCGCGTCCTCTCATTTTCCATGTTTGTATAGTATAAAGAGTATACTTTTTCCCCATGCCCCCAACCCCAGTCCCTCCCTTTCTCACTGTCCTCTCTCACAACTCCTCTGTGTCCTGAGGCTGTCTCTTGTGCTACATTCCCCATCTCCCCACACCTGTCCTCTCCTCCCTCCACGCTCCCTACTTCTCTCCAGTATCTCTTGTGTCCAGATAGACCAGCCAGAGTTTGATCTTCCCCTCAAGCAAGAGCAGGAACAGAAGATCTATGCTCAGGTAAGATGGCTCCATGGAGAAAGGTCAGGCCCTGACCTCTGATGCTTGGAGAAAGGTTGGGGCCTCTGGTGGCTGTGACTGAGGTTGCCCCTCCCCTAGATTGTGCGAGAATACCTGGCTTATCTGAACCAGCTGGGAACCTTGCTAGGCGGAGACCCAGACAAGGTGCAAGAACATGCCTTCCTGTCCATCTCCATTACCTCGCAGCTGTTTCAGTTTCTGAGGCCCCTGGAGCAGCGGCGGGCACACGGAAAGCTCTTTCAGCTGGTCACTATTGACCAACTGCAGGTGCCTTGAACCGGGGACTGGAGGAGGATGGGCAGGAGGGTTTCTCTCCCAAACTTTCCGGATCTCCTGAAATTCTTTTTCCTCATTCCCTAATTCCTTTCCATCCCTAACTTTCCCGGCCCCATCCCTTCCCCCAACCATCCTCTTCCCCACTCCCTCTCAAACTCTGAGGGAGAGGGAACCCCCTCTCCTGCCTCCTCTCCTCCTTTCCTGTCCCCCTCAGCCTTGTGTCCCTCCTCTAAGGAAATGGCCCCTGCCATCGACTGGTTGTCCTGCTTGCAAGCAACATTCACGCCAATGTCCCTGAGTCCCTCCCAGATCCTCGTAGTCAATGACCTGGAGTATTTGAAAAACATGTCTCAGCTGGTGGAAGAGCAGCTGTTGAAATACAGGTTTGCCTCAGGTGGGACTGGGGGAGTATGAGGGCGATGAAAAGAGTCCAAGGAACTGGAGGCCTCAGGGACAAAGGAGATTGTGGAAACTGCATGCTGGTAAGGTCTTCCCAGGAAGATGGAAGGGATCCATAGACATGTGAGGGCAGAGAAGGGTTGGGGTGAATGGCCCAAGAGGAAATGGAGCCAACAGGAAGTATGAGAGGCTTGAGGGGCATGGGGAAGGGAAAACACACATGAAATGAGGGATCCAGGTGCCCAGCAAGAAACAGGGTTTGCTGGGAGTAAAATCCAGCCTTTGAAGAGCCTCTAAGCTATAGGAGATGCTGGAAGGCCAGTCACTAGGGACAGCTCAGGCATTCATGTCTTGTCAGCAGCTGGGAGGTAGGGGTAGGAGGTGGAGGTCCATGGGGCCAGGGGAAGGAGGAGGTGAAGGCTGAGGGTTCTTGGGGAGAGCTGGAGAAGAGGCCATTTCTCAGATGTCAGAGGATCCTGAGGTCCTTGCAGGTGAGACTCTGTTGGGCTGTCTGTCATCCCATTACCTACGTGGCCACTGCCTGAAGACAGGGGCTTCCTTCCAGGGACTCAGACTCAAGGCCCTTCTTCATACTACCTCAGTGGCAGCAACATCTAGAAATTCTTTTTGAAGGAAGCAAAGGACAATTCATGTGGGTGTGAACAGGTTTATGTTAAGGCTGTAAATCTGACCTGGTGAGAGTTGCCAGCAGGGCAGAGGAAGGTCTGAGGTCCCAGCTTCGTTGGGCTTAGAAGATTCATCTTAAGGTGAGCTGAGATTTCTTGGTTGTGGAAGTAGATAAATCTGTTTCGTTACATTTTTTAAGTCTAGTTTTCATCTAGCCCAGACCCTTCAGTCCCTGCGACTTGAGAAGTCACTTTTGCATCTAGTTCCTTCTATTACCATTTGCCAACTCACACGGAGAAAAGCTCTTCTTGACTTGTTCAAAGGTCAGGCTATTATTTTCTATAGATACAGAAGAGAAGGGGCTTCCCCCAGGAGTATCCAGGTGACTACACAAGGGAAGGCTGTTCTCAGGGCACCTCGAGAGCCCTGAGTGTTTGTGTGGGTCTCTTCTCCCTCCACAGAGACTTTCTGCAGAGCCACATGATCTTGGGGCTGGTGGGGAGCCTCTCTCCAGCCCTGGACAGTAAGTTCCAGGAGGCACGCAGATCGCTGATCCAGAAACTGCGGGAGCTGACCCAGCGGCCACCCATGGTGAGGAAAGAAGGGAGGAATTTTCCCAGATTGGGGGTTAATGGAGAATCTGCTATTTTGAGGGATAAATGTTGGTGTATCTCTCCTAGGGAGCGGGCGTGAGGGCAGACGCCATTCAACGTCTGGGTTTTCCATAGAAGCAGGCTGGTTTGGCATACAGTGCTTATGCTGAAAACTGAGATGCCAGGTACCAGACCTCTTGGCTCACATCTGGCTACTTTTATAGCCTTTTGCTGAATATTAGAGTTTAAATATAAAACTTTAAAATGATCAGCAATGGCTTTTCCTTTGCCTTGAACTTTGAACTATTTGCCCAGTTAGTTATCCAGAATTCTGTAATTTAACGATGTGGACCTAAAGCTCGGAATTCATTGGAATGCAAGACATGACTAGCAAGCAGTGGCCTTTCCTCTGTCTAGGTGATTCCAGTGTTTGATGTTCAAAGGTGCTTCCCAAAGAGTTCATCTCTGATATCCAGTGGCATCTGTGGGGTCACAGCACGGGCTTCGAGGTGCAGAGCCAGATATATCTGAGGTGGTGGTTCTGTACTAAACACACTAACTGAAGTCTACTGTGTCACATAAGATGTGGAGACACTCTTTTACCAAAAACTTTGAAATCCTATGCCGGACACATCCAAATGCAAGTGAAAGTATCTAGAAATTAGATATGCTCCAACCTCAGTAAAGGTCTCAGTGTAGTCTTGAAAACCATGGGATATTTTTCTTAGTAATTTGTGGACCATTTCTGTGTCTTGGAGAAACTCACTGCGCTTTGACAACTTGAAATAGCTGTGGATTTCAGAGAGGGCAAATGGGTGCACAGGGACTGGCACATAGTTATTGAGTCACGGGAGTGAGACATTTTTCTTTTTTTTATAGGTTCTTTTTAAAATTAAATTAAAATAAAATTTTAAATTATTTTTAAAATTTATTTATTTATTTTGAGAGAGAGAAAAAGACAGAGCATGAGGAGGAGAGGAGTGGGAGGGAGGGACGGAGAAAGGGAGACAGGATCCCAAGAAAGCTCCACACCACCAGCACAGAGCCTGACACAGGGCTTGAACTCATGAACCATAAGATCATGACCTGAGCCAAAACCAAGAGTGGGAAGCTTAAATGACCCAGGCACCCCAAAGTTCTTTATTTTTTTTTAATGTTTATTTATTTTGAGGTGGGGAGGGGCAAAGAGAGAGGGAGAGCGAGAATCCCAAGCAGGCTCCTTGATGTCAGTGAAGAGCCTGACGTGGGGCTCGAACTCACTGGGGCTCAACTCACGAACCACGAGATCATGACCAGAGATGAAATCAAGAGCCAGACTCTTAACTGACTGAGCCAGCCAGACGCCCCAGGAGTGAGATATTTTTCTAAACCCTTTGGATAAATATGAACAGAATCATTCCTCAGAAGAATTTTGTGAGGAAGCACATCATTTTATTCCTGTTTTGTGATGGGGAAATTGAGGCATGAAAGCTAAGGAACTTGCTCAAGCCCTTATAGCTAATAAGTTGGTAGAGCTAGGATTTGAATTCTGGCAGTCTGGCTCCAGGGTCTGTGTGCTTAATCCTTTTGCTAAGAAACAAACATACAAACAAAACAATAATAAAACACTTCTTTTTAGGACTTTCTGTCAGGTTGGTAAGTCCCCAAGAAGCTTCTGCCCAGCCTTCTCTTGACACAGCTGAAGCTGACAGAACTCCAGCTGCTCTCAGTTAGCAGTGCTCTAAAATCTCTGTCAACCAATAGCTTTCTGTCAATCCCACAACCATGGTCTGATGGCACTTCTTGAAGGATGTATGCCAATATTGAAATCGCATTTAAAGAACTTAAAAGTCTTACAATTGCTAAAGTTGCCATCTTTTGTATACTCCCATACATCTGTCACATCTATTATATCCATCCTAATATACTCATTAGGTTTTATAGTTGTCCTTGGGCTTGAAAACGGAGTCAAGTTTTACCAACAAATAGAATAATAGCTGATGAGCAGTGTTACTCTGTGTCAGGCACTGCAAGGAACACTTTGCATGGATGATTTTATTTAATCCTCCAGAAACGCTCCAAGGTCCTCAGAAAGGGCAAGTGACTTTCCCCAGACCACACAGCTCGTAAGTGCAGGAACAGATTCCAAATCAGATCAGTCCTGCTCACGAGGCCGTGTTGTTAGTTACATGCTATGCAGGATTGAGAAATGAGTGGGTAGGAAGACAGAAAATGAGTTTGAAAATTCTTTCTCTAAAGGTCAAGATAGTAAACACTTTTGGTTTTGCGGCCCATTACAGTTTGTGTTGCAACCACCCAGCTCTGTCCTTGTAGCACAAAAGCAGCTGCATGTAGAGTGAATGAATGGGTGTAGCTGTGTTCCCAAAAGACTCTGGCTCACACAACAAACGCTCAGAGTTCCCAAGAGGGAGACACGAGGGAGGGTTTGAATGGCAGATCTCTGCGCAGGAGGTGGGACAGATTTTAGAGAGAGTTTAAAGGGTTTTCTGGCAGGGCTCCTGGGTGGCTCAGTCAGTTGAGTGTCCGACTTTGGCTCAGGTCATGATCTTGTGGTCCGTGGGCTCGAGCCCTGAGTTGGGCTCTAAGCTGTCAGCTCAGAACACCACATGAACAAAATACAGAAGTCCCTGCCCTCAGACACTTACATACTGATGAAGAAAGACAATAAACTAAGTAAATAAAATATGTTAGGGGGTGTTGAGTGTTACAGAGAAACACTCCAGAGAGATGGCATGCTAGGTGGGGAGCACATAGGAGCTGGTCAGGCAAGCTCCATTAATCACGAAAGCTTCTTTATAGTTCAGCCATTTATGAAGCCACACAAATTACACTCTCTTCAAACACAGATTTCTCCATTTAATTCACAAGGACTCAATTTGCGGTTTTACCAAATGCCTCCATGAAACCAATACCACACAGTGAGGGAGTATATTAAGATTAACAGAATGCTTTCGATGCGTTGTTTCACCTGATCTCCTGAGTGGTGCTGCTAGGGAGGTAGAACAGGTATTACTCTCGTGGTGACAGTTCGCGTAGCTGAAGTGCAGGGGTTTAAGTTAACAACCCACATTTGGTAAATGCTGAATTATCTGTTCAGAGGTAGTATTTGGTGGCTCCTTAAGGGTGAACCTGGCCAACAGATGTGTTTTCTTGGCCTTATACCTTTTTACAAACTTTTAGTTAATCACCAACAGTCAAAAACTAGGAGATGGTCTGCCATTTCCAGCATTGTGTGTGTGTGTGTGTGTCTGTCTGTCTGTCTGTGAGTGTGTGTGTGTGTGTGTGTGTGTGTGTGTCTGTGCATGTCTGTGTGGTAAGTGGGAAGCTTGGGCAGCACCAGACAAGGCTTCTCCAGGGGTCACTAGTGACTGGGGCTGAGCGATGCTGCTCTTTGCAGCCTGGCTGTGCTGTACCCATTGACCCTGGCCCCTCCATGCCCCAGGGGCCTGATGCTGGCTGCTTCTCAGCTATGTCACCACATGGCCCCTACCTGAGTTCATGACTCCGGCTCTCTTGGGTTATTCTGGTTTGATGAAGCTTTTAACCAGAAAAATTGTTATTACTTTGGCATTATTTGTCCTCAGTGATGCCCAGGGGTCCCTTAGTAGTTACATACTCTTTTCCAAGTGTTCAAAATGATCAGTTCAATGACTCATTCTAGAGTTTTCTTTAGAAATTAACATTATGGATTCCCGGCTGACATGTAATCTCCAAAATCTCTTTCCCTCTATGGCAACTTAAGAAAATTTTTGTTTCCCTCCAGACTCCTGGAAATTTTTCTGATTTCTATTATTTCTTAAAGTATTATTATTTATGGTTCTAAGCTTATATCTGGAACTTTTCTTCTGTTCCCTGAAATTAACTTACTGGGACTCAATATCTTGGATTTAAAGTATTTCTTTCATCTTTTATATTATGGCAATGATTTTTCTCTATATTTCTCTTTGTCTCTGTTTTTAATATATATGGTATGCTCTGTCATTCCATGTCTTGAGGGACGTCTCAGATTCTGATAGCCCCCCGTAGATGAATATTTAACCTGTCAACCTCCACCCCTGAGACCGACATTTATTTATAGATTCTGGAAGTTATTTTCCTGCTCATGGGAGATGTGACCCAGCACAACTGTGACCAAAAGAATCCCAGAGTTTTACAGGGGTTAGCAATGGGTAGTCTGAGATGGCACCTACATTCTCCAGGAACCAGGTCAGAGTCTGCCATGGCCCAGGCTATGGGCACGGGCATGGAGGAGGCAAAAGCTTTTGGAGAAATGTGCAGGCATTAGCAAAAGGGATCAGGAAACAGCTCAAGAACCAGGAGGTGTGGAGGGCAGGCAGATCACACTACGAAGCTCAAGGCTGATGTGTTTGCTGCTGCCCCAGTGGTAGCCCCTACCTCCCACCTCACCAGCCTGATGAAAGGCAGTCTCTGATCCAAGCCCATCATCAGGAGGCCTCTGGGAGATGGACAGACACTGACGGCAGCCAGCAGAGCCTGCCCTTGACCCAGTCATGGCTATCAAATCCATGTTTCCTTTCACTTCATCTTTGCTTTTCACGGTTGTGTTTTAGAGCTGTGACTAATACACTATAGAAAGCAGCTGAGTCCTTATCCTCACAAGAGGAGAAGGTCCTTAATAGATCTCACAGTGAGGGGCAACCGGGTCTGGAGCAGCCTCCAAAATGGTAAATGTCCTAACAGGTAGAAGCCTGGGACATGACAACGATATTGGCCCCTTCTCTTTCTGTTTCCTTTCTTGTGGGCAGCTCCATAAACTCTCTCTCTAATTTTGACCCCAGAAAGCGTGGTAGCAGCCTAACTACCTTCCCTGTGAGGAGATCTGTGAGGAGTAAATAAGTTACAGAAATGGAGCCTTGTGACTTCATCCCACTTAACCCAAATTAGCATGTTAGCTGTGTTTTCGAAGTCCCAGCTCAGCTCTCCCCCAGGCCGGCACTCTCACCCTCAGCTCCTTGAGCATGTTTCTCCATCTGTCTTGTATCATCTCTGAGCCTCCTTCACGGTCAGCTCCTCAAAACCATCCAAGCCCACCACAAACAACCTCCCCCCAGCATCTCTCTCTTATGTTGCTTATTTTTTCTGTCTCTGTGCTAAATACACCCCAGTTGCCCAAGGCCCTACGGTGTTTTTGTCTAACCATCTCTCTGCCTTTGAGGTTGACAATGTCCCTCAACTAATCCTATTTTCCCTGATTCGATCCAAAGTTTCTTAGCTCTCTGAATTCATGTTTAGTCTTTTCTTTTGTCCTCTTCTCCTACCAAACAGTATGGTGTCTAATACCCATTTTCACTCTGACTATTTTCTTCTTTATAAGACAAGGTCCTACCACATGATCCATGATAACCATTTGGAGAGTCAGGAAAGGTGGCAGAAAAGGGTAGAGGAATTACCTTCCCCAGTTTCTATTTTAGATAAAGAAACATGGGAGGATGGCTGCCATTGCTGGGCTACCAGCTTGGCACATGTGGTGGGTGGGGATGGGGTGGCCAGCAGACCTGCTATGGTAAGAGGTTTGGTATGTAGTCCTCTCCTATCCAGAAGTCTTTCTGTTCTCCAGAATAATGCCTCAGAGAGGACTTGCTTTCAATTCAATAGTCAATAAATAAGGATGATTTGCCCAATCCTGGCTCATGAGACTAATACCGGAGGACACAAACCCCTTTTTACCAAGCAGCAATAGCCCCGTGTGTATCACCAAAAGGGAAAATGAAGTAAAGTGGGACCAACCCAGAAAGACCAGGAAAGAGAGCATCCTCTGGGGGTAAAGATCTAGACAAGACTGGCCTGGAGAGACAGATGAGGAAGAGCCCTTGATGGGAGACATTCATTCCAGCTTTATCTCTGCAGCCTACCAGCCCTCGATGGATGAAGTGCGTGGAGGAGACAGGAGCCTTCTTCGAGCCTACCCTGGCAGCCTTGTTTATTCATGACGCCTTTAGCCCGAAAACCCAACGTGCTGTATGTGAGAGCTCTTCCTCACCCCATGTCTCTCTACCCCTTTCCACCCAACCATTCTCTTCTAATTCTATTCACTGTGCCCTTCTTGATGGTCTGCATGGTTGTGGGGATGGGGGTGTCAGGCAGTCACAGAGAGAAAGATGCGCTATGAGGGAGATGCCAAAGGAGGCTGCGCTGCGTCCCTAGGGTTTGTCTAATTTTGCTATAAGACACGAGTGTACACAACATGCACAGATTTGGACAAGTTACCCAACTTACTCTGCTCTTATGCTTCTTCAACCATAAAATGAGAAAATTAAACTCAGTGGCCTGTATGGCTACTCCCTGTCTCTCTATGAATTTTTTTAGCAAAACAGGAAATGGCAAGGGGATGGAATGGTATAGTCTTAAGCAGTGCAAGTAAATGAGTACTGAGTAGTCTTTGAGTGCCTACTATGTGGCTAACACTCTTGTAAGCACTTGGCCTGTACTACTTTAATTCCTAGTATCATCCTAATGTCAGAGAAGAGAGAACTGAAGTCCAGAGAGGTTAAGTAACTTGCCCAGGTCACACATTGACCAAAAAGTAGAGTCAGGATTTGAACTCAGGCTTCAAATATTGTCATCCATTTTCTTCTATCAAGAAAAGATACAAACAAGATGGTAGATGGCTGAGAAAACAGTAACTACAAAGTCAGTTGTGAAGCTGGGAAAACTTCAGCTTGTTGGAAACCTGAAGAGCCCAGAAAGATGGAGAGAGGAAATGCATGCTTTAATAAAGAGAGTGTGAGGACAAGGACCCTCAAGAGCAGAGAAAGGAATGATGGTCCTCTTCCTTTGCTTTCTGAGTGGATTGTCTGGCTAAGGGTAAGGACAGCATCTCCCTCCCCTGGCAGGCTGAAATCTCCCCATGGAAAGGAACTATCTTCCCTGTTGACCTCAGGACTGACCAGCTCCCACCTTCCTTTTCTGTGCTTGGCATCTCCTTTCTGTCTCCACAGATCTCTGTGCCCTGAGTTTCTAGTCACCTAGTAAATACTACTTTCTGCTTTCTGTTTTGGAGATCTTTCCCCTTTTCTGGTAGCTCCTTGGGGCCAAGGCGCTTCCTAGAGGCCTAGTGGGAAGGACCCCAGACCAAGGCTACCCCTGATTCTGTGTCTCTATCTGGGCCTTTTCACAGGCTGTGGAACTATTTACTGCGATCAAGGATGCTCTCATCACTCGCCTCAGGAAGGTTCCCTGGATGGATAAAAAGACCTGGAAAGAGGCCCAGGATAAGGTAAGTCCAGGAGCGAGAGACAGGAGTAAGGGGTGGAATTGAGTTTTGGGTCCAGAGATCACAGTGATGGAAGGAGAATGCAAAGGCACAAGGACACATAGCTACTGTAAACAGCAGTATGCCACACACACATCCAGATGACAATATAAAAGTTGGGACCAGGGCAGCGAACACAAGAAATTCCCTCTGATAGACTTGGGGTAGCTAGGTTTCTTCTACCTTTTGTGTCTCTTGCCAGGTCACCCAACTGCAGGTGAAGATGGGGGCCCCAGAATGGGCCCTGAAGGCATCACTGGACAGACAGGCATACAACGATGTGGGTCCCTGCCCTTGCCAGCTCCTCATTAGTCCTCAGGCTTCTCCTCAGCTCTCTGACCCTCATGAGTGGCAGACAATCTGTTTACCCTGGGCTATCCTAACCGAACCCCTTCCTTGCCCTGGTGATGGCTGGGGATTTATGGGTGAATATCCACACTGTGGGTCTTGCCATCAGAAGAACAGAACCTTTTCAGGTCACGATAAGTGTGTGTGCACACATGCACCCATACATTCTTGGGACTTGCCTGAGTGTGTTTGTGTGCTGATGCATGTAAAGGCTGACTGCACTGACTTGGTGTCATTGTGCTGCTTTCTTCTGTACTGTGGATGTCTGTATGTTGGGGCTTATCCATCTGTGTTCATATGGTACCCATCGGGGTATGTGTACCCATATTTGTCTCTGTGTATCCAAGTCACCTCATGCCTCCTCCCAGATACAGCTTGGACCCAGCTACCTGCAGTCCTTTCTGAGCTGTGTCCGTTCCCTCCGAGCTAGAATCGTCCAGAGCTTCTTGCAGCCTTTACCCCAGCACAGGTATGGGAGCAAGGGAGACAGGGGCACTGTATCCCAGAGATGCCCATTTGAGATTAGCAGGAAAGAAATCTGGGGGCCTGGGGGAACAGGAACAGTGACAGTAGTTGGGAGGGACTTCATATGTCTGGTGGGCAGGGCCATACATGACATAGCTGGTATTCATACATGCTCTTCCCCCATAGGTGGCAGGTATCCACCTGGGGGGTCAATGCTTACTATTCAATATCTGACCATGTGGTGGTCTTCCCAGCCGGACTTCTCCAACCTCCATTCTTCCACCCTGGCTACCCCAGGTAGGGACCATTCTATAAGGGTGGGCAAGGGATTTCCCAAGTGCATCAGAGGGACATTATGATGGATTGGATTTGTGGTTGGAGAACTGGGGTCAAAAACTTTGACGAACTCTCGGAGTAAGATAAACCTTTGTCTCCCCAGAGCTGTGAACTTTGGTGCTGCTGGCAGCATCATGGCCCATGAGCTGCTGCACATCTTCTACCAGCTGTGTGGGTAACAGTGGGCCATTGGGAGGGGGGACCATTGGGAAGCCCAGTGAAGGCCCTAAAAGAGGCCACAGGAGGAGAAAGGGAGGGCTCCAGGTGGCGCAGTTACAAATCTTTAGCAATACTTCGAGGGGCTAGCCCAGACTGTGGTACCCCTTCGTCCTCATCCTTACTCATGCCTCACCATTTCTTTCCCTTGCCCCATTTTCAACAGTACTCCCTGGGGGCTGCCAAGCCTGTGACACCCATGCCCTACAGGGGGCACTGGTATGCCTGAAACGCCACTACGAATCCATCCCATTACCCAGTGGACTCTCCTTCAATGGCTCTTTGACATTACTGGAGAATGCCGCCGACATCGGGGGGCTGGCCATTGCACTGCAGGTAAGTACCATCCAGGGCCAGGATCTATTGAGACCAATTCTGTCTTCACAATTTTTCCTTCTACCATCCCTCATGCAAACATAGTTGTAAAGCCTCCTGCCCTTCACACCCCCACTGAACAGATGGCAGTTTGGGAATCCTCCTCTGACCCCACAGATTCCTCTTTTCCTTAGATATCACAAGTACAGGTTTTTTTCCTGGCTCAGACCAGTGTGTCTGCAGGACTTGGGCAAAAGGGCCAGGAACTGGTTTTTGTTATTGTGTGTAGGGCATCAGACTTCCAAGTGACCATGGGTCTAAGGGTTACTTGCTATCCCATACCCATATCCAGGCATACAACAAGAGGCTGTTGGGGCACCATAGAGAGACAATCCTGCCCAACTTGGACCTCAGCCCTCAACAGCTCTTCTTCCGAAGCTACGCCCAGGTAGGCAGCGGCCACCTCCCTCCATGGCTTGCTCCACGTCAGATAAGTACCATATTTCTAATGGTTTAAGAGGGTCTCCTCCCTAAAACACCTTCCCCCAAACAACCCCAACCCTCTGCTACAGATGTCCCCGCTGTCATCTTTTCATACATGCCCCTTGGGACCACCTTTTCATATTACTATAAATTCTTCTACCAAATTCAACACTCTCTTCAAAAAAAGAAAAAAAAAAACTCTACTGCCAAATCCCACTCTGAGATGAGCCCAACTTTTTCTTCTTTCATTTCTCCTCAAAAATGAGCCTTTGACAGACTGTCTATAGACCACATTCCTTGTTGGAGACCTCACCCCCAGATGTGGTCCCCACCTGAGTACCGCGTGCTCCATCAACAGACACTGTCCCCAGTTCCTCAGTATACTTGAAGACCCCCCCCCCCCCCAGGGTGCCTGGGTGGCTCCGTTGGTTGAGCGTCTGACTCTTGATTTCAGCTCTGGTCATGATACCAGGGTCATGAGGTTGAGCCCCAGTGCAGAGCCCACTTATATTCTCTCTCTCTCTCTCTCTCCCCCTCACCCTCATCCTCTCTAAAAAATAAAAATACAAAAGACTCCCTCACAGAGTTTTTACAATAAACCCCACCTCTCAACCTTTCAGTCACTTACGAATGGTGTGATTACACAGCCCAGGCCCTCCCTCACACACGTTCTGCCAGATAAATGACCTACAGGGGCGTCTGGGTGGCTCAGTTGGTTAAGCATCGGACTTTGGCTTAGGTCATGATCTTGCGGTTTACGAGTTTGAGCCCTGCATCGGGCTCTGCACTAGACAGTGTGGAGCCTGCTTGGGATTCTGTCTCCCCTCTCTCTCTCTGCCCCTGTCCTGCTCTTTCTCTCTCTCTTTCAAATTAAGTAAATAAACAACCTACAAATGTGTGGCCCTATCTACTCTCATCTCTGTCTGCTGTCTCTAGTCACCACATTGGTACCAGGTCTGACTCATCCTCCTGACCCTGATATACCCTACTATTCTGCTCTTCTCTTTACCCTGTGTGGACCTCTCTTTCTCTGCAGGTGATGTGTAGGGAGCCCGGCACCTGGGAACCCCAGGATCCTCACAGCTCTCCCATGCTTCGAGTACATGGGCCCCTCAGCAACACCCCAGCCTTTGCCAGACATTTCCACTGTCCACGTGGTGCCCTCATGAACCCCTCCAGCCGCTGCCAGCTCTGGTAACCTGGCTGCCACAGAGACTTCAATTCAGATGTAACAACACCTTCCTGCCCCATCCATGAAATCAGGCCTATCTCCTTTCCCTTTCACTTCCAAAAATAAAAGCTGGCACTTGGCTTCTGGCTGTCCATTAATGACCCTTTCCTAATATGTTCTATGCCTAGAAGTCAGAGAAGATAAGAGGAGAAAATGCCAAGAGAGTTCTATAGACACAAGAAAAGCGAAGAACCAATGGGTCTAAAGGTCAGTGGGCCAAAGGTTGGGAGGTTAAACAGACCAGTGAGAGACAGAAGGGCTTTGGTTAAGTCTCAGAAAGCTGTCCCCAAATGTTTTCAGGACTTTATTGCTATTACTTTTATTGTTGCTGCCTCCTTCCACTAATATGCTGTCCAGAGCCCCAGGAGAGGTGTGGGGGAGATAGAAGCTGTGCGTCTGATGTCTCCGGCCCTGAGAGATGGAGCTCAGAGTATGGGGAGGTGGTCGGGCTGGGGCAGTGGACAGTTGAAAGGCCAACACCAGAATCCCTCGGATGCTGCATCCTGAGGTGAAGAGCCCCTGGCAAGAGGCAGGAAGCCACGGGTGCACCTTCCTTGGGAGTAGTGACCTGGAGCCCAGTGGGGAAGAGGGGGTCAGTAAGCTATCATGAAGCGGAGGTAGATATCAAGGTCCTCATCCAGGAACCAGGCTACCACCTCAGCCTCAATGTCCCTCATAAAAAAACCATGATGCTGGCCAGGTTGAAGCAGAAGGCTAGGTCAAATAGGTGGTCACGAAGGGCTGCTGTGTCTGATGTCCTGTCATCCTCTTGCTGGGCCATGTCCACAACCTGCCACATCTCCCCCACTGAGGAGGCCACAAAGTGCTCTTCAAAGTGCTCTTGACCCTGGTCTGGAACAACAGAGAGGGGGAGGCACTGAAAGGGCTGATCCTAACCTGCCCCCACCCCGACCCTGGCCCACCAGAAAGGTGATGAAGTTGGAGAATCTGAGAAGAAGTTAGGGCCTGGTGCCTTTGGCCCAATTGTGCACCCCCTTTTCCCTGACCGGGGAGGTGGTGCTCCATCTGGAGGTCTCCTCAAGTCTGTATTCAATCACAGCCCCAACTCAGGTGCACATACACCCCATTTCTACCTCAAACTGCCTCCTCCAAAGGATTACAACACTCAGGGTTGGATGGAAACCACAACCTCTTCCAAGACAAATGCACCCCTGCCCATTCACGTGAAAACCACCTTCTGGCCAGCTTGTGGTGTCCCCCTGAATACATCCCTGGCCAAGAACCCTGCTTTACCTGACTCTCTCCCACTACAGTAACGAGGGACTGGGCTTCTCTCCCCACAACCTGATCTATCTCAGGTTTCACTCCAGCCTGATAGGAACCGGGGGGCTGACTCCAAAGCGATCTGATCCTGGCTCCAGACACTGTTGTCCTACCTGTGGAGGGTGTTTTCTCGTTCTGACTCCTGTCGTTGGGATCCAGGCTGCCTTTCTGAGGCTTCATCCCCTTGACCCGCAGCAGCAGCAAGATGGCGGCCAGGAATGCTGCCCTGCAGAGCTGGGAGCCCAGGGAAGTCATGGGCCTGCCCATCCACCACCTTTGATCTTCCCTACTCCCCTGTGCCCAGTCAGCTCCCCCCACCTCCCTCCCCTGTCCCTGTCCCAGCCCTTACCACTTCCCAGCACCGTTTTCTTCCCTTCCCTTCCATAGGACCTCTGACTTCATGAGCTTTGTGACCTCACAGCCATGGGCCTGCCCCTCATTCAGGTCACTAGAGGGTTCCATTGCCAGGCAAGAGAGGGGTGAGTAACCAGCAGAGGCTTCTAGGATGCCCCTACTGCATCATCCTGTGGAGAGCAACAAAATGACTTGAGTTCGTGAAGTACTTTCATATCCATTACATCATGAGGTCTACGTAGCAACCGGGACTCAAAGTAGTAGTATCATCATACCCATCATATAGATGAAGAAACTGAGGTTCACAAAAGAAATGACTCTTCTGCTTAACATTGCACAGACAATAAAGGGCAGAGCAGGACCCCTGACCACCTCTTTTTGTTTTAATGTTTGTTTATTTATTTTGAGAGAGAGGGAGGGAGAGAGAATCCCAAGCAGACTTCATGCTGTCAGTGCAGAGTACAACACAGGCTCAAACCTCGAGACCATAACCTGAGCCAAAAATCAGGAGTCAGACACTTAACCGACTAAGCCACCGAGGTGCCCCTTGACCACCTCTTTTGATTCCAAACATCACATCTTCCTCTCTTCCATGAAGCCTTTCTCTAAGGTAAGTGGCTTGTACAGAATGTGGCCCAGAGAAGATGTGGAAATATTGGATCCTCAAGTCCTGGGCTGTACATGAAACTCAGGTCCATCAAAAATGAGGAAGGTAGAGAGGCAAAGGAGTTGAGGGAGAAAAGGGTACACGATGTGTGTTCGCACACACACACACACACACACCCACACACATGCATGTTTACATGTGCAAGAGAGACAGAGAATGGGGTACCATGTGCCCAAGCAGAAACCATTACCTCGTTCCTCGCCCTCTCCTAGACTTTCCTCTCCCTAAGCCTTTGGCCTCTCAAACTGGTAGACAAATAGCCCCTCATACTCTCAGACACAAAGAAAAAGTTAGAGGCTCATTCTCCAAACTCCTTGGTTGATTGAAGCAGAGTCTTTTTGTTTTGTTTTGTTTTAGTTTTAGTTTTTTTTTCTTTTATTTTATTTTGAGAGAGAGAGAGCACGCATGTGACCAGGGGAGGGGCAGAGAGAGACAGAGAGAGAATCGGCAGAGAAAGAGAAAAATCCCAAGCAGTCTTTGTGCTGTCAGTGCAGAGCTCAACCCAGGGCTTGAACTCACGAGCTGTGAGACTATGACCTGAATGGAATCAAGAGTTGGACGCTTAACTGACTGAGCCACCAGTTAGAATCTTTAGAGAAGAAGCAGCATGGCAATGGGGCCAGGATCCCAAATAACATTTCCAGAAACTGGCCTCAAAGCCAGGCCCACGAAGCTGGTGAGCACAGATCTGCTGGCAGGAATGGGCTGTGGCTAGTTATCCGCCTCCCGGAGCACAGATGGCCGTGGATGGGGCAGGGGGTGGGGGCGGGGGGCGGGCCTGGGTGGATAGGATGCAGTCCTGCTCTGGTAAACCAGAAACCAGTGTAGGCCAGAAGCTACCGGGCAGGGGCTGGGGCAGGTGGGAGGAGACCGCGGGCACACTGAGCTATCGCAACCCACTCACACCACTCCTGGAGCCCATGCATCCCACACCTGAGTGAACCACCAAATGCACGTGCAGAAATGTGTACCCTTCTGGAAGAGGGAATTGTAGATGTAGAAGTACAGATGGACCTCTGCTAGCAGACGCGCTCGCCAGGAGGGTCTCCTGGGACTGCCGCAACCTCTTGTATACTTCCTGCCGACCCGGACCAGGTGACCTGGCGACTGGGGAGCGGTACACGAGGTCACTAGACGGTGGGGGAAGAAAGATTCGAGTAAGGAGGTGACCCTGCTCACCCCTACCTTGCACTCATTGACCTTCAGGTTCAGGAAACAATGCTTGGGTGGAAAAAAATCACTAATCTGGTTCCTTTGGGGGAGGAGCTCCTTAGTTCTCGGCAAAACGAGAAGCCAAACCAGGCTCAGTGCTGTGGATGGGGAGGGTGGCCGGGGGTGGGGCAGGCAGGCGGGGGAAGAACTGGGTTGTACTGGCCCCTGGTCCTTGCATTTCCTCACCATCTACCTGTCGGTTCCCTGTGCTGGAAGAGATAACTCCTGCAGGAATTTAATTATTTTTTAAATTACAGAAGTATTTAAAAAGTATAGAAAACAAAAAGGGCCAGTAATTCCACTATTCAGTGCTAATCACTATTAATGTTTTAAAGTGCAGTATTCGAATCCTTCCCCTACATGGCTGTGGGTATGTGGGCTGGGAGCGTGCCTCCTGAACAGATAAAATCCAAGGATGATGCATTTCCCTCACCCTACACCGCGTCCGAATAAGAGGTCTGACTGCTTTGACACCAAGGGCCTCTGGGACCCGACAGTGTAGTGAGGGGCTCCGGGGCCCCTGGGGGCCATGGCAGACTCTCCTGAGACTGAGGGAAGCTGCTACCTGGGGGCAGAGAGGTCCTAGGTGCTCTTGTCCACAGAGGGAGCATGAGAAGGGAGGAGGGAGAAATAGGGTGGTGGAGGGGGGTATATGACAAAGGAGAAGGAGTGAGGGGAGAAAGCCAGTGGAGAGCAGGCAGCTCCTTAAAGATCAGGGGTACAGCTGACCCTCTAACAACAGGAGGTTAGGGGCACTGACCCCCCCCCACAGTCAAAAGTCCAAGTATATACTTTTGACTCCCCCAAACCTAACTACTAATGGCCTACTGTTGTCCGCAAGCCTTACCGATACCAAACTGTCGACTGGCACGTATTTTGTATGCTATATGTATTATATACTGTATTTTTATAACGAAGTATACTAGAGGAAAGACATCGTTAAGAAAATCATATGGAAGAAAAAATATGTTTACAGTATTGTACTGTATTTATCCTCATAGAAGCGGACCTGTGCAGCCAGCTTGGGCCAGTGAGAGGGTGAAGCCCTAGAGGTGGGGACCCGTTCCTGAGCCCCCCTCTCTGCCCAACCCCAGCCTCAAGGACGGGGCCCTTGGTGGCGAGCCCCCCTGCACCTGCTCTGTGCGGCTCTGACTGGGCCAGCCCCTCCCCACCCCCACCGCCTCCAGGATCGGCTTTATGGGTTGAGTATTTCTTAGGCAGGCCTCCTTCCTCTGCCGGTCCCTGCTTATCAGCGCATCTACAACCCCCACCTCAACCTTATCACTCCGTCCATCTCCTTAGACTGGAAGTCCCAAGGCTTCAGAGGCCATTACCATCCCACACAGCCCCAACCCCCAGCAAAGCAGAAAACTGCCCTACAACGTGACCCCCCTCCCCTTTCCCAGCTGGCATCTCCCCAGCACCTGGGTGAGAGCATGCTTCCTCCTTGTCTCTGGTATCTCCTCTTCCTTTCCTTATACGTTTTCCTTTCAATTCCCCTTCTCTAAAGGTCATTTTGTCCATCCTTCAACCTTACAGTAACAGAAGGGGGGGGTCCTCTACTCCTGAAGACCCCTAAGGTCCTACCTCCTCCCCCCTAAGTCTCTCACATCTGTACAGGCAGAAGATTCTGAAGAAACCTTTGGCGGGTGATTTGGAGTTCAGTTTCCAACTTTAAAGCCAGTCTAGTTTTGTTACTAGCCATGGGCCATCGCCCTCCCTCTCTGTGCTCTGCCCTTCTCTTTAGAAAATAAAGAGAGCCCTCGCCCTATTCCCATGGACCTCATCTGTTTCCTGGATGACTCCAATTCAATAACATGCGCTTACAGTCAGAAGAGAATTAGAAACCATGCTACCAGAAAACAACACAAAAGGTCACGTGTCCTCAGTCCTGCCTCGTCATTCCTGAAGAGAGTCCCCAGATTTCTCTGTCTACCGCCTCGGCTCAGCTCCTGCTGTTCCACGTCTGGGGTCTCCCCTAACTGGCACGCTCTGAAGCTGGGAGAGAAAAGTCTCACTGAGGACGGCGGCCTGGAAGCCTCTGGGACGCTGGCTGCAGGGTTAAGGACAGAGAAGACCACAAAGTCCGCAATGCAGAAGAGCAGTCCCTCAGGGCTTGGGGCCCATCTGGGGAAGGAGAACCAACAGTCACAGAACTCTTACGGTCATGCTTTACAGACGCATGAGAGAGTACAGTAATTGGCCCCATTCTACGGATTGGAAGACTGGGGCCCGGGAAGCTCATCTAACTGATCTGTAAGGGGCCAAGAGCCAGAGTTCAGACCAGGACCTGCCTGATTGTCAAGCTGGAGGGCTTTACTTTTCTACTGTCCTGTATCCTAGTAAGTGCTCACCTTGCTTGTTTGGCCTACCTTCAGGGCTCCCCCTCTGTACTCCACAGCCTCCCCTTCACCGCCCCCTGTCTCTCGCTGCAGCCCCAGCCTACTGCTGGGAAGAGGTTCCCTCCCCCACCTCCCCTCCCAGCTCTAAGGCAGGTTCTGTGCCCCAGGGGCTCTCTAGAGAGAGCTCCTCCCCTCCAGGGAAAGCGCTTTCTCCTGGCAGGGCCCCCAGTCCCCTCACTGCATACACACACACTCCGCCCACAAACTGCACGCTGTATACACAAGTCACACGGGAGATACACTCACTCTCAGTCCCAACCCCAAACAGACCCCGCCTCCTCCTCAGTGGAGACCTAGACCGGCTCCTTTTACCACATTCCCTAACCTGCCAGTGCCTGACAGAAGACAATATGGGGGCTCTTCCACCTAAGGCAGAAGGGCCCTGGGTCCAACTCCAGAAACTTCTGGCCTCCTGGCTGCTCAGAGAGCAGGACTGGGATCAGCATCTGGACGAAGCCCACATGCTGCAACAGAAGAGGTAGGCTGCCCGTGTCATGCCGCACCCCACCTCCCCCTGAGCCCCCAGCCCTCCGATCCATTCCGCTGTATGTCCTGCTTGGAGTGGCCCAGCAGTCAGTGTCAGGCGGTCGGGTGTACCCAGCCCACTCCTTACGAAGCCGTGCTGCCTCTTTTAGTGGGCACGAGGAGACTCAGTGTAGATTCAAAGCCAGGAACAAAACGATGATACGGCTCTAACCTGCCTGGTTGGTGGAGACAGGGGGACGAGGGACAGAAGAAGGATAGAAGAAAGTGGATTAGGGGAAGGTGAGGATAGGCAGGTGAAGGCAGGGGGGAGCAAACTACTGGGGAAGGCACAAGAACCTGGAGGTTTTGAAGACTCGTTACCTGGAGAGAGAGTGAGGCATTCCCATTAGTATGAATGAAAATTAATTGTGTGAAAAAGGGGGGGAGAGCTGTTCTGTATAACTTCTGGAGCTGACCAGCTGATAAGGGAAACTCAATTTATCTACCTTTTATTGTGTGTCTACTTTGTGCAGCGGAATGCTGGGTCCAGAGGACACATAGATTGAATGAGGCTTGTGCCTGCCCCGGGGATGCCTGCAGGTCAGGTGGGACTGATATATTTCATGGAAAAGTGGCCAGGACAGGGACCTATCCTGCAGGTGGGCCTCTGCCTTGGAGCATGTAGGGAACTTGTCACCCATCCGAGAGCTGCCTGGGGATGGAGTGAGCAGACAGTAGCAGGTCTGGGGTCTGGCCAGGGCCGGCTTCATGGGCAGGTGATCTCTACAGTGACACAGAATCCCATGCTGCAGAAAACCCCTGCATTTGGCTGAATGCAATGCTGTGGTCAACTTGAAATTCTTCATTTTTGAACAGGAAGTCCCGCATATTCCTTTCACGCTGGGCCTTACAAATGGTATAGCTGGCTGTGGCTGCGGTTTGAAACCTCATTTGGGAAAGCCTCTCTGCCTGCTCACCAACCCCCACCCCAGGCCCTGTGAGGGAACCTTTGGCCTCCCCACCTCCCTCCAAACTTGAGGGTGAGGCTAGGGCAGTCTTAGAGAGGGAGCTGGGTTCTGGACCTCCTTTCCGCAGAGGGCAGTGAGCTAGAGGCCCGGGTGCTAGGGCTTCGTGTGGTGCGTCCTGCCCAAGGATGACTTCTAGCCCTGGTTACCCTGAGCTGGGCCTGTTCACCCTGAGGGTTCACCCTGAGGTGGGGAGGGGGCTGGCCCTCACTCTGCCGGTCCCTCCTGAGAGTACTTTTCTAATGGGCAGACGGGAGCTCCACCTTAAGATAAAAGCCTCTTCTTTAAATAAAAATGTTCTTCCCCCTGGCTCACAGGGGGATTGGGAGAGAGGATCTGGGGGCCCAGGGACATCACGGGAAGCACTGCTCAGTCTGTTTGCCTTTCATCTCCCCCCTCATGACCCTCGCCTGCCTTGTATTCACCTCGGGAGCCGATTTGTGCCTGCCCAGCAGCCTGGGCTTCAGCTTTATCTCTTGTTTGGTTCATCCAGGCAGGGGAGAAACAAAGATTAACTGACAAGAGGTGCCTTAGGATGGATACCTCCGCAGGACTTCTCCTGCTCCTAGCTGCTGAGCTCCCAGAGAAGCCCAAGGCTACGCTCCTCCTCAGTTATGAATGGGGTAAAACGTAGAAGGAATCCGGCTTCTGTACCCCCCACTCCAGAACCCTTCCTTCCCCCGCCCCCACAGTGGGGATCTGACTCTGAGTAGCCCGGAGGGGTATTTGGAATTTTGGCAGCTTGTAAATCTCCCAAGTTCCAACAGCTGGCCTCTTTCTGCCTCTCCGCCCCACAGGTCTCTCTGACTCCCTTTGCCTAAGGAGAGCCGGTTCCGCGGGCCTGGGAACAGGGGTGAAAACATTTACTCAGCTTAGGTGGATTCAGCCAGGCCTGATGGCCTCCTGTCAGGGTCACCAGGGCCACCCGCTCAGCAGCATGGGCCCCTTCCGCCCCCCACAGAGTCTCCCGCCCACCTGAGCCTTGAACCCCCACCCCCATCCCCACCTTGGGGAGAGCTGCCAATGACGCAACCGCAGGGGAAGCTCTCGCTCTAGTCTGACCCTCAGCCAGAGTCCAGTTAACGACTCTTTGCCATGTGTCACTGCACACTTTGTGTGACTCATATCTGTTCCACATAGAGAAGGTCTCTGATCCTCTCTCTGCCCTCTGGCCTCTCAGTGATTCTGTCTCTACTGGACTCACGTTCATCTTCTCCCAGGATCCGAGAGTCTCCACTGCTTCAGGCAGCCAAGGAAAATGACCTGTGTGCCCTGAAGAAACTTCTGCTGGACCGAAACTGTGACTTCCGACAGAGAGGTGGGTTGAGTGTGATGGAGCCAGGCCACCTGCCCTGCCTCGCCCCAGGACTCCGAGGATTTCTGGGAGGGGTTGGGGAGAGCGCCTCGAGCTGGAGCCCCTTCCTCAAGATGCTCTGGCAAGTGTTTGACACCCCTGTCTTACTCCCCCTCCAGGAGCCTTGGGGGAGACCGCGCTGCACATAGCGGCCCTCTACGACAATCTCGAAGCTGCAATGGTGCTGATAGAGGCTGTCCCGGAGCTGGTCAAGGAGCCCACCTTGTGTGAGCCATTCGTAGGTGAGGACCCCACACAGTAATTCAAGGTGGAGACAGGTATGGGAGAGTCAGATGTCACCTCTTAAAATGGATCTCTGAAGGGTGGCCTGGGAAGAGGTACTAGAGGGTTCAGGAAGGTTGCCCTTGACTTGGAAGGCATGTAGAGGTCCCAGTCTTGGCCTTTAGCGTCCATGACTTTCTTTCTTCTCCTTCTCCTTTTTTTTTTTTTTTGAGATTTGTCTCTTCATAGAGGACTCCAAACACAGCTGTCCTTTTTCCCTCCCTCCCTTCCTTCCTTCTTTTCTTTCTTTCTTTTTAATTTAAATCCAAGTTAGTTAACATATAGTGTAATAATAAATTCAAGAATCGAATTTAGTGATTCACCCAGTGCTCATTCCAACAAGTGTCCTTTTAATGTCAATCACCCATTTAGCCCATCCCCCCACCCAACACCCTGCCAGCAACCCTCAGTTTGTTCTCTGTATTTAAGAGTCTCTTATAGTTTGTCTTCCTCTCCGTTTTTATATTCTTTTTGCTTCCCATCCCTTATGCTTTGTATCTCAAATTCCACACGAGTGAAGTCATATGATATTTGTTCTTATTTTATTTTGCTTAGCATAATACATGCTATTTCCATCCATGTTGTTACAAATGATGAGATTTCATTCTTTTTGATAATCAAGTAATATTCCATTGTATATATACACCACATCTTCTTTATCCATTCATCAGTCAATGGATATTTGGGCTCTTTCCATATATTTGTGGGTCCATTTCTGGGTTCTCTATTATGTTCCATTGATCTATGTGTCTGTTCTTGTGCCGGTACCATACCGTCTTGATTATTAAAGCTTTATAATACAGCTTGAAGTCCGGAATTATGAACATGTGTGACTTTATTTAGCCATTCACTACTTCTTCCTTTCAACTCCTCTCCTGTTCCCTGAAGGACAAAACTCTGTCTCTTACTCTTACAGCAACATTACAGTGATTCCATGTACGCTCTACCCACAATAGTCAAGAGGTGGGGACAGTAAGGTGGACAAACTGTGAGACTTATTGTCCTGAGTTCCAGGCCACTGTGCTGAGGCAAGGGCAGAAATCTATGCCAGGACCTGTCAGGGACCTCCTGCCTGCCAGTGAGATGTTGTGTCCTTGAGAGAACTGGGGACAGACCCCATGACTGAGGCTCTCTCTGGGCCAGGTCAGACTGCACTGCACATAGCCATCGTGAACCAGAACGTGAACTTGGTGAGAGCCCTGCTAGCCCAAGGGGCCAGCGTCTCTGCAAGAGCTACAGGCACAGCTTTCCGCCGCAGTCCCCGCAACCTCATCTACTTTGGTGAGAGTAGGGCCAGGCCTCGGAGGAAGGGGGAGGCTGGCAAGAACAAAGGGAGGGTGGGCGGAGGAGGGCTCCAGCCCTGGAAAAGCCAGAAAGGGTCAGGCCTTCTAAGGTTTGAGGCCAGAGCCAAGTCTCCCCGTGATGCAAACTCCATCCCTGCCTCTGGTTCTGCTGACGAGTGTCCCCAAGCCCAGAGCTGAGATGTGGGGGGAAGGAGCCAGCCACTCAGGGACACTGTCCATCCCCTATCCCATCAGAAACTCATGCCACGGAGCCCTCTGTGTCCACAGGGGAGCACCCTCTGTCCTTTGCTGCCTGTGTGGGCAGTGAGGAGATCGTGAGGCTGCTCATTGAGCATGGAGCCGACATCCGGGCCCAGGACTCCCTGGGTAAGAGCTGGGATGCTGGGGGCTGTGAGGGCAGGGGCCGGGACAGCCCGCAGGCCCACCCCATGGTGGGCAGGGGAACAGCGGGGACTTCAGTGCAATGGCCACGTGACACCCGCGTCCTCCCCCAGGAAACACCGTGTTGCACGTCCTCATCCTGCAGCCCAACAAGACCTTTGCCTGCCAGATGTACAACCTGCTGCTGTCCTATGATGGGCGCAGGGACCACCTGCAGTCCCTGGACCTCGTGCCCAATCACCAGGGTCTCACCCCCTTCAAGCTGGCTGGAGTGGAGGGCAACACCGTGGTGAGGGCCGCTCCCCTGGCCCCGTGGCACCCTTCCAATGACCCTTCTTCTCAAACTGCCCAGAGGGTGGGGTCCCTTCCTCCATACTCCACTGCTAAATGCTCAGCCTCAGGGACCCCTGATCGGGAGGCTTTGAGAATGTCGCTTTAGAACATCGGCTCTGGGAACCCGG
This sequence comes from Paguma larvata, assembly GCA_030068075.1. NCBI lineage: Eukaryota > Metazoa > Chordata > Mammalia > Carnivora > Viverridae > Paguma > Paguma larvata. The sequence goes on along the minus strand of CM057834.1, from coordinate 91,610,984 downwards.
ATTCTGTTCCCTTTGCGTGTCCTCGTCTTTCAGATCTTTACAGAGTCTGTGGGAAAGAAAGATAACCAGAAAAATGGAGGTTCACGCAACTAACCGCCCGTTAGTCCGAAGGAGTGGGCCGCAGCCCCCTTCAGCGGCGTAGACCCCCTGGCCCGGCTTCTCACACTGACCCCCGAGTCCCCTCCCCCCGTGTCCTCCCAGATGTTCCAGCACCTGATGCAGAAGCGGAAGCACATCCAGTGGACCTACGGGCCGCTGACCTCCACTCTCTACGACCTCACCGAGATCGACTCCTGGGGGGAGGATGTGTCCTTTCTAGAGCTCGTGATTTCTTCCAAGAAGCGAGAGGTACGGGTGCCACAGAGGACGAGGGGCTGTCAAGTGTCTGGGCAAAGCCAGTCCATTTGCTTAGATTCTGGGCACTAGACACTTCCCCGCCTTATCATAGATGGAGATGAGAACTGAACCGTGGGGCCTTTGGGAGAAAAGTCCATTCTGACTGCACTCTCCCTCTGCCCAGCTCCAGCCCTTTCTGTTTACCTTTCTTAATACTAATCTTTCAGCTGAGAAACTTACAAATGGAAGCCACTTCCTATCATTCATTCATTCATTCATTCAGCACATTGAGGACCATCTGAATCCCAGCTGCTGTACAAGGAACTGCTGTACAGAAATAAATAAATCCCAGTTCCTGTCTGCTTCTTCATATTCCAGTCCCCGTCCTCAATAACTGCAATGGAGTACAAACATACGCCACCATAGGGGTCTGCACCATGCACAGTGGCAGCAAACCTGAGGTCAAGTGACTTGTCCTGGATGGGCCAGGGAAGATGTCTCAGAGGAAGGGCTTGACCTGGGTCTTCAAGGGGGAACTGGACATCACCAGGAAGATGAGGGGAAAAGAGAACTCTCTGGGGGGAGGGACATGTGCACCATTCTGATAGTACTGAATTGAGTGATGGGTGGGAAGGGAAAATTTGTCGAAGACTCTAGGAGTGAGGAGAAAATGCTCGGTCCTCAGGAACCTCCAAATTAGTGGCAAGATAGAATTTCTGTTGTTTACCTGCAACCTGACAATTTCCCGAGAACCCTTCTAGAGCCATAAAACGCAGACAATTGTCAGTACCAACCGAAAGAAGAGAACTTAAAAGGTCGGTTTGTGTGATCTTCCTCAGAGAATATTCCTGGAAGCAGATACACTTCTATCAGGATTTCTCAGGAATTAGAATGCCAATCCCGCTGTGTGAACTGTGCCCACATAAATCCTTGATCTCTGGTTTCGGTGAGCTCTCAGTGTCCTCCTCCAGGTTTTATTCTTGTCTTGGTCAGCTACTTTTCCCTCCCTTCAAAATTCCTAGCCCCTTTTACAATCCTCACAGCCTTCCCCCCTTAGTTCCATTGAAGCCCAGACTCCTACATTACGGCAAAAATCGAGGCTCTCTGCAAAAACCCTTCTATTTCCTGCCCTGAGCTGCCAAACACAGCAGAAATTGCTCACCATCTCTCCTTCCCTCTAGGTTCAGTGAAAAAGATATTCTGTTGGCTAATGGTTCATTCCTCCAGCTATTCTTTGACTTTTGCCTTTTCTTACTTTCTCAGATGCCTCATCCTCTCCATCCCCCACTCTCGTTTATGCTAAACCCCTCGCTGTGTAGTTCCAACAGACCCCAGCCCACCGCGGGGGCTTAGAAGGTTGCCTCATTCAACTTTCTGTGCCTCTACTGCTCCTCTCTGGTGCATAAGACTTTCAGAGAAAATAGGACTGCTTCCTTGTTTGAATCCCCACTGTTCTCCCAATACCTGAGGCTCTGCCTCTTATCTACGTCACCCCTTACAACTTCTGCCTGCCACTCCCCATGGGTCCTCTCAGGTCCCCAGACACCTCGTTTGCAGATGACCTCTCTCACCTCCCTGCCTTGGCAAATGCTGCTACTTGTGGACCCAGCTCTAATTCCACCTTCTCTCTACTAACTACTGCTCATCACTCAAAGCCTCATTGGGGTTATGGCGCTGTGTGTTTACTTCTGTAACAGAATGAATGGTAATGCTGCTGTTCTTGCCCTGCCCTCTGGGACCTGGCAGGAAATCCGGCACTCCTCCTCATGTCCGTCACTCCCTGCCCCCCAGCCTATGCTCTCCTTCCATGGCAGGCTCGCCAGATCCTGGACCAGACCCCAGTGAAAGAGCTGGTGAGCCTTAAGTGGAAGAGATATGGACAGCGGTACTTCTATGTTCTGGGTGCCTTGTACATGCTCTATATGATCTGCTTCACCACCTGCTGCATCTACCGCCCCCTCAAGTTCCGCATGGGCAACCGCACAGATCCCCGGGACAACACAGTCCTCCAGCAGAAACTGCTACAGGTGACTTTTCCTGGAAGGGCATGGAAGGGAGTGGGAGCGTGGGGTACTGCTGCTGGACACCAGAGGGATACCTACTCAGGAAAGGCATACTCACTGGGCTCCAACAGCTACAGGCTTCTGATCACCCAGACAGAAATTCAGCATGAGATAGGAGACCAACAAGGGGGCTTAAAAAGTAAAAAGCACACTTATCCAGGGAGCTGTGGTTTTTCTCACTAACCTTGAAAGAATACTTGGTATTGCGAACACCGTACATTTGTGAACTTCCTTATAATTTGCAAACCCAATTGTTCAAAAGGGAGGAAAATCATGCTCCAAGTACATTTCTGAGTCCATTTCTGGTCTGTTAGGGCAACACAGACATCCCTCCTAGCCTGCACTCTCTTCTGTGCACTGTCAATATGAGCACATTGGCAATCCTGCATCAGCTGTCAGACTTCCTGTCAGGTCCCCTGCACAAATTCCCTGGATTAAGTAGCAGGTTGAAGTAAATAATTTCTGAGGTTCCTTTTATGCCTATGAGCTTGCTATTCTGTAGTGTTGTTCAGAGACCCGGGGTGGAAAGGATGACTGGGCAGAGGTGTAGAGTAGCTGTAAGAGCCTGCTGTCGATGGGAACAAACTCTCCCTTGTGGGTGATGGCATCAGTAGGCTCTAAAGGGAGGTCCTGAGCATCTAGAGTCAATGAGCATGGCTACTCTGGGTTGGTTTACAGTTCATGGCTAACCACAGTTTTTGTCCCGGTGACCTGAAATAGCCAAAGGTGGGTGCAGGTATGTGGGCAGAAAGCAAAAGACAAGGAAAGAAGAATTTTGCCAGGCAAGTAAGAGCTAGATAACTGGAGATTTATGTTCCATGGAGGATGGAACCACAGGCATGGTGCAGCCTAGGCTGGGAAGAGGAGTAGTGTGGGTCAGAAAGAGAACATAAGCTGCTTGCCTAGTCTAGGAACAAAAGCCCCGAGTCAAGTTAGACCAGAGAGTGGAATATGCAGAGAAACAACAGGGCAGAGTGTCACTAAACCACGGTCACAACACTCCATCTCGCTTACTCCTGTAACTGCCTCTCAGTATATATTCAGTGTGCTCATGTATCCAGAGCCAGTCTCTGACAAAGGAGAATTTGCCACCCAGAGAGGACCATCCTGAGTGTGGAGCGGCTGCTCTGTTATGGTGGGCACCAGTGTGCTGGGGGGAGGTTGTATTCCATGGGTCTCAAACTGGGCACAAAGGTTGGCCCTGGTGTGGAACCCACATGGGGGGAAGTAAGGACATTGAGAAGATGGCCAACTGGGGTGGACGAGAGACTAGAAATGGAGGAAATGCAAACACATGAATGAGCTGAGGGTGGGTGGGCTTTTCCAACATTCCAGGGACTATTTCTCAGATGCGTTGTTTTCCCAGTCTCCCTTTGTCTCAAGCTTACCTGAGGATTTTCTGGATTTAGATTGTAGATAACGTTCTGGCCTGAGAGTTGGGTGATACTGAGCAATTGAATACTCTAAGTCTCCTCCCTATGCGCCCCTGTCCCTTTAGGACAGGACTAACTTGATTTTTGATCCAGATAGTCTATATTTAGAAGATCCCCTCCCCTTGCCTCAGGACCAGGTGAAGCATAATTTTAGGTAAGAGTACCTCTCCATCCTTCTCTTTTCTTTCCTCTTTCCTTCCTTTCTTCCCTGGTATCACTTCTACCCTTTTGTCTTTCACTTAAATAATAGCTACTTTAGCTCAAATAGAAGACTTTTGACTTTCAAATATTCTTTGCTTAGTGGGGGAGAGGGGCTAAGAGGTTAAGAATGCTGTTGTAAGAGTATGGTAACAAAGACCACCAACGGAGGGTTCCTTTGTTTGGCATTACCCCTTGAGCCTTGTCCTGAGTTTATGGAATATCTGGGTCCTCTTAATCAGTAAGTAAGTCAATCTGGATAATATCAAGGGCTTCTCAACTGATCACCATAATCCGAAAGATCCTGCTTTCATGATGTACCAGGCTTGTTAAAGAATAGGAAATTCTCTTTTTTGTTCCTACTTTATATTACTTGAGAGTCTGAGAGCAATGAAAATCCACCAATAGTGCCTTGACTTGATTTTTTTAAGGTTTATTTATTTATTTATTTTGAGAGAGAAAGAGCATGGGAGCATGAGTGGGAGAGGGGCAGGGAGAGAGGGAGAGAGAGAATCCCAGACGGGATTTTTAAAAATTGCTTATTTATTTATTTTGAGAGAGAGTGAGCATGTGAGCGGGGGAGGGGGAGAGAGGCAGAGATAGAGGGAGACAGAAAACCCCAGGCAGGCTCTACACTATCAGCACAAAGCCTGATGTGGGGCTCAAACTCACAAACCATAAGATCATGACCTGAGCAAAGGTTGCACTTAACTGACTGAGCCACCCGGGCACCCCTTGACTTCATTAATGCAGTTGTTGACATGTTAGATGGCCCATGGAGATTTATCTTAGACAAATGAATACTTTAATATCCAATTATACTAATAAATTGGATGCACAGGGCTCTCAGTCACAGAAGCATTTCCTCTGTGGATCTCATGGGATCCAGAGAAGTCTCTGTGTTCCATGAGAGCAGCCCAGTATCACTTTCTCAGAACAGTTGAAATGAAAGGAAAAACTCATCTATTTATATGCAACTACACAAACTACACAAAAGTAGACATCCATGAGGATGGAGTTAGTGTGTCTCTGTCCAGTTTTGGAGATATATTAGGGGGTTACTTCACTCTAAGATGCCTCATTGTTCAGCCATTAAATCTGTGCTTTTCCAGAGTTTCCTAAGCACTCTATTGATTAACTGAGTTGATTTCCTACCTCCACTCATTGTCTACTTGGTTTAGGTAGAACAACAACTGAATTGCAGTACTGGTTCTCTTGGGTTTCCAGGGGAGCAGAAAGATCAAAGTGTGGGAGTCAGGTTTTAGTCCTAACTTTGAAATCAAATAGTTATTTGACCCTGCACAGATCCTACCTCTTACTAGATCAGTGACTTTTAACCAAGATGGGAAGCTGGTGAAAATACTGGTTCCTAAGCTACACCACACCTAATAAATCAGAATGTCTGTCGATGACATTTTTTTTTTTGTTATAATAGTTTATTTTCAAATTGGTTTACATATAACACCCAGTGTTCATCCCAACATGTGCCCTTTTTAATGCCCATCACCCCCTCTCCCCCCTCCCTCATCCCCCTTACCCTCAGTTTTTTCTTAGTCTTTGAGAGTCTCTTATGTTTTATCTCCCTCCCTCTCTGTGTCTTTTTTTTCTTTCCCCTCTTCCCCTCCCCCTGGTTTTTGCTTAGTTTCACAAAGTCCACCTATTCGTGGAAACACATGGTATCTGTCTTTTTCTGACTGACTTATTTCACTTAACATAATACCCTCCAGTTCCATCCATCTTGCTACACATGGCCAGATTTCATTTTTTCTCATTGCCACGTAGTAGTCCATTGTATATAAGTACCATAACTTCTTTATCCATTCGTCAGTTGATGGGCACTTGGTCTCTTTCCATGATTTGGCTATTGTCGAAAGTGCTGCTATGAACATTGGGGTACACGTGCTCCTATGCATCAGCATTCCTGTGTCTCTTGGGTAGATTCCTAGCAGGGCTATTGCTGGGTCATAGGGTAGCTCTATTTTCATTTTTTTGAGGAACCTCCACACCGTTTTCCAGAGTGGCTGCACCAGTTTGCATTCCCACCAACAGTGTAGGAGGGTGCCTACTTCTCCACATCCTCGCCAGCATCTATAGTTTCCTGATTTGTTCATTTTAGCCACTCTGACTGGTGTGAGGTGGTATCTCAGTGTAGTTTTGATTTGTATTTCCCTGATGCTGAGTGACATTGAGCATCGTTTCATGTGTCTGTTGGCCATCTGAATGTCCCCTTTGGAGAAGTGTCTATTCATATCTTCCGCCCATTTCTTCACTGGGTTGTTTGTTTTTCGGGTTTGGAGTTTGGTAAGTTCTTTATAAATTTTAGATATTAGTCCTTTATCCGATATGTCATTTGCGATGATCTTTTCCCATTCCGTTGGTTGCCTATTCGTTTTGTTGGTTGTTTCTTTTGCCGTGCAGAAGCTTTTTATCTTGATGAGGTCCCAATAGTTCATCTTTGCTTTTAATTCTCTTGCCTTTGGAGACGTGTCGAGTAAGAAATTGGTGCGTCTTAGGTCAAAGAGGCTTTTTCCTGTTTTCTCCTCTAGGATTTTGACGGTTTCCTGCCTCACATTCAGATCTTTTATCCATTTAGAATTTATTTTTGTGAGTGGTGTAAGAAAGTGGTCTAGTTTCATTCTTTTGCATGTTGCTGTCCAATTCTCCCAGCACCATTTGTTAAAAAGGCTGTCTTTTTTCCATTGGATACATTTTCCCGCTTTGTCAAAGATTAGTTGGCCATATACTTGCGGGTCCATTTCTGAGTTTTCTATTCTATTCCATTGGTCTATGCGTCTGTTTTTGTGCCAATACCATACAGTCTTGATGACCACCGCTTTGTAGTAGAGGTTAAAGTCTGGGATTGTGATGCCTCCCGCCTTGGTTTTATTCTTCAGTATTATTTTGGCTATTCGAGGTCTTTTGTGGTTCCATACAAATTTTAGGATTGTTTGCTCTAGCTTTGAGAAGAATGCTGGTGCAATTTTGATTGGGATTGCATTGAATGTGTAGATTGCTTTGGGTAGTATTGCCATTTTGACAATATTTATTCTTCCAATCCATGAGCATGGGATGTTTTTCCATTTCCTTGTGTCTTCCTCAATTTCCTTCATAAGTTTTTTATAGTTTTCAGTGTAGAGGTCTTTCACATCTTTGGTTAGGTTTATTCCTAAGTATTTTATGGTTTTTGGTGCAATTGTGAAAGGGATTAGCTTCTTTATTTCTCTTTCTGCTGCTTCATTGTTGGTGTATAGAAATGCCACCGATTTCTGTACATTGATTTTGTATCCTGCAACTTTGCTGAAATCATGAATCAGTTCTAGTAGGCTTTTGGTGGATTCTGTCGGGTTTTCCATGTAAAGTATCATGTCATCTGCAAAAAGTGAAAGTTTGACTTCCTCCTTGCCAATCTTGATGCCTTTTATTTTGTTTTGTTGTCTGATTGCTGATGCTAAGACTTCCAGCACTATGTTAAATAGCAGTGGCGAGAGTGGACACCCCTGTCGTGTTCCTGATCTCAGGGGGAAGGCTTTCAATTTTTCCCCATTGAGGATGATATTAGCTGTGGGTTTTTCATATATGGCTTTTATGATGTTTAAGTATGTTCCTTCTATCCCGACTTTCTCGAGAGTTTTTATTAAGAAAGGATGCTGTATTTTGTCAAATGCTTTTTCTGCATCTATTGACAGGATCATATGGTTCTTATCTTTTCTTTTGTTGATGTGATGTATCACGTTGATTGATTTGCGAATATTGAACCAGCCCTGCAACCCAGGGATGAATCCTACTTGATCATGGTGGATAATTCTCTTTATATGCTGTTGGATTCGATTTGCTAGTATCTTGTTGAGAATTTTTGCATCCATATTCATCAGGGATATTGGCCTGTAATTTTCTTTCTTTGCTGGGTCTCTATCTGGTTTGGGAATCAAAGTGATGCTGGCTTCATAGAATGAGTCGGGGAGTTTTCCTTCCGTTTCAATTTTTTGGAACAGCTTGAGGAGGATAGGAATTAACTCTGTTTTAAATGTCTGGTAAAATTCCGCAGGAAAGCCATCTGGTCCAGGGCTTTTATTTGCTGGGAGGTTTTTAATAACTGATTCTATTTCTTCACTAGTTATGGGTCTGTTCAAATTTTCTATTTCTTCCCGTTTGAGTTTTGGTAGCGTGTGGCTATTTAGGAAGCTGTCCATTTCTTCCAGATTGCCAAGTTTGGTGGCATATAATTTTTCATAGTATTCTCTGATGATTGCTTGTATCTCTGAGGGATTGGTTGTAATTTCTCCCTTTTCATTCACGATTTTATTTATTTGAGTTCTCTCTCTTTTCTTTTTGAGAAGCCTGGCTAGAGGTTTGTCTATTTTGTTTATTTTTTCAAAGAACCAGCTTTTGGTTTCATTGATCTGTTCCACTACCTTTTCTGTCTCCATATGGTTAATTTGAGCTCTGATCTTTGTTATTTCTCTCTTTCTGCTGGGCTTGGGTTGTTTTAGTTGATCTGCTTCTAGTTCCTTTAGGCGTGCTGTTAGAATTTGTGTTATTGATTTTTCTTGTTTCTTGAGATGGGCCTGGATTGCAATATATTTCCCTCTCAGGACTGCCTTTGCTGCATCCCAGAGCGTTTGGATTGTTGTATTTTCATTTTCATTTGTTTCCATGTATTTTTTAATTTCTTCTCTGATGGCTTGGTTGACCCAGTCATCTTTTAGTAGGTTATTTCTTAGCCGCCATGTTCTTGGATATTTTCCAGGCTTTCTCCTGTGGTTGATTTCAAGTTTCAAAGCATTGTGGTCTGACACTGTACACGGTATGATCTCAATTCTTTTATATTTATTCAGAGCTTCCCTGTGCCCCAGAATGTGGTCTATCTTGGAAAATGTACCGTGTGCAGATGAGAAGAATGTAAATTCCTTTGCTTCTGGATGAAGGACCCTAAAGATGTCTGTGAGGCCCATCTGTCCTAATGTGTCATTCAGGGCTATTGTTTCTGCGGAGATTTTCTGTTTTGTTGATCTATCCAATGCTGAGAGTGGAGTGTTGAGATCCCCTACTATTAGGACATTTTTATCGATGAGGTTGCTAATGTTTGTAATTAGTTGTTTTACAAATTTGGGTGCCCCTGAATTCGGTGCGTAGATATTTACAATTGTTAGCTCTTCCTGCTGGATGGTCCCTGAGACTATTATATAATGTCCTTCCTCATCTCTTATTACATCGTTCATTTTAAAGTCTAATTTGTCTGATATAAGTGTGGCTACTCCGGCTTTCTTCTGACTTCCAGTAGCATGGTAGATAGTTCTCCATCCCCTCACTTTCAATCTGAAGGTGTCTTCAGGTTTAAGATGAGTTTCTTGAAGACAGCAAATAGATGGGTCTTGTTTTTTAATCCATTCTGTTATCCTTTGTCTTTTGATTGGCGCATTTAGTCCATTTACATTCAGTGTTAATATTGAAAAATATGGGCTTACAGTCACTGTATTATCTGTAAGTTTCATGTTTGTAAGGCTGTGTCTGGTAGTTTGTATTCTTTGCCTCCTTGTTTTCATAGAATGCCCCTCAGGATCTCTTGCAGTGCTGGCTTATTTGTGATAAATTCTTTCAGTTTTTGTTTGTTGGGAAAAACCTTGATCTCTCCTTCTATTCTGAATGACAGGCTAGCCGGATACAGAATTCTTGGTTGCATGTCCTTCTTGCTCATCACATTGAAGATGTCCTGCCATTCCTTTCTGGCTTGCCAAGTTTCCGTAGATAAGTCTGCTACTACCCTTATAGGTCTCCCTTTGTATGTTAGGGTTCTTTTGTCCCTAGCTGCTTTCAGGATTCTCTCCCTATCTTTGTATTTTGCCAGCTTCACTATGATGTGCCGTGCAGAAGGTCTATTCAAGTTACGTCTGAGGGGAGTTCTCTGTGCCTCTTGGATTTCCATGCCCGTTTCCTTTCTCATGTTGAGGAAGTTCTCAGCAATGATTTGTTCCAGAACCCCTTCGACTCCTTTCTCTCTCTCTTCTTCCTCTGGAACTCCTATGATACGGATATTGTTTCTTTTGACTGCATCGCTCAGCTCTCGAATTCTCCTTTCCTGTTCCTGGATCAGCTTCTCTCTCTTTTTATCTGCTTCCTCTTTTTCAATGATTTTGTCTTCTAATGCACTAACTCTTTCCTCTACCTCTTCAATCCGTGCTGTGGTTGCTTCCAGTTTCCCCTGTATTTCTTCCAATGTCTTCTTTAATTCTTCCTGACCGTTTTTAAGGTCTTTGAACTTTGCCTCGTAGGACCCCTTGCATTCATCTAAGCTTTTTTCAAGGCCAGCAATTAGTTTTATGATTAACATTCTATATTCAAGTTCTGTTATGTTGCTTATATCTCTTTTCATTAATTCTTGAGCTGTCACTGCTTCTTGTAGACTCTTTTGAGGAGAATTCTTCCGTCTCGTCATTTTGGCTGGATGTGTTATGGGTTGTTTCTTGAAGTTGCCCTGGAAAGGAAAACTGACAGACACACAGAACACAGAAATACTCAAACGTACCGACAAATGGTCCAGACAAGCAGTTCACAACAGAAAAAAATAACAAGTGACTCTCTGAGGGCAATGTCCTGAAGTAACAGCTACACGTTAAGGACAGGGTATGTAGTGTGCTGGTGGCAGAGCATATATAGACAGAATAATGACTGGTGCAGGGAGAAGAAGGAAATGGACTTTGCCCAGGTAGAGCGACTAAAGGGTTTAATCCAGACTGATAGAAATCAGAATAAGGACAGGTGCGAGGGAAAAGGAATAAAGATCGATGTCGTCTAGATGAACTTATACGGCCTGGTTATTCCAGAAAAAGGGATGTTTAAGGAGGCTGAAATGTCCCATGATCTTCTGGCTGCAGAAGTAGGAAAGTCAGTGAAGCAGTTTGAAGACAGAAGACCAATGCCAGAGCTCAACAGTGAGGAAGACCTCGATGACATTTTTAAGAGCTCTTTGAGTGATCCTCGTACTCAGCCAGGGCTGAGAACTCCTGGCTTCCATTTCAGGCATCTATTCATCTCTAACTTTCCAGTCTTAAGTCAGTCACTCTGGTCCTTTAGATTCCTGATATGCCGTTTAGCAAAAGGGCATTGCTCTCTCATCGAATTTCCCTTTTGTCTCCTGAATATTTCCTCCATCTCTCCTCTGCCATTAGAACCTAGACATTGTTGTAGGTGTTAGAAATTCACCATAGTCTGAGTAAAATACACATGATCTCTCTGCCCTTTTGCAATCTGCAGACTGGTTTACATTAATTAACGTAATAGATATTTCATTACAATCCATCATTATTACAATTCACACTATTTTTTCCTATGATAAGGAAAAGGACAGGATGCTAAGAGAGTTCGGAACAGGGGCCTGGGCATGCTGAAAAGTCAGAGAAGTTTTCCCTGAGGAAGATACCCAAGCTGAGAGAGCTGGATAACAGTTAGAGGTGAAAAGTTAGTCTGAGACAGAAAGAATGGACACACAAAAGCCTGAGGCAGAAAGAACTTTGCCAACATCTGAGGACTGAAAGAAGAGCTAGAACACAGGAGCTGGGGTGGGGGCCTCCAGATGAGATTGTCAACGCAGATCCTTCTCAAATCATGAAGTGCCTCGTAGGCCATATTGAAGATTTTGCTCTCTATCCCAAAGGTAATGGGAAGCTCAGAAGGCTTAAAAAATTTTTTTATGTTTATTTATTTTTGACAGAGAGAACACAAGGCGGGGGGAGCAGAAGAGAGAGAGGGAGACACAGAATCTGAAGCAGGCTCCAGGCTCTGAGCTGTTAGCACAGAGCCTGACACGGGGCTTGAACCCACCAACCATGAGATCATGACCTGAGCCAAAGTTGGTCACCCAGCCGACTGAGCCACCCAGGCGCCCCTCAGAAGGATTTTAAATAGGGGAGGGACTTAACATGACTTTTGGTTTAGCAAAATGTCTCTGTAGGACGGAGAACAGATTTGACGAAGCCAGGGTGGATGTGGGGAGACTAGTAAAGAAGCTGTTACAGGTCAGCAAACAAGGGATGTGCTGAGGGGTTGGCATCACTACTGCACAATGGATTTGGTGCTAGTAAAGAGGCTGTTACAGTTCGGCAAGCAAGAGATAATGGTGGGTTGGCCTAGGGATGTACTGGGGGGTTGGCATCACTACTGCACAATGGATTGGTGCAGAGAAGAAGGGAGAAGACTGTGGCAGGAATGACTAATAGGTTTCCATTCATTTAAAAGAATGAAATCTTGCCATTTGCAGTGACGTGGATAGAGGTGGAGAGTATCATGCCAAGTGAAATAAACCAACCAGAGAAAGACAAATACCATATGATGTCACTCAAGGTAGAATTTACGAAACAAAACAAAAGAAAAAGAGAGAGATAGACCAAAAAAAACCCACTCTTAACTACAGAGGACAAACAGGTAGTTATCAGAGGGGATGGGGGAAATAGGTGAAGGGGGAATAAGAGTTCATTTATCTTGATGAGCCCTGGATGATGTATAGAATCATTGAATCCCATATTGTACACCCGTAACCAATTTAACACTGTATATTAACTATACTGGAATTAAAAATTTTTAAAAGAAGAATAGAAAATAATACTGCCCTAAGAAAGAATAACTAAAAAAACAGCAAACAAATTGAATAATTCAGAAATTATTTATTAAGTATTTGCTGGGTCCAAAAAAAAAAAAAAAACAAAAAAAACAAAAAGAAAGAAATTGTCCTCTACCTGTCATGGTCAGTGGGATTGATTTGTCTACATGTTGTTATTCCTCACAAGCTCTGAACAACACAAAGCACCACAGCTATTTGAAAAACCCAACTGACCTCCAGCTCTATACAACTTTGTTCAAGGATCCTAACCAACTTACTGTGGGACAGCACAGCAAATTAAAGAGGAAAAGAGGCGAGGAGAAGTAGGGAGCCTGGTAGGTGAAAATAGCATCTAACTGAATGCTTACTTTATGCACTCTACATGCCTTTATCAGTGCTTGGGGGAGCTGGTTAAAATGAAGAATCTGGGAGGTACCTGGGCAGCTCAGTCAGTTGAGCATCCAACTCTTGATTTGGCTGTGATCATTATCCCAGGGTCGTGGGAAGGAGCCCTGCCTGTGTCGGGCTCCAGGCTGGGCATGGAGCCTGCTTAAGATTCTCACTCTGTCTCTCTGCCCCTCTCTCCTACTTGTGCCCTCTCTCTCTCATCCTCAGCCCCTCTCTCCTGCTTGCGTGCTCTCTTTCTCTCTAAAATAAAAAATAAAGAGGCACCTGGGTGGCTCAGTCAGTTAAGTGTCTGATTCTTTATTTCAGCTCAGGTCATGACCTCACAGATCATGAGTTTGAGTTCTGCCTTGGGCTTTGTGCTGATGGCATGGAGCCTGCTTGTGATTCTGTGTCTCCTCTCTCTGTCCCTCCCTGATATCTCTCTCTCTCTCTCCCTCTCACTTTCTCTCTCACAAAAATAAATGAATAAATATTAAAATAAATAAAATAAAAAATGAAAATGAACCCCTTCCCCTCTCCGCAGATTCTGACAATAAAGCTCCAGTGAGACCTGAGATTCCTAACTAGCTGTGGGGGAATGCTAATGTAATTCTATGAACTGCATTTTGGATGACAAAGTATTAGATCATTTAATCCATATAGCTATCCTAATAGTTAAAGAAAATTATCACCATTGTAAAGATAGTGAATCTGTGTCCAGAGAGGTTAAGTACTTTGGCAAAGACAGCTAGCAAGGGCATCACTGGGATTGGGATTTTAGTCAGCTTTATTTCAGAACTTCACCTTTAAATACCAGCTGAGGCCATTTCTATCTCCAGAGCGTTGTGCTGGACGCCAGTGTTCTTTCTTAGCGAACCTGCTGTATGAGAAACTAATGTTCCCAGGCTTTGAAGACTACCCACACTCATCTGTGTCCAGCTACACTTAATCGGTCCCTGTGAAGACAAGAGTCACGGAGTGTGAGAGGCAGCCTGGCTAGGGATCCCTGTAACCCCTCATTATGAGCCAGCGGGACTCTTTCTGAGCACTGCATTCCTTTGAAAGCTGGGGTCTTGGGGGAGTAAAGAAGGTCTAGTACTGGAATGGGGCCACTGTTTCTGCTGTCTTCCCATTTCCTCTGGGTGGCCCATGCTCCCTGCCCGTCCCCGAAGTGGTTCAGGTGACTTTGACTCTGCTATGCCCACCTGCTCTGGGCATTTCCTTCAAGGCAATGAGCTCAGCCAGCTGGTAAATGAGAGCAAGGCCATTAGGCTTACAATGAAGTATGAATGACCAGCCTCCTCGGGGGACTTGGCTGTTGACAACTCCAAAAATTCCAAGCCATATGATGATGTAAAGAATTCCAGTCATTATTGAAAGACATTTATTTTTAGAGTAGGGTGGAGTATTTTCTCCGTGCATTATTAGCCAGGCCTGCTTAGATGACCTTGAGCTACAAATACGGAAATCCTGAAAAGGCCTAATTCATTGTGACTACCAATAAGTCATTTTCCCCTTTTGCCTCCAAATGGGCTTCCCAGTCCCACTTCCCGATTCTGTCTTTATCTCCCCTCTGCAACTTTCTGACCATGCTCAGCTCGCACCTGCCTGCTTATCCCCTCTTTTCTTTCCTTCCTTCTTTCAAATCAATGGAGCATCTGCTACACGGTGCATTGTGGGTAAAAAGGAGTAAGACGTTCCTGCTCTCAGGGAACTCTGAGATTACTGGTGAGGCATTTGTGGTCTTTATGAAAAGATTGCAGTGTGCCGGGTGAGGTCTGTAAGCAGTGTGGTGCCACATGCCTATGGGAGAGCTCCTGAGCGGGGTGTGGAGGTTCAGGAAGGGAGCCCCAGGAGGAGTGCTGTGACCTGAGTCTTAAGGCTTAAGTAAATGTGAGCCAGTAAACTGATGGAGGAAGAAATTCTAAGAAAAGGGCACTGCCCACGCAAAGGCCTGACTTAACTGAGAACTCCAACAGTTCAATGTGACTGGAGCGTCATGCAGAATATGGGGACACAGAAGAGAAGCCAGACCAGCAAGGTTTCTGTACATTGCATTTGCTACTCTGGGTCTTATTGTTTTTTATTCTCATCTAATCAAAAGAATTAAAAGAATATATGCATATGACTTAAAAATCACACGGTAGGTAAAATGAAGAGCAGCACTGTGGGGGTCTGCCTCTCCTGACCCAACATCTTATTCCCTGGAGGCAACCCAGGTTTTACCTCCTCAAGCTTTTCATTTCTGTTGTTATCTCCATGCTACTGCGTAGTCTGCTTCCATCTTTATTCATTAATTAAATATACACATTATTGGAAAATAATGGAATTATCGTTGTAATACATGGAATTTCTGCTATGGTAAAGATCTAGAGAGTGCCCTCCACTCCCGTTTTCTCTTCATTTCTATTCTGAAGACTTCAGGGAGCTAGGAAAGGTATCTAGGAAAGGAAACGTGGTGCCATTTGCATTTTAGGAAGACCAGGCAGAAGCATAGTAGCCCGTGGGAAACAGTTTCATGGTAAACCAGATGACAGATGCCACGGGTTTGCATAAAGGGAGTAGTGCTGTGAATTGAGGGGAAGGGGAGCCTTTGAGAGAACATTGAGAGACTGAGTGAACAGGACCTTGAGAATGAGCATCTCTTCTACTTTACTTTGTCAAACATGACCTTGATTCCAAAATCCTTTCATAAAGACCAAAAATCCCAAAAGCTGTGGACCAGCCTTTCAACAGAGACAGAAAATCTTGAATACAATCTCCAGAGAATAAAATTCTCAAAATTCAAGGAAAAACTCATTTACCAGTTTAAGTTTAGGGTTCAATTCACAAAGGTAGTTAATTAAGAGGGAATTCTTATTATCAATTCAATAGACACCAATAAGTCATTTATCAAAATTCAATGTTCCTGTCCATTTTTAAAATGTTTATTTATTTATTTTGAGAGAGAGAGAGAGAGAGAGAGGGAAAGAGAGAAACCCAAGCAGGCTCTGCACTGTCAGCACAGAGCCCAACTTCACGAACCATGAGATCCTCCTGACCTGAGCTTAAATCAGGAGTCAGATGCTTAACCAACTGGGCATACAGGCACCCCACTTCTGTCTGTTTTTAAACCACTAAAATCTTCAAGAAAGATTTTACAAGTAAAAGAGTATCTATTCCACACTGAGAGCCAACGTTAAACACATTGGTGTGAAACACTAGAATTCCCCTTAAAATCAAAAGAAAAACAAAGTGTTTTAAAAGACCAATAGTTCCTTTATTTTTTCATCTTTATTAATGTATAATTAACAGAGAAAATTGCAAGATCCCTAAAGTGTACATTGCAGTGATTTGGAATACATATATTCCATGAAAGATTCCCACCATCTAGTTCATTAACACACTCATCACCTCATATATTTATCTTCTTCCTTTGCTTTTGGTGAGAACAATTAAGTTCTATTCTCTTAGCAAATTTCAATTATATAATGCAGTGTAATTAACTACAGTCATATTTTACATTAGATTCTTAGAGCCTATTCATGTTATAGCTGAGAATTTGTGCCTTTTTACCAACTTCTCCCTATTTCTTTTGCCCCACCATCCCTGGCAACCACTTTTCTACAATCTGTTTCTAGGATTTTGACTTTTTTTTTTTAAGATTCCACATATAAGTGGTACCATGCAGTGTCTGTCTTCTCTGTTGGGCTTACTTTACTTAACATAATGCCCTCAAAGTCCACCCATGTTGTCACAAATGGCAACATTTCCTTCTTTCTTGTGGCTGAATAATATTTTATTGTATATATATATCCACCATATCCTTTTTATCCACTCATCCATTGATGGACAGTTCCTTTACATAGTTGAGCCAAGGAAAGAAAGGTTGGTGGCATTTCTCCAGACATACTCAACCAAGGTGCAAAGTTCTAAAAAGAATTAATTTTTGTATGAACACGTATACGACACAGGTGCAGTTATTTGATTCCTATATTTAATGTTATTTCGTTTCTGTATTTAATATGCTTATTATTTATCCCACTACTCACTACCTGATTCTCAAAAGGAGTTGGAATGTTTTACAATTAAAGAGAGATGCTATAGGAACATTAAGATAAAGAATAAGAAAGAGGTCCATGAAGGAATTTCAGGACAGAGGAGGGGGGATTCAGTTAGAGCTGAGGATTTAAATAAAACAAAACAAAACAAAAAAACAACCAACCTCTGAGCCTCCTTGGACGCGAGGCAAAAGGGAAATTTCCCATTAGATGATAAAAATAAAATTGACCAGTTTGTCAAGAGAACATCGATTCTCTAAAAAATAATAACAGCAACAACAACAGCAACAGCAACAACAAAGTAATGGAAGTCTGTTAGATCACATTGCTCGCCAAGCACATAGACATCAGCTCTTTTTGGATCTCTGCTGGTCCCCGATGATTACCCGAAGCATTTTCACCCTCTGTTGGTACGTCTGGTTCTGCTCTTCCATAAAGGCTCTATCCTTGTCTTCTTCTGAGATGTCACTTTCCGAGCATCCATGGAGCTCCTGGTGGGTACCTTCTTTATATCATAGATCACCTCCTACTACATAGCATCTCTTCCTATTTCAAAACTATGCCTCTCACTGGACCAGTGAAGACACACTCCAAGTAGCCTGCTGACAGATGGTCAGAGGTTCCAGTTTATCAGCAGAGCAGAGATGATTAGCATTCCTTATGCCTAATGAGGGATCACATCCTTCCTAACTTAGATCATCAACTTTCCCACTGGCCTCAAGGACTCTCAACTCCTTTCTTGGGTGCACTACTCAGAGAGGTGACCTTTGAGAAGAGCGTTCCTAAAATTTTGAAGTGTGCTTGAATGTGTTGAAATTATTTGTACAATTTCATGTGGGGATTATATATATATATATGAACACAGTTTTCTGGTAAGAGGGTCCACAGTCTTAATGATATTCACCATTGGACTCATAATTTGAGGATCATTATTGTAGCATTCTTTCAGTACATATCTGTAATGTTATAAGCCTTTTAATGTGAAATAACATGCCCAGAAGGAGGATGGTCTTCTTTTATCTTGAAATTAGGGCTACACCTTCTAAACTTACTGCTAAGGATAAAGTGGGCACCCTTCCTCAAAACTAAAATCCATTCAATGTCTCTAACCCTTTTTTCTGACCTTTTCTATATTGCCACATCATAATAAAATCACGATGAATGCATCTATAGTGATTTATGGCTTATAAGGTACATCCAGATACATCATCTAATATCCACTGTAACACTAGGAGATAAGCATTAGAGTCTCCATTTTTACAGATGAGAAACTTCAAACTCAGAGAGGTTTAGTGACTTATTCAAGGTTCTGCTAAAACTAGTAGGTTCTGGGTCCATTCTGGAATCTGAATTCTGTAATGTGTTTATAGTCTAGTCTACCTTCCAAAGACCACATGAGATTGGAAAAGTTGGACTTTCGGCATAGACAAAACAATCCCAAGCCACTAATACTGTTGGTTTAGCCTTCTTTTTTTCTTTTTTTTAGCATTTTTATTTTATTTTTGAGAGACATAGAGACAGAGAGTGAGCAAGGGAAAGGCAGAGAGAGAGGGAGATACAGAATCCGAAGCAGGCTCCAGGCTCTGAGCCGTCAGCACAAAGCCCGATGCAGGGCCTGAACCCACAGACCGTGAGATCATGACCTGAGCTGAAGTCAGCTGCTCAACCGACTAAGCTACCCAGGCGCCCCTAGCCTTCTTAACTTGATGCTCTGAAATGCAATTTCAGCACCTTGGTACACATATCATAAATTACTGCTCACAATATGTATTACAGTGATTTGCTAGGGGGTGGCTCCAGTTATTTAGAAGTATGGTAAGCCTTAAATACATAGACTAATGCCTTGGTCACAGAGTTATGCACAATTGACAAATACAATGGCAGAGGGTAATGGTGGTGGTAAGGAGAACTTTTCTTCATCTGGGATGGACTTTAGTTGCTTTAAACCACTTGCCCCAAAAGACTTAATTCTCGATCCATCCAAAAATACTTCTTACCCTGAATTTACTCCCACAGGAGGCCTATGTGACTCAGCAGGATAAAATCCGTCTGGTGGGGGAGCTGGTGACCATCACGGGGGCTGTGATCATCCTGCTCCTGGAGGTGAAGTACAACACAGGGTCCAAGCTGAGGCCGTCCACCTGGGGCCCCAGATTGAACTGCAGTCCAAATTGTCTTTTTGTCTTACTGGCCTCTTCCCAGATCCCAGACATCTTCAGGGTTGGTGCTTCTCGCTATTTTGGACAGACTATCCTTGGGGGACCATTCCATGTCATCATGTGAGTGTCTCTTCCTTTCAGTCCTATGTCTTCCCTCTACAGAATTGTTCCAGGTCTCACATTCACTGTTTGGGGCATAGACTTCAGTTGACTCTCACTTCTAGGGTTTTTTGTCCAGTGGGCTCATATATGTGTCTTGGGTGTAAGGACTAAGCCTGAGTGGGTACCACCCAACTCATCGCCATGCTAGAGGGGACCTAGAATATTTCCTCTCTCACTCCTTGTTCCCTGCCCCCTTCCCTAAGCATCACCTATGCCTTCATGGTGCTGGTGACCATGGTGATGCGGCTCTCCAACATGAACGGGGAGATGGTGCCCATGTCCATTGCCCTGGTGCTGGGTTGGTGCAGTGTTATGTACTTCGCTCGAGGATTCCAGATGCTTGGTCCCTTCACCATCATGATTCAGAAGGTCAGTGCCTTCCCCAAAGCTTCCTCTGGCTTCAACAATAGGACGTTTCCAGACAGAGGGAGGAGGTGGAGCTAGGGGGCCTCCAGTTTAGCAGGATAGCTGCAGAGAAGCAGGTGGAGATGGGTCATTCCACCCTCCCTCCCCTTCGCTTTCCTGTAGATGATTTTTGGAGACTTAATGCGTTTCTGCTGGCTGATGGCTGTGGTTATTCTGGGATTTGCCTCAGGTAAGAGCACTATTCCCCCCTCCCCCTTCTACTAGGTAATGGGATCCAGTTCTCCAGAAAGTTCACTCACACTTGCTCTCAGTTATCATTCACACTCTCTTTTGCTGCTGCTGCTGCTGCTGCTGCTTCTTCTTCTTCTTCTTCTTCTTCTTCTTCTTCTTCTTCTTTTTTTTTTTTTTACCCCTGGTGGATATTGAGTCAAAAAGCACACTCATATCCATAGGATCAGGGTCACTTAAGTTGACCTAGAAGGTAGACCATGTGCTCTGAATTTATGGGCCAATAACATTCATGTTGACTAACAGCCAGAAAGATTTTTAAAGAAGAGATAGATAAAGGGCTTTGGAGAGACAGGGCCATTAAACAGGAAAGACTGGCCAGTTGTGGATCTCAGAAAACTATGTGGGCAAACAGAGTCAGTACAGTATTTAACTCTTCTGTGTCTGCACTTTAAAAGAAGAAACATAGAGAATTCAATAACACATAGCATCTTATTTTTCCTATGTGGAAAAAGGGAGAGAAAGAATGAATTCAAAGAAGAGGTACAGAAAATGATTTCAGAGAGTCTGAGGATGAGAGAGGAAAACAGAAGCTGTAAAGGAGAAAAAAGGAGCTATAAAGAGAGATTGGGGAAAGAGGGAGCAGGGACTTAGTCGCAGCCCAAGGCACATGTGGAATGTCTGGGTAGAGAGAGGAACGCAGTCAAAAAATAACAGCCAAAGATAGAGGGAGGGTGAAGGCAGTGAGAAAGTAGAAGAAAGTTCTTATGGAGAGGCTTTAAGAGGAAGGAAGAGCAGTGAGATATGGCAACTCAAATCTAGTCTTCTGTGTCTGCAACCGAACATCTATAGGACAAGGGGATGCCCTAGGTGGTAACTGAAGACATCTTAACTCTAAAAGACAATGGCCTTTTAGAACAGAAGGCACTATCCTTGTGCTAGGAATTCCCATTTAACAGGAATTCCCACCAAACAGTGGACCAAAAAAATACCCCAAGATCTTAGCTAAAGATTTTTAGCTGAGGTGTTGATCACAGGGGAAAAGTAGAACACAGGTAAAACTGTGGTAGTCTTGCTTGTTTGGAGTATTCCTTATGTATTCTTTCTCTCCACCCTCTACTCCATCTGCACACAATTGAATTACTGCTTACAACATGTGTGCATATAGTTATACAGTAAGTATATGTTGTATATGGTATGTTATACAGTATATAGTATCATGACTTGCCAATTTAAGTCATAATGACAGAGTTTTCTGTAGATGTCCTATACCCAGGATCTCCTAAACCATCTATTCTCAGTGTTAAGCTTGCCTTTTCTGTCAGTAAATAAAAAAGCGATGTTTTGTTATAGACCCTATTTCCATTCTTGAAATCACTTTGTTTATATTTCAGTTCCCCATACAGAGAGAAGTCTTTTAAAGGTTCTAATGCTATACTAATGTTCCAGGGTGCCCAGTATCATCCAGTAGGTTATACACTGAGCAGGGAAACCTTTTCCATGATGGTCCAAGCTCACCCAGGGAATCTCAGAATGATAGGTGATTATCTAGGGGCCACTGAGATTTTTTTAAAGGTGCTTTTCTTTTGGCCATTTCATACAGTCAGTCCTTTAAAATTGCTGGAGATTCCATGCATTCTTGTAACAAATTATCTTTTATTTATTTATTTTTAATTAATTAATTAATTAATTAAAATTTAAATTTACATCCAAGTTAGCATATAGTGCAACAATGATTTCAGAGGTAGATTCCTTAATGCCCATTACCCATTTAACCCATCCCCCCTCCCACAACCCCTCCAGAAATTCTCTGTTTGTTCTCTATATTTGAGTCTCTTATGTACAAATTATCTTTTAAATATTTGACTTTCTAAGATGTGAAAAGCAGTTAGGCGACTTATTTTGTGTATATATATTATATATATAATACACACACACACACACTATATGTCCACATTTTGCTAAATGGCGGGTATTACCGTTGTCCAGAGTGATGAACTTAGTCATAAGACATCTTAAGATTAGCCAGGTCCACATGTAAAATGTGACTTACATGTATACAGTCACACATGTACATTTATGGGCATGTATGTGTGTCTGCAAGTGTGTAAATGTATGGAGATATGACCAGACCCATGCTTATTGTGATAATTCCCTATTTCCCCATCTTCATGCCTACTTCCTGGGCGGAGCAGCGTTCTATGTCATTTTCCAGACAGAGGACCCATCCAATCTGGGGCAATTCTATGACTATCCCATGGCACTGTTCAGCACCTTTGAGCTTTTCCTCACCGTCATTGATGGGCCTGCCAACTACGAAGTGAACTTGCCCTTCATGTTTGGCATTGTCTACTTTGCCTTCACCATCATTGCCACGCTACTCATGCTCAACCTATTCATCGCCATGATGGGTGATACACACTGGCGGGTGGCCCATGAGCGGGACGAGCTCTGGAGGGCCCAGGTAAGTTTAATAAGTTTCCCCTTATTAAGGGGAAGAGAATGGAGAGAAAAATCAAAGTGGAAAATGTTATGGTACATGATGCTTAGGAGAGTCACAGAACAATCCAGTGGGGTTGTTGCCTCAACAAACAAATTTGGACAGAGGAGGAGACAAAAGGAGGGTAAAATGGCATAATAGGGGTAGGATTCAACACCCAAAAGCTGAGGTGTTGATCACAGGGGAAAAGTAGATCTAACAGTCAACCTCAAGTCCAGTGAGAACTAGAGACTGTCTTGTCTTATATATTCTAGTAGGGTTTTAAATTTTTTTTAAATTTTATCTATTTAAAACAATTTTTTTAAAGTAATCTCTACACCCAGCATGGGTGCTTTACTAAGCAAGCCAGGCACCAGCTATATATTCTAGTTTTAAATTTTAATTTTTAATCTTATTTTCTATTTGCTTTTCCCTGTTTCTCTATGATTTTTTCTTTATATCAGTGAAGATAATAAAATTTTAGAGTTGGAAGTGCCTGTAGTGGTCCTCTAGTTGAGTTCCTACTCAGTGATTAATTATTCATTGGTCAAAGGGTCATTTAATATCTTCTTTAATGCTGATTAGGACCTTATTATCATATGGATTTGGGAAGTGTTTGGGAAAGAAGAGAGCTTTTTCATATTTCAAAAGGTTTTGTTATTAGAAATGTCCATACTGTATTGAGCTGAGACCTATCTTTCTACAATTCTATTCTTTGGCTCCAGTCTTTTCTTCTCATATACACAGAACACACTCTTCTGTATGAACACCATTCAAACATTTGAATACAGCTAATCATTTTTCCCCTCAGACTTTCCATTCACTTAAAAATAATTACGTAGAGCCTGTTATGTGTTGGGAAATGTCTAGGAGTTGGGGACACCAGCATGAATACAACAGATGCCATCTGTGTCTCATGGAGCCACAGTCTGGTTAGGAAGACTTCCATTAAACAAAGGACTTCATGGAAGCCTGTATAACTACAGTAGTAAAAGTATAGCAGAGAAGTAGAAGATGCTAAGAACAGGATACAACAGAGGAGTCTGATTGCAAAGTTAGGGAATGCTTTCCAGATGGAGTGACATTTAAGATGAGCTCCTAAACATGAGTAAGAATTATCTAGTTAAGGAGAATGACAGAAAGGGATGGAGGTTAGGATTTGTGCCAGTCAGGACTCTTGGCTATAGGGACAGAGAACCAAACTCAAATATACTTCGAAAGACAGAAAGACAGAAAGGAAGGAAGGAAGGAAGGAAGGAAGAAAGGAAGAAAGGAAGGAAGGAAGGAAGGAAGGGAGGGAGGAAGAAGAAAGAAAAGAAAAGAAAAGAAAAAAGAAAAAGGAAAAGAAAGAAACTTGAAAACAAATTGAGCCAGGTCTTTAAGTAAATATACATTTGGCCCTTATGAAGGTCATGATCAACTAGAACCCGTGCATCTTTGTTAGGCAACTTAATTAACAAAGCTCCTTTACCATTTCCTGTACTTAACACAGATACTTTGTTCTTAAACATAAATGTAGTGCCTTACATTTGGTTCTCTTAAATTTCACATTATTGGTATTTGACCAGAATTCCAGTCTGGTGAGATCATTTTTATATTGCTTCTGTCACCTCACATTATCACATATCCCTCCCAGTTTTGTGTCACAGTCATATTTGATAAGCTTGTCTTCCATGTTTCATTTAAGTAATTAATTAGGGCTGGGCAAAGGACAGAACATCTGACATGCCACTAGAATTTTCCTCGCCAAGTTTGCAGTCATTAACCCACTCTTTTTCTTTGGAGGATATGGGTATTTAATTTGCTGCAAATTCCCTGAACACTAACAGCACCATTTCATCCCCATGATCATAGAGATTCTATTTAATCATTGTATTTAAGTCAAGATAACTAGTCTCTGGCTTTCCTATGAAAAAACAAATGAGATTACTTTGGACTGACTCATTTTCTATGAATGTGTATAGTAATGTTGGGATCACAGTTTTATTCAAAACACTCATAAAATATTCTCTCTCCTTTTATGATGAATGATGAGTAAAGCAGGTAGCATGATGCCTGGCACAAGCTAGGCCCAGTGGCTGTCATCTCCCCAATCTCTGGTGTCCCCATCTGACAGATTCCTCTTTGTTCCCTATGTTGGTGGCTTCTAGTGTTCCCTGAGACCTCACCACTCTTCCTGAGTTTCTTCTACCTCTCACTCCTCCCAGGTGGTGGCCACCACGGTGATGCTGGAGCGGAAGCTGCCTCGCTTCCTGTGGCCTCGCTCTGGATCTGCGGGTGCCAGTACGGGCTGGGGGACCGCTGGTTCCTGCGGTGAGTGACTGTGCATATGTATAAACTGCTAACTAGCGTGAGGCCATGGGAGTGGGATGACCAGTTCCACATTTATCGCACATCTTTCATTCCCGAGATTCCCAACTGGACCCGAAGGAGACATCATCTCTCTATAACGTGAGACTGCATTGGCCTGTGCATTGGCCTGGGGAGGGGGTGGAGCCAATGAGGAGAGTGACAAGATGGCCGATAGCTGATGCCAGGCTTTGAGTACATGAGGGTAGTAAGGTGTGTGAGGTTATATATGTGTCTGTGCTCAGATGTGAGCATGGGATACCCAACTTGTCCTAGTCTTGTTCCTACCTAACCCCAATTTCTGGTATATTATTGCCCTGAAGCTAACCTTCTCCATATTCTACCTTCGGCTCCTCACCTGGCTTCTCCTCTCTCTCTCAGTTTTCTCTTTCATATTCATGATCACACACACACACACACACACACACACACACGCCCCACTACCTCCAAATCTTGATTGCCGACCTCTTTGGTCTCTAGACCACTTTACCCTCCATTCCACTGCTCTTCCCTTCATTTGATCCTTGGACCCTGGTCCCTTCCTTGCCCTGTCCTCTTGGTCCTGTTTCCTACAAGTGCTATTCCCACCTCTCCTTCTCCTCATGGCCCTTTTCCCTTCACCTCAACTGAGTCCCTTCCCCTTTGCCCTCCTCAGAGTCGAGAACCACCATGATCAAAATCCTCTGCGAGTGCTTCGCTATGTGGAAGCTTTCAAGGGCTCAGACAAGGAGGATGGACAAGAGCAGCTTTCTGAGAAACAGCCCTCTGTTTCTGTGACCGAAAGTGGGACCCTAGCCAGAGCCTCTCTGGCCCCCCCAACCCCTTCCTTGTCTCGGACCACATCTCACAGCAGCAGCAGTCACCGGGGCTGGGAGATCCTGCGTCGCAATACACTAGGACATATGAATCTTGGGCTGGACCTTGGCGAGGGGGATGGAGAGGAAAATATCTATCATTTATGATGAGGACCCCTGTGACTGTTGGCCTGACAAACAGGTGGGGCGAAATGGAGGGAAGTATCTAATTTTTTTGTCTGTTAATCATGAGAGGAGATCAACAGAATAATTTTTAAAGGTCATGTCTCACCCTTCACATCAGCATTTCTGGAGGTGGGCAATGGACATCTATTGCTCCCCATAACACCTGGTTTCCTGGAAGTCCCACATTTTGAGAAAAGAAGGTATCTCTTCAAGCAAAGTTGGACTTAGCCGTCAAAGACATGATGTAAGGATGCTAGACCAACATCTGGATCATCTTTCTTTCAGCATCACGCAGGCATTAGAAAGTAGTAACTTGAGAAGCCTGCTTGGTTCCACAAGGCTTAATGTGGGAAGAGCCAGGCATGGCACTGAGGTTATGGCCCTTCCCTTTTCCGCTGTAGGACTCTCTCCCACCCAGCAACCAACCCCCAACTAGAAAACTGCAATATGAAAACTTCCTTATCCTTGCTTTATTTTTCATAAATTTTATTGTGGGAAGACACACATCACTTAAATTTACTATCTTAACCATATTTAGGTATACAATTCAGTGGCATTAGGTACATTTAAATTGTTGCATAATGATAACTACTATTCATCTACAGGATGCTCCTGTCATCCCAAACTGAAACTCTGGTACTCATGAAACATTAACTTCCACCGTCCCCTCCACACATCCCCTGATAACCAGTATTCCACTTCATGTCTATGAATTTGACTACTCTAGGTACCTCATAGGTGGAATCATTCAATATTAATCCTATTGGGTCTGGCTTATATCACTCAGCATAATATTTTCGAGATTCATCCATATTGTAGCAGGCATCAGAATTTTATTCCTTTTAAGGGCCAAATAATATTTCATTGTATGGATATACTACATTTTATTTATCCATTCATCCACTGATGGACATTAGGGTTATTTCCACCTTTTAGCTATTGTAAAACTGCTATGAACATTGGTGTATAATTCTCTTCAAGTTCTTGCTTTCAATTTCTTTGGGTATATCCTTAGATGTGGAATTGCTTGATCATATGGCAATTATTATTTAATTTTTTGAGGAACTGTCACCTTTGTTGTTGCTTTTCTTTTTCTTTCCTTTCCTTTCCTTTCCTTTCCTTTCCTTTCCTTTCCTTTCCTTTCCTTTCTTTCTTCTCCTTCTCCTTCTTTTTGATAATAGCCACCCTAAAGGATATGAAGTGGTATTTCATTGTGGTTTTGATTTGTATTTCCCTAATGGCTAATGACAATGAACATTTTTTCATATGCTTATTGGCCATTTGTATTTGGAGAAATATCTATTCAAATCTTTCATCTATATTTGGATTGTATTGGTTTTTATTGTTTTTGAATTGTCTTATCCTTGCTTTTTGAGACTCAGAGACTAAAGAGTTTGTGTCTCATTTGTGTCCAGATGTATGTTTAAATAAGTGTGGTAAATTAAATTATGCCTTTCTGTGCTTGAACAGCACAATCCTTTCTTTATGGGACTGTTCCTTGTCAGTCCCTCAGGTGGCTTATTAGCAGCTAATCATCCTTGTGCCTGGGGGTAGCAGACTTCTGGCTACATCTCTTGCAGCAGCCATATTTTGCCTCCACCTTCCTCTGCCTCTGTGCTGAGGTTTGGGGTAGACAGCAACAATGCAGGATAGGCCATATCTCTCCAGGGAGGAAACTGGGAGCTAAGTGTCCACGGCACCCAGTACCAGGCTCTTGACAGCCTCCCTCTTGACTCCAGTCCTTTACATCTCAGCCCAGCCCTAATATCACCCTAACCCAAAAGCCATAATAACTTTTAAGAGGACTGTGGTCTGGAATAGCAAAGAAGTGGGTGGGATTTGTGAAATCACAGGCAGGTTCATCCAGATACTTATACAAAACATAGATGAGTGCAGAACGGGGAGGGATCACACGAAGGTACAGGCACAGGGTCCTACATACCGGACCACTGGCGGCAATATTTCTAAAAGTGCTTAGTCATCATGACTCCTCTTATTTTCCTTACAATGGAAGGACTTCCTCTCTCATGTAAAGCTAAACTCCCATCTGAGTCCCAGCTTCGGTTTTCTTTCTGTCTCTTCAGACAGCCGTATCCATCACTGTTCTCTCTGGGCTTCTCATTTGTGTATCTCTTCCCCTCCCTTTCCACTAGCTCTGGGGATCAGCAAATAACCATGCTCTATTCTTTCCCATCTCCAAAGAAATGGAAAACACCCTCCATCAACCCTTCCTCTTTTCAGCTACTGCCTTATCTTTTCTACTCCCTATTCAGGGCCAAACTTCTTAGAGAAGACTTCATTGTCTACTGATCTCACACTGAGTCCTCAACCCATTGCGATTTGACCTTGCCTCTCCATGCTACTGACATCTGTGAGGGAGGTTATCTACCTCTGGCTAAGCCCACTGAACAGTCTCAGTCTTGCTTGAACTCTTGGTAGCCTTCAGACTGCAGTCGACCACTCGCTGTCTCTTAGCATGTCAGTGCCACACACTCCTACCACGCTGGCTGCTTCTTTTCTACAAATCCCTTAAATATTTTTGGTCCACAAGCCTCTCTGTTTTCCTCACCACCTGGGCAGTCTCACCTGCTTCTGTAGATTGTATTAACATGCACATGTTCATGACTCCCCATTCCCTATCTTTGGTTCAGATCTGTCTCCTGAGCTCCAGGCATGAACAGCTTGGATGCCTATCTATTAGACAGCTGAACCTGGATATTTTATGACACCTCAAACTCAACATGTCCCAAACTGAAAACTGAACAGTTTTTTTTTTCCTCACCAAACCTGCTCCTCCACCAGAGTTCCTGACCAAATAATAGGCAAAGTTGCCTAAGCCAGAACCTGGGCGTCGCCTTCAATATGATTCTGTTGACTCTTAAATCCAGTAAATCTCAAATCTTGTAGATTCTGTTCCCTAAGACATCTTCTTTGAAAAGAATTAATTTTTATTAGATAATATATCACATAGCACAAAATTCAAAGAACACACAAGAAATACAGAGAAAAAAAGCTTTCCTATTTCTGTCATGGCCCCTTTGGTGTTCTCTCCAGGGACATTCACTAATAAAAGTCTAATACACTGTATACCCAAGCATATGCATGTATATATTCCTCTTAAAAAGACATATAATGGCACAGCTTATAAGAAAAAAGTTTTTTATTTTTTCACTTAATACAATTTGAAGATTCTTCCATACCAATACAAAATCTTCCAGCGGTCTCTGCCTCTTGGGACCCTACTGCATTACAGAAGGAGGTTCCTAACTGCTCTCTTTGCATGTAGTCTTGGTCTTCTTCAATCCATCATCCACACTATGGCCAGAATGATCTTTATAAGATGCAACTCCTGCCCCTAAGTGTGGTCTTCTGGAAGCCCTCCATAAGCCGACCCCGGGCAACCCCCCTCACACCTCTCTTCTCTCAGGCTCTATTTTGCCAAGCTGGATTTCTATTAGTTCCTGGATAATTAGTTCTTCTTGGCCTTCACAATCTCTGGACCTTTCTACTTCTCTTCACCCACTCTCCCTTCCATCTTCGTAACTTCTATGCATCTTGATGATCTCAGCCTCATGGTAGTACATGGGTTGTATGTGTATTTGTGGGGACGCTGATCCATTGGCAAGGTTAAATTCCACCTCCTCTATGTTTCCAGACTACCTATATTTTATTTTTAATTACACATCCTGCACCTTATTGTACTTACTTGTTCAATGTCTGTCTTCTTTAGTAAGCTCCACAAAGACAAAGATGGTGTCTATTGTATTCATCATTGTGTTCCCAGTGTCTGGCGCAATTCCTAATACAATGTAGTGTGCAATAAATATTCATTAACTAGATCTATGAATGATTGACCTGTTTTTATTCTAAGCTCTCTCAGTGGCCACACTTGAGTCTTTTTTCACTTGTCAAAGGTGGTACAAAAATACTTACGTTTGAGTGGGGTTATAATAATTAAAGATAAGCACATAACACAGGTAGAAACACTTTGGAAAGGATAAAAAGAAAACAATGAAAATGTAAGTGATCATTGGGAAATTTTTTTTAGGTTCAATATACTTCTCTGTGTGTATGTGTGTGTGAGAGAGAGAAGAGAGAAAGAGGGAAAGAGAGAAAGAGAAGAGAGAGGGAAGGAGGAGGAGACTGAGGAGGAGGAGGAGGAGGAAGAGAGGGGCAATATCTTAAGGAAGAGAAGGAGAGAAGAACCCTAGCAGCAAAGCTCTGGAACGGATCTTACTGACCTCTCAAGTGTGGTACCCTCTAAAAGAAGCATTCAAGGCAACAGACAAGATTCCACGCTGGCCCTCCGGAGCCCAGATGAGAAAGGAAAAGAAACACACACAGACATCGCTATACTGTACAGCAGATTCGGCAAGTGAACTGTGTGCTGAAGGGTTAAAATAGTTGGCAAATATTTTGTGCTGCCAGGCAGAGGCCAGCTTTATTTAAGGGGCTCCAGAGACAGGGATGGGAAACAGGGCAAAAGGAGTGCTGATGTTCCTGCCTCAGGAGTTCTTCGGGTACTCCCAAACGGTTACCATTCTCCTTTCCTGTCTCTTCCCTCCCCTGGTTACTTTAAAAGATACAAAGCAGAAAACTCTTGCTCCTGTGCACCTCATAGACCAGAGGCAGGGAGGCACAGGAGGTTTTGCGCTCAGAGGTATCACTGGACTTTAAAAATATGTCCTCTCCCAGCTGTTTGCAAAGTGTTTTATTGACAAGTTTCGGGTTCTTTTTTTTTTTTTTTTTTTTAATTTCTAATGTTTATTTATTTTTGAGACAGAGAGAGACAGAGCATGAATGGGGCAGGGGCAGAGAGAGAGAGACACACACAGAATCTGAAGCAGGCTCCAAGCTCTGAGCTGTCAGCACAGAGCCCGACGCGGGATCATGACCTGAGCTGAAGTCGGAGGCTCAACCGACTGAGCCACCCAGGCGCCCCTCGGGTTCTGGTAAAGAATGGTGGTGTAGCCCCCTGAGGAATGGCCTGCCTGCCGCCTTGGGAAGGAAGGGCAGAGGTCAGTGTCCCTCCCTTGTGCCGCGCTGCATAAACGCAAGATAAGGGCTGGGACGCTGAGACCCAGAAGAGGGGAGAGCAGAACGGAGGAGTGAAGGTAGTTAGCGTGGGCTCTGCAGGTCCCAGGTGGATGAGCAGGGCGGGGACACACAGCCAGATGGAGCTCGGCAAACTGCGGGTCCCTGGCACACCCGAGATCACTCAGTGGACAGGGTGTCAATAGTCATTCTTAGAGGCTAATAGCCCATTCTCAGAGGCTAATGAAAGAAAAATGAGAAACGTGCAAGGAAAGGAATACTTTGGTACACTGAGTGCTGTCACACCAACAGGTGAGGCTGGGTAAGGTGGCCCCTCTCTGCTGGGGGCGGGGGAGGGGGGCGCACAGCCAGGCAGGAGCCACCTGGGGTAGGACTGGACACACCTGCCTTTGTCTGTGCCACCTCTTTGTTAACCCCAGCACCGGGGAGGCGGCAGTTATGGCCGTGGGGCCCCAGGGAGCGAGGCTTGTGCAAGGCCGGGCTGCAGCTGGAGAGAGTGACTGTGGGTCCCCGGTGGGTCAAGTGCTGGGCTCCTTGGAGAGAGGGAATCCCCGCGTCTGTGGGCGTGCGCATGCGCGGGGATGGCTCTCAAAGCACCGCTCTCTACCAAGACGTTTTCCTCCCTTCTGGTCCTACCTGCTTCCTGCTCAGGGTGTGGAGCCCTTTGGGGATTACATGGGTAGGTAAAACCCGATTTCAGTTCCCCCCCTCTGCTGCAGTATTAGCTGATGACTTCCACCGTGTCCACTTGCCAAGGCTCTGACAGTATTATCCGCACACACACGAGAGCGCGTGGGTCACTAAGATCTTACTGCTGTCACGGTTGTCAGGGCAGTATCCCTGCCTTCCCCTAGTTCACTTCTCCTATGCTCTCGCTCCCTCTGCTGTTCCTCGACCCTAACTGAGCACCTCCTCTGGTTAAGAGATAACAAGGTCGGGGAAAGAGTCAGATAAGTCAGTGACTGTGGCTCCATGAGGTGACCCCTGACCGGGTCCTTAGAGACTCTCTCCACCCTGGGTCAGAGGGCATCACCCCCAGATGGTGGCTGGTCTCTCCTCCCAGGGACTCCCAGACTCCAGCGCCTGCTCACTCCATATCAACCAGGTGCAGAGAGGACAGTGGCAAATTGTTCTTCCTTTGCCCCGGCATGAGGAAGTGTCCGCCTCCTCACCTTCCCCCCCCTCCATGAGTGAGCCTAGTGGGCAAGAAGACAGCTCCCGGCGGGGGGGGGGGGGCGGGTCCCAGTGGCCTGTGTTCCAGCACCGTCTAGATCTTAGGTGAGGGGTCACCGGCTCCCCCTGAGTTCCAGGCCAGCCGGGAGGGGGAGCTCAGAGTCGGAGGGTGGGATGGAGGGAAGGGCTTCTCCACACACACCACACCCTCCCTTTACCCCAGCTGCTCACTCCCCACATTTGCAGGCTAATGAATCTTCCAAGGGCGGAAGTCATTTTCTCTTTGTGTGTGTGCATGGGCTGGGGATTAACAAACACCCTCTCATCTCCCAGGACACACGCACATACACACACTGGGTTCCCTGACACCTCCCCTTGTTTCCCGCTCACCTCCAGGGGCCCTTTCTGCACACTGACCCACCTTTGCCTTTGGGGCCTAGGAAAGGAAATGTACCCACTAAATATCTTGCAATTTCCTTGGCACAGATCTTCTCCGTCAGCCACGATTCAACATATATCCTACCCCAGGGGCTCCGATGGGGAGAAAGAAGACATGATGTGCTTTAACCTCCTCCCGTGAGGCTCTGCCGACAGGGGAGACAGGCAGGTGAGGGGACACACACCTGGATGTAGTACTGTCCTTTACACAAGGGTATGAAGAAAAGAGATGGAGGACAGAGGAGGCGGGACCAGCCCGGGGAGAGTGAGGATGGGCACAGAGGGAGGACAAGAGAATGTGATTTTGAGTTGAGCTTCAAGGGAAGAGCTGGGATCTATGAGCCAGATAATTAACAGGAAGCCTCTTCCTGAACCGGGGCAGGATTGATGTGGTTACAAGGCCTGGCGCAAGGGAAATGCCACAGACCCCGTTTCCTCCCTACTCAGTTCCACGGTGGGCAAACGAGTTCATGGAACTGTCTCTTTGGGAGGGACAAGGGTGGGGGGTGAGGTCCATGGGATGAACAGTACAGAAACCCACCCTGTGAGATGGCAACAGACTGAAGTTGGATCTGCTCTGGTCCCATGGGGGGGTGGAGGGGTTGGGGAGGAGGGGTGGGGAGTGGGATTTGCCCACAAGAGGGTACTGAAAGGGCTCCACGACCCAAAAACAGCAGAAGAGAGGGACGAAGGAACAGGAACAGAGGGTATCACCATGCATTTGCTGTGGGCCAGGAGCCCCACGTGGGCTCTCCCTGTGCTCACAGGGAGGCTGGATGCCAGCTCTGGTCAGCCTGTTACACCCAGGCAGCTCTGGCCAGAGGGGGTGAGCTCCTTACCTAAGATCACATGAGTATGATTGTGCTCACTTTGTGGACGCGAGACCAAAGCTCAGAGGGGTGGACTAATTTACCCAAGACCAAGTGGTAATTAGCAATCTGATTTCGAGCCCAGATGTATTTGGTCTCAGGTCCCGTGCTCCTTCCGGTACGAGATCCAGGGCCCCTGAAGCAAGAGAGTCAACCTTTTTCTACTAGAAAGTTTTTTCCTGGATGTTTTGATATCAAATGCTCCCACCCGAGCCAAGATGATAAAGCAAAGGGCTTCCATTCATGCGACACCGTAAGGCACATAAAGTCTTTTGTGCCCATTATCTTCTCTAACCCAAATAACAACCCCTGAAGAGTAAATAGGGCAGGCTTACTATGCTCACTTTATAGATAAGGAAGCCGATTTTCAGAGAGATTGTATGATCGAGGTCACAGATCTCACCAACGCAGAGCAGGACAATAACTCAGGCTTCTGGGCTTCTGGGGAGACTGTCCCCACGATAGCTCCCTCGCTCACCTGTATGGAGAGATGGGCGAATCCAGGCCCAGGGGGGCGAGGCACCACCCTCTACACCTGGCCTGCGGCAAGGGCTGACTCAGAGGGTAGAACTCAGAGTTATCCGGGCGTGATGCTAGGTCATGGCACTTGCGTACTTATAGCAGTAAACATTTCAGTACGTCCATCAGCCCCCCTTGACAATGTGCACACAACCTTGAAGAACACACTAGGACCTTCGTCATAGACGGGACGGGAAGCCCTGTGCTCTGCCGTCTCCTGTACTCTAGTCTGTGTGTAAGGATTTTAGGCCCAGCCCTGACTGCGTAATGGTTCCTGGACTTCCCTGTACCTTGAGGACACATCAGAGTCAGCGCTTGGGAGTTGGGAACCTCAGTGAGGCCAAGAAGAGGGAGGGGTGAGGGAGGGGGAGCCAGTGATCTGAAAACTGTCCCCAGGGCACAGCGTGAGGCTGGATCCCTTGCTGATTCCCCAGGGCCCGTGAGCAGATCCCTATCAGGAGATTCTACCAAGTGCCCCCACACAGGTGCCAGTCACCAGCGCACACACGTGGAAATGACTCCTACACTCCCCTGTGCGCAGGGTCCTACACACGGAGGGCACCATGTGGGGGGAAGCCTGTGCCTTGTGGGCCCCGGTTGGGGGGGGAGGTACGCGACAGCTAAGATTATCTTATTTGCTAGTCTCTCTTATTGTAGTGGCTGGCTGACCAGTGACCTCAGGCTCTTCGTGCCTATGTAGGTCCAGTATTGCCCAACAGCCTTCTGGAGAGTGCTCTGTTTGGCTTCAGTCCCTCCCTTGTACCTGAGGGCCCCCGGCCCCCACGTCTCCACCTTGCTCCCAGCCTCCCACCACACCTTGCTTAGGTATCTGCCCCAGAGTCTGCCTTGCCGTGTGGGGAGGCCTCTCCCTTGTCCCCGTCACGGTCCATCCAAGCCCAGCTTTGGGAAGAGAAGCCCCAGTTCCTGCCCAGGTCTGCCTCCCAGCGTCCCATCCCCGAGCCTCGGCCCATGACTGCCTTCCCAGCCGCTCCTTGAGTTCTCTGCCCTGGGCTCTCAGACCGGCCTTGGGGAGGCAGGAAGCAGCCAGCTTGCTGCCCCCCTCCCCTCCCGGTGTGCCCGTGCCTGTATGCATTCAACAATCGCCCTGACTCTTAGAACAAGTCTGGCATTTTGCTTGGTTTTTATGACGGAGGTGCTGGGGTGTCTGCGTGAGCGCTGGAGCTAAATAAATAGAATTTGAAACAGTTCTTATCACGGCCTGTTGCCCTTTCACTGAGTTTGTTGGGGTGGAGACAGAAGAATAAGAGGTGCAGGTGGGGACAAATCGGGCGGTGGAGGGGAAAGATGGCCGATAAAGGGCTGCCACAGAGGGCTGCTGCTGGGAAAGGCTATGGCTTCCAGTTTGAACACATGCTTTGGGTTTGGGTGTTTGATAACAGTGATCCGATTTGGGATAGCGGCTAGACCCTTTCTCCTGAGCCCTAAACTGATGCTGTTTACTCTGGGCCTACGGGCCCCACAGCTGCCCCCTCCCCCACCCCGCAACACACCGCCCAGCCCAGAGTGGGGAACTGCCCAGAGTGCAGGGAAGTGGCGGGGAGAGCCAGCCCCGCCCCACCTCGGCAGAGGACCACAGCCTCCTCTCTGGCTGTCAGCGCTCCCGAAGTCCTTGTGCTGGGGCGGCTTGACCCTCTCCCCACCTAGAACCTTGGGGGTCCCAGGATCCTCCCATTTGTAAAGCTAGAAGGTGATCAGAAGCCACGGGGCCCCCCCTTCTGCCTGCCGACCTTCTCTCTCCTCTCTGCCCGGTGGAGCATCTGCCCTAGCCATTCCGAGACAAAGACGCGTTCCTCCTGAGAGATCCGTCTTCCCGCACCTGGAAGCCAGGGTGGGGGGCTGCCTGGGGGAGCAGAGTGTTGAAGGGAACAGGAAAACTCGAGAACTTAAGAGTCCTTCATTTTGCAGATCGGGAAACTCAAAAGTAAGTGACTTGGCCCAGGTCTCAGAGTGATTTCCGGTCCAAGCGGGGTTGGAATGCAGCCGCCCTGGTTACCCGTCCTGCTCTCTTTCGCCTTTGCCAGAAACCAGCCTCATAGCACATTCGTCATATTCGGAAAGGTCTTTGAGGCCTGTGTACCCTTCAGCCTCTTTTAGGGTTGTCTTCAGCACCTGCTAGAGAGGAGCCGGGTGAGGGGGGGGGTGACAGGGTGGGCAGGTGGCCGAGCAGAGGGGTCCGGCTGTGGGAGGGAGAGGCCCAGGGAAGGAGGAGCAGGAGGCTGGGGCGGCGTGGCCAGCGGGGAGGGCTGTGGACTTTGACACCCTCCTGCACAGGGCTCTATCTCCCGAGCTTCTGGCCCAGGCCGTGGGCCACAGGACGCCAGCCTGTGGGACCTCAGGAGAAAGTTAGGGGCAGGTCAGGGCTTGG
Source organism: Paguma larvata (assembly GCA_030068075.1). Lineage (NCBI taxonomy): Eukaryota > Metazoa > Chordata > Mammalia > Carnivora > Viverridae > Paguma > Paguma larvata. The sequence goes on along the minus strand of CM057834.1, from coordinate 91,574,771 downwards.
TGGGGCTCCTTCTAAAGCCTCACCTTCTCGATGCGGGGGGGGGGGGGGCGGGGGGGGGGTTAGGAAACAAGATGCTCTGAGGGGTGGGGGAGGGGCTGCCAACCCGGGGAGCCGGCTCCGGGCTGGCTGGCTCAGAAAATCTTCCCTTGGAGGCAGGCAGGAGGGGAGGAGAGAATGGCTGGCCATGGAGGCGCATGGTCACGGGTTGAGGAGGCCGCTGCCCGGCATCCCACAGCCCCTTTGCCCACCAATGCCCTTCGGGCACTTTCTGCAAAGGGGTCCAGGTCTGGGAGAACCAATGCCTTTGAATTTGAAAACCTGCAGACTCGTAGGGGATGCCAGAAGACACTCGAACACACCACAACCGCTCTCAAATCTTGCTGTGACGTATCGGTTCGGGCGACGTAAATATTCCGTGCAGAACTGCATGTGCGACACCTTGCCCATGCCTGTCTGAGGAGGTGGGGCTGGCGGCACAATCCCACTGGTCGCTGCCTCGGCCCTCTCCCCAGAGCCCTGTTTCTGCCACCAGCTCCGTCCCCTGACCGCGTTCCCAGGCTCCGGCCAGGTGTCTTCCAGCAGCAGGTAGAGGCTGGGGCTCCTGCGCACGGTCCCCGCCCCCCAACCCCCCACCTCGATCCCCGCACCCTGTGGCGGGAGCACTTAGGCCAGGCTGCAGGGCTAGGAAAACGAGGGCAACGGGATGCCTCGAAGCCACCCCCAAGGGATGGGGCCGCACTTAGCAACCTGGGGTGGAGGGCCAAAGGCCACACTTTGGGCGAAAGTATGACCTCCTGACCTATGAAAGCTGAAGGGACCGTGCACGCACGGAACCGCGTGTGGCTCCTCTTGGTTCAGGATCGCAGGATGTTTGGGTTGAAAAGGACTGTGGCGGGTCGCCTGGGTGGCTCAGTCGGTTGAGCGTCCGACTTAGGCTCCGGTCATGATCTCACGGTTCTTGAGTTTGAGCCCGGCATCAGGCTCCATGCTGACAGCTCAGAGCCTGGAGCCTGCTTGGGATTCTGGGTCTTCCTCTCTCTCTGCTTCTCCCGCACCCAAGCTCTCTCTCTCTCTCTCTCTCAAAAATAAATAAACATTAAAAAAATTAAAAAAAAAAAAAAAAAGAAAAGGACCGTGGAGGGTTTCAAGCACAAACTGCCACCCAGGCAGCGTCCCATCTTCCGGCGCTAGAGCCCAGTCACCCGGCTCCCGGCAGGCGGCTCGGCGGTCCGCGCTCCCCATGCACCGAGTCCCTGGGTGGTGCCCGGCGCACGCCTGTGTGTGTGTGTGTGTGTGTGTGTGTGTGTGTGTGCACCTGCTGACCTGCCGTCTGCTCCGCGCAGGCTTTATGAGCTGGCACACAGGGCTTGTGAACCCAGTGACTGGAACAAACTCCAAGCTGAGCGAGCAGTGGTTTTGACCCCGCTGCCCTGTGCTGGCTCCATCCTCAGCCTCTCGCCTGTTGTTCCTTCATGGCCAGCCTGCGCACAGCAGCGGAGCCGGGGAGACACCCTCCCGCAGGGCGTGGGGAGCAGGGACGGGTGACGCAGTCAGCCCGGCCAGGAAACAAAGAGCAGAGGTCACTTGGAGTCATGGACACACATACACACACATCCCAGGTCATAGACCGTCGCGTACATACATACCACACACACCACACACACGCCCCAGATCACACACCACAGCCGTACACATACCACACACACACACACACAGAGCACGCACACACACCATCTCATATACACACTGCACGTACACACGCCACACACACACCACACACTACATATACCACAGTCATACACACACACACACCCCACGCTATACACCACACACGCATGCACACACACACACATGCATACCTTATGCACACATGCACACAAATGCCACATGTGTTAGCACACAGCCTAAGACCAAGGGAGCAGATTCAATTGCAAAGAGAGCTAATGAGAGAGGAAAAACAGAGGGAAACGTAGAAAGACAGAACCAACAAAAAGACGGTCCAAACCAGAAAAACTTAAATGTAACTTTTAAAAAAAGTTCTCAGTGGAGAGTGCTCTTGCCCCCCAAGGAACATCCCGCAATGTCTGAAGATGTTTTCGGCTGTCACCAGCGAGGGAAGGGGATTCTACTGTCACCCAACAAGCGGCAGCTAAACATCCTGCAACGCGTGGGACAGACCCACACTGAAGAATTATTTGTTCCAAAACATCAGTACTTCCAGGTTGAGAAACCATGCCTGAAATGTACAAGTCGGCAGCGTGTGGCGGCTACGGTCCCCGTCAGGGCTGTGCTCCGGTCCTGCACGTACCGACGCATGCGTCATCTCCCCGGCCACCTCCAGCCCTGCCCGTGTGGCCCGCGGCGGGGGCCGGTCATACCCAGCGTCACCACTGCCCCTCTGCTGAATCCTGAGGACCTAACCTGGCTTCGAGTTCAAGCTCAGCCTGAGGCAGGAGAACTGGCTAGAAACCCTCAGCATATTCTCCCAGGCCAAGTGGGGCCTCCTGTCTGTCCTTGCTACCCCCTCTCACCCCCCGTCCCTGCTGCCTTGAGCCCTGACCTCTTCAGTACCCATGAGGCGAGGTTACACAGCAACTGGCATGAGGTCAAGGGCAGACTGGAGGGCCTATGCTCCTCCTCACATGGGACCATCGAAAGGGACAATGACTTGCTGGGCCTCATGAAAGTCTTCCTAAATTTGGAGTCTAGGCAAAAGGATTTGAGAGGGTGTGACGGCAAATCTCCCCAGAGGAGGCCAGCAGCTGTGGCCACTCTCCCGTGCCCTGGTCTCCGTCTCACCCCCTCAGCCCCCGCATCTACAGCCTCCGGTATTTGGACACCCGAGTCAGGGAGTCTGGGTTGCAGAACCAACCAAGTCCTCTGCTGCGAGGAGGTGCTGCCCAGCGTGGCCTTGGAGTGGGCTGGGGAGCCATGTGAGGCTCAAGCCTGGAGGAGTTCCAGGGCGTCCTCACTGCCCCCTCAGAGCCACCAGTCCCTGGGAGGAACAGGGGATATGGCTTAAGATGCGAGCGGAGCAGCGTGGGCAGCGTCACCCAACCCTTGGCCCACCTTCCCCGCTGTCCAAGCACACGATGTCGCGTCCAGGAACTGAGAGAGCACAGCTGGCAGAAGCTTGGATTCAGCCATCTGCCCCCTCCCCGCCCTGCCCTCCATGCGCATTGTGAGTCTGTTCTCCCCTAAGTCGTGGGGACCCAATGCAAAAAGGCAGTAGCAGGCAGAGGAAGCAGTGGAAGGAAAAGGAAGCTGGGAACGACTGTGCCCTCCTGCAGCCTCCTTCCTCCACAGGACAAATACCTCGCTGCCTTATTCCAGTTCCCACCAGCGACTGAACTGGGGTCTTTGCCTGGAGCCCAGCAGTAAAGAGAAGGTGGGTGGGTCAGCAGGCAGATGCGCTGGCTTAATGGGCACAAAGGTCCTGGTTGAAGGTTCGGGTCCTCGCGCCACCCCCCACCCAACCCGAACCCACTGACCCCTAGGTGGGTGGGGAAGGCAGCTAATTGGACTGTGCTGTTTGCTCAGGGCTCTATGGCCTGGCCTCGTGCCCAACAGCAGGGACAGGAGTGCCGCTTTCCCTTTAGAGTTGAGGGCGGCCCTCCTATCCCCTGCCCACAGAGACACCTCACCCCTGCACCTATGCTTCCCCTTCTCCCCCACACATACCAACCCGTGCACACGCATGCACACACACACACTCCTCACGGTGTCCTCCAGCTCTCTGAATCAGAGACACGTAGGGAAAGACAGACTCTGAAGCTAGGGAGTGACCCACACATACCAGTGACTCTAAATGCCCAGACACCCATGCCCCGGGCCATCAGGTCCCTGCTTTGCCCTGGGACTTTGCGTAAGCTGGGACTCTGCTCTCTTTCCAGCGGAAGGTTGGACTACATGCCGATGAAGGCTCCCCAGCTTGCCCCTGGGCAGTGGGGCAGTGACGGAGCGCAGCCTGCTTCTTCTCCGTTGCAAACCACCTCACCGCCCTGGGCCTCCATCTGTCCAGGGGGGATGTGGGAGCAGGTCTCAATCTGGCCACGGCCACCAACTGGCTATATGGTCTTGGGTGATTTACTTTGCCACTATGAGCTTTGTCTTTGTCTTTGTTTTTGGGTGGTTTTTTTTTTTTAATCTGTGAGATGTGGACAATAATACCGGCCCCCCAGGTTTGATGTGAGTTTACGCGGGCCCAGAAGGCAGTCACGGTGAGTCGAGGCAGCCTCTACCAGAGGTTGTCAGACCATAGCCCTGTGATACTGGAGGCATGTTTATATTAAAAAAAAAAAAAAACTTCTTTATTGTTTATCTGAAATTCCAATTTAACAGAGTGTCCTGTATTTCATTTGGTAACCCAATACAAATGTTGGGAGTGGGCTCCAGAACTCCAGAGTAGGAGTCTCTGCAGTCCAGGGGGGCCAAACCCTGCCCACAGCTGCACGTTACGCCCCGGCCTGTGAGCTCAGAACGGATTATACATCTCAGAAGGGCTATCGGAACAAAACAAAACATGGGTGTCTGGAGACTACACGTTCGTATGTGGTTTTGCCACACTTAAAATACTTACATGTACTGGCCCTTACAGAAAAAGTTTGCCGACCCACACTCGGTTTTCGGCGTTTCCATACCTACTCTGGGCAGGCTAGAGATTAAACTGGAAGATTGAGGGCAAGCTGAGTCTCCAGGAGGGAAAGGCACAGAAAAGCCCCTGGGAGAGAGGTGGGCCCCACTCACTCCCTGTGGGGCCCTCCAGTCCCCAAGACCGCCTACTCCTCCCCTCCTCCCTCACGCCCAGTCTCTCAGGCTAGTCTGACCTGTCCAGGCCTTTCTATAAAAGGTTACCAGGTGTCCCAAAGTCCATGGGAGGCCTCTCCATTCTTTGAAGGTCTCCCCTTCCCGGACTGGTCTGGGGGCAGGGAGAGAGACCCAGGCAGGTGGGGAGCGAGTTTATGCAGGTCTGCTGGCCTGTCTCTTTAAATCTCAGGTAATTTGGAGGAGGGTGGGAGTGTCTTCGCTCCCAGGAGGAGTTCCCAGGAGGAACCCAGCGGAGGGAGTCCCAGCTCTGCCAAGTGTAGGATCCTCAGAGCCCTCTGCAGTCGGGGCTCTGGTGGGCTCTGGTGCCCTCGGGGGAGACTCACCAGGGAGGTAGGGACCAGGGAGGTAGGAGACGGGACCTCTACAGGGAGAGGGCAGGCCGGCCCTTGGGGGTGCTGATGTGGCCCCGAGGCTGAGTCCCCTGGGGGTCTGGCCTCGGCCTCAGCCCCCCAAGGAGCCGGCCCTACACTCCATGGGGTTGCCGCTGCCCAAGGACAAGGGGTTCATTCTCTTCCTGTGGAGAAAATTCTGTAGATGGTTCCAGAGACGGGAGTCGTGGGCTCAGAGCCGAGATGAGCAGAACCTGCAGCAGCAGAAGAGGTAAGCCTCAATCTGCTCCCTCACCCCCAGGCATGCCCCTCACCCCCTCCCCACTCTCCCTGCCCCCACACCCCCTGCCTTCCTCCCCCTTTCCCCCTTCCCCTCTATTTGCACAGACTATGCTTCCAGGCCTGGCTTCTCGGGAGCATTTTGTCTCGAAGGTCTTAGCCTGTGTGTGGGGCTAGCTCCCCAGGATGCCAGGAGGAAGGGCTCCCAGGACACAGGTACTCACTATCTTTAAGACCCAATCTAATTATGCGAGCCCCTTGTCCTCCCCTCCCTGGCCACCTTGCTGGGCCTTGGAAAGATTACGGCATCACGGAACCACCAGCCCAGAGGTGCTGATAGGTCAGGACAATGCCTGCTAGCTCTCTTCCCTTTCCCTAGAGCAGTGTCTCCTGCGGAAACACATAACACAGACACATACGCGTGCGGGAGTGGATGAACGAATGATTGAATGAATGAGGCAGAGAAGGGACTGCAGACATTAGTGACCACAGAAGACAAGAGGTTGCCATCCCTATACATGATCGCCACCGTCAGCCGTTGACCGAGGCTGAATGCCAGACACTGGGGTGATTTAGAGCCAAAGCTGGGACCCAGCCCTGGACTCCATTACCCTCTACTGGGGAGAGGGTCTGGATGCCTGGCCACAATGCCAGATGTGCTTAGTTAGGCCCTGTGCTCACCCGAGAGGCTCTGAAGTTTCAGTCCCCGAAAACTTCCCTAAACTCTGATGTCCCCACCCCCTAAGAGGGAGAGGTAAGGAGAGGAGGAAGGTTGAGGCCATCCCTGTGGGAGATGACCTCTCCAAAGTCTCCATGGGTCTCTCTACCCAGGTGCTGGCACCCTAGAAGGAAGTCCTTCTGTTGGGGCGCTCCCAGGGTCCCTGAGAAGGCAGTTAGTATGTGTCTCTTCATAGAGGAAAGCCCCGAGTTTTTGTATCTGAGGGTCTTTCTCCATCTCCAGGAGCAGAGGCCTGCCTAAGCCCGACGGGGAGTGCCTGTGGTTTTTCTTCCTTTGCCCCAGGAGTCTGGGTTGGGGGTGTGTTCCTTTTTGAGCTTTGGCTTCCCCTCTCTCACACCAGCCGCCCACTTCTCTCCCCCCAGGCCTGGGAGAGCAGGGGCCCAGCGCATGTTTGGCTGATGACATCGTGAGGCACAGAATGGCATTGTTGTTGGAGAATAGGCCGTCACTGGTTCTCCTCCTCCCTACCCACTCAGGACCCCGGGGCTGGGGGAGTCAGACGCAAGCACAGAAAGGCCCGGGGCTTGGAAGGGTTGGCAGAGTTGTTCTGTGTGCCAACAAGGCAAAGACAGAGGCAGGGACCACAGTCTGGCTGCTCCCACTTGTCTTTTCAGTACAGACTTCTATTTCTTCTGAAGACCATCGGGTGGGCCTTCTCTTGCAGCCTTGAGCCAGGAAGGCCTGACGTCACCACTTTGAGGGATCTTCTCCTTTCCTGATCTCCCTACCTGGTTCCATCAGCCCTCTCCTTCCCGCCCCCGCACCCCCCCCCCCAGAGCCTGGAGTATTAATTCCCCTCTGGGTGGGCATTCTCAGGAAGGACGCTGTAATTGCCGGAAAGGGAAGTGTGCTAGGCTTTGCTATCAACCGGCCTTAGGGGAGACTTGCCCATAACTGGATACATAGGACATGATCATGTAAGTGGGGACAATACGGACAGGGGAGGAGGTGGGCTGATGGCAGAAAGCAGCAAACAATGTAATGGGCACCTCTCTTGTCTTCTATAACCCCCAAGCCTATGGGAGGCAGTGCCGGTATCCCCCTGGGAACGAGGCAGGACCAAAGTGAACGAGTGGTGAAGTCAGAATTCGTGCCACCAGCTCAGAGGGGCCTCTGGGTGGGGCTGGCGGATTCCAGGGAGTGGAGCATGGTTGAGTGAGAGGGAAAGGCTCTGTGGCCTCCCTAGGATGACCAGGAACCCAGCCTTCCTCTCTCGCTAGCAGATGTGTCTTGGGTCTTAGTCTCATTGCCCGCTCTGCTTAAATCCACGATGTTGGACCTAAGCCGAACTATTATCTTTTTCCCATTTCTTCTTTGTCATCTCTTCCTGGACTTTGAATTGTCTCATTTTCTGAGATTCAATATACTAAACACTTACGGAGCATAAAGCACTCTGCTGCTAGAATTGTAGAACATGAACGAGACATCCCTGCTCTCAAGAAGCTCACATTCTCAGGGTCAAAATGCATCAGTATGCATCTACTTGGGTGACAAGTGAGCTTGGTGAGTGTCCCAAGAAGGATATAAACACATGTCATGGGAGCAGAGAGGACGACACCATGGTACGTGATTCTGCCTGGTGCGGGTATGCAGGGCAGCTCCCAGAGGCTCCCATGTGACCCTGTTGCTGGCACTTTCTCCCTTCCACTAGATGGTGGGAAGGCAGTGAACACAGGAGGGTCTCCTCTGCTTAAATAGATAGCTGTGTAAACACGTGAAGTGATGTGTCTGTGAAAAGTACACTGTGGGCCCCTCCTGTGTATTGGGACTCCCCGCCTCAGTAAGTACGCCAGACATGCGTGCTTGCAGGCACTTGTGCTGAGCTGCAGCACTTGGAAAGGTGGACCAATTCCAAGTCTGCAAATAACCACTTTCCTCCCAGCTTTGGCTTCCTCATCCGATCGCCAAGAACCTGAGTGGGAGGGAGGCAGCCCACAAGTGGCCAGTGCCCGCTTCCTCCCCATCCACAACGGCTCTTTCCTTCGTCTGTGGTCACTGCGCTGGGCTGACCCCCTCCCCCTGAGAAAAATCGGGAAGGGCCATAAAACTAGAAGAACCACATAATTTAGTGGTGAGAGCCTGAGGCTAAGTTCTTGGCCAAGCATTCTGCTTTTAACTCTGTGTGATCTTCTAGCACCAATTTGGTTGTGTTGCCTCAGTTTCCTTTTCTGAAAAATGCAAGAATAATTCAGCCTATGCCACGGGATTGTAAGGAGCAAACGTGATCATATCCTTACGATGCTTATACCCTTTTGGAAGCTGAAAAGCACATTTAACAAATGGGATTACTGTGATGAAAAAAACCCCCAAAACACAACAGTCAAACGCAGTACCCAATGTAGGCAGGAGTTCGAGGGGCCGGGCACCTCCTTTCTATCAGAGCTGTATCCTCCCGGGAACCTGTACACTGAACGCCACGTCATGTGTGCCCTCCCCTTCCCAAATGGCACGCTTGTCTGACAGGGTGCTTGGAGAGAAACCAGTGAGACCAACATCTTTGGACACAGATCCCTGGGCCTCAAACCACTCTCCAAAGCCTGATCCACAGACAACAGGGACAGGGAAATGGCCAGTGGGGTCCCAGTCCCAGCTCAGCCTCTGACTTGTTTCGACAAGTCACCTAGGGACTCCAGGCCTCTTTCTCCATCTGTGACATGAACAGATGGTTTAGATTTCTAGCAACTCTCTAGCCCTAAAATTCTGATCGGAGTTCTCCTCCAAAGGCGCTCCAGATCTTGTCTTGTTTCCAGCAACCAAATGCAGAACTTTGCTCCTATGCACACAGGCAGGTGTGTATTCTCAAGAAGGAAGAGGTTAAGTGTCGGATTTCAGCTCAGGCCATGACCTCACAATTTGTGGGTTCAAGCCCCATGCCCCCACATCAGGCTCTGTGCTGACAGTTCAGATTGAAGCCTGCTTCGGATTCTGTGCCTCCCTCTTTCTCTGCCTCTCCCCTGCTTGTGCTATGGCCCTGTCTTGCTCTCTCTCTCAAAAATAAACAAAACAAGGGGCACCTGGGTGGCTCAGTCGGTTAAGCGTCCGACTTCAGCTCAGGTCATGATCTCACAGTCTTCGAGTTCAAGCCCCACATTGGGCTCTGTGCTGACGGCTCAGAGCCTGGAGCCTGCTTCGAATTCTGTGTCTCCCTCTCTCTCTGCCCCTCCCCTGCTCATGCTTTGTCTCTCCTGCTCTCAAAAATAAATAAAACATTAAAAAAAATAAACAAAACAAAACAAAATGAAAGAAACAAACACACACAAACAAAAAAGAAGGAGGAGGGGAGGACAGAGTGCAAGGACCAGGGAGAGAGGGAGAGAGAGATCCTTTCTGCTGGCCCAGAGGGAACCTCAAAGGGGAGATCAGTGATTTGTTTTCTATGTAAAAAATGTCAAGTCTAATATTGAACAAAACCATTCAATTTTATAATCAATTGCCCAGCAAATTAAAGCATGCTGAATTCTGAAAACGGCTTCTGTACTGCTATAATTTCAGAATTTCTTTTTGCTACTTAATCAGCAAGTGCTTTAAAAGTCTTTACCTTTTTGGTTTTTTTTTTTCTTTTTGTTTCTCTCTTAAATATTTAACCATTTGTAAGAAAACACGTATAGGGAGTTTCTCATTCTTTTTAAGGTGAAGAGTCCTCTTTAAAAAAAAATCGTTTGTGAACAATTCTAGCTATAGGTCAGGAATTCCCTACCTGGGCAGATAGACATTTTGGACAGAATGTCCTTCGTTATGGGACACTGCCCTGCATAAGATGCTTCTTAACAGCATCCCTGTCTTCTACCCACTAGATGCCAGCAGCACCCCTCCATCCTACCCCACTTGTGACGACCAAAAATGTCTCCAGGTGTTGCCAAATTCTTTGGCGGGGGGGGGGGGGGGTTCGCCCCTGGATGAGAGCCATGGCTCTAAGCCACCGTGCGTAAATAAGAGATTCTGGTAGCAGTGTTAAGTATTCTCTTAAATAAAGTAAAATTTTCCCCTGGAAGGGACTGAGTATAATTTAACCATTCAAACCAGAAGATGCTTTATTAGTTTCTCCTCTTCCTGCCCTGGCCAGGTGTCTGGCAGAGACCTGGTGAAGATGTGTAGATTTTGCTCCAGACCTAAACTTCTGTGCTGGGTTGCTATGGTAGAAACTACTTGTGTCTCAGGCACAAGAATCGGTGGATGGGTCTGCTCTTGTGTCTTTTTTAGGGGTCCCAAGGGTAGTCAGGTTTTGGGAGGGTCCGTCTGACTGCGAAGATCCCGACTGAGGGCTTTCTCTGCTGTCCCCTTGTGGCCCAATGATGCCATTGCAAGTAATTGCCCTGTCTGAGTCCCCTCAGAACCATTCATACACCGCCTCCTTTTTTGCCGGATTCTGGAGTTCGCCACCCAGAAGAGACCAGTTCTCTACAAACTTTGCCAGATAAGATACAGAACATGGAGTTAAATTCGAATTTCACATAAGTGATTAATAAGTTGTTAGTATGTCCCGAATGTCACATGGGACAGTTATATTAAAAAAGTATTGGTCGTATATCTAAAGTTAAAAATCTAATGGAGCCTCCTGTATTTTCATTTGGTAAATCTGGCAAGCCCTGATGGATAGTAACTCTTGGTTCCTTCCCGGCCTGCTAGGGCAGTCAACAAGGCAAGAAAAAGATCACATAGGAATTGAGGCTTGTCGGGGACATTTGTGGGCTTGAGACTTGTAGGGACCCAAAGGGGTGTCTGTAGGCCTTCCACCAATTAGCCTCTGCACTCATATTTTTAAGAAGTAGGGAGCAGAACCCTGCACTTGGGTAAGAAGGCCCCTTGGGTCCATTTCTAACTTTGCCATTAACTCTAGTCAAAATAGGCCATAAAGCCAGAAGCTAATTGAAAGAGGGCAGAGATGGGAAACAGAGATGAGAAAGTGGCCGACCTCTGCCCTTAGGTGCCCCTTGTGTAGAGGAAAGACAGTCCTAATCACAACACACAGCGAAAGATGCAAAAATAAAGGGCCAGACTCTCTAGTGTGGAAAACTCCCTGGGGAGGATGTGTATGCGTGTTGGGGAACAGGGCTGACTCAAGAATATTTGTAGAGGAGGGCTTTGGGCGAATTGTTGGAAAGGCAGTGGTGGTGGTGGAAGGGGGGTAGAAAATTTGCTTTGCAGCTGTGTTTGTGTATCAAGCATACTGTTTTTTACTTAGATTATGCGTTTGCCTAAGGTTGGCTTAGAGGGTGGCCGACGGAGATAATAAGCAGGGCAGTGAGGCCAAACTACCTTCTGGCACTGCTGCAAGTTCACTCATTCTGCAGATGGAGGTAGAGGGTCTGCCATATGCACAGCACATCCCTAGGCGTTGAAGTTACAGAACAGAAGCGAACAGGGTGAGGCGGGGGTGCTGGATTCCAGGTGGAAGCTACATATGGCACAAGCATCCGGAGAATAGTGTTGGTGGGAGGGTGGTGAGGCCGGGATATTGAGGATAAGGAGCGAATGGGAGGAGGAGAGAGTGGAAAAGAAGGTGCACAGAGGCTAGAAAGGACCTCTGTATTTAAGGACCCATCAGACTTTTCTAAGCTGCGATGGCACTGTCATTTAGAGGCTGTACCTTGGCAGTATGGAGAAGGACGGATGGGGGGTAAACAGAGCACAGGGAAACTCGTTGGAATATTTTGCTCACGAGGGGCAGAATAGAGAATGAAGCCATGAACTGATGAGGGTCAGTAGGCACGAGGAGGCAGGGACTGAATGTTGAATTGACGAAGCCTGGTGGCTGTCCAGGTGGCATGGGGGAGGGGACGGGAGCGATGCGGCCAGCACTCAGGGGGGATGTGAGTCTTGTGCTCCTTCCTCCTCTCCTCATCGCTCTCCCGTCCCAGTTCTTGGAGCTGATTTCCTGCCAAACCCAGTCCTTCAGCGTGCGAGCCTCCATTCACATAGTTGGCCATCTATGGATAAAATGGCGTTATTTCATTTCGATCCCATAGAAAGACCAAATGGCTCGAGGCTGAGAGAGAAATTGAATAAAGGGAGCCCCATGGGTCTTAGTTGGGCTAAGTTTTTATAATAATATAGGTTTTTAGTTCATCGTAGGAATAAAACCCAAGTGGGTTTGGTGAGTCAGAGAAGACGATTTATTTTTTATTTTTATATTTTTTTGCCTAAAACAAGTGAGAAGCAGACAGGAAGTAGGAAGGAACTATACTCTGACTTAGGGGTCAGAACAAAAAGGATCCACTGTCGCTTTCTGATTCAGCTCCGAGGATGCTGTTGTCGGAAAGAAAGTGCCAGTATCAATGGGCGTTGCTGAGAAGGTCTAGAAAGGAGAGCTGCACACAACTGGAGGAAATCTGCTGGCCTCTATACGTTGACTTCCATCACTAATACGAGGGAGCAACTCCTTGTACCCTTCGTCCACGAAAACAAGGCTTATCTTGGGGGGTATTCACAGGGCACTTAGTGAAGGTAACAGGGTTCCCCCGAGGTCAGTAGGTCAGGAGGTGAATGAGTACTTGAACTCCTCCCCTCCATACCCGATACGCACAGGTAACACACTCACGCAGAGGTACATATTCTGGTCCCAGCACTCAGAGGATAGGAAACCAGTCACCGATGCTTTCCCATACAAGCTGAAAGGGGGAAGAGTTGGTCTGGGGTAACTAACTGGTCAAGAAAAAAATCAGGCAACCCTTGGTACCCCCTCTGACCTCACTTCCTTGGATCAAGCGCAGTGTCATGAGGTGTGCATGTTTGTGTATGATGGAGCCAAGCCATCGGCCCTCACTGCACGACTGGGCACGCTCACCATGCCACCTTTCTGCTCTCATTCCCTCGTAGGATCTGGGAGTCTCCTTTCCTTCTAGCTGCCAAGGAGAACAACGTCCAGGCTCTCAACAAACTACTCAAGTATGAGGCCTGTGAGGTGCACCAGAGAGGTAAGGGGCAGAGCCCTCAGCACCTGTCAGACCTACACACATGGCTCCCAGTTAAGCCCAAGACCTTCTGTGACGGGCTCCTAAATGCCCGTTGTCACCGTTCCCCGGCTCCATGGAAGCCACAGGACTCTTCTTTCTGTCAACACCAGGAGCCATGGGGGAGACGGCACTACACATAGCAGCCCTCTATGACAACCTGGAGGCTGCCATGGTCCTGATGGATGCTGCCCCAGAGCTGGTCTTTGAGCCCATGACTTCGGAGCTGTACGAGGGTGAGGGTGCTAGATGTTTAAAGCCAGTCTCTGCGGTGGATTAACTTGGGGTGACCAAAGAGGGTGTTTCGTTCCTCCCCCCATCTCCCTTTTTTCTTGTCATCCTTACTGCACACCATTAGAACACCAATCCTCCAAAATGCAAAGGGAGAAAAGGCAGCAGCTGGCTTCCCTGGGTGCCCTGCCAGACCGGACGCTCTGTGCCCCCTCCTCCACCTCAGGCTGCTGGCATGAGGAGGACTGGGTGTAGATCTGGGAAGGACCCTTGCAGGATCCTGGGGACAGACCCCATGACTGAGGCTCTCTCTGGGCCAGGTCAGACTGCACTGCACATAGCCATCGTGAACCAGAACGTGAACTTGGTGAGAGCCCTGCTAGCCCAAGGGGCCAGCGTCTCTGCGAGAGCTACAGGCACAGCTTTCCGCCGCAGCCCCCGCAACCTCATCTACTTTGGTGAGAGCAGGGCCAGGCCTCGGAGGAAGGGGGAGGCTGGCAAGAGCAAAGGGAGGGTGGGTGGAGGAGGGCTCCAGCCCTGGAAAAGCCAGAAAGGGTCAGGCCTTCTAGGGTTTGAGGCCAGAGCCAAGTCTCCCCGTGATGCAAACTCCATCCCTGCCTCTGGTTCTGCTGACGAGTGTCCTCAAGCCCAGAGCTGAGATGTGGGGGGAAGGAGGCAGTCACTTGGGGACACTGTCCATCCCCTATCCCATCAGAAACTCATGCCACGGAGCCCTCTGTGTCCACAGGGGAGCACCCTCTGTCCTTTGCTGCCTGCGTGGGAAGTGAGGAGATCGTGAGGCTGCTCATTGAGCATGGAGCCGACATCCGGGCCCAGGACTCCCTGGGTAAGAGCTGGGATGCTGGGGGCTGTGGGGGCAGGGGCCGGGACAGCCCGCAGGCCCACCCCACGGCGGGCAGGGGAACAGCGGGGGACTTCAGCGCAATGGCCACGTGACACCCGCGTCCTCCCCCAGGAAACACCGTGTTGCACGTCCTCATCCTGCAGCCCAACAAGACCTTTGCCTGCCAGATGTACAACCTGCTGCTGTCCTATGATGGGCGCAGGGACCACCTGCAGTCCCTGGACCTCGTGCCCAATCACCAGGGTCTCACTCCCTTCAAGCTGGCTGGAGTGGAGGGCAACACCGTGGTGAGGGCCGCTCCCCTGGCCCCGTGGCATCCTTCCAAAGACCCTTCTTTCCAAACTGCCCAGAGGGTGGGGTCCCTTCCTCCATACTCCACTGCTAAATGCTCAGCCTCAGGGACCCCTGATCGGGAGGCTTTGAGAATGTCGCTTTAGAACATCGGCTCTGGGAACCCGGATTCTGTTCCCTTTGCGTGTCCTCGTCTTTCAGATCTTTACAGAGTCTGTGGGAAAGAAAGATAACCAGAAAAATGGAGGTTCACGCAACTAACCGCCCGTTAGTCCGAAGGAGTGGGCCGCAGCCCCCTTCAGCGGCGTAGACCCCCTGGCCCGGCTTCTCACACTGACCCCCGAGTCCCCTCCCCCCGTGTCCTCCCAGATGTTCCAGCACCTGATGCAGAAGCGGAAGCACATCCAGTGGACCTACGGGCCGCTGACCTCCACTCTCTACGACCTCACCGAGATCGACTCCTCGGGGGACGAGCAGTCTCTCCTGGAACTTATCGTCACCACCAAGAAGCGGGAGGTACGGGTCGCAGGGTCAGAAAGCGGCTGGCGAGGGAAGTCAGGGTCTCCGAGCTGCCGGCTCCATTTTCTTCCTGCCGCAGGCCCGCCAGATCCTGGACCAGACCCCGGTGAAAGAGCTGGTGAGCCTCAAGTGGAGGAGGTACGGGCGGCCGTACTTCTGCGTGCTGGGCGCCGTATACCTGCTGTACATCATCTGCGTCACCATGTGCTGCGTCTACCGCCCGCTCAAGCCCAGGACCGACAACCACACCGGCCCCCGGGACAACACCCTCCTACGGCAGAAGCTACTTCAGGTGACGCCCTCGGGGCGCCTGAGCTTCAGGGCAGGATTCGGCTCTCTGCCCTTTCTCTGACCCCACATCGCTTACCTGTTCTCCAACCCCCATTTCTCCCCTCGCCCAGCTCTCAATGACGTAAGCACAAACCCAAATACGGGCACACCGTGACACACGTATGCTCAAAGAGCAGAGTGTGAGAGAGCCCAGCCTATGAAGCTAAAAAGAATCCTACAGCGCTGGTGACCCTATATGGGAGACGCGGACTTGTGCCCAGGGGCAGGCAGGCCAGAGACATGGGGTCCCTGAGTGCTCTGACCCTACTTCTCCTTCAGGAGGCCTATGTGAGCCCCAACGATGACATCCGCCTGGTGGGGGAGCTGGTGACTGTCATCGGGGCGGTGCTCATTCTGCTTGCAGAGGTGAGGAGTGGGCAGGATCTAGGGTGAGGCTGTTGGCCCCAGGGGTCCAGCCCGAGCCCCAGTCTACAAGTGCCTTTGTGTCTTCCTGGCCTCTCTCCAGATTCCAGACATCTTCAGAGTGGGGGTCACTCGCTTCTTTGGACAGACTATCCTCGGGGGGCCATTCCACGTCCTCGTGTGAGTCTCCCTGCTCTCCCCCAAGCCCCCCACTCACACCCTGGATTCCTGACCCCTGGACAATCCCTGGAGAAAATTCACTCCAAAGACCCTTCGCCGGGCATGCGTGTGGCCTTGTGTCTTGGACTTGGGAAGGCCGAATGGGAGCGTGTGGGTGCTGTCCCCCTCAGTCGCTCTTGCTCCTGCGTCCCCAGGACAATCCCAGTCTCCTCTCATCCCCCCTCTGCTCCCCACCCCCAGCATCACCTACGCCTGCATGGTGCTGGTGACCATGGTGATGCGGCTCTCCAACATGAACGGGGAGGTGGTGCCCATGTCCTTCGCCCTGGTGCTGGGCTGGTGCAATGTCATGTACTTCGCCCGAGGATTCCAGATGCTGGGCCCTTTCACCATCATGATCCAGAAGGTCCGTGCCTCCCCGCCCGGAGCTTTCCAGAGAGAGGCCCTAGAGCAGGGGCTGTGGCAAATGTTTTCCTAAAGGGCCAGATAATAGGTTGGAAGGCTTTGCGAGCCACACGTGGTCTCTATCGCATTTTCGTTTCTTCTCCTCCTCCTCCTTTTTGTTTTCACAATCCTTTAAAAATGTAAAAACCATTCTTATTTTCAAGGGCCCTACCCAAACAGGCCGAGTAGATTTGCCATACAGCCGTAGTTTGTCAGCCCCTGGAGGGCGGAGCTGCGGGTTAGTCCAGTGAGAGGCCGCAAGGGGCAGTTGCTCAGGGACCCACATGGAGGTATTTTCCTTCCCCTCCTCCCTTTAGATGATTTTTGGCGACCTGATGCGATTTTGCTGGCTGATGGCCGTGGTCATCCTGGGCTTTGCCTCAGGTAAATCATCTGTCTTGGGAAGGGGCCATGGGAGGGGGAGCTTGGAGGAGGCGGGAGAGCTCAGAACGCCTTTGGATAAATTTGGGGGAAGCTGGGAGGGAAGGCAGGGATAGGAGGCTGTAAGGTCTGAGCATGGAACACGCCTGGAGGTGAGACAAGACTGGGAGTGCTTCCAGATGCGGTTCTTGGGATCAGGAGAAGCCATGTTGAAAATAAGGGGCTGTAAGAACCCAAAGCACAGAGCGCCGAAATCTGGATGGGGATGCTGGATGGAGAAGAGGGAAACAGGGCTGGAATGGGCAGCAAAGAGCTGGCCGCGGTCCAGCCTCGTATGTGGTTGCCATGGTAACTCTCACCCCCTTGGGTGGAGCAGCCTTCTATATCATCTTCCAGACAGAGGACCCCAACGAGCTGGGCCATTTCTACGACTACCCCATGGCACTGTTCAGCACCTTCGAGCTGTTTCTCACCGTCATCGATGGGCCTGCCAACTATGAGGTGGATTTGCCCTTCATGTACAGCATCACCTACGCTGCCTTCGCCATTATCGCCACGCTGCTCATGCTCAACCTCCTCATCGCCATGATGGGTGACACTCACTGGCGGGTGGCCCATGAGCGGGATGAGCTCTGGAGGGCGCAGGTGAGCCCCCTGGGGGCCGGGAGGGCTAGTGCAGGCCATTCTCTCCCAGCCAAGGAGGGAGCTGAGCTCAGACACAAGCAGCAGGATATTTTGACCCCACGTAGGTTTAGACGGTAACCGCGCAGTACACGAAATAACGCAGAGGATTCACAACATAACTGAGTAATACCTGAACAGCTTAAAAGAATTCCTCACCATTTTCTCAAAAAGGAAAACCTCAGGCTTTTCTGGAAGAATTAACAAGAAATACAGCTAATGGTGACTGAAACTGCATTTAGGAAATCAGTCTGTAAAATCCGATGCAGAAAAATCGGACAGGTTAAAAAAAACTGCTAGGGAAACCCCTCCCAGAGGAGCAGAAGGTATCTTCGGCCAGATCACCACGATGGAGACAGAAGATCATAAGTGAGTCAAAGCACCGTTTAAAAATGTACTTAGAAAACAATTTCTCTCCACAAAAATAAAAATGCAAATCCCTCAAATTGAATGGCGCTTTGGTGTGCTGTGTAGAAAACAGTTAAAAGGCCTTGGATTGGCTAAATGGGGTTTGCACAGGAAAATATTTTTCCATGCAAATTTATTGATATTCGATTTATCAGAAGGATGTTAGCATTTCCAAATGGACTTTACGTCTGTAGGGTCAAAATATCCTGTGGCCCCGAGGATCCCTTTCTGTCTGCTTTGCTCTCCTTCCTGTCTTCTTGGAGCGAGCGAGGTCTCTCAGCCTCCTGCAGGATCCACATGGAAGTCAGCTCACGTGGGCTCATGTCCCATGGACTCTGTCCCACAGAAGAGGGTCAGCCAAGCTGACACCCCCCACCCCCCGGCTTGGGGGTGCAGTTTGCCACCTCTTGGAGGCCACGAGCTCCTGCATTTCCCAGCTCCTGCTAAACTGTCCTTCCTCTGCCCGATGCCCTCTCCTCTTCCCTCCCTCTTCAGTGGATTTCTCAGGTGGCACCCAACCTCTGACGGCCCCTTCTGTCCCCACACGCAGGTGGTGGCCACCACGGTGATGCTGGAGAGGAAGCTGCCTCGCTGCCTGTGGCCTCGCTCGGGATCTGCGGGCGCGAGTTCGGGTTAGGGGACCGCTGGTTCCTGCGGTGAGTTCCTGCCGGGGCCGAACAGCCACCTGCTCCCGGGGGCCCTGGGCCCGTTGCCCCGCGTTGACCTGAGGCCCCCTCAGGGATCCCTGCTATTAAGAGAGGGGCCCCGCTAGAGGCTTGGGCCCCCGAGGGCTGCAACTGAGGTGCTGGCAGCCCCCATGCCCGTACTAGCCGCAGTGGAGCAAAAGGGCCAGTCACGGTGGGAGGGGGTGAGCGTAGGCACCGCGACGGGCCCGGTCCCCTCTCACGGCCTTGCTCTCTACAGGGTGGAAGACAGACAGGACCTCAACCAGCAACGAGTGCGGCGCTATGCACGGGCCTTCCACAGCCAGGGCTCCGAGGACTTGGACAAAGCCTCGGAAAAACTGCGACTGGACCACCCCGTGGGCCCCCACCTGTTCCTGTCCACCCCCTCAGTATCCCGAAGTACCTCCCGCAGCAGCGCCAACTGGGAGAGGCTCCGGCAAGGCACCCTGAGGGGGGAACTCAAGGGGTTGGTCAACAGGGGTCTAGAAGACGGGGAAGGCTGGGAATATCAGATCTGAGACCCCCCCCCCGCCTGCTGGTCCCCGCAGCTGCTCTCATTTTCCTGGGGGCATCAAAACACAAAACCCAGACACCTGGAGGTCTAAGCTCCCAGGTGGAGCGGGGAAGCAGAAGGCACTCCCTCCGTGGAACACAAGCTGGGAATCGCTGCCCCGGCCGGGCCTCCACTACTCGCTCAGCTCTGGGGTGAACAGAAAGCAAGGAGGGAGGTGGCCCTCTCGAGCCACCTTGGGGTAGCCTCACCCCGAGCACAGGGCTGGTGCCAGTGAGGACCAGGCTGCGTGGCTCTTCGGCCTTACTGAAGTACTCTGCACCGTCAGAGCAAAGCACTTTAAGGAGAGGCTTGCCGCCTCTGCCCCAGTGTCATGGTGGGAAGGGGACAGTCCTTCCCAGGGTGCTCCAGACAGCTGGGGTGGGGGGAGGCGCGTGGAAAGCAGGAGTGAGGGGGACAGGAACCGCTTTGGGGGTGGGGTATAGCTGGTTCAGTCTTGCCACCCTCTACCTTCCAATAAAGTCGTTCCCTGCTCCGCTCCCTTGTGCACTCAGCTCTGCCCCGTCGCCTCCGGCAGTGGCCCCGGACTCCTCCTCCAAGGTCTTCCCAGCCCTTCCTCACAGACTCAGCTCTCACCACACTTCCAACTTGCAAAGTTTCTTCTTTCCCTTTAATGCGGGGGAAGGGCGGAGGAGGGCGGAGGAGGGCTAGGGAGCCAAGCGTCCAGGGGGTTGGGTGCCGTGTGGCAGGTGCCTCTCGAGGAGGCCGAGACGGAGACTGGCTCTAGTGTTGCATGTGGCTCCCGGGACCCACGTCCGGGGCCGTCCGGGGCATCGCCCGCACACGGCCGGCGCCCAGGCCTCAGACCTCCACTGAGCCCGGCTGCGTCAGGTGCTGCCGAAGGAGCTGGATGCTGTGCAGCAGTTTCTTCTGGTGGCCGGCCAGGGTGATGCCCAGGGCGGGCAGGTCTCTGGTGGGGAAGGAGCGCATCAAGTCTTGGCCAGCTTCTCTGAGATCCCGGGCATGACCCCTGGCCTGGGGCCCAGAGGAATCCCCACCCCGCCTCGCTCCCCGCTTACTCCAGGCTGAGCTGGGCCACGTCGCTGAAGGTGCAGAGGCCAAACTTGGAGAAGTTGTCTTGGTAGCACTCCAGTCCAATGGCCGAAAGCCAGGCCTGGGGTGAGTCCAGAGAAGGAAAGTCCAGGGCCACAGGGTTCAGAAGGGCCTGGGAAGGTCTAAGTGGGGGCGGGGGGGGGAATGTTAAAGTCTCCCCTTCATCTTAGCCCCCTCTCCTCTGTTTGTTTTCAGTTTGTATCTACCCTCCCTGTTTGTCCCAGGCTCTAGCCCCAATCTCCAGACCTGTCCCCAGGGCCCCCGTCAGCCTGTAGAGTGTCCGGCTTTCGGATCATCTTGTCAAACGCGGCCACCAGCTGGTCAAAATGCGGCCGCTGGGTACGGTCCTTCTGCCAAGTGTCTAGCATAAGCAGATGTAGTCCAGGAGGACAGCCTGGAGGTGGGGGAAGCCGGAACTCCTGTTCTATTGCATTTAGTACCTGGGGGTTAGAGGAAGACCGCGGTGATGAGAAGCTACTGCTGGTGGAAAGGAGTATCTTGTTGGTTAGGTTAGTGGCTGGGCGGGATCAGGCGGAGACCTGAGTTGGAGTGGGGAAGGGACTTCACAACATGGAAGCCAAGAGAACTTCCAACGTGAGCGAATCAGAGAATAGAGGCTAAGCACGTGCGAGTCTGTGAGGCTGGCGGATTGGAAGGGAAGGATGGGGTGACCCAGCAATGGCTAGGTCAAGAGCTCACCTCCTGGTCACTCATGTCCCAGTAGGGCCGCTCTCCGTAACTCATCACTTCCCACATCACTATCCCAAAGCTCCAGACGTCACTGGATGTTGTATGTTTTCCGTGAGCGATGACCTCTGGGGCTGCCCATCGAAGCATACAACTTGCGCCCTGAGGGGTGGCGTCAGAGATAACAGCAGCAATAATTATTGCGGTGGCTGCATTTATTGAGCAACCGCTGTGTGCTCAGATGTCTGCCCAGGGGAGCTCCATCCCTTCGGACGCGGTGACATGCCACTGGTGGTTCACACCCTGGAGCCCAGCTCGGCCTCCAGCGCCCTCTGGAAAAGGCTGAGCCCCCCCGGGCAGTGCTCTCACCTGAGGACTGTGGCCAAGACGAGCCACTTTGCACACCAGGTGGCTGTTCACCAGCACGCTGTGGGCGGAGAGGGCCCGGTGCACGAAGGCGAAGCTGGACAGGTACTGCATGGCCGCGGCCACTCCCCGCTGCATGGCCACCAGCTGCAGGCTGCTGAACTGGCCCTCCCGCTGCTGAGGGGCACGGGGCAGGGTTCAGCCTCCAGCAGCGGGGTAGAAACCCTGACCTGCTGCACAGCCCAGCCGGTATCAGCATGAGAGGGAGCGGGGAGCGGGGAATCTGAAAATGGCCTGGGAATGAGGGATGAAGACCAGCGGGGGTGGGGGAGCAAAGATACAGGGCTCTGCCTCCTGTCTCCGGGACAGTGCAGAACCGGAAACCTCCCTGGACCCAAGGCTTCCCTCCGACCGCCCTCCCCTGCCCCCTGCCCCGAGGCTGGACTGACCCTGAGGAAGCTGTCCAGGGGGCCCAGCTCCATGAGTTCCGTCAGCACCATGAGGGGCCGGCTCTTGGTGACCACGCCCTCCAGCCGCAGGATGTTGGGGTGCTGGAACTGGCCCAGAACCGCAGCCTGGCCCAGAAAGGTCATCTGGAGGCTCTCGGCGCCTCCGGCCCACAGGGCCTGGATGGCCACAGCCTGCTCCCGCCGTCCCCGGGGCTGCAGGCGGCCCCTGCGTACTTCTCCAAAGGAGCCTGGGAGGACACGGGCAGGTCGGGGAGTATCGAGGAAGGACTGCGGGCTCGTGGCGTCCTGCCCCAGTTAGAAGGGATTCCAGGCCCTCCCGGCCCCTTCCTCTGCCCCTGCACACCTGCCCCAATGACCTCTTCGATCTTGATGTATGCAGGATCCACCTCCCTGGTAAACTCTCGGATGGCCTGGCAGGGGTCCTCGTAGGTGGAGGGGTCAATGTAATACTTCACTCCAAGCCCTGGAGGCAAATGGGGCGCATTATGAGGGCGCAATGCAAGGCCAGGGTGCCCGTGCCCCTTGGGGCATGACCTCTGGCCTACGAAGGCAGTACCAAGGGCTTCCCCTCAACCTCGGGGGAAGCTAGCCTTGCCTGCCGTGGCCAGCCCCCAGCTCTTGGTCTGGGAGCCCCCAGTCCTGGCCCGGGCCCTCCTCGCCCCCACACCTGGGCTGCTGTACTGCTGCAGTTGCTCTGTGTAGCCCGTCCCACGCCGCTTCCTGAGGACAAACCAGAGGCCTGGAATGACTCACTTTTTTCCCCTTTTTTTCCCCCTTTCGGTCCCCATGCGGGCCACCCTCCAGCCAGGGATCTGTGATCCCTCCTTTCCACCTGGGCACGGGCCCCAAGGGAAGGGGCCGGGTGGTGAGGAGACGGGGGCTGGTGGGCGTTTCTGCAGTGGGCCTGGGGCGGGGGTGGGGGGCCGTGCTGCGGGGTGAGCGGAGTTCGTACACGGCTGGGAGGGGCTCACCTCCGGAACACAACAGCCAGCACGGTGATGGCCGCCAGCAGGAGGAAGGCCAAGGCCCCCAGGATGGACCCAATCACCAAGGAGAGCCTCTCTGGCAGCTGGGTGGAGAGCTCACCTGAGGAACCAGCCACCCAGGATCACGCGCGGGTACTGCCTCCCCTGCACACACACCTCCATACCCCGCCCCGTGCACCTGCTCACGCCCCCGCACAGACCCAAAGGCCAGCTGCTCAGCCATGAGATTATCCTCAGCCTCCTGTCCCACACGGCCTCTAGTCTGGAGGGTGCTGGCTGAGGGTTCAAGGCCTGGAGAGCCCCTAGGCCTCTCCTCACCATTCCTGGTGCTCCCCCTTCCCCATCCAGGCTTCCTCTCACCTTGAGGCAGCGTCTGGAAATAGACCTTGCCCCCGTAGGGGCCGTGGCCTGCAGCGGTCCGCGCCCGCACCTGGAAGCCATAGATGTGGCCAGGGCTCAGCTGCGTCACAGTGGCCGTGTTGGTCTCGCTGGTTAGGGTGAAGGAGTGCGATTCGTCCTCTGCCTGGGGGTGACAGCCATTCACTCCCTGCTGCCGGGTCCCAGCCCCTCACTCCAGCTCCCACCCTCAGGCTTCCTGGCCCCACTGTGGGGCATGGCGAGCTCCTGCCAGCCCTGCCAGGCACCCCCTCTGCTCCCCACCTGGTCATAGTAGCGGAGCTGATAGTCCAGAATATTCCCGTTCGTCTGGTCTGGCTGTGGCCAGGACACCGTGATGCTGTTGGATGCCCGGCTCACCTGATGCAATGCAGGCACTGCAGAGGGAACTGGGGTGGGGGGGGGGTTAGTAGGAGGGTTTCTAGGGGCCTTGGCAGCAGGAGTGACGGAGGGGGCTCTAAAGAGGCCACAGGCAAGGCATCGGGCAGAGTCAAAGGCTCACCTGCGTGGCTGGTGCTGACGTTGATGGCGGCAGCCTGGGGAGGGTCGGGGCTGAGCTCTGACACCCCGTTCACAGCCTGCACCTCCAAGATGTAGGGCACGTGTGCCCGGAGCCCCCCAACTAACACTCGGCTCTCGGTGAGGCCCCTCTGGCGGGGGTCGAAGTGCACCTCATCCCTGCAGCGGCGACAAGCGCCCGGGGTGCCCGTGCCAGGCTCCTGGCGGCCTCCGCATTCCTTGCACACGACATTGAAGAGCAGGTCCCCTCGCCCCCCCAGCTCCTGAGGCAGGCGCCAGTGCAGCATGAGCACGGAGCCTTGCACCTCGAACCAAAGCTCCCTGGGAGCCGAAGGCGGGCCTGGGGAGGCCGGCAAGGGGGGGCAGGGGGCAAGGGGGGCGGGGGCAAGGAAGGAGTCATGGGGATAGAGGTGAGGGAGGAGGGGTGGGGATGATGGAGGAAGGAAGGAGGAAGAGGAGGGCAGGTGGCCCAGAGGGGAGGAGACAGAGAGCACGGAGTAGGGACCAGAAAGCGGAGGGGAGGCGGGTGGGAGGAGGCGTAGGAGGTGGGCCAGAGCGGATGGGGTCGAGATGAGTAGCAGGTGTGTAGCAGGGAGGGAGAAAATGAGGGAACAGGAGAAAAGTCACTGCAAATGCACACCGGCCCCACTGCGTAGCCCTCGGGCTCCCCTTCTCTGCCCGCCCCAGTCCCATTTCCACCCCCAGGGCTGGTGGGAGACTCACCAGTGCAGGGGGCCTCTGGGGGGTCGGAACTGGCCCTGTAGAAGCCCTCGAGGCAGGGGCAAACAGGGGCCGCAGGGTCTGGGGCGTGGCTGCGGGCTGGGCAGGGCAAGCAGGGGGCGTTCCCAGCCACGGCCTTGTAGGAGCCCTCTGGGCAGGCTGGGGGGTGGCACAGGGGGAGGCTGTCAGGCTCACTCCACTCACTGCCTCCGCAGCCCCAGGGGCCGTCACATAGGCATCCTCCCCTGAGGCCTTCCACTCCCCAGGGAAGTGTCTCCTTTCCTCCTGAGACCTACCCCCCTAGCCCTAGGAGGCTCAGCAATGTGGAAGTCTCTAGAAGGTTCTAGAAATTTGAGATGGGCATATGACATCACATTTGTGTGCTTCAGAAAATCAGTCTGG
Source organism: Paguma larvata (assembly GCA_030068075.1). Lineage (NCBI taxonomy): Eukaryota > Metazoa > Chordata > Mammalia > Carnivora > Viverridae > Paguma > Paguma larvata. The sequence goes on along the minus strand of CM057834.1, from coordinate 91,550,098 downwards.
AGAAAACAAGAGTCCTTTCCTAAAAGAGCTTATTCCTGACCTCTTGCAGGAAAAAGTGAAGTCTGGGGTATTTAGCAGGGGTGCCCAAAAGTTGGGGGACAGGTGATCGAGATCTTGGACAAGCACACAGGGGCAGAATCTCACCTTGGCAGGCCTTGTCTCCGCGGGCTGGCTGGTGCCCTGGCTGGCAGCGGCAGCCCCCAACGGCGACCATCCACTTGCCCTCCCCATTGCAGTGCAGCCTGGGGGGGCTCCCCCCTGCCTGGCTCCCCCCTCCATCCTCCTCTGGCTCTGCGTGAGCCACACAGGTGCCCACGGCGGCCACCAGGGAGGCGCCTCCGGCCCCGCTGGCCTGCGTCTCAGGGAAGGAGGCGAAGGCGCGGAGGACGGAGGGGCAGGTATAGGAGAAGAGCTTGACCGCCACTAGGGCCAGGCAGGCCCCCGTGTCCTGGAAGGCCACGTAGAAGCCTCGCTGGGTGAGGGGGCCGAAGCTCCTCTCTTTGACGTTCAGCTGCAGCCCGGCCCGCTGTCCGGCGCCTCGCGGGCCTACGGCCCATGCCGAGGAGGCGGGGAAGCTCTCGTCCGCTGCGATGGTGTCCACCTTGGTCCAGTGTTTGAGGTGCCAGGAGGAAGTGCTGTCGGGGCCATCGGGCTCCTCCGCCTGGCGGTAGTACAGCGTGAAGGTCTCCCTGCAGGTGCCTCCGGCCACGCCCAGGCTGGCGCAGGCCCGCACGGAGAAGTGGAGTCGGATGTGCACCCTCTGTGCTCCCCGTCGCTCCACAAAGTGCGTCTGCAGCCAGTTGTCTTGCCCGGTGCCCGGAGGGGCCCCTGCCACGTGGCATGCCTCGAAGGTCCGGGTGAGGCGCCGCTGGTCATCCAGGACGCTCACTTCATCCCACTGCAGGGAGGGCGGAAGGGGAGGCACCGTTAGCTGCGTGCGCGGAGCAGGGTAAGTACACCCCGAAGCCCTGTTCTTCTAGGGAGAGGGAGTCTTCCCCCATTAGCCTCTACCCAGGGCTTCCTTCCCCAATTCCACACTCTAGGAGCAGGGTGGGGGAGGTGCACTGGGGTCCGGCATGCCGGAGTGACACTCACCCCACCTGGTGGGTAGGTGAGCCAGCCAATCTCAGATGTCTCTCCAGTGGTGTCCAGCAGTACCTCTGCCCAGACATAAGAAGGGGCGCTCAGTGGCCAAGCCTCCAGCCCCTCCTGCTAACCCTCACCGTGCCCCCCCATGAGGAAAACAAGAATTCCCCTCCCTGGTCCTTTGAATTCACCAGCAGGGGCACGGCTGTCTGCCAGGAGCCTTTCTCTGAAACCTTCCCCTTCTTGAGGTCTTCACTCTTTTCTGCCTTTTCTGAATCTTTCCCATTTCCCACCCATGCTGGCAGGTAGGGAATTCTCCAGTCTCCCCTCCCTCTTACCTTCCAGAGCCAGAACTGAGGACGCCAGCCCCAGGACCCAGAGACCGCACACCATGCCCGCCACTCTGCTCCTTGACCGGACAGCCCCCTCAGCAGCCATGGGGCAGCTTCGGGGCTCCCACCATTGCCCTGGCCACCACCCTGCTCCCAGGCAGGGCTGCTGCTTTGTAAGACTGGGGGGGTCTGCTGCCGAACTTGTTTCCTAGGGAGACACATAGGACCAGAAGAGGCAGGTGGCAGGAACTCCATTGCTACCCAGACCCCCAAACCTGACTTTGTCTTGTCCTGTAGCTCTCAAACCACCCCAGCACCGACCGCGGGGTAAGGGCCTGTGGGAGGCCAACTCTCTCCTGACCTGTGCCAAATCCGCCATCTTAGAGGGCCACGTGATGGGTCATTCCCTGCCTACTTCCCACAGGCCCCCCGTCTCTGAGCATTTCCTACGGCCCTCCCTCTTCGAGCACAGGGTAGTTCTGGGCCAATCTTACCCTTTTCTTCAGGAAGGAGCTATTTCAGTTCTTTCTCTTCATTTCCTCTCCTCTCCTCCTCCTACGGCCGCCCTGCATTGGAAGTCAGAAGATTCTTCTCATTTAAACAAGCCGAGTAGAAAGCTGCTCCTTCCCTGAGGACACACGATTCCCCCTCGCCGACACCTCCTGACCCACATCAGACCGGGGCACGCTGGACATTGCAAAGAGGCAGCGAAGTGAGAGGGGGCACAGGAAAGAGCTGTGGGGTATGACGGGAGGGAGGGTGGGGGAACATAGGCGTAGAGACGCCGTCTGATAAGCGAGCCGGCACAGAGAAGGGGTAGAGATCTGTGAGTCTGGCATGTCTACATTTCGTGAACAAAGGTCCTCTGTCCACACAGGCCTCACTTCTTACAGAAAAAGGCTTACAGAAAAAGAAATGTATGTCATATATACGAAAATATGCTTCTAGTTTGCTCGCAATGACAGGACAGAACAGCGAATCAACAGTGGCCTGCCATCTTGTCCTGCGAGATTAAGAATGCCCTGGGTTAAAGAAAGTATGAGAACCAGCCTGTCTAGATTCAAGGTGCTTATAAGTTCACGCTGGTGTATCGTCTTGGAAGGACGCTTGGCGATATCTAGCTAGCAGCTCTACTTCTGAGAGTTTGCTCTTCAGGTACTGTATCTTTTTTTTTTTTTAATCTTTATTTATTTTGGAGAGAGAGACAGTGCAAGTGGGGCAGGAATAGAGAGAGAGGGAGACACAGAATCGGAAGCAGGCTCCAGGCTCTGAGCTGTCAGCACAGAGCCCAGTGCGGGGCTGGAACTCACAAACTGTGAGATCGTGACCTGAGCCGAAGTGGGACGCTCAAGGGACTGAGCCACCCAGGCTCCCGGGTACTCTATCCTTGGATCTGTTTGCACAGAAATTCAAACGTGGATATTTATCGCAGAATTGTTTATAAGGGAAAAACCTGTAGAGTGCCTATTTATCAATAGGAAGATAGTTGATAAATTATGGCACAACCTTAAAGAAGGACAACTTATGCACTGATTATTAAAATAATTTCCAAGGGTAAGTAGTCCATGCAGAACAGTATAAAGTGTGCTCCCAACTGGTAAGCTAAAATGGCCATCCCTCTAAAGCACACCCCCACACCTCACAAGCACATGACCAGGGGGCATGGCTGCCTCCAGGGTCACAGTGAAGACAAATAGGCTCAGACCTTCCTTTGCTCATTGGTCTAGACATTAGCGGTGACCCATCTCTCTCCTTGTGACTGAATCTCAAAAGTCTGTAAGTTGCATGGACAAGAGCAATACATTCCGGTTATTTCTGTTAAGAAGAAAATAAGAAAGCAGGTTGTTCAAAGACAACAAACTGAGAGAGAGAAAGAAGAAAGCAATTGGAAACTGTTGGTCGTGGTCCACACCATTATCAAAAACTCCACATTTCATAATGAAGTCGAAATCAAACTATTACACTATTTAACTTCGATAAATAAGAAAATGATAATTTGATTCCTGGTCATCTAACTTTTCTTGGTAACCCTGGCTCTCTTGCAAGACGAAGCCTTCAATGCCATCTCCACGTGGTTATCATGAAAGGCACAGCTTTTGCCGCTCTATGGGCTGATGCACAATGGGTATCTGCCCATTAGCCACTAGAAATTTCCCTTTCATGCCACTAGAACCCTACTTGTGGGATAGAGTTGAACTTCTGGCATATAGCAAGTCAGAAGCATTTCCAAATCACCCGGCCACACACCTTAAACTCACACAATGGTGTCTGCCAACGGTACCTCGATAAAGCCCAGAAAGAAAGGAAGCGTTGGCATATGGCGAATGATTCCTAAGAAACAGAGGTCTTGGCAAATACTGTCCTAAATGCTACTAGAATCATTCACATATTTAATGTTTCAAAGAAGAGCAGGGAGACCATGAAGTAAGAAAAGCACGGCCGCATCACCAAAGGCTGTTCAATAATACCCGGAAGGAACTCACGTTGTAGCTGCATCCCCTGAACTCTGAATGGTTTAATTTGGAGACATGCTTGTCACACCAAGGCTGACCAGACTCTGTCCAGCGCCATAGGGTCTGTGGGAATGCCGTTATCAAGAACTGAAAATGCCAGCAAAATGTCTTTAAACAAGGAAAGCTTTTATATCATTTGCCCAGCAGATATTCTCTAAAACAGCCTCTTTCAGGCCGAAGATGGATGGATTCTGGAATCTGTACAAAGAAAAAAACTCTAAGCACTGTGTCTTCTTCAACTTATAACTAGAAAAATAATCATGGAGAAGAAATAATAATACACTTTGGATGCATCTCAAGGAGTTTTTTGGGGGTGGGGGGAGATGGCAAAACAAGAGGGAAGAGACCTACTACAGATCGTATCAGCTGCGCAATATGGAACATTCTAGAAGATGAGGAATGGCAAAGTATTTGCTTTGATGGCCCACAATACAAGCAACAGTCACTTGCGGCTGCACTAGGGCGTGTATGCACGGCCTCAGCGTGCATCTTAATGACAACATGAAGCTGGCCTCTTTCCAGAGATCCAGAAAAGAGCAAAAGCAATTAGGGAACGCGTTAAAGCCACTCAGCTTCTGTCCTCAAGAGGCATCGGGAAGAAAAGAATGAAATGGAGACACTGCATGTGGATCGCTACTTTAACGATTTTGTAAAAATTTTACCAAGAACAAAGATATTCATTAAAAAAATGGTTGAGGATCTTCAAGTACCCAGAAGTGTCCCTTGCTGTCTGAAGCGACCTCTTTTAGATTTACATCCAGAAGATTAAAGATTATAAACAAGTCCCGTCAAAAAAACAACCAAAAAAAAAAAAAAACAAAAACCCCAAAAAAGCTGTGGGTTGAGTGAGACAGGGGGCTAGGTCAGTTCTCGCTTATCAAAAAACAAAAAACAAAACAAAACAAAACAACACCACACACACACACACAGATAAATTTAGATCTTTTCTTTTTTAATATATAAAAAGGACTTGGGTGCATCTCTATGGCACGAATAAAAACAAGGAGAGAGGAAACTTTAAGATATGTAAGAAACTGCCGTCAGCTAATTCCTACCACTGCAGATTCTTTTGAAAGAAGTTTCAAAGGCAGAAATGTAAGTGACAAGAACACGCAGCTCCATTCACACGCCTGGAATACTAAACAAGGAGGACTTAGAACTTGATTTTCAAAGGTGCCTTCTGTGGTTGCGGGCTAGGACATCTTTCCGCATTTAGTGTAGGAGGACGTCCTAGAAGCCGTCAAGGGCATCCCTCTTGCCACACAGAGGGGGCGGGGCTGCTTTGGGTCCCCCCTCTGTCCTCTTCAGCTCGAGAAGGGAACCCGTCAGTGTTTAGAAATCCTCTCACCCATGGAAGAGCAGAAAACTTCTCTCAATCAAGAAAACATGCACATTTCCGACGTGTGTATGGTTTGAAAAATAGAACACACCAGAAGCAGCAGAAATGTGGATAGGAAATGGGAGCTCGGGAAATAAGGCTGATTCGCCAAAATTTCACATGGCAAAAATTGCATTCTATGACTTCACATTTTTTTTCTCAGCTTCTTTTCTACATGTATCACTTTACATCTTTTTGCTGTAGTGGAGACGTGCAGCCGCAAGCCCGCTACATTTCTTTGGTTTATAAAAATATGACGGTTCGTAGGCATCGGAATGGTGTTTTGTTTCCAGAAACTGGCAAAGACGAAAGATGTGTAGACTCTGAGCTTATAAATCATAGCTTCTGAGTTCTGTTATCTCTACGAATGAGAGACTTAAAAATACATTAAAAGAGTAAATCTGTCAGAATTTAAAAAATTAACTGTCTTCGAATTGAAATGTTAAAGACAATAATTTTATGAACAAACTGAGATGGCTTAATATAGTTTCTGCACCTCAATCCACGAAATGAGTCTTACGAAATTAAGTGATAGAAGCCGAACGAGCCTGGAGGAAGGTATGGGAGAAAATATACTGGGCCGTTACAATTGGTTACTGTAGGAGGGAGAAATCGAGGCTGGTAGGTGGGGGCTTATTAACTTTGTCTTATGTGTATTCCAGTGGCTCTTCTTGTTACAACGAGCATATCTCATTTTTACAATTAAAACAAAAACGCATCATGACCATCTAAACAAAAAAGGAAAAGATTTTTAAAACCCAGACTAACCTAGCATATGTTTACATTTTATCCTCCCCCCACCCCCCTTTTCTCTCTGGGTTTCAAAAGAACCTAGAGATTTTTCATCTTTATGAAGAAAGCGGAGGTAAGGAGTTGGGACTGAATGAACAAAATAACTTTTATCCCTGGGTTTTTCTTTAAGCTTCTCTCCAAAGAAGTTCGAATTGCCCCACTGATGGTATCATGCTTCTCTTCCTCGGTACCAAGCAAAGGACTGCGGCTTTCAAGCGGTAAGGGGGGGACCAAGGCGGCTGTACGCTCAGGGCACGAGACAAGGGCATCGCCACAAAGCGGGCCCAGACAGGAACAGTCGGGAGAGGCAAGGCAGGCTGCGGGGCCCAGCAGGGCAAGGGAAGTCCCAAGGGCAAAGGGGCCAGTGGTTCATGCGTGCCGTGGCTGCTGAACTGGTCCTCACACCTGTTAGCCACAGGGGCAGCGTGGGAGGGGTCAGAAGCCCAGGCCCTGTCTTCGTCCTGTTCTGCAGCTGTTAGACGCCCAGGAAATTCCAGGATAATCCTTGCTCAGCTTAATGCTGCTGCCTCTACCCTTTAATCTCCACCTTGGACATGGTCTCGGTCGCTGTCTCTTGGAGCTCTGGCTGCCCACCTTGTAAAGGATCCCCTCGGCCCTGACGGCGGCATCCAGAGCAGACAGCGAGGAGGTGGCTGTCCTTGGGCACTTCGGGCCCCTGCCTGCCCTGGTTGGAGAAGCCAATTTGTGGATTACCTAGCAGAGGAGAGTCCTATGTCCCTTGAGGCTTCCGGGCTCCCAGAATGTCCCCCAGAGCACGCAGATGCAGACGAATGTGCCTCCCACTCCCAGGCTGTGGAGCTGGGGGAGGCTTTTAAGATGCAGGCAGTGTCGGGGAGTGGCAGACAGCCACTCAGACTGAGCCACTCTGGCTGTGCACTGACCACGGAAACGCGTGGCTTTGGAAAAGGGCAGAAAGGAGGATGTTGGGACGGTCAGTACGTGGCCGTGAGAGATGAGTACACGGAAGATCATAGAAGCCGCCAAGAGCCAGTACCCGTGGGAGCAAGTGTGAGAGTGTGTAAGGCAATGAATGTGAGGCAAGCTGGGTGTGGAGCGGCACGCGTGCTGGGAGGAGTGTGTGTGTGCGCGCGAGAGAGAGAGAGAGAGAGAGAGAGAGGGAGAGAGAGGGAGAGAGCATGCACATCAGAGCAGATCCAGAGTGCTCCTCATACTGATGCCCACGCACCCTTCTCCTCACCCTGGTTCTGTCCCTACTCTACCCCTAGTGGGCCTGTCAACTGCTCACTGCTCTCTACCCCAGGAGTCCCTTCTGCCGACATATCTGGGCTGGGAGAGCGAGCTGAACAGGGAAGAAGAGAAAGGGAAACGAAGGCTGCCCAAACCCCCAAACCCCGTCATTCTGGTTGCACCTAGTGGGGAGGGAGTGCAGCGGGGACATGGGACTTAGGGCCCAACTCAGGAGCCGGTGAGGAGCCGGAAGAGCAGCCGGCCCAGAAGAGGAATGTTCCTGCCCTGCCCGCGCTCAGACCGCTGCCGCCTGTTGCTCCTAGGCACTCTGGTGACACAACTGTCACTGCCAGCCATCTTCTTGCACCCTCAATGAACCAACAGACTCCAAAGGAGTCCTCCTCTCTAGGCCACTAGGTAGGTACACAGAAGCCCCCCCCCCCATCTTCTTGCAAGGAAAAAGGACCATTGCTCTGAAAGAACCAAGCGGCCCCTCTGAACAGCACCCTCAACAAACGACAGGTCTCAATCTTGTAATGCCCATTACCTGGACCTCTCCCGGCACTGCCAGCCGTGCCCCGGCACCTTCCCACCCAGCCGGCATCTCCCCTCTAGAACCTGAGTCAAGTTCTCCTGGCGGGTGGAGGGCCTGGCCCCGGTTTAACTTATTGGGAACAGGCCCAGCCGCTTCTCTCCACGGGCACTGCCAGGGACATTACGACATCGGCTACGCTGGGCCCAGGCCAGCTCCCCCAGGGATGGGAGGAGAGAGGGTGCCAGACAGCCAAGATTGGAGGGTAGGGGTGTGGGGCAGGTAGGGCCAAGCACCCAGATGTAAAGCGAGGGGGTGGGGCTGGGGCTGAAGCAAGGGGCAGACTTTGGCTGCAACTTGGGGGTTACAGCTGGGGCGCATGAACCAAGCCTCCTCTCCACCCCAAGGCTTACGGGTGGGAATGGGGGTGGGGGAGCCGGGGGCAGGTGTGGGATCAACGTCCTCGCTCCTCCCAGCTCCGTGGGGGCTGGAGAGAGGCCACGGGAGTCAGAAGGGTGGGCAATCCTTTTCAGAACGCTGGGAGCCCGGCCTTGGCGAGGACCCCTACATCAGGACCCCTAAGCCAGAGTCGCAGCAGTGCCGCGGGAGCCACAGTGGGGGATCGCGGCAGCAAGGGTGACAGTGGTGTCAGTGATGGCTGGTCAGAGGTCGGGGAGCCAGGCTGGCCAGTTTCGCACCCCTCGCGAACCCACCGTCGCCTTGGGGAAGGAGACTCAGCACTCCCCCAGGGGGCCCCCCGAGGATCTGCAGAGGCCCAGTCTGGAGGGCCCCTCTACTTTTGCAAACCTGGACGCCTCTGTCCCCAGGCACAAGCGCCCTCCCCCACCCCCTTAACGCCGCCCGGCACCCAGGGGCTCACCTTCCGCCGGCCGCAGGCTCCGCAGGTCTGCGCCCCCCCCCCCAGACCCCGCGGGGGAGCCGCGCCACCCGCGTCTCCGCTCCGGTGCGGGGACCCCGCTGCCCGCGGCCCGGGTCCGCTCGCCGCCGCGCGTCTCCGGGGTTCCGGGGCGGCCGGGGGGCGGTGGCCGGCGGCGGGGGCTGCTCTGGAGGCGGGGCGCCCGGGGATCGCGCGGGGCCCGCGTCGCGCTCGCCGTCGCCGCGCTCGGTCGCGGGTCCCGCCGCCCGCTGCTCGGCTCTGGAGCGGCGGCAGGGGCGAGAGCAGCGCGACCCGCCCCTCTCCGCGTCCCTCCCAGCCCGGCCCGCCCCTCTCCGGCCCCTGCGGCCGCCCTCCCTCTCCCCTCTTCCCGGGAGCCGAGCCCGCCCTCCCGGCCTGGGCGGCGATGCGCGGCGCCCGGCGCGGGGGAGAGCGGGGTGGAGGCGCGGGGCTCGCCCTGGGCCCGCCTGTGCGCCGGGGCGGGGGCGCCTCCTCCTCCCGGCCGCGCGGGGCGGGGGGACCGGGGCGCCGCGGGAGGCGCGCGCGAGGGTCCCGGAGGGGGCGGCTGCCGGGCGGCGGGGCGAGGCGTTGAAACCCCTAGGCCGGGCGCGGGCTCGGGTCCCCGCGAGTGGAGCGCACGGGCGGGTGGCCGATGCCCAGGGCACCGCGGGGCAGGGCAGGGCAGCGCGGCAGCCGGCCCGAACGCCCGCGCCCTCTCCCCACCCCTGCTTTTCTGCTTCAACTCTAGGAACTAAACCCGCTGTTTTAGTTCCTACTCAGGTTTAAACTAAGGTGGGCGTGAGCTGCGAAGAAGAGAAAGAAGGAAAAGAAGGGGGCGGAGGGAAAGACAAACTGAGAAACCTCAGAGGGTACGGGGGTGGGACGGGGATGGGTAGGCAGCACTGGAGTTGGGGGGGGTGCATCCGGGTTATAAAAGTGTCTGTGATCGAGCCTTAAAACTCTTCTGCCTCTTCGTGACCCTGGGTCTTGGTCAACGTTGGGGCTGCTGACTCCGCCCTCCCCAAAGGGCTGGGAAGCCTGGGTCTGGAAGGGGAAGTCCAGATGTAGGTGCCTGGCTTTGCATTGCCCGGGCAAGTCGTGCACCCCTGGGTGGCTCCACCTCTGCCCGTTTCCCGGGGAGAACCTACCCACAGGGATCTGAGGCGTTGGGAGCTGCCTGGAAGGTTGGAGGAACCGAGGGGGCGCCGCGAGTAAAAATGTTTCCGCCCACCCCGAGCCTCTTCTCCGACCGGGGACTGGATTTGGGGGTCTATTGTTCCGGTCCCAGAGCGCTGAGCTGGGGCCTTCCCACGAAGTGCTGCTACCACCTGCTGGTTCTTTCAAGGAACACAGGCATCTGGTGGAATTCCCTCTGGCCTTTTCCCCCCTCCCCCCCATATCACCGTGCCGCATCTCAGTTCCCCCGCTTACTTCATTTATCCAAGACGAGGTAAAAAGCACTAGCTGGCTGCAAATGCGCTGATCACAAAAGTGGTACTTAAGGAGCATTCAGAAACCAAGGAAAATTGTGAAAGAGATCTGTGAGCCAACAAGCACAATAAAGGAAACAATGAAACTCATGAGGAGGCACCTGGGAGAAACAAACAGGCTTTAATGAATTGGCTGAATGAGTGATGGAAACAGGCGACTGAACTAGTCCCCACTTGGCAAGGGGGTTGTTCCCTCTCCGTATCTGCAGTCAATTAATAAGCCTAATGGTGTTGAATGATTCTGCATCTGGGCGGCTTAAATAAGTCCACTCGCACTGGTGAGTCTAACCAGATCTCGTTTCTTCCCCTTGCTCTGAAACTCAGGCGGTAGAGAGCTGCCTTCATTTCCTTTCCAAACCAGGAATCTCCAAGGCCTCCTAACACTTTTGTGAAGAGACCTGAATTTACATTGTATGTGATATTATATAACTCATGATCCTAGTTCCAGTAACAACATGACTGCCAGAAAGCTTTGGGTGAAGTGGAAACTTTTTTTTCTCTTTAAAACGTAGGATGAAATGATGTTAAAAGCATCCACAAAACAAAAACAGAAGTTACTGTATCAAACCCAGAAATTCCAGTCGTAATTTGCAATGCATCACATATATTGACCATATAATAAAACTATCTATTCCTTTTTATCGCCTGATGTATCTCATTGTTAACACTGCCCATTAGGTGCCTATGATCTGAAATTAAGCTTTTGTTGTGCGGGGCTTATGTAATGAGTATTTTTCTCTTGTTGATAACATTTGCGAGGCGTCCAGTTTTCAGAGAAAGCACCGTTGTACTCTGCAAGCAAAGAGGTTTAGATGTGTGATTCGGATTGGTCCTGCATCCTCATCTCTTGTGTGTTAAACCGAGTTTTAAAGGTAGATGGAGGGCACAGAATGCATTAAGTTATGCCGCCGTCTGCAGCTATTAAAAAGCAACATAATGAATCTCTTTTTAAAGTTGAACATAAATCTTTGCCATAATTTGTTCAGCGCCTGGCACATCGGGCGCTTAGCAGTGTTTTAGAATAAGTGAATCAAACATAATAGTATTTAAACTTGTTCTGTACTGAGGGGCAGGACCTAATAACGTTTGTGGCTCATAGAATTCAGTGTCTTGGGACACAGCCCTCTATCATGTAAATCTGGAGCCAAATTACAAAACTCCAGGTGGCTTGGGATGGGTCTTTGATTCTGCCTCTTTTCTTTGTCTGTTTTTGCCTCCAGGCTCAGGCTTTCAGTATCCAAGGATGCTCAATTTTCTCCTTCCTTATTTCCCTTTAGGATGACAAATGCAAGCCTATGTTATTACAAACAAAGAGCTTTATGTGTAATTTCTGTGATAAGCATTCTAGTAAAAATCAATAAAGGAATTTGCAGAGCCCCCCTGCTCTCTCATACCAGAACATTAGTCATGGTTCCAGATACACAAACTCACAGGCGCCCAGTCACTTCCCTGACCTGTCCCGAGGTCCCCTGGCTTCGAAATGCAGTCTTATTTGCCAAAAGCTGGGGTCTGATCTCCAAGTATTTTGCCCCATAAAAATGTCAGGTGCCCGTTTAGACAACTCAAACTTTTTTTCCCCTGCTCAGAAACTTCTAGAGTGTTCTAGGGTTTTCCTACAATACAGGCTTGTTCGAAGGACAAACCCGGTTTGCATCTGACTTTCAGACCAATGGTGATTGATACCCTGGATGCTCCCTGAAAGTGAGTGATCTTCAAAGTTTCCCCATGAGAGCCTCACACTTTGACGTCACTTTAACCAAGCAGTAATCAAAAGACGTTCGGAAGTATTAGTGCACAGAGAGAAAAAGGAGGCCTCTTCTCTCACAACAGAATGTTGACTTCGGCTGCGTAAAACGGCAGCCACATTGCACAGAACAAGTCGTAGATGGATGGTTTAAACAAACGCAGCGATTCAGGTATACTACGGCAGCTCCTGGTCAATAAGACTTGGGCTCCCGCCCTTCCATCTTTCAGGCGATGCCTCGTTCTCTGGGTTCTCAGCATGGCAGCCCTGTCCAGCTCTAATGCCTGTTAGCTTCGATCAAGAAAAAGAAGTTGGACACAGAACCGAGAGCAGAGCTAGCACCCTTTGAAGAACCTTTCCCGAAGCCTCCTGCCCCCAGTCCATCATCTTTAATACATATTTTTTAATGCTCCAAGGTGATTCCTAGGAAGTTACTGTAGTGAATGGAAATGCTAAGAGCTTCCTATCACTAAAATAATTATGACCTCATCTCAGAAGAAAAATAACAAATCCTCCGCAGTTACTCATAGAAACAATCAGAGTTGCAAGCATTCTGCATCTTAATAAGAATGGGAGCAGTCCCTGCGGTCAGGACAGGGTCGATAGGGGCGCCACAGCACACTGCTACTCCCCTCTGTCAGCTCGGTCTTCATTCTTCAGAGCCAGACAGGGTCTGAAGCATAACGTGACACACAGGGATCACACAGCAGATGATCCCTGCTCTGCTCTTCCAGTCAAATGCAGCCCGTCCTGTCCCTCTGGTCCCAGAGAGTGCTCTCTGCACACGCCCACATGGCCCCGAACAGGAAAGGTGACCTGTGTTTCGGCAAGGCCTGCCTCCAGCTCTAGGTGGGGCTGGAGCATCTTGTGTTTCCTGGGCTGTCGGACGCTCCCTGGCCTTTGATGATAGTTCTCCTTGTCTCCATTTATCCGGGATTCTGGAATCTCTCACATCAGACTTTGAAGCGCCAACAAAGGGAACAAGTCCATACCAGGAATGAGGAAACAGCACCATCAAGAAAACTTGAGCCCTTCCAAAGACACGAGGCAAAGCGGAAAAGGAATAACAGTGTAAGATTTTAAAGAACAAGTCTTCGCCTTATATTCTTACCGAGTTGAAAACAGATACGAAAACTATTTTAAAAGGTTGGAATAAAAAGAGAGTGAGAAAAAAAAAAAAAAAAAAAGGAAAGCACAATAGCCAAAATAAAATCTTAGTCATACAGAAAGAAAAAAATGACAAAACTCTGGGAAAAACAAACCAGTGAAATACAACATGAATCTGGAAGGCTCAAGATAAGAGACATCAAATCGATTACTTTTTAAATAACAGAGAAGGTAAAAGGTTTGGAAAATGTAGTAGGAAACTCTAACCTTAAAATGATGGTTCTGGGGGCACCTCAGTGATTCAGTCAAGTAAGGGTCTGACTCTTGATTTCGGGTCAGGTCCTGATCTCGTGGTTTGTGGGATTGAGCCCCACGTTGGGCTCCACACTGATAGCACGAAGCCTGCTTGAGATTCTCTCTCCCTCTCTCTGCCCCTCCCCTGCTCATTCTCTCTCTTCCTCTCTCTCAAAAATAAATAAACTTTAAAAATAACAATAATTCTGGAATGGGAAAGATCAAATACCCAAGAGAGAAAAAAAGTACAAAATTAACACAATTTATTTTAGCATCAGGCACATATTAAGTACTTAACACATATTTATTAAACAATTGAATTAAGGACGTCTGGGTGGCTCAGTCGGTGAAGCGGTGAAGCGTCCAACTTCGGCTCAGGTCAAGGTCTCAGGTCAAGCTGTGCTGACAGCTCAGAGCCTGGAGCCTGCTTCGGATTCAGTGTCTCCCTTTCTTTCTGTCCCTTCCCCACTCATACTCTCTGTCTGTCTGGAAAATAAACAAACATTAAAAATTTTTCAAAAATAGTTGAATTAAGTAAAAAAACATCCTGAGGCTGAAAATTCAGAGATTTCGCTATTTTCTAAGCACAGCTGATAAGCACAAATCAATGCCAAGATACGTTCTGGAGAAAGTTTTCCAGTTAATGCCTTGTAAGTTTACACATACACACAGAGTTTATATTTAACAACAGTTAAAATCAGAATCCCTTCATCTCTTTTCTCTGGGGCATTGATTAATGAGAAGGTAGTAGAATAATACCTTCAGAGCTTTCAGAAGAAAAATGTAAAACACTATTGATCAGTTTCTCAAAAGCCGCTGTCAGCCCTCCTTAGCTCCCCTCAATGTGGACGTGCGGGCCTAAATAATCGCCCTCCTGGCCTTTCTTACAATTAGGGGTGGACACCAGGCCCAACTCTGGTTCTTGAGGAGGAAATAGAATTCTGCTGGCAGCACTTCTGAGACAGCTTTTGGATTTCTACAAAGAGACACAGATTTGACTGTTGTGGTTCTTTCTCCTTTGTCTAACCTTGAAATCCTCTCTTGGACATGGTATTGGTCTTCTGTCAATGCCGTAAAAAAACTAAGTGGCTGAAAACAACACAAATGTACTATCTTACAGTTCTAAAGTTGGGTCAGAAGTCCAAAATGTGTCTGAACTGGGTTAAGGAAATAACAACAATGACAAAAACTCAAAGTATAGGAGGGCTGTGTTCCTTGTCTAGGCTCTAGGAAGGATCTGTTTTCTTGCCAGAGTGACTTCTGGGGCCACTGCATTCCTTAACTCATGGTCTTCTCTATCCCCAAAGCCAGTAATATTGGGCTGAGTTCTTTTGCTGACTCTCTTTCGTCTCCCTCTTCCATTGTGATTGTAGTGGGTCCACCCAGACATCCAGGATCTTCTCTGTACCTAGGAGTCAAGCAATGAGCACCCTTAATTCTATCCGCAAACCTAATTCCCCTTTGCTGTGTAAACTAACATAACATCCTAATTCTGAGGATTAGGATGTAGATGTTTTAGGGGACCTCCCATTAGTCTGCCGATCACAGACATGATGGCTGGAACTTCAGCATCCATATTGGCAACTGAGCCAAAGTCAGCATCTATGTACACTTTTTGTTTTTGTTTTTGTTTTGGTTTTTTGGTACATGAGAAAAAGAAACATCTGCAGTTGTGGTTTTTGTTACCTGTAGCTTCACACGTCCCTACTGGGTAAAGACTCAAACATTATACCCCCAGCCAAGGGCTTATTCTTTTTAAACATCAAACTGGGGTCATTCTCAGATCTGCGAATTCTTGGAACATTTACCACTTGTTTTCTAGCAAGACACACAACAAATCTACTCTGAGTAATCAAGAAATGAATAAGCAATTGCATTCTTCATTAGGGAGGTTGTGATTGAGAAAAAGTGGCTATAATCACTGAAACTATCTAAAATTGCAGGATAAGGAAAATACAAAACAAAACATAAACCTGCAAAACACTAATAACAACAGGAAAATTAAGTAATTGAGGGTAATTATGGCAAAAAAAGTAAAATACTCAATGTAAACATAAAAAGAAAGTCTTTTCTCTTTTTTAAAGGAGATTTTAAACTCCAGATTAGCAGCACGCAAAATATGAAAGGGAAATAGCAAAGATAGAGATGTCATCTGTGTTAATTTCCTTGATGCCCGTCAAAGGAAGTCAAGAGTTATTGTTGGCATAATTAGGCAAAAAGAACTTTAATGTTTTAAGATAATCATGTAAGATTATCTTTAAAATAGAGTGTTAACCTTGCAAATCGTAGATAAAAGCTAAAAGCAAATGGATATATTTCATTCATCTAAGGAAAAATAGATAAAAGATAACAAGGAAACACTGAAATATAGAAAAGATAATTAAAGTGACAGATGTCAAACCTAGTACAATATCCTAATAAGCATAATATTCTAGAACAATTTCTCTGGTAAGTCAGTGGAATAAGTACATTATGAATTTTCTTCATGGAGCACGTATCAGAAAATCTCTTCGAATTTTGTAATACATTTAAGTGAACTATTGTCTTTCCATGTCTAAAAATATTTATATAAGCGAGACAGTATTTGGGGGAACTTGACCCTTTCATATTTCTCAAATGAAAATGGAATTACCAGTGACAGTACAAAATACTACTGTAGACATTAAACATATATAGTTTTGAAATATTTAAACCATGGAATTAAAATACACCATACACATACACATACACATACACATACACACAAGTGGAAGAAGAAAATTTCCTTCCCCTGTTTCCCACCTGCCCTCCACCCTTCCCTTCTCTTATCGGGCACCCTCACAAACTGAGGAATGAGAGGAAGATGATGCTGACTTGTCTACAAAATTGATGAGGCTCTTATAAGCGCTAACTTATAGGCTTCATCTGAGTCTTTGTGTAGCTAAAGTAGCAATCGTGAAAAGAGATCAAACTTAGAGATGAGATCGCTTTTTATTTATTATAAACCCAAGAGGATACAGTGTGAGATGGGAGATAATTTTTTTTTAAATCATGGTATAGTCACATTCAAATTTAAACAAAATATAGCTTAAAGACTTTAATCACTTTAAATTAAAATATGAAACTGTTTATTGTCATGTTGGGAGATAGGGTGATTTTCTTAACTGGATTGTATTCCTTCATTCCATTCAAAGTAGATTAATGACATGGAGACATATGATAATGTAAAATGTTAAACAAAACTAGCATAGGGACTCCTGGGTGGCTCAGTGGGCTAAGCATCTGACTTCGGCTCAGGTCATGATCTCACGGTTTGTGGGCTCAAGCCCCGCTCTGTCCTGACAGCTCAGAGTCTGGAGCCTGCTTGAGGTTGTGTCTCCTTCTCTCTCTGTGCCTGTCCCCTGCTTGCACTCTGTCTCTTGCTCTCTCAAAAATAAATAAATATCAAAAACATCTTTTTAAACAAACATTAAAAAAATCCTTAAAAAAAAACTAGTGTAAATTACAGATATTTCCCATATTAGCTCTTCTTAAATCTCTACTGACAATACCAACTGCCCCTTTCTTCCCTCCCACAAATTCTTTTCTTGCCTAGAAGCAGCTTTGCTAACACTGCCCTCCATAATAGTGTGATTACTAATTTTATTGTGGGCTAGGTGGGTTTCACTAATTGTTAGATAGTTAGGTTTTTCCTCCTTGTAATTTTGTTCTGTAGTATCTATGGGAATTAATGTTAGGCCTCATGAGCTGCACTTTTCTGAATCACTGCTACCTGTTGGATACTAGAAGAAAAAAATGGCGTCTTACTGCCTCATGCTGGTTGTAAGATGAAGAAGGAAAATGGATTTAGTGGCACCCTGTATCATTATCTTGGCAATCCCAAAGTGAATAATTCAGGATTACCCCCCAAAGAGATTTTAAATGCCAGATTAATTTAATGTAGTGTGTGTAAGAGGAATGGAAAAATGAGATATTAATGCTTAAATTTCTGGAAAAGAAAAATCATACTTTTGCTCAAACTCATCTTTCTACCTAGAAGGATTTTCTCTCCCTGTCATCTAGTTTACCTCCTGTCGATTCTTAAAATCTCATCTCAGAGCCCGGAAAGAAATCCTCACAAATATAGTCAACTGATTTTCAACAAGTGTGTCAAGACCATTGAATGAGGAAAGGACAATCTTTTCGACAAATATAGGACTGGAAAAACTGGGCATCACTTGACAATGACTGAAGTTGGACCCTTACTTTCCATTAGATACAAAAATTAACTCAAAATGGGTCAAAGACAAACCTACGAGCTAAAACCATAAAAATCTTAAGAAAACAAATGCGAAAAATCCATGACTTTGGATTCGGCAGTGATTTCAAAGATGTGACACCCAAGGCACAGAAGTGAAAAGAAAAAACAGATACATTGGACTTCATCAAAAATAAGAACATTTTTTCTCCCAAGAAGAGATATGGCCAGGACAGATGACCAATAAGCACATGAAAAGTTCCTCAACATCATTTGTCACTTGGGGAAATGCAAATCAAAACCACAATGAGATACCACTTCACACCTACTAGGATGGCTACAATTAAAAAAATGGACAATAACAAGTGTTGGTGAGGATGTGGAAAAATTGGAACTCTCATGTATCGCCGATGGAAATGTAACATAGTGCAGCAACCATGGAAAACATTTCGATGGTTTTGTAAAAAGTTAAACAGAGAACTACCGCATAACCCAGCAAGTTCACTTCTAAGTGTATATCCAAAAGAATTGAAAGCAGGGACTAGAATAGATATTTGTACAGCCACATTCATAGCAGCACTATTCACAATAGCCAAAAGGTGGGAACAACCCAAGCATCCATCGATGAATGGAGAGACAAGAAGTGGTATATACACATAATGGAACATTATTCAAGCAGAAAAAGGAACCACACTTTGATATATGTTACAAGGCTGACCTTGAAAATTTTATGTGTAGAGAAATAAGCCAGTTACGAAAGGACAAATAGCATAGAATTCCAGTTTTTAAAAAGTTTTATTCGCTTTTGAGAGAGAGAGAGAGAGAGAGAGAGAGAGAGACAGCACGAGTGGGGGAGGGGCAGAGAGAGCGGGAGACACAGAATCCAAAGCAGTTTCCAGGCTCTGAGCTGTCAGCACAAAGTGTGACGCAGGGCTCAAACCCACGAGCTGTGAGATCATGACCTGAGCCGAAGTCGGGTACTTAACTGACTGAGCCACCCACGTGCCCCATGTATAATTCTAGTTTTGCCAGGTATCTAGAATAGACAAATTCATAGAGGTAGAACAGTAGAATAGAAGCTACCAGGGCCTGGGAGAGAGGAAGGAAGGGTTATTGTTTAAAAGGCACAGAGTTTTTGTCAGGGGAGATGAAAAAAATTTGGATATAGATAGCGGGGATAATCACACATCATTGTGAATGTATGTAATGCCACCAAATTGTGCTTAAAATGATAAATATTAAGCTATATATATATTTTACTACAATAAAAAACCCACCTCAGCTCACGGATTGCTGTTTCAGGAAAACCTTCTGAAATCCTATTATACTCACTCACAGGGTCTCTGCTTTTCTTTCATCGCATTTACCCTGGTTTGTACATATGTATTTACTCGTGTAGCTTTTGAGAAGGTCTTTCTCTTCCCCAGGACTGTGTGCTCCATCGTGATTCCCACATCAGGCTCAGTTACTTTTCTCCCGACAGCGTCTAGTCCATTGGAATAATTTGGTATAAAAGCTTGTATTGGATTAATTTTTCTAGTATTAAAGGACACGAAAATACAATCTTGGGTATCACATACATTGCAATTATTTAAATCTTTTGCAGCCATGACATTTGTAAAGTTGACTAAGTTTAATAGGTCATATAATAACATAATTTAGCAAACATGGCATGATGAAGCCACACTCAAACACAGATCGAGAAACAAGTCTAATTATTCTATTGTTACATCACATAATTACCCCTGATCAAATTATAGATTGTAGAAGGGATAATTAGTCCTAATGGCCTCAAAGAGCCATCATTTTCTTTCGTTTGGATTTGGTAGGAATTGAGGGAGGGAGCTGTCCAGCAAAAGGCAGAGCAACAGACTCTGATTTTTGGTAATTCATTCCAAAGACGAATAACCATGGAGAAGGAAGTTTCCTATGACAGCCTATGTGTCTTGGAATGGATTTCAAATAAACTAGCAGAACAGGAAGTATTACAGCCTTTTATATCTAATGATGTACAATAGCGTTTCACACAATTGCTGATAGTTCAAGGGATGAACAACAAAAAAAGAGTGAGCCTTGCTCCAATTTTTCTTTTTTCCATTTCCTGTTTGACTAGAAAGTTTAAGATTTTAGGATCGCTTCTTAGGTGAACGCCTTAGATTCTGAACACCCAGAATAATGTTGACAAAATTTTATTCCGTCAGCATATTCGCAAAGCAATTCTTCCAAATACTCTTTCTTTTTCTTTCTTTCTTCTTCTTTTTTTTAAAATAGTAGTGATAATGGCAAGAATGGGGGATTCAGTGCTACTTGCAGTGGGGAATTTCTGTAGTTTACATTAATTATATCGAAGTGATTTTACCATATGTCTATTCATACTTGATCTGCTTTGTTACTGATAAGTGTATTCTCCGGTTATGTCACTTAGTCTGTTTTTCCAAATGAAAACATTTTCATGCCTTTGTAAATAAATGATTAAGGCCTTTAAGACTGTTTTTGTTGAGACTGATAAGTTTGTGTACGATTATGATGTGTGCCTTTCTCTGTGATCTAGGGTTTTTCCATCTGCTAAATGCCATTGAATAATTTCAAAAAAAGGCTGCTAAGAAACTGGTTGGCAGAGAGACAACATTCAAGCAATAGAAGTTAGTATAATATGATAGAGAATATTTTTGGTTTTTTCCTTTTAGCAGCTGCTTTGAATATTCTCCTTGGGGAAGGTTGTTTTGTTTCCTTTGAAGGAAATGTGTTGGTGAGCTATGGGGGGGGGGGGGCGGGCGACTGCAGCGCCCAGGATCTGGTACTGCAGGGTGCTTCTGCAAGCCCAGTGCTAGAGGGGCTGCGTATTGTATGCATATGTAAATTTGGATATAGGGACTAGTGAGCGGGCTGAACTGTTTTACATAATAAAGGGATGAGTTCTTAGGGGTTTATGTTTAATTACTTTTCAAATAGCAATTGGATGGAACTTTCGGAGCATCAATGAATAAAGGGCAGCCAAAGGGATCAAACTTTCTTCTCAGTAAAGGTACTGGTGGAAGGAGATGCAGTTGTCAACCCCACTAATCAGGGCTGCCAGCTTCCTCAGTGGCTGGTGGGTGATGATTATGGAGGCATCGGTGGCCCATCGGTGGCCGATTGGAGCTGCATCCTTCACAGGCTCCTATTCTACCAAAAAAGAAAGAGTGTATTGTCATAATTATTATTGTCCCTGGGGGTGAAACTTATGTCTACCTTCCAAGAGTCTTGTGGAAAAACCCATGAACGCTTATTTCTGTCTTAATTGAATTGCTAAAAGATAACTATCTTTCTAATCTCCTGATGAAGCAAAAGTATAAACAAGCCAGGTTCCTAAAGAAAGTATGGGTAGTATCTTGAAGGCAAGGATGCAATGACCCTGAGTTACTTTTCTGTAGAGAATGAGTATAATCCGTTACTTAAGGCCTCTGTTCCTTTCCCCAAAAATGTACAAATCACCGTATAACTTTGAAGAGCCACTTAGAGATTTTCATGCAGAGTCAGAGATGGAAGGAAGAGGATCTGGGGAACTAGAAAAGACACAGTGAAGCTGGAAGATGGAAGGAGAAGAGAGACAGATAGAGACAGAAGAGATTCCAGAGGAAATCATGTGACTAGTCTTCCCCAGTTTTTGCGATTATAGATAACCGCTGTGGTCAGCTCCAGGTCAATATGCTTAATAGACAAGAATGTTTATCTCTTTTCTCTTTACTGACTTGATGTAGATGAGTAGAAGGATCTTGGAAGTTACATTGTTAAAAAGGCAGGTGGGGAAAAAACAGCAACCCCTCAGCCTCTGAATTGCTCCTTGGAGAGGGGACTCCTATCAACCAGAAACAACCACTGAGGACTTAACATACCCAGGAAATAAACTCCTACCATGTGCCGCTATGAAGTCTGGAGTTGCCTGTGACAACAGCTAATGGGCTCTGCCGGTATATGGAGAAAAGAGATTGTTCCTGTGGGTCCTGGAGTCATAGAACCAACAGGAAGTAGTTAGTTACCTGAGTTGTAACTCAGAGGTTACAAGAGGTCAGGAGATGGAACAGAAGTTTGAATAGCAGGCGCCCGAAACCTACAACAGCTGTTAGGGCTACTCAAGTGTATCAAGTGTATGATTCAGGGAAGGGAGAAAAAGAAGGCATTAAATAACACAGAACACATCTGCCTGAATCCTGGCTTCTGTAGCTGGTCACGAGGTTTAAATTTATAGTCATTGTGACCTTCTTCCACCCCCCCCATTCTGCTTCCCCTCTACTGTCTCCCAGCACCTCAGCAGGACAGAATTCTTTCTTGGGATAATTGCATCTTCGTTCCCCGAGGTGCTGAGTCTGTGAGGTCCCAGCTTAATTGGGTTGCTGCAGCTTTTGGTACCTAGGAATATCAGACCGAGGAACCCATCCCAGGGAAATCTCTGGCTTCCAGGCACAGTCCTGACTGTCCCTATTATGCGGCAGCCACCAAATAAGCTGAGATAGTGACCACGGGATGAAAATGTATCAGAATCATTTACCCATTACTGTTTACCTTTTCCCCTCAGGTTTTCCACCTGTTCCAGGGCATTTGCTTGCTTGAGGTCTAGATTTTCCCAGTTTTTCTCCAGGAATTTTCATATAAGCAATACTTTTTAATGTCCATGAACACGTTCTTCTTCTTTGATTTTTGTTTGTTTTCACTTTATCCGCTTCCTAAGGAATGAGCACAATAGATCCTCAGACTTTTCTGAAGCAAAAAGACACTAGATTAAATCATTGTTCTTGTCTTTTCCCTGAATGGTTTCTGTTTCCCCATATTTTGTTTGACTGCCTTGTTCTTTCCCTTTTATGTAACTTACGTTACTACATAAGAGTAATTAATGTAACTTGTTGTAACAAACAGTCCTTCAATTTTTAATACCTCAACCCAATAGAAGCCTTTTTGTTTCCTTTTCTTTTCACATGAAGGCCAGTGCCGATTTTCCTGGTCAGGAAGCTCACCTGGGCAGCTCTCCTAAAAGAGGTGACTCAGAGATCCAGGACGCGAGTGCCCAAGGCTTCCCGTGGTCGACACAAAAGGCGAGAGAGAGGGGGATCGTGTGTTGGAGATTTGAATTTGGGGCCAAACCTGGACGCGTCATAGGCTTCTGCTCACATTCCACTGTTCGAAACCAGTCATCTCGGTCCCATCTAGACCCCAAGGGGACAGGGAAATGTCATTTTCCTGGAGTCCCAGGAGGATAATAAAATGGTTTGATAAATCTATAAAATTCTCTTTACCACAGCTGATCTCTTGTTTAAACCAAATGTCTGCTGATACTCAGTTATCCAACCACATTGATGAAAAAAAAAAATGGTGATGATTGCCTGGAACTGACTTGCATTTCCTCCGAAGTAGTGGCCTCTTCCCTGCACGAGAAGGCAGGCCACACGCACTCTGTTTGTGGGTGCGGTGGGTGGGCTGGCAGCCTTCCCTGTGAGATAAACAAGCTGGCAACCTCTTCTCTGGAAGCCAGTGCCCGTCTTAGGTTAACACTTTCATTCTTTTGCAAGATGTTTTTCCAGTTCCGTGTTATGGACTTGTTCTCTAAACATATTCGTACACGTGGCGGTCAGAAAGGAGACTCTGCCCCAGAAGCCACTGAATAGAAGTTCTTCAACCAACTGTGTTGTGTGAAGTTCTCCCTCATGTTCTATGTTCCTGTGGATTCAGGAACTCTGTAGAGCGGCCCTCCCTCACTTCCTGCTTTCTCTGCTACCTGTGCTAAGGTGTGTCTTTCTCCGCTCTGCTTTATATATCACGTTGGCCATAGCTTGTTTGGATCTTTCAGAAATGCCTAAGATCTTGTTTTGTTAATATTTTCCTTTTAGTATTCAGCAGCCATATTAATTTCTTTTCTTTTATGAGCCTTGGCTAATACCTATACTTCAGTAGTGCGTTGCGTTGCTTTTTTTTTCCTTCAGAATGAGGAGTGGTAAATGATTTTTTTTCAATCTATCATCTTAAACTAAAAGCTATACGTTTTCCACTTAGCAATAAATGGTTTTGCATGCCAATATAATTATTTTCTGTATCGTTAAATAATCTCCAAAAACAAGTTTTGAAATGTGAAAATTAGTCTATTTTGTATACTATACCGTGCCTTCTAACTGCCTCTGGTTGAACTTTAACTTATTTTAGTATCGTTTTTGACCATTATAAACAACTCTGCAATGGATGTTCTTGTACCTGGGATGTTAAATATCTGATGATTTTCTTATGTCACACTCCTTAAAGTGGGATTGTTGACTCCAAGTCTTTGCCTTTCTAAGACATATGAGTGCTATTTGCTTTCCAGAAATGCCATACTGTCCTATAAGCCCATCAGCTGTACATATTATCATTAAAAAGCTTTTTATCAATTTATTTACACTGGTTGCACTTACGGTTGGGCACCTTGGTTTCCTCAACTGTAAAGTACGGTCTAGGTGTTGGGAGTCTTGTAAAGATTAAGATGTGTACCTCATACATTTGTGCCTATCACAAATGTAATACAGTACACAGTAAATTTTGTTTGATTTGATTTGATTTCATTTTAGTTTTAAAGTGTATTTATTTTGAGAGAGAGAGGGAGAGATGTTGGGAGCCATTTTGGGCTCACAGGTTGAGACCCTTCCCTGTGTAGAAAAGTGGTTAAAGCAAAGCTCCAGCTAGCCAAAATGGCGGGCTTGGATTTCTTGAGCTACTCTCCTTGGCCCCAAGGAATGTAAAGGGGAAGGACCTGGAGCACAATGCCTTGATGGATTTATAAGACCTTAAGGAAACACCCTGCTGTCTCCCCCACCCTAAATTTATCTTAAAACCAACATACAGGATTAAGGAGGTTTGCCACCCTGCTGGTAAAAATGGATTATTGTTAAAGAGATCAAACTACCTTTTAAATAAAGACACGGACCAGCAGGGAGAGAATCCTCAGGATAGAGAATCACCAGGATTGAGAAGACTTTTCTCGTGACTCTCTCACTTCTTTTCGCCTGACCGTCTGTCCCTCGCGGACCCGTAGATTCACCAGAACAAGGACCCCGGCAGAGAGAGACAGAGGGAGCACGGGGAGGGGGAGAGAAAGAGATGGAGAGAATCCCAAGCAGATTCTGCATTGTCAGCACAGAGCCCAATGCAGGGCTAGAACTCATGAACCACGAGATCATGACCTGAGCCGAAATCCAGAGTCGGATGCTTAACTGACAAAGCCCTGTAAATCGTGTTTTAAAAATCAATTATTCAAAAAAATATCAAAGAACCAACTGGCTGTCTTTCAAAGGCGTTATGAGTATTCAATGAGATAATATATGTGAAAATACATAGAAGTGGTACATATATAGTGTATAAGTGCTAAGTGTTATTGCTCAATCTCCTTCTAATCCAGGCTTCTTGATTGCAAGAGTAAATCCCAAAGCCCTAGCTAGGACCCAGGAAAGCAAGCCAGTCATGTGCACGGCATCTGAGGTTGGGGGCGGGTGGCAGGACCTGTCACTGAAGAAGATCAAAGACACCAACAAAGGATTGACCTCAGGGAATTTACTTCCCCTTGGCCGAGCATTCAGATTTCTTTTTGATTCCAGATTTATCTGAGCATCTGTGTGTGAGCAATTTATCCACCAGACTGCCATTGCCTCCTCCCTGTACTTCATCCCTGTGGCTAAGTGATTTTCTGCTCACCCCTACTCCCACTGAGTCTTTATATGAGTGTGACCCAAGGACGGAGGGGACGCATATTCTGGTTCACTCAAGAGCTCCGGGGGGTCTTGATAACAGTTAGCAGGAAGGGAGGGACAGAGTTTTGAAAAGAACGAAGAGGAGAGAACCAGTGTGATAAACCGTGGGTATTTAAAGGGATTGACTTGGATACGGAAAGGAGAATATAAAATTATTGGATAGTTCGATCCAGAAATTATAGAACGAGGAGAGCTTGGGTTGAACAGGTGAAATGACTGTCTGGATGTACTTCTGCCTAGAGCTTTTCTGTAAATTTGGGGTCTTTGGGACGAAATATTGGCTACACGGAACATTTTATGCTAAAAGCCTTATCTTCTTCTTCCTCTTCCCTCTGCTTTCCTGTCCTGGGGTACACCCTAGTCAGTGAAATGAAACCATTGTTTTATGTCAATGTTCAGCTCTCTTTTTTTTTAAGGTTTACTTACTTTTTTTTTGAGAGAGAGAGAGACAGAGACAGAGACAGACAGAGAATGAGCAGACAAGGGAAGAGAGAGAGGAAGACACAGAATCCAAAGCAGGCTCCAGGCTCTGAGCTGTCAGCACAGAGCCCGACATGATGCCTGAACTCACGAACGGTGAGATGATGACCTGAGCCGAAGTCGGACGCTCACCCCACTGAGCCACCCAGGCGCTCCAACGTTCATCTCTAAGATACATTTGACTAGGAAGAAATGTCACTAGACTTACTCACGTGATCCTTGTGTCCTGCTTTGTCTTCTACACCTGTGCCTGGAAATCGACTCTGAGCATCTTCCAAGCGTTGTCTTGTGAAGTCAATGAGGGCGGCCGGTGTCGAAAACAAGCGTGTCCTCTTTGAGTGTATATCAATTAGGTTATGCACTCTTCTGCCGGTAGGAGATGTTACATTATCAAACAAAACTTCCTTCCTTTAATTCACCTAAAAGGAGCCCAGAGTGAGGCAGCAGAGAGCTGGTGAAAAGACTGTGGGGTGGTTTGGGCAAGAGAGAAGTTTATTCTCTTTTGCGTAAAAGCTTGAATGGCAGCAGTTCAGCGCAGTTGTAGAAGCTGCACAGAGACTTTTTGCTTTGCGTTCCCCGGAGCACCAATCATCCAGGCTTGAGTGAAGGCATCCCACTCAGTCACCAAGGCACAGAGTAAAGGAAGGAGGATGGAATGAACTTCCTTCTAGAAATTTCAGTGAAAGTCGCAGACTGCATCAGAGCTTACATTTCTAAGTCACATGACTCACTATAAGCAAATCTAGAAAAAGTGCTTTTTGAAATTTCCGTCTGCCCAACGAAATTGAATTTTGGCTTATTAGAGGAGAAAAGCGGAGAACAGATATTGGGGGACAACTAGCAGTTTTTGCCACATGGAATAATTTACTGGGAGACAGCAAGGAAAAATGAATTGAAAATATGACAATTAGTCAACTCCTTTAAAGAAAACAGAATTCTGATTCCGGTAAAACCAGTAAAAGTTATACAAAGGATTAACTGTAATTATGCCCGTATGACTTTGCAGTAAACAACTATTTACGAAGTCATGATAACATAAACACTGTTTTAAGTTTTCAGCTTTTAGAGTCAACTGGATAGACAAAACACGTAATACTTGACCATGCTACAGAAAAATGTAGATGGTGTCAACCTTCACAATGTAAAAGTAAAATTATAGATGACAAATTTAGTGCCTGGAAGGAAGGAAAAGAAACAAAGATGAAATTTAGGTACCAGTGATATCGCATTCTGAAGTGAGGAGTCTAGAGATAGTACGGATTTTAAGGGATAAAAGAATATAGATTATAAGGATGTGTCAAGTGTGAATATTGTTTAGAGGTACAAAAGTAACTAATAGAGAATTTATATAAACAATAATATAATATGCGAGAGTATGGGGGTCAGTTAAGAGAAGGGATAAGCAAATTAAGTATTCATCTATGAAGACTACGCCCCCACACTCTGGTTAGGTCTCCCTTCCCAGATGAGTGATGTCCATTGTTTAATATGACTGCAAGGAGGCTACTCTATGGACTGAGGAGGTAGAGAACAGGAGGTCACTGTGATCTGAGCGGGTAAGATAAAAGTTATACCTGGGTGAATGATGAAAGAATGCAGAAATGAGTGAGTGGTCCTTAATTCAGGAGAATTCCTCTCGTTCAAGTGGATGCATCAGATTAACCTAGTGGGGTACAATAAACCATCTGAGCCACCTGTACGCCCCACGTGATTTTCCGATTATTGTCTGCCTTCCTACAATGCGTTCTCCTGAGGAAACTAAGTGCTGCCTAAAGAGAAGTTCCCCGGAAACCACGACAATAGATTGCATTCTAGCCTATTGAACAATCTTTGAACTTGAACAGACCATGAGAGACTGATCTACCTTTTCTCTGCTGGTGTGAATTTATGAGCCTGGAAAACTTGGGACTGCAGCTTGGGCCACGAGGACTTCGCTAAGGGCATGGTGTCACCACAGAGAAATCGTTTGGTGATCACCAAACCAGATCTCCTGGAGATGTCCTTACCCTATTACTTCCTTCCTGTCACCCACACAGTGTTTTCTTTTTTTTTCTTTTTTTTTTTTTTTAATTTATTTATTTTTTTTAACGTTTATTTATTTTTGAGAGACATAGAGACAGAGCATGAGCAGGGGAAGGGCAGAGAGGGAGGGAGACACAGAATCTGAAGCAGGCTCCAGGCTCTGAGCCGTCAGCACAGAGCCCGATGCGGGGCTCGAACTCACAGACTGTGAGATCATGACCTGAGCCGAAGTCGGCCGCTTAACCAACTGAGCCACCCAGGCGCCCCCACACAGTGTTTTCTAAAGGGAGTCAAACCCTTACTCTCCTAAAACGGGGGGAAACTGGTTTCTTTGAAGTTGTCTTCTGCCATTGACCTACTGATCCTTTTCTGTCTTTCTTGGACATTCTGTGGGTCCCTTTATACATCTGTTTGGAGCCACAGCCTCCTTACAGGGAGGAATACTTTTCTTTCCTAGGTGCCAGCCACTCCTGTCTCAAGTACCTCTTAGCTTAGGTTCTCAGGCCCTCGTTTCTCACTCCATGAATACTTGAGTTCAAGTCTTGGCTTCACTGCTAGCAAACTACAGGGGTCAAGAGACAAAAATTATTTAGTAACTTTAGGACTCTTTATTTTTATCCATAAATGTAATGGATTGACCTTAATGAACTATGAGGACCGTCGCCATTGCGGGAATTAATGAATCTATGGGCTCATAGGCAGACTTACCTAGACCGACAGTTCCCAATAGAATCGACTAAAGAGATGATTTTATTTTTACATACATATAGTTTAAGGGTTCAAAAATGACAGTAACTGTTTTGTGTATTTATTATTAGACAATAGTTAATACTTGTGATAATTTCCCATGTTAGGAGCCAAGTGCTCTCCCTCTCACAGGCCCCGTTGACCAGTGCCCCCCCTTTAATGAGATCCTCGTGATCACACACACTCCCCAGACCTCCTCGTATGTGCCTGTGTTTGCTGCCCCGCCTTTAGTTGGAAACTGCTCCTAAGGCCGGGCCCTCTGCCCTCTGCTGATGTGGTCAGCATCACTTGCACCAGCTGCTTTCTTGCTTCCTCCCTCCCTCCTCCCCCTCCCAATTTCCTCTCTTTCCCTCCCTTCCTCTCCTTCCCCCCTCCCTCCCTCCCTCCCTCCCTCCCTCCCTCCCTCCTTCCTTCCTTCCTTCCTTCCTTCCTTCCTTCCTTCCTTCCTTCCTTCCTTCCTTCCTCTCCCCCCTGCCATCCCTTTCTATCTATGTTTGGCACATTTGGGGTACAGTTTATCTGGTCATATGTATGTCAGAAGTCACTAACTTATTTATCTATATTGAACACATCTTATGACTACTGCCAATGTCTCACAAACTACTTACTTAATTTCTCTACTTTCTTTATTTGCTTTCTTGTCTCTCTAACGGATCCCAGTGTTCTCACAATATTAGATATGTAACGTACGGAAATGCTGGGCAGGCGCCGTCTGTGAGTAGTATGGCCCATGCACATTACAAATTGTGTCTTAATTCCTTCTCTCTTGGCTTTTCATTCCACTGATATTTTTGAAATCTAGACCAGTTGTTCTGTATCTTTCTTTATCTTTATCTTCTTATCCTTTACTTCCCTTGGACTTGGGACACTGTTCAGAAGAAATATGGGAGTTCGCCTGACCTAGACGAGCCTCTGCCCTTAGTGGAAATACCACAACGGGGGCTTCTTCTTCATGTTTTTTTCCTTCCCTAATTATAGTTTCATTAAGCCTAGAGGTAGTGGCCACACCTAGGGCTTTTATGAAACATGCAGAAGCCAGCTCTCAGGGTGTGTGTGTGTGTGTGTGTGCCTGTCTTGTTTGATATATAATCAGCAGACTGTTTCTGTGGCTATGTCCTTAGAGTCTTGTTTTGTATCTAGGGTCATAGAATCTAGAACCATTCAAAGAATAGGTATGATGTACTTAATAACATTTTTAAATGAATTGCAGTTAAGGACACATTTTTCTTGTTTCTCTATCCTCCGGGCGGGGGTGGGGGGCAAACATTTACCCCAATACGGCATACCACCATCGTTGGCGCTTCGGAGTCAGACCACCCCAGGTTGGCCTCTTCGTTCAACTACGCGCTGATCTTGTGACCATGGGCAGAATTATGTAAGTAATCTGGGCCTCGTCTTTCTTATCTGTGGAGTGGGGTTTTGATGGTAAAAGCCCCCGGAGCACAGGGTCTTTGGTGGGATAGAGTTTTTAAACATTTCCACACGGAGAGCAGCGCCCGAGGAAGCGTGTAGACGGTAGGGAGCACGGTGCGTCCCCGCACGGCGGCAGCGTGAGGCCCTGCCGTTCTCGCTCTGTGATGAGGAATAATGGAGTGGGCTAGATTAAACACACGAGCTTTGCAGTCAGTCGGCATTGGACCAACCCAGATGACGCGTGTGTCGTGTGACCTTGGGCAAGCGATGTAGTCTCTCCAAGCCTCAGCGCCCTTGCTAGTTAAGGGAACAAACACCAGCTACCCCTCGGGATGATTCAGCTTTACTTTCAGGCCAATAGTATATGAAAACAACTAGATTGCACCTGAACGCAGCAAGAACTCACTCATGTTATGGGTTAGAAAAAAGAAGTCGCTCATGCCGTATACCCCTTGATTCCACTAATTAAAACACGTGTTCGGGGAATTTCTTTGTCATTTATTTTCAGTTCGCGTATGCACTCATTGTTCTTCAGAAGACGCTTTCTTTAGTGAGCCTTTAGTTTCCTGAAACGTTTCCAACTTGCCTCTGTCTCAGCTTGCAGCAGTAAAAGAAACCCCATTATCACGGAGCACCTAACTCTCCACAGAGCACAGGGAGGTTTGAAGCGGACATGTCAGTGAGGCTTTGTCACACCCTCACAGCTCTCAGGAATGCAGTCAGGGAGAAACATCCCCGGCAAGTCAAATAGTTGTTGCTATTGATGTGACTCACCCCAAGTCTGGAACCTCAGGGTGTGCGGAGAGATGGGGTGCCCTGGCCTCTCCCATCCTGAGCTTGAGTTTCCCCGCTTTGGGGCACCCGGCTCTGAAAGTGACAGCAACCGGACGCCCCGGTTCTCCTTCTGCCTTTCCTCTGAATGCCTGTCCTCTTTGCCGCCCGCCCAGGCTGCCGTGACCCAGGGGAGCCACCCGGAGCCCAGCGCTCCCACTTCCACCGCCGTGTGACTTGGTGCTCACCCTCCATCGCGTTGGTGGCACCCAGACCCCTCCCTGTCCTGTCGACTTTATGCAGCTGTGTCTGCCCTGTTGTATCCGGTTTTCTCTTTCTCTCCACTGTTTCTCGGAATTGGCACCTTTGCCCCGTCTGGTTCTCCTCTTCCGATACTGCTTCTGCTTCTCTTCCCTTGCGAGCTCTCCACACCAGCTCGGCAGGGGCCAGGGGGGCGGTGGGCCGGCTGAGCGCGCTTGGGCCGCGTGTCCCAGGTGTCCCAGCCGTCCTCCGCTCGGCGTCATCAGGAGGCCACACTCCTCCTGAAATCTTCCTCGGCTGACACGTTCCACATTCTAGGGATTCGGTAGCTGATTCGTGTTCTCTTCCCCAGTGCCCCCCTCTCCGCCCCCACATCCATTTAGGAGCTCAGTCTCTCCAGTGGGGAACCCCTTCGAGGTCTTAAATTGCACCCTACTTGGGCCCAGCCCTGGATGACTTCGTTTTACAGGACAGTTCGTTCTCCGCGTCTTTTCTCTCAGCACTTCCCGTCCGCGTGTTCTCTGTCCTCTCTCCCCGTCCTGGGTCATTCACTCAGGCCGTCCCTTGGTGTCCTCGCCTTAGGAGGCTCCAGCAGGACCTCCCCGCCTTCTGTGTGTGTAAACCATCTGGCAGCTTTTTAGATGCCTTCCTCAATAGGTTTAACCATGGACTGAAAAAAAGGAAGACGGGGTTCGAGCCTAATGACCTTAATTCATTAGTTACCTGCTCAAAAGGAGCAGAGTGAGACTCTGGCTCAGTCAACGGTACTCGATAAATGTTACATAAATCCATCTACCTCCAAAAACACAAACGCTGCAAACCGGTAGGCTCTCTGGACATTTCCCTCCCCTGCTTTATTTTTCAGAAGGGACTATTATTATCAATCTGGTGTGCATTTTTCTAGCCCTTTTTCTCTCTCTTTATTTGCATCCCTTACTAAAATAAGCCACGTGGGAATGTATAGCAGGCCCTCAATTACTACTGGCTTTGTGTATGTTTGTGAATGTGTTTTGATATAAATCATATTGCTTTATATATATTATTTGGCAAGTTCGTTTTATTTTTTATACTTAACAGCATATCTTGGGACTATTTCCATGGTACCACCAATTGCTTTATTTCATTCAACAATACCGCTGCGTAGTGTGGTGGGTTATGGATAGTTATTTTCCTTGCCTTTACGGATGGATATTTATGTCTTTCCTACGTCGTGCCGTTTATAAGTAATGCTGTTACATGAATCCTAGCAAAATGTACTGCCTGCGAGTTCGTGTATTCTTACGGAAGTGTCTCTTTGGAGTGAATTGTTCCATCAATGTTATGTGCATTTTTAATAAACATTGCCAAATGGCACTCCACAAAGACGGTCGCAGTTTGCGTTCTAGCTGAGAAAATGGGGCGAGCATTTCCCCACACGCTCGGCTGCGTCAGGCGTTATTGATTCTTCTAATTTTGCCAGTTTGATGAGTGAAATGGTGTTGGTTTGTTTTTCTAAAGCTTCGCCGTTCACTGACCATTCGATTAAGCATCTTTCAGTATGTCTATCGACCCTCCTCATTACAGGTCTCTCCGTTAGACACTTTTTATTCTTTTTCTCCTATTTCAGAAGGGGAAATTCCCTCCTGGTGCCCAAGAATTAAATTCCTCATCTTCCCTTGGTTCTCAATTACCTTCTCTCTTCGGCATCTTCCATTTTCCCTTCTTCTCAGATTTCCTCCTCTTGGCTTTCAAAGATAATCAGACTGCAATTTCCTTGGGATAAAAGACTTGCCTCAACGCCTCTGCCCCCCTTAACCTCTCTCTGTGCTCTCCACCCGCCTCCTATTCTCGCAGGAATGTTCCGCATCCACCGCCCTCACTGCCTCTCGTCAATGATACCGGTGATTTTACTCCAGATTTTATTGACCTTTTCATGGCCTTTTAAATTTTTTTTAATGTTTTTATTTATATTTGAGAGACATAGAGACAGAGTGTGAGCAGGGGAAGGGCAGAGAGAGAGGGAGACACAGGATCTGAAGCAGGCTCCAGGCTCTGAGCCATTAGCACAGAGCCCGATGCGGGGCTCGAACTCACAGACCGTGAGATCATGACCCAAGCTGAAGTCGGCCGCTCAACCAACTGAGCCACCCAGGCGCCCCTAGTAAATTTTTTAAAAATGTTTTTATTTCACTTTTGAGAGATCGAGAGAGAGAGAAAGAGAGAGAGACCGAGCATGAGCAGGGGAGGGGCAGAGAGAGAGGGAGACACAGAGCCCAAAGCAGGCTCCTGTCTCTGAGCCATCAGCATAAAGCCTGATGTGGGGCTTGAACTCGTGAACTGCCAAGTCATGACCTGAGCCAAAGCAGACACTTAACCAAATGAGCCACCCAGGCCCCTAGTTTTTGAGAGAGAGAGAGTGTGTGTGTGTGTGTGTGAGCAGGGGAGGGGCAGAGAGAGGGGCAGAGAGAATCCCAAGCAGGCTCCTCCCTGTCACTGCAGAGCCCAATGTGGCGCTCGAACTTACAAATGGTGAGATCACAACCTGAGCTGAAATCAAGAGTCAGACGCTTAACCGACTAAGCCACCCGGGTGCCCCTAGATTGACATTTTTCTATTACCCGAAAGGTGTTGCTCTGCTGTTTTCCCTCTTGCCTCGTGTTCATCAAGAAAATTTCTGCTTCCTTCTCTTGTTCGGCTGTACGAAACAGGTCTTTATTCTGTGGCTGCTTTTGAGATTTCTCAAATGTTTTTTTTTTCTTTAATTTTTAATGTTTATTGATTTTTGAAAGAGAGGGAGAGGGAGAGACAGAGCACAAGCAGGGGAGGGGCAGAGAGAGAGAGGGAGACACAGAATATGAAGCAGGCTCCAGGTTCCAAGAGCCCAATGCAAGGCTTGAACTCACGAGTCGTGACATCGTGACCTGAGCCGAAGTCAGACGCTCGACCAGCTGAGCCACCCAGGTGCCCCTTGTAATTTTTTCCCCTTCTTTCCATCACTCTCCTTTTGTGGGGGGGGACTCTAATTACAAGTCTATTAGGACATTTGAAGTTGTCCTCTACCTCACTGAAGGTCTGTTTATTTTTCAAAAATTTCTTTTTCTCTCTCTATTTCATTTTGGTTTGTGTTTAATGCTACGCTAGTTCATTAATAGTTTTTCTCTGTGTTGTCTGATAGGCCATTCAACTAATCCAGCGTGTTTGTTTTTCATTACAAACGTTGTAGATTTCCTAAGAGTTTGATTTGGGGCTTCGAAACAACATCTTCTATGTGTCTACTTATATACTCCATCTTCTCTCTGGCCCCTTGGACATATGGGATAACTTATAACAACCGTGCTAACATCCTTGGCTTTTAATTCTCGTATCCGTGTCAGTTGTGGGTTAGCTCTTACCAATTGGCTTTTCTCCTCATTGTGAATTACAGTTTTCCTCTCTTTGCATGCCTGGTCCTTTTTCTATGGCATGCCACGCATTGAATTTTACTTTTGTATTGGGATTTTTATATTCCTATAAATATTCTTGGGCTCTATTTTAGAACACAGTTAACTCACTTGGAAACAACCTGATTCTTTTGTGTCTGGCTTTAAATATTTGTCAGGTGGGACCAGCCCCGCATTTAGGCTAGGGGTAATTATTCTCCATCCCTGAGGCAAAACACTTCTGAGTCCCCTACACAATGCTCCCTGAATGTTCCGGTTTTCTGGTCTGGCTGGTGAGACTATGCACTATTTCTGTCCCTGTGTGACATCCAGTCACTGTTCGCTCTAATCCTTTTGGAGGGTGGTTTTTCCAGTCTCAGATAGTTTCCTGGCATCTGTGCTCTGATCAGCACTCCGCTAAATACTAAAGATCTGAAGCTCCCTCAAATTCTCTTTCTGGGCAGCTCTCTCCCCTCGCAGCTCAAGGGGGTTGCTGGTCTCGCCTGGGTTTCCCCTCTGTGTGCCACAGCCCGGAAATTCTCTCAAAGGAGCAGCTCGGCAATTATAAGATTCACCTGACTTTTCCTATTCTTCCTTGCCTGATGTCCAAAGTCTTAACTACTATTTTTTTTTTAATTTTTTAAAGTTTATTTATTTCGAAAGAGAGAGAGAGAGCATGCATGGGGTAGGGGCAGAGAGAGAGGGAGAGAAAATTCCAAGTGGGCTCTGCGCTGTCAGCACAGAGCCCGACGCGGGGCTTGAACTGATGAACCTTGAGATCATGACCTGAGCTGAAATCAAGAATCTGACACTTGACTGACTGAGTCGCCCGGGCGCCCCTAACTATTGTTATTTATTTATTTATTTATTTATTTATTTATTTATTTATTTATTTGAGAGAGAGCGTGTGAGCAAAGGGAGAGGGGGACAAAGGATCCAAAGCGGGCTCTGCACTGATGTCAGAGAGCCTGATGCAGGGCTTGAACCCACAAACATTGAGATCATGACCTGAGCCGAAGTCCGACGCTTAACTGACTGAGTCACCCGGGGCACCCCTAGCCACTATCGTTTTTTATATTTTGTCCCTTACTTCATTTTGGCTGGGAGTAGAAAATCAGTTATTTTTAAAAAATATTAAAACGTAAAAATGTCAATTTTACATTTATCGCACGTTTAGTATTGATATTCCATCAGTAATATTTTGCAGCCGGCTTGCAGCAGCTCACCAGACCCAAATGTTAAATATTCGCGAACATCATTAACTAGTCGTTTAACTGTAGGTGGCTTGACTTTGGCCCTGGAGAAACTCTTCATATTCATGATAGCGGTCAGTGCCGTACATCCAAGCTTTCCCCCCTCCCCACCTTTTTGGATCCTAGCCCCCAGCTTTCCCCGACAGCTGCCTTACCAGCTCCATCTGGACTTTTCCATTTTTTTCATTCTGGCCGAAAGATATCCTTTAACATTTCTTGTAGCGTGTGTCTCCCGGTAATGAATTATTTTCATTTTTGCAAGGGTTTGGCAAGATCTTTGCGCTGGATCCAGTGTCATTGCGGGTGTAATCAGTCGAGTTAGGGTGAGGTCTTAGTGGAGAAGCGTGGGCTCTCGATCCGACGGGATTGGTGCTCTTAGAAGAAGACCATCACGTGAGGGGAGACACACACAGGGAGAGCACCACGTGATGACGGGGGGCGGGGCAGAGCTGGAGTTTCAGACGTGGCTACAAACCAAAGGAGCGCCAAACATTGCCGGCAAGTCAACAGGCGTGGAACAGGCAAGAGAGGATTCCCCTCCAGGTTTCAGAGGGAGCGTGGCCCTTGCCGTCATCTTGATTTTGTACTTCTAGACTCTAGAACTGTGAGACAATAAATTTCCGAGGTTCTAAGCCACACAGTATGCAGGACTTGGTTACCGCGCCCCAAGGAAACTAATACAGGGGAGTAATTGGATATCAGTTTCTTCATCATAGAGGGAAGCAGAACTCCCCAAACTCCTTTGCCGTTTGCTGTCTGAATGACTTCTCCACCTCTTACCTTCCTCGGTGGATGATAAGTTATCTGAAGGCAAGTAACACATCTTATTTCTTTTTGGGTTTTCCATAGCACCTCTTTAATGTTGAAGTGAACATGCATGTAAGTTGGCTATGAAATTTGGGGCCCCAAGTAGGGGAGGCAAAATAATTTTATTTTCTACAGTTAATATCATTTTATTTTATTTTTGTTAAATTTTTTTAATGTATATTTTTGGGAGAGAGAGACACAGAGATGCAGTGTGAGTGGGGAGGGGCAGAGAGAGGGAGACACAGAATCCAAAGCAGGCTCCAGGCACTGACTGCCAGCACAGAGCCGACGTGGGGCTCGAACCCACGAACCATGAGATCATGACCTGAGCCGAAGTTGGACGCTTAACCGACTGAGCCACTTCGGCTCAGGTCATGATCTCAACGGTTTGTGGGTTCGAGCCCCGTGTCAGGCTCTGTGCTGACAGCTCAGAGCCTGGATCCTGCTTAAGATTCTGTGTGTCCTTCTCTCTCTGCCCCTTCCCTGCTTGTTCTCATCTCTCTCTGTCTCTCAAAAATGAATAAACATTTAAAAGAATGAATCAAGGGATGTGTTCTTTAAAAAAAAAGTGTCAAGGTGTTGTCAGGCCAGTACTTGGTCTTTGGTCATTGTCCATCTTTTCTGCAGAATTCTCATTCATACTGGGTTTTCAGCATCTGTCCCCACCAATATCTGCTGCCTCTTTGGTGTGTCAGTCTGTCCTGCTGTCCCTGCTGGTCCATGCAGGATGCTCTATGTCTTTCATGTTTCAACCAGGAGGTCTCTGCAGGCTTGGTGGCTTCTCCCAGTTCATCTGTTTTGACATGAGAGCATGGGTATACCTAATCTATCCTGAGTCCCCTGGGGGTCCTTGGAAGCTGTTTTGGGTCTCCGTCAAGCAGCATTGTGGAGCCATGTATGTGTTTTCCATTGCTGCCATAATAAATTACCGCAAACTCCACGGCTGCAAACAATGCACATTTATTATCTTCCAGTTCCATAATTCAGAAGTTTGACACAGGTTTTGCTGAGCTAACACCAAGGCGTCAGCTGGGCTGAGTTCCTTTCTGAAGGTTCCAGGAGAGAATCCATTTCCTGGCCTTTGCTGCTTCTAGAAGTCATCTGCATTCCTTGGCTT
The DNA here is from genome assembly GCA_030068075.1 of Paguma larvata. Taxonomy (NCBI): domain Eukaryota; kingdom Metazoa; phylum Chordata; class Mammalia; order Carnivora; family Viverridae; genus Paguma; species Paguma larvata. The sequence goes on along the minus strand of CM057834.1, from coordinate 91,512,496 downwards.
GTGGCCCTCCTCTGCTTCGAGGCCAGAAACATATCATCTCTCTGACTCTGTTTCCTTCACCAAACCTCTTTCTCTTCTATTTCCCCCTTCCATGTTTACGATTCTCATGCTTACATGGGGGACAGCTGGATAATCCAAGATAATGTCCCTGTTTTAAACAAAGCTCATTAGAAACCTTACTTCCACCTTCAACCCTACTTCCCCTTTGCTGTGTAACCCAACATAGTCACAGGTTCTGGGGATCAGGACGTTGACAGCTTGGCAGGGGCATGACTCTGCTTACCACCAGCCATTTCTGCTTACTAGTCCGGCGTGACACGTGGGGACCAGGGACCTTGTTCTCCTCACCCTGGAAACTAAAATCACTCTCCTCTGCAAGAAACTTTGAGCTTCCGATTCTGCACCTGTCTCTCATCTCTTTTCCTGACCCGGATGTGAAGGCTAGGACAGAGAGAGAGAGAGAGAGAGAAAGAGAGGTCAGGAAAGTTCAGGAATACCTCCTTTGTCGACTCTCCTCCCTTTCCATTAGCCCAAGTAATTTTTAACTCTTCTATAGAGGAACAAATAGATCCTACAAGAATCTTTCAAATCCATCATTTAGGGATAGATTTCAGTTTTAAAATGAAAAAGAGAAGAGATATATTTATTATCATTCTCCTCACATATAAAGCTATATCCTGTCAGTAGTGATTCATTACAAATCTAGCATGGAGAAAGAAACCCAATATGGTAGCAAAAGGATTTGAGGGGAGGCTTGCCAGAGAGGCGGGCACCCACCTAACAAAGTGCCCAGAAAGGCAAGGAGAGAGAGTAGTTCAAGCCAGCCTTCAGTTCCGCTTGTCTGGTTGATACTTCCTCATCTGGACCAGAGATATGGCTGGTTCCTCCCTCTCAGAGATGGGCGGTAACAGAGTGGAGGACTTATATTCTCATCCACATTTCAATATATGAATGAATTGGATGAATAAGCAATATTGCAGATGGGGATGGAGAGTGAGGAGATATTTTTCTAAGGCATGAACCATATGGAAGGAGCTCCAAGCTACTGAGTTGTGGCAACGATCAGAGAGTCAGGAGCCGGCTGGCCACCCTGATCTGGGTGACATGTCTCTTCACCCTCCAGTCTGCTGTGCCATCTCTAGGGAGGAAGACCGCGTTGCTCTCTGTGCGCGGTGAGGACACCGAGCCAATGCAGGTGATGAGTTACGTCCGCTCGCGTGGGCCGTGCAGGACCCGCACAGCCTTAGCGAGCGTGAAAGCCTGCCAGCCAAAGGTGAAGAGATGACGCCGTCTCATCACGAGCAAGAACAAGTCACTTCTCCCTGTATCTGTGACCACTTTCTGTCTCCCTCCCTTCACTCACTCAGTACAAATTCTGAGCAGACATCAAGGAGGACAGAAAGGGGAAGAAAAAGGAGAAAAGAGGCTGTGGGCGTGCCTGTGGGCACGTGTCCATATCCTGGGCTTACTCCCTGCAATCCTGACCTGCGTACGTGTTGTACTGAGTCCTATCAACAGACATAGAAACGGAGATTAAACAACTAATTGACTACGGCAATTTCTCATGCGTTCTAAATGTTCACAGAACGCATGCTCTGCTTACCACTTGCTTTATCATTATTTAAATAAATATTATAAAAGGATTCATTAACATGAAAAGGATTTAAAAACAACCCGAAGTCCTGTCCCACAAATACAGAGTGACAGCTGAAACTCTGTTAGAAGCCAGAACCCCAACAAGAACTTTGAATTGCATTACTGTGACATCAGCAACAATCACACAGAGATTACATCACTCGACCCTGATGAAACGGGGACGCGTCGCAAGTGCCCGATGGGCTGCAGGCTCATTCTCCCCGTTGGGCCACTTCTACTGCTTCCTTTCCAAGGTGCTCACCTTACACCTCTCCATCACATCCAACCCAAAGTGAATAATTGTTTTGAATACGAATCATTCAGAGGACAGAGCACGGCAAAGGAAGAGGGCAGAGGAGGCTCTGAGCCACACGTTGGCTGTCCTTCCTGGCATCTTGGGGGCCTTACAACTCATTTCAACAGAACGAGGTTCTACCAGCTGCCTAGCAGATTCTCAGCCTTAGCTATGATGAATCGATGGCTTGGCAATGCTTCTTGCGTCTCTATCATTCCCCAGCCCCCGCCCTCCATCCCATCCCACTGTAAATTTTCCAGTCTGCTGCAGGCACGGCTTTCCCTGGACCCCAAAAAACAGCTGACCCTCGTAAGCCAAAACATGCATCTTTCAACTAATTTGTAAGGATTATGCTCCTTCTTTTGCTTTTATAGATGAAGAGAATTGAAGATCATGACTTCCTACGAGTTCCTAAACCAGCAAGAAGTAGGGCTGTGATTTGAACCCCGATCTGTTTGATCCCAAGTCCCCATGATGTTTTCTCTACTCAGGTTGCATTTGGAGCATAAATTAGATCTAGTGAGGTCATTGGAGACATACGGAACCCAGAGTCCAACTTTGATCGGTTCAGTAGTTGACCCTGCCTGGCCAGGTCTCAGATTCTGTCTGCCAGCGATGAAGAGGCTGCAGATCCCTTGGCTGGCTGTCAGAACAGCCTCCTTCCCTCAGAACTGAGCCTTTTTTTACTCTGAATACCCTGAAGACCTAAATCTCTTGAGCTCTGATCCGCTTTGATCCCCTTTCTAGTTACCCAGGTGACATGTCCCAAAGCCGGTTTCCAGCTTCAGAGACTGACATCCCTTTTCATCATTCTGCCAGGGTTACACTTTCTCTGATGGTTGCGAAGACTCTTGATGGTCTCCTGGGGGAGCCAGAGAGTCATCTGTTGTTTACAGGGAAATAATGAGTCATTAAATATATTTACATACTAGGACTAGCAGGATTTCAGTGAAGATAACCTGTGCAGGGTAAAGCTGGTTCCCAGGGAGGATGGGGTGATTCATCACACACTTAAGACCAGCTTCGTTTCCTCCCCAGCTTGAGGGGAAATGAGCGCTGGTCTGTGGCAGCAGGTCTGCAAAGAGGGCGGGGCCCCCGAAGCCACAGCTCTGGCCCAGATGAGCCCAACCATACTACCTGAGCTGAAGCTTGAGCTATGCCCTGCTGTCTCCTCACCCTTCTCCTGGGCGCTTTCTTAGGTGGGTACTGTTCCCTCCGGCAAGCCTGCCCTCAAGTCCTCACCCTCACGCCAACCCTATGAATCCCAGAGCCTCAGCTGTTGGATTGACCTCTTTGGTACATTCCTTCCATTTTCTGGAAGAAATACGGGACGTGAATCCTAGTGGCCGGTATGCCGAATCTTAGTTTTCTCTATCCTCTGGGAAGGAGTTTGCTCTCGTGGTCTCCCCTTGTCCAGTGCCCCTCTGTGCCCTTGGCCAGAGGGCACGGTCTACTCTTTTTGATGGATCCCACATACCTGAGCCGTGGGAGGGCCTGAGCCTCCTCTATGTCAGGCAGGAAGGCAAGCTTGGCTGGGACTCTCCACTCTAAATGTCTATTTACATTTCCCTCAGGTGTCAGTGCTCAGACCATCCACCAATGGCCACCTGTCAAGATGCAGCTTGTGGGCAGCCAGCTCTCCCTGGAGTGCGTCGTGAAGGGGACATCAAACCCTTATCTGTATTGGTACCGGCAGGCGGAGGGAGGGCCCCCGCAGCTGCTCTTCTACTCCCTAAGCCTTGACCGGGTGAACTCCGAGGCACCGCGAAACTTCACAGCCTCCAGGCCCGAGGATGGCCAGTTCATCCTGAGTTCTCAGAGCCTCCTCCTCAGTGACTCTGGCTTCTACCTCTGTGCCTGGAGCCTCACACTGTGCCAGGCGGGGTCGACATCTGTGCAAAAACCCCACCCTCTCGGGGAGCCCTCCCTCTGGGGTCGGGTGGACGATATTTGGCTTTCTGATTGTCAGCCAATGTGAGAACAACAGCATCAAGCCAGATTCTCCCAAAGAACTTTTACTAAGTTCTCAGGGAGAAGAAAAAATATATTCGCGTGCAGGCCCCGTGAATCGCGGACACAGGGTCGAGTCCCCGGTGTGTGGATGCCTAGTCCTAGGCTCTTACCCCCCAGCCCTCAACGTGAGCTGGACCCTGCCTCACACTCTGTTCTCTCAAAGCCCTGTCCGTCCACACTGGGGAGCGAGAGAGTTGGGAAACACCCGTAGCGGGGTGCGCCGTGGTGGCGGGCAGGTGGGCAGTTATGAGGATGCCGACTCAGGCGACCTGCTCGGTTCATTTCCGTCACCTGGAGAGTCTCCTTTGGTTGATCTTTCTGGAGAGAGTAGACATCTCGGGGAAGCTTGGAAGAGGCTTTGCGGCGGGGAAGGAGCGAGGCGTTCAGTAGATTGTTCTCGTGTGGGCTAGAGGTGCACTTTTGTTAGTGTCAGAAACCACGCTTAGGGATTTTGATTATTGATGGGGATTTTAGGCTTTTTAATTCGTGTTCCACTGTGTCTCATCCCTTCCCTTGTAGCAAAAGAGGGAGCAGAGGAGCAGATGGTGACCAAAGAGATACAAGAGACAGGAAAAGGATGAGGGCACGCGTGTATAATGGTAAAACCCTAAAAGAGAGAAATTATTTGGATGAGAATGGAGAGGAAAAGGCTTATGGGGGTGGCTGGGAAGAGAGGCGATGGTTCCCCTGGCAACCAGGCTTCCTTCCTCATCCCTGAGTCCCTCATGCCTCCCTCATGCCTCCCTCGGCCTCCTTATTCTTCACCAGGTTTTCTTTCTAATGTCCCTGGTGCTCCACGAGGGGGCACAAGAATCTTAAAATACTCTGTTCCTGGCATCACTTCATCTAGGACAATTCAGACATTTGTTTATTTTCAGGATCATTCAATCTGCAGAGGGAAATCTGAGACCGAGACGCGTAGTGATCAAGCCAGGGTTTAATAATGCCCGAGGGCCGCTGCCGCACCTTCAGCGTCTCCTTCTGCATTAAGCAGCTATTACGCGCTGGGCACTCTGAGCCATCACAGGGATCCACGAGAAAAATGAAGTGCACTCGAGGTGGTGCTGGGCATAGTCTCGGCATGCTTTAATCAAGGCCCTTGGTTTGCTTTTTTTCTCCCACGCGTGAGAATATTAATGGACTAAAGCAATCAGTCGGGCTAGGACCGCAAAAGGGAGGATGTGTTTCTGGCTCAAGTTTGGTTCACATTTAAGCGTAAACAATGTTTCAAGCCAATGTTTATTTGTTAGCTGATTATTGGACATCGGCAGAATTGGATCTCTCCCTGAAACAGTGCTGTCTGATAACTTTCAGTTCATCGACTTCAGTATTTAGAACAGGCTTAGATTCACGTAAAAATTGAGCAGATAATAAAGTTCTCACATTTGTTCCTCTGATTCCCTGTTTCCCGTTATTAACATCTGACTCTGATGTGGCGTATTGGTTCCTTTTTTGAAAATGTTTATTTTTCAGAGAGAGACAGAGAGACAGAGAGACAGAGTGTGAGTGGGGGAGGGGCAGAGAGAGAGAAGGAGACACAGACTCTGAAGCAGGCTCCAGGCTCCAAGCTGTCAGCACAGAGCCTGATGCGGGGCTTGAACCCAACCAACCATGAGATCATGACCTGAACCAAAGTCGGACACTCAGCTGACTGAGCCACCCAGGCTCCCCTGTGACTTTTTATGTTGTACCCGTCTATGGTTTTTGACAAATATACCATGTCCTGTATTCCCCATCGCAGTGTCCTGTAAACAGTCTTACTGTCCCCAATCTCCTGTGCTTCACCTATTGGCTTATCTCCTCTTTCCTGATCTTTTCACTGTCTCTGTATTTTGAAGGCACTGGGTTTTTGAGTCTAAATTTACTAGTCGTTTTAACCTTGGGCGAATTATATCATCTCTCTTTATCCTCAACTGTCGAACTTACTGGATTAAGCATACCAAATGAGATGATGTCATGTTACAAAGCCCTATTACAGGGTCTGATTTTCAACAGATATTATCTTCCTCTTTTGGCCTACAAGATTTTTGATTCCGCCTTACTCAAAAGAATGACTTATTTTTAAAAAACATTAAATTTTAAGCGACGTATTAAATATTTGAAAATGCTAATACACTCAGATGGCGAGCCCGTGAAATTTGTATCCTGTGTGGTACCCATTCAGAGAAGGGTGCTTTCTGGTGGGGTTTTATGCAGCTTCAGAATCCTTCCTAACAGAGAGGGGTTCCAGGTAATCACCGCTAGTCAAGTGGAGTTAGTAGGAGGGTTAAGATGGATTTTTCAGTCCTGTAAGATATTCGGAAGTTCTGGAAAACCTCGTGAAGAAGACAGAATTTTACTGAGGGTTAGCTTTTTAGGAGGCTAGTGTTTAGGTAAACAAAATGACATTCTCAGCCAGAAAGTCCCTTTAAATAGAAATGCGGGGGTCCCAGGGATATTGTGAATTCCAGAAAAGCCTTGAGGGAACAGCTCTGATCATTGCACCGAGTGACAGAGAGATGAGAGGACATTCATAGGTGAGGAGAAGTTAGTCGAAGAGAGGCTTGAAACCCATCCAAATTCATCTAGATGAGTTAATATCCTCCATGTTACCTGGCCTATTCGTGACTAAGAGCCCTCGTCCTGAACGGTCCCCTATGTCTAAAGGCTCAGAAATCTACAGTCGCCTTAATTTCAGGGGACGGAGGACAGCAGCTCAGATACACCGTCCCCTGCCAGGAATTCACCAGCCTCACTTGCACCTGGGGCGGGTGACGCTGCCTCCTCTCTAGGAGAGGTGCCAGGACCCCGTTCTTGACCCTACAGGTAGATGTGTCAGGAAACCCATTCCCATGCTTGTCATTCCGAGGCCACCGGCGCGTGGAAAATCCAGAGCCACACGCTGGTGGCCAAAGAAACCCCACGCACTCCTGGGACTGATAGAGAGAAAGCTGGGGCCTCTCTGCAGCTGAGGAAGATGGGGAAGGCCCAGGTTTGGGGAGCTGGTGATACTAAAATTGGGCTGCTTCGTATTTGTGTCCAGGATTAAATGCTTTGGGGTGAGCGTGTTGTAGCCCTGTGAGCTGCTGCAAAGCCCGCTTGGTGGCCTGTGTGGAGCCTATGGTTCCCCGTTCCCTCCCTCAGGGTATTGTCTCTCTCTGGTTTTCTATTCTCTCTGCATGGGGTAGAAAATATCTGTCACGCAGACCTCACAGACCTTAGCAGCAGGGGACGCTGCTTAGAGAAACCCAGGAGTGCGGCACACAGACACCTGCCCCGATATCCAGGGACCGGCCATTTGCAGTCTGTTGATTATCTAGGCCTCTTTTTCCTGTGACTCATTAGCACCTCTCATTAGATGACTGGAAGGAAGTGGGGGGGGGGCACAAGCGGGGGCGCGGGGGTGCATTTAGGGGACAGGTGGGAGGAGAGAGTTGCCAGAGGGCTGTGCGGCCAGAAGGGACCCCAGTTGGGTCAGAGCAGTTTGGCGAGCCCTTTTCATTCCTCACTGTCTCCAAGGAGCCTCCTGCGGCTTCTGCTGGGAGGAGGGGGTCGCCTCCAGCAGGTGGAGACACAGGCTTGGGGGCGGGGAGGTCTGCAGGGGCTGCTCAGATGCCTAGATTCCCCTTCCAGAGGGCTTTTCCTCTCCTCTCTGTATTTGTTTTTCCACCGCCAGGGTGCTCACCAGAGGTCGGGGTAGAAAGAGGCAGGGAAGGGGTTGGGGCAGGATGCGGATGTGGCGAGTGTGGTTCTCATGGTGCTTGGGGGGGTGGGCGGCGGGGGAAGGACTTTCACAGGCCTCCAGATGCAGGACCTGGTAAATGTCAAACCGCATCCTGTTGTGAGTCCCTGAGATGCTCCAGGGGCAGGTGGGTGTCTGTTGTTACTTGTGCTGATGGTGCTCAGAGATAAACAGCTCAGCAGCCAGCACCAGGCTCAGACACCCCCCAGCTGTCTCCTCAAAGACCCCAACCTGCATCTCTTTACTTCCCGCCTTCGATTCAAGGTCACTGTCCTTTAAACACTATTTTCTTCTCCTCCTTCAGGGCCTGGCCTCTTTCCTGGCGGAGGGCCAGGGAACAGGTGTCTGCTCCAGGTGCCTGTTGTTAACCGAGGGGTTCCCGGGTCGGCCCATCCCCCTCACCCCAGAGACAGCCTCTGAGGCTCTGTCGCCGTGTGAGTGATTTGTGTCTGGGAAGAACTTAGATCCCCGAGTTACCTCCCTCGTGGTGATTCGGGGCCTGCAGACTTCAAATGGCTGAATCGAAAGAGCAGAGTTTGAAGATTGTTTAGACATCACTCTACCCAATCCCATTACTTCACAGACGAGGAGATAGAAGCCCTAGGAAGCAACATGAGTTGTGCGGCTGTGAACAAAGGGGGACCAGAGGCGAATTCTCTGTGTTCGAGCAGCTCCTGGATCTCAGACAAAGCTGAGAGGAACGTGGGCTCCATCCACACTGAGCTGTGATCTTGCTGGAATGTTATGAGCCACTCGTGTAAGGATAAAAAAGGCACAATGGTCAGACCTGAGTGGCAGGAAGAGGGAGGGGTAAGCCCATTGATCCACCGCATTAGACTTCTCAGAAGCTAGATGGGTTGGAGAGATGAACTGAAGAAATGTGATAGAATTAAACATGTCTTCCCTATTCCCCTCCCCCCAGCCCCCAAGGAAGAGAAGAGCAAAAGTCTGCAGACAGGAAGGCAGTATATGGCTCATTGCAAGACCTGTGAGAAAGACCCAGAGTCTGAGTCAAAAGTGAGCTCCGTGAGTGGGTACAGGATGTTGAACATTGCTCCAACGGACCCAATGTAGACAGCCTCGAAACTAAGGAGGCAGAGCTCTCTCTCTCCCCTATGTAGGTCAGAGCCCACCTGGCGCTGCCTTCCGTTCTGAACACAACACTTTCAGAAAAGTGGAAGGGCAAAAACAAACATAAATGTTTTCAGAAGAGGGTGGCTGGGCCGTGGAGACGCAAAAGTGCTCCAAACGGGGCCACCTGAGGAAAACATGGAGACAACTGGAAATGTTTGGCCGGAAAATAAACTTTAGGCTAATAGTAAGTTTTATAGTAGCAGCTAATTTTTACTGAGGCCGTGAGAGCAGCTCTGCATATTGCGTGCATTAAAAAGATGAAGCCATCTTATGAAGTCAGGGTTGTGATTCAGCCCATTTTATAGGAAGGGAAGCTGAGTTTCCAATGTGATCGTATAGTTGATAAGAGCAGACCTGAGGCTTGAACCTTGGTCTTTGGCTTAGAAGTCCCCATTCTTTGTTATCATCATGCTCTCCTCTCTCTGCTACATGCTTTTCCTCCCCTGTACACTCAAGCTTTTGAGGGTTCTGCTTATCCCATCTTTCACAGATTTGTGGACTCGGCCAGGGTGGGCTTGCTAGCTGTCACAGGAAGTGTTCTCTTGGGGGTATCATGATGGTCAATGAGGGGTGCTACAATGAGATAGATGGATATGTGAACAGGATAGAATTCTCCATAAGAGCCATCCGGTAATGAAGTGGCCTAGTTAGATGTGGAGTTCCCTATTCCCAGGACAGGTCCAGCACAGCAGGGGGGATGGAAGACTCTGCAATGCATGTTTCCTGACCACCCAGAGTGTGTATGATTCCCAGACCCGGTCAAGAAGAAGTCTCACTGTGGGAGTGAGGGTTCCGAGGACCGAGCTGGAATTGCTGGAGTGGCCCAGGACTTGGGCAGGAGTGGTCATGCCCAAGACCACCCTCGAGTCACTATTTTAAAAACCACTTCCTTATGTCAGTGAGTTCATTAAGGATGCAGTAGGGCACTGGGTCCACCAGAAGCCCTGGAGTTCAGTCTCCTGTGAAGACCACACCCAGTACTCATGGAGGACAGCTGAGATAAGTTCGAGCTGACTGGTGACACTCTCCTGGGGAGATAGTCACAGTTGTGGGCTCATTTCCAGGTCCTTCTTATTGATGTACAGATCCACTCACTTATCTCTGGGACCCCATCTTTCCCAAGGAGGGAACCCTATTAGGAGTCCAAGTACAAGAAAAGTGGATGGAAATAGAGAAGAGTCCCAATGTAACCGGGACTGTGAGAATGTGGTGAGCAGAGACCATGTCCTCTCTTGGAGGGAGATGATTCACGGTAAACCCTAAGGAGAAGCAGAGAGGTATGGTGTGTTAAGGAACCCAGGGACCTCAGCTCCATAAACACAGCTCGAGAGAAGAAAGTCTCCAAGATGGGAGGGGAGGATATTCAACTGTAGACTGAGGCAGGAAACATTTTGTGTCTGGGGCCCCTGTGGGGTGGATAACGTCTCAGATTATGGGGTATCGAGGTCAAGAAATCACCATTCCGGTCACTATGGGAGTCTGCCACAAGCAATGGGAATGAACCATAATTAAAATTGTTGCCGCGGCTTGATGGCCTTCCAGACTCTGAGTCTTCTTATATGGGCATAGAGTAATTTCCATGGACAGGGTAAAAGTGAACTGGGTGATGAAAGTTCAAGAAGTCAGTGAGTGAGCAGAAGAGCAGTTCATCCACATGTCAGTAGTAATGCTAAGAACTGACGTGGGGGTTGTAGCCACTCCTGATCTCCGTCAGCATCTCCTAGCACCCCTAGATGAAAATATGTGAGGCATGCGTGTGTTTCTGTTGTACACGTATAGTTTCAAGAGAGGTCTCAAGTACCAATCCTCCATTCTCACGTCCATGGTCTCATGGATGCTCCTCCTACATAGGACCTTTAGGGCTGTGTGTCACACTGACTGTTAGGGACTGAGATCCGTCAGGCTGCCCTTCCCTGAGTCCCTACGGAAGACGAAACTAAGGAAATGTCTTATGGCAAGAAATGGATGTATTAGTATCTACCAGAATCCATTGCACTTACCCCCTGCGCCCTGCCTTGTTCTATAATCCTATTCTCTTTCTTCTCTCCCTTCCTCTTCCCTAATACCCTATTTAAGAGAGAAAATATCTTTCTCTCTTGGATGGTCCCAGCACCTTCTTCCCCCATCCCCGTTGCCCAGCCCATGTAGCTTGGCCATGAGCCGTGCAGTAGGAAGGTGTGTGGTCTTCAATGGATACTGGTGCTGATAGAAAAAATTTTCTGGGCAAGTGACACTGGCTTGAGCAGCCCTTCTCCATAGGAATCTCACCCCCCACCAGGATGTTCTTGTGATTACATGACCAGCTGGATGCCCCCTTTTCCATCTAATTTCTATGGTCTAAAGGTCACAGGGTTGAGGTTCCTCTCCTGGGATGCTGCCCATGGTGAGTCCAGCTGTGCCCCCGCAATGGTGAGAACTTGGGGGCTCCAGGCATCCTCCTAGAGACGTTTTGCTTCTAAGTCTCTTCATTTGATTGGCACGTTTTGCCCCTGTACTGGTGTCACTTGTGGAGTGACTGGACTCCCTTCTGCCCACAGGTTTCTTCAATGGAATGAAGTTTAGGTGGGCCTTGAGATTGGAATAGGCAGACAGGCCTGGGCCAGTGACAAATTCCTTCAGGGCTATCCCATTCCAGGGATAACTCTGGACCCAGAAACTCTTTGGGAGTCCCTTGACTTTATTTTTATTTAAAAAAAAAAGTATTTATTTTTGAGAGAAGGAGAGAGAGAGAGAGCAAGCTGTGGAAGGGCAGAGAGAGAGGGAGCTATCAGCACAGAGCCCAACACAGGGCTCAAACTCACAGACTGTGAGACCATGACCTGAGCTGAAGTCGAACGCTTAACCGATTGAGCCACCCAGGCACCCCATTTGGGAGCCTCTTTAATTGGGAAGGCCACATGTCCTGGTTTGCCAGGACAATCCTGATTCACCTCCTTTGTCCCAGAATCCCATTTCTCACTCTCGGTAGTGTCCCCATTCATGCAATAAATGACAGGATTGCCTCACATTTGACCTGTCTTTGCTCAGTTTCCCCTGGGGAAGGATGGATAGGATACCCAGCATTGGTTCAGAAAGACCTGCTTAGAGTCTAGAGAGAGGGGCAGAGGCAGAAGAAGTTAACTTCCCAGTGCTGGGAGCTGAATACTGGGGAGGTGGGGGGTGTTGTCTGAGGGAGACAAGAAAGCAGCTGCAAAGATTTGGGGAAGGAGGCTCTCCTTGGGTCAAGCAGGGTGTGGAGCAGGGACTAGATGACGTTTGTAACTGTCTCCGTCTCTATCATGTCTTCTGGAGGGGGCAAGCAGAAGTCCTTCATCCTCCAGAGGACATTCCTTCAGTCCTCACCTCCACCCTCAGCCTCCCAGCTGCTAGTGCCCCTGCTCGGCAGGCCCCCCTGGGGATCACCAAGCCTGCAGACCCCATTTCCCTTCTGTGGGGAGCTATCCTCTCCCCTCCTCCCCCTCCATCTCTGTCCTGCTCTTGCTCAGCCCCTCACTTCTCTGCGCCCACAAACACCTGTCTTATGACCCCCTATCCCAGGCCACCCCTCCGGCCCACACAATACCCTCCTCTCTCCGAGGCACGTTCTTGTCCCTTTTGCGGCTCCTGTCCCTGTCCCACCCTTGTGAGGGGGAGCCACACGCGTCTAAAGCATGGGAGGCGTTGCTCTTGCAGATGCTGGTGTGGGACCTAAACTCGTTCCCCCATTCTGGGGCTTCTTAGTCATTATAAAACAAATAATACAACAACAACTAAAAACCGGCTGCTGTTTGAGAAATCTAGAAATAATTACAACTGATGGGAAATTACAGGCGTGTGATGTGTTCCCAGGGTCACCTCCCCCCTCTCCGGGCCATGTCCTTTCCTGGCCTGTGTGAGCTGAGTCTGGAGAACCCCTAACCCCCCAGTTCCTAGACACTCAGTGCAGTGTGATGAATAGTGCCCTCCTCCCCGAATTCTCGCCCACCCAGAACCTCAGAACGTGACCCAGTTTGTAAACCAGGTCTTCGCAGATGTAAACAGTAAAGATCTCAGGACGAAATCTTTCTGAATTCAGGGTGTGTCCTAACCCCTGTGACTCATATTGTGATAAGAAAAAATAAGGGGGAAATCCAGGCACAGGGACACGGGCAGGAGGGGATGTGGAGACAGGCATAAAGTTGGAAGGATGCTGTCACAAGCCGAGGGCCACCAAGAATGCCAGAGGTAGGAAGAAGCAGAAGAGACTCTCCCCTAGAGCTTTTGAGGGGGGTGTGGCACTGCCCACACGTTGATTTTGGCCTTGTCGCCTCCAGAACTGTGAGGGAATAAATTTCTACTGTTGAAACCATCAAGCTTGTGGTTCTTTGTTACTGCAATGCTGAAGAACGAACACACTCAGGGATCAAGGTCTCTTTACTCTGTTACTGTGGCTCCTGCCCTGGAGGCTGGGGGCGGCTACTCTAAGGTCACCCGGGGAGAGTCACACCCCTCTGGCCACTACTTGGGAAGAGCTTCCTGAATTTCCGTCTTCATAAGAACGGGCCACAGTGTCACGGCTTACCAGTCATTTGACCTATGAATGTGGCCTCTTCATGGGCGGAGTAGGGAGAATAACACCTGTTTCTTGGGTCGTGGTGGGGATGACCTGGGGCACACTCGTGCCAAGTCTGGAACAAAGCAGGCTACCAATAAGGGACTCCACCTTCCTCAACCTTTCTCAGCTTCCGGACTTCCTTCTCACCCCTGACTTCCTGCCGAAACTAGCTTATCTCTGGTCTCTCTCACCGGTCTGGGCCTTCTTTCCCCTGATTGCACCCCTCCCCTACCCTGGGGCAATGTTCTACCGCAGTGAGTGGGACTTGCTTGTACACCCAGAGTTTACTGCAGGGAGATAACCGTCCCTGCCCAGGCGGATGTGCGGGACGTGCTGCATTTGGGGCGGCCCGCTCTCCATCCCATCGAGTGAAGGGTTACTCAGGTGTAGCACCTCAGCCCCTCCTGGACCCCACCTCCCGTCCCCCACATCTCCCTCCCCCTCCTCTCCGCCAGGGCCTGCCTCCACATGCCCGCTTCTGTGAAATCTCTGGGCTTCCCTTATCAGTGGTTTCAACTCCATGCCTTCTTGAGGATTCTACTGAGATAGGTGGACTTGAGCTAGGTCTGATGGAGGCATTAAGAACGGGCTTGGAGAAAACCTAAGTGCATAAGAAATGCAACTTGAGTCTAGGATTGAAAAATGACCAAGGATTCCAGCCCATAGGTTGCCCTGTCCTGTGCCCCAGGCTAAGGTGGGGGTGGGGCTCACTTCCGGTTTTCCCAGCCCCTGGGCCTGCAGACCAACCCCACGCACTGGGAGTCCGGAATGCCCGGGTGTGGACCACGGAGCCCATCCTCCATTGGGACGTACAGGAGGACGCAGCATCGCTTAGGAAGAAGGGTCGGTCACTCCATGTGCCGGAGGTGGGGTGCCCTCCTTAAGTCTTCGAAGGACAGAACTTCACAGACACTCCTGAGACACTGCCGGGCCTGGCATGACGCTTTTTATTGTTTCGGTCTATTTCAGTTTCAGGGCCGAGGAGTGCAATCCGCAGGGAAGCAGAGAGAAGGGACAGATAACCCAGCAGGAAGGAGATAAGAGGTGGAGAGAGAATCACACTTTTGGAAACAGGCTGGAATCTCGTGAAGGAGAATCCAGGGTGAGGATTGTGAACAACTCAGGATACGCTTTCGGAGCTGGCCTCAGGAATCCTTCCTCTTGACCTGAGGAAGAGAGGGCGTTGTCAAGGTCCCAGAGGCCACAAGCAGTAGGAAAGCCTGACTCTGGGCCCGATTTGGGGTACAGCCAGCTGGCTCTCCCCATCCTCCGATGCTCGTCCTGAAATGGTCTCCCCTGTCTGGCAGCCTCCTTATACTTTCCTTGAGACAGAGGCTCTATCAGGGCCGGGTGCGGCTCTGTGCTCCCCTCACATTCCACGTTCTACCCTCTCCCTCCAGCCGGCCCACCCCGTCCTGCCCGCCTCCTTACCGTGGCCATCAGCACAAGGACGCTGACCAGCGTGGCATACAGGACGGCCTTCCCCAGCAGGATCTCATAGAGGAAGGTGGCCGACAGGACCCCCTGCTGATAGGACACTGTGGGCGGGAAGGGAGAGCACACGGCTACTGTGAGCAAGCGCCTCTGGCTCTTCCCCCCTCCCCAGGCTCCAGGGGCCTCTCCATGCTCCGGTTCCAGGGAGACCCAGAGGAAGCACGGGAGACGGTCACTCACCGGAAGTGAAGCCACAGTCTGAAAGAGAAAAGCCAGAGGGCGATGGATGAGAGACTCCATCTTCTAAGGCAGATGAAAAGCTACTCAGTCGGGCACAGCTGAAACTAACAGTGTCATTTGTCAACTACACTCCAGTTAAGACCAACACGAAGTTGGCTGGCGGAAAACGCCAAGTGTGCCTTGCAGGTGAGCACGGACTCCCAGGCTCGGACCAGCCTTCTCTCAGAGTCCTGGACTGTCTGCTCCGTGCCGTGTCAGCGCAGCCCTGTCATTCTTGAAACCCGTGGAACGTGGTGGCACAGCGGGTGGGGGCACGCCACTCAGAGCTGAGCCACATGGGCTCGGACACCAAGGACCCCAGTGGCAAGGCCCAGCTGGCCTCAGGACGTGGGGGAAGAATGAGCCCCAGGGGCCCGTTCATCCTCCTAGTGGGCTTTGGTCTTCCTGCTCTGCCCCCCGTTTTCTGCATCCCGTCTTTCTGGTCTTCTGCCTAGATCCCCCCTTTCTGTGCCCCACTCACTCCCTGCCCATCCCCCCAGGCCCCGCTCACCTGCTCTGCCCCAGGTGTCGGCACTGATGTTCTGGGTGACGGGCTTGGCCTCGGTGTAGTTCCACGGGTCATCGTCCCCGAGCCCGTGGAACAGGACTTGGCAGCGGAAGTGGTTGCGAGGGTTGTGCCAGAAGGTGGCGGACACCCTCAGCCGGCTGCTCAGACAGTAGTTGGAGTCGTTCACTTTGGGCTGCTCCTTGTAGGGCTGAGGGTCCGTGCTGACCCCGTCACGCACCTCCTTCCCATTCACCCACCAGCTCAGCTCCACGTGGTCGGGGTAGAAGCCCGTGGCCAGGCACACGAGCGTGGCCTTCAGGGTCCGGGAGATCTCGGCTTCGGATGGTTCAAACACTGTGACCTTGGGAGGGCTCACCTTTCTCAGGTCCTCTGCAAGGGAAGAGGGGTTGGGGCCAGGCCTGGTGTGAGAGCTGTCTGGGTTTGGAAGGGACAGTGTGTGTGTGTGTGTGTGATGGAGACAGAGATGGAGACAGAGACAGAGACAGAGCTGGAAACGGGGTCATCCTAAAGCAAAATTACAAAGTCGCAGGTCCTGTGTGTTTGGGGGTCACTGTCCCGTTCCTCTGTCATTGTTCTCCTGCCTTTCCTGTCCTTTGTAGTCACCCTGCAGACATTCTGAGTAACGTCCCTTCATTAATGTTATTTGATTCTTCCCCATCAGTAAAAGCTTACCTGTCTACATTTCACTGTATTATGTAGGAGTTATTTCAGTGGAGGGAGCGCAGGATTGGAATCAGAATAATAGGATCCAAATCTTAAAACCTGACTTTGCCCACCAATGTGACTTCTCTGTGACGAGGTCTTAATATCCCTGCATGTTTCTTCCTCCTTGTGAGGGGAGAATCATGACACTGTCTCTCCAGAGGGCCTGAGGGGGTTAGGTGACATAAACATCCCGAAAGCTCGTGTCCTGAGCTGGTGAATTGCATCTGAATCCAAGAGGCTGAGGAGTAATGAGGAACTGGGGGCTGGGGATTCTCTCCAGATGACAATATACAGATGGCATCTTGTCGTGCACTCCTGTGAGGGTACACTTGTTTTATGGCGTGCTCATGAGATTGTGAGATTTTCTGATTTTATTTGTGTGTGTGTGTGGTTCATGAGGTCATCTTAGCCATTCCTCTGCCTTCGGGTACCCCTGAGGTTTCTAAGCTCAGAGAGAGCACAATCTCTCCTTATGTCACATTCAGGGATTCTGCAACCTTTTTTGTTCCTTTGTTTCCAAATGTTATCATTTTTGTCACCCAGTCTGCTTCCTACATAAGCACCTGAGATCCTCAGAGCAACTTCTTGCTAGCAGTTGCTTCGAGACAATTTTTGTCCTAAGCTTCTCCTCTGCAGGCTCTCCGGTAAAGGCCCAGGCCACCGGCTCCTCGGGCTGGCCCATTTCTTCTGGCCATTTTAGCCCACTCCTTTGTTTTCCGCTGATTTTTTTTGTTTGTTTCTCAGCAATTCTGTTAAATGAAAAATCTCATTCTTCTGAGAATCTAGTTTAGCCTGGAAGCTGGAGAAAATATTCTTCTAACTGACACTTCACTTTTCTATGGCTGTGACCTAACTTCCAGGACCAGCTTCATGGGTGCGTGACCTGTGTTCAGGACCCCACGTTTACAAAGGCCCCACTCTTGGCTTAACGGCTTTCTGTCACCATCTTGAAATTCTAAACAAGAGCCCGGCATTTTCCTTCCGAGCGGATCTGGCCTCCCATCCCGTCAGCTTCCTCTCCCTGCAAAGGTCTACTTGCTGACTGCTCTATGTCTCGAGGTTTTTCCTGGCTGACCCAGCCTGAAGTGCTCACGGCCTAACTAATATCTGTACTGCCCGGCTCCTTCGACCTCTCTGCTCAGCCTGGTGTCTTCACTCTTGTCTCAAAGACCCTGCCTCTGGAATTGTACCAGCTCTCCTGGGGCATTCTTCTGATCCCCCCACCGGCAAACACTCAGCCCTTCCTGCAAAATTAATGATGTCCTTCGAGCCATGTGTGATGTTTGCTAGTGGGCAGGCAGTTCAAATAGGATTCTAGAGCACCGTCTACACAGCTCCTTGTGAGGCCAGGTCAGTGTATGCTCCCACGTTTGCGAGTCCCTGCGGGGTGTGGGTGAGCTTGCCTAGGTGGATGTAAGTTCGGTACTAGTGGGCTTCTGTGTGTGTACGCTCTGTTTGTGGGCCGGACTGGCCTCGGGCAGGTTTGTGAAGCTTATCTTTCCTGTCCCCAGTCCACCTCTCACGTATACCCAGCCCTCCTCTCCATTATCCACATGCCACATCCTGTCTCTCGGTTGGCACTGGGCTCACCCTCTGCCCTCACTCCCCAGTGACCGCCTAGGGGAAGGGTGGAGAAGAGAAGGGCTGAATGATAACAATCCATGGGTGCTCTGTACTCGACGTGTAGGGTCCCAGGTGCAGCGATCGTAAGTGGTGGCTATTGTTGACGACACTGCATGGCAGAGGGGACCCAGCTTCACACAGATTCATTTGCCCAAGGTCACCCGCTCACTAGCGGGCCCGGGATGGGGACCCAGGTCTCTCCGGCTCTAAAGTCTGGTCTTTTCCTCACGCCTGCTGGTCACAGGAATCTGGCATTTCCCCCGGACAAAGTTCAGCTAAGCCCCAGCGGCTCCAGCTTAATAACAGTCTAACTACGAATAATGCCTGTTGTCATCAAAATAGACCCGGTTAAAGTGCCAGTCTCCTGAGTTTCTTCCCCTCTGTGGCCTTGACATTCTCAGCACAGGTGATGTTCCATCCAGGCGCTTTCCAGATCTAGGAGCTTGGGATCCTCCTGGGAATTCTCCTCAACTCACCAACACCCAGTCTGCATTTTAATGTCTGTTTGGGGCACGGGAACCTCCTGCCGGCCTGGGCTGCTGAAGCTCCAGTACTTGGTGTGAGGTCTGAGATTTCAGGCTGGGGGGGGGGGCAGAGGGAGAGGTGGCAGGTTGGGGGGAGTGAATGCACCCCGTGGGTGAGGTTCCATGCCAGCCCACAGGCAGGAATGGGTGCTGTAGACACACCTCAGGGGTCTCCCGCTTAGCAGAGAATGACAGGGGGCTTAAACCTAATTTTAAATGCTAAACAATCAATCAGAGAACCCTGCTTGTTTTGATGCCTTCCTTCACTCTCTATTTTTTTCTGGTCTGTCTATTCCTCTCCCGCTTGGCCTCCCTTCTCTCCTCTGCTCTGCGGCCTCCCCTTCATCGACCCCTCCCAGGAGCCTGCTGGGCTGGGTGCCCGCCATCCCTGGCTGGCCCTGCTTTTTCCAGCCCCTCCGGCTCCCAGGCTCCCAGCTCTGTATCGCAGCTACACCCTGCGCCTCGGCCAGTCCCGGGTTTCCCTTCCCTGCCTGGTCCTCCAATCCTGTGGCTCTGAGTCCTCATCAGTCCTCTCGTCCCCCACTCACCCTGGCCCTAAATGCCGCCGGAGTAGGAAAAGAGATCTAAAGCGCCCGTTACCCTCCGCCGGGTTCCCTGCCCGCGAGGACCCGGTCCCCACCCCCCTTGCAGGACTGACCCCGCGGATGGACAGCGCGCCCCGGCCCACCTGCCCCTTCCCCGGGGACTGAGGGGCTGCGGCAGGGACGCCAGGGGGAGACTCCCAAACCTTACCTAAGACCGTGAGCCTGGTGCCGGGGCCGAAGTAGCGCTCGTAGGAGCACAGAGGGTCAGCCCCGCACGCAAACCCCGAGGCGCTCCAGCCGCGTCCCGCTCCGCCTCGCAGCCCGGCCCCAGCGCACCGAGCCCCCCGGTGGCCGGGAGGGAACCGCCCCGGGACCCGCCGCCTTCCCTCCCGACGCCGCGGCCACTCCCCCACCCCGGACCGCTCACCCACGACGGTCAGCCGGCTGCCGGCCCCCTTCGGGCCGAGACTGCGCAGCCCCGGGCCCCCCGCCGCGCCCCCCCCCCCGCCCCCCGCCGCCGCCGCGCTCACCTAGCACCGTCAGCCTGGTACCGGGGCCGAAGTTCAGAGGATTTTGGCTCACAGCCCCCCGGCACAGCACAAAAACAGGCCCGCCACCCCCTGGCCCCGTCGCGCTCCCTGACGCCCCCCGGGCACGCCCCACTTACCTAGCACGGTCAGCCGGGTACCCGCGCCGAAGTACTGAGTTTCTGTGCTCACGGCCCAGAGCCCCGGGACAAAAACCCGGCGCTGCCCTCTCCCGCCAGCCCGGCTCTCTTGCGTGCCCCCCACCCAGACCCGGCTGTCCCCGCCTCTGGAGCAGGACCCCCAGACCGAGCCGGGCAGCTGCGCACCTGTCTCCACCCCACCCCGCCGAGCGCTCCGTCCTTACCCAGCAAGGTCAGCTTGGAACCAGCCCCAAAATACAGCTGCCCGGTGTTTGCACAGCCCCGGGGACCCAGACCCAAACCTGCCTTCCTTCCCGGACTAGAGCCCTGGAGGGGCCAGCGCCCACTCCTTGAGAGGGTCCTGAAAGGGGGTGGGGGGATCCAGGCCAGGCAACGCACCCTCCCTCCCACCTGGAGCTTTCTTACCTAGTACCGTGAGCCGGGTCCCTGGCCCAAAGTGTTGCTCATTATAGGAGCACAGTGGGCAGGGGCTGCCAAAAATTTCTCCTCCTCCCTACTTCCCTTGGCACAAGCTGAGGGCGCACTCTGCTCCTTCCCGGGGTTTCTCTCTCCCCACTTAGGGAATCAGCCTGACCTAGTAATCTGGAGGCTGCAGGAGGTCATGGCCAATTTGCAGAGGAGAACCAACTTGGCTTAGGGACAAAACAGTGGAAGTGGAAAATGAATGGGGGCCGGTGAAAGGTGTTTTGGGCTGGAGTGAGGGAGTGCTCCAGGCTAGCCCCCGGCTCTCAGCACTTCTAGGGCCTGCAACGTCTCTGGCCTTAGTTCCTTCATCTGAAAAACGGGATAGTAGTATCTTTCCCACAGTGTCCTTGTGAGTCCTTAACGAGTAACACGTGTGCAAGTACTGCGTCAACGGCAAGTTTTAGGCAAGTACTGGATGCTGCTCCCACTCCGGCGCGCTGGCCCTTCGCTTCCTGGGAAGCTGCCCGGAGCAGGGAGATACGGAGGTGTTTGCGGAGTCCAGGTCCCTGCAAGCGCACATCACGGGCCAGCTCCAGAGACCTCTCCCAGCCACCCCCCCCCTTCCCGTCCAGGAGTGTTCCCTGGGCTGGGTGGGGACATTTTCTGAGGCAGAGCTTTTTGTAAAAGCACCTCCTCTACCTGAATCATTGTGTGCTACTCCCACCCCCCACAATGTTACAGTGTGATACAAAAATATTTCCTTCCCTCTGGCCCCCTCCCCCGACCGCCCGGCAGAGGCAGGAAGCGCAGGTGGCAGAGGTTTGGCGGGGCAGAGAGGCCCCTTCACGGAGGCACGCTCCCCTCTGAGGAGACCTTCTATGTCACCAGGTCTCCCCTCCGGCACTCACTGTGCCCACCTGCACAGACCGGCATTTATAGGGAGGCGCGTGGGAGGAGTCAGGAGTGGAATCCACTGAGCAGGCGATGGCAGCCTGCGGCTTGGGGACAAACAGCTGGGAAACCTCTGTAACCCCCTATTGCTCCCTGCACAAAACCCTGGCTCCTTACCCTTCACGTACTCCACACGCGTCGTGAACGCCTACTACGTGCCAGACCTCATGCTGGTTGTCAGGACCTGAGTCTACCCTCCTGAGCAAGCGCCAACCTCCTGAGCATCTTGTCCCTCCATTCCCTGAACCTCCCCTCTGGCTAAGCACCCCCGAGTACCCGACCCTGTTGTTTCGGCTCTGGTTCATGCCTCTGACCGCTGGTGACCACCGGCCCACACGGGTAATCAGACCAATTCTTCCGCCCAAGGGTTTGCCACCTTCTCAGACTCTTCCCTGATGGTCCCAGTGGGAAACTGAGAGCGAGCCTCTGACTGCATTTTAGCAGACAGCTCACGCGGCTATTTCAAAACATGGCTTTGTATTTCAACTGTTTTTATTCAAGAGTCCTCCTCCCCTCCATGAACAGGGAACCGTCTTGGGGACTGTGACTTGGATATCTTTATTTTCTTGAAGGTTAATAGCAGAACATTGCAATGATATGTGCTTAATGAGTGGGTTAGTGTACCTGTGCATGTGCAATCAGCATATATATATATGTATATATACACGTATATACATACATACTGATATATATATACATATATATCATATATACATACATACATATATATCATATATACATATATATACATACTATATGTATATAAAGGTCCCTAAAACCAAGTATCAGCCCTATTGCTATTTCTAAAAATCCTTTAAGAGGTCTTTGTTGTCTCATATGTATATAAAAATATGTACGCACATGCATGTGTATCTGAATACCTCATGTGTTGCAACGCAGAGAGAAGACTGTGTGTTCCAGTCCCGTGAGTGAGAGAGCAGGTGGCTAGTTCAGACAGGCCTTATGGTGATGTCTTCTCCTGAATTGAGTCACTTCGGGTCCACTCAATTATGCCCTCACTTATTCAAAGATCATTTATTGTGTGTTTACACTGAACCCAAGTACCATGCCATATCCCGGGGACATTGTAACAAAACATGTCCTTGTCCTCAAGGAGCTGAGCGTCAAACAGGGACATCAGACAAGTGAGGGGGTAGTGTCCATCAAGTGTGACCTGACATGTGTCACGAAGGAGGTGCGCACAGGGCGCTGTGGTAGCAAAGGACAGGATGCACTTGGGCCACCCTCGGGGAGTAAGGGGTAAGGAAGCTTCTGAGAAGGCTTCTTGGGGGGAGGATGTTGGAGCTAAAGCTTGAAGAGTAAGTAGCAGTTGCAGTACCAGGTCACTCCAGGTAAAGGAGGGCAAATCTGAGAGCAAGTGGCTCAGGGGTGCAGGGGGAACGGAGCGAGGTATGGAGCCAGGAAACAGAGGACCACTGCCGGGTCCTCTGTGCCATCCTTGGGACACTGGACCGAGTCACCATGGTGACAGTGAGGCCACCAACGGCTCTTAAAGGATTTCTAGAAATAGCAATAGGGCCGATGCTTGGTTTTAGGGGCTTTATTCTGTTCCCTCCCGGGAGCGATCAGGGGACATTTTCAGACCCCTCTGCTACTGAGAATACATCCCCAAGTCAGCGTGTTCTCTTCTCGGCCGGGAAGCCTGCTGGTCGACCAGTGAAGACGGTCGTGTGCTCAGTGAGAGGGCGGAAAGGGAGCTGGCTGATCCGTGTGAGAGCAAGCTGTGTTAGCCAGTTGTGGCCGGACACACCTGTGTGGGTGGGCTCTTCCTCAGAGCACCTTTGTCCTGGGGGTTGGGGTGGGGGCGGGGAGTTCCTGTAGGAAACGTCACAATTTTTCTGGGCCGTTCCTGAGGAAGGCTCTTTTCATCTCATCATTACCATTCACATTTACGGAAGTTCTCCTCACAAGGGAGAAGGATTGCCAGCCACAGGCTGGGTCCTGCACTTTCCTCCAATACCTCTCGTTTCTATCCTGACTGGAGTCACGTGGGAAGTCAGAGACGGGCGGAGGAGGTATCCAGACACTCACAAGGCAGAGTCAAGCCAGAGCAGGCCGTTTTTATTGATTCAGTCAGTTTCATCACCCGAGGGCCCCCCTGGGTTAGGGCGCCTTGAGTCGTGAGCGTAGCGAGTGTGTGCACGTGGGGGCAGCTAGTGGGGGGAGCGGAGGGATGAAAACAGCTCTTCAGAAGCGCTGGCCGGAAGTGGGAAAAGGAGGGTCCGCACTGGGGCAAGGGCCGGCCGGAAACTCCTGGCTCTGCCTCTGAGGTGGCTTCAGGAATCCTTTTTCTTGACCTGAAGAAGAGACGGTTGGAGGGGTGACCAGGAGTCAGGAGTGGTGGGAATCGAGAGGAAGCAGGATGGGCCACTGAGAGGATGAATGGTAGGGCTCTTCGTAATGTCCATTGGGATTTCAGGGAAGCCCAGCTGCTCCTTCCCTGCATGCCTCTCCCACTGTGATCCCGGGGGTAACAGTGTGTCTTCTGAGGCCTGTGGCTGGACCCCTGTCATCTACTGCCCACTTCCGGTCCTAGCAGGGTCACTGGCTACTCACGGCTCTGAGTTGTTGTCTTTCAAGTGACACCTGTAGCCTGTTGGCCCCATCCTGCCCGCCTCCTTACCGTGGCCATCAGCACAAGGACGCCGACAAGCACGGCATACAGGGCGGCCTTCCCCAGCAGGATCTCATAGAGGATGGTGGCCGACAGGACCCCCTGCTGATAGGACACTGTGGGCGGGAAGGGAGAGCACATGGCTACTGTGAGCAAGCGCCTCTGGCTCTCCCCCCCGCCAGGCTCCAGGGGCCTCTCCATGCTCCGGTTCCAGGGAGACCCAGAGGAAGCACGGGAGACGGTCACTCACCCGAAGTGAAGCCACAGTCTGAAAGAGAAAAGCCAGAGGGCGATGGATGAGAGACTCCATCTTCTAAGGCAGAAGAAAAGCTACTCAGTCGGGCACAGCTGAAATTAACAGTGTCATTTGTCAACTACACTCCAGTTAAGACCAACACGAAGTTGGCCGGCGGAAAACGCCAAGTGTGCCTTGCAGGTGAGCACGGACTCCCAGGCTCAGACCAGCCTTCTCTCAGAGTCCTGGACTGTCTGCTCCGTGCCGTGTCAGCGCAGCCTCGTCATTCTTGAAACCCGTGGAACGTGGTGGCACAGCGGGTGGGGGCACGCCACTCAGAGCTGAGCCACATGGGCTCGGACACCAAGGACCCCAGTGGCAAGGCCCAGCTGGCCTCAGGACGTGGGGGAAGAATGAGCCCCAGGGGCCCGTTCACCCTCCTAGTGGGCCTTGGTCTTCCTACTCTGCCCCCCGTTTTCTGCATCCCGTCTTTCTGGTCTTCTGCCTGGATCCCCCCTTTCTGTGCCCCACTCACTCCCTGCCCATCCCCCCAGGCCCCGCTCACCTGCTCTGCCCCAGGTGTCGGCACTGATGTTCTGGGTGACGGGCTTGGCCTCGGTGTAGTTCCACGGGTCATCGTCCCCGAGCCCGTGGAACAGGACTTGGCAGCGGAAGTGGTTGCGAGGGTTGTGCCAGAAGGTGGCGGACACCCTCAGCCGGCTGCTCAGACAGTAGTTGGAGTCGTTCACTTTGGGCTGCTCCTTGTAGGGCTGAGGGTCCGTGCTGACCCCGTCACGCACCTCCTTCCCATTCACCCACCAGCTCAGCTCCACGTGGTCGGGGTAGAAGCCCGTGGCCAGGCACACGAGCGTGGCCTTCAGGGTCCGGGAGATCTCGGCTTCGGATGGTTCAAACACTGTGACCTTGGGAGGGCTCACCTTTCTCAGGTCCTCTGCAAGGGAAGAGGGGTTGGGGCCAGGCCTGGTGTGAGAGCTGTCTGGGTTTGGAAGGGACAGTGTGTGTGTGTGTGTGTGTGTGTGTGTGTGTGTGAGAGAGATGGAGACGGAGACAGAGACAGAGACAGAGCTGGAAACGGGGTCATCCTAAAGCAAAATTACGAAGTCGCAGGTCCTGTGTGTTTGGGGGTCACTGTCCTCTGTTATTCTCCCTCAACTTTGTGATTCTTTTTCTCGTCTCCTCCGTGGGCACACACTACCGACTCTCGTCTGGGCTCCCTAAGGTGGCAGTGGGTCCCAATCCTCTCGGCTGTCTTTGCAGAGTCTCTTAAACAAGGCCTTGTTCTGTATCTATCAAAAGAGCATATCTGTCTATTTTTCTTGCCTGTTCAAAGTCCTCTTCGCTGTGTGACCGTCTATGCTCTAGACCGAGAAGCAGCTTTAGTAGAGTTGAATGAGACCAGAATGCGAGGCAGAGGAATCTCACTAGCAACACGATCCTGGGAACCGAATCAACCTTTTCTAGTTATCGTTGTTCTCATGTACGAGGTGTATGAGTGTCTGTTTGGGGGGGAGCGGGTATTAGAATTAGCCTTTGTTGCCTAGAAGACACACTTTCCGGTTGGGTCTGACTGTATCTTTTTCTAAATGCTTCTTTTCCCAACTCACTTTTTTTTCCCTTTTCTTTTTCTTTTCTTTTTTCTTTAAAGCATAGAGCCTGCTTTGAGGAGCCAAGAAGTCTCTGGCTATTACCTTATCAGATGTTCCACGCTTGCTCCATTTACACTGGGGCCCATGGGGTATGTGGTCACTCGCCCGCGATGGCTATAATCCCATGAAAGATATCGCTCATAGGTTGAACCCTTTTTTCCTTCCAATGCCCAGCAAGCCTCCCTGCCAGCTTTGGAAATCCTAGTTCACAGGCAAGCTTCACATTTTTAAAAGCAGCAACACCTTGCTGGGATACCTTGCTTTGGAACAAATTCCAGAGCCGAAAGGCCATTTCATCAGCGCATTCATGTTGTGAAGTCCCGGGCCCTTTACATGCCTGACAGATAGGGGAGAATTCCCGGAGTTGTTGGAAGCCATGACCTCATGTAAAGAAACAGAGGGATGAAAGAAAACACATCCATCTTTTAAGCTTCCTTTTTTTTTTTTGGGCCAGAATGGACCATTCTTTGGCTCTATATTGACCAGAGGAATGATGTTTTAGAAGCAGAAATGTGGGGAACGCAGATGTCTCCACTTCATCCGGGTTTGAAAAATGTTTCTAATGGGAAAGTGGAGACAGAGGTTGGGATGAAAGCCAAACTCTGTGACACGGGATGGTGAACACCGGGGAATGGAAAGGATGACAAACAATAAGCTGAGTCTTTTATAAAGATTTCCACAGAAGTTAGTCCCTAACGAGTTTACACCCCAGGAGGCTGGCACTGTTACCCCTATTTTAGAGTCTCAGAGATTCTGAGATTTCCACTTTCCGATCGTTCAAACACCCCCCATCTATCCCTTGAGCCCAGGCGTTTTGAACCTCAGCAATTTGTGCTTTCCAATGGTTACACGCACCGGCATGTGCCCCCCTCTGCGGGACAGAGTCTGTCCCACCCACCAATCTGCTGGGACCGAGTATCCCGTTCTTCTGGCCTTGTCTCTATTCCCAGACTCATCCCATCCATGCCCTACCCTACACCTCTCCCCATCCCCCGGAGCATGCCAATGGTGCTTCAGTGTTTCGAGACGGGCCCCTTACCCTACTGTCCCAGAACGGGTCCTGAGGTTTGAAAAATGGGGCCTCAGCTTCTTTTCCCTTCTTTGTACCTTATCTGTTACTAAGGTGGCCTAAGTTTCCAGTTGTATCAGAAAGTTATTCAGATTGATCTCCTCTGCTCCTGTCAAGCACTATGTCCCTCAGACTCCCCTTGCAGCTTTCATGACACTGCGACGGGACTTCTGGCCCCCAGGGCTCAAAACACCCCTCAAACTCCAGTCTTGCCAGTCTACACCCCACCGCCCGTGCCTCTGAAGCCCTAGATCACTTCAGGAAGACACACATGGATCTTCGGAGACTGGTGGAGAGGGAGAAAGAAGGAGGACAATGAAGGCAAGGGCGGAGTTCTGAGCAGGTGGAAGGTGTTAGAAGGATTTTAAAATAGAAGACAGACCCATTCACCCAAACGGAGTCAATCACGAAGGACTGGAGTTAGCTCAGGAGGGAAAATGGAGAAGATCTGACTCAGATAAAGAAGGGTGAGTGAAACAACACACCCCTGAAAAAGGAGAAGGCATCCCAGAGAATGAGAAAAAGAACGGCAAGAAAACACAAAGCCCCAAGACTAAGTCTACTCCCCAGGGTCTGAGGCAAGCACGGCAGAGCAGCCAGAGAAGCTCCCGGAGGAAGGGGGTGGCTCAGACCCCTGTCCTTCCCCACCCCATCTCGTTCCTGGACTGAGCGGTCACACACTGGCACCCCCAGCCCGGAGCGCGGCCCCATACCTGTCACGGTGAGCCTGGTGCCCATCCCAAAGTAGAGGGGTGAGTTATAGGAGCACAGCGGCAGGCAGCCGCAGTAAAACCTGGGGAGGGAGTCTCCTGCCCGAGGGCAAGTCCTTGCTCCCAGGGAACGTGGCTCTGGACCAGAGGGGTCCCGTTAGGAGAAAGGTCCAGGCATACGATGGGGAAAGAGGAGGAGGCTCAGGATGGGCACAGGCAGACACGTGAGAAGGAAGGATGAACCGAGGAAAGAGTGAGGAGGTACCACGAAGGACCGAAGACTCAGGGAGGAGAAATAGAGGGTCCGACAGAGCCGCACCGAGAGCAACGGCAGCCTCAGCTCCCTGGAGAAGCTCCCCAGGGATCGGAGAGTTTACCTGACCCCCGACAACGAGGGCTGTGGGGAGAGACAGGGACCGCGGGCTGCAGGGACAATGGCTCTCCCTCCCTGGTCCTGCTCCTTACCTAAGACAGAGAGTCGAGTCCCGTCTCCAAAGTACTGCGCCTGGTTGCTCCACAGCACAGCAAGAGTGTGACAAACCCAGAACTGCCGCTCTGGGGCCTTCCCTTCCAGAAGCCGGCTTCCACCCAAACTTCTGGGGACACTAGCACCTACTCTGCTCACCCTCACTCTCTGCGCCTTTTCCCTGCTGGGCCTCCGTCCCCACCCTGTCTCCGGAGTCCTCCTGGGACCGTACTCTTCCAACACACTATCCCCCAGGGAGGCCGCTTACTTACCCAAGACAGAGAGCTTGGTTCCACTTGCGAAAAATTGTTCGTCATTGTTACACAACACTGCAGGCTGGTAGGAAAAGCGCTAGCCTGCATCCAATTCCTGCCTTCCCAAGCGTACCTGCCCGCTCCCTTCTCCCTTTCCTTAGCAGATTTTTGGCACTGGGAGGGGGAGGGGGGGACAAGTGTGCAGCCTGAAATGCTGTGGTCCGGGGACGAATTTGGCCATGTGACCCCCACCCCTTTCTCCCGCGTCCCTTTCCTTTCTGAGCGAGGGAGGAAAACAGCAGGATGAAGCTAGCTCTAAGGTGAGAGCCTTGCCATCTACCATGGCCATGACAGGGTGCCCTCCAAGGAGACAGCAGATGGACAAGGCGACCCAAGAGGAGACCACTTGCCTCCCAGCACGGGAACCCAGACTTGGCATGGCCAGTCTGTGAAGTTACTGGAGACGGAGCCTGTCCCCTCCCGATTGCACCAAGACAAGAATTCAGAGCTTTCTGATAAAAATGTGCTTCAAGCTAAGCCCCCAGAATGGAGGCTCCATCCAGACCCCGGCCCCTCCTTGTAGGTTCCCGGCCCCTCCAGCCTTGATGAGCTTACCTATGACAGTGAGCCGGCTCCCTTCCCCAAAATAGAAGGTATCTCCAGAGCACAGCCTCCCAGGTCCACTTCAGAACCTCTCCCTGTCTGCTGGGCTCAGCCGGGATTCAGGGACAGATTGGGGTGTTCATGGATCTCATGGCTCCCGGAGGCGCCAGCCCTACCTCTCATGTTCCCCTCTCCCTTCCAGAGCCTGCCCATAGGCATGGACAGTCAGAAAAAAGGGGACAATGTGACCTATGCGACCGGAGCAAGGGAGGATGTGAAGCCCCTGCAGAGAGCCCCCCCGTCGGTGAGGAAGGGGGACCAGTATCAGGGCTCATCCATCGCCTTCTGGGCTTTCTCTAGAGTTCCTCTGGCAGGCAACTACTCAGAGGGGGCAGCACTATCTCCTCTCCTTTCTCTGCCGGAGCTACTGAGGCTCAGCTCTGAGTTTCCAGAGGACCCCCGGTGGCTGCATGGATTTACCCTGACCCAGACCCCCCTACGTACTGGTTCCCAGATGACGTCTCCTTGGCCAGGACCCGGGAGCTGGGTGATCCCTTCCCTCCCACATTTTCCGGGATACAACCCTCCCCATCACACCCCGCCTGGAGTCCCCACCACCTTACCGACAACTGTCAGCTTGGTCCCTGGGCCGAAGTTAAGATCATAACACATTAGAATATGGCCACTCTAAAATGGACACTTGGGACCTGCTTTCCCCTATAGGGACTTGGAAAGACCCAGAGTATATCTTACCTAGGACTGTGAGCCTGGTGCCTGCTCCAAAGAAACGTTCGGTGTTCGCACAGTGACACCGGGCAAGGAGGCAAATAAATTTGAGGCATGGAAAGACGAAGGAACCGCAGTTGGTGTCTGGAGGATTCTGGGAGAAGAAATCCCCTCCTGTGATTTACAACTATTGCGTAGATCGTTTTGACTCTAACTCTTGGGGCCACAGAGCATGGCCGGAGTCTATGCAGAGGGTCCTACACTACTTTCTTGATTTTTTCTGAGGGTCCATTGAAAGAGCGTGGGTCTGGAGAGAAAGGCAGGGCCCTAGAGCCAGTGACCGTGTCCATGGAGAGCAGGGGTGTCTCTGGCTTCTTCCTCTGTAGACTGGGTCACTTCCTGTGCACCTTCCCATGACCTTGCCCCGGGTTCTGTGGGGCAGTCAGGGAGACTCCTTCATCCCAGGGGCCACTGAGGCATTCTTCTTGCTTCTGGCCTCTCTGCCTGGAAGCTTCAGTCCCAATCCAAGTCTGTCCTTATCAATGGTCTTGGTCTGACAGGTGAACAGGGGTGAGGCCTTCTGCCCTGAACCACCCTTGGGCCTGTGACTCAGGAAAAAAGTGGAGAGACTGTGGGTTGGGATAGGCAGAAAGGTTTTTGTAAAGCTTTCCCATAGAGTTGAATCACCGTGGCCCCCCCTGTCCCCACAATGTTACAGCTTTGTACAAAAAACGACCCCTCCCATGGTTCTGCCTATCAGAGCCTGGAAGAAACCACCAGAGCAGCTGCTCCTTCAAGGGCACTGGAGGGCACGTCAGTGACATCACTCCCCTGGTGCGAGGTGGTGGCAGGGGCGCAGACCAGGCCCGGGAGGGGCTCCTCCCACCCCCATGCCCTTCCTTCAGGACGTCCTTGGCTCCTCAGAGCTGTGTGTTTTTGCAAGGCTGGCTGCTGCAGGGGCTGGTTTTCCCCGGTTTCCGCCCCTCTGCAAGCTGTCGTCACTGTGGGGACCCACCCTCCCAAGAAGCAGCAGCCCCCTTTCTGCCCAGGGCCTGGCCGAGGCTGTGTCACTCAGAGGCCACGCCTTTCATTCAGGAAGGGGATCCCTCAATACTCAGACCCTTTGGCCCAACTCTGAACCTCTAGGGTGGTCTGGAGGGGAACCAACCTGAGCTACACTTTGGGATGGGCTCCCTGGGTAGAGACAAAACAACAGCTCCAGTATATTTCCAAGAGCGTGTGCATGTGGCGGGTGGGCTTCCTGTGTGTCGTCAGCCCCCCCTCTTCTCCTGGACTTCAGACATCAGGGTTAGGAAAAGGGAGTTGGGGACATGGGTGTGGAGAGCCGCATGCTTAAAGTCCGCAGGAACGCTCAAATGCAGTCATGGTCACAGCCTTCCCGTCTTTTCCCCGAGAGGCAGGGGAGAGCCTTTCCCCAACATTTAAGTTGCTGGTAGATGTTTTATTTCTTGCACAAGACGACCTTGAAATTTAACCCCCAGTTGAGTGACCTAGGTCTTATTTCACTCTATGGTCCTTCCTTTTATTGCCTTTCAAACCATGAAGTTTCGAACTATTAAAATCTAGAAGAAGAAAAAAAAAAAAAGAGACAAACTTCACTCCATAATGATGACACACTTCCGCGGAAAAATACACACAGAATCCAAAGAGAAATGACAATATGGGAAGAACATTTGCAATCCTCATCATGAGGGCTGATCTCCCCAGTATATGATGAACTCCTAGAAATCAGGAAGAAAATAATCCAGCAGCACAATAAAAATGGCAAAGAACAGATGGTTCAGAGGAAAAGAAATGCAAATGGTGCTTCGGCATAGGAAAAAAAATCTTGTGAACAAAAACTGCATTGAAATATCTCTGTTCACCAATGTGAATGACAAAATTGAATTAGGGAAGACATTCTATTAGCTGGCATGTGGCAGGATCTGCATTTCTACACATAAAAGGATACAGTTTGGGAAATACCTATGAAAGTTACAAATGCATTTACTTTCGCGCCTGGAAATCTCGCATCTGGGCGTTTATCCTGTAATTATTCTTGCAGACAAATAAAAAATGCTTGTAAAATATTTGCATTATCTGGGGGGAGCCAAGAGATTGGGGAAAGTCCAGTGCCCATCGGAAGGGACTGGATAAATGATCTGTGATATACCCACAAAATGAAATAGTACTCAATGCTAAAAAAACAATACACATTGTTCATGTTGCTACAGAAAGCTCTCTAAGATACATTGTTAACTGGAAAAAAAGCAAGCTGCAGATTAGCCTTCCTGTACATCGCCTTTTGTCCAGCAAAGAGGGGGGAATAAGAATTCTACATCTGTTTGCTTGCCTCTGCATAAAGATTACACGGTTATGGTCAAAGTAATTGCCTACTAAGAATGACTGGAGGAGACAGAATCAAAATAGAAGTAAAAGTAACATTTTTCAGTCTTTATTGTATTGTTTCCATTTTTGAGCCAGAAAACTACATGACCTAGTTAAAATAAAACTTTAAAATTTTTAAGAAAATACAAAGAAAACATGGCTTTAAGTAATATTTCGAAATGTGCTACTTTAAGAAAGCTACCTGTGTAATTTACAACGTCATTATTTTTCCTAAAGAAGATCGGTTTCCCTAAGAAGATGTGTTATGGTCCTGACTGGACTTATTGAGTCTCCAGTCCCTCAGGAAGCTTGTGAAATATGCGTATTTCTGAGTCGTCTTTGGGATATCTTGTGCTAAAAATCTCTAGTATTGGGGTTGTTGATATGTATTTAAATAAACAATCAAGCACAAAATTTTTTCCACTTCAGCACAGCGCTTGGGAAGCATTGCTTGTCCCCTGACAAGCCGTGCAGAATGTCAGAGTGCTATCTGGTGGTGTCCCAAGCTGGGTACAATAGCGTGGCTCTTAGGATTTAAGGGAAAATGGGAAAGACAGTCTGTGCGTTGTACTCACCAACGGTGGTGGATCTCACAACGCCCCGCCAATAACCTGAATGAAAGGATGGCCTTTATCAAGTGGAAAGTGGCAAGTTTTCTTCTTTATTCCTTTCCCGCATTGAGGATCTCTTTCATCAGCGTAATGATTTATTTTGATCTATTTCCATTTTCCTGTCTTATTTTCCTCTTTTGCTTCTCAGTAATATACCCTCTAGGTAAGTTTCCTTTTGACCGGCTAGCTGGGGACCCGCAGCCAGACTTGCCTTACAAAGAATACCGCTCTGCCTTGGTATCACAGCTACTTCCCATCTTGATGGAGTTTGTCCCACCTTTGCTACTCAGTCATGCCGTCAATATGCATAAACGCACATGAAGCTTTTCTCTTTTAAAGTTTATTTATTTATTTTTGAGAGAATAAGAGAGAGCATGAGCGAGTGGGGGAGGAGCAGAGAGAGAGGGGGACAGAGAATCTCAAGCAGGCTCTGCTCTGTCAGTGCAGATCCTGACGCAAGGCTTGATCTCACAAACCATGAGATAGTGACCTGAGTGGAAGTTCAGAATCCAATGCTTAACCGATTGAGTCGCCAAGGTGTCCCAAAGCATTTTTTTTTTCCCCTGCGAGAAGACTTCAGCTGGTTAGGCAGGGGTCCAATGGGGTCATTCCTCATCTTGGACGGCAGGGGGCAGCCTTTCCTTATTTATTTTAGACCGAAGTCATTGCCATCTCAGCGTGGCCACTTGAGGGCGTGAGAAGAATGTGGTTATTGCTGGAGAGGACCCTCCCCCACCCCCCTACCTCCGCCCTGACCCCCACCCCGGGGTGGGGGGGGGAGCTGGGATACCTGCCTGCCTTTCTCGAGGCCGAGGGGTGAGAAGGAGATAAACAAATTGCATCTCACGGGTGTGTAATTCTTGAAACTTTTCAAGCGCCTTCCTAGATTCATCTGAACCCCAAATGTGTCTCCTGATGTCCTCAGATGAAATTGAAATCTGAAGAGGCTAAATGAGTTGCCCCAAGTCATGCATAATGAAGTGACAGAGCTGGCACCGACACCCAGTCCTCCCTGTTTAAGTTCTAGGACTCGGCTGGGGCCACTGCAGGCCACCGAGGCCCCCACTCCTCCGGGAAGCTCACTTCCGGGAGACGGACCGCCTGGATTCCCACCCACCCAGGCCGTGGGCAAGTTACCAAGCACCTTTAAGAGTAGTACCACCTACCTTAGGGAGTTCTTGAGAGATCTAAGATCATACACACAGAGCTTTATTTGGTGCCTGAATACAGTTGGTAAACACATTCGGGTCTCTTGCTTTCACAGAGAGCACTGGCCTAGGGATACCTCTCCTGCATTGCATCTCAAGCTTTGGCACGCATCAGAGGACTCGGAAGTCTTGTAAAAACGCAAGAGACTGTTCTCCATCTCAGAATTTCTGCTCAGGAGGTCCGGGAGGGGCACCGGAATTTACGCTTCTCCTAAATTCCCAGGTGATGCTGGTGCCGCTGGTCCCAGGGGCCCCGTCGGAGAACCGTTGTTCTGGAAGGCACTTTCTTTCTTCTGTACATCTCCCTCCAGTCCTAGCTCGTACTGTAATCGTTCAATCACGGGGCGCCTATTATATCGTAGATGGCGTTTAATCACTAGATGTGCCAGGATGAGTAGGACAAGATCACTTGCCTAAGGAGCTCACCGTTGAATGCCAAGTAGGGGCATCCGCAGTTACTAGGCAGCGTGAGCAGGACTGACCGCTGTAAGCCAGCAGCAGGAGGAGGAGGGGGACTCCCTGCTCAGACCACAGGGCCAACAGCGCCAGCATGGGGGGCGGGGGGAGTGGGGGGGTGTCCCAGCGCAGGAGTCAGAAACGACTTTCCTAAAGAGGGTGAAGGGGCCCGGTGGGAAGGGCGTCAAGCCAGCCCCGGACCAGTAACACCCAGAGCTAGAGGCGAGAGGTCCGTGACCTGTGGGAGGAGCCACCAGGATTTCAGAGCACCGGAGCAGAGACCGAGAGGAGAGGAGTGGAGAGAGATGGAGGATGGGAGTGTAGCTGGGGCGGAGAAGGAAGACCCTCCCATCGGCAGGATAAAGAGCTCAGGTTCTCTTTCGGAAGCTGTGGGAGGTCAGGAGCCAACGTCACGTGCAGGACCTCTGCGCCTGCAGTGCTGGAAGATGGCCAGGGACCGGAGCCCTCGGGAAGTGCAGGGAGGCAGGCAATGGCCTGGAAGGCTGTGGAAGAGAGAGCCCGTGGCCCGGCAGCATCTCAGACCCCAGCAGCCATAGGAGAGACAGTGGGGTGGGTAGAGAGAGCACAGGCGCGGGGCCAGGCTAATGAGGGGCCCAAGTCCAGATTTACTGTCTGCTGGAGGAAGGACCTGATAAGCTAACGGCCTTCTCCAAGCCGTTGCTTTCTTGTCTGTACCATTGGAATAATAACCACTTCAGAGGGAAGAAGGGACCAGATGTAAAAATGTCTGTAAAGCCCCCAGTATGGTAGACACGTATTGGTTTCACTACATGGGATGCGTCAGAGGCAGATTTCTGCAGAGTGTGGGGGCTGTTGTCTCCCTTAGACACAGGAGCAGGTTGTGGGCGAGAGGGTCCGTGTGGCCTTTTGCTGCCCGAAGGCAGTACAACCTGGGCTAGAAAGAGCACGTGTACAGCGGGCTCAGCAGAGGCCAAGGTGATTGGCACAAGGTCCTCCGAGGTGATTGGCTTTGGGTCCCAGTGAAAGGGTGTAGCGAGGCCCTGCACATGAGCCCTGCGGTCCGGACCTGGGGGAGTCCCAAGATCAGGGAGCCTCTTTAGCATAGCCTTCTGTAATCTATTGTTCTCTAGTAAATAGACCCCCCCCCCCACTGGCCCCTCCTTATTAGTTTTTAGGTTGCATCGCTTCACATGCTGCTAAACTAGTATTCCGCAGAACACGTCTTGGGAACTGGGGCATTCTGTTGGTCTTTAAGGGGTAGAGCCTGATCTGACCTCAGACGGGGGGATGTTTGCAGGGCGAGGGGGTAGGAGGGAGCAGGCGCAGACACAGGCAGTGATGAGAAGCTCACTTTATTAGTACAGGGACGGCAGGGGGCCTAGGGGGTTTAGCTGTTGGCAGCGATGGTCTCCTTAATCCAGTCTACAAAGTTGCACACCTTGGTGTAGACTCCAGGCTTGTTCTTCTGGGCGCAGCCGTAGCCCCAGGAGACGATTCCCTGGAGCTCTCCTCCGCAGACCACGGGGCCACCGGAGTCACCCTGGGGAGGAGGAAGATGCGACAAGTTTTAGAAAGGAGAAAAGGGGAAATAGAGCCGTACACAGTCTGAGCCTTAAAAGATTGCCGTCTGGTCAGGTCTGTGGCTCCGCACCTCCCCCGTGGCGGCCCGTTCTCTGCTCTCACTTGAGGATGACTGTCACACGGACTAGCCTTCCTCGCTCCTTTACGGGTTCACTGCACAGAGCCCTCTTCCACCAACCGCACAGCCCTGGGTGTTCAAAGCCCGCTCCTGGGCAGGGGTCTCAGCGCGGGAAGGGGTCGAGTCACCTGGCAGGAGTCCTTGCCTCCCTCGAGGAAGCCGGCACACACCATGTTCTCCGTGATCTGCCCGGGGTAGGAGGCTTCGCACTGGGCCTCACTCAGCAGCGGGGCGTCCAGGCACTGCAGCAGCTCAGGGTAGTTGGCTTCGAGGAGGAGGAAGAAATCAAAGAAAGAAGAAACGGGAGTCAGGCCAGGATCGGGGACAGCAATCCAGTGCTGAACACGCAGGGCAGCCGGAAGAGGACTCCAGGAACGTAAGCCCCAGCGAGGGACAATGGGGTTTGGTTCCCAGAATGATCGCTGCTGGACACCCCCCTAGACGACAATAGCAAGGGCTATAATCTGTCCTGTATTTCAATTCTCGGGAGTCAACTCCTTCTAGCCTCTTTCTAGCACCCAGCCCAGCGCTCGGAGTGTAGTGGGGTTCAAGCTCAGAGGCACACTTGGTTCTGGGAAATGTGGGGATGTTGGAGGAGGAAGCAGTGGGGGTCCCACTCACTGCCAGAGCTCAGGGTGTTGCCCCAGCCGGAGATGAGGCACTGGGTGCCGGCGGATGCACAGGCGGAGGGCAGAGCAATGGTGGACACTCGGGCGGAGAGACTTGCGGCCGAGGAGAGTTTGATGAGCATGATGTCATAGTCCAGGGTCCAGCTGGAATATTTGGGGTGGCGGATGACCTTGGCCGAGTTGATGAACTGCTCACCCCCCTCCAGGACATCGATGTTGTGCTCTCCGAGCCTCACTTGGATGCGGCTGTTGGGAAGAGAAGCGTGGGGAAACCCTCTTCTCCATATGCCCACTTTTCCCCAGGGTTCTCACGCTCCCCGCTCATGGGCGAGACTGTGGCAATATCACCGGGCAGGAGAGGGGTGGTGGGTCAGTGCAGGTGTGAGACTGAGAACTTTCTACTTCAGGGGTAGGTGGTCATGGAGCAGGGATGAGGTGAAGGGATCCAGTGGGGACTGCTCCTCAGCCTGTTTTTCCAGCTGCTTTCCCCACAAACCCCCATGCCCCTGGCACCATAGGCACAGATGACCTGCTAGAAGCTTCCCACGCAGCCCTCATTCTCTGTAATTTTGCTAACCACACGCAGCGACCTCTATTCCCTCCTTTCTCTGGTCTGGTAAATGCCATCATCCTGTATGAGCTCATCCAGTGGTTCTCAAACCATTGCCCCGGGAACTGCAGCTTCAGCTCACCTGGGGACTTATTAGAAGTACAGAGGGTCGGTCCCCGCTCCCTCCACCAGACCTGCTGAATCAGAAGCTCGGGTGTGGGACCCAGAGGTCCATGTTTTAGCAAGCCTTTCAGGTGATTCTGATGGAGAACCCTTGATCTCGGCAATGATCCTCAGCTCTGCCAGAGTCGAGTCACCAGAGGTGGAGAGCATTAAAAACTCACCGGTATTCAGACGCCTCTTCCTGAAAATTCTAAGTGCCCTGGGATAGGCCCCAGGCATCAAGATTTTTTGAACGGATCTTAGGTGGTTTCAATGTGTAGCCAACTGGTAGAGTGACTCGTGCAAGGTCCTTGCTGATTTCCCATTGGACGTCACCACCCCCAAAAGAGTCCTTCCCTACTTTTCTGACCCATAGCCTTTGCGGTTTCATCCATTTGTTTTGGATGCAAGAGGCTTTCTATCCAATGTCCCTCTCCACCCCACTCACTTCTGTGAGTGGGCAGCTGGTGACAACCTCGCCTCTCCATCCACCCATCTTCCCCAACCTCCACATCCCCGGGCTGACCCCTGTGCCTGAGAGGGCTCTGGGTGTGGAGGACCCAGCACTTACGACTTGTAGCAGTGAGCTGCGGACACCACCCATTGGTCACTGATGAGGGAGCCGCCGCAAAAGTGGTAGCCTGAGTTCAGGGACACCTGGTAGGGGACGGAGTTCTCCTCACAGGTATAGCCCCCGACGATCTTGTCATCATCATCACTGGGGACAGCAACTTGAATGGAGATGGGAAGGGAGAAACCAATTCAGCAGATGTCGGTGGTGGGGGGAGCCTGAAGCCCTGTGGTTGGATCAGGCTAATTAGGAGTCCTTGACAAGCACAGAGATGACCAATCTGCTGGCGGGGAGCATTACATCTCCAGCAGGTGCCGCAGAGCATAGCTCTCCTGAGTCTCTCTGTGTGTCTGCAGGGCACATAGCTTGGTGCCTGCTAGGGCTCAGGTCCAGACCTCTGCTGGGGGCACCGGGCAAGAACACGGGAAATGCCACACACTGCACTCAATGTGACATAGGTCTGAATGTGGTTTTCTCATCCGCTGAATGCTTCTCTTATTCATCGTTGCTCTACTCCTCATGGCTATTTGAGCCCCAGATTGTCAGGATGGGTTGGCCTAGAGAGGAAAATCTGGCTAAGGAGCCCTGGATGTACCCAGCTTTTACCATAGCTAAAAATCTACAGAAGCCCCCAGGCCCATTAGGCAGGAAAAAGGTAGGCCAACTGTTATTGCCTAACAGAACAGTGATTCTCAACCTTGGCTACACATCTGGGAATCCTGAAGTATTTAGGAAATTTGAAAATTCAGTGCACAGGGGCTCCTGGGTGGCTCAGTCATTTAAGTGTCCAACTCTTGATCTCAGCTCAGGTCATTATCTCACAGTTGTGGGATTGAGCCCTGCGTAGGGTTTTCCGCTGACAGTGCAGAGCCTGCTTGGGATTCTCGCTCTTCTCTCTCTGCCCCTCTCCTGCTCACCTTTGCTCTCTTGCTCTCTCTCAAAATAAATAAATAAACTAAAAAAAAATTCAATGCACAGGCCACACCTCAAGCCAACTATATCAGAATTTCTAAGGATAGGACTCTGCCATGAATATTCTTTCAACTTCTCTAGGCATGCTTGGGGTTGATGACAGCTATAGGGAAGCTATCCCAGAGTTGCCAGAATTAAGCCTCAAGACCCCTGGTTCATTCCATGAACCACTGGCACCTGGTCTCCCTTTCCAGCCGCTTCCAACAAAGTCCTAAATGGGTCAATGATGGGGTTGGGAGTGAGGTCAGCACGAGGCGGGAGCATCTTACAGAGAGCCCAAGAATGAGAAAGAGGACTCCTGGGCAGGGGAGAGAGACCATCAGAATCCAGGTAAAGACAGAAGAGCAGCAAGAGTGGAGCAGGTATCTCTGCCAGGAGAGCGGCACATGGACCCTGAA
The DNA here is from genome assembly GCA_030068075.1 of Paguma larvata. Lineage (NCBI taxonomy): Eukaryota > Metazoa > Chordata > Mammalia > Carnivora > Viverridae > Paguma > Paguma larvata. The sequence continues at coordinate 91,473,451 of CM057834.1, read as the reverse complement.
GCCATGCATGGGACTCACCAACAGCTCCCACAAAAGCAAGGATCAGCAGTGGATTCATGGTGGCAGAAGTAGAATGGAGTGAGTAGTGGGGAAGCTTTTATACCTCCCCAAACGAGGGCGAGGGATATACGTGAAAGTGGAGGGTTACTGCTCCTCCCAGGACAAACACACCTGTAACTTTTCCTTCCCGGGGCCTTGCCTCAGCTCTGTTGGCCATCTGTGGATTCGGGACCCACAGGTGATAAGAAAATTTACCTTGTGAGGGCAGAGAGGAAGACCAGCTGACTCCTGGGAGGGTTCTGGGGTGAGGGGAAGAAACCAAACCCCCATATGTCACAGCTGGACCCCCTTAAGTCAAGATGAGAGGAGGAGGAAGAATGGCTTGGGCCCTCTGACCTCATGGAGATTTATTTAACTTACTTGAAGCAAGAGCTGGCATTGGAAGCAAACTTGGCTGCTAGTGACTTGGAGCTCCCACAAGGGGAGAGAAGTCTTGTCTAAGTCTTATCTTAAGTCTTGTCTAAGTCTTGTCTTAAGTCTTGCCTAAGTAAGCATGAAGACCCTTCTCCCAAGTCTAAACCACTAGGTAGGAAGGTCACATTCAAGGCTTTGGGGAACCAGCATCCCAATGTCAAGAGGTGATGAGGAGGGACAGGCAGAGTTTCTTGGGAATCGGGGCTTTCAGCTGTCTTTCTTTCCTACAAAGGCTTGTGGACAGGAGCTTTTGGAAGGAGAAATTATGTAAGCATTTTACCTGATATATTTGGAGGATGGAAGACCAATACCACATCCCTCCTGGTCCTCCCTATTAGGACATTGATCTTTCTCATCACTCACACTGTCTTGGGTTCTCTCTAAGCAACCTCATGGTTGCCTTGGAAACTGCCCCAGTGGTAATGAAAATTTACCCCACCTGCTAAGGGCTGGAAGTCTGAGCTCCAATTGTATGCTGCAGATCAAATATTAAAAAGGGTTTGGACAGTGGTAAATTTGGGTTCTGATCAGAGAATCAGCAGTAGGTAGAGAGATTAGCAGATAGTGAAGGGGTCGAGTATTTGATTGTCAATAATAACAAAGGAATGGGGGAATTCTGGAATTTCCTATTTTAGATGCAGTGGGACGATTGTGTTGGCCTCAGCACAGAGTTCATTTTCCCAGAAATGACTTAAATTTGGGATGTACCATCGCTACCAAGACACAAGCTTATACTCTATTGAGGCATAACTTGACCAGAAGGGAGAGATGGATAGAGATGGAGCCAGTGTCTGTGCATAAGTGCAATTACATGAGCCAGGTGGAGGAGCCGTCTTGTGAAGACACTTTGTCTCAGCTTCTCTGAGCTCCGGGGTGGCGAAGGGCTGGAGTGGGCATAGTTCATGTTTGAATTATCTGAAAGGTAGAAATGAGTAAATGTTCTGGAGGTGATGAACAAAGTGAAAAAGGCCCAGGAGCCTTGTGGTGAGCCAGGAAGCAGGTTGGGGGAATGGAGTAATGGAAACTAGCAGAAGTACTGCGGGACTCAGGGTGTTGAGACTGGCCCATAGGATGTCTTCTGGTCCAGTGCCTGGCATGGCTGGAGGCCAGCTTCCCCACAACAGAGCTCAGAGCTCTGGCCTTTCCTATGGCACCCCCTGTCATCCTGATGGGCTCACACCTCTATGGGAAGGTGCTATATTTGTACAGTGCCTGACAACTTTTAACGAGCTTTCACACACAAACAGCAGTGGTATGCCGATCTTCGTTTGTGTTGAGTTTCGAATTTGGCTTTTGACAAATGTTTTAATTGTGTAATGTGCGGGAAGAAATTATTTCCATTTATAGAGGAAGAGACTGAGAATCAGCAAGGTTCTGTGTTGCCCAAGAATATACATCTAAAAATGGCAGAGCTGGCCTCAAGCCTACGGGAAGACGTGGAAAGTGTTGGAAGTTTGGGAATTGCTGCAGGTGCCATCTGAGAGAATGGTGATTTGGGATCCAGCCGGAGGTTCCCAGAGGACAAAATGTACGTCTTGATCACTCCTGATGCTTGGCTCCCTGGCAGAAATAGAAAGTTGAATTAATCTTCTACCTAGCACCTGGTCTCGGAGCCTTATCTTGCCATGGCCCCAGTCTGCTCTAGGCCACATCTAAATCATGGATGACCTGTCTCTCTGTGCTCATAGGTAGCTGACCCCGGTTGTGGAGCCTTGATAATAGGGGCTTTCCCTATAATATTGCCAAATATTCTATCTTACCCCTCTGTTGTGGGGTGTTCGTAGGGAGCCCTGCTGTAGTGGATGAGGAGAGGAGCACATGCCAGGGTTCCCTGGACAGGTGGACAGGTGCACTATGAAAGGGTGATCCTTGGTAGAAGACAGGAAATTGGGGAATAGGGAGAAAATTTTTGGATAAGTGTTTGTGGCATTGACTCTGTCTAAAAGGGAACACCCTAGAGCTTGAGGATTTTCTGTGTTAAAGCCTGAAGACTATCTTATTCCTGATATTTTGTGCTCCTCCTCAGAATAAACTGCTACACCCACGACAGAGCATGAAGTCGATTTTCTTGAACGTAGCAGCAATCACTGTCTAGGCAGAGAAAATAGCTATAAGTTCAACTATTACCTCATGCTTTAGGCTCAGGCATGTAGGATAGATTTCGGTCCACCTTTGCCCAAATTCAATTTGGATAAGTCTGTGTAGCTCTTACATTCTCCATTTTGAACCATTTCTCTAAGACGTTCTCCTAGTTCATATTTCATGATTAGCATATCAAACCAGTGGCTTTTAATTATGATAACAGTGAATAGTTTCTTCATGCTTTCTATACCAAACATGGTCTCAGTCTTTCATGGGTCTTTTTTTTCACTTTATTAGAACAACTACCTATGAGGTTGCCCATTTCGTAGACGATAAAATGAGCTATGTAGAGGCGGAGTAACTTGCTCAAGGTCACACAGCCAGTAAGTTGCAGGGATTTAAACATGAGAGTTGACTCTAGAACCCACCCGCTCTACCACAGAACATTTGCTTCCCTTCTTCTTTATTTGATTCACAGTGCAGCCTCATGAGTTAGGCAACAGACACCGTTTTCTACCTTTTTACCAATAAAGAATTTAAAGCTCAGAGGTAAGTGACTTCTCCAGGGTCATCTGGCTGACACCCTGTGTCAGGTCCACAGCGATATGTAGCAGGTGCTCCAAGCGCCGTCTATGGATCGATGCCAGCCAGGAGGTGTGATAGGGAAGTCCCTGAGGTTGCCTTGACCACAGATCCCTCTGAAACTCGTCCAGACTGGAGGCAGAAAGGAGCGGGGTGCCTTGTCCAACCTAAATGCACCCCCGGCCCTGTGCACTGTTGGGCCCAGACGGTCACCTCTTCACTGCCAACCCCTGGGTAGGCACCAGGGGTTACCACAAGTGTCTGGTTAGAGCAGGAAGTGGCACTTAGTGACCTGATCTTAAGCTCCTTTGCTCTCAGGTCCATACCCTGCCTTTGCACTGCTCCCGGAGGGCTGGCACCTACAGGCTGCATTTCTAGGCTCCTGGCCAGTTGAGTTTGGCAACGGGAGACACCCTCAGGGCCCTGGAAGGTGGGAGGAAGGAAGGTGGGGAGAAGCTAGAGTATTTCCCTCGCTGTCTCTTCTGTGGCTGGCTTCCGTGGTATCCCTCTGTGGCTCTGGACCCCTCCAGTGCCTGGCTCCAGTGATACCGCCTTCTTCCTCCATCCCTCCCGACTAGGCTGTGGAACTGATACCAGAGCCTTTCCCTACACAAGCTAAGTTCATTTCTCATCGTGTTGCTACACACTGGAGTCTTTTGGACCTCTCAGTGGTCTGAAAAGTAGATTTTGGTCAGATAAGTCACCAGGTGTGTGTGTGTGTGTGTGTGTGTGTGTGTGTGTGTGTGTGTGTGTGTGTGTTTTAACACTTTCTTCCCCAAGTACCTCCCCCCTGCCCCTACCCTCCAGGCTCACATACTTCTCCTCAGCTTGTAGTAAACTCCTCCTTAGGGCCCAGTATCTTTTACTGATCTCCAACCATACTGTCCAATTTTGAGCCATTTTCTCTTTAAACTTCTAGCTCCTTTCTTCTTCCATTATATTTTTCTAAACCAAATATTTTCACCATGGCACAATTTCTCATCCGATAAGAACTGCTTTCTTGAATATCTGAGTCTGGGAATCACTGACCCTGGATAGTGAAGAGGGGGCTTTGTGTAGTCCAGAAAAATGTGAAGACTGAGACAGAGGCGTGGAGGCATAGACTGGACATGGCTGATTGACTAAATGGGAGTATCCACCCTTTCTCTCGCCCTTGTCCTGCTCCCCACCTTGAAGCCAAGGAAGATGAAGTTTTATGCCCAGAGTTAAGTTCCATTTGCATATTTTGTCTGTTCCTCAAGCCTCTTTAGAGGGGTGAGTGGGAAGTCTCTGGCAATTAAGGCTTTAACACTAGCTAACAAAAGATTGGCTCTTGCAATGTAATCATCTTTCTGTTCACATTTCCACCTCCTTGTCTCAATCTGGGTCTGTTAGAGCTGCTTAAGTGGCTCCAGTATTTTTTTTGGAGAGTAGTAAGCAGAAGAAAGGCAAGAGAGAGTCCAAAAGGAATAGGCATGTGGCCTATTATTGTTGTAACAGCCGTGACTTGTTCCATGATATTCAGAGTTTAATAAACGACATGCGTATTTATTTTTCTAAATCATATTAGATCCAGATTGAGCTCCATAAGCCAAGTTCAGTGATAAGCCCAATTAGTCAGTTGGGCTCTCTCTACTCATTTGGCTTATAAAAACTCTAGAATGTGCTGTCTATTTGGAAGGCAGTCACTGACTTATCCACTTCTTATTGGCCAACTTGTCCAGAGTATCTCCAAGGCTCATCATTGAGTGCTCAGTTCATACAGGCACCTCTACAGTTCCAATCTGAAGACAATCTACATCAGGGCCACCGTGTTTGAGCAGGTTCTGGGCTTAGGTCTCTAGAACCCATAACATCTGTTCCCTTTCCCAACCTTGGGAATGCAGCAGAGGGGGCTGGCACATTGTGGGGCCACCTTTCTCTTCAAACATGAAAGTAGAAGCATGGTTAGAACAATTCCATTCATTTCCTAATGGGATTACATTGTCTAAGGTCAAATACTTTTGTAGACTTTTTCTCCAGGGAAATCCATACTGCTTGGCAAATTTTCCTCTTTTTTTTTTTTTTTGAATCATATTTATTTACTCTATATGTTTGTTTGCTAGGGCTACCATAACAAAATAACACAGACTAGGTGTCTTAAACAGCAGAAATCTACTTTCTCACAGTTCTGGGAGCCAGAAGTCTAAGATCAAGGTGACAGGAGGGTTGGTTTCTCCTGAGGACTCTCTCCTTGGCTTGTAAATGGCCTTCTCCTCACTGTGTCCTCATGTGGCTTTTCCTCTGTGGGCATAACGCTGGTATCTCTCCTAGGATGTCCTAATCTCTTCTGATAAGGATCCCAGCCAGATTGGATTAGGGCCATCCTCATGGCCCCGTTTTTTTAAGTTAATTGAATCTTTAAAGACCAAATCTCCAAATATAATCACATTCTAAAATACCAGGGCTTGGGGCTGTACTCGTACGAATTTTGGAGGAGCGCAATTCAGTCTGTAATGCTCAGTAAATATTGGCTGAATTCCTGTAGCGTTCCGGCGGTTTTTCTAAGCTGTAAGGAAACAGCGATGAGGAGGATAGGAAATATCCTTGCTTTCATGGCATTTGTGTGTATTTCTGGGTGTGTCTACACACACGTGAGGAGGTATAATTATATCAGATATAGTGGTTAGGTATTGTTAAAATAGGAGAGAGTGGTAATAAATGGGAACGACTGCTGGGTTGACAAGTGCCATATTAGGTAAGGGGGTCAGGAGAGACTTCTTGGGGACATGGGATTTGAGCTTGAGACCTCACATAAGAAGGGGCCAGTCATGGGGCGCCTGGATGACACAGTCAGTTACACGTCTGACTCTTGATATTGGCTCGGGTCATGATCTCACATTTCGTGAGTTTGAGCCCCGTGTCAGGCTCTGCGCTGATGGAGTGGCTTGGGATTCTGTCTCTGCTTCTCTCTTCCCCTCCCCTGCTGGCACGCTCTCTCTCTCAAAATAAATAAATAAACTTTAATAAGTTAAAAAAGGGGCCAATCATGCAAAGGTGGAGTAGGGAGGACTTTCATTATTCCCTGCTGAGTCTGTAACAGAAATAAATCAGCACACACACCGTTGCTTTTTAAATTAAACAACACTGTCATCTGGCATATGTTCCTTACCTTGCCATTGCTTTTGATTGTAAAAAATTGACCATAAATATATTGAAATAGTCTTACAAAGCTTAATGTATATTTTTTGACATGAAATGGTATTTGTGAAATATTAAGAGAGTAAATTATAAAGCAGTATGTATCGTATGATCTAACTTTATTTACATGAGTGATTTTAATTTTTGCAATAATATGCATTGATTTCGTGATTAAAATAACTAAAAGAAGGAAACAATGGCAATAATATTCCCAGAGAGGGCAATACCTAACCTTGAGGAAGGAACTACTAGTGATAAAATTTTATATGTTATAGTGAGAAAGAAATTTAGGCAGGACTAAACTAATTGTGTGTTTTGTCTCTATCGGGCACAGTGTTCTGTGTTTTATGGGGATGATTTCATCTCATTCTCCATTTTTACAATCATAAGCCCAGGATTGTGGGATCAAGCCCTGTGTTTGGCCCTGCGTTGAGCGCAGGGCCTGCTTAAGATTCTCTCACTCTCTCTCTCTGCCCCTCTCCCCCGTTGCGTGCTCTATCTCTATCTCTAAAATTAAAGAAAAAATAAAAAATAAAGATAAAAGTATACAAGGGGCAAGAAGATTTCAAAAATGACCACTCATGTTTGTAAAAGATCCGAGTAGATTTTCTAGAAAAAAATATATAATTTAAATAGACGAAGTCAATTGAAGAAGTTAAATGGCTTATTGGGAGAGGAGTGACTTAGTAAACTCGATACTAGTTCCAAAGAAATGGCCCGGAATGCAGCACAGAGAAGCAAAGAGAAGGAAAATGTGAGTGCACAGTTAAAGGGCCGAGATGACAGTGTGAAAGGAATTTGAACACAGGTTAGAAGCATACACCAGGACACCTCTCCTCCCATAAGATGTGAATGCCTAGATTTAGGGGCTGAAGTTCTGGCCCTTTCGAGGATCATTGTCACCACTCCCTTTCAGAACCACACTTGTGTCGAACCGTACTGATGATTCCAGAGGAACGTGTAACCTGGTCCAGAAAACTGGCCCATGGTTTTTCAGCAGCAACTAGGAGATTCCCAAGCAACCCTGGGTGTGGATTGATGGCCAAGGTGGGTGCGGTCGGGGCAACCATGAGACTCATGCATGCTCTTGACGGTGAATTGAGACAGGCCTTGTATACTTACTCTGCGCACAGCTAGCTTTACGGATCTGAGGGCCAGCTAACACGAGTGCTGACTGCCATGATGCAGCGTGAAATAAAGATCTAGGGGCAGCTTTCCGAAGGAAAAACAGCTGTTGGCAGGCAGATGGGTGCGGCTTCACACTAAAACTCTTGGCATCTGCTCCGTGAGTCTCCTCCTGGGGAAGGCCGGGGACACTCCTGTCTGCCACAGAGACTTGGGGAACAACTGGACCTGCCTGGTGCATGGCCCGAGGCAGCTTTAATCACGGCCTTGTTCTGTTACGGACCCCTCTCTTGCACTGCCCTCACCTTACAGATTACACAAAAAATGGGCCAGACTAGCACACCCAACTGCAGTATGTGGTAACTCCGAGGTCCAGAGAGGCCCACGTGGCATCGCACCTCTTTCTCCTTGGCAGACAGTATAAGGTTTAGCTCTCACTTTTCGAGGGTGCAATCAAACACGTCCCAGACCTTGGACTACTCAAAAGCTCCTCATTGTGGCAGGTCCCTGAACTTCCGCAGGTTTTATGTTGGTCCGGCATGCGTATGTCAGACTGAGTCATCTCAAGAGCTTTATGATTCCAGGTCACTAAGAACAACCAGCAAAATGCCGTCAGTCTAAGGGACCAGTATGACATCCAGATGGCTAAGAGCCTTCTTATATGGATAGAGAACAAGCTAAATATAGCTTTGAGATAAAATATCTCAAGGGTATTTCTGACCCTGCCCCTTGAAGGCAAACTGTATCCAGTGGTCTTTCCCGAGTACTTCTAAATACTCTGATGAAGGAAATTTTATCCTCAGCCTCCTGGTAGCCACACTTCCTGTGTCTGGATGGAGCCCTCCTCCCCCCCCCCCCACCTTATCTCCACCCCCAGTTTGTCCTGCAGATTCTCTCTCTGTAGCCAGTCTTCCCATTCACACCAGACCCGCCCACAAGCACAGGAACAGCGAGAGCTGTGGTTTCCCCCTCCAGCCCGCCTTGGCTGGGGCCTCGGGTTCATCCGGGTAGGGGCTAGGCAGGAGGCAGCCAGCTGAGGTTCCTGCTCACATCTCTGCTCCATGCTGAGTACTGTGTCTCCAGCACTACAGAAGTAAAAGCTGCTGTCTTCAACGCTAACGTTGCTCACGATCATAGTTGAGAATGTTAGGGCTGACCGGCTGATGGGAAACTTGGCCTTGGTAAATCCATGCTCGTAAGTGGCCTCCTGGCCCTGGTTCACGGTTGCGATCAGTATCAAGCTCTGTCCTGGGAGCTGACGGTACCAGAACATTAAGGCGAGTTGGGTATCGACCTCACAGTGGATCGTCACAGAGGTCCCGCGTTGACAGATGCTCCTGTGTGGCTTCTGAGAGAGGAGAGCACCGAACACAGAGCCTAGTTTCAGTGAGAGAGAGAGAGAGAGAGAGAGCTGCCAAGTTTGTCCCCAAGCAAAAAGGTCTTTTTACTATTTCTTTAATGTCACCTTGGATTCCTGGGACTGCCTCCATTTTGTTCTTCCAACCCTTATACCATCAGAATCCACTAATCGGATTCCCTCACGCTCTGATGGGCAATCTAAGACCCTCTGCTCCTCTACTCAGCATCAACATTAACCCCAAACTTCCCAGTGGGATTAGGCTTGTACCTTGTCCCAGGAGAAGCAGCAGGCAAATCAGCATCTTTAGGTGATAGCCTCTCACCTTCCTCAAGAAAAGGCACTAAGAAGGCAAACTCAAGTTCGTCCCTCCTCCCCAACGTGGTCTTCCTTCCCTACTGCATCTCTGTTTCCCTGCTGTAGTAGGAGGAGCGTCTGCAGAATGTGGAGAAAGTCCATCTGCCCCCTAGTGGAGCTATGCGGCTCTTCACTTAGGATGGACCTTCATTCACAAGGCGTCACAAACATTCACCTGCATTCCATTCACCACGTATCCACACCTCCCCATCTATCATCATGGGGCGCCACATACATGCTGCCCTTTGGGTAACTGCCACTGGCGAGACCTGAAAGGTCACACGCAGGCTTTTAACCAGATCACACCTCCTCACAGAACCTTTGCAATTCCATATATATTTTAGAATAAGCTTTCTAGTAAAAAAAAAAAAAATCCAGTTGGGACAATACTTGGGATTTTATTGAATCTATGGATGAATTTGGGGAGAATGCTCATTTTAACAACATTCAGTCTTCCAATTTGTGAACATGATCTATCTCACTTTGTAAAGTTGTCTTTCGGGGCACCTGGGGGGGCTCAGTCAGTTGAGCCTCTGACTCTTGATGTCAGCTCAGGTCACGATCTCACGTTTGTGAGTTTGAGCCCCATCTCAGGCTCCGCATGACATCATGGAGCCTGCTTGGGGTTCTCTCTCTCCCTCTCTCTGCCCCTCCCCTGCTCATGTGCTCTCTCACTCTCAAAATAAATAAATAAAACTTAAAAATAATAATAAGAAATAAAGTCGTCTTTCATTTCTCTTAGTCACGCTTTTTACTTCTCAGTATACATGTCTTGCGTGTCTTTGGTTAAATTTGTTCTTAAATATTTTGGGTTTGTTTAGATTCCTTTAAATTCAAATTTTAAAATTCACTTATGCCATTGTTTGCCATAGCATATAAAATGCAATCGATTGTTGCATGTTAATATCATAACCCGTACCCTTAATAAATTCACCTATTAGTTTCACAATTTGGTGAATTTCTTTTGATATTTAAATGTACACTGGGATTGCATCTCTTTAAAGTGTTTACCTTATCATTTGCTCTTCAGTCTTTTCGTCTTTTTCTTATCTGGCGTGCCGCCTAGCACCTCCAGTGATGTGGGACAGAGTGCTGTGAGTGAACATTATTGACTTGTCTGTTATCTTAGAGCTAAAATGTTGAGTATTTCTGCCACTAATTATGCCGTTAGTTGTTGGCTGCTTGCAGATGTCCTTCATTAGACTGCAGAAGTTCTGTTCTGTTCCTAGGTCTCCGAGTGTTCCTATCACCAATGGATATGGAATTTTGTTAAGTGTTTTTTCTATCTCTAGTGATAAATGTTGTAGTTTTTATATATGTATTAATAAGGTAAGTAACGGTGACTTATTTTTTGATTTTTAATTTTTTAATTTTAATTTTAATTAATGAATTGTTTTTAAAGGTTTATTTGTTTTTGAGAGAGAGAGAGAGACCAGAGCATAAGTGGGGAAGGGGCAGAGAGAGAGGGAGACACAGTATCCAAAGCAGGCTATAGACTTTGAGCTGTCAGCACTGAGCCTAACGTGGGGTTCGAACCCACAAACCGTGAGACCATGACCCGAGCTGAGGCCGGATGCTTGCCCGACTGCACCACCCAGGCGCCCCTAATTTTGGTTTTAGAGAGAGGGCGAGTGAAAGTACATGTGTGAGTGGGGGAGAGGGATGGGGAGACTGAGATAATCTCAGACAGATTCCACGCTCAGTGCAGAGCCAGACATGGGGCTCAATCCCAAGACCCTGGGATCATGACCTGAGCTGAAATCAAGAGTCAGATGCTCAACCAACTGAATCATCCAGGCACCCCTATAATGACTCATTTTTGAATGTTAGAGCAAACTTTTTCCTGGAATAGACCCTATTTAGTTATTTGAAAAAAAATCTATTTTGATGTGTTAACTATTGACATTTTAGGTATACCTCTATTTTTTTTTTAGCGATTGCCTAAAAATTATCATATTCATTTTAAACATTTTACAGTTTACTTACAATTAATATGACAAAGATTCATTTAAAATATAAGAACTTGGCAACCACATGCGCCTGTTCTCTCTATCCTCATCTTTTATGTTATTGTTGTCACTGTCATCTTTATTGTATCTATCTGCTACATGCCCTGCAAGGCAAAGCTGAAATTTTTGCTTTCACTGGTTGTATGTATTACAAAAAAATTAAGAAAAATCTTTAATATCTATCCACATTTCATCATTTCTTGTGCTCTACATTTCTACCACAAAATCCAAGTTTCCAACAGTTATTGTCTTTTGATATTTATCTGTAGACCGCTGGAATCTGTTATTCTTTTTGCATGCTTCCCCCACCCCCCATTCTCTAGGCTGTGTACTTTCTATTGATATAAATCCAAGTATACTGAATTTTTCTTCTGTCATCTCTAATCTAGTCTAAGCTCATTCAGTGAGGTTCTTTTAAATTTCAAATATTGCCATTTTAATTCTCAAATTTCCATTTATTTCTTATAGTTTCCATTATCATGCTGTGAATTCCTATTTGTTTTCTTCATCACAATAATATTTTCTTTTATGTCCTTGAACCTGCTTTAAATCCCTATTCATGAATTCTATCATCCAGGTAAACTCAAAATATGTCTTCACATTGGGAGTTTGGAGCTTGGAGCCATTCAGCCCTGTGGAGGCAGGAAACCGCTGTGCTGATGTTCTTTTGAAGATAGGTCATGGTATTCATTTTCTTTGTATACCTAGTAATTTTTTGCATTGCATCTTAGACACTGTCAAAGAGATGTCTGGATTTTATTTATCTCTCTGAGGATGGTTGGGTTTTTGTTTTCGTTGGCATTTAGCTTGGTAATTCAAACTCTGAATCCTGTTCTCCTATTTGACAAAATGGAAATTTCTGTTCCATTCTTTTAGCCTTAGCATGACTGACTGGAGGGCTCCTCTCATGCATAGTTCAGGCATTCACCAGAGACTGGGACAGATTTGCAGGCAAAATTTTGGGTTGCCATATTGTGGCATCCTTTTTCTGAGATATCTTCTCTAATTTTTTAGTCAGTTCTTCATGGGTTTCTACTTGACTGGGATCTATTTTTTGGCAAAAATGCATAGAAACAGAAAATTAACCTTTGATCCAAGTGTTTACTTCCCTGTAGATTCTGCCTTCTTTTGGTTGCTTTTCAGTGTATTAAGAAAAGCTTTAAACATTTTTTTGGTCCAGAGTTTATATTTGTTATTTGTGAAGGAGGAGTTTATATGTGTTTTTTGTGAGTTCTTCTAAAAGAAGAACTACTACGTCATTACAAGAACTGCCTCATTCTTTGGAATGGCTGTTAGGTGATGAACAGACTTTTGTAGTTTGGTTGGTACCTCTGTCTGAAGCCTCTGAATAACCATCAAAATCCTAGCAGAAAAATCAGGAAAAAACCTCTTTGACCTAAGCCTCACCAATTTCTTACTTGACACATCTCCAAAGGCAAGGGAATTATAAGCAAAAATGAACTATTGGGACCTCATCAAGGTAAAAACCTTCTGCACGGCAAAGGAAACAACCAACAAAACTAACAGGCAGCCAATGGAATGGGAAAAGATAATTGCAAATGACATATCGGATAAAGGACTAGTATCTAAAATCTATAAAGAATTTACCAAACTCCACACCCAAAAAACGAATAATCCAGTGAAGAAATGGGCGGAAGATATGAATAGACACTTCTCCAAAGAAGACATCCAAATGGCAAACAGACACATGGAACAGTGCTCAATGTCACTCATCATCAGGGAAATACAAATCAAAACCACACTGAGATACCACCTCACACCAGTCAGAGTGGCTAAAATGAACAAATCAGGAAACTATAGATGCTGGCGAGGATGTGGAGAAACAGGCACCCTCTTGCACTGTTGGTGGGAATGCAAACTGGTGCAGCTACTCTGGAGAACTGTGTGGAAGTTCATCAAAAAAATGAAAATAGAACTACCCTATGACCCAGCAATAGCACTGTTAGGAATCTACCCAAGAGATACAGGACTGCTGATGCATAGGGGCACGTGTACCCTGATGTTCATAGCACCACTTTCAACAATAGCCAAATCATGGAAAGAGACTAAGTTTCCATCAACTGATGAATGGATAAAGAAGATGTGGTGTATATATACAATGGAATACTATGCAGCAATGAGAAAAAATGAAATCTGGCCATGTGTAGCAACATGGATGGAACTGGAGGGTATTATGTTGAGTGAAATAAGTCAGTCAGAAAAAGACAGATACCATATGTTTCCACGAATAGGTGGACTTTGTGAGACTAAGCAAAAACCAAGGGGAGGGGAAGAGGGGAAAGGAAAAAAAGACACAGAGAGGGAGGGAGATAAAACATAAGAGACTCTCAAAGACTAAGAACAATCTGAGGGTGAGGGAGGTGAGGGAGGGGGGAGAGGGGGTGACGGACATTAAAGAGGGCATGTGTTGGGATGAACATTGGGTGTTATATGTAAACCAATTTGAAAATAAACTATTATAAAATTAAAAAAATGAGATGAGCTAATCAAAAAAAAAAAAAAAGAAGATGTAGTGTATATATACAATGGAATACTGCAGCAATGAGAAAGAATGAAATCTGGCCATGTGTGGCAACATGGATGGACCTGGAGGGTATCATGCTGAGTGAAATAAGTCAGGCAGAGAAAGACAGATGCCATATGTTCCCACGCATAGGTAGGCTTTGTGAGACTTAACAGAAAACCAGGGGGGAGGGGAAGAGGGGAAGGAAAAAGCCACAGAGAGAGAGGGAGACAAAACATAAGAGACTCTCAAAGATGAAGAACAAACTGAGGGGAGAGGGGGTGCGGGAGGGGGAGAGTGGGTGATGGGCACAGAGGAGGGCACTTGTTGGAATGAGCACTGGGTGTTGTATGGAAGCCAATTCGACAATAAATTATTAATAAAAAAATCTAGATTATTATTAAGGAGGTCATCTTCTCCAGGCTGGATGTGGGTTTCCGGTCATGTGAACTGATGCAAAGTGGTATTCTGGATGAGTTTCTCATTTAGTGTGTGCACGGTCTGTGTTTTGGCAATATTTGAAAATGCACCTTGGAGCCTTCCTGCTTCAGTCTGGCCTGGTTATTCCACCATACAGTTGTTATCCTGGTGCTTTGTTACTGTTGTTGTTATTCCGAATCGGCTTCCCTATTTTCTGAATCCTATGATTTCTTCTCTTTTTGATTTTTCTCCTGCAGGTCGCTGATACATATTATCCAGGAACTTTCTAAGGAAGGGTGAAATGGAAATAAAAGTTTTGGATCTGGGCAGAAATGAAAATTGCATTTTATTGATAGCTTGGGTTGGATGAGAAAAATAGGCTGAAAATTGTTTTCTGTCAGCGTTTTGTAGTTATTTTTACACCACTGTTTTCTAGCATTCGGTGTTGCTACTGAGAAATGTGAATCATTGTTTTTCATTTATTTATAGCTTGTTTTGACTTTTAACATTTTTCTTTGTCTTCCATCACTTTAAGATCATTTTATCCACACCACTCTGAAAATGAATGAAGATATAGTTTCAGTTGTTTTATATTCATCAAACATACAACTGGCGTTTTTTTAATGGCTATCTCTACTTGTCCATCACTAGGGTGATACCATTTCTTCCGTTAACACTTCCTCGTTCTACTTCAAGATGCAAGTGTTGAAAGTTTATGCTACATCATGAAAGATGTCTTTAGTGTTGACTGTGCTGCTGGTGCAGAGATAGGAGACCCAAATCTTCCGCTGTGTGAATTATATCTTTATACTAATGGTTGGATTTGAGACCCATTGAGCTGAGCATGGAAATTTACACACATTGGATTCCATGATCTGATCATTTCAAAACCAGTATAGGAACGCTGATCTCTGCCATTAACTTTCCAGCTGTGTGGCTTTGGGCAAGCTATTTAAATTTAGGCTTTTCGTTTATAATCAGTAGGCAATAATACTTGTATTTCACAATTGTAGGTTAAAATAAACTGCTTGGGATATCTCACTCTTGCCTAGAAAAAAAAGGGGAGATGTTCTCGTCTCTTTCATTGTCCCCGTTTATCGAGAGACCATCTCCACTTTTCCATCATGTCCCAGTAAAGCCTGTTTATATTTTCATTTAACACAGAAGAATTTGTTATATTTACCCAAGTCACAGAGTCTTAAACCTTGCTTTGTTGGAGATTTAGGATAGCATCATTCCTTCTATGAATTTTTCAGTATCTTAATGTGATGTACCTTTATCCAAACTAATGGTTTACACTTTCTGAGTGCTTCCTTGTACTCTCGTGGTAGATGTTAGTAATATTTTATGTGCTTTTAAGAGTGTATTCTGTGAACTCTCTTTGGAACACTTTTTTTTTTTTCGATTTATCTCTAAACTCGAGCCTCTTATTCCAATCTACAATCCTTTAAACCTCTTTAGATGTCTTGTATAATTCATTTGATGTATGATATTCAATCTCTGCATGTTTTCCGTTGAATCTGCATGTTCTACTTCTCTGCTTGGGTGACAGCTCCTTAGCCAACTAAGATGCCTTTGAAGGAGCAAGTGGCACCACAGAAGGACTGAAACTGGGTGGCGTTCTTTCCACCAGGGTCTCGGTTAAGTTGGGGATGGTCCCAGAAAGCACTGGGAATGAAACCACAGCGTTCATCTCGGTTCCCCTCTCTCGAGGTTGATCTTCTGGTCAATGTGATGCTTGCCGTGGAAAGTAAACAATTTATGGGAAATTATAGGACTTCCAGACACCCTAAAGGCCCCCTGAAAACAGATGTTTGTAGATGCGTTCTGTCATTTAACATTATTCTGTGAAGAGGTGCTTTCTCTGTTCTAGATGTCGACCTCCGTCCGGAGACCTATGATCCCTGCCTTTTTTTCAGAGAAAGAATGCCACCTTTTCATTCCAGCAGGATCTCTCACAAAAATGTTGCAGGATATTTCTTACTTTCGATACTTCCTCTTGCCTTTATGTTTTATCTAAAATCAGCCCAAACTGGGTGCTATATGTAAGTATTGAATCACTGAATTCTACTCCTGAAACCAATACTACACTATATGTTAACTAACTTGACTTTAAATGGAAACTCGGAAGAGGAAAAACAAATCAGCTCACGTCTTAGCTCTCATGTGAACTTAATCCTGAATATTGTAATGTGATTGATTTATTTTTTTCCTTCTGAGTTCTATACTATAAAAACTTAGCACTGAATCGAAGCATCTTATATGCCTGTTTTGTCTCATTAATACTTTTGCCCTGACGTTTGGATTTCCAATTCCCTTTACATTTCTTTTGTATTCCCAAAGCAGAATTGGCTCAATTAATATTTACTGATGGGATAGTGTATGTTTCATTCCTAAAACAAACAGATACTTTCTTCAGAGGATTGTGAGTACAGATATAGCCCAACTAATTCTTTTTCTTTTAAGTCTTTTAATTTTTATTTTGAGCGAGATCTAGACGAGCAAGAAGGGGAGGAGCAGAAAGAGAGAAAGAGAGAGAGAGAATCTCAGGCAGGCTCCGTGCTGTCAACACAGCGCCCAATGCGGGCCTCAAACTCACAAACCGAGAAATCATGACCTGAGCCAAAAATCAACAGGACACTTAACCCACTGAACCACCCACGTGCCCTTAGCCTGACCAATTCTTACCACCTTCTGTGTCCCAGGGTATTCCTTCCCTGATCCGAACTTTCTAACGAAACCTCATCGCCCATTTAGAGAAGCTCGAGAAGATCTATTTTTGTCAGAGTTTTTCTCGTTCTCAACTGACTACATAGAATTCAAACTCCGCAAGCTTTCTCTTGAATCAGCACGTGGACAAGAACATTTAGCTGAAGAGTTTCGAATGTGCGAGCGCCCTCTAGCGAAATGTCAAGTAAGAGCATTCAGGAATGGAAGTAGAGTATGAGGGACGAGGGAGGATAGGAACAGGGAGGAAAGATTGATAAACGGTCGGTCGGTCGGTCGTAGGGCAGGGCCTCTCCTCCGGTCTATGGCCTTGGTTCCTCCTTAGAGGCCAAATGTGTCTAACAAATGTGTCACGGGAGCCAGTGCAGCTCAGCCCTGCGTTGGGGTCACTTCCCCAGATATCTGCCCTTCTTGTGCAGAGAGGATGTGGCGGGGCCGCGCTGTGGATTTACTGCTGGTGCAGAGGTACACAGATGTCTGGTTGGTGCCGGCGGAGTCCAGGGTCAGGAGGAAGTCATTCTTCTTCTCCCTAGAGACCCTGTACCCACCAGGGACCTCTCCTATCTCAAGCTTGTCAATGCCATATGACCAATGGAGGAGCCGCAGCCCCAGACCTGGGTCTTGTCGATACCAGTACATTCTTTCATGGTCCATGCTCTGAAAACATTTCAACGAAACTTGCGCTCCCACTGTTTTGATGAGATATCTCGGGGTTTGGGTTACTTGTGCGTCCGTAAAGCCTAGGGGAAAGGACAGATGAAGTGAAAAAAGAGGCCGGGAAGCCTGATGAGGGATCAATCTTGTATTCCGGGCCCAGGAATAACAGCGCGGGGGTCTGCTGCTATCTCCCTAGACTCACCTCCTCCCAGGAAGCAAAGGGCCACCACACCACAGAGGAGCCCGAGCCCCATGGCAGGCTCCAGGCAGGAGTGGCTCTTCTCTCAGGCTCAGGCTCAGGGCTGGTGGTCTGTGACGTCACTGTCCCTGCCCACGCTCACGATCCCTTAGTCATCTTCTAGATGCTAGAGACTTTAGAGGTGCCAGAGGGAAAACTGTCCCTGTTCTGCAGTGCGTGCATGTGTGTGCACGCATGTGGGTGTGCTTGTGTGTGTGCGCGCGCACGTGTGTGCTCGTGTGTGCATGGGTGCGCACGTGGGTGTGTGCACGCGTGCGTGTCTGTGTGTGCGCGTGTGCAAGCGTGCGTGTGTGTCCCTGTCTGTGTGCGCACGTGCATGAGCGTGTGCACGAGCATGTGCATGTGCAAGCATGCGTGTGCATGCGTGTGCATGCGTGTGTCATGTGTGTGTGTGTGCGCACGCGCATCTGTGCGTGTGTAGAAAATACCACAGTAGGCCCGAGATGACCATCCTTAGAAGGACCGGCTTGCAAGGTAGGCATCTGGGCACTGGGATTTCAGGAATGTTCCCACCGCCGAGTAACTGGTAAGCGTAGCTCGTTTTGCCTGGACCGTTGCACAAACAGTGTAGTGTGTGCCGAACACCTACTTTGTTTCTTTGGGTGTGGAATTTGGGTAGTATTAGGCCGAGACCTGTATGGTCAGCTGGGTTACTTTTCCAGGGCTGCCAGAGCGTACCGCAGACTGGGTGACTAACCTCACGGAAATTGGTTTTCTCGCTGTTCTGGAAGCTGGCAGTCCGAGATCAAGGGGTGGCCGAGTTGGTTTCCTCCGAGGGCTCGCTCCTCGGCCGGCAGGCGGCCTTCTTCTCCCCTGTCTTCACACAGTCCTCTGTGCGCGTCTGTGTCCTAATTCCCATTTCTTATAAGGACACCGGTCAGACTGGGAAGGGGCCACCCCAGTGACCTCACTTAATCGCCTCCATTACTTACATTAATTACCTCTCTAAAGAGCTCATCTGCAAATAAGTCATATTCCGAGGTCCCGAGGGCTAGGACTTCAGCACAGGAATTTCGAGGGGGCACAGTTCAGCCCAGGACATCCCAGCCCCAAACGGCCGGGCTGCCGTGTCCCCAGTGGGCTCCCCCGGGCAGAACCCTTGCTCGTAGCCTCTGCGTTTTCCTTGCAGGGGCAGGTACGCCTCTTCCTGGGAGGGGGGGAGCATGAAGATGTCTGCATGGATTTGTCCAAACTCCACCTCGTCTCTCTCCCCTACCACCTGCCTGCGTGCCCTGACTCGGACCGTGTGGTAGAGCTGAGCCACATGTCCTGACCTGCTGGGTCCTTCTAGTGAGTGTCAGGAAGTGAGTCTCCAAAGTGGGGACTTTCATTTCCCTAACTAATTCTGATTAGGAAAACATTACGTCCTCTCTCTCTCTCACCCTCCCTCCCTCCCTCTCTCTCCTCCCCTCTTTCTCTCCTTCCCTCCTTCTCTCCCCTCCATCTCTCAATATATATTTCCTCACAGCCATTTTGGTTTTTCATACAACCATCTGAGTGTAAATTGGCTTTGTCATTTATGTCATTGGCTGTGACCACAGGCAAATTCTGGGCCTCAGTGTCCCTATATGTAAAATGGACTAATAACAGTACAGGCTGAATGTCAGAAGGCAGCAAGCTGGTACATGTGGTCCGATTATCAGCATGCAGGGCTCCATAAAGGTAGCCGTTAAGTGCACGGCCTCATCGCTCTTCCATCGTTTACTGAACACTGATTCTGTGTCAGGTGGCATGCTAAAATTCTTCACCGATATGATTTCTTGGACTCATCTTATGTGCCCCTTTCGGGATAAACCTTTGTCTTTTCAGATTTGCCTTCTGAAATATTTCTGCAGGAACTGTTTTCCCATGAATCCAACTCTACAAAACCGGAACCATGCTTGCTACGCCCTCTACTGCCACCATGGATATCAAACTCTAGTTCGTTACCAAGTGTCCTCCACTATCCCTACTGTCCCTTCTTTAAGCTTCATGATACTTCTGTGATAGGACTTGACCCAGGCAGTGTCTGATCCTGCTCAGTCACTAGGAAGGAAAAGCTTCAAACTCCAGCACAATTCTGACTTAACCGTCAATATCTTTCCCCTGAATTCCTGGTGAATCTCATAACCAGAAGCGGTCGGAAGAAATGTGTCTGACTTCGCGTTCTGGTTCAGATTCCGTTTTTCTGTTGTGCTTTTCTCTGCTTTTGAAATGATTAGCTTTAGCATTTGGGGGATTTTATCAGGTCCCTAGTAGCCTTCCGGAGCACAACCTTGTACCCAGGTGGCATCTTGAATTGCAAAGGATCACCAGCCCCTGAGTCCTTATTTCTTACACGTCCATCCTTAAGGACACATGTAGTGTGCTAAAGTATTTAGTTGCAGATATTTCTTTTCATTTTTTAATGTTTATTTTTTATTTCTGAGAGAGAGACAGAGCACGAGCAGGAGATGGGCAGAGAGAGAGGGAGACAGAGTCCAAAGTGGGCTCCAGGCTCCAAACTGTCAGCACAGAGCCCAACACAGGGCTGGAACTTCCTAAACTGCGGATCATGACCTTAGCTAAAGTCGAATGCTTACCCGACTGAGCCACCCAGGCACCTCTAGTTGTAGATACTTCTATTCTAATAGTTACTGATTTGCTTCTGTAGATGTAAGTACATAGAGAGATGTGATTCTTCCCATGAGCAATAGGTTAATTCCTTTTATAGAACACTTGCCTTTTCTGTCCTCTGTGTTGGTGGCGGAGACAGAGCGGCAAAAGTGCCCACACATGCAGGTCCGCCTGGCGGTGTAGGGGACACAGTGGGGGACCAATGTGGATGCAGCTGTGGCTGGTCCCAGGTGCAAGCACTAGTGTTACAGGAGGGTGGGAGAGACGCTGTCTCATAGCGTCGAAGAATGAACCTTGCAGACAACAGAGAGTGAGCAAAGCGGTAGAATTTATTGAGAGAGAGTATAAAGCTCTCGAGAGTGACAGGGCGCCCGGCTGGGTAGCCGCCAAGGATTTTTGTCCCTGACTTTTTATTGGGACCTTATCAGAAAGTTCGTGAGACTCCATGCATGGCCCCTAGCCTAGGTGGGTCTGGACTACCTTTACCCTCTTTTCTTCCCCAAACCCCGCCGCTTCTTCGACCTCCCACTTGCACCTGCAGCCTGGGTCCCTGAGGCTCCCTTATCTCTCCCTGCCTAGTGTCAGCCTCTCACTACTCACTAGGAGTGCACTGTCTGCAGAGAAGTAGAAGAAGAAGGGGAGTGGGAGGGAAGGAAAAAGGAAAGAAGAACTTAAGAGACATCACAATCAAATGATTAAGCAGATATTTAAAAAGGCATTTTCAAGGTAATAGGAGAAATTTGAACATAATTCTGGCAGTATATAATATTAAGGAATTTCAAATAATTTTGTTTGGTAGGTAATATGATATAACAAAGTGCTATTATTTTTTAGAGCTTACTAAAATCTGGAATAAAATATTGTGATGTCTGGGAAATTGCTTCAAAACGTATCAGCCAAAAATGCTGAGGAAATGGAATATGGGAGGGTGGCAAAATGTTCGCTATTGGGGCGCCTGGGTGGCTCAGTTGGTTAAGCAGCCGACTTCGGCTCAGGGCATGATTTCACGGTCTGTGAGTTCAAGCCCCGCGTCGGGGTCTGTGCTGACGGCTCAGACCCTGGAGCCTGCTTCGGATTCTGTGTCTCCCTCTCTCTCCACCCTTCCCCTGCTCATACTCTGTCTCTATGTCTCTCAGAAATAAATAAACGTTAAAAAATAGAGAGATTTTAAAATGTTCATTATTGAATCTGGGCGAGAGGGCTCATTGTATTATTCTCTCTGCTTTTGCGATAGAAATTTTTCGTCATAAAAAACTTGAAACTGTTTTAACAGGGGAAACACGGAAAGTACAAATTATTTTCAAGCTTCACCTTCAAACTGCCTTACCACAGTACTAAACTAAGTAGCATTTTCTATAAAGTCACTGGCTTCTGCTCCTCCAAAGTATTCACTTAACGAAGGACAGACTGAGGAACGGTCCGGAGTAAAGAGTAAAGGGAAATAACGGCTAAACACAGAACGTAATTCTGGGTTGAAATCACATGGGCCAGAATCTGTGTTCCTGTTTGTTATAAAGGGTGTCATTTGGACAATTGCCAAATACGAATAATGTGGCAGATACTGATGTAAAAAAATAAAAATAAATAAAATCCAATTAAAAGTTGTTCTGCTTGTGTTCTTGCCATGCGCCAGAAATCTAAACAATTTTGGTGATAAAAGACTCCTTTTGTGTAATATCTGCCCTTCGGTGACTGCCTTATCTCACTTAGCCCAGCATCGAATACGCAGGAACGGAAGAACGAGCAGTTGCCGGGGACTGGGGGAGGGGAGAGGAGGAGTCGCTGTTCATCAGATACAAGGTTCCAGTCTCGCAAGACGATTACCTTCTAGAGATCCATCTACAACATTGTGCCGGTAGTTAACAAGACCAGATTGTACATTTTTTTAAATGCTTATTTATTTTTGAGAGAGAGACAGAGCATGAGCGGCAGAGGGGCAGAAAGAGAGGGGGACATAGAACCCGAAGCAGGCTCCCGGCTCTGAGCTGTCGGCACAGAGCCCGATGCAGGGCTCGAACCCACAGACTCTGAGTTCGTGACTTAACTGACTGAGCCATTCAGGTGCCTCCAGACTGGGTTGTATATTTAAACACTTGTTAAAAGGGACCTCATGTCAAGTGTCCTTATCACACATATACACATACACACATACACACACGATTTTAAAAACAACCCAACAAAACAAAACAAATCTTCAACAGGTGATTTCAGGGCACATTGAGATTTGTAATTATTACATGGCTATTAATAAAAATAATATTGTGTAGAGGAGGGGATGCTAAAATATTATTTGCTCTGGCAGTTGAATAGGCTTGATATGCCATGGGGAGGAGGCAAAGGATGATGGACCTTTCTGTTACTTATTATGAAGAAGACAAATCCCAAACTGAGAAGTACTCCGGTAAAGGTTACTTTCGCAGCACCCCTTTGTCACAACCTTCTTCCTGGACTCACCATAGCAACTGGGGCAGAAGGTCAACATGTCGGCCCTGAGCTCAGTGACCCCAGCAGTTTCCATGAAGGGTCTCTCCCCTGGAGAGCTTGCCTCCACCCCCTCCACCCCCCCCCCCCCCCGCCCCATGTCACCATAGCTCCTGGAGGTGATTGTGGAGTCTGTGCCTAGAAAATTCTGTCCCTGAATCTGTGATGGAGTTGTCACGGAAATGGGGCATGTCTAGACCAGAAATCGGCAGCATCTATACTTAATAAGATCTTCATCCAAGTGGAAAGCTTGTCTCTTAGAGGATTTATTCATAAACTTTGTCATCTAAGCTTCTTATTAAAAGGGTTCTTAGCTGAGGGGCACCTGAGCGGCTCAGTTGGTTAAGCATCCAACTTCGGCTCAGGTCATGATCTCACTGTGTGTGGGTTCGAGTCCAGCATCAGGCTCTGTCCTGACAGCTCAGAGCCTGGAGCCGGCTTCGGATTCTGTGTCTCCCTCTCTCTCTGCCCCTCCCCGACTCCTCTGTCTCTCAAAAATGAATAAATGTTAAAAAATTTTTTAAAAAAAAGGGTTCTTAGCTGGGAAAGAGAGATCAGGAAGACAAATCCTGATTAAAATTCTCGAAGGCCTTTTAGAATCCTTGCGTTAATATTTATCGAGCACTTGCTATGCGCCAGGCCCCGGGAATGCCGTCAGGGACCGCAGAGGCGTGCTCCGTGCCTCACGGAACTTCGATTCATCCACCGCGCAGTGCCCCAGACACAGCGGTGTTTTGCTGATGCAAACTGGAAAGGTACATTACCTTACATCAAAGAACAGATGGCCCCGAGGAAAGATTTATAGCAAACAGCAACGACACAGTAAGACTGTTGCGGAACGGAGATGTGTGGAAGGTGTGTGTGTCCAGGAAGCGACCAGAGACTTCTGGGGAACGTGAGAAGTGATCAGGAGATTGGGAGAGCAAGACCGAGGCTACCGGGCGGGCCCGGCAGAGGAAACGTCGTGTGCAACCAGATGTTATCTGGGTAGATGGGTGGCAGCGACCGCTGAAATGCAGTTATAAAATAACGCTGAGTACAATGTTGAGCCTTGGAGAAATGGAGTCTAGAGGCCCAGACCGGAAACTGGAAAGGCCGTTTGTCTAGAGATGCAGAGGAGCTGGACAACGAAATGTGGGCGATGGGGAGGGAACAGGGCCGTGCACAGGGCCGGACGGGGGTCCCGGAGAGGGTCCCTGAGGCCCAGTGTGTCTGGGTGGAAAGAAGATCCCTCTAGTGAATCAACAGCAGGGAGCTCTTCTCGGGTGGCCTGGGCTGCGGAAGCTCTGCGCAAACCCCGAGGAGGAGGGAGGGAGAGAGGGCTGTGACCACTCATTCCCAGGTGCTGTCCCCCCCTCTCTGTCTGCCATGTGGGCGCCGCCTCCCCGCTGTGACGACCCTTCTGGAGCAGAGAGGAAGTGTCTGCGCAGCGCTGTGGGTTAACCGCTGGCAGGCGGCTGAGATGGGCCAGGCGTCCGAATGCTCCGTCTTATTTAAAAAGACACCCTATCCCGGAGACTCCGCATTTGTCGGTACTCCTGGCACCGAGTAAAAGATCGTAGCTTCATTCCTAGCTCTTGTCTGAATCAGCACATACAGGTCATGGTACATATTTTGGTCACATTACAGAGTCACCCTTTTTTCTGACCGTGAGATTTCAGGGGTGCTAGCATTCGTGGGCGCTGTGGATTAACAGAGATGGTACCTCAAAAGAGAGAGCTTACTGCTTCTGATTCTGTGTCTCCCTCTCTCTCTGCCCTTCCCCTGCTCACGCTCTGTTTCCATGTCTCTCAAAAATAAATAAACGTTAAAAAATTAAAAGAAAAAAGAGAGAGCTTAGGAGGGACGCCAATGTAGAACCACCAAAGAAAGGCTTAATGTGGTCTGGCCAACCAAGTTCAAAGACACCCTACATGTGCCCATGAACCACCTATCCCAAGGGGGATATCATGGCAGGTGAGTTCATGGTGGGGTGTCTGTGTTAGCTCTGCTGTTAGTGAAATAATACCTGGGTACCCCACTTTTAAGGGAAGAACATAGAAATAGTAGTCCCCCAAGGACATTGACAGTTAGTGAACTAAAATCAATATTAAAAAAAAAATAACCCCTGACTAGGGTTTTAAACCTGAAGATTCACTAACTCTGAATAAGAAATAAAGATATTTCTTTAGCACGAGCGAGATTGATTGAGGTGTGATTTAGGCATCGGGAGTAGACTCCATCGAGCAGACTGTGGAATGGTCTAGAACCAGAACTCTCCTGGTCCTAGAATCAAGGGTAACAAGCAGAGTAACCTGGTGCCTAAGGCAGGTCCAAGTTAAGAATAAGAGCCTTCTAGCTCAGATCCCTGGGTTCTATAAGAGAGGGCCGGGTGTGCGGGATTCTGTACGAGTGTGAAGGGGTCTGTCTACATCATCGTCGCATGGGCTCCCACAGGATAAGGGGTCACTTGAGATGATTGCCGGAAAATAAGTCATTAGATGGCAGATCCATTTCACAGGGAACAGTCTCTGGTCTTTTAATCTCCACTTGCATCTCCAATTTAATTAAGATAATTCTATTTATAGTGAGGATGTGATGAAAGGTGTAATGGAAACTCCGCTTAGACCGGAGAAGCAACAAGTGTCATAGTTCAGACGTGTCTGGGCAAGTCTTTCAGAAAGGAGGGCTGGTCCACTGGAAGCCTGTGTGAATAACAGCGTAAGATGCCTCTGGAGAGAGCTCATCCCGAAGTAAGCGGGGGGGGTGGGGGGGGACTGGAAGGGCGGACCACCCAGTAACACAGCCAGAGTTCTTGGAGGGTTGGGTGGATTCTGAGCTTGGCTGTTTTTCTTTCTTTCTTTCTTTCTTTCTTTCTTTCTTTCTTTCTTTCTTTCTTTCTTTCTTTCTTTCTTTCTTCTTTTTCTTTCTTTGTTTCTTTGTTTATTTCTTCTTTCTTTCTTTCTTTCTTTCTTTCTTTCTTTCTTTCTTTCTTCCTTCCTTCCTTCCTTCCTTCCTTCCTTCCTTCCTTCCTTCCTTCCTTTCTTTGCCGGATTCTGCATCCTGGATGAGGTTCTCTGCGTTCCATTACTCCAGGATATAACTACTATTTTACTGGTTGGTGAGGCATGTATGCAGTTGAATGCGCCTTTGTGCTGAAGTCTGCGTAAGAGATTGGGGATCAAGATACAGAGCTGTGATTTTGCCCTTCCAACACAGAGAAGGAAAAGGAAAAGCCTGAGCAAAATTTCTCCTCTTGTGCTTCATTAATGGAGGTGTCACTCTGCAGGAGACTCTTCCTGGGAGGGATGATGGAGCCCGCTGGCAGCAACAATAGAGTCCGCTGTATTGTATTGCTTGGCGAATGTAATGGTACAAAGCAGAAGCAACGGCAGTGACGGGCAGCTATTTTAGGGCCCATCAGAAAAAGAAAAGGATCCTATGGACACAGTGGTACCCGGAGAGGCAACTTCCTTGTCAGGCTGACATATAGCACAGAGTAAACAAGGGGCTGGAGTACAATAAAAAAACTCTATTAGAACACATGATTTGTCTGGCTTATATACAGATGTGAAAAACCCTGGGATCTCCCCGAACTATGTGTAGAAGAGAAATTTGCAGGGTGCCTAGATACTCGACTAGCCAGAGAGGCTTTAGAAAGAGGCTCTGAGAGAAGATGGAGTCACTCATGTTCTTAACACTACTGCCTTTAGGTGCCCTGGCAAGTATGGAGATGAAAAAGGTAAGCAATATAGCCATGATCCTTGTTCTCATTAGCCTCAATATTTATTAGCATAAACTTTAAAAATAAGTTTATTTATTTATTTGGAGAGAGAGCAGGCATGAGTGAGCTGGGGAGGGGCAGGGAGAGGGAGAGAGAGAGAATCCCAAGTAGGCTCCTTGCCGTCAGTGCAGAGCTCGGCGTGGGGCTCCATCCCATGAAACATGAGATCATGACCTGAGTCAAAATCGAGAGTCAGATGCTCAACCAACGGACCCACCCAGGTGCCCCAATTATGTACACTTTAAACAGTAAGCAGGTGAGTGTGTTGACTGCGTTGAGGAAGAGGTTCAGGCCGTCATAAGAGCAGTGAGCAGAGGCCTAACCTAGCCAGGGCTTCCGGGAAATGTTTCTGGAGGAAGCGACTTCTTAATTAGCATACAGAGGAATGATCCATCAGGTATCCAGGTAGGTGGGGAGAGGAAGGGTGCTCTAGGTAGAGTGAACATTATTGGTGAAGACCCAGCAGTGAGACAGCAGGGGGTATATGTGGGGGCCTGTAAGAGTTGGAAATGTCTGGTAGTTGTGGTAACTGAAAGAAAGAGGACACTGACGTTAAGAAGGTAGACAGGTATGCAAAGACCACATCACAGAGAGGCTTGTAAGTCTCAAGTTTATACCGGAGACCTTGGCGAGGATAAGAAAAGACACTGATGAGTTTTAAGCTTGAGACGGTGGCTTGTGGATAGAGGCAGGTAGCTACCTGGAAGTGGGGGGCAACCACTTGGAAGGTAGTTGAGGAACCCAGCTGAGAGACATTTGCGAGGCCACAGTGTCTTCGGTGAGGTTAGAAACACAGGGAGAGTTCGCCACGGATATAACATCTAGAAATCTGCAGGGGGTGGTGATGGATGCGGGGAGGAAGGCTAGGGTCCCAGATATGGTGGGGACGACTTCTACGTTTCTGGCTTGGCTGGTGGGTGGATGGCAGGACCGTTTGCTTAGATGAGGAAAATGGGAGACGGCAGAATTTGTAAACCACCCAGAACGTGCTCTTCACCCGAGGGGCCAACCTCCGGGAATAGGACGTGGAATGTGGGACAAAAGTTTGCAGAGCGATTGCAGTGCAAATGGACGGCTCAGTTTGAGCAGCAATGAAGCTCAGTATGGAGAAGGGGCCACAGCGTGAGCTTCAGAGGATCTTGCTCAGGGTCCCTGGACTTGGGGAGTCAGGGAAGGACTTCTCCACACACTGAGGGTGGAAGGAATTTTCCTCCTGCTTGAGGTGGGGCCCCCCCAGGAAGAAGGCTCCTTCCTCTCGTGGTCCTCTTTTTGTGCAGAGAGCAGCTGGCCGTGCAGTGCTGTGGATAGGCTGCTGGCACAGAGATACAGAGATGTCTGGTTGGTGCCAGCAGACTCCAGGGTCAGGGGAAAATGGTCCTTCTCCTTCCGAGTGGCATTGTACCCATTGGAGACATCTCCGTTTTCAGTAAAGCCAGCATTCCTCGAATAGTAGATCAGCCGTAGACCCAGCCCTGGGTCTTGTCGATACCAGTACATAGCGTCATGTTTCATGTCCTGAGAACAAAGCACTGTCAACTTCTTTCCGGTCCCACTGATGAGGTATCTCGGAGTTTGGGTCACCCTGGCTTCCATGGAGCCTGTGAGGGAAGGAAACAGAGCTAGAGACAGCCAAGGAGGGCACCTGAGACTCTAGAAAAGGACTTGACCTGAGACCTGCAAGCTACGGCCAAGCTGTCCATGCGTCCTGAAACTCACCTGCTCCCAGGAGGCAAAGCACGACCCAGCCCAGGGGCCAGAAACCCATGGTAGCTTCACACGGTGTCTCCCGGCCCCCGGGGGCTCTAGTCGGTCTCTGTAATGTCTCCACCTCTGCAACTTCTTGGCCCTCATTTTCAGGGGTGAAACCACACCCCTTTCCTCGGGGGGCTGAAGTGAAACCCGGGCAGTCTGTACAGGCTGCCGTGGGCTGGCGAGGCTTGGGATCACCATTCCCCTCGCTCTCCCTTGAGGCTGCCGATTTCTGCGCACTGGACAATGTCTCATCAGTATCCTCTTGTCCAACGTGGCAAATATTTGCAGATTTTAATTCGTTATGATGAAAAGTGGTATAACGTGTTGGTCACTTAGAAATGTGAGAACATGAAACTTACCCTGTCATCAAAATTGCACTTGGGAAGTCGTCACTTCTACTCTGCAGAAAAAATTCCAGTATTTTCCTATCCTTGTTTACCCACCGACATGTGTTGTAGCCACTGCCGTTTACAAGAGGCTCATGCATAAAAATGCCATCAGGTCCCCATTGTGGATTATTTCACCGGTCTGTATCCAGTTCAACATGTTAGGGGCAGGACTCTTTCCTCGTTAGCAGAGTACACGTAGCTGTGGGCGTGAGTGGCTGCTTTCCTTAAGGCTGGTGTTGGGCAGATCTTTCTTCCTTTCCCTCGTCTCTCTTCCTAAGGGCAGGGGTGACATCTGCTGACTTCAATTACCTCCCATTTTTACCACCCCACGTGGTTTCTTTGTCTACCGTAGGCTTACAACCTCTTGCTTGCGGTCTCCACATGCTGCTCTGATGGAAGCATGGATACGTCCCGGATCCTGGTGGCAAGGGGCTGGATAGCCAAGTCATGGGAAGTTCTGTCTGTGGCTGGGGCCATCATGGCGTCTCTCCTGAGTTCCAGCCGCACATACTGCTCACTTTTCTGGGTCACCGTGTCCTTCCTGCATTGAGGTGATTTTCCTGGGGTTGCCCAGAATATTTCCCCTCTTGGACCCCTTTGAGTTTGTTGTGTGCTTTGCTGGACCCGGAGTATTCTTGAGGGGCCAGGGGAGAAGCAGAGAGAAGAGGAGACTGCCTCATCTCCCCTGATTGCTTCCAACCACAGCTAGGGCTTCACAGAGACCTTCTTTATTTTGCCAAAGCATTGTCACCTCCACGCAAGAAGTGGGCCCTCATCCCAGTTTGGGG
Organism: Paguma larvata; assembly: GCA_030068075.1. Classification (NCBI taxonomy): domain Eukaryota; kingdom Metazoa; phylum Chordata; class Mammalia; order Carnivora; family Viverridae; genus Paguma; species Paguma larvata. Next base: position 91,443,951 of record CM057834.1, on the reverse strand, counting down.
GAAGTGCCCAAACCCCAGAGATGGCTTTCTTGTTCGAAGTCCCCCTCACGCTGGAGGTGCAGCTCCAAAGTGTCACCATTCCAGGCCGGCAAGAGAGACGCGCTTGCTATCAGGACAGTAACTCTCCTCTGAGGAGGCATGTTCTCTCTTCGTATGTCACTACCGGTTCTGTTCCTTCCAGGAAAAGCATGGGGGGAGCGGGCTTGGCTCCACTTCAGCCCTTGGTGTTTTCCATTGTCCTGAGACTCCTCCATATTCTCGCTGGGAGACAGGTGTTCTCCAGGAAGGGGAAGCAGTTTTCCTTCTCAAGAGCCCTCTTCAAGTCAACAATTTCGTTACTACTTAGTAACCCTTGTCGTCCTGAATGTCACTTTAGAAATCTTTCACAGTTTACCCGCGTTCACAAAGCTAAACCCACTTTTTACCTCCTGTCCGGTGGATTTCCCAGGTTCCATGGTGCTGCCCACATGATAGAGGTGGATAATTACAACTTAAAGATTTGTAGTTTATCCCAGGCATTCTCCATGTTAGATTAACCCAAGATTCAGTAGCGTCTGATTCATTTTCTTAAAAGTGTTTATTTATTTTTGAGAGGGAGAGAAAGAGTAGGGGAGGGGCAGAGAGAGAGAGGGAGAGAGAGGACCATCACAGAGAGTAGAGAGCCCGATGTGGGGTTCGAACTCATGAACCATGAAATCACAACTTGAGCTGAAGTTGGACATTTAACCAACTGAGCCACCCAGGTGCCCCCAGGAGGCATCTGAGTCTGTACTCCTGTCCTCCAGTACCTAGTTCACTCTCCTCAGACAAGCTGCTCCCCTCCTCCACACCCCATTGCCAGTGAGGCTGCTCTGGTCTCTCTTTTCTTACATCGACCCAAGACTCTAAAGCGATGCCGCTGACCTGAGTTCCTGATATCCTTAGATCACGAGCCATTTGCTATACCTTCCCACCTTTCCTTCCTAGAAGCTTCCTTCTGATAGTTCCTTCCTGATGGCCACCACTTTCAAGAGTTTGGGAACTTTCTTCCAATGTTGCCAATGCGAGGCAAACTTCTATGTCCCTAACAAAGGGACTGGAAGAAAAGAGAATCTTGCAGAAGGCCAGGAGCCCTGAAATATCTCCCTCTGTCTTTTGTACTTGAATGTAATGCGTTTCGCTCGGTGCCGTCCATCTGTCCACGGACTTCTTCAGTGTCTGCTCTCAGCCCCTCCTCAGAGGCGTTGCTTAGGAAATCTGCGGCATTTCCCATCCATCCCTTCGGGGTAGCAGTCTCTGGACAACAATACTTATGTGGGCCCCTACCCCACTGAGGAGTCATTTCTTTAAAAACCCTGTAGGGGAAACATGTTTATCCCTTTAATAACACAGCAATATTTTTTCTATGGGTGATCCTGAGCCCAGATATAGACTGTAGAGAGTGATTACCACACTTCAGATTCTATTTTACTTATGCTCTAGTCATTTCAGTTCTGAGGAATTTGCTCTATCCTATATATTTCCCTATCATCCGATTAATCTTCGAAAGACCTCACGCGAGAGATTTGCAGACTGAGTTCTCTTCAATTGGTGATACAGTGTTCAGTTGTATCAAATTTTCTCATTTCTCATTATTTGAAATGTAATGTTCATAAAAAGGAATGTGCTGGGGCCCTCTAGTGGAATTTTACTGCAAGAGGCCGTAAAGTGTAAATGTTTCGATTAGATTACAAAAGGGAATTAAGGTTGTGGATACAATGAAGGTCACTAATCAGCTGGCCTTGATCCAGGAGACCGTCCTGGGTTATCTGGCAAGCTCAGTCTAATCACATGGCTCTTAAAAACAGGGAAACTTGGGGCGCCTGGGTGGCTCAGTTGGTTGAGCATCTGACTTTTGATTTCAGCTCAGGTCATGATCTCACGGGTCTGAGAACAAGCCCCAGGTGGGGTTCTGTGCTGATGGTGCAGAGCCTGCTTGGGATTCTCTCTCTCTCTCTTTCTCTCTCTCTCTGCCCCCCTCTCTCTAGATAAATAAACAAACAAACAAACAAATGAACGAACTTTAAAAGCAAGGAAGCTTTCCCAGCTGTGTTTAGAGGGAGACGTGAATGGGTAAGAAGGCTCAGGGAGACGGAACATTGCTGGTTGTAAAGACAGAGGCGGGGAGTCACAAGGCGAGGATGCTCGATTCTCTCCAAGAGCCTTCAGAAAGAAACGTGGCCCTGCCGATATGTGGATTGTAGGTGAATGAGATAGATGTTGGCCTTCTAACCTCCAGAACTGTAAGAGAACAAATTTGTGTGTGTGTATTAAAAAGTGTTTATTTATTTATTTTGAGAGAGAGAGAGAGAGAGAGAGAAAGAGAGAGAGAGTGAGTAGGGGGGGCAGAGAGAATTCTAAGCAGGGCTGCTGCGCCACCTTGTGGGTGGGGGTGGGGCTCACAAGGGCAGAGTCACCGCGCACCTTGGGTTTGCCATTTTTTGTGCAGAGGATGTGGCCACATTGATAAGCCGCTGGTGCAGAGGGACTTGGGTGTCTTGGTTCCTGCTAGAACATTCCAGGGTCAGAAGAGATCATTCGTTTCCTCCTCTCTTTCTCTCTTCTCTCTCTGTCTCCTTCTCCCTCCTTCCTTCCGTCTGCATGCTTGAGTGTGTTTGTGTGGTCACCTTGCAAGGGGGTGGAAGCTTCAAAGTGAATTGACTTCGGCCGATATTCACAATAACAACACATTCTAATCTCTTGCTGTTTGGAAGGTGACTTCCTGTCTTGTGTCACAGCCTCCCTGCCTTCCTGGGCAGCAGCACCTTGGTGGCTCCGTGCTTCTCAGCAGAGGCCACGCACACCGTGCTGGCCACTGACCGTCAGACCAAAGGCAGAATTCTTTCCAAGAGAATAGGTCCCCTGAGGCTGGCAGCGACTCTCTGCTGGAACATTCTGGTCCGAAGCCTGTGCAGAGGAGGCATTTGCAAAAATGGAGCGCGCCAAGAGAAGAAACTGGCAGCATCTGCCTTTAAAAACGGCATCTTCTGATTCAGCCTCCTGTCCTCATTCTCCCTCTGCCTCGTAGGCTTCTCCCGTGTGGCCTTCTTCAACACAAGCCTTCTTTCAGGGGCTCAGGAGCGGGGCTCTCCCTGTGTTAGTTTTCTGTCGCTGCTGTTACAAAGGATCACTAACTTAGTGGCTTGAAACAACACATATTTAAAAGTTTAACATGGGTCTCATTGGGTTGAAACCAAGGTTCGGCAGGACAGTGTTCTCTTTTGGAGCCTCTAGGTGAGAACCTGTTTCTTTGCCTTTACTGGCTTCTAGAGGCTGCCTGAGCTCCGTGGCCCCTTCTATCTTTATTTAAAAAAATTTTTTTAATGTTTATTTATTTATGAGACAGAGAGAGAGAGACAGAGCATATGCAGAGGATGTGCAGAGAGAGAGGGAGACACAGAATCCAAAGCAGGATCCAGGCTCTGAGCTGTCAGCACAGAGCCCAATGGGGGGCTCGAACCCATAAACCGAGAGATCATGACCTGAGCCGAAGTCAGACGCTCAACTGACTGAGCCACCCAGGCGCCCCCCTCCATCTTCAAAGCCAGCCACAGAGGGTGGAGTCCTTCCCACAACACTCCATGAGGACCCGTGTAACTGGGCCCACCTGGATAATCCAGAATAATCTCACCATCTTTCTCAAGGTCAACTGGTGTGCAAATTTAACTGCGTCTACAAACATCATTCTCTTTTGTCATGGAAGGCAATATATTCAGATTCTGAGCATCAGGAAATGAATGCTTTGGGGGGACATTATTGAGCCTATCAGGAACCCTTAACCAAAAAAGGAAGATAAGGCTGGGAACTGATTAAACTTAAAGAGTATAATTTTAAAGGGGAGGAGAGAGAAGCAAGCCCAGGACCAGTCCCTGTGGACATTGCTGAACCATTTATCCTTTCCTTTAAAGGATGTGTAATGAATACCAATTATGCGGCAGGTTTTAGACTATGTTTTAGACTTTGGAAATCCAGGCATGAGCAAAAAGGACAATGTTCTGTCTCCAGCATGATAATAGTTAATATTGATTGCTCGCAGTGCTTGTATGGCAAGCACAGAGGAAGATTCTGGGGAAGGAATGAGGGAAACATGTGTCTTCTTACACTGGAGATTTTGTAGACCAATGGGAAGTTAGCCACACCAATAATCATTTTATCTTGGCGTCTGCAGAAAGGAAGAACTGTATAAGGTGTAGTGAGAGTACAGAAGAAGGAGCTTATGATATTGGGAAAACAAAGCATGTTTTAGATAGTGCTATTGTGAGATTTTGAAGAGCAAAATGAGTTTGTCAGATGGGCCATTCAAGGGAAATGCTATGTGCTGCATGTTTGGAAATAGCTAGAGTTCAAGTTGCTAGAGCAAAGTGTGTGAGAACGTGAGTGCTGGAAGGGTGGCTGGGTTTTCGAGAAGGGCTGAGATCATACCTTATATATGCAGGAAGTTTTGTCCACCACCACACACCTCAGTCCTGGGGATTCACTTATGTCTCTTCCAAAACCCACCATCATACCCAGGGCTCTGTGGACCCTTATCAGGCTTGAGAACTAGAAAAAGACTTAGTAGATTGAAGGGAAAAGAGCCCTTGTCAGCATAGTACACACGTGTTTTAAGAGGCGGTAAGCCTAGGAAGACAGAGCGGGTGATTATCTCGGGTGTCAATCGGAGGCTGGGTCTGGTCATTTGGTTTCCTCCTCCTGTGAGAAGACCTAAAGGTTCTGAAGCACTGACCTGTTCCAGGTACTCACAGCACCTGGGTACATCTTCCCTAATGCCCAACTCCGACGGACTTCATGGAAAAAGAGATCTGTAACTCAAGAGGGAAAAATAAAGAACTCTTTATCCTTATCCTAGACTCCAATGAGAACGTGACATTCTAATACAAAGATATCTTTCGTATAGGTATTTAGTTTCCTTCCTTTCAAATTGTTTAAAAGGATCGTCATAAGTTGTTTTTTTTTTCATGCTAAATATAGTTAGCTTTTATGTCTGGTAGACCACCGAGAGCCACTGAAGGATGAAGTGGAAAGAGTGACGTGACCAGATTTTTGCAGCGAGGACAACTACACTTGGTACTGGAAGGCTGATACTGCATTAGATGGGGAGGCTGGAGCTGGAGAAATAGCTAAAGAGGCTACTACATTGACCTGTGGAGCTGATTAGAAGAGCGTGAACGCGGCAGTGGCTGCATTGAGAGCATGGATGAAGAGAAAAGTTATGTAGGAGTTAGAAATCAAAGCACTTGAAGACGGATTGGATGTCCAGGGTAAAGGAGAACGAGAAATGTGGGACAACTTCAGTCTTGTGCAAGCAAATGACTCATGCTTCAATTCACCAAATCGGCAATCCAGAAGGCTGGCTTGTGGGGCAAAGGTGGCATGTTATGTTTAAACCCTGGGAGGAAGTGTTCAGTTGGTCTCCTGGATGGACTTGAGTTCAAATTAGGAATCGGAGTGGAGGGGACAGAGCTAGAACTCCTTAATTATGGAGGGCGATTCTTGAGCTCCCAGCCCCCATCTTGGGATGGTGGAAGGCAGCTACCTTGAAGAGAAAGACAAAAGATTGATCTCAGAAAGCAGCTTTTCTCTCTAAGAAAGTAACTTTCTCTCCTCTTCCAATTATCACTCTCCATCTATGGCAGCAGGTGGCAATTCACTCCTGCTTAGTTCATTAATACTTGGGTTCCCTGACAAGAGTACTGTTGTCTAGTCATGGAAACATAGGTCAATTCAGGAGAAAAACAATTTGCCGCCTGAGACACTGATCAGCACCCAGATGATGCCCCAATTTCTTCTCCAGGAAACTTTCACAAATCGGCTGTTAACAAAACTAAAATCACACCAGATAAGGTCCTGCTAACTGGATCCCGATACTTGTTGTTTCTCAAGGTTGTTATCTCTCTGACTCATTGGAATTTCAAGAGATTATACTCCCCCCCAATAATCAATTAACTGATAAGATATTTCCATCAACTAACTGATAAGGTAAGTTATTCCTATGTTAGGTTACCTCAAAGTTCACAGTAACAAAGCTCATTATAAATTTCTTTCCCTCTGCCAACCAAGTTTATTCTCCTCAAAAAAGTTCTCTCAACTCTCTCTCCATCCCTTTCAAGGACAGGTGTTCTGGCCTCATCTCTCATCTCTTTTCTCAACCCAGAGACTAAGACAATACGGTTCCTTAGCCTGAAGCTTCGGTGTCCTTCCAGTAGGAACTAGATCTTTCCTCTTCCCCTTTTCTCCATGTAACTTCCCTTTGTTCCCTTTACCAAAGGCCACTCCATTCTGCTTTTATTCTGTGTCCTTGATAAAATAACAGGAAAAAAACTTGATCTAATATGTGGCCAGGACTCAGAAACATCCCTCAGGTAGTTCTGAATTCTAATTTAATGCATTCGGTTGCATGCTCTCTGATTTTCTTGTCCCGATATTTATGGTATTAGTTCTCCTTTGGCGTGGTAGACAGAATTCTAAGAACAACCTCCAGGCACCCTTGCCCGTGTATAAGCCCCTCTTCTTTGAGCATAGGTGGTACCTATGAATGTGACGACATGTCATTCCTGTGATTGTGTTACAGCATTTGGCAAAAGGGATATTATCCAGATGAGCCCATCTTAATCTAATCATGTGAGACCTTTCAAGGACAGTTTTCTCCAGCTGGTAGCAGAATGGGAGGTCACAGAGCTTTCTGGAACATCAGTAAGCTTTGATGTGCATTTCTGTCCTTGAAGATGAAGGCGACCATAGAGAGAGTGCAAAGAACTGAGGGCAACCCCCCAGTGACGACCAATAAGGAAACGGTCTTATTCCTACCACCGCAATTAACCGAATTCTGCCAATAATTAGAATGAACAGGGAGGAGGAGGGGCTCCAGAAGAGAATGCAGCCGGGTGACACCGTGATTTCAGCAGACCTTGGGCAGAGACACCAGCCCCACCATCCTCAGCTTCCCAGATGCCAAGGGGCAGAATGGTAAACCGGTGCTATCGTAACCCGTCTAATTTGCAGTGATTTGTTACACAGTAACAGAAAATGATACGGTTGATTATCACCCGACATTTTCCTTTGGGGAACGGCACAATGAGCCCGGTGCATCTCTGATCTGCCCTCTCAGCACCACGCACTACATCTGCCTCTACCCAAGTGAGGTTCTGTGCTCTAACAATCCCTGTGAACAAACGCATTTTGTGTCTCTTGTCACCAACCCCTCTCCCCTCCGCTGACTCTTCCTCCTTCTCGGTAATCCCGAGTTCACGAGTAGTCTGAAAACTTGTCATCACCCTCTGCAGCCTATGTCGTTCATGCTTGGGAGTCCACATCTGAGGAAGCCCCCCTCCCTACTTATTTTCCCGTATGACTCAATTATTGAGAGACACCATCGTGGAATCTTTGAAAGATCTTTGCAAATCTGAGGGTTTTTTTTCTTTACTAGGTCAGAATTCGGTTTTATCAAGATTCCCCTACATCTGTATCTGAAAATTGAAGTTCGCATTAGGAAATAATGCGTTTATGCCCTCTGGTTTAATATCAGCCAGGGGCAAAGACTTTGATTATGACAGGAAAGATGTCTTAGAGGGACAAGAACGGGAAAAAAAGGAAGCAAGAAATATTAAAGTCAAGGCAGAGCTTCCGTACCATCTTACATGATAACTTTCCCTAATTTGGGTTGAGAATATTTTTTTTTTAATTTTTAATTTTATTTATTTTTGAGAGAGAGAAAGACGGTACAAGCGGGGAAGGGACAGAGAGAGACACACACACACACATAGAATCCGAAGCAGGCTCCAGGCTCTGTACTGTCAGTGAAGAGCCTGATGCGGGCTTGGACTCACGAACCACGAGATCACGACCTGAGCCGAAGTGGGAGGCTTAACTGACTGAGCCGCACAGGTGCTCCACGGTGTGGGAATCTTGGGGGCAGTGTCCCCTCACTCCTTGGTTTGCCTCTTTCTTGTGCAGAGAGGATGTGACTTCATAGCACTGTGGAGAAACTGCTCGCACAGAAACACGCAGATGTCTGATTGGTGCTGGCGTGGGCCAGGGTCAAGGGGAAACACCGCAGCTCATCTCGAGAGACATGATACCCCTCAGGGACATCTCCTTTTTCAGAGGCATTGGTTCCAGTTGAATAGTAGATCAGCTGCAGGCCAGATCCAGGATCCTGGCGATACCAGTACATGGAAACGTGATTCATATCCTGGGAACACCGGAGGGTTAATTTCTTTCCTGTCCCCAAGATCTTATGTCGTGGGAACTGTGTGACTACAGCATCCTTGAGGCCTGTGGAAGAAAAAAAAAACAAAGGTGGTCAAATAAAGGCAGGCTTGAGGAGGCGAGACTGTTGCTACCATCCTGAAGAAACGTTCTGTGGGTGGAGCCTGGGAAGCCAGGGACAGGTGCCCCGGACTCACCCACTCTGATGAGACAAAGGACAACACAGCAGAGGAACCTGTTGGTCATGGCGGCACCCGATGAAGGGTGCCGTCTGGGGCTGTGGTGAACTTGGTCTCTGAGGCCAACACTTTTTCAGCTGCTTCCTGGCCAGAGACCACACCCTCCTCCCTCACTGGTTCAGAAAAGAATCAAAAGCCTCTTAGGCTTACCAGTATGTCGTTGGTTTCCTTCATTTAGGTCACACAATCCTTTCCGACGCTCCCTTAAAGCATTAGCATGGCAGTTTTTCTTTTAAACCTCTATGAATTCTAATTTCCCGTATATGATATATCCTTTTTGACATGGCGGGTTTGTGTTTTTAGAATTTTTACTAGAGCTGGGGCACCTGGGCGGCTCAGTCAGTTGAGCAACAAACATCGGCTCAGGTCGTGATCTCGTGGTTCGTGAGTTCAAGTCCCACATCAGGCTCACTGCTGTCCCCTGCTCTCTCTGCACCCCCATGCCAGTTGCGTGCGCTCTCTCTCTCTCAAAAATAAAAAAAATAAAATAAAAACATTAGAATTTTTTACCAGACTCTTATGGGGAGTTGAGTAGTGTTGCATGGACGCTTGAGGATTTTCTCCAAACACTTCTCCGGAAACTCTTTCTCATGTTCTCTCTCCATCCAGTTTGAAATTTTACTCTAAAAGTACTCTGATATTTAGCTACCTTAATGTTCTTCATTTCCTTGAATTTCCACCATATAATCTCGGCATGGTTTCCCCATAATGCCTGTGACCCTTCTCTTTTCGCGGGCTGTGAGCAGCTGTGGCGGAGGGAACAGAGCAGGTCAATGTGCACAAACACAGGAAAATCCGGTAGGCGCCTAGAACGTGCGCAGAGGTGACCCGGAACTGTCGTAGGAACTCGTTTTATCGGAGGTTTACCAGTGTGGACAAACACTATAGGCCCTTGGAGCCCTTGACCCCTTTGAGTGACCTAGTGACTGCTCTCAAAACCGCTTGCTGGGGGGAAAAAACATTTAGGGAAATTGTGGGATGCAAGTCACCGCAGATGAACTGAAGTTCAAATGCCATAGATGTGGCTTTCCGCTATGTAACGCTATTTCTAGGAAGATGTTTTTCTTCTCAAATTCTGGGCCACCTGAGGATGTGGCTGGGGATTGTCAGAGATGGAATGCTAGCACGGAGCGTGAAGATGTGTCCAGGGCCTGAAGAAATCTCCTTCTTCTTCCAGGAGACGCTGCATGCATCAGGGAATCTTCTTCAGGGCGCCCAGCAATGAGTAAGCAGTGGGTCAGCTGTAGCCCCACCCCTGGGACTTGGTCATGCCAGAACATTCTGTCGCAAACAAAGTCCTAAAGACATTCAAACAAAAGCTTTCCCCTGCCCCCCTGTTCCACTCTATATCTAGATTCTGAATTTCTTTAATATTCAAGGGGCCTGGGGGAGAAGGAGGCAGAACTTACAGGCAGTGTCCACCAGGAAGGTCAATGTTATGACCATGAAAAAAAAAATAAGGCTTGTGCTTGAGCCTAGAAATCCCAACGTGTGAATTTTCCTTGTGCTTCATGATCTCACCCGTTCCCAGGAGACAAAAAGCCTAGTCCTCAGAGGAGCCTGCTACCCAAGGCACGATAAGAGAAAGGACACGTCTTCTTCCAGCTCTTGTCAGCCCGTGGGTGGTTTGCTTGTGATATCACTGTCCCTACCCGTGCCCACGGTCCCGGGTCCTGCAGAGATGAAGTCCTTCCTTCCCTTCACCCGGCTAGGCTCCTCTCCTGGGCAATTCAGATTTTGGGTTTATACATGATATTCCTTTGAGCTTTTTTCTGTCTCAGACATAGCATTTCATCTCCAGCATTCTTTGACAACCACTACTGCCTCCAGTTTAGTGGTGAACATGGAAGGCTCTAGAGGGAAACTGCCTGAATTCGAATACTGGTTCTGCCACTTACTTTAATCTTAGGTGAGTAAATGAAATGTTTCGTGCCTTAATTTTACTATCACTAATTCGTGCCAATAAAAGTGTGTGCCTCATGGAGTTGCTGTGAAGATCGAATGAGTTAAAATTAAAACGTTAAGAGGTTATAACAGGGGCGCCTGGGTGGCTCAGTCGGTTGAGCGTCCGACTTCGGCTCAGGTCACGATCTCACGGTCCGTGAGTTCGAGCCCCGCGTCGGGCTCTGTGCTGACAGCTCAGAGTCTGGAGCCTGCTTCGGATTCTGTCTCTCCCACTCTCTCTGCCCCTCCCCCACTCTCTCTGCCCCTCCCCCACTCATGCTGTGTCTCTCTCTGTCTCAAAAAAAAATAAACATTTAAAAAAAAAAAAAGAGGTTATAACAATGCCTAGTAGAAAGTAACCACTCACTGAGATTTAGCTTGCAAACTGGTTTAACTAGTAGCACTGCTATTAGTATTACTGCTACTAACATCATCGTTTATTATTGAGTCTAATTTTTGTGCTGGGGATTGTGTTAGGCAGTCCATATACATTTTCTCGACTACATAAAGACCCTGGGAGTTATATATTACTGACTCCACTTTATAGACTACAGAATATCTTTAGAGAGGGTCAGTCTTGGTAAAACTAGGAAGTGGCCAGGTAAGTTGAATTCCAGAACCTGTGTTTTCAACTATTAATAATGAATTTCTCAAGGATTCCCTCTCTCTCTCTTTTAAGATTTTGACTGGCGTCTCATTCTTGTAGGAATTATTTTTCAATTTACTCTAACTTCTAAAACTACAACCACACTTAGTATGTTACCTCCATCTGCCTGAAATGCAAAATATCCTTTACTCTCTGGTGTCCTAGGCTAACTCTGTCTATTTTTGCTGAAAACCTTGAGCATACTTTCGGCAGATGGCTTTCTCAAGCCCATTTTTTTTTTCTAAATTCTTGGGGGATTTCTTTTCTTTCTTCCTTTCTTTTAAAATATATTTTTAAATGTTTTTATTTATTTTTGAGAGACAGAGTGTGAGAGGGGGAGGAGCATAGAGAGAGGGAGACACAGAATCCGAAGCAGGCTCCAGGCTCTGAGCTGTCAGCACAGAGCCCAACGCGGGGCTTGAACTCGTGAACCGCGAGATCATGACATGAGCCAAAGTCAGATGCTTAGCCGACTGAGTCACCCAGGTGCCCCACTTTCTTTTTTTTTTTCCAAGAATATTTTTAAAGTTTTATTTTTGAGACAGAGAGAACGAGAGAGGAGAGAAAGTGTGAGCAGGGGAGAGGCAGAGAGAGAGAGAGAGGGAGACACAGAATCTGAAGCAGGCTCCAGGCTCCCAGCTGTCAGCATGGAGCCCGGTGCGGGGCTGGAGCCCACGAACTGTGAGATGGTGACCTAAGCCAAAGTTGGAACCTTAACTGACTGAGCCACCCAGGCCCCTGGATCTCTTTTCTAAGAGTGGCTATTCTCAAAGTCTGTTGCTGTCCATTTCTAGGTTCTGTCCCATAGGTGTCCTATTTCTTATTTCTTTTTTTAAATGTTTATTTATGTTGAGAGAGAGAGAGGAAGTGTGAGCAGGAGGAAGGGCAGAGAGAGAGGTAGACAGAGGATCTGAAGCAGGTTCCCCGCTGAGAGCAAAGAGCTGGATGTGGGGCCAGAACTCATGAACCTGTGAGATTACGCCTGAGCCCAAGTCGGTTACTTAACTGACTGAGCCACCCAGGCGCCCCCATATCTTATTTCTAAACAATGCCCTTCAGCCTTTAGCAAGTCTGAAGGGATTCCAAGTACTTTCTAATCATGCCAAATCATCCTTGCACCTAGGTTGGGCTCCTATTACGAGAATTAGGATAGAATTCTGAAAAATTTTGCGTTCGTGTAAACATCTCTGCTTATACTAAATATTTCATCCAAGTGAACGTATTTCTGTTTTAGCTATTTCTGTTCCTTTGGCTACCGGTTTGCTTCCAGTAAAGCAGAAAGTTGAGGGAATGTGATTCTGGGAATGTGTCTGCTGCTAAACGCCCCATAAACTCTCCTCTTGCCTTTCACTGTTATTGGGGCTGCTTTGTTGCTAGGATGGCGACGGGGCACGTATTTCTCTTAGGGCCATTAGCCACCGTTCTGCTTAGACTTTCTATCTGCATTGGAGTCAGTTTCGTTCAACTGCATTTTCTGAAAATGCGATCCATTTCACTTAGGCTTTGAAGTTATTTGTAGAAGATTGCACAAAATACTGTTTTTAAAAATGTACTCTGTTATGATAATTTCTCCTTGTCATTCCTTATTTTGTGTATTTGTTCTTCCTGTCTTTTAGTTGACAAGCAATTTTCTATTTTTCACAAGAACCTAGTTTATGTATTTCTTAGTTCTACTGCTTCAAAATTTTCTACCTCAGTAACTTATGCTTTTGTGTTTATCTATCAATATCTATCTATCTATCTATCTATCTATCTATCTATCTATCTATCTACCTACCTACCTATCATTCCTTTTATATTGACTCTTTCAGGTGCTTTTTATTTCTTCCTGTGGATTCAAGGTATTGTCAGTGTCATTTTCTTTCAGCCTGATGACCTTAAGATGTTTCTGAAGGCAAGCCTGCTACGAAATCTCTTATTTTTTGCTTATCTGGGAATGTCTTTATTTTACCTTTGTTTTCAACGGATAGCTTTGTTGGCTGTAGAATTCTTGGTAACTTTTGTTTGTTTCTTGGTGCATGTTACACTATCTTCTGACCTCCATCATTCCAGCCATATTGCTGGTCTTCTACACATGATGAGTCATTTTTCTCTTACTGATTTCAACATTTTCTCTGCATATTTTGGCTTTCTGAAGTTTGACCATAATGTCTAGATAAGTATCTCTGTGTTTATTATACTTGAGAGTCACTAAGTTTCTAGGTTCGCTTGATTAATATTTTCCATCATCAGAGAAATTTTCGGCTATGATTTTTTTTGTTCTTCTTTCTCTTGCCCTTCTCTTCCTGAGACTCCCATTTTGCGTATATTGGTAAACTTGGTGGCATCCCATAAATCTCTAAATTTTTTCCATTTTCGTGTAAAGAACATTCGCCTGGCAGCACTGTGGGGTGTCTCCTGGCACATACCAGCAGAGTTCCAAAATATATGATGTAAAAACTCACAGAAATGAAAGAAGAAATGAACATATTAAAACTATATTTGGTGGTTTCAATATTCTACCTTCAAAAATTGATTGCACCAACTAGACAGAGAACAAGTCAAGGTAAAGAGACTGAAAAACACTATCAAGCAAGTTGATCTAACTGATAGTTTTAGAACACTCTACTCAACAACCACAGAATATGAATTCTTTTCAAGCATGTATAGAATGTTTTCCAATATAGACCACATATTATGCCATAAAATAATCTCAGCATATATAAAAGGATTGAGAGAATACAAAGTATCTTCTCAGATCAAATTACTTAGAAATTAACAACAGGAAGAAATTTGGGAGATGCCCAAATACTTGGAAATTTAACAACATACTCTTAAATGAATCATGGATTACAGAAGAAATCTCAAGGAAAATTTTATTTTTTATCTGAAGAAAGAAATATATACTTTGAAATCACATGTAATGAAGTAGTGATTAAAAGGATATTTATAGTCCTAAATGGCTACATTAGAGAAAAAAGAAAACAAAGGTCTGATTATAAGCTACATTTCTTCCTTAAGAAACTGCATAGAGAAGCAAAGAGTATACCAAAAGTAAGAATAAGGAAGGAATAATAAAGATCCCATTTGGAGTCAATCAGGCAGAAAACAGAAAAACAATGAGAAAAATCCATGGAACTAGAAGTTTGTTTCTTGAAAGAATCCACAGATGTGATGAACCTCTGGTTAGACTGAATGAAACTGTAGGGGACAAGTCAGTCTCCAGCTGTGGACTTGACCTTTCCCCCATCTTGGTAGAGACTGCCCCAGGGTTAGCTTTCTACCCACAGTGTTGTTCAAACCGCACCGTCGTCTCGGGGCTGAAGAGTCTGGGAGGATCTTTTGTAGTTTCAGATGAGGTTAGGATGGAGCTTCCTCACCTTTTTATGCAGGCTGTAGATGCTCGTGTAACACTGTGGATTCACTGCTGGCACAGAGGTACAGAGAGGTCTGCGAGGGGCTGGTGGGCTTCAGCGTTAGGGGAAAATCCTTCTTCTCTATTCTAGAGACAGTAGATCCAGAGGAGACCTCTACTTTCTCTGTGGTATTTATACCATATGAATAGTAGATCAGCTGCAGTGCCTTTCCTGGGTCTTGACGATACCAGTACATGTTCTCGTGGTCCGTAGTTTGAGAACATTGCAGAGTAATCTTCTGTCCTGTTCCTGAAACACGGTGTCTTGGAGTCTGGGAGACACGAGCATCCATGAGACCTGAGGGAAGGAGACAAAAATTGGCAACAAGGTCCAGGATGGGCCCTGATTCTAGAACCAGGTACAAAGCCAGAAGAGCGGAAAATGTTTCTTTGCAATTTTAAAGAAATCTGTGTCCGTGACTTACCTGCCCCCAGAAGGTAAAGGACCACATAACAGAAGAGTCTGACAGCCATGGCACAGTTAGGGCTGGAAGGGTGCCTCCCAGTCCCGGGGAAGTGGGGTGGGCTCTTGATGAAGTCACCGCGTGACGACACAGGCCCTGCAAACCGTCTGGGCCCCACAGCCACCCTGTTGATAGAGCAGTGTTGTCTCTCTCCCTTTACCATTCAAGGACTAATACTTCCGTCTACTTCTCTCATGCAAAGTAGGCTAGATGCTTTGCTTATTTATCTTAAGTCTCCACTCTTTTTTGCAAAGCATTAAGTTATAACTATTTCACAAGCTATGAAATTAAGGACTGCGGAGCTTTGAAAGGCTATCATAGGAAGATGTGACCTAGTTGGGAAGGTCGGGAAGGAAGCGATGTTTGAGGTGGGCTCCGAAGGTGAGCTGGGAGGAATTCTGCAGAGCCGTGAGAGAAGAGCTCAAAAAAAGGGCCCGGGGAACAGGGCGGCTTGATCAGAGGGGGCACAAGAGACCGTGTTGGGAGGATCACATGAGCGAAGACATTTAGATCACACGAGTGGAGGGCTTAGGGGTAACTGACATCTGCTGCGTTCTCAGAAAATGTATTGTTATTGTCGGGTGCTAATGACCTCACTTTCTTGGTCTTATTTCTCACGACTCAGGGTTCAGATTTTACCAACTGTGTCACCTTAGGCTCCGTTTTATTAAGTTCATCTTTCTCTTCACTGCACCGTCAATCATGATAGAATAGAAAATTCAGGCCTGCAGTTCTTTCTAATACACGCCTTGGTAGCACTGGCTAAAATATGTTGGGTGCTGTCGCGGTACACAGCATCCAAACCAACTACGGTCCTCTTTTCCCCATTTCTTTTCAAGAGAAAAGTCTGTAACTTTAGTCAGGAGTCACAAAGATTAATCCCAGGATCCTTTCCTCCTTCCTCTGCTTCCTTTTGCCCAAGTTCACTGGGATTCACAGTTGACAGTCACTCAAAATCTCACCTAGCTGCTGCTGGCCTGGGGTTTTGGAGCTGATGGATCACCTCTTCAGTCTTTTTGTATATTTTTTTAAGTTTATATGTTTATTTTGAGAGAGAGATAGAGATAGAGAGAGCTTGAGCATGATGAAGGGAGGGGCAGAGAGAAAGGGAGAGGAGGAGAATTCCAAGCAGGCTCTACACTGTCAGTGAGAACCTGATGTGGGGCTTGAACTCATGAACTGTGAGATCATGAGAACGTGATCTGAGCTGAAATCAAGAGCCAGGCACTTATCAACTGAGCCACCTAGTGCCCTGGTCTTATTGTGTTTTATATATGACAACTGCAGACTTCTGCTCATTCTTGGTCTCTCATATGTCCCAAGAGAATATAACAATTTCGACTTACCAAACCCTGTCATATTCTTGTCCATTAAAGCCTTCTTTAAGACAAGGGAGATCATTAAAACTGAACAACATTTGGTCTTTGCTTTTACTTTGAAAGCTGGTCTTGCCTTAATAGGTAGTATCTAGGAAGAAAAAAAAAATAATGAAATTTTACTGCCCCCTGCTGAAAAAAAATGTGAAAAGGATGAGTAAATACACTTAGAGATTTGGGAAGGGTCTTTCTGATGAATTTTAAAGAAATAGCAAGGGGAGAGCCCCCAAGTTGTTCTAAGTGTGAGAAGATTTAAGAATGAGTGATGAGTGGATGAAAGACCCCGGCAGTAACTGGTGTCAAATCTGATTCTCACAGTAAAAGGGATTAAAGAAACATGGAAGAACCCAAGGGGCAGATCTCGGGTTGGGGGCAGCTATGGGCAGATCTCGGGTTGGGGGTCCCACTCCGATGAAGGAGTATTTGAAGGCAGAGATAACTTTCCAGCCCTTGTTTCCAGGGCAGGAATAGTTCATCATGGCCCACCTTCCCTGCATAGTTCAGGAAGTATTTGGAGAAGCTGCTGAGAATTTCTCAATGTCAACAGTTAAGGACACAGCAATTATCAAAAATAACAGTTACGCAGGTCTGTCTCTGCACTTTGGGTCCAGTAAAACACCTTCTCTCATTTTCCAATGTTCTTAGTCTTCTTCTGGAACTATGCTTAACCAAACATATTTTCCTTCTTTTAAAAGGACTTGTAGGTGGGAGGTGTGGTGGACTTAAGTAAACATGTACCAGAACTCAGAAAACATGCTGCTTGGAAGAAAATCCCAAAGAACTACTCGGAAGACATATTTGAGTCTATTTTTCTTTCCTCCCTCTCTCCCTTCCTTTATTCCGTCTTTCCTTTGCTAAGTCAGACATTGTAAACAGTTCTAGGGGTATAAATTGGAGAGACATCATTCTTCTTTTTTTAAAAAAAATTAAGTTTATTTATTTATTATTTTTTTAAGTGTTTATATATTTTTGAGACAAAGAAAGAGAGACTGAGTGCAAGGGAGAGAGGGCAGAGAAAGAGGGAGACACAGAATCCGAAGCAGTTTCCAGGCTCTGAGCTGTCAGCACAGAGCCTGGGGCTCAAACCCACAAAAAGTGAGATCATGACCTGAGCTGAAGTCAGAGACTTAACCAACTGAGCCACCCAGGTGCCTCTATTTATTTATTTTTTTGAGAGAGATTTGAGTGTGAGCAGGGGAGGGGCAGAGAGAAGGGTGAGAGAGAGAATCCCAAGCAGTTTCTGCACTGTCAGCACAGAGTCCAGTGCGGGGCTCAAACTCACAAACCATGAGATCATGACCTGAGCCAAAGAGAAGAGGCAGACGCTTAACCAACTGAGTACGCAGGCGCTCCTGGAGGGACTCACTCTTAAACTAAAGACTAGATAGTCTCAGTGAGAGTCAGTATAGAATACAATAACTATAGTCTCCGGAAGGGATAAGAGCTGAATCTTCTCTGTGGGAGTCACAATAGCAGTTAGAGATAAGCTCATCTCTGAACTAAGAATTGAAGGTTGTGCAGGAGTAAGCCAGGCGGTGAAGAAGTAGCCATCCATTTCGGATGAGACAGAACATTTGCGAAGGTACAGTTGTGCACCTGGGCTTGGCCTCGTCAGGGAAATGTAAGAAATTTCAGCTGAGCTAGAGCCTAAAGGGCTGAAGGGAACGTGGTCGATTTGGCTGCATTTTTGGACACAGATCTTTTCATGAAAGGCTTTGTGTACCTTTCTTTCTGAAGAATGCCACATGCGATCAGGCTGGTGGCAACACCTAAGGCCGAGTAAAGCAGAGGAAGTAAGAAGCTAATAGATCATCAAGAAGGGCACTGAGGTTTTTTTTCCTAGAGAATGGATGGTAAAAGTCTGCACTGGAGTAGAAGCGACAAGGAAGGAAAGGAGCAACTGAATCAGATATGCATACGTGTTGAAGACTGATGTGTCCCCTGTATCTCCCTCCAGGTGTGAAGGACAGTTTCCACATCTGTTAGGGGTGCTGCTGGCCAATAGCCCTCTTTATGAATTGTCTCGGCTGAAGAGACACCTGCTGTCCCCACCACCTATGGGTGTGCCCTTTCTCAGGGCAACACCTACACACTGACTTTGTTGCAAGGAAAGTGGGGTATAAGCTAAGACTTTCTCTAAAGTTGCAGAATAGCCCAGCTTCTTCCTCAGTCTACCCTTCCTTCTTTCCCTTCTATCGATGTTGATTTCAATGGCGTCTTCTAATAACCCGCAGAACACTGATTGCCTCTGCCAAGTCTGCTTTCTAGAAAACCAAAGATATGATGATATGGAATATAGAAGTAATAGATTTGCAAACAGATTTAATGAGGGCTTATGGAAAGAGGGATCTAGAACGATGGCTTCAAGACTGAGAAGAAACACAGGGTATGGGCCAGAATGGGTGCATGTAGGGTAGAGGGGACACTAAATTCAGCAGTAAACCACTTGAGTTTGGACTGTGGAGCAGCTCCAGGAGACAGCTGAGTCTACCAGTTTGGAACTTGTCAAGAAACTGTCATGATCATGAGTGGGAAGGTTAAGGAAGGATATTTATACTAAGGGGAAAAGAAGGCAGAAGGAAAGTCCTAGGAAAACCTACTAGAAATATCTAGTAAACAATTAAAGGGAACCGTTAATAGCTTATGAGAGAAGAATTATTATTACCGAATGAGGCTTTGTGAAGGGTGCATAGAAAGCAGGGAACGAAACTCCAGCAAACTGACTTTTTAAAGGGAAAAGCAGATGAGCTAGAACTCATACAGGAGATTTTGTTTTAAAGGTGTGACATTCTTCTCAGATCAGTACATGTAGAAAGTGAAATAAGCTGGGTTCTTTGAGTGAACTCTCACTGAGGCTTGGATTCTCTTGCGGAAATAATCGAGGCTCACGGAGAACGAAGACAAAGCACATAAGAAAGCCTTCAATTTGATTCATAGGCAGGTTTTATGCTATGGATGCCTCGATTGAGTATTTTTGTGCCTGGAGTTCACTGGCTCCCAGGAGGGTCCCCTCTGCAAGGGAGCAGGGGGCTTATTCCGGTGCCTTGGAGACAAAGGAATCTTCGAGCGAGCGAGCTCCGAGCTACGGTTCCATGCCAGGGCGCATCCAGATAATGACTCAGTCTATCCGCTCCTGCAGGTTAAGATTTTTCTCAGCAGAGATCCAAGTGTGGGGCAGTAGGTGAACGATAACTTTTACAGATCACAGTCCTGGTCCTTGACCAACTTCACCTTCTGAGTCCGATTTAAACAGTAATTAAATTTACTTAGGACGCAGTTTTAGAAAACAAGGGAGTCAGTTTGTTCCTGGTATAAAGGCACTCAAATACAGAACTGAAGAATGGCTGGCACTTGGAGCAACCAGGACAGAGAAGGGGACGGCAGGATAAAGGGACCGTCGGTAGGAACAGAATGGAGTGGGGGCACAGTGCAAAATGGGCGGAGACAGAGGCAAAAGAACCATGAAAAACCACATGGTGTTTGAGCTCATAGGAGATGTTCCCATTGAAAATCATGGTGGGGACACCTAGGGGGCTCAGTTGGTTGAGTGTCCAACTCTTGATTTCAGCTCAGGTCCTGATTCCAGGGTCATGGGATTGAGCCCTGCACCAGGCTCCTTGCTGAGCATGGAGCCTGCTTAGGGTTCTCTCTGTCTCTGTCTCTGCCTCTCTCTATCCCTCTCCCTCTGTCCCTACCCTCATCCCCCTCAAATAAAAAAAAAAATTGTGGTGGTATTGCCAAATGTCAGGTTCGTTCTTCTAGAAGGACACTATTAAGCTAGCCCCACTAGAATAGATAAAGAGGTTCAGTGGGCAGGGAAGATAGGTTCAGTCTAGCTTGTGGTTCACAGTCACCACATGGCTTAGGGACACTGATCCAATGCGGCCTTAACCTAAGATTGAGGCATACACAGCATAGAAGTACTGAGACCCCTAAGGATCCCCACATCCTGCATAGGAGAAGGCTTCTGTGCCCCTCTGAGCAAATGTGCCTGTCTTTCTGTATAGACAGCAGGTGGCCAAGAAGCACTGTGAAAACCGATGCTGGCACAGAAGTAAAGAGCTGTATGTTTGGGGATGGCAGTCTCTAGGGACAGGGAGAATTTGTCTGGCTTCTTTCGAGAGGCATTGTACCCATTGGAGATCTCTCCTCCGACAGTATCTCCAACACCGTAGGATAAGTAGATTAGCTGCAGTCCCACTTCTGGGTCTTGTCGATACCAGTACATATAGTCATGATCCAGATTCTGAGAACACTCCAGTAAAATCGTCTTTCCTGTCTCTATAATCCCAATCCTTGGGGTCTGGGTAATGCCAACATCCATGGAGCCTGTGAGGAAACAAGACAGAAACTGGAGACAGAGCTTAGGAAGGGTCCTTTCGCCATAGGCTCAAGGGAAAAGCTGCAGTCAGGACCTGGGAAATTTAAGGACTTCCCTATGTTTCCCAGACTCACCTGTTCCCAAGAGACAAAAAGTCAGACAGCACCGGAGCAAGAGGTCCATGGTGGGGAGAGGCAAGATGGAGGCGTTTCCAACTTTGAGTGCTGGGGAAACAGGGCACGGGAAGAGGAAATGGGAAAAATTCCGTCTGCGATGTCTTTGTCCCTCACAGCTTACCTGGCCTTGGAGAAAGATGCAGCCACACCCCTTTCCCCCAGGCCTAACCTTCACTCCCTTGTTACTCAGGCAGGCTGTGCGTTGGTTTACTTACTAGGGGTCCTCCCAGAGAATGTTGAAACTCTTCAACTCCCTTCTCTTCTCTTCCTCCTTCTTCTCTGCCACCAACCAGAGACCAGTCTCTCTTCCTGTTCCCAAGCCTTATCTATTTCAGTAGCTCAAACGCTCACCCTCATCCCTGTTGAATAGGCTATGGAGTAAATCCAGATTCCTTTCAAATAAAGAGAAACTAGTTCCCGTGGAAGGTTGTGACACTGTAACATTTCTTTTATTCTGCATTTATCCATTTTTTTCTCACTCAGGTCTAGGCAGGCAATGCAATTTGAACATATTCACCGTAAAGTTCGAGAGTTTTGTCTTTTCCTAGGGGACCAGCACTATTAACTTGGTTCCAAATTTCCACTGCTCTTCAATGGATGCCCTCATTCTGGTCAATATTTCCCGGGTACAGATGGAAGACAGAGGCTAATTGTAGGGAGGTATTCTCTTAATGTGGGTATGCGCTCCAGGGAAATATTTAACACTTTTCTGACATTCGAATGAACCAAAGAGTTCCGTGAAGAGGTAATTTTAGCTTAGCATAAATTGTTCCTGACTTTAGGAGGAAAGTCTTCAATATTTCAGTACAACAAAGTACGAAGACAGCATGGCCACAAAGATCATGTGACACATGGATGTGGTTACTCCTCTTTGCCCCTCCAGGTCCGTGCCTCTCCTGATTCGTCCTTATCCATGCATATCCCACAGCCTCCTACACTAGTCAGTTTGGCTGTACATCACGTGAGGAGAGTCTCCTTGTTAATTTTCTTTTGATTAGGAAAATTTATAACATCTATAAAACAGGTATAATAATATAATGAGTCTCCATGTCTCCGCATTCCCTGGCTTCAATAATCACCAACTCATGGCCTCTCTTGTTCATTCCCCGTGGTTTCCCTCTCTCTCCCGTGTTAGTTTGAATACTCATCGCTTCATTCAGGAGTTCCCAGGCACATTTTACAGCCAGTGTACACATTCTCTATGACATATTCCAGTGTTCTCTCCCTTCTCTCTCTTTTGGGATAGAGTTCTTCATTAATCAGACCAGTAGAAACTTGGGTTGTTTTTTTCCCAGTAAATTGCTTATTCAGGGGTTCGATGAATAGAAACAGGATAATTTAAGAACACTGTCATTTGAGTTTGTCCTTAATGGGGAAAACATCGCCCTAATTGGCAATTCTTAACATAAACCTGCTGTTTTGCTGCCCCCTGCTGTGGGCAGTGACTGCAGTGAGAGAGATTTGGGAGGTGAGTATAAACTGTTTTCAGGGGTCCCATCCGTGGAGGTCCAGTGGAGTCCTACAGGAGAAGTCTGTAGATGCATGGCAAGGAGAGAAACACACATGGTCCGGGAGCAGAATCTATGCCAGAGGAGGAGTGAGCGACCATTATCAGAGGAAGGAACAGAGGAGACACATAATTGGGTAGAAACAGAATTGAAAAAGACGCAGATTTCTGAACAACCCAGACGGTCCTTGATGGCATGGGCCAGTGTTCCCCCTCCGCCGGGATGACTCATGGCTCTCAAGTCTTATTTACAACCCACTTCTCCTCTGACCCAACCCTCACCCGCACAGATCTCTCAGTCTCTGCCCATGCCCTGCTTTTCACAGCGTGCTGTATGTTCATGGGTGTGGTCCCTGGCAGAGACCCTGGAAGCTCTTCTCATTTGTGAATTATTGATCTGTAGACATATCCTTGGGGACAAAGGGTTGTTACTACTGGTTAGTACTTTCTGTGTCATAAGAAAAACTCACAAAGATGTTTTCCTGTTTTCTTCTAGAAGGTTTGTAATTACAGCTTTTATGCTTAGGTCTATGATCCATCTAAAATTGACTTTTGTTTATGGGATGAGGTATCAGTAAAAGTGTATTTCTTTTCACATGATCATCCAGTGGTTCCAACGTTATTCGTTGCAAAGACTGCTACCTTAATGCACTGAAATTTCCAGTCCATAGACATGGTAAATCTTTCCATTGTAATATTTTCTTTAATTTCCCTTTGTGACGTTTTTGTAGTCACTCATCAAACATCTTTTGCTAAATGTTTTCCTGTTATCCATACTATCGTATATGGTATTGTCTCCTAACGTTTCTTTTTCAATTGTTTGTGATTCGCATAAAAACACTTGATTTTTTTATATTGACCGCGTGTCTTGTCCTGTTACCTCACTAGATACTTCTATTGTTGTTCATTGATTTCCTAACGTTTTTAATATACACAACCGTGTAAGCTGAAAATAGTCATAATTTTATGTATTTCTTTACATTACCTATGACTTTTCTTTTTTTCTTTTTCTATTATTTTCTTGACTTGTCCCAATGTCTGGTTAAGACCTCCAATCTAATGTTGAAGAAAACCGGTGAGAGTAAACATTGCAGCTTATCCCGACCGCAGGAGGAAGTGTTCAATATTAACCATTAAATGGGATGTGTATTCTTCATTGGTCGCCTCCAACTGACTGGGAAAACTCCCCATTTACCAGTTGGATAAGAGTGCTTATTTTGAACGAGTACTGGATTTTGTCAAATTTTTCTCAGCATCTGTTAAAATGATCAAATGAGGGGCACCTGGGTGGCTCAGTCGGTTAAGTTTCGATGTTGGCTCAGGTCATGATCTCACAATTCATGAGTTTGAGCCCTGCATCAGGTTCTGTGCCGAAGAGCTCAGAGCCTGAAGCGTACTTTAGGTTCTGTGTCTCCCTCTCTCTGCCCCTCCCCCACTCGTGCTCTGTCTTTCTCTCAAAAATAAATAAACACTAAAAAAATTTTTAAAAAGGTGATCAAATGATTTTTCTTCGTTATTCTGCTAATAATTCTCCTACAATAAACCCACTTGGTCATGATGTATTACCACTATATATGGATATACACATACGCACACATATCCATACATATACACATTTGGATTTGAGTTGTTAATATATTGAAAAGGATTTTTTCATCTATGGTCATAGAAATATTGTTCTGCAATATCTTTGCCAGATTTTGGCATGAGGTTTTTGCTAGCTTCACATAGTGAGTTGTGAAGTAGTTCTAAACGAGTAGTTCTGGTTTAGTTTATTTTCTAAAAAAAGATTCTGTAAAATTGGCATGATTTTTTTTCCCTTAAATGTTTGACAGAGTTCACCAAGAAAGAAATCTGGGTCCATAGTTTTCTTTGAGGGCATGTTTTTGATAAGTAATTCAATTTCTTTACATTTCTAATTCCATCCCGAATCAGTTTGGTGAGTTTGTGTTTTTCAAGTAATTTCATCTAGTTGTAATACTTATACACGATATTCTATTATTTTAAAGTCTGTTGTATTTATGGAGCTATTCTCTTTTTCATCATTGATAGGGGAATTTGAGTCTTTCCCCCTTTTGTCTTGACTGCTATGGGTTCAGCACTTTTATCAATTGACCAAGTTATGAACACAGTTTCTCTAAATCCTTGAACATATTTCTGTAGTAATAATTACTTAAAATTTCTTGTCTGAAATTTCCAGCATCCATGTTATTTCGGGGTTGGTTTCCATTGCCCATTTCCCCCTATGTATGGGTGATATTTTCCCATTTCTTTCCATGTCTAGTACTTTTTCATTGCATGATTGAAATTGTGCATGCTACATTCTTGAGAGTCTAGATTTTTCGTTTATTTTCTCTTTTCTTCCCTCCTTCCTTCCTTCTGTTCGTTCTTTCTTTCTTTCTTTCTTTATCTTTCTTTTCCCTTCTTTCTTTTCCCTTCTTTCTTTTCTCTTTCTTTCTTTCTTTCTTTCTTTCTTTCTTTCTTTCTTTCTTTCTTTCTGTCTGTCTGTCTTTCTTTCTCCTTCTTTCTTTTGTTCTTCCTTTTTTTCTGTCCTTATTTAGAGAGCGCTGTGAAATTTTTCTTTAAAAGGCATTTAATTTATTGGCAGATCAGCTAGCTCCCATAGAGCTTGTTGAACTCTGTTAGGGCAGTTGTAGAGTGGCTCTTACTCTTGGACTTGGGTGGCCCCCTTCTTGAGGTGCGACCCCCACCCTTGAGGTGCCAAGTATATTCCCAGGGAGTTCAGTGAGGTCTCTCCTCTCTGGCTGGTCGGGATTCATATGTCCCCCAGGAGTGTGTGGCAGCCAAAATCTCCATCCCTGCCCTCTGTCAGACTTTATGGAGGCTCTCTATGTATCTGGTTTGGTGTTCGATCCCCGGGCAATATTGGAGCAATGTTTCTGCACAGTTTCCTTCTCTACAGCCCTGAACTCTGCTCTCTGCCTCCCTGATGTATTGGGGCCACTTACTCTGCTTGGGTTCCATGCTCTTGTCCTGCAGTTTAGAAGCTGTTCCAACGCAGGGACCTGGGGCAATCGCAACACCCCCTTTCATCTTCCCTCCTCTCTGTGATGATGGTCCTCACTGCCTGCTGTCTAATGCCTGAGAACTGCCTTAAAAAATTCCATCAAGCTTTACAGTGGCTTGTAGATAGAGGCAAGTACGGCAGCAACTATCTTTTCTGACTTGAAGCCCAATTCCTGTTATTCTTATTATGGTTATAGAATTATGATAGTGTTTATTGCCCTTTTAAGGTTCTGATTCTCTTGTCAAGCTGACACTATTATAGGAAGTTTATAATAGTAACCCTCTGTTGGGGCTCTTGATCAAACTGCATAGCGTAATTCATCATTTAAGGGTTCCTAAGCACTTTTTCACAAGTATTATTTATTTCCAAATTTACATGAAATTTTTCTATTCATATTTTCTCATTCCCTGTTAAACTGTTGGTTGATTCTTTTCTTAAATTATTAGTATTTTTTAAATATTTTCCTTTTTAAATATTTAATGTTTATTTTGAGAGAGAGAGAGAGCGAGAGCATGAGCACAAGTGGGGGAGGGGCAGAAAGAGAGAGGGAGACACAGAATCTGAAGCAGGTTCCAGGCTCTGAGCTCTCAAAGCAGAGCCCAATGCGGGGCTTGAACCCACAAACTGTGAGATCATGACACAAGCTGAAGTCGGATGCTTAACCAATTGAGTCACCCAAGTGCCCCCCTTTTCTTAAATTATTATATCCATTTTTATTGTAAATGCTGATAGTCTTCAGGGTATCACTTAAAATTTGTTTCCCTAAGTTTATTCTTCAGGAGTTTGTTATTTGTCCAAAGAAAAAGTTCTCCTTACAGAGCATATAACATTCTCATGTTTTTGGTAAAAAAAAAAAATCTATTTGCCATAACTATACACATTCTTTGAAATACACATATCATGGCTCTCTTTTTACTCTTCTCTCTTTTCCCAGAGACTAAAATTCCATGTGTTGTAACAAAAGGTTTCCCAACCTTTTTATGTCTCAGTGACTTAAAATGGTGGAATTAATGTGAATTAGCTGTCATATCAAGAGCTCAATGACACTGGTGATGGCGCTGGAGGGCATTTGGCCCTAAAATAGATAATCTGAGGGCAAATATTAAGTCTTTAAGAAAAATGTGGCAACACGATGGAACTAGAGGATATTATGCTAAGTGAAATAAGTCAGGCAGAGAAAGAGAGATGCCGTATGTTCCCATGCATAGGTAGGCTTTGGGAGACCTAGCAGAGAACCAGTGGGGAGAGGAAGAGGGGAAGGAAGGGAAAAAAAAAAGTCATAGAGAGGAAGGAAGACATAACATGGGAGACTCTCAAAGACTAAGAACAAACTGAGGGGAGAGGGGGGTGTTGGAGGGGGGAGAGTGGGTGATGGGCACGGAGGAGGGCACTTGTTGGGATTATCACGGGGTGTTGTATGGAAACCAAACTGACAATAAATTACTAAAAAAAAAGAAAAATGTGTGAATTTTTACTGCTTCTTGCTGTAACCAGCCAGCAGAATCCAGTTAGAAAAAGAGAGAAAAATTCATTTGATTTACTCCAAAGGGCAAAAAGTATAGCCGAATGGAGTGAAGCATTTTCTTTTCGTTTCTGGGTGAAGGATGTTGTTGATGGGTGGTAAGCAGTGTGGGGGGCAGCAGTGGTTGGAAATGTTTCTCTGATACGCAAAGATGGGAGTAATAATGGGAGAGAAATAGCGGTGTCTTTCATGTACCGGAGACACCATGTCAGAGGAGAGACCACCTGTTTCTCTCCATACCTACTGGTTCTTTGAAGTCTGGGACAGGGGTGGACTATATAGGGAGGTGATATTTCAGTTTTATTCTAAAATTAAAAAAAGGGGAGCGCCTAGGTGGCTCAGTTGGTTAAGCGGCCGACTTCGGCTCAGGTCATGATCTCACGGTCTGTGAGTTCGAGCCCCGCGTCGGACTCTGTGCTGACGGCTCAGAGCCTGGAGCCTGCTTCGGATTCTGTATCTCCCTCTCTCTCTGCCCTTCCCCTGCTCATACTCTGTCTCTATGTCTCTCAAAAATAAATAAATGTTAAAAAAAATTTAAAAGGGACTGATAGTTACAAACTGTTGAGAAAAATACAGAACTCTCAATAGAGAAACGGCCTAAGAATACAAATAGACTATTTCGAGAACAGAAATCCAGGACCAACATCTAATGAAGAAGGGCTCGAATTCATTAGCAGTCAGAAAAATTGCAAATGGGAGAAGTGGGGAGGGAGAGACCATCACCCAGCTGTCTAGATGGTTGCCAGTTGAGAGTATAGGAGTAGAAAGTAAACTCTCTCTCTCCCTCTTAAATTATTGGCTTTATTTCTTTTTCTCAAATTGTCATCTGGATTTTTAAGGTAAGCACTGACGGTGTTCTAGGAGAAAGCGGGTGGATGAGTGACTGCAGTCCCTTAACATTTCTAGACCGGCGATCGTCTAGACAACTGGTTACCACCATATGAGCGTAGTGGATACGGGAAGCTTTATGCACTTTTAAGTGAGATTGGAGACTCATACAGCAATTCCGAGGAGCCCTCTGGTGGTATCTAGATACACAAAATAACGTAGGCAAATGGTACTCCATGTCTCAGCAGTCATGATTCTGGGCATACAATCCTATAAAATGATTATACAGGTCCAGGAAGGGATATATACAAGCGTACTCAAAGCTGGCAAGACATCGGAGGAAAACTGCATCTATTTCTGGAGAACCGGGCATGGAGGGCTGTTGCTTAGAAGCAACAGACTCCATGCACATCCAGAAAAATGAAGCGTTGCACTCACTTGAGCTGAGTGGGGAAAATCTAAAAGGCAGAATTGCATGCATAATACAGATTTCCATGATTTTAAATGCATGCACGGATACACACGTGGCGAGGGTAGAATGCTCCAGGAGACGGCTCGTGGCTGGATCACGACCAGGCTGTTGTTTCCCCTGGATTTGACCCCAGGTTTAGAAAGAGATGAGCTGGCCGTTAGCAGCGCAGTGGAATGATGGCAACTGAACTCGTGACCTTCGGTTCCCATCTCATTGTCACCTTCCAGTGAAGACTGGAAGAAAAGAGCAAGACAGAACGCAGGGAGAGAAAAACATGAAGTGGACAAAAGAAAAAGAAAAGTGAACCCTGGCGAGAAGGTCATTCCAGACCCTGGCTCAAGTGGTGTTTTTTTTCAGAATTGTCCATGATTCCTTGACGGCTGCTGAAGCCCTTTTAGCCTCGTATTAAATCCACTGTGGCTTAAGCTAGCTCCAGCTGACCTGTTACTTTCTATCAACCAAATATGCCTCCCCCTGCCCCCGCGAGGAGCTAGCACTTCCTTCAGCACTGTGCATTAGCTGCAGGAGTACAGCCCTGGGTCTCCTGGTTCAGAGGACCCGTTTTCCAGGCTGCAGGGAGGGTTAGGGGGGCGTTTAGCTGAGAATCGCTCCTTGAGCAAGTCTTGATTTGCACTCGATTAAAGCACTTGATTGTTCTGAAAGTAAATAAAAAAACCTAAACTCTGTTTTCTGGGTCTGTTGATACCGGTAAACAAAGATATGTCCTCTTTCGGGGATACAATCCATCCTTGTTTTCTGTCCTTTGCCTTTGGTCAGATGTCCTGGGTGACTATGGCATCAAGAAAGCCTTTAAGAAGATGCAGAATAAGGGACCCTACTGGGGAAAAACTTGGGGCTGGGAGTTAGGATTTTTCTTTTGTGCTCAAGATGCACCGGCTCCCAGCAGACAAAGGGCAGACGAGCCCTGAGCCCACGATGGCATCAAAGTAGCAAAAGGATGAGGCTCTTTCAGGCTCCATCAGCAACATTCCTGTGAGGTGATTGCTTTGCAGCCTCCTAATCATCGCATAACTGCTTCATGTTAATGAACAAAAACACCTCCTGCCATTGGAAGGAAAGCTTTTATCCCAGCTCAGCAAATACACCTGGTTTGTATTTTATTCATTTAGAAATATTCATTTTATTTATTTATTTTTCTTTTTTTTTAGAGAGAGAGAGAGCCAGCAGGGGGAGAGGGACAGAGGGAGAGAGAGAGAATCCCAAGCAGGCTCCACACTCAGTGCAGAGCCAGATGAGGGGCTCCATCCCCCTCCCCTGGGATCGTGATCTGAGCCAAAACCGAGGGTTGGACACTCAACTGACTGAGCCACCCAGCTACCTCTAGAAATACTCACTTTAAAAACATTTTAGGTCTAGTTTTACCAACAGACACAATATGTATTTTTCAGTAAGTTAGAAAATAAATATAAAACCACATGACTGTCAAAGATGATGCCTGTTAACATCTTAGTGACGTTCTTTCCAGATCTCTCCTTTCCTGCCCACCCCCCCCGCAGGTATGTGTACAATCTCTTGGACAAAAAGCATATCAGTCTGCAAATGTTGCTTTATAACCTTTTAAGAAATTGTATTAACTTAATACAATTTTCATAATCATCATCTTTCACTAGGAGTGCATTTTAATTTTTATCTACTACCCAATTTTTATTCAAAGTTTAGCAACCGTTGGAAAAAACCCATTTACATAGATTTAAACACAGTTTCTAACCCAGGACTGGGCATTGCTTTTGATGATTAATTATCTAATTATCTCTCCATTTAACACAGGCCCCTTTTGTTTTTGTTTTTTTCATGATTCTGAGGCTCATGAGGCCTACACCCTTTCTGCCAGGAGCTAACAGTCCAGGAAGAGAGTAATTAGAATACAATAGAGGGGTGGTGGGGGGGTGGGGGGGGTGGGGGGGTGGGACGTGAGATCTGGGAGGGAAAACCAAAGAAATTTCAATATTCTGTTTTGCAGAATACTTCACCTTCCTGATATTTCTGGTGTGTTTTAGCTTGTTCATTTATTGTGAGATAACCTCTCATTTTCGTCTCTGGTTTTCTATCAACTTTTAGTTTAAGTAGTATACTTCTTTTCTCATGATCTATTTTTGCTTACTTTCGGCTTCCTTCCTCCCCACCCCCATTCTGGGGAAGTAATGCTAACAGCTTAATGTGTATCTTTCCAAAGACTTCTCTTTTCTCCTTCAATTGTTCAATGAGGTTGTTTTCTCCACATGAAAACACTGACATTGAATATATATCCAATAATTTGATAACATAGCAATACGATGGGCACTTGAATAAATAACCCCCCTCCAGAAATAAAATATTGCCAGCATCTTTGAAATCTCTTGGTTTTCCCTCCCAGATCTTATGACCTGCTCCCCTCCCCACACCACCCTTGTATTCTATTCTAATAACTCTCTTCCTAGACTGTTAGCTTCTGGCAGAAAGGGTGTGTCTATTCAATTTTGTATCCTTTCCATTCGGAAAGGGTACAGGACTCAGTAACATCTCAAGCAAAGATACAGATAAGTAAAAAAAGTGATTAAAACATGGGAGGCACACATAATAAAGCGTATCCCCTGAGTCTGTTCTATTGAGTGTTTGGGTAAGAAAACAGAAAGAGGGGCGCCAGGGTGGCTCAGTCCGTTAAGTGACTGACTTTGGCTCAGGTCACGATCTCACAGTTGGTGGGTTTCGGCCCCACATCAGGCTCTGTGCTGACAGCTCAGAGCCTGGAGCCCGCTTCCGACGCTGTGTTTCCCTCTGTGCCCCTTCCCATTTGTGCTCCCTTGCTCTCTCTCCCTCTCTCAAATATAAATAAACAAACATTAAGAAAAATAAGAAAAATTGAAAATCAGTTGGTTAGGTGTTCGACTCAAAAAATCTAAAAAAATGCAACAAAATAAAAAATAAAAACAATAAAAAGAAGATGTAAAATTTTATTGATGATACGTAAGAGATAATGCAACAGAAATAAAAGAAACAATAAAAGATAAACAAAACGTAAAACTGAATCTTCAGGGTAGGAGATGGGACAGCTACTAAGACAAGAAAACTTCTAATTAAAAAACGATGAGAAAAGACACAGACAATATTAGAAAACAAACAAAAAAAAAGCAGTAACCATAGAATAAATAGTGGAGATTTACTCCAAACTCGTATGTGTAAGTTTATGCTAAAAAAGTTTGAAAACCTACATGGAATAGACATTTTTCTAGAAAAAAAGGCAAATAATTAAGTTTACTTTCCCTCCAAATTGACAAACTAATTAAGAAGGTAACTGTTTAAAAAATTGAATTTGTAATCCAATGTCCACCCTCCTGCCTCACCCACATACACAAAAATGCTCTTCATCCAATGAAATCGCACTTTTGATCAGACACTCTTACCTACAGGCAGGTTGCATTTCCAAGGCTCTTCTGAGAGTAAGTGTTGCCTTATGACCAACATCAGCCTAGGGTCCAAACAAAGAGCTGCTACTTCGTAGCTTTGGGAGTCTTACTGGTCATTTCAGTGTCTTTCATCGTCTTCTTTTGCCCCTCTTCACCCTACTTCCCTCTCCTACCTTGTTTAAGGACTGTTTGCTATTGTTATTGTTGTTACTATGTGAAAAATGGCTTTAGATGAATTGCTTTTAAGAACTGTAAAATGTCAAAAGGTGACTGGGTAGCTCACTGGGTTAAGTGTCAGACTCTCAGTTTCGGCTCAGGTCATGATCTCATGGTTTGTAAGTTCCAGCCCCGCGTTGGGCTCTGTGCTGACAGTTCCGAGCCCGAGCCTGCTTCAGATTCTGTGTCTCCCTCTTTCCCTGCCCTCTCCCACTTGCACTCTGTCTGTCTGTCTGTCTGTCTCTCTCTCTCTCAAAGATAAATAAATGTTAAGAAAACATTTTTTTAAAAGCCGAAAGGGAAAAAAAAAAAAAAAAGAATCCACGGAGCGCAGGAAGGCTACTAGGCAGAGGGGGATTTTAGAAAGATCACAACGGCAGGGCCACGGGCCCGGAGCAGGTTTGTGTGCAGGTGGCCAGGGGCCGTGCTCCACTGTGGGGCGCTTCCAGAACAGAGGTACAAGCCTGTTTGGTTGGTGTGCGCCAGCTTCACGGAGAGAGGAAACAACCCCTTCTCCTCTCGAGAAACGTTATAGCCTTCGGTTATGTCTCCCGCCTGAATATCTTTTTCAACTGTCGAGTAGTAAATCAGTCTCGGACCTTGCCCCGGGTCCTGCCGGTACCAGTACATGGCATTGTACCGCAAGTTCTGTTTACACTCCAGGGTCACATTCCATCCAGCCCTGGTGAGCAGGAATGCCGGCGTCTGGTAGATTTCAGCACGCGTGGGTCCTGTGGGGTAAGGACACAAACGCTGAGGATAAGGTCCAGAAGGGGGGCCAAGGCTGTTGTAAGAAGACAGTAGCAGAGTAGGGGGCTGGACACCCAGGATAGGAATTTGCTGACTGGGTGTTGGACTCACCTGTTCCCAGGAGACACAGGGCCACATAGCAGAGGACACGGCTGCCCATGACAGGGATGGAGTCTTTGTGAAGGTCTAGACCCAGCCTCTGAGAGAGCCCAGGGGAGGGGACTGGAACGTAGGGCTCCCCCTGTCTCGATATGCAGAAGTTATCATTGCTATAAGATGAATGACTGTCACTGCTCATTTGGCAGATGGGGATAGTGAGGCTCAGAGATCAAGTCCCTTGCGTCTTCCCTTCTGCCTACACAGCTCTCTCTATCCCTCCTAAATGGACAAGTGCCCAAACGGTGAGAAGACCAGATTCCGCATTTCCCGGTCAGGGTCCCGCTCAGTACACCGTGTGCCTCTGCGCTCGCTGTGATGAGAGCTTGGAAAAGAAACGCCTACAATTTTCAGAGTCTGTTGCTTGTCTCTCACCTGCTCTGCTCCCACCAGTACCGTTCCAAATACAAGAACAGGTTTGAATATTTTGTTGTTATAAAATGAAGGCAATTCTCTCCATCCTCCGCGTTTATTATAATTGATACAGTAGAGAGGGCGCACAGACTCCTCGAGTGACTTTGGCAATAGCAGAGGGTCCGAAGCCCCGCTCCCCTAGGGCAGTGGGCTGGAGCCTGGGCTTGAGTTAGTCCTGACATTGAGCAGTTACCTAAAGGTGGACAAGTCTCTTGCTTCCCTTTGCTTTTATTTCCTTATTGGTAAGATGGGTATCATGAGTATCTATTCAAAAGTTGTTGTGAACTTTATATAAATAAGGAACTTAGAATAGTTCTTCAAACAGAATAAACACCATGTTTGGGTCTGGACCTGGTATTGTAATCCTTGAGATTTGCGGAGTTAATACTATGTCAAAGAAAATCAGACATTAACTGACACAGAATTGTGCTAGCTAACTAAAATGTCATTTTCCAGTAGTGAGTTGAAGTGTATGCGATTAATGTATATTCATGGCATAACATAGTTTCTTCTTGAGAGTTTTAGAGAAATAAAAGTAAATAATCGAGGATTAATTATTTCTTAACAAATGCTATTGTTTTGGTAGGTAAATGTTTCCTTTATTTTTATGTCTGAGGTGATCTGTAATTAAAGACAATTTCATGGGCACCTGGGTGGCTCAGTCAGTTAAGCATCCAACTCTTGGTTTTGAGTCAAGTCCTGATCCTGTGGTTCGTGGGTTCAAGCCCCACATCAGACTCCATGCTGACGGCGTGGGGCTTGCTTGGGATTCTCTCTCTCTGCTCCTCCCCGACTCATGCGTGCGTGTGTGCACGTGCGCGAGCTCTCTCTCTGTTTCTCTCTCTCGATATAAATAAATAAACTTTAAAAAAGACGCTTTGGGGTACCTGGGTGGCTCAGTCAATTAAGCATCTGACTCTTGATCTCAGCTCAGGTCGTGGATCTCGCAGTTTGTGAGTTTGAGCCCCACATCCGGCTCTATAATGATGGCTTCTTGGGATTCTGTCTCTCCTTTTCTCTGCCTGTCCCCAGTTTCTGCTCTCTCTCTCTTTCTCAAAGTAAATAAATAAACTTTAAAAATAAAAAAAAAAAGACACTTTTATGATGAAACCTTTAGTGGGAATGTGGTGGCTTAGAAATGGTTGCTCCTAGAAGAAAGGGGCGTGTGTGTGTGTGTGTGTGTGTGTGTGTGTGTATGTGTGTGAGAGAGAGAGAGAGAGAGAGAGAGAGAGAGAGAGAGAGAGAGAGAGAGAGAGAAGGGGAAAGGCAGTGATATAATGATATAGAATTAGGCGCATCAGAAAGTGCAGCAGGGTGGGTAGAACTTGGAGAAGGAATGCTTACTGACAGGTTGCTTCCAATGACCAGGTCTAGGCTTCAAGTTCTCAGTCCCATCTGCAAAGTCGAGCATCTCATTCCTCAGGCAGGGACTCCTCACCTTATTGGAACGTGGACCCCTTTGGCAATCCAGTGAATCCTAAGGGCCCCTTCTCAGAATAGTGTATTAAACCCATGAAATAGAATATATTGCAATATGAAGGAAATGAGTTATTTTGAAATGCAGTTATCAAAATATTTTAAAAGAAATTTATGCTATATTAATATGACATCTTTAAAATTTATTAAATAAAATATATTCCGACAAGTTGCAAACTACTCTGATTTCAAAGTAGTAATGAGAGTAAATGATAATTTATTTTATGTAATGAGGTATGAAAATATCTATGACTTCCATATCAGCTCTAGCATACGCCAAATATCTGCGATTTCTGTTATTGCGTTTGTCACAGGTACTGCGAACACCTGCTATGTTTATTAGCTGTCTCTATCATGAACTAAGTGCTATCGTTTGGTTAGAGGTTAGCGAAAATAAAGATACATTTATCCCATTCAAATTCGTGGATTCCCTGAATTCCATCTATCACCCTTTGGAGGTCCATGGGTCACAGATTAAGATTATTGCTAATTAAATTTATTTTTGAGAGAGCGAGACTGAGCATGAGCAGGGGAGGGGTACAGAGAGAGGGAAGCAGGCTCCGGGCTCTGAGCTGTCAGCACAAAACCCAATGTGGGGCTCGAACTCATGAACGGTGAGATCGTAACCTGAGCTGAAGTCAGACGGTGAACCCGCTGAGCTACCCAGGTGCCCCAGCATTATTGCTTTGAAAGAGAATATGTCTCACACTGGGATACATGGAAGGAAGTATTAGGAGTTCATATATTCCCAGAAATAGTTGGCCCACAAATCTCAGATTGGTCGAAAGTATCCTAATTAAAAAAAATTTTAAAAAAATGTAAACCACTACTTTAGACTGATTTGCAGACCATAACGGGTACGTACTACAGTTGTATTCTAGTCCTGAGAACGGGATACAATTCTAGAAAATATCTTTCTAAGTACCGTCTTCGATATCGGTTACCTTCCACCTCCTCTTCCTCTCCCTCCTCCTCTCTCATCATCTTCTTTATCATGATGTATATGTGATTCTTGAGAGAACTTATTGGAATAGAAAGTGACAGGGACACAGTGTGATGGAGATATACTTTCTAGCATGGAAGAGCGAGGCTTTATGCAAAGGAATTCTGCACCCAGAAATAATATCTCCGAAAGGGAATAGCAAAAAATCTACACATTATATCCTTCAAAATGACCTCTTGCAATAGCAAACGTTACTAATTTGGAGACATGTCAGATCCCAGAGAACGGTAATATGTGTATAATTTTCTTGTGGATGAAATTTTGACCATTCTGGTGCATTCAAGATCCTTATCGCATTCATTGCTAATCTGTGTCAGGTTTCAGAGGCAGCTCAAAGGAGTAAATAATGAAAAGTTATATTATTAAATGTCTTTTCCCATATTGCAAAAGAGTCCATAGACTGCTCCTGTTCCATGCCTTTAATGAGGTATTTCTCCATCTGGGATGTTTATATAATTTTCTTTTTTTTAATTTTTTCTTTATTCTTGTAATTTTGTTTTTTTAATTAAAATTTTTTAAATTTATTTTTTATTTAAATCCAAGTTAGTTAACATATACTGTAATAATGGTTTTAGGACTAGAATTGAGTAATTCATCACTTACATACAATACCCAGTGCTCATTCCACCAGGTGCCATCTGCCATCCTTAATGCCCATCACCCATTTAGCCATCCTCCTACCCACCTCCCCTCCAGCAACCCTCAGTCTATTCTCTGTATTTAGGAGTCTTTTATAGTTTGTCTCCCTCTGTGTTTTTATCTTATTTTTCCTTCCCTTCCCCTATGTTCATCTGTTTTGTTTCTTAAATTCCACATAGGAGTGAAATCATAATATTTGTCTTTCTCTGACTGACTTATTTTGTTTAGCACAACACATTCTAGTTCCATCCACGTTGTTGCAAATGGCAAGATTTCATTCTTTTTGATCACTGAGTAATATTCCATTATATGCCACGTCTTCTTTATCCATTCATCAGTTGATGGACATTTGGGCTCTTACCATAATTTGGCTGTTGTCAATAGTGCTGCTATAAACATTGGGGTGCAAGTGTTCCTTCGACACAGCACTCCTTATCCTTTGGATAAATACCTAGTAGTGCAATTGCTGGGTCCTAGGGTAGTTCTATTTTTAATTTTTTGAGGAACTTCCATACTGTGTTTTAGAGTGGCTGCTCCAGGTCGCATTGGGATGCTTATATATTTTCAAAACAAATACTGAAGGAATAAACCAGGAGAATAATAAAAATGGTTACCTAGAAGGGGAAAGAAGAAATGGGGTAAATGGAACACATAGGAAACAAGAGCAAGATATGGCCTTTTCACTCCAATATATTAATTATATTAAAAGTAAGCAGTCTAAACAACCCAATGAAAAGGAGATGTCTGCTCTGGATATGGAAAGCTAGGAGCACTGAGCTGATTGGGTAGGAGGATGAGGAGAACGGTGACTCTGTGTCGCAGGACCAAGGACCTGACGAGATGGCCCCAGAGGGGAATGAGAAGAGGGTTCCTGGTGGGAGGAGCAGGGCTGCAGTGCTCCCGCTCCACTACAAGTCACGTGCCGCAGGTGAAACACACCCTTTTGGTATTTTTTTTTTTTATGTTTATTTCTTTTCGAGAGACAGAGAAAGGCTGGAGGAGGGGTAGAGTGAGGGAGACAGAGGATCCGAAGCAGGCTCTATATTGACAGCAGAGAGCCCGACGCAGGGCTTGAACCCACAAACCACAAGATCATGACCTGAGCTGAAGTCAGGCGCTTAACCGACCGAGCCACCCAGGCGCCCCTTGTTATTCTTAACCCCCAGCTTGTTTCCATCAGCAAAGAGTACATCATCTCAGAGTGCACGCTGCAGAAGTTTCGCAACTTTTACCGATATGTTAGAACGAGTATATTCTACCTGACAGCAGTGCAGTACTGACACTTAGGAGGTTCACAGAGGAGGCGAGGTTGACGTTGTGAGCTCACAGACACCCGCTGGTGATGGACTGTCTTCTCGAGAAGGTCTGTATGTTATGTAATGTACTGATGGCAAGACATCAGTTGAAAATGCAAAGACTAAACTGAATTGGGCTGATGTGAAATCTTGGCAGAAAATATTTGAGTAAATAAAGGTCTTATGAGTATTAAAAAGCACATGTGGAGTGTGTTTCTTTAAAATGAATAGGAAAAATTCGACAAAATATGTGCAAGACGTGTCTGATAAAAAAAAAAAAGCCCTACATAACGATGCTGAGAGAAATTAGCAAAGGCGTCAATGAAAGAGCTCAGGGGAACGTTTTGGGGAGCGAGAAATGTTCTATAGCTTGACTGTCGTGCTGGTCATATGGGTGTCAAGACTGGTCAGAACGTTTTGAAATATACACTTAAAATGGATGCATTTTATGGTGTGTCGTTCTGCCCCAGAAAGTTGCTTTTTGAAGTTGCCTAATTGTAGTATTCTGGAGGGAGGGGGTGGCTGACTTTCCTACCAAGTTTCTAGGGCAGGGACAGCTGGGAGAAGCAGTCACGAACCCTAACTAGTCTCTGGGTCTCGTTCAAAGAAGCGTGCTGGCCCAAACGCCAGGGTCCACGTGAAAGACAGGTGACCTGCCCCTTATCCTTTGCCAGGTGAAAGCACAGAATTACCTATTTTCATACAGATCGTTAAAAACCCACCAGATTCATGGGCGGGGGGTGAAGGTATCTTGGGTCTTTCCTTCTCTCCTTTGCCTGATATCCTGCAAAGCGGGGAGCCCGAGTCCCGTCTTACACTTTCCTTCCCGTTCCTTGCGTTTCGGTCCCCATCTGCTGTTTCAAACATCCCTTTCTGCTCACCTAGAGTTGCTGTCTACAAATTTTTCCTTCTGGTTTATGCTCCTCCACACCGGGTTTCCGTTAGTTCCTACCTACCTAATATACCACGTATTTCCTGGACTGGGTCCATGATGTGTTTGTGTTCTAAGAAAAGCCAACATTCAGCACTGTGGATTCGCTGCTGGCACAGAAATACACGGCTGAATCCCCTGGCTCAGTGGACTTGATTTCCAGGCTGCAGGCGGAGTTCTTGGGGCACTGAGCTGAAAACTGATTATCGAACTTCTCTGTTCTTTCAGCAATAACTTCATTCTGTAAGTAAACCAAAAACTTGAACTCTTCTGGCTTTTGTTGATACCAATAAACATAACTATGTCCTTTTATAGGGCTACAACTCATATTTGCTGTCTGTTTCTTCCCTTTGACCAGGTGTCCAGGACTCTGGGTGACCTGGGTGTCCATGGAGCCTGTGGAGGAAAGAGATAGAAGCTGGAGAAAAGGCCCAGGAGGCAGCCTCCTGATACTGAAGCCACAGGAGAAAGTCCTAAAACTGGAATCCAACAAGGTCACAGCAGGAACTTACCTATTCCCCAGAAAAAAAGGGCCACACAGCAGAGAAGTCTGAAGCACATGGTGGGATCAGGGGAAAAGCGGTGGCAGGTGGCCTTTGCTGTAAGGCTCCCCCGTGCCCATCAGCAACCTCCTTGTGACGCGATCGCTTGCCATCGCCTTCACGGCCCCTGTGTGTACGACACTACAACATTTTGTAGGATGTGGGAGGGCAGGAAGAGTTGCCGAAAACCACTAGGGTGAGTTTCAACCTGCTTTTATTTTCTTTTTCCCAGACTCTGCTCTTTCGCTCTTTTTTTCTGAAGTCGCTTACACATTATTCACTTCTTCGCTTTTTAACTTGTCAGTTTGCCTTCTCCCCTTCTCCCTTTCATCGCAGGCTATGAATCACACAGCATGGTGTATGTCAATCATAGTTTTGCCACACTTACGCAATCACTGAGCAGTTACTTTATAGTAAAAAAATGTTGAACTCTATAAAACATTATTTATGACAGACGCGTGATGCATCTAGGGAAACAATAGAATGACCACTCTCGCCTGAGGCAATCAGCTTAGGACATGGGTTATGACTAAGAATTTGAGCCCCTGTGTCATTCTTCCAAGTGTCACATCCAGGTAGGTCTCCATTGCCCTGAAGTTTATATTTTGATTCTCTGCCTTTTCATTATATTTGTAGTACTTAAGTAAACATCTATACATTACAGATTATTTAATGGCGTATGTCTTTGAAATTTATCTAAGGGGCATCATTTTGTTCTTATTTTCTCTGTGAGGTGTTCTTTTTTCCTTCAACATTAAGTCTGTGATATTAATCCATGTCGGTGAACATGGTTTTAGACAATTCCTTTTCACTAATGTATAGCATTCTATTCTTTTCCATTCGTTCGCTAAAATTTATTATCTCGAATAAGTGTTTTGTTCTGTTTTAATGCCACTACAAACAGGGTTCCATTTTTGTACATTTTCCTGCATACGCCTGGGAATGTAAAGATTGAGCCTTGCAGTGTTTGTGCCACTGTACATAATGTGGCAAGATGCTTTCCACATTAGTCAAGCCACATAAATGGTCCCATCAGCAGTTCATGAGTGTTTTCAAATGCCTCGCATCCAGGACTTAAAGAGTAGTTAATATCCTTTTAATTTTTGGGGGGTTAAAATGGACCCCGCCAATGGGCACAGAGGAAGGCACTTATTGGGATGAGCACTGGGTGTTGTATGGAAACCAATTTGACGACAATTATTCAAAAAAAAAAAAAAAGAAAAAAGGACTCCGCTACACCTCCAGTTTGCATCTTTCTGATTGCTGAGGAAGTTGAGCGTATTTTTCATATTTCTAGACCATGAATGTTTTCTGTAAATGGCTCTTTGCCCACATTTCTTCGCGGTCGGCTAGTTATTATTTATTTGTAACAGTTCTTTGTGTATTCTGGGAACCAAACCTTTGTCAGTTGTATGTGTCGTTAATATCTCTCAATCTGTGGCTTGTGTTTTCATTCTCTTTGTGATTTTTTTTTGGTTGAATTTCTTAATTTGGTAGAGTCTATCCTTCATTGGGGGAGGCATGCATTTTTAATTTTTTAATAAAAAATGTACCCATAGCCTAAGTTCATAAAGATATACTCCTATGTTGTGTACCAAAACAATGAGCATTTAGAATTTTTCATTTAAGCATTTAATCCATTTAGAATTTATTTTTGCTTATGTTGTAAGGAAAGGTTTCAATTCATCTTTCCTTCTACAGATAACCATTTATTCCAGAATAACTTACTGTCTATTCCATCATATTCCCTTATATTCCTGCAATGATGGCTGTCATATATTAAGTGCCTTATATGCACGGGCTCATTTTTAACCTTCGTAT
Organism: Paguma larvata; assembly: GCA_030068075.1. NCBI lineage: Eukaryota > Metazoa > Chordata > Mammalia > Carnivora > Viverridae > Paguma > Paguma larvata. The sequence goes on along the minus strand of CM057834.1, from coordinate 91,403,161 downwards.
TCTTTTTTAAAATTTTTTTAATGTTTATTTATTTTTGAGAGACTGGGAGAGACAGCATGAGCGGGGAAGGGGCAAAAAGACGGAGACACAGAATCTGAAACCGGCTCCAGGCTCTGAGCTGTCAGCACAAAGCCCGACGTGGGGCTCGAACCCACAATCCATGAGATCTGACGCTTAACCGACTGAGCCACCCAGGCACGCCAAGTCTTCGTATTATTTTCAATTTGTCTATTTATTTATGCCTTTTCCAGTACCCTAAGTCATAAAATAATTGGCGATTGGTGGGGCAAATCTTTTGTAAAGAGTGAAAGATTTATATGATCTGAAGAGATACTGGAGTATGTAGGGCAACCTTGTGATTTTAATTAGTGCTAGCCTGACTCCACAGAGGATACTGCAGAAGCTGGGATGCTGTTCCTTTTGGGTTTTCTTATTTATTTTCATAGCACCTGTCTCCACTTATTTCAGATTTTTAAATTGTCTACTTCTAAAACCTTTATATTTTTGCATTAAAGTGTTGCTTATCTTTAATAGATTTCTTCTTAAGTGTTTCAAATTTATGTTACTATTTGTAAATGGTTTTTCCCTTTTAAAAAATGTAGCTTTTAACTGTCCCTATTGTAGGGGAAAAAAACCTGACTTTTAATATTTATTTTGAATTCCAAGAGCTTAAAACTCTTTAGATTTTGTTATTAATGATACAGTGATTCTTTAGATTCCTTTGGGTCTTCTTTTAAACTTGTCATCTGTCGACAACCACACTTTCCTCTTCCTTTCTCTATCTCACCCTGTTTTTCTTGTTGCATTGGCTGGAAATTCAACAATATTGAGTAGAAAAGATGACCGCATTTATTTGCTTATGTACCAATTCTGTATGCTTTGGACGACTGTAGGAACCAGGTATGTGGTAAATGCTGTTAGATCCCACTATTTCAAGGACCTACTGGCATCTCAGGATATCTGCAAGGCATTCTTCCAACCAGCACCTAAAGTACCTCACCTGAGGTACCAAAAGTATCAGACAGCTTCTTAGATGGAAGATCTCCGCTTGCTGTTTATGCACCAGAGGTATTTTACAGAAAGACACACACCATCCCCTAGTGGTCAAAGGGGAAAATTCATCAGACTCTGATCGCTCCCTGTCTTCACCTGCCAGGAGGTGAGGGGGGGGGTGGGTGTCAGTTCCACATTGCGAAAGAGCAGCCAGGCACCTCCACTATTAGAGCGGGACTAGGACCCCAGCAGCCCTTGGTGTGGTAACCTGCCTCCACACCGCATAGAATTGTCACCAGTAATTGTTACACATTTACTCGGTTACTAATCTAATATGGTTTGATGGTTTATCAGTTTATCAGGAACTTGCCTTCAACCTTTTTGAGTCGCCATTCAAGGTGCAAGTGCTCCTTTGATTTATGTCCTAGTTTCTCTTCTCTTTGTACATCCCATCACCAGGGATCGTATGCTCTTTTCTTCTTCCAGTGTTGCTAAATGTCCTCAAGTTTTGGCTCTCTCCCGTCTCACCTTGTACTCACCCCCTTCCTCCCTCTTTGCTCATGCCCCCTTACGAACTATATCTTTCATTAATCACGCCAATTGCTTTCCTGCCTGAAAAATGCTGTGCCGAATCTTCCAGCCATGCCTGTCGGGTCATTATCCCCAGTTCCACTTCATTAACTCCGGCTCACCTAAGGAGGCCATCTTAAACATGACGTCCTCTAGAACCTGCTCTGGGGCTCCATTAGGTCTCCTGTGTCGTAGGCAGAGGCATCTGGGTCCACACAATACCCTGCCCGTGCCCGACTGATACAAGGGCAGAGACGCCACATAGAACACATATTTTTTTCCCATGACTTGAAAACTTTAACCGAGACAGAAGGTACTGATTGCTGAGGCTTTTTCTGCCTGTCTTTCAGAAAGAAGATGTATGAGCTCCTGTTGCTTAGGAACCCAGAGCTAGGGTTTCTGTTCTCATTAAACTGGAGTCAGTTTGTCTCTTTTCTCATCCTCTGAGCTCATCGGGGCATCCAGGCAACCAATTCCCTTTAATAAGTCAAGTTAGTGGGTTCGAAAAGGGGCCCTTTCCTCGTATTGGATTTACTTTCCTTTTATTTTTTAACAGCTTTGTTGAGGCGTAGTTGATGCACAGAGAGCTGCACATATATACTGCACAGAGTTTAATGAGTTTGGAGATAGGCGTACCCCCATGAAACCAGCACCGCGATCAAAGTAATAGATGTATCTGTTACCTCCAAAAGTTTCCTTGTATCACTTTGTTTTGTGTTTTTTTTTTTTTGTGGCAAGAACAGCTAACATGGACTTAACAAAATTAGAAGTGCACAATACAGTATTGTTAACGATATGCACTACATTGTACAACCGTGTTGAGTAGAGGATCCCGAGCAAGTCTTCGTCTCGCATAACTGAATTTTTTATCCGTCAGAAGAATCCCTATGTCCTTCTTCCCACAGACCTCAGGCAGTCATCACTCTACTTTCTGCTTCTATGAGTTTGACCTACTTTGGATACTTCATGTAAGAGGGGTCATGCCTTACGCATCTGTCTGTTACTGGCCGATTTCACCTGCCGTTGTTCTCTGACAACAACCATGTTGTTGCAAATGGCAAGATTTCCTTCTTTTTAAAGGTTCAGTAATATTCTGTGATATGTCTATACCACATTGCTGTATCCATTTGTCTATTGATGGTCATTTGCGTTGCTTCTATATTTTGGCTCTTGTGAATAATGCTGCAATGAACACGGGGGTGCAGATATCTCTTCAAGATCCTGATGTCAATTCTTTTAGCTATACACCCAGAAGTGGGATTTGTTAGGTGGTAGTTTTTAAATTTCTTTTTTAATTAAAAAAATTAAAAAAATTTTTGGTGGAACCTCCATACCGTTTTCCATAGCAGCTCCACCATACGGTGTATGAGGGTTCCAATTTCTCCACATCCTCACCGAGATTTATCTTTGTTCCTTTAATAATAGCCATGTGCAGTGATATCTCATTTTGGCTTCGACTTGCATCTCCCTGATGATGAATGGCCTTGAGCACCGTCCCATATAACTGTTGTCCATTTACATGTCTTCTTCGGAGAAATGCTTATTCAAGTCCTTTGGCAATTTTTAAATAATTTTTATTTTTTATTTTTTATTTGCTATTGAGTCGTAGGAGTTTCTTATGTATTTTTAGATATGAATATTTTATCAGGGATGTGGTTTGCCGATATTTCCTCCAATTCCATACAAAGCCATAATAACCAAAAGGGTATAATACTGGCGTCAAGACAGACATGTAGACCAGTGAAACAGAATAGAGAAGCCAGAAATAAACCTACCTTGATCTTCAACAAGGGTGCCACAGCGGGAAAGGACAGTCTCTTCAACAAATGTTGTTGGGAAAAGTGGACATCCACATGCCAGCGAAGGAAAATAGACCCCCATCTTGTACCATGCACAACAGTCAATTCAAAATTGATCAAAGACTTCAACATAAGATCTGGAACCGTGAAGCTTCTAGAAGAAAATACAGGAAAAACTTGTTGCCTATGGTCTTGGCAATGATTTTTTTTTATCACCCTAAAAGCACTGACAGAAAAAGCAAAAAACAGACAAGCAGAACTACATCAGAATAAAACGTGTGCTTCCCTTTTAAACAGTGAATTGGAAGTTTTGTTTTTTACAAGACACTTAAAACTTGTAAGAGATTTTCTTTCTTTTTTTTTTTAATTTTTAACGTTTATTTATTTTTGAGAGACCTAGAGACAGAGCATGAGCAGGGGAAGGGCAGAGAGAGAGGCAGACACAGAATCCGAAGCAGACTCCAGGCTCTCATGAGCCATCAGCACAGAGCCTGATGCGGGGCTCGAACTCACAGACCTTAAGATCATGACCTGAACCGAAGTCGGCCGCTTAACTGACTGAGCCACTCAGGCGCCCTGAAACTTGTAAGAGATTTTCTATCGGCCTTTCAGTTTCTACCCAAGACACTCACTTGTCTGTCCTGGTTTTAGCCCTCTGCTTGGGGATATTTTAAAAGTCTGAGCCTTCTCTACTCCTATCCCTTTGGGGATAGTGAACCCAGAGGTATTGTTTACATTCTAATCGAATAACTGCTTCAATGGTGGATGTTATTGCGATTGTTTTTATGAACATTTTTGGAGCAAGGAAACATGACAAAGATAGCATCTAATCTTAATTTCGTTAGTTATTTGAAGTGGTTTATTTTATGACTCTATGCTTTCAGAGAGACTACAAATAGGTTCCTCAAAAATAATTTAGACTGAGATCTTTCAAAAGATCTTGTAAAACATTTTTTTTTTGCCCTATATTCCTATAAGGAGAAAATAATGTGTCTGGTTAAAAGGACTCACAGATCTTGATGTAAGATATTTAGGAATAATATTTAATATTTTTTTCTTATGCCTTTTCTTAAAAGGAGGATAATCATTAAATATATAATATCAGGGGCTTCATTCTCAAGGGAGTAATTGATCAAGAGTTACCTGGAATTACATAAATTAGCCATAGTCCATTTTTGTTAGAAAAAACAAAAGAATCTTAACTGATTTAAAAAAAATTTAATGTTTATTTATTTTTGAGGGAGATGGAGCGTGAGCAGGGGAGGGGTAGAGAGAGAGGGAGACACAGAATCTGAAGCAGACTCCAGGCTCTGAGCTGTCAGCACAAAGTCGGATGTGGGGCTCGAACTCAAAATCCGTGAGATCATGACCTGAGCTGAAGTTGAAGGTTTAACTGATTGAGCCACCCACATGCCCCCTTAACTGATTTTTTAAAATGGTACCAGAAAGTAGATTACAGATAAAAGACACTCAGATATTTAGAGAGTGTTTTAAATGGACTATTGGTCAGTCGGAGGTAGTCAGACTGCTTTCCATATTCCAGAATGGAAAAGCGGCCACGGGGGCAGGAGGTCGTGACGCAGCCAATGAACTGCTCACCGTCATGCCTGCGATAGGGCACGTGCTGTAGCAGCTGGGATGAGACTCCTGGAAACTACTGCTATAAATTATGTTTGTGGGATGGTGAATTACAGTGCCAGTCGACTCACAACCTGGTAAGTCTCGCATACATAAGGGAAGAAATGGATACTCAGAATGGGTGTATTCAAGGATACGGGAGACTTAAGGAACCCTGACTTCCTAGAACCCTGTGAAGGTCTCCAGGTGATGTCTGCATGGCTGGGCAGTGTGTGTGTGTGTGTGTGTGTGTGTGTGTGTGAGAGAGAGAGAGAGAGAGAGAGAGAGTGTGTGGGTATGTGAGAGTGTGGGTATGTGAGAGTGTAAGTATGAGTGTGTGGATGTGTGAGTGTGAGTGTGTGTGTGTGTGAGTGTGTGTGAGGAAAGAAACCTAACTTTTACAATTTTTAGCCCAGGGACACCTCCATGTGGCTTGGCCACTTTATAGGCCCAGCTCTGTTTCCATCTTGCTAGGTATCAAACACTATACCTTCTCCACACTCCATACTCAGATATTCTCTCTCTCTCTCTTTCACACACACACACACACACACACATATGCTCACAGATGTCTCAGTCAGAAAAGCTGTGGTTTTTCTCTCCCCACACCTCCTTCCACAAGGCTCCAGGGCTTCGGTGAGGTGGGGAAGAGGGAGGCCGTCACCAGGGTTCTTGTCTGGGTCTCTGGTCTCCGCCCAGCGCTGTGTTACTAGGACTGCAGAAGTAGAGGCTGCTGTCTTCAGGTTTCACACTCGTCACCGTCAGAGCTGAAAATGATGTGTTTGTATGGCTAATGAGAAACTTGGTCTCAGGGAAACCTTGTTCGTATGCAGCTTTGGAGCCCACATTAGAAGTCGCCATCAGCGTGAGGCCCTGTTCCGGGAACTGACGATACCAAAACACAGTTGTGGCTTGAAGGCCCACCGAATGGCACTGGATCTTCACAGAGGTTCCACTCCTACAGATAGCTGTCCTTGGATCCTGAGAGATGACAGCACCAAGCCCAGAACCTGCTGACACAGAGGTCAAAGAGGTGAAAGAGGCCATACCACGGGTGGAAAACTCACAGCACCCCCAGATGCCTGCTGTCCTGTGAACTCTTCCTGTTGGACTCCCTGGGACCATAATCCCCCATCTCCCCCGACTGGTGACTTCTCACCTTACCCTTCAACCTCCAGAGAGCAAGAATGCCCCCCCTCATTTTGGTCAGCATAAAATAATCCACAGTCTCTGGCTACTGCTTCACTCATGCCCACACACACACACACACACACACACACACACACACACACACACTTGCCCCAACTACTCAGATTGCAAGGCTCATACTGGGCCCCAGGAGCAGCAGAAGCATCAGCATCTTCAGATATTGGCCTCACATCCACCTCTCTCACTATATCTTGTTCTGCCTTTCTCCACCCCCAGGAGGATGGACCCCGGCTTACATAATCTTGCAGTGCTCCAGTCTGCCCCCTGGTGGTGAATTTTTTTTTTGGCCAGTGATGCAGGATCCATCGCTCTATGAAAGAGCTGAAAGGGGCTTCAGATGTTCCAATTCTATACCTAACTTCATAAAACATAAGCTAAGACCCAGATCATTGAAATGACTTAAAGAAGTTTCTTAGCTTTATTCATGCAAAGGCTATGTGTTTGTGCGGTAAATGGAATTACCGCTTATTCTTTACTCCCCTAACATAACCTCTAAGTAAGCAGGACAATTCATGACTGTTAGTCACTAGAACTGTGGGTGAGCATCAGAAATCCTACGCTATAAGTTCAATGTTTCTTCATACTGATGGTAAGGACAATTTCTCATCTTCTAAATGAAGTATTTATTTCATGACTATCTCATGCCGGTTGCCATCGTATGGATGGTCTTAATACTAAACAAAGCTATTTATCGTAGTTTGTACATCTCTGTGCAAGTCACTGTGGAGGCTACGAGGATAATTTGTTTACAGCTATTTCCCCGTGATACAGGTCATAGGCTAAGTATCAGTCAGTGGAAATAGGTTGGAGGAGATTTAAAAAAAAATTTTTTTTTAATGATTATTTTTGAGAGAGAGAGAGAGACAGACAGAGCATGAGCAGGGGAGGGGCACAGACAGAGAGGGAGACACAGAATCTGAGACAGGCTCCAGGCTCTGAGCTGTCAGCACAGAGCCCGATGCGGGGCTCGAACTCGGGAATGGTGAGATCCTGACCTGAGCCGAAGTTGGACGCTCAACCGACTGAGCCACCCAGGCGTCCCTGGAATTCATTTTTTTTTTTTTTAACATTTATTCATTCTTGAGAGGCAGAGAGACAGAACACAAGCAGGAGAAGGGCAGAGAGAGGGGGAGACACAGAATCCAAAGCAGGCTCCAGGCTCCAAGCCATCAGCACAGAGCCCGACACGGGGCTCGAACTCACAAACCGTGAGATTATGACCTGAGCCGAGGTCGGCCTGCTCAACCGACTGAGCCACCCAGGCGCCCCTGGAATTCATTTTTAATCCCATCGTTGGGGCACATACTGCCTTGCTCTCACTCCGTCCTGCACACATGTGAAGGTCTGGCTTTCATTGGACACCTTCTCCTTGACTGGTTTTACTTCTCTGGGTCATTTTCATTCGCTTAGATCGTCCCATGCCTTTCTTCGATGCCCTCATTAATTTTCCACATTAAGATAATGTTGTCTTTTTCTTTCTTTTCTGAGTTTAACCAACGATTTTCTTTTTCACTTCTCTCTGAACTTCTAATTATGGGTGGGTTATCCTACCTTTAGCTGCTTGCTTGAGTGTATTTAATTCTGTTTGGAGTGTAGACTTACATTTTCTTCTGACTAGTGATCGTTTTTTGGGAGGAGTCGATGAAAGGTCTGGGGAGTTTCCTCTAGTCTATGGATTTTACTTTCCACTGTTTTGTCAAAGCCCGTGTTGATTTAATGGTTTTGGCAGGATGATTGGTTGACTTTCACGGCAGAGGTGGGCCAGTCCCCTTTGTCTGTGACTCTCTTTTGTTCTGCAGGAAACCCCCAAGTTCTCTTAGAAACCTTTTCTTCTTTTTTCCTTCATTACCCAATTGCAAGAGGACCCTTTACCCTCTCTTTTGACCTTTTCTTCCTCCTTTAGAAGCTGTGCATTTGGAAGACTGTGCTTTACATCACATGCCTGGAGCTTCACATGGATTGCGTTGTAGAACCTTCCGGCAGCGCTGCTCAGGGGTGTTCTTGGCGTGCCTCTCCAACTCCCTGCAGCCCCAGTCACTGCCATCCTCTGTCCTAGCAGGGAGGGGAGGGACCAGAGCACGTGAAATAATTTCAGGAAATTAAAAGGCCGAAACAGAGACAACGCAGCAAAGTGACATGGTTTATGCCCCACCCTGGTGAGGCGGACTCCATTGGCACAGATGCATTTGAAGTGACTTTGCGTTCACCTGTCTTTTGATTTTCTGAAATTGCCTCATCAAAGAAAGTGATAATAAACACTTTTCTGTAGGTTCCCAGTGCTTGTTGAGTGAAGAGAATTTAAAAAAATAATCATTGAGATAAAAGGGGCACCTGGAGAGCTAGTTGGTTAAGTGTCCGACTCTGGATCTCAGCTCAGGTCATGATCTTGCACTTCGTGAGCCTGAACCCTGCATCTGGCTCTCTGCTGACAGTGTGGAGCCTGCTTGGGATTCTCTTCCTCTCTCTCTTTCCCCCTCCCCTACTCCTGCTGTCTCTCTCTCTCAAAATGAATAGATAAACTTTAAAGAAAAAAATCACTGAGATAAAAATTGAGGTGATATGTTTCTTTATCTTATTTTATTATGATTTTTAAATTTTTTAAAGTTTATTTATTTTTGAGAGAGAGAGAGAGAGAGACAGAGTGTGAATGGAGGAGTGGCAGAGAGAGGGGAAACACAGAATCTGAAGGAGGATCCAGGCTCCGAGCTGTCAGCACAGAGCCTGACCCAGGGCTAGAACTCAGACTGTGAGATCGTGACCTGAGCTGAAGTTGGATGCCTAACTGACCGAGCCAGCCAGGTGCCCCTATCTTATTTTATTTCTTAAAGAGAGACAGTGTGAGCAGGGGAGAGGGGCAGAGAGAGAGAGAATCTTAAGCAGGCTTCATGCTCGGCATGGAGCCCAACATGGGGCTCCATCTCACAATCCTGGGATCACGACCTGAGCCGAAATCAAGAGTCAGACGCTCAAACAATTGAGCCACCCAGGCGCCCCTGGTACGTTTCTAATGAGTATTTTGGGGCCGCATCTTTCTTCTAAACTCCAGACGAATCTATCTAACTCTATTTCCATCACCTCTGGGTGTCCTATACCAGGAGTTCTTAATCCTGGCATCCGCACATGCCTGCACAGGCTGATTAGGCAAGGGACAAAACCCAGATTATTCCAGAATAAGAGGCAGCACAGCATGGTATAAAAAGCCCTACTCTCTGAGCCAGACAACCTAGATTTGTATCTTTCCTGTCTCTTTTGAGCTTGAGGAAGAAAAATGAACTCCTGGAACTGCATTTGCTCCTTTTTGCTCATGTTGCTAAAGAAAAAAAATATTTCCTTTGTCTGATTGTCTTAGATGATTAAATGAAAGTCTCTATTTAAAGCCTGCAATAGAGAACTTGAAATAGTGCAAAAAGTAGAAAAGAGAACTTTTGCTCCATAAATATTTAACCTGAAAAATCATGTCCGGTTTTAAAAATCTGTACCGTTTTCTGGTGACAGTCTTAGTTCCTGAGCATGGGCAGGGATGTTCCGTGATACTTCTACAACCTTCCCCTATTTCCAGGCTCGCCCTGCGAAACGCTTTCAAGCTAATATGTTCATTAATCAAACTACACGCCCCCTGCTCCTCCCCGCCCACGGCCGTTTCCGGGGCGGGGCCTGAGGGTGTTTGTGAGTTGACAGGATGGGACTCTGCACTGATGTGGATAAGGAGCTGGCACAGAAGTACACTGCGGAGTCTCCCAACTCCGCCAGCCGGACCTTTAAGACGCTGGGTCCTTCTTTGGGAAATTCAGCAAAAAAGCGTTCTCTTGGCATTCCTGAACCGTCCACGGGCTTTCCCTTCTGGAGGTAAGCCATGAATTTCAGACCTTCCCCCGGGAGCTGCTGGTACCAGTAAACATAATTGTGTCCTTTCTCCGGGCTGCATCTCAGTTCTGCCTCTTGTCCTGTCCCTCTGACCAGGTGTTTTGGGCTCTGGGTGGTGCCAGCATTCAAGGGACCTCAGAAGAGAAGAGATTACGTGAGACAGGGTCATAATGGCAGAGGAAGTGTGTGCCTTGCGACGCAGCCACCCAAGGCAAGTACAGATACCTTTTAAGTCTGCTGTGTTCATGTGAAAATTAATATCAGTTTTGCTTTTCATGCCATGATGCAATGGTTTGTTTTCCTTTAAGTATCAATACCGTTCAGAAAATCTTTGGGCAACATGAAGGTCCAGGGCATATTTGAGACACAGATAGAGAGCCGCGGACAAAGCCGCGTCCGTTGGCCCAGAACTCACCTGCCCCCAGGCAGCAAGATGACCACCCGACAGAGGAGTTTGGGGCGCATGGCAGAGAAGGCATGAAGAAGACCCACAGGCAGGGCCCAGGAGGGGTGCTCACGCAGCAGCTCAGGGAGGTAGACCTCAAAGCCCCCTCCTCTGAGGCGGGTCTTCCTGTGAGGTCACCATTTCCGGGAGATCCCGTTGTCTCTAGACCTAATCTTGTACATCATTTGAATGGGACATCTTTTTTTCTTTACCGTAAGACATCATGACCTAGTATGTGTTACTATGGGGACAGCATTGTGCAGGTATGTGGAGCGATAAATACCTTCGTGATTGGTCCCCTGGCTTTCTGAAACATTAATTTTTACCACTCCCCTCTCTACTTCTTATCTTTTGTTCCTTTCTTTTCCTTTCGTTGACTCAAATCATCCTTCCATTTTCTGTTGTTGAGTAGAGGCAGTCGCTAGGTGTGATGTGTAGCTACACACATTGAGAAACACTGAAATGGAAGCCAAGGTTGCTGGGAAAAAATTCGAGACAGGAAATGATTTGGTTCTGTTTCCTTCTTTCTTCCTCCCCCTCAGCTAAGCAATGGTTGCAAATATCTTCAGAGAACCCTACTTTATGGTTTATAACTCACTTTTCTTTCTCTGTTTTTAAAAAAAAGTTTATTTATTTTAAGAAAGAGAGAAAGTGTGCGAGCAGGGGGGGGAGGCAGAGAGAGAGGGAGAGAGAGAATCCCAAGCAGGCTCCATGGTGTCAGTGCAGAGCCCGATGCAGGCCTCGATCTCACAAACCGCGAGATCGTGACCTGAGCCAGCAATCAAGAGCTGGACGCTTAACCGACTGAGCCACCCGGGTGCTCCACTCACTTTTCTCATCTTTTGTTATTCTGTCTGAATTTTTGATGCAAATAATTCAAAGAAGAGCTGCTAGCAAAACTACCAGCTCTCCCTCTCGCCTTGTGTCCCTCGATTCTATTTATCTATCTACATTATTCTCCTTAATCATGGATGGGATACTTGTTTTTGAGGGATCTTCCTTCCTTCCATTCTTCTGTCCTTCTTTCCTAACCTGTAGGGTTGAATAAAAATTGTGTGAAAGCCTACTTTGTTCTAGGCATAGTGAAAGGAAGCTATAAGGAAGAGTAAGGCACAGCCCCACTCTGTCAGAATGTATAGGCTCCCTGGGACATGTAATCTGTACACCTAGGATATTCCAGGCTTGAGTAATGAATAAGATCATCTTAATTTTTAGTGTCCAAACACAGTGATTTATGACCTTCTCTTATTGACAGCAAGATCCTAAGGCCTCCCTCAAGGGGTCTCCATTATTTTGGGAAGAACTTAGTAGGCTTCCCAAAATGTGCAGTTGAATCAAAATAGAGCTGCCATCGCCACTTACAGTCACCTCAGTGATTTCTCCTGGAGATCCTCCAGGTGTCCACCAATGCTCTTGATGAACGCCCAACACTGACCACCCACACCCCGTCTGAAGGGACTCTTCCTGGATGCTGTTTAGACACTAATCTTCAGTCAGCTAGGGTAGTGTTGGAGTTTACACAGATGTGGGGGAATGAGCTGTCTCCTCCTCATTGCTGAGGTGCCCTTGTTACTCAGGGCTCAAAGGAAGCTCTGCTTGTGTGCAGAATCTCACCAAGGAACTCGTGAATGGTTCCGTCAGCTGCTAGTTACCAGTCTTCGCTCTCTCTTGGTGCAAACCCAATAGAAGGGGTCAGATAAGGGGCAGGTGCCTTACCATTCCTTTTTTTTTTTTTTTTTGGCTAAACTACTGACAGGTCAATAATAAAAATTAATGCAGAATAGAAAATACCATTTAAGTTCACTTATCTGTCTCCAAGCAAGTAAATTATTGGCTTAGACACTTTGTCAAACACTTTTGGATTGCCTTTCCACTGTAATTAGTATTATAAACTTGAAAGTGGCTAAGACACTGGATCTTAATTGTGTTCAACACAAGAAAGAAATAATAATTATGTAACATGATAGAGGTGTTAGGTAGTACACCTGGTGATTAGGTGACAATCGTGCTGTGATATATAAATGTAGCAAATCAAAACATTGTACATCTTAAGCTTACATAATGTTTTCTATCAATTCTATCCCAATTAAAAACAGCTTTATTGAGGCATAATCGACATACGAATAAACCGCACCCATTTAAAAAGTTTTGATGTAGGCATGCAAACAGGGAACTATCACCACAATCGAGATAGAGAACTTATCCATCACCCCAAGAAGTTTCTTTCTGTCATGTTTTTTTTTTTTAACATTTATTTATTTTTGAGAGACATAGAGACAGAGCATGAGCAGGGGAAGGGCGGAGAGAGAGAGGGAGACACAGAATCAGAACACAGGCTCCAGGCTCTGAGCCGGCAGCACAGAGCCCAACGCGGGGCTCGAACTCACAGACTGCGAGATCATGACCTGAGCTGAAGTCGGCTGCTTAACCGACTGAGCCACCCAGGCGCCCCATCTTTCTGTCATGTTGTAATCCTTCCCTCCCAACCCTCCCGCTCCAGTGACTTAGGCAACCACTGGTCTGTTTTCTGTCAATATAGATTTGCTTGCATTTTCTAGTTATTCATATAAATGGAATAAAATAGTATGCATTTATTTGTGTCTGGCTTATTTCCAACCTTGTAATTATTTGAGTCTCATCTATATTACTATGTACCTCATAGTCAGTTAATTTCCTGAAGTTGTCACACTTAAAATAAATGTGCTTTTTGTATTACCTGGGTTTAACTCCTTAAAAACAAATTAACCAGAGTTGTCATTTGGCGTGACCAACTAAGATCTTGATCCCCTTTCTCATTTATTCTTTTTTCCTAGGTTCTCCATATCTGGCACTTCTCTTCTGTGATGGACACCTATTGGGTGTCCTGGCTCCTAACTGGAGAATTCCTGTCTTTGAAATCTTTGATCCAGAAGGTCAGAGTGATAGAACCCCCCAGCTGCCATGTTGTTCCAGCTGACTCCCTTGGCTAAAGGTGAATTTTTCAAGAGCATGTTCTTGAGTAAAACAGGATCGATTTGTTTTCTGTTTTCAGGATTTGTGATCTTACAAGAGAGAAAGTCCAGTTGGTCCTTCCCAACGTGCCTGGAGGACCGACACCGGAATCTATAATCCGCTCTATGAGATCAAAGACCATTCTAATGGGGAGAACAACAGGGCCAACGAGGTGGAAAAAGAAATAAGAGATGTCGAATCAGCCATGTCCTGGTCCCAAAGACTTCATTCCAGTGTTTTCCTGAGAAATTCCTGCGTTCTTGGTTTCGGTTCTCTAGGACATGCATACGTTTAGCCCTGTGAGAAATTCCCCTTTGGCTTAAGCCAGCTCTAGTTAGTTTCTGTCGTTTCCTTCTAACCCAGTATGCCAGCTGCTTCCTTAGCTGGGCCCAATATGTTTGTGTATTAAGATTAGCTAATATTTAACACTGCGGCTTCGCTGCTGGCACAAAGATACATGACCGAATCCTGCAGCTCCGTAGGCTGGGTCTCTGGGCTACGGGGTGAGTTTCGGGGACTGAAAATCTCTCCTTGCGCATCCCTGTTTTATCAAAGACAATTTCATTCTGGGAAGAAATCAAGAACTTGAACTCTTTCGCCGGGATCTGCTGATACCAGAAGACATAGCTGTGTCCTTTTATCGGGACACAATAGATTGTTGCTTTCTGTCCTTTCCCTTTGACCAGGAGTCCTGGACTCTGGGTGACTTCTGCATTGAGGAAGCCTGTGAAGAAAGCAGACAGAAGTTGGAGGCTTAGCCCCGGAGGGAGGCTGGTGACAGGAACTAAAGGCTGACAGGCAGGGGCTGAGGAGTTCAGAGCAGGGGCTTACCTTCACTCAGGAGACAAAGGACCATGGAGCAGTTGAATACCAAGCACATGGCAGCTTTCAGAAGGGAAGAGAGGCAGGTGGCTTTCTCTGAGGCTTTTTTGCCCCCATTACTAGCTACTCTGTGACCAGCTACTCACTTCCCAGAACCCAGTAGTCTTTGGTGTGCTGCTCTGTACAAATAAAAACACAAAGTAGCATGTATGAAACAGCTGTACTCAGTCATTGGCCAACAGGCAGCTCAGGACTGGGATTATTCTAAAGCAAGAAAGAATGGGACAATGTCTACAGATGGCGAGGGGGAGACACCGAGTGTGGCACATTTTCTGCGTTGAGGAGACATAGGTTGAATGTTGGAGGGAACACAGCAAGCAGAATTCACGAGGAGGACTACAGGGAGGTGGAAGATACCCAAAGGGCCCCAGAAATGTTCAGAGGATCGTACTGAATTTTTGTCCTAACAGGAATCTGTGTCTGCGTACGATGAAACTTTAAAGAGACACCAGAGACAAACCACAGAACGATTCACCAGCATCCCCAGAGTGGCCATGCCTTTCCAGTAGGACAAAATTTGGCTAGAGCAAGAGGTGGTGAACGACAGCCCAGGGCTGGCCACCTGTTGACGTACAGTTTTCCTGGGGTGGGACTCGCTTCTGGAATGGCGGCGTGAGATTTGAACACCCTCTCCCCAGAGGAATAAAAAATCCTAAATTCCGAAAAGTTAGAAATTATGATTTAAAGGGCACCTGGGTGGCTGGGTTGGTTAAGTGTCTGACTCTTGATTTTTGGCTCAGGTCATGATCTCACAGTTTGTGAGTTTGAGCCCTCTATCAGGCTCTGTGCTGACAGTGTGGAGGCTGTTTGGGATTTTCTCTCTCTCTCTCTCTCTCCCTTTCTCTCTGTTCCTCCCCCAGTTGTGGTCTCTCTCTCAAAAATAAATAAATAAAGTTAAAAAAAAATAACCCACAGCCATTTAAAGCTCCCAAGAGCATTCGGCAAATGAAGAAACATTTATTCAAGAAAATCGAAATCTCAGTAGGGACAGTGAGACTCGTTGGCATGGGAGCCTCTCTGCCTCCTGCCTCAGCCTAAGCTCAGTGTGATGGAAGCTCTGTTCTCCGTGGATGTGGTTGGGGACACAGGGCTCCCACAGTTTTTCCTGAGGAGGCCCAGGCTGCCAACGATTTTTATCCCCACCAGCTCTGTGATGTAGAAACTCTTTTCCTAGCAACTGCGGCCCAGGGGTCTGGGCTCCCTTTCTCCACCGGGTGCCCACTCATGAGGTAGAGCTTCTATTCCAGAAGCAGCAGGCCAAGACTGCTGGGCCCTAGTCTTCCTCATTCTGCCTTGCTCACAGCATGGAGGTTCCACACTGGGAGATGCAAGTCAAAAAGACCAGGGCTTACCACCCCACCCGGCGACCCCTCAGAGAGCAGGGGTGTCATTCCAGGAGAAGCGGGCCAGTGTCCCTAGCCCCAGATCTGGAGACTCAGGTGCAGAGTTTCTGTCCATGGAGGGAGGCAGGCCACAGAGCTGCATAGCTCTGCTTTGACCTCGGGAGCGTGCGGTCTTGCTGAGATCTGCTTGGAATTGTTCTGCAGCCCAAGACCGCCTTTACTTCCTGTACTGCCTCCTCCCTCCCTTTTCCTTCCCTCTCTCTTACAGGGTTTGGATCCGCGTGGGGACCCAACGGCCTCCTAGCCTCCTCCATCTTTTGTCCCATTTCCCCTACTAAGTCTCCTGCATGACTGACCCAGTCTTGGCATCTACTTCTTGGAAGACCTGAAATAATGCTTCCTTCTTAGGTGGGTTTGCGGCCTCGAGACGGGTCACAGTCAGTAGTAATCTCTGCTGAAGTGACTGTCGGTTCCAGAAAACACTTGGTGCCTGTAAATCCGTCTGATGGCACTGGATCTTCACCAGGTTCTGCTCTTACAGGATGTTTTCATTGGGCTGTTGGGAAATGAAAGCCCTGAGCATGAGCGGGACAGATCAGAGAAGGCCGAGGCTAGGATGAGACATACGCCCAGAAAGAAACGCTTCCTTCCTGTATAGTGGGATCGGGCCGCACCTGTCCTTCTGCGACTGGCTTAGTTCACTCAGCATAATGTCCTCAGGGCCATCCATGTTATCACATATTGCAGGATTTTGCTCTCTTTTAAGGCTAAATAACATCGCATCGTATGCGTACACCACATTCCACACAATTTTAAGAGGGTAGATCTCATGTTTAGTGTTCTGGCCACCTTGAAGTAAAACAAAACAAAATGAAACGAAATGAAATGAAATAAAATTCAGCATTCACTCTTGCTCCCCAACTCTCTTCAAACTCCCAAGAAGGCACCCAACTTTCCCTCGTGTGTGTTTTCCAGCCTTTTCTATCAGATTCTCCAAAGATTTTAATTTCCCCTTCCCCAAGTGTGCCCACACACTCTGAGCGACCATCCCTGCTAGAGAACAAGGGGAGCCTGCGGCTCTACTTCGCTGCAGCAAATCGCACCCCCTTCCTCCGCCTCCTCCCTCGTCTGGGTGTAAGGATCAGCCGGTCACCAGGAGTAGGAGAACACCTGTGTCTTCAGCCCCAAGGCCTCGGCTGTTATCTGAGCCTGGAACGGGGTGAGTCTTGGCTCTTCATCTCTCGCCTCCCTTTATTCAAGAGGATGTTGAGTATTTACGTTGCCTAAAGAAGCTCTAACCTGCCCCTGGGTTGAATTTTTTTTTTTTTTCATTTAGCCCAAGATGTATCAATTTCTTAAACCTCGTCATGGGGCCACAAACGAGGGAAGAGATTCGACCCCAACATCTCATTTTACACAAGAAAATTTTGAAATGTAGGCAGAAGCATAGAGATACAAGCTTTTATCACTTGTGAGAAACAGGGTGTGGACAGTGGTGAGCAAAAGAAAGAGGAAAAGCAGAGCACTGCAGTGATGGCAGGTGGCCCAGACGACAGTGTTTAGCTTCTCTGATTTTACTTAGTTATCCAATCAGGTACTGGGTAGTACCTCTTGGGCTCTTGATTAAAGGGTTGGACGCAGTGGCATTGTTGATGACTGTACGAAGAGATGTAATAATCTGCTACTTGGTAAGAATATCTTTGTGTTCTTCAGAATTGAAGCGAACACGTCCTATCCTCTGAGACAGGGATCTCACAGCTAGCGGATGCTGGTTCTTTCTTGCACTGATGGTACATGTATTTATTCGATCAGTTATCATAAATATTTCAGTCTCTTAAAGGCCATAAGACACATACTGGCTTTTAGGAAGCTGTTCAAATACATTCCAGAAATCCCTTTTGCTTCAAACAACCTGCAGGCCTTGATATATTTTTTATTAATATTAAAAATGTAGGGCAAATCTAGTAATTTTAATGTATCTTTTAAAGCACAGCAGCTAGTTTTTGATATATATCCTTATCTATGTGGCACTTAAGTGGTTCATAGGCAAATCTATATCATGCTAGAGAGCTAAATACACTGTGAATAATTCATGTCCCAGGCAATTCATTCATCTTCAAACCTGGCACAAATTTTTAGCAGTTCTAATTTTCTCTACTCGACAAAAAAACCATGAGATCGCAACAGAGCCTTTGAGGGCGTGTTCTTCCCCTAGGGCAAGGATTCATGACAGTGAGGCCATCTCTTGCTTGGGCCTGCCCTTTATCATATTTCTAAATCTCCAACTTATATTTATTTATTTTTTAAGTTTATTTATTTTGTGAGAGAGAGAGAGAGAGAGAGAGAGAGAGAGAGAGAGCATGAGCAAGCAGGGGAGAGGCAGAGAGGAAGAGAGGGAACCCCAACCAGGCTCTGAGCTGTCAGTGCAGAGCCTGACACAGAAGCATGAGATCATGACCTGAGCTGAAATCAAGAATTGGACATTCAACTGACTGAGTCACCCAGGCGCCCCTCGAACTTATATTAAACAAAATAGAACAAAACAAGACAAAAAAACTAAAAAAAAGTTTCTATTCATCTACTGAAGAGAACAGAATGGGCAACTAAGGTGATCCTGGGAAAATACCACAAACTGAATGTTGGGTTAATGTAACCACTTTTGCACTCCGGGCATAACTGTCAAGTGGTTTTTGTAGGTTTCTGCCCAACTTCTATGTACACGTGAGATGGTGACAGCCACAAACACACTTCCTACCATTGCTGTGGGGTGGGAGGTGGTCTGTCAAAGGATCTCGGATCTGGGAAACAGAGAGGTTTATGATCAGGGGAGAGGTAACACTCTAGCTGTGTGTCTTTGCTGCTGGCACAGAGATACACTGCTGAGTCCCCTAAGCCAGCCGAGAGGATGTCAAGAGAACAGACAGAAGTGTTATGCTGCCTGGGACGGAAGTTATCAGAGGTGTCTTTTTCTTTGTTAAGGGTTGTATCATAGTAGTAGAGCAGCAGCTTTGGGGCTTGGCTCGGCTTCTGTTGGTACCAGTACATGGCATCATGATTCAGATTCTGAGAACAGCTCAGAGACACCAGTTTTCCAACCCCAGTAACCTGGTATCTTGGGCTCTGGATGACCCTGGCGCCCATGTGACCTGCAGAGAGAGAAAGAAAATTTAAAGGCAGAGTCAAGGAGACTGTTATTGCTGCCATAAAATATAGGTACAAAACCAAGGGCAAGATCACTTTGTCAAATACTTCCTTTCTGACCAGGACTCACCTGCCCCAAGGAGACAAAAAGCCACACAGCAGAGCAGCCGGGGACCCATGGGAGGGCCACAACAGGAACAGAGTATCTGTGTCTTCTAGACTCTGACTCTGGGTGGAGGGATGGGAGTTCAGAGTACCTGGTCCCTGATAGGTAGATCTGCCTGTGATGACAGTCTGCTGTTGGCTTCACCAAGACAACAGTCCCTCCTTGTTGTGATATTACACACAGCTTCCCGCTGGGCAGCGGAACCTGGGCGTGGCTGGATCACGTACGGAGCAGATGCGGGGTTACCTCCTTTGCCCCTTTTCCTACATCTGCCCCATGTTCATGCAGGCTTCTCTATCTCACTCCTCATTTTTTACACCCCATCAGCAGTTCAGAGGTTCCTCAACATAAGAACAGCATTTACGGGGCTCCTGGGTGGCTCAGTCGGTTGAGCGGCCGACTTCGGCTCAGGTCATGATCTCACAGTCCGTGAGTTCGAACCCCGCGTCGGGCTCTGTGCTGACGGCTCGGAGCCTGGAGCCTGCTTCTAATTCTGTGTCTCCCTCTCTCTCTGCCCCTCCCCCACTCATGCTCTGTCTCTCTCTGTCTCAAAAATAATAAACATTAAAAAAAATTAAAAAAAAAAGAATAGCATTTACTAAAGTATCATTCATAAACCTGTTGAGGTAACGTCTTTGTGTCTTGCTGTCTACATCGCGGATGGGACGATGCCTGCAAACTATCCTCCTTTGTCACAGAAGTCAAGCCCTCAGTCCTCTGTATCCACACTTCGGAGAGTACCAAAGACATTCTCTACAACTTTTGGCTGTCAGTGACCCCATAACGCCTCCTTGTGGCCAGTAGAAAAGTATCTACAAGCATCCTTCTTTCACTTCCGGTATTTCCAACTTGGACTCTGAAGTCAGGGAGCTCACCATGCTCTGCCTGGGTCTCCTCTCCTGGGCCGCATCATGGTCTCCGTCCAGGTACTGAGGTGGATGGCCACGGGGCTCATATTGTTGTTTCTCATCTCTTGGGGATCATCGTCTTCGTTGCCTGATTTATAATGCTTTCAAAACTGTTGTTTCATATATTATGTTTGTTTTAGCTGTTTCGAGCAAGTTAAATCAGATTCCAGTTAATCCATCTGCGGTGGAAGCAAAAGTCCACTCCAGGGCCATATTGAATTTCTTACTCTTGGGTCCCCAAGACTTTCAATGGTTATAGAGCTTTTTTTTTTTTTTGTTTCTGAGTGTGTGGTTTCCATTGCACACAACAAAGGCAACGTTTTATTCAAAAACATATAAGACACAGTCCGGAATTTCAATTACTCTGCTAACTTTTCCCTTTTGTCTAGCACTCAAAGTCCTGACCAAACCCACAATTCTCTAACTGCATTTCTGGGTCGTTGGGTTGTAATGCTTTTAGTCTGTGTAAGCTGTGACCATTTTGAGGCTCCAGGATTAGTGTAGGAGAGGTTATTATGGGTCCTGTGTCATCTCTGTTGTATGGGCATTGAAAACCTAGATCTGGTCTGAAACCTGCTAAGTCCCTATACCTTCAGCTTTTCCTTGCTCTGCCTATAAGTTCTGTCTTTTTTCTAACTGGCGACTTTCTTTTTCTTTTTAGATTACCTATGTATTGGGTAGAGGTGAAGAGTATTTCAAATTTAGAAAGAGAAATGGGCTAATACAAGGGTAATGATCTTCTTTCTGCTCTTCCTCTGTAGCTTTGTCCTAAATACTCAGTGGTACATTTTACCACTTCCGCTTTCCTTGTGCAAACACATGCAAGCATATATAAGCTTAAATAAGGAGTTTCATCGATTTAATTTTTTCTTAAATGACCTTACATACTATGCATTATTCTGCAAATTATTTCCCCCTTGACCCTTTGCCTTGGTCATCCTTACAAAATAAATAAACATATCTATTTGGTTTTCTTTGTGCCTGTGGAGTGAAGCACATATGCATAAATGAGATCGGATCATACGTTCTAGATAAACATAGATTTTCTTAGTGGTTTTGTGGTCATCAAAAGTTTAACTATGATTGGGGCGCCTGGGCGGCTCAGTCAGTTAAGCTTCTGATTCTTGATTTCGGCTCAGGTCATGATCTCACAGTTTGTGAGATGGAGCCCCATGGTGGGCTCTATGCTGACAGCTCAGAGCCTGCTTGGGATTCTCTCTCTCCCTCCCTCTCTGCTCCTCCCCTGCTCATGCTCTTTCTCTTAAGATAAATAAATAAAGTGAAGAAAAAGTTTAACTATGACTTATGGATGAAACTAACAAGCAATAAAAAACGACAATTCTTTTAATGAAAGTCTACAGACCTCCTATGTTCAGATGGCCTTACAGACCTCAAGACACAGTCTACAATTGTAATGCTGCTTGGCGAGAGTAAGGAACCTCTTAGATTCTCTGTGCCACTCAAAGACACAGAGAGTAGATACCACTCCCAACTCCAGGTATGAAAAGTATTAATATGGTAGAAGGAGAAGAAGAAAAGTAAAATATAAAGTATTACAGTTCCTAATGGGGTTGAAGAATTGCTGCAGGGTAGAACCAAGGATGGGATGAGAGGAGGTTGTGGGAGAGAACAGGATGTTTGGGAGAGTGATTTTGGAGGCAATTCTAACTATTTGTAATTACAAGACTAGACTATGAAGAATGGAAGTGAGTATCTGAGATGCATTGCAGGAAATGACTATTGAGGTGAGCAAATGAAGAAACTGAGTATCATCTAGGTGTTGCAGCCCACCTGAGATGCTGGGAATTTTAAGGTAGGAGAGACAAGAAATGGTGGAGAAGCAAAAATGGAAAGCAAAAGGGATCTCAGTCCTAATGAGGGTCACTCACAGAAACCAACAATACCACTAGTTAACACCTGTAAGAGGAACTACCCCTTCTCTACCACTCCATTTCCATTGGGAGGTCAGGATCTGGGAATGGCACATCTCAGACTATGACAATAGATTTGTGGCCATAGGACAGTATTCACGTGATCCTACATTTCCGGTGAGACTTCAGACATAGACCTCTTAAAGCCGAATGCCACCAAAGTGTTGCTGACTACATTACAATCTCACGTGTACGTGGGCCGCCATTGGAATAGCTGTCAAGAATAAAACTATGGAATTTGACAATTAGCACAACCAGAATGAATTGCAAGTAATGTCTATGAGTTTCAAGCAGAATCCAGACAAGAGTGTGTGGTCTTGGATCTTACAAGAACATGCCCAGAGAAGTCAGTGTGTACATTTGGAATTGGTGGAACTAAGCACATTGGAGGAGACATCATTGGGAACTTGATGTTTTTATGAATCAGGCAGCTGGCGGTGGATTCACAGCTTTCTGAACGGCTGACACTGCATCAGAAAGTAGCAAGAGTGAGGACTATACTAAAGAGGCAGATCCCCAGTTGCATAAGGATAGAAAGCATTAAAATATTTCTAAAGAGAAGCATGCAAAAACATCCAAAGAAAAGAGTATCTGAATCTGCCATGTTTGATTTTCTGTTCTTCTAGTTCTTTGCACGTGTGTTGTGAAAATAATAAAATGGGATGTCACATGTAAATTGAAATCACTAGATTCAAAATGAATCCCTAGGAGTGTCCAATGGTACAGCCACTCTGGAAAATAATTTGGCTGTGTCTTTAAAAATTAGTCAGAACACACTCGGGCTGCCTGGGTGGCTTAGTCAGTTAAGTGTCCCGACTCTTGACTTCAGCTTACGTCATGATCTCATGGTTCGTGAGATTGAGCCCTGTCAGGCTCTGTGCTGACAGCGTGGAGCCTGTTTGGTATTTCTCTCTCTCTCTCTCTCTCTCTCTCTCTCTCTCTCTGCCCCTCCCCCACTCTTGCATGCTCTGTCTCTCTCTCAGAATAAATAAATAAACTTTAGGAAAAAGAACACACTCACCATGTAATCCAACCATCTCACTCCTGGGCATAAATGTATCCCAGAGAGACGAGAACTTTCACACAGAATCCTGCACACAAATGTTTATGTATAGAACGTTTATTTGTCATGGTCAAAAACTAGAAACAACCAAAATGTCCTCTGATAAGTGAATGGTGAAACAAAGTCCGGTACAGCCGTGCCCACAGAATGAAACTCAGCAATAAAAGAAACAAACTATTGATAAATGCAGCAACTTGGGTGAATCTCAAGGGGAATGTGCTCAGGGGAAAACCCCATCTCAAGGGGTTGCCTACTATATGATTCTGTTTGTAAAACAGTCTCAACAGTCTCAAAATGACAGCATTATAGATGCAGAGACTAGATCAGTGGTTCTCAGGGGTAGGGATGGTGTGTGTGTGTGTGTGTGTGTGTGTGTGTGTGTGTGTGCACGTACACATGTGCATGACATTATAAAGGGAGATTTTGTAGTGTTGCAACAGCTCTGTATCTTGAGCAGTGGTGGCTGTGTGAACCTGCACATGTGACAGAAATGACTTAGAACTGCCTCCACACTTGGGGCCAATGTCAGCGTCACGGTCTTGCTAACTTTGGTATGATTATGGAAGATCTAACCACTGGTGGAAACTGGATGATGGGTCGCTGGACCTTCTTGCTCGACTGCATTTTCCTGTGAATCCCCAGTTATTTGTATTCTTTATTTTTTTAAATATGTATTTATTTTTGAGAGCCAGACAGGAGAGAGCAGAGGAGAGGCAGAAAGAGGAGGACAGAGGATTTGAAACACGGTCTGTGCTGCCAGCAAAGAGCCTGACGCAGGGCTTGAACTCACAAACCATGAGATCATGATCTGAGCTGAAGTCAGATGCTTAAGCAACTGGGCCACTCAGGCACTCTCCCCCCACAGCTATTTTTAAATGAAAAGTTAAAATAAATGAGAGTGTGGGAAAGAATTTTACTACAATTAAGGCAAGTTGTTATGGGAAACTGAGAATGAGGAGGGTTGGAAGAAATGCGAAGGGCCAGGTGGCTCTGTGGAGATAACCACTCTCGGTCAACCAGTCTGATGAAGGTGAAGGCAGCGGAGGGGCAGAGGGAGGGGGAGCACAGATCACCAACTGAAGAGAACCCAGGCTATGTCACGGCACAGTTGTGAGTTTACGTAATCGCTTGAAAGCCCAATGGCTGACATTCACCTTCCATCTTGGATGCAGTCATCCTCTGTGAGAATTTGTGAGGAATGTCAGAAATCAACCCCCTAGTCTTCCTATCCAGAGTTTTCTACTGCGACCTGTTCTTGTCTTCCCCAGAGACATGTAGAACACCAGATTTTATGTCCTCGTGCTGATAGGGGAGAAGCCTCGAAAGACAGCCGAGGACGGCTGGGGGCTGGAGGGAGAAAGGGAAGCGAGGGTTTCTGCACAGGGAGGGGCTGACTCTGCAGCGCTGTGTCTTAACTGCTGGCACACAGGTACATGGCCGAGTCCCCAGGTTCTGTGCACTGGATCTCCAGGATGGAGAATGATCTGTCAGGCATTTTTGCCGAGAAGCGGCCTTCGGGCACCCCGAGTCATCTACAGTAGCTCGATTACTGAAGCGAATCAGCAGCTTGAGTCCCTGTGCTGAGGTCTGTCTGTACCAGAAAAGGGCTACATGACCGGAAATAGGCTTGCATCTCAGAGTTACTGTTTGTCCCATCATTGTCACCTTGTGCCTGGGTGTCTGGGTGACTCCAGCCTCTGTGAGCTCTGTGGAAGGGGGCAGAATTTAGGGGCAGAATGAAGAACGTAAATAGATAACTGGAGAGATCTAAAAATGCAGATTGTTTATTTCTGGGGACTTACCTCCTCCCAGGAGACAAAGGGCCAGACAGAAGAGGAGCCTGGTGGCCATGGCAGGGTGGCCAGGAGGAGGCTTCACCCAGATGAGGCCCTCGTGGGCATGAACAGAGGGGAGGGGCATTCTGGCTCCTCTCATTTCCGCACAGTGGAGGATGGCCTGACTGCCATATTGCTCTCTGTCACTGCTTATGAGGACCTCCGTCCAAAAGTGAGCATTACTTCTCTACAGAAGTTTGACTGGACTAGACCATAGCTACTCCAGGATGTGGTTGGCTCATTCAAAGCACCTTCCTCAATTATACCTCTACAGCCGCAGGCTTCCACCACTCCACCCTCCCAGACCCATCATGTATCCACTCTCTGCTGGACATTTCCACTTGCGTGTGCCTCCAGTCCTGCAGATTCTGGCGCCAATAAATTACTTTTCGGGGCGCCCAGATGGCTCAGTCGGTTGAGCGTCCAATTCTTGATTTCCGCTCAGGTCACGATCTCATGGTTTGTGAATTAGAGCCCCGCATTGGGCTCTGCACTGACAGCGCAGAGCCTGCCTGTGACTCTCTGTATCCCTCTCTCTCTTTCTCTCTCTCTCTCCCTCTCTCTCTCTCTGCTTCTCTTTCATGTGTTCTCTCTCTCTCTCTCAAAAGTAAATAAGTAAACATTAAAAAAATAAATTACTTTTCAGATCTCAAGACTTTTCTTATTCCTCTCATGGGCAATCCCCGCCTCGATACCAAACACAAAATCAAAACGATTCCTTGCTCAGTTAGGGCTCTCCCTCAGATCCCTCCCAGAAGCATTTTGACTTGGCCACAGTGCTCATTGGGGAGGGGCCTAAACAGAAGCCCTGGGAAGAGACAGGACCGTGAAGACGTTATTCCTGGTGAAGGCTAGAGACCGATGCCCTTGTGCTGTGTGAACCCCCAGCCCCCAGCCCACATCACGGTGCTTCTTGTAGTTCTGCCTTTCCACACACAGGCCATCCCAGTTTACTTCTCTGTGGTGAAGCTCAAAATTGTGTTAATCCTTCAGGCACGGATATGGATTGCATGTGGAAAATGAGGGCTTTAGTTCTCCTCGAAGACCCACAATAAAGTTGTCCCCAGTTAATCCCCATCTTCTCATACCTCGCAAAGCTACCAAAGGCTCTTCAATGCTGAGCACCTGTCTCCCTCCCTAGACTAAGGCAACCAATACCCACAAACTAACTCTTTCTGGGGTGGGGATGGAAATCTAGACAATGACCTGGTTCTTGGGGTACGACTAGTAATAAAATTTCTGTCCATAGAGAAGATGGAACGCGTTTGCTCCCAGGTCTCTGCTGTTGGCACAGAGCTGCACTCCTCCGATTGCCCACACTGGGACTATGCCAAGATGAGAGAGAAAGGTATGATTCACCACTCGGAAGTTATGATAGGAAAGCTTTCGTAACAGTAGAGAATCAGCAGTGTTCACTCTCCCGGTCCTGTGCTGACTTGTTTCGGGGTAACATCCTGCAGCCTGGGGGCGGAGAGGGCAGAGCTGCATACAAACGTTAGGAGACGCCGTATTCACAGAGACGCGTGGAAAGCACCCTGAACAGGGCGTAGCACTGCAGCGGGGTTTTTCTCACTCCTGAGCAGGATCTCTCTCCTGTGGGAGACACAAGGTCATCGAACAGAGAAGCTGTGAGCACATAACAAGTTCAGAAAGGGAGTGGGCCAGTTCCTTCCTCAACGCTCTGAACTTTGGTGGAGAGAAAAGTCAGATCGAAAGTCACTCCAGGTCCTGGTGTCGTTAATGTACGTGTGGACTTCTGAAAGGGCAGAGTCCCTCTGGCTTAGCACAGCGCGGCCATCCTCCTCAGGGCCCTGCCCTAACCCCCTGCCCACCCCCCTCCCCAGCAGTAGGATGGGACCGGGTTGGAATTAGAGGACTGTGCGTGCCGACAGCTTCTCTGATGTTCCGGACTCGGTTTTGTTTCCCTTTCCTTCTAGCAGGACACGCGGTTTTATCCAAGCAGCCCCTCGCCCCCACATCCTGTGCTGGCTCAGAGGTGCCCACGGAGCAGAGACAGATGGCCTTGGGGGCTCATTTCCTGAATCTTTCCAGTAGCATAGCAGAGAGCTGGCTCAATGATTTGTACCAACTTAGGGAACAACCAGATCCTCTTTTCTCTCAAGGCACTTCTGCCACCAGGAAGGGGCCGCCGTTATTACATAGTCACAGAACTGTACCCTGCCCTGTCCTCCGGTCCCTGTGCAGGCAAGGGGCCCCCTCAGTAGAAAACTGGCCATGGTCTTTGCAGTCTACCTCTGACCCACCCAAACACACACCGCTGTCGGGTCCTGAGACTTGGGTCGGGGGGGTGGAGGGGTCGGGAATCCTATGTGCTTGTTTATTTCTCCACAGTGACTATTTTCCCACCACACATGAAAACTGTTTTAGTTGGGACTATATGGTGCTTCAGTGGTGTGTATCGGTGGCCCCTTTTTGTGGTGACTGTTCAAAACTTGCCTGCAACTCGGTGCTCCCTATTGGTCTTAACCCATTTGCACAAGAATAGAAGTCTTTGGGTCCTTCCCTTCTTTCCTACACTGACCCGGTATCTGCAAATCAGGTGCAGGATTCACCTACCAAGCCAGCACTTCTCACTAAGCACCACTGCCAGGCAGCGCTCCCAGCTCCTCCCCAGAGCCGTTGAGTGGTAGTGGAACCACAGTGTCCCCTGGTGGCCAGTGGGACAGGGTCACTAAAAATGAGGCTTTTTTTTTGTCAGGACCCAAAGTGCCTTATCCTGTGTTACATGGGTACAGGGGTAGAGGGGAGTTATAGCTGTTGGTATTTTAGGGGTTCAGAAATAATAACCCCCGTTTCTGAGATTGAGAACATTTGAGAGAGAGAGGTTGACATCAGATAAACTGAAATCCAAACAGCAGCTTTGGTGCTGGTAGAGGTGGCCCTGGAAAGTGCAGCTACATGGACTAGCTGGCATTCCCCTAAACCTAATGGCCAGCCACCCTGACTTCCTACTGAAGTGACTCGGCCTACTAATTTTAGTATAATTTCGAGGCAGGAAAAGAGAATGTGTCTTCCCCTCAGGCAGACAATACAAAATCCAAGCTGGAGGCTGTAATCTGAGCTTGCTCGGTTCCTTCCTTTCAAAAGTCACCCTCAGCTAACTGCTCTCCTGCCACCGAGAAGAGGGAGCGGAGGGTGTCACTTGGGAACACCGCTCTGGAGGACTGCCCCCATAAAAGAGAGTGGTGACATAAAGGTACACTGTATGCAAACTCTTTGCTTGTGAGCAGCAAGAAAGAGCATCTTTTAGGACCTTTCTGCTCCCACCTGGAGGCATCTCCCCCAATACCATCCCTGCTCTTTAGGATATCCCCCCCGGCACCACAGCTGGGCAATTAAGCTGGGCCTTGGAAGACAGGAAACGGTTCGCAACAGTATGGTAATTAACTCCAAGTCCACACTGGCTGAAAAACTGAGAACCAGCTTTCTATTCTCTCTTCCCTCCCCAGTCCGTCCTGCCGTATTTCCCAAGATGACAAAACGAGGATCCGTGCCACGGCGAAATGACACCATAACGAACTACCAGTAATAAAATCCTAGAGATGCCTTGAATCTGATATGTATTACTTTCATTATAAAATTCCTTGTAAGGGCCCAGGAAAGTCCAATCCAATTTTTTTCTTCATCAGCTGACTCTCTTTACTCGAAGATGGAATGTTCCAGGACTGGAATCATATTTATTTCCATTACGCCTTTTTATGGCTACAAGAATGATACAAATGTAATCATTTTATCTCCCTCCGCTCTTACCTAATCCTTTAAGAAAGATTGGGTTGGATTTCTGAGAGTTTAAAATGCTTTTAAAATTCATCTTGTTCCTTGTCAAGCACAGTGATGTGATAATCCCTGGAACCGAATGTTTTTAAAATTTTATGTTTGCATCCTGGTCCAAGTCAGCAATCTTTCTAATATATTCTTGACACTATCTCTGTGATCCTTCGTAGTGAGAGCCGTGACATTAACAACCTCTGGGTCTTCTGAGACAAGCACTATTAAAGCAAATGTTGCAGGCACCTGGGGGACTCAGTCAGTTAAGTATCTGACTTCGGCTCAGGTCATGATCCAATGGTTCATGAGTTCAAGCCCCATGTCGGGCTCTGTGCTGACAACTCAGAGCCTGGAGCCTGCTTCGATTCTGTGTCTCCCTCTCTCTCTGTCCCTCCCCTGCTCTCCCTGTCTCTTTCTCTCTCTCTCTCTCTCAAATAAATAAAAAAACATAAAGAAACATTTTTTAAACAAATACTGCATATCTTCAATTTCCTCTGCTGATAATCCTATCCACAAGGTACTCTCATGTTTTTCCTACTTCCCTTGTAATATCTCCCTTTTTCCTATGATTCATAATTTTATGTTTATATTTTTAAAATATGTATATATTTTGTATGTAATAGGCATGCTCTTTTAAGCCAGACTAAAGCTGACACACCCAGAATAATTTTAGTGTTTTCACGTATCTTTCAGGCATCCCTGTCAAAATTATCCAGATCATATGTAGCCATTCTTATGGGTATGGTTCTGAAGGTCATTCTTGTCTTCTGGGGAGACATTTCAGTGTGTCCTCTGAGGTCCTGTACTGTTTCCCCTATTAGGCTTCTTTGGGCCCAATGATCTGATCTGTCTCAGAAATAAGAACACATTTCTCTTCTCTGATAACTCCTTTGAGAGCAACGGAACCCAAATGCTTTCCTTTTTTCCTTTAAATCAGTCTTTCCTGGCTCTCAGACCCCCTTTTCGTTTCACATGAGAATACGAAGTCTCGGAAGATTTTAGCACGTCTCCCAAGGAAATCCATTGCTTCCTCTAGTTGAGTAAATCTGGATTTTTAATTGTGTTTGCAATGGTTTGAAAATGGTTAAGAAGAATTTGATCCCAAATTTCTGGTGTTCGAATCTCCCTTCCGTCATTTCTTCGCTGTGTGACTTTTGGAAAATCACATTTCTTCCTCAATTTCCCTGTCTGTAGAATGGAATGTACTAATTGACTGTTTTCAGCTTCTAGACGGATGCCCAACATGCAGTAAGAACCATATAAGAACTTTCTACTATAAATAGTCTTCCTTTGTTCCTATCCTGATGGCAAAGAGGAAAGACAACGTGTAATGTTTCATTCATGCTCTCAGCAAATTAAACTCCCTGTGACATTGTTCTGGCCACAAGAGTCCTTTTAATTGTCCTCTAAGCTTTTGCAATAATTATGTTGATTGATTTGGGGTCTTTGTGTATATGTATCTAATTTATTTCTCCCAGAGAGTCCTCCTAATTACTTTTTCTTTGAGAGAGAGGGTCTGGCCAGTTATGCTTTCTGTCGCATATGACCAAGTATTTCTGTCTGAGAGTTCACCAGTTACTGATAGTTCACTCTCTCTGACTTTCAAGAAGATCCTTAGAAATATAAATTCTCCCATGACAAGCTTCCTACTGAGGCTATTTCAATAGGTATCTTCTCGCTGTCTAAAAGGCTTAGTATTAGATTTGACCTCAACAGTAAATGGAGAATTTAATATCAACCAGGATCTCAGAAAATATCCAGACAAGAGTACTTGCCATTTCATAGCTTTTTGTGTAATGAAGACCCCAGAGCCTGGAGCTGTGTCACCCCGAATACATATTCTGTACTTGAATTAAGGAGTAGGGATGAGAGAAATTCTATTACTAAATAAATCTGTTGGATGTTATTAATACATAAACTCAAATAATCTACATGGAAAATTAACAGAGAATGTCTTTCTACATGTGAAGCCAAATAGTCCTTTGTATTACATTTTTGGAAAAGCGTTATTGTTGAATTAGTAATTCCATGTCAAAGAATTACCAGGGATAGATGAATTAGTCTCAGTAAAAGCTAATGACCACACTTGGGCATGACTCAGAGACGCTAGAAATAGTTCATAAGATTTGATACAGAAGCAGGAACTGCAGAAAGCATGGTCTGTGCAACTCCTAATGAGCTCTATCTCTGATCATGGACCCTGGACACATTGCAACATTTGGCCACTTAGTTTCAGATTATTTAAATAGAGAAAAATTATGGCAAATAAAGTGAAGGCCGTCTTTACCGCTCCCCCGGGTTCTTTCGTTTTCTCCGTGGTATAGCCATTATTTGGGGGTCAGTGAGTCTTTCTCTTTCTCTTTTACACTTTTTTTTTGGCATATGGATTTTGTCCAAAACCAACGGTCAAAAGAAATGGTTATGGGTGTTGCAAACTTTTATGTACTTTTCATGGATTAATTTATCTCTTAAAAGACACCACAAGGCACTTATCATGATTATTCCTGCTTTAAAGATGAAAACATTGCAATGATGAGACATGGGGTAATTGTGCTCGCGGTGACATATTTATTTAATGTATAAATCGTGTATGGGATGACTAAGGCACCGAGACTGATGACAGCATTCATGGCAGAGAGAAGTGAAGGGAAGGAAAGACCTGGTGGCAACGAAGTCAGTGCAACACTCAAGGGGGATCTTCTAACGCCATATCGCATTAAGGAGCTGAGCTTCAGGGCAGATGAAGAAAAGGGGCTGCGAGCAGAGGGAAGGGCCAGAACAACAAAGGACACATGAAATCTGACACGGAAGCAGAGTCCGTCTCAGCGTAAACACATTAGAACCCGAATTTAAGTTTTCATTGTTTCCGTCATAAAAGTCAGGACCCTGAAAGAGCAAAAGCGGGATGGCGACAAGTGGAATTTGGCCGTATATGGCAGAACTCAGTCACGTAACCCCGGATTTCCTTGGGCAGTCAAAATACAGGCATCTTTGCCCCAGTTGCCAAAGATGCCTTACTAAGGGGTGAGAAAGACTCTGTCCATAAAATAAGACCATAGAAGAGAGTAATCATCACCACGCAGAATGGAATGGGAGTTTGCGGCATAAATCAGAAGAAGAATAAAGGTTTGGGTGTATGATCAGGGAGGAAAGCAGGGAAAATAAGTGTGTACGGGTGTGCACGCTTTTAAATATTCAGTGTGGAGTCCATAGTTATTGTTTCAGAGCAGGCAGCAGAAGAGTCCCCACCCAGCCTCCAGCTGGCACACTGGCCTCTGCCATCCCTCCTCCATCAGGCCCGGACTTTCCTTAGGCAAAACAGAGACAAATAAATCCCAAGATCCCAGGAGTGGTAGCTGGAATCTCAGTATGAAACTGTCTGCTTTACTCATATTTGAGATGTTCTTTGAATGCAACGAAAAGGCCCCACGTTAAATTATGTTAACGTTAAGGCATGTCCACAGTCACAGTAAAGAGGCTTCTGTTATAATCAGGAGAATTTGTGGTGGGTGGCAAAATTCTAGAAGAGAATGAAGAAGACGAGTAGCTCTGAAGACACCCATTAGCAGGAGTGCCTACCATTCAGACGGGGATGGCCAAGGCAGGAAGGCAGGGAAGTCTAACAGGCGGGTAATTAAAGTTTATTGCACATGTCTGGTGAGTGCTGAGCTCACTATTTGAGGGGAATCCCTGAAACCCATTTCCTACGTTGTTTCCTACGTAAGATTTTCTACGTTGATACCTTATCATTTTCTGTCCTTGCCGTGCCTCAAACCCACTCATTTCTCTTGGTGAAGGAGGAGCAGGAAAGCCCTTTACTCAGGAGGGAGAAGGGGAAGCGAGGGTTTCTGCACAGGGAGGGGCTGACTCTGCAGCTAAACTGCTGGCACACAGGTACATGGCCGAGTCCTCGGGTTCTGTGTGCTGGATCTCCAGGGTGGAGAATGATTTGTCAGTCATATTTGCTGTGAAGCGGACTTTGGGCATTCCTGAGTCATCTACAGTAGCTAGATTGTTGAAGTAAACCAGCTGCTTCAGTCCTTCCGCTGAGGTCTGTCTGTACCAGTAAAGGGCAGCATGGCCTGAAATAGGCTCGCATCTCAGAGTTACTTTTCGTCCCTTCGCTGTCACCTCATGCCTGGGTGTCTGGGTGACTCCAGCATCTGTGGGCTCTGTGGAAAGGGACGGAATTTGGGTACAGAATAAGAAAAATCTTGGAGTCACAAATGAGAAACCAAAAATGAGGATGCGAAATTCTCTGGGGACTCACCAACCCCAAGGAGACAAAAGACCCCAAGGAGACAGATGGCCGGAATGCTCATGGCAGGGTGACAAACACATGCGGGACAGCCCGGACCAGGGCCCTTGTGAGCATGAGCGGAGCAGTGAGTCTGGAGACAATCTATCTCCACAAGACGTGTCTGTCAGTGACGTCACTAAATAAGCCACCACCCCCAACTCAGAAGCTTGCTTGAGATGAATCGGATACACCAGGACCCAATTACAATCGATTCGAGAGACAGATTTATGTATCCAGGCGCTACTTGCAGGTTTGTTTTGAAATTTTCAATTCGTAATGCCTTCTCTATACTGTGTCTTCATTAGGGTCTGCCAACTATTCCCATTTGAACTCCAAGTACTTGAAGATAACTTCGCTGTCTCCCTGCAAGCCAGCTTCTCTGCCAACTCTCATGCTCCCCTCACTAGTGGCTAAAAGCTCCTGGTCATATACACACAGGCTCAAAACCATCCATTGGTTAGGAGCTGGGCTCTGAGCAACCCAGGCAAAACAAGAATACTAACTGCATCATTAGGGCTCCACGGGCTGAACTGATGCTCCCAGGACTGATTCAAGTTGAAAGCTCTTATTTGCAGTGAAAAACCTGAGTTTATTAAACCTTGAGCTCTATTAAATTCTCAAAGCCTATAGGATAGAATCTCCCACATTGCTCTATCCCCACCATGGAATAATTGGAGAATTTTTTGTTCTTGAAGACGTGCAAATAAAATTCTCTAGAGTTGATTTAAGTATTACTCTTACTTCTAGAAAAGCTCATTGTTTTTAAATCAATAACACCCATGCCTTTCCCTCCAAAAGGGGTCTGATGCCTCAAACCCACTTCCTCTCTTGGTAGAGATTATGGACAGCAGAGAGAAGCCTGTTTTTTTGATTGGCCATTTAAGTTATTTGTTAACCAAGAAGAAGGACCAGTTCAAGCTCATGCTTATGTTGTGGTTAGCATAGAGACATGCTACTGAGTCCTCTGAACCTGAGGACCGTATACTAATTTTAAAGAGCAGATTGTTTACAGACGGATTGTTACCTGAGGAATCTGTTTCCCTTGTGGGGGGAAACCCTGGCCATTATTCTATTTCCAGAAAGATCATTGGTTGTTCCTTCCTTGTTACCATGTACCTAGAGGTGGTAGACACAATGATGGCTCCCCAGAGATGTCTGTGTCTCATCCCTGGAATTGTGGATGTTTATATTACATAACAAGAGGGAATGAAAGTTCCAAATGGAATTAAGGCTACTAATCAGATGAACTTAATATAGGGAGTGTATATGGAAATTTTCAGGTGGGCCCAATAGGATCACAAGGGTCCTAACAAGTGGAAGAAGGAGGAAGAAGAGTCAGCTCAGAGTGCTGTAGCATGAGAACGGACTCGACCGGTCATTGCTGGCTTCAAAGATGGAAAGTGGCTATGAGCCAAGGAATGGGAGTGGCTTAGAGCTGAAACAGGCAAGGAAACAGAGCATCTCTAGAGCCTGTAGAACCCTGCTGACTCCTTGATTTTAACCCAGTTAAATTCATTTTGGACTTCTGACTTTCAAAACTGTCCTATAATAAATCTTTATTCTTTCAAGCCACAAAAAGTGTGGTAACTTGTTAGAGCAGTCATAGGAATGGAATACATCATAGTATCCACGAGACTCGGGCAGAAGAGGCAGTGGCTGGATACAAGATACGGACAGGGGAGAGAATGATACACAATTACATAGAAAGAACTTGAAATCAGGCTGAGGGAAGTGCAGACAAAGCCTTCTTATGTCTTACTCCCAGAAAGCATCTGTTTCCAAGGGATACACGGGAGTCTGGAGTAAATGGCAAAGTCAGAACTACATTGTGGCATCTTCCTGGTGAGAACAAGAGATCTTGGGGAGAAATTCTGCTGTTCTGGTCCATCCCAGTCCCTGCTTGAAAAGTGGATTTGCTGGTGGTGTCTCCTGTGATTGTCAGCTCCCTGGGGCCCAGGTCCCTCTGATGTGGTGCAAAGTAGCACCTGCAGGTCTCCCTGCTTTATCCTCTGCAGACCGCAGAGCAGGTGGGCTGGCCGGGGCTGGTTTGGGTCAGGCTCCCTAAGACTCCTCTGACACTCAGCTTTTCCCACAGCCCAGAACATGCAAGCCTCACCACCCCCAGCTCTCTGAGCCGCCACACCTTCAGCAAACCACTGCCAGCACACTGCCATTCAGAGCCCAATTCAGAGCAAAAGCCATCTCCCCAAAATAGAGAAAGAAGGCTTGGTCTCTATTTATTTTTGAGAGAGAGAGAGAGAGAGAGAGAGAGAGAGAGAGAGAGAACAAGCAGAGGAGGGCCAGAGAGAAGGGGAGACACAGAATCTGATGGAGGCTCCAGGCTCTGAGCTCTCAGCACAGAGTCTGATGTGGTGCTTGAACCCACAGATCATGAGATCATGACCTGAGCCGAAGTCGGATGCTCAACCAACTGAGCCACCCAGGTGCCCCTCTAATTCCTTCATTCTTGGCCAGTATTCAGGGCATCTGCAGCTCCCTGAATCTATACCCAGCCCCATGGTTTCACCCGTAAGCCCTCTCCTTCCAGGGAGCTTGTTCAGCCCCTCTAGACTCTAGATGACAGCAAAGCCACAGTGTCTCCTAGCGGCCAATGGGCAGAAACAGCACCAATGTGCTCTCTTGCCAGGATGTAAGGGGAGTTGCGCTTTGTTTCATTGAGTACAGGGAGAATGGGTGTTCTTATTTGTTTGCATTAGAGGGTCAACAAATAATATAGTCTTACTGTGGCCTAAGATGGAACCATCCAACAGCTAGACATTGGAGTCCAACAGGTGGCATGACCATGTCCTTTCCAATTTGGTAAATAACAGGACTCAGATATGAAACCCAATGGGCTGGCTAACACTCTACTGAATCAGAATTTAACTCATTTTCCTTCCCTCCAGCCTGCAGGCTACCGTGTATGGAAAAGAAAGTTCTCCACTAATCTTAGTGCATGTTGAGAAAACACCAAGGAACTGACCTCTTCTCTAGGTACCAGGAGGAAGGCACAAAGATGAAGAGAGACTAAAGAAAGATGAAGAAATTAAATGAGATCGCTTATTTCCCCTCCCATAGAGAAAACTTGGTAAGGAATAGGAAGATTAGAACAGGAGAATTACTTTAGGGGAGGCTCCCGAAATGGGGAGTGTGGAATAAAGTGTCATCGCAGGGGACTGGTTTAAGTGGGGAAGACAGAGCCACTTATCACTTATTCTCTCAATTCCAACCACTGCTCCCGGTTGCACTCATGAAAAAACAGCTCAAAAGTGTCACGAAGGTACAACAGTTAAATGAATTTCAAGTCCACTCTGTGCTCTCTGACCAAGTCTAAGTATTCAGTCCCTATTTTGTTTCCCATCTGCTGCATGGTCCAAAGTCATGTCAGAGGCTATGTGATAAAAGTAAAACAGAACATAAAAACTCTCCAGTAATAAGATGACAAAAAATAAATGTCTAAACTTGATTATAAATACCCTTTACGTCCTTAAAAACTTCTCTGATTGAAATTAAAGTTTAAGTGTCACATCGCTATGCCATTTAAGTTAAATACAAAGAAATTACTGACTAAGAATCTGACATTAATGAATTTTTTAAAACTATTTTCTTAACTTTTATTTATTTTTTGAGAGACACAGAGAGAGTATGAGCAGGGGGAAGGGGCAGAGAGAGAAGAGAAAGAGAGAGACACAGAATCTGAAGCAGGCTCCAGGCTCTGAGCTGTCAGCAAAGAGCCCGACGCGAGGCTCGAACTCACAAACCGCAAGATCATGACCTGAGCCAAAGTCCGACGTTCAACTGACTGAGCCACCCAGGCGCCCCAAACATTAATGAATTTTTATTTAAAATTTCCAAATAAAATTCCTTGACCTCAATCCCTGTAATTACAAATAAGAGCACTCAAATCGAATCCTTCTGTTGTTATCTAAATAGATGAGTCAAATAACAACATCAAAAACCTCGGTTACTTAATGTCCCCCAAATATAGTGAGGGACACAAGGCTGGAGAACAGAAGGTGACCAGCTGAAGAGGAGAGCATAATAACCTCTTTGCCTTTGGGGTCATTTGCCTACTCTGACTCAGTGCTCACGGAGCTAACTCACAGACCAGGGGGAGGTCAAAGTCCAGACTGTATCAAATGTGGAACGGTAACAGAATGAATGTAAAGATGAGCGAGAGAAAATCTGTTCTCGAGGTGATCCAGCCACCTCAAGCCCTGACTTCTAAGCCAGGTAGCCCCAGGTTGTTTATACCCACATGCTACCGGCAGAAGCAAAATGAAATTCTCTCTGGAGGAAGATCCACCCGTTCTAGACAAGAATTTATTTCTATAAATCTGGTGTCTGGCACAAAGCCCAAGATAATCAGATTCATAAGGAAAAATACAAACATCATGGCTGGGAAGCAGCAGAAAAAGAAAATCAACAAAAATAGCCCGACAAAGATGTCAGATGAGAAAATTATCAGACAGACTCAGGAGCAACTTGATTTCCTAGGTGTGAGGAGGGTAATAGTAACTATAAAATAGAGCAAACGAACAAAGAAAAAAAGACACCAACAAAAAATCAGACTCTCAAATACAGAGAACAACCTGGTGGTCGCCAGAGAGGAGGTGGGTGGGGGGATAGGCGAAACAGGTGGAGGGGAGTAAGAGTACCCCTATTAAGATCAGCACTGAGTAATGTGTAGAATTGGTGAATGACTCTTGTACACCTGAAATAAATATAACATTGTATGTGAACTAGACTTATATACATAATTTACATATTTTAATATATAAACATTTATATATTAAATATTTATAATTTATAAATACACATAAATATAGAAACAAGAAAGTTATAAATATAAATATATAAAACAGGAGACTATAAAAAGAACCAAATGAAAATTCTGGCAAGGAGACGGTAGATAGTGGCATTCGTCAATGACTGAGGTTTTGTCAGCCAAGGAAATTGGATGAAGATACGGGCAGAGAAGTTGAAGCGATATGCAGTAGATAAATGGACATCAATGATGACTTGCCTCTTGGTTGGATACAGAAGGAAGGGAAGCCAGCAGGGCCGGTGGAAGGGCTGCTGTGGGGCAGTGAATTTCAGGGACATCTCAATAAGCTTCTTTCCCAACAGTTCCAACCAATGGTTCAGAATGGTATCCAGTGTTATCTTAGAGAATCCAACAGAATTTGTAGTAGAGGATATGAATCTCAACACAAAGGGCGTTAATAATTAGAGCGTTAATGAGAGGGCGTAAGTGGATCAGGGGCAACTGATTGTTTCGGAAGTTCTTACTAAAGAGTATTTAATGCACGAGGGAGCTATTTTTTTAATTAAATTTTTAAAATGTTTTTGTTATTTATTATTGAGAGACAGAGAGAGATAGAGCATGAGTATGGGAGGGGCAGAGAGAAGGGGAGACACAGAATCTGAAGGAGGCGTCAGGCTCTGAACTGTCAGCACAGAGCCCAGAACAGGGCTCGAAACTCACAAACTGCGAGATCATAACCTGAGCAAAAATCAGATGCTTAACCAACTGAGCCACCCAGGTGCCCCATGAAGGAGCTATTTTAATGTCCTAAGGCAGACAGCGGGAAATGCCCTCAGAGCCCCTGACTGGCTGGCTCAAGCCTGGGCACAGTGCTGAACCGTGTTGGTTGTTTTGAAGACTTAGACCACTCTGGAGAAAGAATTCGTTTTAGAGCTAAGATTCGGGACCAGATGCTGGGATATCCGTTTGTGTGCATTCCTTTCAAGTTGGAAAAGGGCTGAAAAGAACAGCTGAAATGATCATCATTACCATCACCGTTAACAACATCAGGAAAACAGGAAAAAGACATTTTCCAAGCACACACAGTGTTGAGACTTCGATGCGGAAAACTTCCCAGAGTGGAGGAGAAGCCGGAGAGCAACTCGAATCATTTAGACGGTTTTGAGAACCACAGAGGGAGAGCCTGCTATTCGCTGTCTCGAAGATGCACCATCCGTATTACTAAAGTTTATTGTATGTGTTTGGTGATTGCATATTTTATATGGGAACAGCCATCACTGGCCCCTGGTGGCTGAGTGTGTGACTAGTTGCTTTTAGTTTGGGCTCCTTGAGTTGCCACCAAGAGGTGCTTTGGAACCCTGAGTCGTAATTATTTTCAAACAACATTTTTAGTCCTCACGTCTCAAATGATCCGTGACTTCTCTTTCTATGAATCATAACTTATCTCTGCAAACCCGCTTCTATTCCTTACATAATGAGGAAGGGCCTCTGTTCAGAGCCTGTGTGAGCCAAACAGAGAAGAGAATCGCTAGGTTTTGTGCACAGAAGAGAAGTGGTTCTGTGACGCCGTGGTGAAGGTGCTGGCACAGAAATACACAGAGAGAACCCCAACTCGGCAGCCCAGATCTCCAGAGTAGAGTCTGTTCCTTTGGGCCTCTCTGTAGCAAATCGATTCTTGGCAACTGTGAACCATCTAACGTGGCCTCATCCTCAAACCAAATCAGAAGCCCCAGGCCCTGTCCCAAGGTCTGTCGATA
This sequence comes from Paguma larvata, assembly GCA_030068075.1. Classification (NCBI taxonomy): domain Eukaryota; kingdom Metazoa; phylum Chordata; class Mammalia; order Carnivora; family Viverridae; genus Paguma; species Paguma larvata. Next base: position 91,363,790 of record CM057834.1, on the reverse strand, counting down.
CCAGCAAAGGGTTCTGTGGCCGGAAATAGGATCAGACCACAGAGCGACTTTCTGTGATCTGATGTCTGGGAAACTGGGCGACTCCACCTATAAGTTCTGTGGGGAGAAAACACCAAATTCGAACATGAAAAATAAATGTATGGAATATTCACTGGAAAGATAAAATGCGGGATCTCTGTGTCCTCAGGATTCATCCACTCCCAGCAGGGGAGCCTGGTGCCCCTGGCAGGCTCAGGACAGGAATGAGAGGTTCACCGGGTCAGGGTCCCTGCGAGCACGAGCAGAGGCAGAGGGGGTCTCCCTTTGTCCCTACACGGCAGTTCCTGTTGTGATACCACCGTCTCTGCAAATGCCCACAGACTTAGAAACCAAGTGTCATCAACTAAATCACATCTAGAAGTTTATTTAACATGTCTGTAGACTGCAGGTACCTTCATTGCAGTGTCTTCACTCGTTGTTCCAGGACGTGGGTGGTGGGACTGACCACATCTCTACACTTCCCACCACCTTCTAATGCTGCTGGATGTTTCTACTCAGATGCATCAAAGACATCTCAGACGCGAGCTATAAAGTGATGACCTCTTTGTGTTATCTGTAACCATCTTCTCTCTGAACACTTGTCTCCCACCTGGGCTCTCCGTGCCCCCAGTTACGTGAGGCCGGAGATGGAGGCCAGAGTAATAGCCACGGCGTTATTCTAGAAGCACATGGAGGTAACGGATGCACTCGAACGGAAAGGGATAAAGTGATTCCTGAGGACAGATTTGAGTTGGAGGCTTTTAGTCCATCTGAAGGGCAAAGACTAGTTTCCTCCTTGCTTGCCCCAATCGCCATGGTGCTTTAGGTACCAAGGTCTTCATCGCGGGCTGCCTGCACCTAGGTTATCCGTGTAATACCTTGAATCTTATCTGGGAAGGCTGGAGAAGTCTCTTATCCCTCAAAACACCGGAGTGGATACAGTAACAAAACACAAAATTGAACAGATCTTCTGGAATCTTAAAAACCCTTACATTTTCTGGGGCGCCTGGGTGGCCCAGCTGGTTAAATGTCCAGCTTTGGCTCAGGTCATGATCTCACAGCCAGTGAGTTTGAGCCCCACGTAGGGCTCTGTGCTGACAGCTCAGAGCCTGGAGCCTGGTTCGGATTCTGTGTCTCTGCCTCTCTCTGCTCCTCCCCCACTCATGAACTGTCTCTCTCTCTCTCTTTCAAAAATAAATAAATATTTAAAAAATTAAAAAAAACACACCTTACACTTCTAGCTTAAAGATCGAATTCAGTAGTTCATATCTGGCTTTCTTCTTTGTTTTAAATGGGGCAACATTAGATATGAACACAGTTCCGTCTGTTGTCTGAGTGGTGAGCTAGGGAGGGTTAGAGGATCGGAGAAAGCCCTGCACGCTGGTATGAAGGAGCAAAATGAGAAAGTGTGTGTCCACCTCTGTGGAAACAGTATAGCCATGTGCTCAGGTATATTCTGCTGAGTTTCAAAAACTTAGGACTTACAGGTCAGGGGTATCCAGAGAAGAGCCACAGACGTAGAATTACCAGAACCATTTGTTTCCCTTAGAAATTCTCTCTCATTGGGGCAAAAAAGCGGTTGGTCTGAGCCCAACTCAGGTTGGTGCCAGTTAATAATTCCAACACGGAAAGTTTCTTCATGTCAAGGTGTCACTGCTTATTCCGACCTGTGAGTGGGGGTTAATGATGCTGAGTGATGACAGCATTCAGGTGGCTGAGACTGGGCAGCCACAGAAGGGGTCTATTGAGCTTCATACAGCACGCCGGAAACTGAGGCCTGCCAATTCCAGGAAAGAAACCTCCCTGCCCCTCAACCTCCTGGGCAGCTCGACTGATTAAATCTGTGACAAAAGCCATGTCAGGGCGGGAATGGGGCATCGTGCTGCTCAAGGAAGGGAAAATCGATCCTTGTCAAGGATATTTGCCGTGTTATTGCCAGCAGTTCGAGACAAGCCCACGCAAGGTCTAGAATTATCGACTCTCCTCCCCTGCATTCTCCTTACATCATCCTATAAAGCATCTAGGACGCACAACTAGAACAGGCTGGGTTTGGGCTATGGGGACATATCTAAAGATTCTCTGCTGCTCTCCCGAGGTAGCTGTTCTCCATTTGCGTGGGTTTCTGGGCATTTGGACTGACACTTAGCTCGCCTCTGTCTATACTCCATGCAGCCTCAGTGATTTGCTGCAGTTCAGGTTTTACTGCTGAGCAGAAGCCACTTGCACCAATGAAGAAAAGTCTCTGTTTAATACTTCACATGTCACTAGATGCTCATATCTGCAAACCAGCTAGATGTTGGACGAAGCCACGTTTTTCCTCCCGCACCTTCTCAGGCAGCACCAATCCAGCTTCGAAAGCAACTGCTTCTCCATCCAACCCTCGATAAGTGTCCTGATGGCCAACGGTTCAGGGTCACTGGGTTGAAGTCCTTCATCCATGGTTCAGGAAGCCTAGTGTAACTACACCACCTGCATTACACTCAGGCTGGCATTGGACAGTCAGTGGTCGTGAGGGACAGTGTTGGGGAGGGACAGTGGTCGTGAGGGACACTGCTCATGAGGCCACAGTGTTCATGAGGGACAGCATGTGTGAGGGACACTTCTCGTGACGGTAAATCCTTCCGGCTCCATCTGCTCCTCTTGTCCCTCCCTCATTAGGCAGATGCATGCTGTTCAGCCACAAGTTGGGGACACGCTTCTTTTGCTCTGTCTACAGTCAATCAACTTTCCACGTTGTGAGTTTTCACTCCCCTCCAGGGTGCTCGGACTCCCTTGGCACAGAGAACTCCCACACGTTTGCTGAAAGCGTTCTTGGCATTCACCACTGGCTAAATTTTGTGCTCATCTCAGAGACACAGAGCAGTTTTGTCCTCAAACTATGAACTGTCCTGTCTTTTAGGACATCTTTTCAATCAGAGCCTGTCTCCTGTGGGGAAAGTACGCTACAGAGCTGGAAGAGATTTTCTCTGACACGTTTATTTTATGGCCACTATGGGATATAATAGAGATTTAAAATGAATACAGGGCACCTGGGTGGCTCAGTCAGTTAAGCGTCTGTCTCTTGGTTTTGGCTCAGGTCATGATCTCATGGTTCATGAGATTGAGCCCTGTGTTGAGCTCTGCACTGATGGTGACGAGCCTGCTTGGGATTCTCTCTCCCTCCCTCTCTTTTTCCCTTCTCTCTCTATCTCTCAAAATAACTATATAGTAGTTCTGAATATAATAGCAAGGAATATAATAAATACCGACCATCACACTGAAATAATGCCAATATTATGAGAACTTAAGATTTTTCCTCCAACTTTTCACCTATGGAAAAGTTGAAAGAATAGTAAAACAAACAATAATAAATGGTACAACAATACCAACTGTTGACATTTTGTAACATTTGCTTTATCTCTTTGTATATATCTTACCTTTAATGTCTGAAACATTTTATCCTTAATAATTAATTGGCCTCTCCTATAAAAAGATGGCATTGTCCTACATGGTCACAAATGCCAGAATTACAATGAAAATAATTAACATTCATACAATATCATTATCTAATATAGACTTCACATTCAGCCTTCTCCAGATACCTCAAAAGTGTCCTATTTTATAGATTTTCATTTCTTCCTGGGACAAAATCAAAGATCATGTATTTCACTGGGTGGTAGGTCTCTTTAGTCACTTCTAAAATAGGCATGTCTGTCATCAACTTGCCTTTTGGTTTTCATGACCTTGATTTTTGAAGAGTCCAGGCCAGCTGGCCGGTAAAAGGCCCACAATCAGAATTCCTCCATTGTTAGAAGTGAAATATCTTGGCAAGTACACACGATAGATGATCCATAGATGGTGCTCCTAGTACCTTTCCTGCCCTGGATCTGGAAGAATCAAATTCGGCTCGGCTCCTTCTATTGGGGAATCACATTTAGAAATCAAATATTTGGCAGCAGCATTGCTCATTGGAGCTGGAAGCACAACCACAAGGAAAATAAAGCAATTAGTCAGTTGGCTTTTGAATTGTTTCCTAGATGTTTCCATGAATAGAATTAGGAACTATATAATCTTTTTTTTATGTTTATTTTATTTTTGAGAGAGAGTGAGAGAACCAGTGTGAGCAGGGGGAGAGGCAGAGAGAGAGAGAGAGAGAGAATCCAAAACAGGTTCTGCACTGACAGCAGCGAGGCTCACGCGGGGCTTGAACTCACAAATCGAGAGATCGTGACTTGAGCCGAGGATGGTGCTCAACTGACTGAGCCACACGGGTGCTCCAGGAGCTATATCGTCTCCCAAATCATAAGTTCATACGGGGGCACCTGGGTGGCTCAGGTCATGATCTCACAGTCTGTGCGTTCAAGCCCCACATAGGGCTTGCTGCTGTAAGCGCCGAGCCTGCTTGGGATCCTCTGCCCCCCCAACCCCCGCCCTTCCTCTGCTCATGCTTTCTCTCTCAAAAATAAACACAAAAAAATGAAATCGTAAGTTCATACCAATACCTCCAATTCAAATCAGAACAGATTTCTTCCTCATCTTTCTCTGGTTGTTTTGTTTGTTTATTTGTTTGTTTTATCATTATAGCTCCCTTCTCTTAGCAGGAATCCCGGTTTCCCACAATATCAGTAAATTTACTCATTTGTGTCTTCAACAGTATATTACAAACGTTTCAGAAGTACCACATGCACTAAACACATTGGGAACAAATCTCCCAAGTGAACTTCATCGTCGATCTCATTTAGCCTCATCAGAGTAAAACTGCTAAAACATAAAGACAAAGAGAAACTCTGAAAGACAGCCAGACAAAAAAGACCTTACTTCCAAAGGTTTACAAATGGGCAGTAAGTACATGAAAAGATGCTTAACACCCTTACTCATTAGGGAAGTGCAAATCAAAACCACAGTGAGATTCGGCTTCTTCCCTACTAGGATAGCTGTAGAAGGAGAGGAGGAAGAGAAAAACAAGGGTTGGAGAGGATGAAGAGAAATTGGAACCCCTGTACATTGCCGATGAAAATGTAAAATGGTGCAGTTACTGAGAAAAACAGCTTGACAGTTACTCAAAAAGTTAAACACAGAATTACCATATAACCCAGCAATTCTACCTCTAGGTATATGCCCCAAAGAATCGAAAACAGGAATTCAAACAGATACTTGTAGGCCAATGTTCACTGCAGAATTACTCACAGTAGCCAAAAAGTGGAAACATCCCAAATGTCCAACAGCTGATGAGTGGATGTACAAACGTGGCCTATCCATACAATGGAATATCATTCGGCCATAAAGAGAAACGAAATTCTGGACGAACCTTGAAGGCGTTATGCTGAATGAAAAAAGCCAAACACGAAAGGAAGAATATTGTATGTTTCTATATATATGAACTATCTAGAACAGGCAGATTCATACAGACAGAAACTTGATTAGAGGTTACAAGGGCCTGGTAGGAGGGAGAAGACTGGGGAGCTATTGCTTTATGGGTACAGAGTTTCTGTTTGAAGTGATGAATGGTTTCGGAAATGCATAGCCGTAGTGGTTGCACAGTACTGTGAACGTATTTAGTGGAGTGGAAGAGAGTTTCCATTAGTCTATATTTTTGCTTGAATTTAAGACCCTTAGTATTTTGAAAATTTTCCAGTCTGATGAGTTTGAAGTTGTAACTTATTTCAGTTTGCAATACTCTGATTCTAAGTAAGGTTGAGAATCTATCCACATGTTTAGTGGTAATCCATGTTTACTTTACTGTGAATTACCTAGATTTTTTTTTCAAAGTTTATTTTGAGAGAGAGATTGAGAACACTCGCATTCATGCACATGATCGAGGGAAGGACAGAGAGAGGGGGAGAGAGAGGATCCCAAGCAGGCTCCACGCTGTCAGTACAGAGCTGACATGGGGCTCAGTCTCACAAACCATTAATCATGACCTGAGCTGAAAGTTAGAGTTGGACGCTCAAACGACCAAGCCACCCGGGCGCCCCTGAGTATTACCTGGATTAAGTATTGCCATTTTTATTGGGTTTTCTTTCTTGTTAAGTAATGAGAATACTTTATTCCTTCTGGATACTATTAGACAAAGTCAACTATGCTACAGAAAACAAAACAGAGCCTAAAATTTCAGTTGTTTAACTCTATAAAGTTCTATTTCCCATGACTGCAAAGCTCAGTGTGCCACGAACAACTTTTGTCACTGATTGTCCACCAAATTACGATGTAGTGAGCCAAACTGCTTCTAGTATTATAGTTAGACAATCTATAACTTGGACCTTCCACATTCCCCACAGCATGGGAAAGAGGGAAGAAGGGTGTTTGCACAGATAGCAGTAAACACAGCCTGAGACAGTTGTGCTCAGAAAGCTTGCTTGTAAGATGGGCCTTTGGCTGGCATCTGAGAACTAAGCTGGTAAACAGTTATTCGCACTGATACCAACTTTTCCCATCTCGGAAGGATGGTTCGTTCCTAGACTGTGAGTGGAAACACATAGTGTATGCTGAACCTCAGAAACTTCTGGGAAGCTACATTTTTAGTACGTGGTAGGCAGTGGGTGCCTATATAAACAGCCCCCAATAAAAACTTGGGCAGGGGCACCTGGGTGACTGTCAGTTAAGCATCCAACTCTTGATTTTGGCTCAGGTCATGAGGCCAGGGTCCTGGGATTGAGCCCCGCTTCAGGCTCCGAGATAGGGGTGGAACCTTTGTGAGATTCTCTCTCTCCCTCTCCTGCTCATAAGCATGGGCACGCACTCTCGAAAAAATTTTTTTAAAGTTAAAAAAAGACAAGGACATTAAACAAACAACAAACGAACTTGGACATTAAGTCCCTAAGGGGCTCCTGTGACAGAAACATTGCTACCTTTTTTGTTGGGAAAGTGTGGGCTCCGTGTGACCTCTCCAAGGAGACAGAGAGCAGAAGGAAAGTTGCCTGCAGATTCCTTCAAACTCTGCGTGTGTCTTTTTCCCTTGTGATCTGCCTCTGACTCTTTACCGTGTCACTAATAACTCTTAGCCCCGACTACCACTACCTGCATCTCCTATGAATCCTTCTAGCCAATCTCCAAACATGGCTGTGTACCTGGGAACTCCCAACTTGGTGCCACAGGATATTTTTAAAGGCGAGTCTTGGAATTGACTTAGGTCATTTTTATACACATCCCATTATTCAGAACCTGATTGTAGGTCCCCAGCCCCCTAACTGCAAGTGAGGCTGGGAATCACAGAGGAGCCGTGGGGATTTGGTGAAGAGGACTGGCATCTGTCACATGCATTCCTTATCATTTGTTTGTACTCTTCATGTCTTTTCCCAGTCTGTGCCTTACCTTTTCATTTTTATGTTGTTTTTTGATGTAGAAGAGTTTCATTTAATGCAACTGAAATGATAGTTTTCTTTGTGGTTTGTGGTCTTTGGTGTCTCCACTTAAAAAAAAATCTTTCCTCATATAAATGCCTACAAATATCTTTCTTAATTTCTTCTAGTAAAATTTAAGTTTTACTTTTCTGAGTCAAAAATAGACCTGAAATATATTTTCATATGAGGGATGAAGTAGAGATCCAGGAATAAGAGGGAGGGACATATGTTTAGTGAAGAAATAGCCTGTGAAAAAAAGATTCCTATGGTGGAGAAGGACATGGCGGGTATGAGGAAACAATTGAATGTACGTGAGTGGGGATTGGGCAGAGAGACAGCCAGGGGGAAATTGTCCAAGCTGATGGCGGAGAGACAGGGGAAGGGCAAACATTATAGGAGCGTGTATGCTATCGCCTCACAGAAGAAAGGCAGCTAGGAGCAGAGACTGACTGTATGAGTGCAGGTCTATGACTTGTAAGCTGAAAGACATTAGAGGGTGGGGAAAGGAGTGAAGAGGTCACTGAAACCCAGGGGCGCCTGGGGGGCTCAGTCAGCTAAGCATCTGATTTCAGCTCAGGTCATGATCTCATGGTCCGTGGGTTCGAGTCCTGCATCAGGCTCTGTGCTGACAGCTCAGAGCCTGGAGTCTGCTTCAGATTCTGTGTTTCCCTATCTCTCTCTCTGCCCCTCCCCCACTCACACTCTGGCACGCTCTCTCTCTCTCTCTCTCTCTCTCTTAAAAATAAACAAACATTAAAAATTGGAAAAAAAAAAAAAAGAAGTCACTGAAATCCATAGTGGGAGAGAGGAATGTGGAGGCTTTGAGATTGTCAAGGGCATCTTCATGTATCTCCACTAAAGGTGTATTTTTCTTTCTGCAAGCAGAAGGAGAGACCAGCAGAAGAGAGAAAGAGCAAGCCAAGGATGTAGGTTGACTTGCAGTCAGGGTGACACTGGATGCAGGGGTCTGGCCCAGATCTTGTGAGCACAGGGTAACTCAGTGTTTCGAGCTACCCTTTATGTGCAGAGAGGAGGCAGCTGTGTGGCACTGTGGAGTAACAGCTGGCACAGAAGTACACAGATGTTTGGGAGGAAGTGGCCGATTCCAGCATGAGGGGGAAATTCTTCATATTTGTTCTAGAGACATTGTACCCACTGGGGACATCTCCTTCGTTAGTGCTGCCAAAACCATTTGAATAATGGATCAGCCTCAGCCCGTGCCCTGGGTCTTGTCGATACCAGTACATATAATCATAGTCCTCCGTCTGGTCACATTTTAGAGTCACCCTCTTTCCTGTCTCTGTGAGCTTGTATCTTGGGCTTTGGGTGATTCCAGCATCCATGGGTCCTGTAATGGAGAGGGGCATAGACTGATGTCATCTCTGGAGGAAGGCATGTGTTGAGGTCTCGGGGATTCCAGGGAATGAAGCCGTCTTGTACTCACCCGCCCACAGGAGACAAAGAACGGTCCAAAAGAAGAGCCTGGTGGCCATTTCTGGTGAAGGGCAGGATCTCCTGGCTTCTAGTTTTGTTTGGGGGACATAGAACTTGGGCTCTCAGTCACTCCGTGATGTCACTGTCCTTGACAAATGCTCGAGTTGCAGAGCTATTCTGCCCCACCCCTTCCCCAGGGGAGCAATCCATTAATAGACACAAAGTTGAATGTCTCAGAATGGGAAGGATTTGTAAGTCTGCTTTTTGAAGAAGTTTACAGTTATATATACACTTTTCCTCTGCCTTTTAGTAAGGAAACTCATTCCTCTACGAATAATGATATAATTCCGTTTTTGTATACTGTTACAATTTTTCACAGTATTTCTGTAGATTAAGAAACATTATTATGACGGTCTTGGTACTTTTATGACTTTTCTGCTCAAAATTTGTCTCCAGATACCTTTCGCTACTTTTTCTCTTTGCTTTAACTCTGGATAATTGGATGTCAGCCTACGGTGTTTTGTTTTGTTTTGGTTTTGGTGTTTTCTTTTGTTCTGTTTTGTTTTGCTTTCTTTTGTTTAAAATACCCCTGCCTGGAAAGTTTCCAAAGTCTCAAGGTCAGGGTCGTTGGAATTTGGAGAATTATTTTATGTTGTCTCACAATTCACTGTTTAAGGGGAGCCCTGCCATCTGTGGTTAGGTCTTTGTGCTGTCACAAGTAAGAGTCCTCCTTTGTTTCAGATGAGGCCACGGAGCACTGGACCGCTTCAGTTCCATGACCGTGCTTTCCGTGAAAAAGAGAGGAAGAAGCTCGTTAGCCACATGGCTGAGATATTCACCCAGTAGTACACATGTTCGATGCTGCCAGCGTCACAGGGAAATGTTTTGTCTCCATTCAGAAGGTCTTGCACCTGCCACATGGCTGAATATTGGTGGAATACTAAATTCGCTGTAGTGTAAAGCTTACAGCTAGTCAGTATCAGTACATACTGTTATTTCACGTGTAGGTCGTTTCTCAGTGGGAAGCTTCCCCAGTTCTGTGACTGCATGTCTGACATACTCTTGATGGGTAATTCCTACAATCACACAGGAGTGAGAAAGGACATGGAATCAGAAATCAGACACGGGTGGGGGCTGATGGAGTACCACACGGGAAGGCTTGTGGCTGGGGCCTGGCAAACCCAGGAAGGACTTACCCCTCTCTGCCCAAGACTCATTTAGTTCCATGAGACTACGAACCACACAGCAAAGAAGCCTACTTCCCGCGGCTGGGTCAGTGCAAAAAGCCGGAGTTTTTCCATTAGGACTCACATTGTTGAGTGTAGGGCACATGGAATCCCACAGAATTAAAGATCATTCTCACAATAAAGTAGAATCTACCCAGAGTATCAGTATTCTCAATGATACCTAATTTCTTTAGGGAGTTAAGCATTTAACAAGAGTATATTTTTTCTCAAATCTATTTTTAAACTAGTTAAGTATTAAGTCACTGATTTATTAAAAAACTTGCTAAAAACAGACCTCATCTCGAAGGTTTGTCTGTTTTTTGTTTTGTTTGGCACTGCTGTTTCCTAAATGCTGGAATACTCTGTACGCGTGGTGAACAGTGAGGGTGGGCTCTCCGGGAAGTTAGTGAATAACTTCAGGCCCTTCTCATTTTCACAGTACCTTTCTGAGCCTTAAAATAAAATTCCTAGTCTCTTTTTCAAAAAGCACCCTAAAATGTATAAGGTTTAGGCTCTATAAAACCTGGATCTCCTTTGTCCTGGGATTCAGTAAGTATTTATTGAATTCATAAAGAAAGTCCAGGCAAACTCTCCTCCTGTAAACATAACCCTGGTTTATTCAGTTACAGATAGCTTTGGAGCTTCAAGGGAGCAGAGACCCATATGAGTCTGTTGGGAATTCAAAATAAACCGAAATGAACTGGGAAAAGATTCATTCATGTATGTTACTATAAGACTTTGAATGGAAGGATGGCAATATGAATGAAAGAAAAATGGCGGTCTCTTCCAAAGGGAAAGGTCTCGTGATGGTCACTTCATTCCATCACTGTCGGAGAGAAGAGAGAGGATGAAACAGGAGAAAATCAGGATAAAGGTACAATATTGAGTATGTGCTGGAGCAAGAGGTGATGGATTGCAGTGGGACCCTCTGAGAAGCCATGAAATGCCTCCCTAAAGTTTCCCCCGGAAACACTGGAGCTTTCATATCCGGGCTCCTGCCCCTCCAGGAGTATTAGCACTCCTGCATCTCTGGCCACCCTTCTGTAGGCTCCGCGGTCTCCTATGATGTCACAGACGGCCCTGGGGCAGAAAGGAGAGGGATCCCGGGATGTATGAGGGGCGCCGTCAGCAGGAAGTGAACAGAGGCAGACTTGCATAAACATACCGTGCACAGCAACGGAGGCTGAAAGCAGAGGTGGGGCAGAAGGCACCAGAGCCTCCACCATGATGGACTCTCTTGAAGGAAACCATCCCTTTTTTAAAAAAAAAAACATTTATTCATTTTTGAGAGACAGAGAGAGACAGAGCACAAGTGGAGGAGGAGCAGAGAGAGAGGGAGACACAGGATCTGAAGCAGGCTCCAGGTTCCGAGCTGTCAGCACCGAGCCGGATATGGGGCTCAACTCACAAACTTCAAAATCATGACCTGAGCCAAAGTCAGACGCTTAACTCGCTGAGCCACCTGGTTGCCCCTCGAAACAGTCGAAACTGTCCCTTCTATCAGATCTTTCGTGGGATCACCAATTGCACTGAAGCCACAACTTTCTGGAAGCACCACACCTTCTCGCATATCAGACTTAATGTCAAACATCGAGTGTTGTCACGGGCCTCATTTTTGCGTTCCCTTAAGTGGCACCTCGTTGCAGTGAATTTCACAGAATAAATTATCAGATGACTGTGTTTACATTTCAGATGACTTTGTGCCTGGAATACAGGTGAGTCAGGCAAGAGTCATCCGTGCCTGCCTTGGATCCCAGGATCGCAGCCAGTAAATAATTGTGCTGGACCAGAGATTTATCAGTTAAAAGGGGAACTAAGACCTCTTGGGCCTACACTTTGTCTTGGGGAATTTGTTTTATTTTTTTCTCGCATCAAGTCTCTGCAAGACACATATTATTGGCATCAGTTTACCAGCGGGAAAGCCCTGCCAAATATTTTCCCAGGTCACCGGTCCGAGGCAGGTCAGAGTACAAACAGACAGAAGTATCAAGCTTCCGAGGTCCTCCTCGGTAGGTAGGCAGCCTCCCAGCTGAAAGGCGAATAAAAGACTGTGTCAGCGCCAGTGTTTCTGAAAGGCACTTTTGGGTCAGTGTTCCGGTCGTGAAGATGTCTCCCTCTACCAAAATGCAGAAGAGAGCAGCGGTAGGGTTGGCATGGCCTAGGTTCGTACGCCCACCCGCCATCTGCGAAGCGGTGCCTCCTTCAGCAAATCGCCTAAACTCTAACAACCAGCGTTTTCACCTGCAACGTGGGTAAATTGCTCTATCTCACATGGGGCTTAAGAAAACTAATTGAAATAATGTACTTAAGTATTGGGCACATTGGGGCGCCTGGGTGGCTCAGTCAGTTAAGCGTCCAGCTTTGGCTCAGGTCATGATCTCATGGTTCACGAGTTTGAGGCCTGCATCCGGCTCTCCCCTCACAGTGCATGGCCAGCTTGGATTCTCTCTCTCTCCCTCTCTCTTGGCCCCTTTTCCACTTGTGCTCTCTCTCTCTCTCTCTCTCTCAAATAAGTAAACTTAAAAAAAATTAAATATAGGGCACAGAGAAAGTGGGCAACACATAAGGGAATTTCCCATAACTTCGCATGAAAGGACTACGGTTAAAACTGTGTTTGCTAATAAACTTGGACCTGCCGTCTGTAAACAGCCACGCCACCCACTTCCTCGCCGTGACTCTCTGCTGTTTTCTGGAGTTCCCGACCTGGGCAGAAGTCGAAATTTCAGCTTTTCTGATCGAAAGTGCTAGGCGTGAGAGCGAGCTATAGACTCCGGAGACCTTCCCACCTTCCATAACTTCCGATGGTCTAAAAGCACTCTTCCCCCTATTAACTCTCATTCTGCTTAAAATTCCCAGAGAGCTCCTGTTTCCTTGGCTGAATCCTCTGAGACGCTGGAAGCCCCCTAGTCACTTAGCTCCTGCACTGGGGGATACCCTGGCGCCACTCTAACGGAGCTAAGACAGGACAAGCACACATTCTCTGGCTTGAAGCTAGTCCTAGAAGTGGGCAGGCAAAGCCACGGCCACCCTACATCCTGACGTGTGACCGCCCCACCACAGCTCAGCTGGTCCTGAAATGGAAGAGACGGTGTTCTGCTATGTCATACGGACCAAGGCCCAGGAAACACCACGGAGTTTTAGGGAAATGTTGATTTCGGAGGCATGGAGACATAGATTTGACTCCCGCCTCCACTACTTGAAATATGAAATCTTTGGAAAGCTCATGAGCTACTGTTCCTTATCTATAATATGGCACCTGGAGACTTCCTCATCGGTGAAATATACACACTAATGTCTATCTTGCGTTAAAACACATACGTACACAGACACCCTAGCACAGCTCAGGAGCTCCTGACACTTCCTAGGGATTGCGAGAATATTCACAGAATCCGGGTCCCAAAATGTTCAGGAGTGCTCCGGCTGAGCTCAGCAAGGCAGAGTGTTGGAAAAAACTAGAAGTGCCCCTGGAAGTTGACTGAGGCTCCCTTCCCCTCTCCCTCTTACATCCTCAGCTGGGACAGGAAAGTTTGAGTACAGAGAGCCGGTCACGCTGCAGGGCTGTGTCTAAGCTGCTGGCACACAGATACGAGGCTGAGTCTCCCAGCGCCAGGGAGCTCAAGTTCAGCTGGGAGCTGGAGTCACTGAACTGTTGAACGGAGAAGTGACTGGGGAGGTTTCCTTTCTCTCTTGGCTTCTGGTCAAAATACTCAACGAGGAACTGGGGGCCCTGCCCCGGGGCCTGCTGGTACCAGCTCACACTTCTGTGTCCAGAGATAGGATGGCATTTCAGAACCGCCTTCCCCCCTCTGCCTTTGATCAGGTATCTGGGGGACTGGGTGACTCCAGCACCCACCGGACCTGTGGAGGAAGGAGACAGAGGCTGACGACGTGATCTGGGGAAGGAGTTTGAGATTCTAGCAGCAGCTCAAAGGACGTCCCACCTGAGCTCAGGACTCACCTGTCCCCAGGAGACAGAGGGCCACCCAGCAGAACAGCTGGATGCCCCTGGCCGACTCAGGCAGGACAGGACCCGCCATCGTCCTACTCAGGGCTCGGGTCTCCTCCCTTTTCTCTGTTTGGAGGGCTTGCCTGTGACGTCACTGTTCTGATGTCACTGTCCTGACGTAGGCTCCCACAGGCTTCCTGCACTGCCTGGACAGGTTCAGCGGATGCATGCCCACCACCAGCCCGTCCAGAGGCCTACCGGGCAGGTGTGCTGGCCAGGCTAAGCCAGGCAGGCAGGGTTGGGCCAGGTGGCCCCCACAGCTTCTCTGTTTTCCTTGGTGCTCCTCTCTCTGCACCTGGCTTGGATTATCCAGGCTGCCCCCCTCCCCCACCCGACCCCCACAGCCCCAGCACCCTCTGCACCAGTGGAGGCTCCAAGAGAGGCCTTTAATCCAAGAAACGTGGCGTTTGTCGCTCCCTGTTGTGGCCAACACACCTGAGCATCAGTTCATGTGAGAAGACTGTGATCAGCCCTTTCTGTGCCAGTACTAACTCTGATTCACCAACGAATCACCAAGGAACTATCTCCTGATGCTGAACAAGCCACTGCCTCTCCTTAACCCTCCCTCTCCCAGCCGCTGCTGACTGTCAGTGGCTGACTCGGTGGACCCACAGCGCCCTCAAGTGGCTCAAGCAGGCCAGGTACTGTCAGCATTGGGCGCCAGGATCCGCTAGGGCAGCACAGCTCTGGGGGATGGACGGTCACCTATGTCAAGCTCACCCTTAGCACGTGTTCATGAGGGAGGCACGAAGCAAGCATTTTTCTAAGAAAAGGACACATATTCTAAATCTCATCAGTTGGTGTTCTAGGAAAGGAGATACCAGCCAGTCACTGGATGCCAGCTGCCCTGGGGAGGGAGAGGACTTTGGGCGAAGTGCTGTCTTTAACCAAAGGTAATCCCTGGAAGTGGCTGTCGGTAGAGTTCTAGAAGCCAAAAAACCTAAGCAGCTGGGGAAATAAACCCATCAATCCCATGAAGAGGCAAATGCCTACTTACATAAATATACATATTTATTACATAAATACAATATACAAATATAAATATTACAGAAATATAAATATTACAGAAATATAAATAAATACATATATATTTCAATACCCTGTTCGCATCTTTTGTCTTTTTATATTATTGACTTCTAGGAATTCTGTCCATTGTGGATACCTGCCCTGTCTCAGATAGCCATCTGTCTGTCTATCTTAATACCTTTCGATGAGTAGAGGTTTTAACTTTTCGATAAAGAAAAATTTACTTTTTCAAGATGAGAACATTTCTGTGTCCTCTTCCAGAAGTCTTTGCCCCCGTCAAGGTCAGGAAGAGAAGGTGCTATGTTTTCTTTCAGAAGCAGTATAGTCCAGAAGTGGTAGAGACCATCGAGAATGTTGACCCGTCTCATAATAATTTTCTTCATGGCGAGGGCCAGCAAGCGTTTTCCGTAAGGGGTCAGAGAGCCCACGGCGTCAGTGTGCTGCACTAAGGTCTCCGTTCTCACCACTCGGCTCCACCACCTTAGTGCACAAACAGCTGGAGACAACCTGTAAAGGAAAGGGCATGGCTGGTCCTCCAACAAAAGTTTCTCTATGGATACTGAAATCTGAATTTCATATAATTGCTGTCCGTCACAAAATAGCGTTCTTTTTATTCTTTTTAACCATGAAAAAAGGTAGAGACCATTATTATCTTTGGGGTCATATAAAAGCAGGCAGATGAGGTGCCTGGGTGGCTCAGTCAATCGAACACCTGACTTCGGCTCAGGTCATGATCTCACGGTTCATGAGTTCAAGCCCTTCGTCGGGCTCTGTGCTGACCGCGCAGAGCCTGAAGCCTGCTTTGGATTCTGTGTCTCCCTCTCTCTCTGCCCCTCCCCACCTTGCGCTCTGTCTCTGTCTCTTTCTCTCAAATATAAATAAACATTAAAAAATGTTTATAAAAAAGTAGCAGGCATAGGCCAGGTTTGGGCTGTGGGCCTTAGTTCACCCACTCGGAATTTATGGTGGGAGATGAGTGTTGAGATTCATCCTTTTTCCGTGTGGTGATAGGGCTCCTCCAGCACCACTTGTTGGAAAGACCATTTCCCTCTCTTGGTGCTACTTTCAGTGATTGACCTAGGGATGATAACAGGCATCTTTAACTTACGGTCTACCTGCAAAAACTGTAGGTTTTTAAAAATTCATATCCTTTATTAAAGGAAGGAAGTTTCTAATTCTCCTTATTTGCGAAGAGGTATTATATTTTATTTTATTTTGATTGATTAATTTTTATTTAAATCCAAGTTAGTTAAAAGATAGTGTAATAACGATTTCAGGAATAGAATTTAGTGATTCATCACTTCTACAGAACACCCAGTGCTCATCCCAACAAGGGCCCTCCTTAACGCCCACCACCCATTTAGCCCATCGCCCCACCCAACAGCCCACCAGTAACCCTCACTTTGTCCTTTGTATTTGAGTCTCTTATGGTTTATTAATTGGACATTTTTATAAAAATTCCATTTTATCTTTTTTGTTGCCTTTTTAGCTATGTTTGTCATTTTAGCCGTGGCCCTAGGGTTTGTGGTATATAGTATTCAAGTGCTATTATACCTCTTCACATAGATTATGAAAACCTTACAACAGTGTGACGCTTCTTCATTTCCTCCCCTCCCCCTCCATATTTATGGTACATTGTCATACATTTTACTTTCACGTATATCATACTCCTCCCACCATGCTGGAATTATTTTGGCATACAACAAATTGTCCTTTAAAGACATTTAAATTTTTAAAAACTTGCCTTTGGGTCATTACACATTGGGCTCCTTGAAGCCCTTCTTTCTCTCCATTTCATTATGAATCGTTTACTATTACGCCTTCAAGATCATTCATCTTCTCTTCCGTAATGTCTAATTACATCTATGGTATTTGTTATCACAGAAATTTATTTTTATCTCCAGAAGTTTGATTTGGATTTTGACTTAATTTTGAACACACAGGATATAGTTATAGCAACCGTTTTAATATCTTTGTCTACCAATTTGTCATAAGGGGGTTTGTTGCTATTCATTGATTTTTCTCCCCATTATGGGTCATATTTTCCTGCCTCTTTGCATGCCTATAATCTTTGATTAGATGCCAAACGTTGTGTATTTAACATTTTTAGGTGCTAGATGTTTCTATACTTCCACGATATTCTTAGCTTTATTCTGTGATTCAGTTAAGTTACTTGGAAACAAAACACAAATAATTCCCAGCAGGCATTGACTCTTGGAGAATTTGACAAGCTTATTCTAAACACGTATGAAAACTACACAAGGGCCAAGAGGGGTCAAGAACTCTTAATAAAAAGGAACAAAGCTTGAGAAATTAGACTTCCAGATATCGAGAACTATTATAAAGCTATAGTAACCAAGACAGTGTGTTATTTGTACAGGAACCGACAAAACAGACCAACGTAACAGATTAGAGATGTGAGAAAACAGACCCACACGTAACAATGACTGATTTATGGCAAAAGCGATATTACCGAGTAGTGAGGAAAGTATTCTTCAACACATAGTGTTAGGTCTGTGGGAAAGAACATATGGAAAAACATATGACTCCTTCCCCATTTCATATGCAAAGAATTACTTCCAGTTGGACTGCGGATCTGAATGTAAGTGGTGTAAAATATAAAGAATTTAGAAGAAAATATAAAGAAGCATGATCGTTCTGAAATAGGCAAAGATTTCCTAAACTAGACACCAGAATGCAAAATGGCTGACAAAAAGGGGCAAAATGGAATGATTTTTGTTGAAAATTTTCCGTTTGTCAAATTTATCAAAAGATACCATTGAGAGTGGAAGAGTAACCCACAGTGTATGTGTGTGTGTGCACATCTGTGTATGTGTACATGTATGTGTGAGCATGAGTGTTCGTGCGTGCATGTGGGCGTGTGCACCAGCTAGAACCTTCCTATACCGCTGGTGGGAGCATCACTCGGCACAGCTACTTGGGAAAGCTCCGAGTCCCAAATGGCTGATATAACCGTCATTTAGATCTTCTTTGAATCACTTCCTTTTAACACCTTCTCAAGTGGAGTTGTATTTTATGAAGACCAAGCTGGGTTTCTATTAAAAAAAAAAAAACAAACCCAGATGATAAAGATAAAATAGAATTTTTATAAAAATGCCCAATTAATAAACCATAAGAGACTCTTAAATACATAGGACAAAGTGAGGGTTACTGGTGGGCTGTTGGGTGGGCGATGGGCTAAATGGGTGGTGGGCGTTAAGGAGGGCCCTTGTTGGGATGAGAACTGGGTGTTCTGCAGAAGTGATGAAAGAAATTAAACACAGAATGACTGCGAGATTGTCAAGAGATAAAAAAAGTAACATATGAGCATGTGTTAATGTGCATTGTTGTGGCTGATGGTCATTCTGGATAAATGATTTCAGTGGCAATTATTACTAAGGATTCTAATTTATTTATCTTTATGGCTGGTAGCTACATCTGGACGTAGCAGCGTTCCATGTCGGCTGGCCCACATCTGAGCATAGCGTGACCTGAATTAGTGACCATGAGTAATAGGAGTTTGTTATAGATGTGCTGAAACTTCATAGTTTTACAAGAGACTACTTCACCATACCTGAGTCTAAGCGCTGATATTCTATCCCAATTATAGAATCTTTTTTTAATTTTTTTAATGTTTATTTATTTTTGAGAGACATAGAGACAGAGTATGAGCAGGGCAAGGGCAGAGAGAGAGGGAGACACAGAATTGGAAGCAGGTTCCAGGCTTCGAGCCGTCAGCACAGAGCCCGACACGGGGCTCTAACTCACAGACCGTGAGATCATGACCTGAGCCAAAGTCGGCCGCTCAACCAACTGAGCCACCCAGGCACCCCGGAATCTTTTTTTTAAGCTTATTTATTTATTTTGAGAGAGAGAGAGTGCTAGTGGAAGAGGGGGCAGAGAGAGAGCAAGAGAAAGAATCCAAAGCAGGCTTCACTCTGCACCGTCAGCACAGAGCCCGATGCCGAGTTTGAACTCAGGAACTGTGAGAACATGACCTGAGCTGAAATTGGACGCTTAACCGACTGGGCCGCCCAGGGACCCCTAGAATCATGAACTGTATAAAGGAATCCCAGAAGCAGATAAGCCAAAATTATTATAACCCAATAGATGTTCTGGTATTTTGGTTATTTCTTGACCTTTTACTATCAGAAGAAGAGCTGAAGTCCCAAATCTGCATATTACCTCTAATGAAGAACCAGGAAACTCGTTGTGTGGGGATTCTCAGAACTATGAGAAGCAAGCACATGAGGTTGGTGAGGAGGAAGGACGTGGCTGTGCCCCACTGTGGTAGGGCTGCTGGCACAGAGGTACACAGCTGAGTCTCCCGGCTCTGCACGCCGGATCTGCAGGTTGGAGTAGGACCCCCCAGGCCTGTCTGCATGGAACCGATCATTGTTGGGCAGCCCTGACTTGTCTGATTCCACATTGTTTTGGAAGGAAATGAGAAACTCCAGGCCTTGCCCCATGGACTGTCGGTACCAATAAAGGCCAGCATGACCAGAAATTGGATCACACCTGATGGTCACATTCCAGCCCCTCTTTGTGACCATATGCTTGGGGGACTGGAGGACACTTTCTTCTGCGTGCCCTGTGGAGACAAAGTTGGGAACAGTGAGGAGGAAATCGACTGGAACCATTGTAGGTAATCACCACTCAGGCTCACACTCACACACTTACGTACTCACTCGGTTTTCTGAGGACTCACCTGCCCCCAGGAGACAGAGGGCCACACAGCAGAGGAGCCTGGTACCCATGGCGGGGTCAAGACAGGGCTAGGATGTTCACCACATCAGGTTCTGGTGAGCAGGAGCAGAGGAGGAGGGAGGTCCCTCATCCGCATGCTCTTAGTGACATCACTGAGCCTCACATTCACCTGCTACTAATGAATTAAATCTAAGGCGCCAGCCACCTCGAGATCCACCAATCTCTCATGACCGTTAAGGAAGAAAAAAGATGAGTGTCGCTCATATTCAGAAATGTTAAAAGAAAAAAAATTGTGAGGCATAGAATGAATGGAAACAAGTCATTCCAAAGTAGATTGATACACATGGGTTCTGTTAGGTCCACTGGTCGCGAGCCCTCTGGCCGCAGCGCTCAGCTGCTGGGCCCCACACTGGGTATCTGGCCTTCTCCTTGTCTTGTGACTTCTCCGTGTGTGCACGGCACCTCCAACCTGAGGGCTGGAATGCTGGCCTTGTCACCTCCCTCTGTGTGCTTCTATTTCGGTCTCAGCCCTGCATCTGCCTGGTCGAATCCGAGGTTCGTGTCCAGGACTTGTGGGGGCTGGGGGGGCCACATCTTTGTCCTGAAAGCAGTTCGAATTCACAGTTCAGAGCTGTGAGGGATGAGATGGTGCCTCTGGCAGGTACTGATCTAAGTTGGGATCTTCTATTAATTCTGGAGGTTAAAAGAAGAATTCCTTCTAATCAGTTCATTAACCTCCATACTGCTTTGTATCCTCAGCTCCTTATTGTGGTACTTCCGGTGTTTCTAAGCCACTTCTAAAATTAAAAAAATGTCCCAAACGTCCCCTGGAGAAGGAGTCAGGCTGTTTTAGTCTTACCGTCCTGGTGAGAGGAAGGCAGTAAAGATGGAGGGGGGCGGTAAACTGATCTGCGGGGCCCCTAACAGGCTGCACTCTGACCAGGCTCCTTTTCATCTGGGGCATAACTTTCAAAGCCCTATTGATGGCTCCCTCCTACCAGGAACAACAGCCACAATTCAGTCCACACCAGGATACGATGCCTCGAGCCTGTGAGGCGGGCAAACTGCCTTGCTTCTGGTCCCCGTGGGTCTCCTTGCACACTGAGGCACACTGATTTATTAGGGTGCCCCCCAAACTCTTCCACCATGGCCCCTCAGCCGCCCCTCCAGCTTTCCTTCTTTGTCACCGGCCTTCACGAGGAAGAGGATAGCGGAGATGTTAGCTTCAGCTTCTACCTAAGTTTTCCCATTTTCCAACCACTTACAAGGCAAACTGAGGAGAATCAGCTTGGGTCGGAATGAACGTTGTTCGCCTACATATATTATACGCACGAAGCGACCACTTCGTTGTCTCTCCCCTTCCCTCATTATAACAACGCTTCTCACAGACTGCCCTGCTCCCGTTTATCCGTCTCTGTGTCTCTGCTGCATCTCGTGATGGGGATGATTGTCCCAAGGCTCGGCTCTCCTGACCAGCTGCTCCTGGGGCCTCTCCACGGCCAGCGTCCTGATGTCAGACTCCGCTGACCTTCCTAGCCTTGGCGTCCAGTCTGAAGATGGACAACCCTGTCCTCCCAGTGACCCTGTGGTTCCTGCCCCTCCCAAGCAAATATGAAGAGACTGTCCCGTATAACCTGACTCTACCGCGTAATAGCTCAGTCCATGCGCAAGGCCATCGACCCCTGCAAACCTGAGCCTCCTCATCTGTAAAGCAGGGTTAACACCCCTTCACGATGTCTTATGAGGAGTAACGGAGACGTGTAGTTTCTAGTGGGTGTAGCAAGTGCCAGCCCTTTCTCCCTCTGGTCTTGTCCTGTAAGGGGATGTGGCTGGAGCTCTCAGACCTCCAGGACTATAAGGGATGGAAACACTCAACTCGTCAAGAAGGAGTTGGAGTCTGGAGAATGTGGGAGCATCAAGAGGCTGCTCCGTTCCCAGTCAGGGGAGTCTTTCCTCTGGAGCACCTGGGTGACTCGGTTGGTTAAGCAGCTGGCTCTTGGTTTCCGTTCAGGTCATGATTAGTGAGTTCGAGCCCCACATCGGGCTCTGCGCTGACAGTGCGGAGCCAGCCTGGGATTCTCTCTCTCTGCCCACTACCTAAAAATAACAAATAAATAAACTTTTTTTTTTAAAGAGGCTGTCCAATCACTTCAGGGAAAGATCAGTCAGAAAAGGTGTAAGACAATAATGACCGAGAGTCAACCTATCTGTCACCCCACTGTGTGATATGAAGCACCAAATAGGAACAAGTTAGGTCTATGTCTACCAACGTGGACAAATAAAGTCCAAAGTAGATTGATGGGGAAGAGGATGCATGTGACAACGAATGGGCACAGGCGGTCCCACTCTTTGTAGGTGTATTTGGGTGGGCAGGTTTGCATGAGCCCAGAGAGAGCCGGTAGGAAACCCGCCGGAGTGTTCATATTGGTTTCCTGCCTGAGACAGGGACAGACGGAGGTGTGTTTGGAGAGAGAGAGCATTATTACCCTTTAATATCCTCTTTATACATTGTTGTTTTTTTAAATTACAAAACAGCTTAACCACATGACAGCTTCACATTCAGACCCCTGATCGGGTTGCGAGGTGTGTGGGGTCTAATTGGGCAAAGTCCAGAAAGGCACGTGCCATGGAACACTTACAAAATGCCCATTTTCTGTGAATATGCCAAGGGGAAACTGTTCTGTCAAAGAACACAAGCCCTCGGGACACACGGACAGCCTCTCACCAGTGGGGAGGGGGAGCAGTGAGGTTGGCACATTTGATGTTGCCTTTAGCTGGTGCTGACTTTGAACTTACGTGGCTTCTATCTCCGAAAGACTGACCACCACCAAGGAGGGGAGGTCTGGACTCCTCATTACAGAACAAGCTTTGAAGAATCCCCTGATTTGAAAAAGAAGGGGCATGAGCGCCCTCTAGTGCCTACATTTCCAAACTCAGTAAAAATAAGTTGGTATTTTCACACGCTAGAAATGCTTGTCTTTTTTTTTTTTTTTTTTGATTTTATTTAAATCCAAGTTAGTTAACATGTAGTGTAGTAATGGTTTCAGGAGTAGAACCAATAAGGGCCCTCCTTAATGCCCATTGCCCATTTAGCCCATCCCCCCTCCCAACACCCTGCAGCAACCCTCAGTTTGTTCTTTGTTTCTAATTCCAGCAGCATCGTTATAAGCTGATTGTGATGTTATCCCAGGGTTTGTCGACAGGTCACAGCTTCC
This sequence comes from Paguma larvata, assembly GCA_030068075.1. NCBI lineage: Eukaryota > Metazoa > Chordata > Mammalia > Carnivora > Viverridae > Paguma > Paguma larvata. The sequence continues at coordinate 91,340,839 of CM057834.1, read as the reverse complement.
TCAGATAAGGTCTTTGCAAATGAGTGGGACGAGCTGCTGTCCCCAGGGAAGATGTTCTGAATGCAGTCTTCGTAAGGTTTGACTCTTTGAAATAAGTAGTCTATTTTTGGTCTTGCCCTGCCTAAGGAGATGAAACTGCATTAGTCCTTAAAGCATTGATGTGAATCATTCAGGCAAAACTGGGGGTTCGGTCTCTCCTCGGGCCATCCCAGGCAACCGTTTCATTATTGCCACCCAGAAAGACTCTTAACAATTCTTCAAGGACTAATACATTCTTCCAGGACTAATTCATGGCCTCTCTCTATAAACAGAGCCTCTGAGGTCACAAACGGCCTTACCTATCTGGCAAAGGGAAGTCCTGCACCCAGTTCTCACCACTGTCAGGGTACCAGCTGAGGGACGCCAGGGCGCAGGGTGAGGGACCCTCAGCTTGGTGACTCTGGTGTTGCCCAGGGATACATGGGCGTGGGGATACATGGACGTGGACATCCAGAACATGGTGCAGGATATCGGGCTGGTTACTCTGGCCCCTAAGATAGCCCATGGGTATCTGTGCCTTGGGAATCACCTGTCCCCCCACCCCAACATAATGGAGAAGCCATTTTTCTTTCTTCTCCGCCATCTTTGAATACCAGTGTTTGACATCCTGTTTCCTGATCATTCTGCCAGTTTGGGAGACCCCCAAATCCATGGGGACTGCGAGAGAAGGAGACAGAAGGCAGAAAAGTGGAGGAAGCTGGTGGGAAGGTATAAAGCTGCAGCCTTGCGTGAAGGCTTCGGATCCGCTTCCACGAGCCCATGAGAGGGGATTCTCACCCGTTCCCGTGACTCACCTGATCCCAGCTGACAAAAAGCTGCAAAGCCCCAGAGGATGTGGCCACACCTCTGGGGGGCTCAGTCAGGTCCCCGGGTGGTCGTCCCTCTGCGGTTGGCACTGGTGATAACACGGGGAACAACGCCACCCAGAGTCCCTGCACTGCCGAGCTGTAGACAGTGACGAGGTTGCCATTAAATAGTCACACAGGTTGGTGTGCGATGCCAGCCCAATGCCGCAAGCTCTGAGCACTTGCATGAGGGGGGCTGACCCGGTAGTACGGTGAGCAGTGCCCTCGAAGGGGAGAGCTGCAGTGAGGAGACGTGAGGCAGGGAACACAGCCTTTTCCTGGGGAGCAGCAGGACTCCCGTGGGGAGAGAAGTGAGCACCAGCCAGTGTGTCTGAGACAGCAATGAGGATGCGGGGGCCCAGAAGGCCAATGGGAGTGCACAGGATAGGACAAAGGCTTGTGTCTGAGGCAAAGATGGCCCCGGGTAGACAGACTCCTAAAAGGTGAGTGGGGACAAGAATCTAGATCCATCATGTCAAGACTGTCTGATGTCGTCCCTTTTCTGTAGGCAGCTGGGTAACAGGAATCGCTCTGGACGTCCGGGGCTGTGGCAACTCCGGGGGCGGAACCGCCGAAGGGGCGCAGAGAGAAGGCCGGGCCCACTCTGTCGATGGTGTCCCGGCAGTGCCTCGCCCAGTGCTAGGCAGCTCCACACACAGGGCTGCCCGGAACCCTGAGGGCCCCCGTGCTGGGGAGTCCAGGCGAAGCTTCCCTGGCATGACGTCCTCCCTGACCGGGGACAGGCCCACCCATGTTTTCTGCTGGCCTGTCTACGCAGGGGACGTGGCTGTGGGGTGATGGCTGGAACAAGAGGACACAGAGGCCAGCCGAAGTTGAGAGAAGCCGAAGTTGGAGACAGTGCCAAAGAGGTAGACACAAAGTAAAGGCTGAGAATAGGCTTAGTGTGCCCCGGCACTGAGCTTTAGAGGGCTCGCCGGTCCCAGGGGACAAAAGGCCACAGAGCAGAGGAGCCTGGCGGCCATGCAGAGTCAGGGCAGAACGGGGGGTGAAGGGGACAGTTCTCCAGGCTGGGCATTGGGGAAATAAGAGCTGGCTCTCAGTGGGGCCAGCCAGTGACTCCTTCACCCCCCTCCTGCCTCTGACTACCCTCATCCACCCTCCACGTCCAGTCATAGACCTCCACTCCTACGGTCTCTGCTCCTGGCCGCCTTTCTCTATGAGGGAATATCACTACAAGGTCCTATACCGTTTGCCCTCCCCCACGTCCCCCCGGCTCGCTCTGCCTCAGCCATGCTCAGGTGCCTCCAATCTTCTCCCTGCACGTGGGGCGCCATGTTCTTTTTGTTCCTTGGAATCTTTTGTTACAGGCTATTTCTTCTGCCCCAAAGGAACATATGACCCTTTGCCTTATTCCTCCATCTCCATCCGCTCCATTCCTCACATGAAAATATATTCCAGGTACATTTATTCCTTCTTGTGAAAAGGAAAATTTTAATTTTCCTGGAATAAATTACGGAACGTACTTTCAGGCTTTCACTTAAAGAAGAATTTGGTTAGTGGAGACGCCAAGAAAACTAATTTCAACCGCGTTCCATTAAAGTCGCGGACAGCAAAGCACGCAGTGAAAATGAAAACTACAGACTAGGAAGAGACGTGAGGGACGTGTACAGATGAGGAGGAATCCGTGCGGAATTATACGTCCCTCGGAGCTGCCACCGAAGAGGCCACGATGGGCATGCACTTTCCACTGCCACCCAGCTGGACTGCAGGGGGCCCCGGGGTGCCCGGGGCCTCCAGCTACTGACAGGGAGGCTCAGAGGCTGTGGATGGGGGAAGGGCACGGGGGGAAGCTTGCACTTGAGAAACGGAGACAAGCTGGCTTCCCAGTTCTGCTTCTTCTAGAACATGAGACACTGGGGAAATGATTTCGCCCCCTTACCTCTTTTCATCTACAAAGAAAGCCGAAGAGTATTTGATCTGGATGATTGTCGCAAAGCGCTAAAACATAAAATATATGCAAAGGACCGAGCCCACACCGAGGGCTCACTTGCCCCTCCTGTGTTGGAGTCACCCACGACTTGACAAGCGCCGGGTGCTGCGGGGACAGATGTGGAAACAGTGCGCGTGCGCGCCCGCCGTGAGCCGGGGTTCTGTGCGGGTCGCTCTCTGAGCTCAGCCGGTCGCAGGCTATGTCTTTGAAATGACTGCGTGCGTCCCGTGAAGGAGCGAACCCCGGCGGGGAAGCCTGTGTGCTCTCTCACCGCTGGAGCAAGGCGGGCAGGTTTGTGCACAGAAGGCTGGAGACTCGGCAGGGCTGTGCCACGCTGCTGGCGCAGAGATACGCGGCCGAGTCCGCAGGCTCCAAGGAGCTCACGCGCAGCTCAGAGCCATAGTCAGAGAACTGTCGCCCTGAGAATCGATCCGGGAAGTTTCCTTTCTCTCTTTGCCTATACTCATAAAACTCAAAGATGAGCTGGGGACCCTGATTCAGGGCCTGTTGATACCAAGATACACTGAGGTGCCCAGACATAGGGGAACATCTCAGTGTCACTTGCTGTCCTCTTGCTTTGATCAGGTGTCTTGGAGTTTGGGTGACTCCAGCCTCCACGGGGCCTGTGGGAAATGCAGACATCGAATGAGCACGGGAGAGAGCCTGATGGCTTACCCAGAAGGCAAAGCGGAGGATTCAGGTGTCAGCAAGCTCCGAAGATCGACGCTTGTCCTTGTCCATGGGGCTCACCTGCTCCCAGGACACAAAGCGTCATCCAGGAGAGGAGCCTGGAGCCCATGACAGTGCTGTGTCTCTTGTGCTCAGGGTTTTGCTCCTGTTGGGTAAGAGCCGAGCTCTCGGGTTCCTTCCCTGGCTGGAAGATTATTCTGCGATGGCACTGCCCTGTCGGCATCACCCCGCCGACAGCGCTGCCCTGCTCACCAGACTCCCCTCTCACTCTGCAGGCAGGAAGGCGGGCCCACGCAGCTGCGCTGATGATTCTCTGAGGCTGGCCTGATGCACCTGCCCACCAACCAGGATACCCGTTACCGCCCGCCCTCCCTACCCCACCTCTGCTTGGGCTGGAGCCCGCCCACCAGCGTGTCGGCTGGGGTGGGTGACGGGCTGTGAGGAAACTCTGTCCCCACCCTCCCCGTGTGTCCTTGAATCTTCTATCAGAGGTTAGGTTCAAACCAAGCATTCGCCTTTCCCCGACAGCATTCCCAGCCCCCCGTCCTGACTAGCTGGTGCTGCAGAGTGACCTCGATTCAGTCCATCTGATCGGATCCAAGGGGCCTGGGTTGCCTATAAATTACTAGGAGCGAGGATTCCCCAGGAACCGTTCCATGACTGTATCGGCCTACAGCACAGGCTTAGGCACCCCGGGGTTTCTCACCCTCAAGGCGATCCCAGGCGTAATGTTCTGGATAGTTCAGTATATGTTTATCCCTTCAGACCCACCCTGTCCTAAGAGGCTGACCTCTATGGATGATATTGACTGGGGTCCTTTATTTTCTGCTCTTCAGTTGGGTGCAAGACCTGTTCCCTCAGCTCCCTTCTTGGGGCTGGATCCCCTAGTTGGTACTTTTCCCCGCCAAAGGCCGCAGCACCAACAGGCTGAGCCACGGGGCCCGAGTGCCCAGGGGCCCACCCGTCTCATTTCCTCGGGCCCAGTTTACTCAGGGAATAAGAGCCATCCACTTGCGCCCGTCCTAGGATGCTTCTTCCCTTACTGGTTTCCCTGGCCCCGCCATGCCTGTGTACTAAGAGTCTTAACAAAGGAGAAAGAGGCCTAGAGACTGTATTTGGACTTAAAAAAAAAAAAAAAAAAGGAACAAAAGCCCAAACATTCTGCAATTAGCACTGCTGAGATACTCGGCAGCAGTGTAGGGAAACTTGAACCCAAAAATGAACAGCGTGACTTGGGGACAAAGAATCCAGAGGATTCAGGGAAGAATGACTATATTCCTCACCTACTGGCACCAAGGCAATTTCTCATGTGGTGGGCAACATGCTGCTCTGTGCAGACCCCTCCCTCTGACCCCTCTCTGACTCCTCCCTCTTCAGACCCCTCCCTCTGACCCCTCCCTCTGACCCCTCCCCACCAGGGCTGTTGCCCCTCACTGGACAGTGCCCTTGGCTGCAGCCATCTCTTTTGATTTAAACAGCAAGAAGGAAAGAAACGGGCAAACTTTAAGGTGGGCGAGAAAGGTTTTAAATATTAGAAGTACTTGAGATATTTGAAGGCTAACAGGAGGACTGGAACCTCGAGGCGGGGATGGAAAGGCAGGTAAGGTTAGTAAGCACCGATTTACCATGATACTGGTTTGTGCAGGCGTGTGGCTCATTCGGACGGCACTCTGCTGTCGCTGAGAAAAAGAGATCGGTGCGCTCGCTCCGGCTTGGTTTCTGCAATGTAAGGGTAATCTAAGAAGATCCTGGTGGGAGAATGAAGGTGGTTCGTAAGGTGGCATCAGAAGAATGTAACATCACTGATTCTACCCTGGTGGGAGGTAATGAAACTTTGGAAGGATCCCGGGGAATAGGAAGGAAGCATGGACACCAGTGGATAGAAGATCCCAATAGTGTCAAGGAACAGGAGGGCTAAGAAGCTGTGGGCAGAGACCGGGGGTTTTAACTTGTGATTTTGGAGGTGGAGCATTTTCAGCTGATGACAGAGAACAAGACTGGGGCAGCCACAGTAGAACAGAGCAGGAAATAGAGACGAAAGACTCGGGCCACCTGGGGGGTTCAGTTGGTTAAGCGTCCAACTCTCAATTTCCACTCAGGGCACGATCTCACGGTTCATGGAGTCAAGTCCTACATCAGGCTCCGCACTGATGATGTGGAGCTTGCTTGGGATTCTCTCTCTCTCTCTCCCTCTCTGCCCCTCCCATACTCAGGTTCTCTCTCAATCAAAATAAATAAACTTCAAAAGAAAGGCGGGGGAAGGAAGGACTCAACTTTGGGATAGGCAAACATGTTTTAGACAGGATACAAAGGGCATGAGATGTTTGTCAGACAAACAAAGCTCAATTCAGCTTATTTTGCAAGAACGACCTGGCCTGGGTCATTTCTAGTTTATGCCTCAGGAAACCATAAGCAGAAATTTCCCGAGGGCGATATGAGGCAACTCCTCACCAACTCCCTGTTTTTTTAGGAAAATTACAACATTATCAGCTTTCTATAAATGAGGCATTCATGGGAAATCAGTCTCTCAGGTCCTTACATTTTGTTTTTCTGAGGGCTCACATGCATGAGATTTTTTCATTTTATATCCTCTGGTCCCATTTAAGGTTGAAATTATTTCACATGAAGTTCAAGTATAGACAAAACTATGGTGATAAAAATCAGAAAAGTGGTTAGCTCTGGGAAAGAAATTGATTGGGAATGAGCCTGAGGAAACTTTTCTGGGGTGATGGAAATGTTCTTTATCTTGATTTTGGTCATGGTCGCTCTGGTGTAGACATTCATCCAAATTTACCAAACTGTACGTGTATCATGCATTAATTTCAGTATTTTACTCTCTATTAATTACCCTTTAATAAAGTATTACTAAAGTATAAATAAGTTTCATAAAAGGTGGGAGACGTACACAGTTTTACACTTGCATTCCACATAGTCCAATTGGGAAATGAATCACACACGAATAAGAGAGGACAAGAACACTCACATACATGAAATATTGAAAAATGTTACAAGTTCTCCTAGACTGAAACATATAAGCTTCCAAACTTGGCATCAAAATAAGCCAGACTAACAAGTTTGCTAAGAAACATCTGAGGATCAATGGCTGAGATTTTGAGGGTCAAAAACTTAAAAAAAAAATCCCCCAATGCTTTAGAAATTATTCCATGAATCCCAAACTACAGTAAATCCCATAGTTTGGCAAATTGGTCATTTATTAGTTTCGCCACCCGGCATTTCATCCAGGCTTTCAGCGGATTGTCCCATCAGTGAGCTCATTGTTCTGCCAGGCAAGCAGCCTGGTCCCCTCTCTGCGAGCGGGTCATGGGTGAGCCCGCAGCAAATCACAGGCTCAGTCACCTTGTTCAGGAATAGTCGAGGGCAGCGCAGGACCGCACGCTCACAGGGTCTGCACTTCCTGAGAAGCCCCACTATGGACCACCCAGTGTTGGAGTTCAAGGATCCCAAGCCAGTCAATACTGTTCCTGGGTTTGGACTTTTACCTCCAAGGGGCCAAGGAGGGAAATGGCCTGTGGGGAGAATAAAATTATTGCCCGATGTCATTTTGTAATATTTCACAAGAAAAAACCTGAGGAGCTCATGGATTTGAGTCTAAGTCCAAGACATGGTAAGAACGTGGTTCCTTCCTTAAGAATTTGAACCCTCCTGAGCCCTAGAAGGCTCAGAACACTAGGGTACGGGCCTCAGATAGAGACTTAGTTTGTGGTCTCTTCAGCAGTAACGCTGCTGTTCGATGCATTTAACGCTTCCCCTGAGTGGTTTGGTTCCTTGTGTGTTTTAGAAATTGTTATTAACAATTATTTTTCCTCCAGAGAATTTTTGCAGGGTATGCAGTGTTTTTGAAGCCCAAGCCAGCTGTATGCAATAGTTTTAGATTTGGAGAATCCCAGACCATCCAGGGAGTTTCAAGGTGCTTAGTTGCTTTCTGCTTTGTTCCTCTCCATTGAAAAGAAAGTGACATATAAATTTCATGTTAGATGTCACTGCTTCTGTGCTTGACTTGATTACCAGAGTATTCCAGATTGAGTGGAATAGCATCAGGTGCTATTTGCTTCTACTCACACACCCCTCCCATCGTGATGGACCTCAGTTCACACCGAGGGTCACCCAGGAGAAGCCTGAGATCCCTGGGGAGTCAGGCGAAAGCCTCGGTAAGGGCAGTTACTCCTCCTCTTCAGGCAAGGCCTCAGGCAGGAGTATCCTTTATGCCTGTGGCTGAGACTTTTGTGCAGAGGGCAGCTGGCGGTGCCGTGCTGTGGATTGGCTGCTGGCACAGAGGTACAGAGAGGTGTGGTTGGTGCCGGCAGACTCCAGGGTCAGGGGAAATCCTCCTTCTTGTCTTGGGAGACTCTGCACCCTTCTGTGACGTCCCCTTTGGCAGTGCTGCCGGTACCACTTGAATAATGGATCAGCCTCAGCCCCTGTCCTGGGTCTCGTCGATACCAGTACATTGCAAAGTGGTTCATATCCTGAGAATATTCCAGGATCATCTTGGTTCCTGCTCGTATAATATGGTGTCTTGGTGTCTGGGTGATTGCAGCATCCACGGGGCCTGCTGGAGAAGGAGACAGAGGGTCAAGGTAAGGCTGAAGGCATGACCTGAATCTGCAAAGCAAAGGGAAAGGCTTGGACCTGGGACTTTCCAAAATCGTGGCACAGGGTTCCAGCTGAATCCAGAACTCACCTGCTCCCAGGAGACAAAGAGTCACCCAAAAGAGGTTGAGGCTCATGGCCAGGGCAGGGTGAGAACGGTGCTGTCCCAGCTAAATGTTCTCATCCGCAGGACTGGGAGAGGGAGCATGGAAGCTCTTCAGTGGACAATCAGTCTCCCTGGGATGTCACTGCCTCCCTCCTCCGCAGACTCTTCCTGGCCCAGGGCCCCTTCTGACTTGACTCGGGAGGGGTCAGCTACTCTTCACATAGACATTGCTTAGCAAGGCCTGCAGGGGTGATGGGGTGTGGCTGCGGTTCACTGAATTTAGGGTGCACCCCGCCCGCTTGGTTTCCCATACTCCTCTGAGACAGTTGCTCCTCTGTCTGCACCTGCCCCTGACATCAAGCCTGCCTCGTCCAAATCCTTCAACTGTGGAGCTCATTAAAGTTTAGAGGGACCTCCCACCTCTTCCATAGCTGTAGGTAGCCTAGCAATAACCGAAAACTTCAGCATCTGCCTGGTATTGGATCCATGCCTGTTTTTCTTAACCCTCTCCCTCCCTAGGCTGCTCTCCCAGACTTCCCCCTGAGCCCCTCAGATCTCAGCAGCATCACAGTGCCATCTTGTGGCCAGTAACTGCAGTTTCATCATTGTTTCTCTGTAATGGCCCAAGGGATGCTGGGAAGAGTCTGCGGAGTCAGCAGGAGATTATTCCAGAAGTACGATCTTGCAAACTTTTTTTAAATTAAAAAAAAATTTAATGTTTATTTATTCTTGAGAGAGCAAGAGAGAGAGCACAAGTGAGGGAGGGGCAGAAAGAGAGAGACACAGAATCTGAAGCAGACTCCAGGCTCCAAGCTGTCAGCACAGAGCCCAACGTAGGGCTCAAACTCATGAACTGTGAGATCATGACCTGAGCTGAAGTCAGACCCTCAACTGACTGAGCCAGCCAGGCCACCCCAGCATCCTGAAAATTTTATTCTCAACTTCCTTAAACTGTAATTCCAGCACCAACCCTGACCCTGACTCTATTCCTTCGAGTTGCCGTGCTTAATCATCCTCATTCTACTTAACTGCTGTCACATATTTGGCAATGAGAGTCCAACCAAAATCTTCTCCCTTAAAACTATCTCCTGAGAGGGAGAGGGACAAATTGGGAGGAATGGAAGAAAATAGTATTTAGTCTAAGATAGAATGAAAAGTCCAGGAGAGGAAATATAAGAAGGGTCGTTTATCTCTGTTATTCAGAGTAAACAGTAATCCCCCCTTGTACCACCAAAGGGGCAATCAACCAACTGTACCTCCAAAATACAGATCAGCTGAGGACTAGGAATATGATGCAATTACCTTCACAATGGCGTCCAATGTGGGCAAATAAAAAGTAAAATTGGAATATAAGAAAAATATGGAATGTCTTTCAAGGCAATAGACAATCAAAAAATAAGGATGAATGGAATTAAGGTGAGCCAGGGAGGGTCGACACCAAATGGATAGCTTGTACAAAGTGCATGTGCCGATTCAGGCAGCAAGGAGGGAAGAGCGTATCATGAGGAAGCTGAAACGGTCAGGGTCATGTGGAGAATGATGGCACAATTGGAGACAGGGTCTAGGAAGGAAGTCTCTGGGATGGCCTTTCAAGGATGAGGAATTCCCAACTGTGCCCTAGCTTTGCTCCCTTCCAGAGACACAGGGCAGCCGAGTGAGCAGGGCTTTGCCGATGGCACATTAAAATAAGACCAGGACTGGGGTGCCTGGGTGGCTCAGACGGTTGAGTGTCAATCTCTTCATTTTGGCTCAGGTCATGATCTCACACTTACATGAGAGAGACCCCCCCCCCATTGGGCTCTGTGCTGACAGTATGGAGCCTGCTTGGGATTCTCTCTGCCTCTCCCTCTACCCCTCCCCCATTTTCACGCACTCTCTCTCCCTCTGTCTCTTTCTCTCTCTTTCGAAATAAATAAATAAACGTGAAAAAAATAAATAATAAATAAGACCAGGAAAACGCTTTTCTAAGGACACTTGCTCTCTGGGGAAAGAACTCTGGTGTCCTGAGCTGCCATAGTTTCTGGTAGGTAGGTTTGGAGCAATTCTAACCCTCTTACCTGCTATGCAAGGCTAAGGGCACCTCCATCGTCATCATCGCTGAGTCTGTGACAGTCTATCCCAGACTCAGAGCCCTGGACTATCTCTTACGATGCCCAGAAACCCGTGATCCGTGACTCTAGGAGCTCCAAACACGGCTTTTGATTTCATAGATGCAAACCACCGCTTCACCAGAGGGCGAGTGGAAGACGTAGTAACTGCATAATTATATGTCACAATATATAATGTCTATCACAATATGTAATGCAGCAAATGAACCAGTAAAAAGGAAATACGTGCATTATTATTAAGAAAATATCCTGTCTTCTCGAATTGAAGTATTTGAGGCAATTTTTTCAAATGGAAAGGCCAGCGCATCAAAGAAAACACTGCATCACTAAAAATTGGATTCACTCAGAGCGTGAAGATAAGACTGGGGAAGCTGTTCAAATGTGCTGCCTCTCACTACCAGAACCACATTGGGGGAAATGACAACAGAGCGAGAAAATCGCTTGTCCAAACCGGGCAGAGGAAAGGAGGTCTTATCATCATTATGGTCCTTCTTGTCCCCTCGCCAACCACCAAAGTAGTAAAGACTTGGCTTCAAAAGGAAGGCAGACTTGCTCCTACGTGCTCACAGCTTCCAAAGTTTCAGGGACAGAATGACTTTAGAGGTAAGAATATGGGGGTGCCAGGGAGGCTAGGTCAGTTGGGCGTCTGACTCTTGTTTCAATCAGGTCATGAACCCACAGTGAGAGGGTTTGAGCTCCACATTGGGCTCTGTGCTGACAGTCTGGAGCTTGCTTTGGGTTCTCTCTCTCCCACATTGTCTGCCCCTCCCCTGCTCGCTCTCTCTCTCAAAATAAATAATTAACAATGAAAAAAAAAAAAAAGAAGTAAGACTATGTCGAGAACGACACAAACTTCCCAGATGGGACCACAAATACAGAGGAGGAAGTGCCCGTTTCATGGAAAGACTCAGGTCCTGCAGAAGGACCCCTGTATCCTGGACATTCGATCCTGGCCTCGGAACCTGGTGTCCCTCTGGGAGTCCTCTCACCTGGTGGGCCATGAATATCTCATCCAGCCTCATTTACATTCTTTTCAGGAGTTTATCTAGAGTCTTTTTTCTACCAGAAGGACAGCTGACAGCTGATGTCCTGACAGCCTGTTCAGGGTCTCCAGCGGCAGCAGGGAGAGGGAAGTCTGAGGTTTGTGAAGAGGAAGGAGGTGGCTGTGCCCCACTGTGGTAGGGCTGCTGGCACAGAGGTACACAGCCGAGTCCTCGGGCTCCGCAGGCTGGATATCCAGGGTGGAGTAGGACCCCTCAGGCCAGTCCACGTGGAACCGATCATTGTTGGGCATCCCTGACCTGTCTGATTCCACATTGTTTTGGAAGAAAATTAGAAACTCCGGGCCTTGCCCCATGGACTTTTGGTACCAAGAAAGGCTAACATGACCAGAAATTGGATCACACCTGATGGTCACATTCCAGCCCCTCTTTGTGACCACGTGCCGGGGGGACTGGAGGACGCCATCTTCTGCGTGCCCTGTGGAGACAAAGTTGGGAACAGTGAGGAGGAAATCGACTGTAATCATCGCACCTAATCATCTCTCAGGTTCCCATGCACACACTCACGCACTCACTCGGTTTTCTGAGGACCCACCTGCCCCCAGGAGGCAGAGGACCACACAGCAGAGGAGCCTGGTGCCCATGGCGGGGTCAGGACAGGGCTAGGATGTTCACCACATCAGGTTCTGGTGAGCACGAGCAGAGGAGGAGGGAGGTCCCTCACCCTCATGAGGCAGTTCCCTTAGTGACATCACCACCTCTGTCAATGCCCTCGACTCAGGGAGCATGACTTATGTTGTGACATCCGGATGACTAATTTAAATATTTGTTAGCCCCTTTCTTTTTTTAAAATTTATTTATTTATTTTTAATTTTTTAATATTTATTTTTAAGAGAGAGAGAGAGAGATTGAGCAGGGCAGGGGCAGAAAGAGAGGGAGACACAGAATCTGATGCAGGTTTCAGACTCTGAGTTGTCAGCACTGAGCTGGAAAGAGGCTCAAACTCATGCACTGAGAGATCGCATCTGAGCTGAAGTTGACGCTTAACCGGTTGACTGAGCCACCCAAGTACCCCTGAATTTATTTATTTTGAAAGAAAGAGAGAGCTAGAACAGTGGAGGGGCAGACATAGAGGGAAAGTGCACGAACCCCAAGTAGGCTCCATACTCAGTGGGGAGCTCTATTTAGGGCTCGATCTCGGGAACTGTGAGATCATGACCTGAGCTGAAAGCAAGAGCTGGACACTTAACTGACTGGGCCGGCGGGTGCCCTGTGAGCTTGTTTCTTCAGCAACTCCATGCAGGGTTGTCCCTTTCAGCGCCAGTGGCGTGTGGATACCCTGGTGTCACTCTGAGTGTTAAGTTCATCTTCTCAGTCTCCCAGGCATTGTCACGGAGATGTGTCAACAGCACCTTTAGTTTTTATTTTATTTTTTAAATATAATTTACTATCAAAGTGGCTTCCGTACAACACCCAGTGCTCATCCCCACAAGTGCCCTCCTCAATGCCCATCATCTACTCTCCTGTCCCCCACCCTCTTCAACCCTCAATTTGTTCTCTGTACTTAAGAGTCTCTTATGTTTTGCCTCCCTCCGTCTCCGTAACTATTTACCCCCTCCCCTCCCCATGGTCTTCTCCAACAGCACCTTTCAATACAAGGACTCAGAGGGGGGCTTGATGGGCTCATCTACAAGTCAGGATCTCCTGTGAGCATGGCAGTTTCTGTCACCATCACCTTTGTTCTCCCGGTGACACATACTCAACATGATCTGTTCCTTCGGCAAGGGTGAGCACTGGGGCGGGAGGGTGGACTCATTTCACCCTAGAAGTCCCTTGAATGCACTGACACATTTGGTGGTACAAGAGATGAAATGACACCCTGGGAAAACATCGGAGCTGGAAGCTCCTGTTCACAGGCCAAGGACCCGTGCCCTCTCCCTGTTCATGAATCTCTGTGAAGTATTATGTCCCCACAACCCTCGGCAAAGCTTCATGTCATAATAAGTCACCATGCATTAAAAATTAGATTCCTCAGCGGTGCCTGCCTGCTTGGCTCAGTCAGTTAAGCATCTGACTCTGGCTCAGGTCATGATTTCAAGGTATGTGAACTCTAGCCCTGTGCCAGGCTCTCTGCTGTCAGTACAGAGCTTGCTTCAGATCCTCCGACCCCTCTCTCTCTCTGCCCCTCCCCTGCTCATTCTCTCTCTCTCTCAAAATAAATACATTATCTTTAAAACATTAGGTTCCTTATAGTTTATTTAGAGAAGAAGAATCAACTTCATTGACCTTGAAAACACTGGCATGTAATAGGGAATAATAAACTTAACTGTCCCAGAAGCCTAAGAAGCTGTGTTATAAGTTATTGCATTCTCCCATTTCCCAGGCAACAGAGCATCTCATTGTTCTCTAGCCATTAATGTGTGGCCACTTGGATCAGTGGGTCGCCTGGAGTTACAAGCATCCTTGCTTGCCTTCAGAGGAAGAACAGGGGCAGAGAAGGCTGGGTGGTTGGGAGCACGGTGCTGGGGTCAGGGAGGAGGATGGTTGTGTCTCTGCTGCTGGTCCAAGAAACACAGCTGAGTCCCCCTAACTGGAGAGGCTGTTCAAACGTACACAGTAAAATGTTTGGATGACTTGTCTGCACATTGGCAGAAGAGTCTGATCAGGATGTCAGTGTTGTCACCCACCGTTACTGCCCATCTCACTCTTGTGACTGGGCGTCGGGGGTCTGGGTGACTCCATCCATGGAGCTTGGGGACAAGGGACTGTCCTACAAATCTACTTGGGAAATGCTTGCAGCATAAGCAAAGTGGACTCAGAGATGAAACATGTTTTTATGCTCCTGGAATTGCTTCCAAGATACATAGAATAAGTGTGTATAAAATTACGGAACCTACAGAAGGGTCACATCGGCACAGGCCATCGCCACCTCCCGGATCTGAGCTGTGGTCCTATGACTTGGAGCACTGATCAAGTTTATGATAGCTCATCAAATGTGTTGGAGAGCTTCCTTTTTCCAATCTCTAGAATATTTTGTATGAAATTGAGATTATCGATTATGTGATCATTTCATAAAATTAACAAGTAAAACTTTCTGTGCCTGGCTTTGGGGAGGTGGCTAGACATCAGCCATTCATCCAACAACATTAACATTTCATACACCTTTGGGGCACTGGGGCGCTCACGGTGAGGCGTTCAACTCTTGATTACAGCTCATGCCAGGATCTCGTGGTTGGTGAGACACACCCCTTCCCAAGCTCTGAACTGATAGCGTGGAGCCTGTCTGGAAATCTCTCTCTCTCTCTCTCTCTCTCTCTCTCTTTCTAATATTCCCCTGCTGGCTCTCTCACTCTCTTACTCTCTCTCTCCTCTCTCTCTCTGTCAAAATAAATAAATATGCGTGAAAAGAAGAAGTAAGATTATGCCCAAGAATGACACGACTCCCCAGATGGGAACACAAATACAGAGAAGGAACTGCCAGCTGCATAGAAACCTTCAGGTCCTGCAGAGGGACACTTGTGTCCCGACATTCAGTCCTGGCCTCGGAGCCTGGAGCAACTCTGGGAGCCCCCCTGCCCAATGGGCCCTAATTATCTCATCCAGCCTCATTTACATTCTTTTCAGGAGTTTATATAGTGTTTTATTATACTCAAAACTCATAGCTACCGTCCGAATCACCTTTTTTTTATGGGGGAACGAAGAGCAGGGACAGCTTGTTCAGAGTCTTCAGCGGCAGCAGGGAGAGGGAAGTCTGAGGTTTGTGAAGAGGAAGGAGGTGACTGTGCTCCACTGTGGTAAGGCTGCTGGCACAGAGGTACACAGCCGAGTCCCCCCGCACCGCAGGCTGGATATCCAGGGTGGAGTAGGACCCCTCAGGCCAGTCCGCCTGGAACCGATCATTGTTGGGCATCTCTGACCTGTCTGATTCCACATTGTTTTGGAAGGAAATTAGAAACTCCAGGCCTTGCCCCATGGACTGTCGGTACCAATAAAGGCCAGCATGACCAGAAATTGGATCACACCTGATGGTCACATTACAGCCCCTCTTTGTGACCATATGCCTGGGGGACTGGAAGACACCACCTTCTGCGTGCCCTATGGAGACAAAGTTGGGAACAGTGAGGAGGAAATTGACTGTAATCATTGCATGTAATCCTCACTCATGCTCCCACACACCCGCTCATGCGCTCACTGAAACTACTTGGTTTTCTGAGGACCCACCTGCCCCCAGGAGACAGATGGCCACGCAGCAGAGGAGCCTGGTGCCCATGGCGGGGTCAGGACAGGGCTAGGATGTTCACCACATCAGGTTCTGGTGAGCACGAGCAGAGGAGGAGGGAGGTCCCTCACCCTCACGAGGCAGTTCCCTTAGTGACATCACCACCTCTGTCAATCCCCTCTACTCAGGGAGCATGACTTCTGTTGTAACACACTTGGATGACTAATTTAAATATTTTCAAGATACTTTTTGTTTTTAAATCTATTTAAGTTGAGAGAGAGAGACAGAGCACAGGGTAGGAGGGACCGAGAAAGAAAGAGAGACAGAGACAATGCCAAGGAAGCTCCACACTCAGTGGGGACCCAGATTAGGGCTGGATCTGATGAACTGCGAGATCATGACCGGAGCTGAGACCGACAGCTGGACACTAACCCGCCTGAGCCGCCAGGTGCCCTGTAAGCTCCTGTCTTCACAGACTCAATGCAGGGTTGTCCCTCTCTGCTCCGGTGCCGTCTGGATGCAGTGGCCTCAAACCGTGTGTGGAGTTCATCTTCTCCTTCCCCATCCCTCCTGTCTTCGGGGCATTGTCACAGAGATGTGTCCACAGACCTTTAACACAAGGAACCAAAGGGGGACTTGATTGCTCATTTGCAAATCAGGATCTCCTGTGGGCATTGCTGTTTCTGTCACCATCCCCTCTGTTCTGCCTGTGATGCACACTCAACATGATCCACTTCTTAGGCAAGGATGGGCACTGGGGTGGGGGGTGGACTCAAGTTCGCCCTAGAAGTCCCTTGAATACACTGACCCAAGAATACACTCTTGAGGTACAAGAGATGAAATGACGCCCTGGGAGAAAATCTGAGTTGGAAGAAGCTCTTGTTCCTTCTGCAGAGCAAGACCCGTGCCCTCTCCTTGTTTAGGAATCTCCGTGAGGTAGTACGTCCCCACAGCCCATAGCAAAGCCTCATGTCATACTAAGTCACCGTGCATTAAAAATTAGGTTCCTCATGGGCGCCTGGCTTGCTCAGTTGGCTAATCATCCAACTCTGGCTCAGGTTAAGATCTTACGGTTTTTGAGGTCGAGTCTGCATCAGGCTCTGAGTTGACATGTAGAGCTTGGTTTGGATTCTCTCTCTTTCCCTCTCTTTCTGCCCTTCCTCTGCTCTCCCCCTCCCTCTGTCTCTCAAAATAAATAAATAAAAAGGAAAAAAAAAGTAAGAATATGCCCAAGAATGACACGAACTCCCCTGATGGGACCACAAATGAGGACGAGAAGGATCTGCCCGCTGCACCGAAAGCCTCAGGTCCTGCAGGGGGACGCTTGTGTCCCAGACACTGGGTCCCGGCCTCGGATCCTGGATTCCCTCTGGGAGCCGCCCCACCCGATGATGAGCCATGAAATTCTCATCCAGCCTCATTTACATTCTTTTCAGGAGTTTATCTAGGGTCTTTGTCTACCAGAAGGACAGCTGACAGCTGATGTCCTGACAGCCTGTTCAGGGTCTCCAGCGGCAGCAGGGAGAGGGAAGTCTGAGGTTTGTGAAGAGGAAGGAGGTGGCTGTGCCCCACTGTGGTAGGGCTGCTGGCACAGAGGTACACAGCCGAGTCCTCGGGCTCCGCAGGCCGGATCTGCAGGTTGGAGTCGGAGCCCCCAGGCCTGTCCGCGTGGAACCGATTATTGCCGGACATCCCTGACATGTCTAATTCGTTCTCGTTTTGGAAGTAAATTAGAAACTCTGGGCTTTGCCCCAAGGCCTGTCGGTACCAATAAAGGCCAGCATGACCAGAAATTGGATCACACCTGATGGTCACATTCCGGCCCCTCTTTGTGACCATGTGCTGGGGGGACTGGAGGACGCCATCTTTTGTGTGACCTGTGGAGACAAAGTTGGGAACAGTGAGGAGGAAATTGACTGTAATCATTGGGTGTAACTGTCACTCATGCTCCCACACCCGCTCATGCACTCGCTGGAACTACTTGCTTTTCTGAGGACCCACCTGTCCCCAGGAGACAGAGGGCCACGCAGCAGAGGAGCATGGTGCCCATGGTGGGGTCAGGACAGGGCTAGGATGTTCACCACATCAGGTTCTGGTGAGCACAAGCAGAGGAGGAGGGAGGTCCTCACCCTCACGAGGCAGTTCTCTTAGTGACATCACCACCGCTGTCAATCCCCTCTACTCAGGGAGCGTGACTTATGTTGTAACATACTTGGATGACTAATTTAAATGTTTGTAAGCCCCTTTCTTTTTTTAAAATTTATTTATTTATTTTTAATTTTCTAATATTTATTTTTGAGAGAGAGACAGAGTGTGAGCAGGGGAGGGGCAGGAAGACAGGGAGTCACACAATCTGGTGGAGATTCCAGACTCTGAGTTGTCAGCACTGAGCTGGAGCGAGGCTCGAACTCATGAACTGAGAGATCGCATCTGATCTGAAGTTGACGCTTAACCGGTTGACTGAGCCACCCAAGTACCCCTGAATTTATTTATTTTGAAAGAAAGAGAGAGCTATAACAGTGGAAGGGCAGACATAGAGGGAAAGTGCACGAACCGCAAGTAGGCTCCATACTCAGTGGGGAGCTCTATTTAGGGCTCGATCTCGGGAACTGTGAGATCATGACCTGAGCTGAAAGCAAGAGCTGGACACTTAACTGACTGAGCCGGCGGGTGCCCTGTGAGCTCGTTTCTTCAGCAACTCCATGCAGGGTTGTCCCTTTCAGCGCCAGTGGCGTGTGGATACCCTGGTGTCACTCTGAGTGTTAAGTTCATCTTCTCAGTCTGCCAGGCATTGTCACGGAGATGTGTCAACAGCACCTTTAGTTTTTATTTTATTTTTTAAATATAATTTACTATCAAAGTGACTTCCGTACAACACCCAGTGCTCATCCCCACAAGTGCCCTCCTCAGTGCCCATCATCTACTCTCCTGTCCCCCACCCTCTTCAACCCTCAATTTGTTCTCTGTACTTAAGAGTCTCTTATGTTTTGCCTCCCTCCGTCTCCGTAACTATTTACCCCCTCCCCTCCCCATGGTCTTCTCCAACAGCACCTTTCAATACAAGGACTCAGAGGGGGGCTTGATGGGCTCATCTACAAGTCAGGATCTCCTGTGAGCATGGCAGTTTCTGTCACCATCACCTTTGTTCTCCCGGTGACACATACTCAACATGATCTGTTCCTTCAGCAAGGGTGAGCACTGGGGCGGAAGGGTGGACTCATTTCACCCTAGAAGTCCCTTGAATGCACTGACACATTTGGTGGTACAAGAGATGAAATGACACCCTGGGAAAACATCGGAGCTGGAAGCTCCTGTTCACAGGCCAAGGACCCGTGCCCTCTCCCTGTTCATGAATCTCTGTGAAGTATTATGTCCCCACAACCCTCAGCAAAGCCTCATGTCATAATAAGTCACCATGCATTAAAAATTAGATTCCTCAGGGGTGCCTGACTGCGTGGCTCAGTCGGTTAAGCATTGACATTGTCTCAGGTCATGATCACGGTTTGTGAGTTCGAGCCCTGCATCAGGCTCTCTGCTGTCAGGACCGAGCCAGCTTCAGATCCTCTGACCCCCCTGTCTCTCTGCCCCTCCCGTGCTCATTCTCTCTCTCTCTCAAAATAAACAAATAAAGTTTAAAATTTCCATTATCTTTATTTCTTTCTAATTTAATGACTTTTTTTGTATTCATTTATAGTTTGAGATCTGTTTTATTTTTAGCTATCCTTTCTTCTTGTTGTTTAAGGTTGTTTTTACTGCTTTTTTTCCTCCTCAGGCCTGCATAAAAGTGTGTTTATTTTATTAGTTCCCATAATTATGTCTGTCATTATTGCGTCTCATTAATATATTTTGCTTTTGTTTCATCTACTTTCATTCTTCATATTTATGATTTTACTTCTTTTGCTTTGGGGGAGATTATTCTATCCTCCCATGTCCTCAGCTTGATATTAGATCATTATTGTTTTCAACTCATAAGCCCTTTGCATCTATAAATACCCCTCAAAGTACAACTTTTATATTCTCAGTATCTCTTATTTCTAAACATTTTAAAATTCCTGTTTAGATTTCTGGTACCATCTCAGGATTTATTTAGAATTACATTTGACACTTGTAAATATGAGATTTTTTTTTAAATAAAGTCTGCTTTTTGTGTTTTCCTTTTTGCCCTCGATGTACAGTTGTCATAGAAGTTTGTCCTTAATGACACCAGTGCTTTAAAACTTATTGAAAGAAAAGTTGGCAGTCAGGATCTGGAAAGTCTAGAACAGGGACACACCAACTATTCCTGCCAAACACCTGGGAAACAGGTGTGCCCAGAAGTGGTGGGCCGCCCAGGTTGAGTTTGAACAAGAGGGTGAGTGGGGTCAGCCATTACAAAACAGAAGGACCTGTGCCCAGTGCAGAGGAAATAACCTTCGATGCTCCTGAGACGGGAAGGGAAATGGCAGAATTGAGGGCTTAGCAGTGTGGCCGGAGCAGAGAGGGCCCGTGAGCCGTGCAAGCTGGGCCCGTAGGCTGGTAGAGGACAGAGCCGGCAGGGCCATGTTGGGGGCCGTCCCCATGGAAAGGCTGGCAGGAGCAGAGTCCATTCCAGGGCATTGAAGAGCATTGCACTGAGGTGCCAGGGAGAGGCAAGGAGGGGGGTCTCCATATGTGATTTAATAATATCTTGTTAATAATACATTGAATTGTTTATACAATGCAAACAATTTCCATCCAGAAGGCGTCAGACTTAGGCAGGTGATTAGAACAGTCAGAGCTGGGGAAACACCTTCCCAGCCAGCCAGGCGGCTCAGAGCACAGACAGGCCAGAGGTGGAGATACAGCCATCTGAGGTCTGGTCGGGTCCAGGCCAGGTTGTCAGTGCCTTGCCGGCGGACCTCAGCACACACTGAGCTTCACTCTGGGCGCTCGGGCCGCTCGGGGCTCCTGGGCTGCGGGGGGCTGGGAGTGTGTCGAGGGCTCTGCTGAGCCCCGGGATGCAGGCCCTCCCCCTGCCTTTTTTTGTGCAGAGAGGAGGCAGCTGTGCAGCGCTGTGTAGTCACTGCTGGCACAGAAGTACGCAGATGTCTGGGAGGGAGTTGTGGATACCAGCTGGAGAAGGAACCTGTTGGTATTTGACCTAGAGACGTTGTATCCATTGGAGATTTCTCCTTTCTCAGGGGTATTTTTACCGTAGGAGTAATAGATCAGCCGCAGCCCATGTCCAGGGTCCTGTCGATACCAGTACATGTAGTCGTAATTCATGTCCTGTTCACAGGTCAGTGTCATGCTCTGTCCTGTCCCCAAGACCTGGAATTTGGGGTTTTGAGTGATGCCGGCCTTCACGGGCCCTGTGGAGAAGGAGACAAAGCTGATGCCGCAGACACAACGGAAAGATTTAGCGCTGAGACCTTGAGATTTTCACGCATCAAAGGGACGCTGCCCAGACTCACCTGCCTGCAGGAGACACAAGGCCACCCAGCCCAGGAGGCCGAGGCTCATGGCAGGGACAGGGCGGAAGGAGGGGTCTTCTGGAAATTGGTGCTGAGGAATGGGGAAGGAGGCTCTCTGGGGAGTCATTCTGAGACGTCACTCTTCCTGCCTGGGCCCAGAGCCAACCCTCGCAAGGGGCCACAGCCCTTCCCCAGAGGGTCAGATTAAAAAAAAAAAAAATCAGCGTACACACGAAGAGCTTCGGATGGGAAGGAAGGGCTTGTCTGAACTGGCACAAGTCTTACGAGTGGATCTTCACTTTTTCATAAAACAGTTTGAAACCTTATGTAACGTTTTCTTCCCGTGCTAGAATTCTTCATTAATGCGTTAGTTCTGTGTGTCTGCGTCTTTCTGCAGTTTCCAATTGGGGAAAAATCCTTAGGGCTTCCCGATGCCTTTTATGTCTTGTGTGTCCCCAGTCTTCCTTCAAGTATCCATTTCCACTTTGCATCATTGACCACCGTCTCGTTAACATCCTTCCAGCGACAGTCGTCCTGATACCGGGTTTCCAAACCTCAAGGGCAGGCTCATCGACTCTTGAGGAACCGTTTTGTTCTGTTTCTTACCGATTGAGGGCACCTGCCAAAAGGTGCCAGAGCACCTTCAAGCAGAACCACGTCGCATCTGGGAGTGACCTTTCCTTGTGGCAGGATGGCGGCCACTCAGCGCTGCCGATGATGTGTTGGCACAGAGGTATTCAGGTGTGTGAGGGACCATGGAGAAGTGGCCGCCTCCAGGGGAGGTCAGAAACGCTTTGTTTTTTGTTTGTTTGTTTGCTTGTTTGTTTTGAGACACGCGTTCCATGGGGAACAGCTTCTTGTGGAGAACAGCTGGCATTAATTAAGTAATAAAGACAGGGGAGCTCAGAAACTATCCTGTTACCCACAATCCCACGCTAGAAAGACCCCATAGCCCGGCTCCAGTGCTCTGCTGTTGCGATCTTCAAATTCTTAATAACATTTGAACCATGAGCTCTGCAAATTGTGTCGCTGGTGCTGGGTACATGATTTTGTGTTTCCTATCTGTGGTCACCGCCTGGTGTGCTGGCTTCCCTGTAACATAATCACAGGTCTGGGGGCTCAGTGAACCAGCATCTCCGGGGCCTTGGGAAGGACGCAGACACTAAAGTTGGAGCCTGATGTTATAACCACAAAGGCAAGCCTTGAATTGAGGCCTCGCAAGCCCATGAGTGGGTTTCACATCTGTGCCTGGGATGGCGCTTGTCCAGGAGACAGAAGAACACACAGTGTGGAAGAATGGGGGCAGGCCGGAAAGGAAAGGGGGATTTTCCAGGTCAACGTTTGTGTTTTGAGAGTTCGATGCTGGGTTCAGACAAGGGGAACCCTTCTCCCTATGCGGAATGAGCTCTCGACAAAGTCACAATTGCCTGTGGTCTGCTCAGCTCCAGCGCACCGTGTGTGACCATGAAGCCTAGCTATATATGCAGAGAGAGAGAGAGCATGAGTAGGGGAAGGGCAGAAAGAGAAGGAGACACAGAATCCGAAGCAGGCTCCAGGCTCTGATGAGCCGGAGCTGTTAGCACAGAGCCTGACGAGGGGCTCAAACTCACAAACTGTGAGATGATGACCTGAGCGGAAGTTGGGTACTTAACTGACTGAGCCACCCAGGGGCCCCTAAATTTTGATACAAACCTAGAAGTTGGTATGATGGCTAATTTTATGTGTCAACTTGACCGGGCCACAGGGGGCACAAATACTTGGTTGAATATCATTCCGGGGGTTCCTGAGAGGGTGTTTTTGGATGCAGTTAACATTTAAATAGGTAGATTTTGACATTAGGTGAGAGGAACATTTTAATCCGTAGAGTAAAGCCGACCGCCTTCCATAATGTAGGCGGGCCTCATCCAATCAACTGATGACCTGAAAAGAACAGAAAGACTGATTCTACCTCAGGTAAGAGAGAATTGTCCAGCTGACGGCCTGAGAGATGGAACATCACCTCTTCTTGCTCAGCAGCCTTTGAACTTGGACATCAGCTCTTCCTGGGCTCCAGCACAACCAGCTCAGCTTGAAGATGTAGGACATACCAGCCTCCCCAATTGTGTGAGCTGATTCTCTGTAATAAATAAATTACATATTTTATATAATATATATATCAATCTGGACCTGGGAAGGGATAAACAATCAAACAAACAAATAATATATATGTAATAAATAAATTATATATATATATATATATATATTTGGACCTGGGAAGGGAAGCCAGAGCGGGGGCCAGTTCTGTGGCAGGGCGGGGGGAGGGGGAGACCACAGGTGTTGAGGAACAGAACGGAGTTTGATTTCTTGCTTTGAGACCCGGGAAAGCTACTTCCCCTCCTATAGGCAAACAGGTATAAAACAATACTTAACTTTGCATGATTTCTGTGAGCATTAAAACCTTTCACACACAGAACAGCAGAACGAGCGTCTGGGAGAGGCCTGTCTGATTTGCCGGGGCCAGAGGCCCTGTGGCTGCCAGCCGCCACCCTCGCCATCGCTTCCTGAGCTGGGGGTGGAATATTTTTGTACAGTAGGCTGCGGATCGTGCAGGGCTGTGTCACGGCTGCTGGCACAGAGATAGAGGGCTGAATCCTTCGGCTCCAAGGAGCTCATGTTCAGCTCAGAGTGATAGTCAGGGAACTGTTGAGCCGAGAATCGTTCCGGGAAGTTTTCTTTGATTCCCTCTGTCTTGTCATAATATTGAATGAGTAACTGGGGGCCCTGGCCCACAGTCTGTTGGTACCAGTATAAAGATAGGTGTCCAGAGATAGGGGAACAACTCAGCGTCGCTTGCTGTCCTCTTGCTCTGACCAGGTGTCTTGGAGTTTGGGTGACTCCGGAATCCGCTGGTCCTGTTGGGGAGGAGGGAGACAGAAGCAGAGGGCAGAGCTCAGAGGGGAAGCCTCCCGCTGCGGCCATCAGCAAGCCTGTGTTACACGGATGGCAGGTGCACATCAGAGGCTTTCACACTGTGCCCAGGACTCACCTGTTCCTAGGAGACAAAGGGCCACACAGCAGAGAAGCCTGGAGACCATGGCCACACTGGGAAGCCGAGATATCACCCAGCTCAGGGCTGAGCAGCCTTAAGCTCTGAACCTCCCATTTCCCTGAAAGGGAAATTTGCCTATGATGTCACGACTCTCATGTCCCTGCTCTGGTGACTCTGCAGGGCTGTGCCGAGCCGCCGGTGCAGAGATACACAGCCGAGTCCCACGGCTCTGAGAAATTCATGTGCAGATCAGAGAGACAGTCACCCAAATGTTGCCTTGAGAGCAAGGGTCGTTTTGCTCTCTGTAACTCATTGTAATATGCCAAGAAGAACTGGGGGTCCTGACCCAGGGCCTGTTGGTACCAAGATCCACTGGGGTGCCCGGACAGGGGGGGAGCATCTCAGTGTCACTTGCTGTCTGCTTGCTTTGATCAGGTGTCTTGAAGTTTGGGTGACTCCAGAGTCCACTGGCCCTGTGAGGGAAGGACACGGGGCTGGGAACGAACACAAGAGGAAGCCCGATGGTATCATGCACTCAGGTGGTGTCATGCTTAGAGCAGAGATGTCCCACCTGGACAGGACACACTTGCTGCCAGGAGACCAAGGTCCACACGGCAGAGGAGCCCGCAGCCCACGACAGGTGTCTCCCCTCTCAGAGTTCTGGGTCTCTGAGAGCCGAAGATCTGGGCATCCCTTCTCGGGCTGGAGGTTGGGCAGTAATGTCACTGCTCTGATGTCATTATCCTTCCTGGCTCCCATGAGCCTCCCTTGCCAGGACCCTGGCTACGCTGATCCAGGAACCCTGCTTTGTCCCACAAAGCCCCTCGCATGTGGGGCAGGGCCGGCATGGTCTAGGCTAGCTGGGGTTGGGCCACGTGCTTGGCTTTTCCTTTGAGGCGGATGCCCCTCTGCCTGTTCCTGCCCAGGGCAAGGAGTCTGCCCCCTCCCAGCACCACACTGTGCTTTTCCCCCTTGCAAGCTCAGAGAGTCTCCTTAATCACTGCCAAGCTGAAGGTTTGGCCCCCTGATGGGCCTGCACAACTGTGAATTAGTGTCTATAGCATCAAGCTTTGTATTGAAAAAAAAAAAAAAGCTCCAAGCAAGGCTTTTGTTAACCCTCCCAGTCCCAGGTAGCTAGCTGGCTCTCTCCCCCTGCTCTGCCCCAGCAACTTTGGACACTCGGCGGTTCCACAGTGCCCCCATGTGGCCTACTGGGCAGTAACCAAGATTTTGCCTCTACCATGATGTGGGTCCTGAAGTGTGTTTAAATTCGAAGCCGTTTTCTGGGACACTTGGGTGGGTCAGTTTGTTAAATGTCCAACACTGGCTCAGGTCATGATCTCACAGTTTGTGGGTTCGAGCCCCGCGTCAGGCTTTGTGCTGACAGCTCAGAGCCCGGAGTCGGCTTCAGATTCTGTGTCTCGCTCTCTCTGCCCCTCCCCTGTTCATGCTCTGTCTTTGTCTCTTAAAGATAAATAAAGGGTAAAAAAATAATAATAAATTAGAAACTATTCCATCCTTTTTCTATTGCACTATTTTTTTTTCTTTTCAAGCAGACCAAAAAAAAAAAAAAAAAGATAGCCCTAACTACATGGTAATAAAAATAAAGATGACTGGAGGACATGTTTTGCTTCTGAGAAAATTCCCAGCAAACCTAGCCTAGGTTACTGTGGCAGCGATTTCCCAGAGACAGCCTGTCTGTCTGATTGCGGATGGCCTCCCAAGCAGTTTGGGGTGACTAATAATTAACTGAAGTTGTTTGTGCTCTGCTGACCCCAGGCAGCTTGCTCAAGGCAGACCATTCAGACAGATCTCTTTGCGAGGTGTCTGCTAATCAGCTCACTCCAAAATAAAGAAAATAATACTCACTGTTAACCTACTGCTAGGGAATTTCTTTCTCGCTTTTTTTTTTTTTAAAGATTTTATTTTTAAGTAATTTCTACCCCCAGTGTGGGCTCAAACCCACGACCCTGAAATCAAGAGTCTCTTGCTCGACCCACTGAACCAGCCAGGAGCCCCTGGATAATTTATGTCTCTCTCTTCTCATCTTACTTTTTTAGAAACTCTCTTTTTGCCTCTGTTCATTGATACCAGAATGCTCATTTCTCCATATATGATTGCATATGTGCATGTGATTAAATTTCTCTAAACTCTCTTCAATGCCCAAGTAGGAAATAAAATATTCTAATCCTCTGTACAGACTGCGAGGAAGGAGAAGCAAGCCAGTCTGGATTAATGTGAAGTAAAATATAAATAAGCAGAGGAATCGGGGAAAACGGAATCTGAGAAGGATTTTAATTGCTAACCAGTTAACGTTCATCCACTTGCTACTTCCAATGTAAATTTCTTTAAATATTTACATTTGACTTAAATGTTGCTAAATTTGAAATAGTGCAATTTACAGGGGCGCCTGGGTGGCTCAGTCCCTTAAGTGGCCGACTCTTGACCTCGGCTCAGGTCATGATCTCACGTTTCGTGAGTTTGAGCCCAGCATCGGAGCCTGCTTGGGATTCTCTCTCTCCCTCTCTCTGCCCCTGCCCTGCTCCCTTGAGCTATCTGTCTCTCTCAAAATAAATAAATAAGAACACATTTTTAAAAGAATAGTGCAGTGTATAAAGTGAATATGGATATGCTAATACAAACTATTTCTTGACTTTCTAAATCCGAAGGCAAAGCACCGCGGCAGACACCACTGAGAAGAGGTCCCTACCGCAGCTGCGTCTGGCGGCGATGGTCACCAGCTCTGGTGCCGATGCTCAGGGACCCCTTCTCAGATGAACCCAGAGGAGGAAAATCCCAGCCGGAGTGAATCTCCACGGGTATAAACCTAATAAAATTATCTCAAGCCCAGATGACAACATTCTTTAAGTGAATACTTTTTATGAATTTTGTGCTATGTAACTCATTAAAACCTTTTATCATAGCAGCTGATGCATCTTACTGAGTTTCTGACAGTAGGAAAAGAGAAGTTTCCGCACCGATGCATAGAAATATAAACTATCAGTATAAACCACACTAAGAAAATATATTTCTCTGCTTTAAGGAATACATGGCATGTTTTTATTCAGCTAGATACAATTCTTGGATTGCCAATCAATTCTTTTTTTAAAATTTTATTTTGAGTTTATTTATTTTTGAGAGAGAGAGGGAGAGAGAGGAAGCAGGAAGGGAGGAGTGAGAGAGGGAGACACAGAATTCTAAACAGACTCCAGGCTCTGAGTTGTCAGCACTGAGCTGGAGCGAGGCTCGAACTCATGAACTGAGAGATCGCATCTGAGCTGAAGTTGACGCTTAACCGGTTGACTGAGCCACCCAAGTACCCCTGAATTTATTTATTTTGAAAGAAAGAGAGAGCTAGAACAGTGGAAGGGCAGACATAGAGGGAAAGTGCACGAACCCCAAGTAGGCTCCATACTCAGTGGGGAGCTCTATTTAGGGCTCGATCTCGGGAACTGTGAGATCATGACCTGAGCTGAAAGCAAGAGCTGGACACTTAACTGACTGGGCCGGCGGGTGCCCTGTGAGCTCATTTCTTCAGCAACTCCATGCAGGGTTGTCCCTTTCAGCGCCAGTGGCGTGTGGATACCCTGGTGTCACTCTGAGTGTTAAGTTCATCTTCTCAGTCTGCCAGGCATTGTCACGGAGATGTGTCAACAGCACCTTTAGTTTTTATTTTATTTTTTAAGTATACTTTATCATCAAAGTGGCTTCTGTACAACACTCCGTGCTCATCCCCACAAGGTCCCTCTTCAGTGCCCATCACCCACTTTCCTCTGTCCCTCACCCCCTTCACTTCAATTTGTTCTCTGTATTTAAGAGTCTCTTACGTTCTGCCTCCCTCCCTCTCCGTAACTGTTTTCCCCCCTCCCCTCCCCATGGTTTCCTCAACAGCACCTTTCAATACAAGGACTCAGAGGAGGCTTGATGGTCTCATCTACAAGTCAGGATCTCCTGTGAGCATGGCAGTTTCTGTCACCATCCCCTCTGTTCTCCCGGTGACACATAGTCAACATGATCCGTTCCTTCGGCAAGGGTGAGCACTGGGGTGAGGGGTGGACTCATTTCACCCTAGAAGCCCCTTGAATGCACTGACATATTCGGTGGTACAAGAGATGAAATGACACCCTGGGAAAATATTTGAGTTGGAAGCTCCTGTTCCTTCTACAGGTCAAGGACCCGTGCCCTCCCCCTGTTCATGAATCTCTGTGAAGTATTATGACCCCACAACCCTCAAGCAAAGCCTCATGTCATAATAAGTCACCACGCATTAAAAATTAGATTCCTCAGGGGTGCCTGTGTGCGTGGCTCAGTCGGTTAAGCATTGACATTGTCTCAGGTCATGATCACGGTTTGTGAGTTCGAGCCCTGCATCAGGCTCTCTGCTGTCAGGACCGAGCCAGCTTCAGATCCTCTGACCCCCCTGTCTCTCTGCCCCTCCCGTGCTCATTCTCTCTCTCTCTCAAAATAAACAAATAAAGTTTAAAATTTCCATTATCTTTATTTCTTTCTAATTTAATGACAACTTTTTTTGTATTCATTTATAGTTTGAGGTCTGTTTTATTTTTAGCTATCCTTTCTTCTTGTTGTTTAAGGTTGTTTTTACTGCTTTTTTTCCTCCTCAGGCCTGCATAAAAGTGTGTTTATTTTATTAGTTCCCATAATTATGTCTGTCATTATTGCGTCTCATTAATATATTTTGCTTTTGTTTCATCTACTTTCATTCTTCATATTTATGATTTTACTTCTTTTGCTTTGGGGGAGATTATTCTATCCTCCCATGTCCTCAGCTTGATATTAGATCATTATTGTTTTCAACTCATAAGCCCTTTGCATCTATAAATACCCCTCAAAGTACAACTTTTATATTCTCAGTATCTCTTATTTCTAAACATTTTAAAATTCCTGTTTAGATTTCTGGTACCATCTCAGGATTTATTTAGAATTACATTTGACACTTGTAAATATGAGATTTTTTTTTAAATAAAGTCTGCTTTTTGTGTTTTCCTTTTTGCCCTCGATGTACAGTTGTCATAGAAGTTTGTCCTTAATGACACCAGTGCTTTAAAACTTATTGAAAGAAAAGTCTGCAGTCAGGATCTGGAAAGTCTAGAACAGGGACACACCAACTATTCCCGCCAAACACCTGGGAAACAGGTGTGCCCAGAAGTGGTGGGCCACCCAGGTTGAGTTTGAACAAGAGGGTGAGTGGGGTCAGCCATTACAAAACAGAAGTACCTGTGCCCAGTGCAGAGGAAATAACCTTCGATGCTCCTGAGACGGGAAGGGAAATGGCAGAATTGAGGGCTTAGCAGTGTGGCCGGAGCAGAGAGGGCCCGTGAGCCGTGCAAGCTGGGCCCGTAGGCAGGTAGAGGACAGAGCCGGCAGGGCCATGTTGGGGGCCGTCCCCATGGAAAGGCTGGCAGGAGCAGAGTCCATTCCAGGGCATTGAAGAGCATTGCACTGAGGTGCCAGGGAGAGGCAAGGAGGGGGGTCTCCATATGTGATTTAATAATATCTTGTTAATAATACATTGAATTGTTTATACAATGCAAACAATTTCCATCCAGAAGGCGTCAGACTTAGGCAGGTGATTAGAACAGTCAGAGCTGGGGAAACACCTTCCCAGCCAGCCAGGCGGCTCAGAGCACAGACAGGCCAGAGGTGGAGATACAGCCATCTGAGGTCTGTTCGGGTCCAGGCCAGGTTGTCAGTGCCTTGCCGGCGGACCTCAGCACACACTGAGCTTCACTCTGGGCGCTCGGGCCGCTCGGGGCTCCTGGGCTGCGGGGGGCTGGGAGTGTGTCGAGGGCTCTGCTGAGGCCCCGGGATGCAGGCCCTCCCCCTGCCTTTTTTTGTGCAGAGAGGAGGCAGCTGTGCAGCGCTGTGTAGTCACTGCTGGCACAGAAGTACGCAGATGTCTGGGAGGGAGTTGTGGATACCAGCTGGAGAAGGAACTTGTTGGTATTTGACCTAGAGACGTTGTATCCATTGGAGATTTCTCCTTTCTCAGGGGTATTTTTACCGTAGGAGTAATAGATCAGCCGCAGCCCATGTCCAGGGTCCTGTCGATACCAGTACATGTAGTCGTAATTCATGTCCTGTTCACAGGTCAGTGTCATGCTCTGTCCTGTCCCCAAGACCTGGAATTTGGGGTTTTGAGTGATGCCGGCCTTCACGGGCCCTGTGGAGAAGGAGACAAAGCTGATGCCGCAGACACAACGGAAAGATTTAGCGCTGAGACCTTGAGATTTTCACGCATCAAAGGGACGCTGCCCAGACTCACCTGCCTGCAGGAGACACAAGGCCACCCAGCCCAGGAGGCCGAGGCTCATGGCAGGGACAGGGCGGAAGGAGGGGTCTTCTGGAAATTGGTGCTGAGGAATGGGGAAGGAGGCTCTCTGGGGAGTCATTCTGAGACGTCACTCTTCCTGCCTGGGCCCAGAGCCAACCCTCGCAAGGGGCCACAGCCCTTCCCCAGAGGGTCAGATTAAAAAAAAAAAAATCAGCGTACACACGAAGAGCTTCGGATGGGAAGGAAGGGCTTGTCTGAACTGGCACAAGTCTTACGAGTGGATCTTCACTTTTTCATAAAACAGTTTGAAACCTTATGTAACGTTTTCTTCCCGTGCTAGAATTCTTCATTAATGCGTTAGTTCTGTGTGTCTGCGTCTTTCTGCAGTTTCCAATTGGGGAAAAATCCTTAGGGCTTCCCGATGCCTTTTATGTCTTGTGTGTCCCCAGTCTTCCTTCAAGTATCCATTTCCACTTTGCATCATTGACCACCGTCTCGTTAACATCCTTCCAGCGACAGTCGTCCTGATACCGGGTTTCCAAACCTCAAGGGCAGGCTCATCGACTCTTGAGGAACCGTTTTGTTCTGTTTCTTACCGATTGAGGACACCTGCCAAATGTAGCCAGAGCACCTTCAAGCAGAACCACGTCGCATCTGGGAGTGACCTTTCCTTGTGGCAGGATGGCGGCCACTCAGCGCTGCCGATGATGTGTTGGCACAGAGGTATTCACGTGTGTGAGGGACCATGGGGAAGTGGCCGCCTCCAGGGGAGGTCAGAAACGCTTTGTTTGTTTGTTTGTTTGTTTGCTTGTTTGTTTTGAGACATGCGTTCCATGGGGAACAGCTTCTTGTGGAGAACAGCTGGCATTAATTAAGTAATAAAGACAGGGGAGCTCAGAAACTATCCTGTTACCCACAATCCCACGCTAGAAAGACCCCATAGCCCGGCTTCAGTGCTCTGCTGTTGCGATCTTCAAATTCTTAATAACATTTGAACCATGAGCTCTGCAAATTGTGTCGCTGCTGCTGGGTACATGATTTTGTGTTTCCTATCTGTGGTCACCGCCTGGTGTGCTGGCTTCCCTGTAACATAATCACAGGTCTGGGGGCTCAGTGAACCAGCATCTCCGGGGCCTTGGGAAGGACGCAGACACTAAAGTTGGAGCCTGATGTTATAACCACAAAGGCAAGCCTTGAATTGAGGCCTCGCAAGCCCATGAGTGGGTTTCACATCTGTGCCTGGGATGGCGCTTGTCCAGGAGACAGAAGAACACACAGTGTGGAAGAATGGGGGCAGGCCGGAAAGGAAAGGGGGATTTTCCAGGTCAACGTTTGTGTTTTGAGAGTTCGATGCTGGGTTCAGACAAGGGGAACCCTTCTCCCTATGCGGAATGAGCTCTCGACAAAGTCACAATTGCCTGTGGTCTGCTCAGCTCCAGCGCACCGTGTGTGACCATGAAGCCTAGCTATATATGCAGAGAGAGAGAGAGCATGAGTAGGGGAAGGGCAGAAAGAGAAGGAGACACAGAATCCGAAGCAGGCTCCAGGCTCTGATGAGCCGGAGCTGTTAGCACAGAGCCTGACGAGGGGCTCAAACTCACAAACTGTGAGATGATGACCTGAGCGGAAGTTGGGTACTTAACTGACTGAGCCACCCAGGGGCCCCTAAATTTTGATACAAACCTAGAAGTTGGTATGATGGCTAATTTTATGTGTCAACTTGACCGGGCCACAGGGGGCACAAATACTTGGTTGAATATCATTCCGGGGGTTCCTGAGAGGGTGTTTTTGGATGCAGTTAACATTTAAATAGGTAGATTTTGACATTAGGTGAGAGGAACATTTTAATCCGTAGAGTAAAGCCGACCGCCTTCCATAATGTAGGCGGGCCTCATCCAATCAACTGATGACCTGAAAAGAACAGAAAGACTGATTCTACCTCAGGTAAGAGAGAATTGTCCAGCTGACGGCCTGAGAGATGGAACATCACCTCTTCTTGCTCAGCAGCCTTTGAACTTGGACATCAGCTCTTCCTGGGCTCCAGCACAACCAGCTCAGCTTGAAGATGTAGGACATACCAGCCTCCCCAATTGTGTGAGCTGATTCTCTGTAATAAATAAATTACATATTTTATATAATATATATATCAATCTGGACCTGGGAAGGGATAAACAATCAAACAAACAAATAATATATATGTAATAAATAAATTATATATATATATATATATATATATATATATATATATATTTGGACCTGGGAAGGGAAGCCAGAGCGGGGGCCAGTTCTGTGGCAGGGCGGGGGGAGGGGGAGACCACAGGTGTTGAGGAACAGAACGGAGTTTGATTTCTTGCTTTGAGACCCGGGAAAGCTACTTCCCCTCCTATAGGCAAACAGGTATAAAACAATACTTAACTTTGCATGATTTCTGTGAGCATTAAAACCTTTCACACACAGAACAGCAGAACGAGCGTCTGGGAGAGGCCTGTCTGATTTGCCGGGGCCAGAGGCCCTGTGGCTGCCAGCCGCCACCCTCGCCATCGCTTCCTGAGCTGGGGGTGGAATATTTTTGTACAGTAGGCTGCGGATCGTGCAGGGCTGTGTCACGGCTGCTGGCACAGAGATAGAGGGCTGAATCCTTCGGCTCCAAGGAGCTCATGTTCAGCTCAGAGTGATAGTCAGGAAACTGTTGAGCCGAGAATCGTTCCGGGAAGTTTTCTTTGATTCCCTCTTTCTTGTCATAATATTGAATGAGTAACTGGGGGCCCTGGCCCACAGTCTGTTGGTACCAGTACAAAGATAGGTGTCCAGAGATAGGGGAACAACTCAGCGTCGCTTGCTGTCCTCTTGCTCTGACCAGGTGTCTTGGAGTTTGGGTGACTCCGGAATCCGCTGGTCCTGTTGGGGAGGAGGGAGACAGAAGCAGAGGGCAGAGCTCAGAGGGGAAGCCTCCCGCTGCGGCCATCAGCAAGCCTGTGTTACACGGATGGCAGGTGCACATCAGAGGCTTTCACACTGTGCCCAGGACTCACCTGTTCCTAGGAGACAAAGGGCCACACAGCAGAGAAGCCTGGAGACCATGGCCACACTGGGAAGCCGAGATATCACCCAGCTCAGGGCTGAGCAGCCTTAAGCTCTGAACCTCCCATTTCCCTGAAAGGGAAATTTGCCTATGATGTCACGACTCTCATGTCCCTGCTCTGGTGACTCTGCAGGGCTGTGCCGAGCCGCCGGTGCAGAGATACACAGCCGAGTCCCACGGCTCTGAGAAATTCATGTGCAGATCAGAGAGACAGTCACCCAAATGTTGCCTTGAGAGCAAGGGTCGTTTTGCTCTCTGTAACTCATTGTAATATGCCAAGAAGAACTGGGGGTCCTGACCCAGGGCCTGTTGGTACCAAGATCCACTGGGGTGCCCGGACAGGGGGGGAGCATCTCAGTGTCACTTGCTGTCTGCTTGCTTTGATCAGGTGTCTTGAAGTTTGGGTGACTCCAGAGTCCACTGGCCCTGTGAGGGAAGGACACGGGGCTGGGAACGAACACAAGAGGAAGCCCGATGGTATCATGCACTCAGGTGGTGTCATGCTTAGAGCAGAGATGTCCCACCTGGACAGGACACACTTGCTGCCAGGAGACCAAGGTCCACACGGCAGAGGAGCCCGCAGCCCACGACAGGTGTCTCCCCTCTCAGAGTTCTGGGTCTCTGAGAGCCGAAGATCTGGGCATCCCTTCTCGGGCTGGAGGTTGGGCAGTAATGTCACTGCTCTGATGTCATTATCCTTCCTGGCTCCCATGAGCCTCCCTTGCCAGGACCCTGGCTACGCTGATCCAGGAACCCTGCTTTGTCCCACAAAGCCCCTCGCATGTGGGGCAGGGCCGGCATGGTCTAGGCTAGCTGGGGTTGGGCCACGTGCTTGGCTTTTCCTTTGAGGCGGATGCCCCTCTGCCTGTTCCTGCCCAGGGCAAGGAGTCTGCCCCCTCCCAGCACCACACTGTGCTTTTCCCCCTTGCAAGCTCAGAGAGTCTCCTTAATCACTGCCAAGCTGAAGGTTTGGCCCCCTGATGGGCCTGCACAACTGTGAATTAGTGTCTATAGCATCAAGCTTTGTATTGAAAAAAAAAAAAAGCTCCAAGCAAGGCTTTTGTTAACCCTCCCAGTCCCAGGTAGCTAGCTGGCTCTCTCCCCCTGCTCTGCCCCAGCAACTTTGGACACTCGGCGGTTCCACAGTGCCCCCATGTGGCCTACTGGGCAGTAACCAAGATTTTGCCTCTACCATGATGTGGGTCCTGAAGTGTGTTTAAATTCGAAGCCGTTTTCTGGGACACTTGGGTGGGTCAGTTTGTTAAATGTCCAACACTGGCTCAGGTCATGATCTCACAGTTTGTGGGTTCGAGCCCCGCGTCAGGCTTTGTGCTGACAGCTCAGAGCCCGGAGTCGGCTTCAGATTCTGTGTCTCGCTCTCTCTGCCCCTCCCCTGTTCATGCTCTGTCTTTGTCTCTTAAAGATAAATAAAGGGTAAAAAAATAATAATAAATTAGAAACTATTCCATCCTTTTTCTATTGCACTATTTTTTTTTCTTTTCAAGCAGACCAAAAAAAAAAAAAAAAGATAGCCCTAACTACATGGTAATAAAAATAAAGATGACTGGAGGACATGTTTTGCTTCTGAGAAATCCCAGCAAACCTAGCCTAGGTTACTGTGGCAGCGATTTCCCAGAGACAGCCTGTCTGTCTGATTGCGGATGGCCTCCCAAGCAGTTTGGGGTGACTAATAATTAACTGAAGTTGTTTGTGCTCTGCTGACCCCAGGCAGCTTGCTCAAGGCAGACCATTCAGACAGATCTCTTTGCGAGGTGTCTGCTAATCAGCTCACTCCAAAATAAAGAAAATAATACTCACTGTTAACCTACTGCTAGGGAATTTCTTTCTCGCTTTTTTTTTTTTTAAAGATTTTATTTTTAAGTAATTTCTACCCCCAGTGTGGGCTCAAACCCACGACCCTGAAATCAAGAGTCTCTTGCTCGACCCACTGAACCAGCCAGGAGCCCCTGGATAATTTATGTCTCTCTCTTCTCATCTTACTTTTTTAGAAACTCTCTTTTTGCCTCTGTTCATTGATACCAGAATGCTCATTTCTCCATATATGATTGCATATGTGCATGTGATTAAATTTCTCTAAACTCTCTTCAATGCCCAAGTAGGAAATAAAATATTCTAATCCTCTGTACAGACTGCGAGGAAGGAGAAGCAAGCCAGTCTGGATTAATGTGAAGTAAAATATAAATAAGCAGAGGAATTGGGGAAAACGGAATCTGAGAAGGATTTTAATTGCTAACCAGTTAACGTTCATCCACTTGCTACTTCCAATGTAAATTTCTTTAAATATTTACATTTGACTTAAATGTTGCTAAATTTGAAATAGTGCAATTTACAGGGGCGCCTGGGTGGCTCAGTCCCTTAAGTGGCCGACTCTTGACCTCGGCTCAGGTCATGATCTCACGTTTCGTGAGTTTGAGCCCAGCATCGGAGCCTGCTTGGGATTCTCTCTCTCCCTCTCTCTGCCCCTGCCCTGCTCCCTTGAGCTATACTGTCTCTCTCAAAATAAATAAATAAGAACACATTTTTAAAAGAATAGTGCAGTGTATAAAGTGAATATGGATATGCTAATACAAACTATTTCTTGACTTTCTAAATCCGAAGGCAAAGCACCGCGGCAGACACCACTGAGAAGAGGTCCCTACCGCAGCTGCGTCTGGCGGTGACGGTCACCAGCTCTGGTGCCGATGCTCAGGGACCCCTTCTCAGATGCACCCAGAGGAGGAAAATCCCAGCCGGAGTGACTCCACGGGTATAAACCAGATAAAATCATCTCAAGCCCAGATGGCAACATTCTTTAAGTGAATACTTTTTATGAATTTTGTGCTATGTAACTCATTAAAACCTTTTATCATAGCAGCTGATGCATCTTACTGAGTTTCTGACAGTAGGAAAAGAGAAGTTTCCGCACCGATGCATAGAAATATAAACTATCAGTATAAACCACACTAAGAAAATATATTTCTCTGCTTTAAGGAATACATGGCATGTTTTTATTCAGCTAGATACAATTCTTGGATTGCCAATCAATTCTTTTTTTAAAATTTTATTTTGACATTTATTTATTTTTGAGAGAGAGAGGGAGAGAGAGGAAGCAGGAGGGGAGGAGTGAGAGAGGGAGACACAGAATTCTAAACAGGCTCCAGGCTCTGAGTTGTCAGCACTGAGCTGGAGTGAGGCTCGAACTCATGAACTGAGAGATCGCATCTGAGCTGAAGTTGACGCTTAACCGGTTGACTGAGCCACCCAAGTACCTCTGAATTTATTTATTTTGAAAGAAAGAGAGAGCTAGAACAGTGGAGGGGCAGACATAGAGGGAAAGTGCACGAACCCCAAGTAGGCTCCATACTCAGTGGGGAGCTCTATTTAGGGCTCGATCTCGGGAACTGTGAGATCATGACCTGAGCTGAAAGCAAGAGGTGGACACTTAACTGACTGGGCCGGCGGGTGCCCTGTGAGCTCATTTCTTCAGCAACTCCATGCAGGGTTGTCCCTTTCAGCGCCAGTGGCGTCTGGATACCCTGGTGTCACTCTGAGTGTTAAGTTCATCTTCTCAGTCTGCCAGGCATTGTCACGGAGATGTGTCAACAGCACCTTTAGTTTTTATTTTATTTTTTAAGTATACTTTATCATCAAAGTGGCTTCTGTACAACACTCCGTGCTCATCCCCACAAGGTCCCTCTTCAGTGCCCATCACCCACTTTCCTCTGTCCCTCACCCCCTTCACTTCAATTTGTTCTCTGTATTTAAGAGTCTCTTACGTTCTGCCTCCCTCCCTCTCCGTAACTGTTTTCCCCCCTCCCCTCCCCATGGTTTCCTCAACAGCACCTTTCAATACAAGGACTCAGAGGAGGCTTGATGGTCTCATCTACAAGTCAGGATCTCCTGTGAGCATGGCAGTTTCTGTCACCATCCCCTCTGTTCTCCCGGTGACACATAGTCAACATGATCCGTTCCTTCGGCAAGGGTGAGCACTGGGGCGGGAGGGTGGACTCATTTCACCCTAGAAGTCCCTTGAATGCACTGACACATTTGGTGGTACAAGAGATGAAATGACACCCTGGGAAAACATCGGAGCTGGAAGCTCCTGTTCACAGGCCAAGGACCCGTGCCCTCTCCCTGTTCATGAATCTCTGTGAAGTATTATGTCCCCACAACCCTCAGCAAAGCCTCATGTCATAATA
Organism: Paguma larvata; assembly: GCA_030068075.1. Lineage (NCBI taxonomy): Eukaryota > Metazoa > Chordata > Mammalia > Carnivora > Viverridae > Paguma > Paguma larvata. The sequence continues at coordinate 91,303,236 of CM057834.1, read as the reverse complement.
AGTCACCATGCATTAAAAATTAGATTCCTCAGGGGTGCCTGACTGCGTGGCTCAGTCGGTTAAGCATTGACATTGTCTCAGGTCATGATCACGGTTTGTGAGTTCGAGCCCTGCATCAGGCTCTCTGCTGTCAGGACCGAGCCAGCTTCAGATCCTCTGACCCCCCTGTCTCTCTGCCCCTCCCGTGCTCATTCTCTCTCTCTCTCAAAATAAACAAATAAAGTTTAAAATTTCCATTATCTTTATTTCTTTCTAATTTAGTGACAACTTTTTTTGTATTCATTTATAGTTTGAGGTCTGTTTTATTTTTAGCTATCCTTTCTTCTTGTTGTTTAAGGTTGTTTTTACTGCTTTTTTTCCTCCTCAGGCCTGCATAAAAGTGTGTTTATTTTATTAGTTCCCATAATTATGTCTGTCATTATTGCGTCTCATTAGTATATTTTGCTTTTGTTTCATCTACTTTCATTCTTTATATTTATGATTTTACTTCTTTTGCTTTGGGGGAGATTATTCTATCCTCCCATGTCCTCAGCTTGATATTTAGATCATTATTGTTTTCAACTCATAAGCCCTTTGCATCTATAAATACCCCTCAAAGTACAACTTTTATATTCTCAGTATCTCTTATTTCTAAACATTTTAAAATTCCTGTTTAGATTTCTGGTACCATCTCAGGATTTATTTAGAATTACATTTGACACTTGTAAATATGAGAGTTTTTTTTAAATAAAGTCTGCTTTTTGTGTTTTCCTTTTTGCCCTCGATGTACAGTTGTCATAGAAGTTTGTCCTTAATGACACCAGTGCTTTAAAACTTATTGAAAGAAAAGTCTGCAGTCAGGATCTGGAAAGTCTAGAACAGGGACACACCAACTATTCCTGCCAATCACCTGGGAAACAGGTGTGCCCAGAAGTGGTGGGCCGCCCAGGTTGAGTTTGAACAAGAGGGTGAGTGGGGTCAGCCATTACAAAACAGAAGGGCCTGTGCCCAGTGCAGAGGAAATAACCTTCAATGCTCCTGAGACGGGAAGGGAAATGGCAGAATTGAGGGCTTAGCAGCGTGGCCGGAGCAGAGAGGGCCCGTGAGCCGTGCAAGCTGGGCCGGTAGGTAGGTAGAGGACAGAGCCGGCAGGGCCATGTTGGGGGCCGTCCCATGGAAAGGCTGGCAGGAGCAGAGTCCATTCCAGGGCATTGGAGAGCAATGCACTGAGGTGCCAGGGAGAGGCAAGGAGGGGGGTCTCCATATGTGATTTAATAATATCTTGTTAATAATACATTGAATTGTTTATACAATGCAAACAATTTCCATCCAGAAGGCGTCAGACTTAGGCAGGTGATTAGAACAGTCAGAGCTGGGGAAACACCTTCCCAGCCAGCCAGGCGGCTCAGAGCACAGACAGGCCAGAGGTGGAGATACAGCCATCTGAGGTCTGGTTGGGTCCAGGCCAGGTTGTCAGTGCCTTGCCGGCGGACCTCAGCACACACTGACGTTCACTCTGGGCGCTCGGGCCGCTCGGGGCTCCTGGGCTGTGGGGGGCTGGGAGTGTGTCGAGGGCTCTGCTGAGCCCCGGGATGCAGGCCCTCCCCCTGCCTTTTTTTGTGCAGAGAGGAGGCAGCTGTGCAGCGCTGTGTAGTCACTGCTGGCACAGAAGTACGCAGATGTCTGGGAGGGAGTTGTGGATACCAGCTGGAGAAGGAACCTGTTGGTATTTGACCTAGAGACATTGTATCCATTGGAGATTTCTCCTTTCTCAGGGGTATTTTTACCGTAGGAGTAATAGATCAGCCGCAGCCCGTGTCCAGGGTCCTGTCGATACCAGTACATGTAGTCGTAATTCATGTCCTGTTCACAGGTCAGTGTCATGCTCTGTCCTGTCCCCAAGACCTGGAATTTGGGGTTTTGAGCGATGCCGGCATTCACGGGCCCTGTGGAGAAGGAGACAAAGCTGATGCCGCAGACACAATGGAAAGATTTAGCGCTGAGACCTTGAGATTTTCACGCATCAAAGGGACGCTGCCCAGACTCACCTGCCTGCAGGAGACACAAGGCCACCCAGCCCAGGAGGCCGAGGCTCATGGCAGGGACAGGGCGGAAGGAGGGGTCTTCTGGAAATTGGTGCTGAGGAATGGGGAAGGAGGCTCTCTGGGGAGTCATTCTGAGACGTCACTCTTCCTGCCTGGGCCCAGAGCCAACCCTCGCAAGGGGCCACAGCCCTTCCCCAGAGGGTCAGATTTAAAAAAAAAAAATCAGCGTACACACGAAGAGCTTCGGATGGGAAGAAAGGGCTTGTCTGAACTGGCACAAGTCTTACGAGTGGATCTTCACTTTTTCATAAAACAGTTTGTAACCTTATGTAACGTTTTCTTCCCGTGCTAGAATTCTTCATTAATGCGTTAGTTCTGTGTGTCTGCGTCTTTCTGCAGTTTCGAATTGGGGAAAAATCCTTAGGGCTTCCCGATGCCTTTTATGACTTGTGTGTCCCCAGTCTTCCTTCAAGTATCCATTTCCACTTTGCATCATTGACCACCGTCTCGTTAACATCCTTCCAGTGACAGTCGTCCTGATACCGGGTTTCCAAACCTCAAGGGCAGGCTCATCGACTCTTGAGGAACCGTTTTGTTCTGTTTCTTACCGATTGAGGACACCTGCCAAATGTAGCCAGAGCACCTTCAAGCAGAACCACGTCGCATCTGGGAGTGACCTTTCCTTGTGGCAGGATGGCGGCCACTCAGCGCTGCCGATGATGTGTTGGCACAGAGGTATTCACGTGTGTGAGGGACCATGGGGAAGTGGCCGCCTCCAGGGGAGGTCAGAAACGCTTTGTTTGTTTGTTTGTTTGTTTGCTTGTTTGTTTTGAGACATGCGTTCCATGGGGAACAGCTTCTTGTGGAGAACAGCTGGCATTAATTAAGTAATAAAGACAGTGGAGCTCAGAAACTATCCTGTTACCCACAATCCCACGCTAGAAAGACCCCATAGCCCGGCTTCAGTGCTCTGCTGTTGCGATCTTCAAATTCTTAATAACACTTGAACCATGAGCTCTGCAAATTGTGTCGCTGGTGCTGGGTACATGATTTTGTGTTTCCTATCTGTGGTCACCGCCTGGTGTGCTGGCTTCCCTGTAACATAATCACAGGTCTGGGGGCTCAGTGAACCAGCATCTCCAGGGCCTTGGGAAGGACGCAGACACTAAAGTTGGAGCCTGATGTTATAACCACAAAGGCAAGCCTTGAATTGGGGCCTCGCAAGCCCATGAGTGGGTTTCACATCTGTGCCTGGGATGGCGCTTGTCCAGGAGACAGAAGAACACACAGTGTGGAAGAATGGGGGCAGGCCGGAAAGGAAAGGGGGATTTTCCAGGTCAACGTTTGTGTTTTGAGAGTTCGATGCTGGGTTCAGACAAGGGGAACCCTTCTCCCTATGCGGAATGAGCTCTCGACAAAGTCACAATTGCCTGTGGTCTTCTCAGCTCCAGCGCACCGTGTGTGACCATGAAGCCTAGCTATATATGCAGAGAGAGAGAGAGCATGAGTAGGGGAAGGGCAGAAAGAGAAGGAGACACAGAATCCGAAGCAGGCTCCAGGCTCTGATGAGCCGGAGCCGTTAGCACAGAGCCTGACGAGGGGCTCAAACTCACAAACCGTGAGATGATGAACTGAGCGGAAGTTGGGTACTTAACTGACTGAGCCACCCAGGGGCCCCTAAATTTTGATATAAACCTAGAAGTTGGTATGATGGCTAATTTTATGTGTCAACTTGACCGGGCCACAGGGGGCACAAATACTTGGTTGAATATCATTCCGGGGGTTCCTGAGAGGGTGTTTTTGGATGCAGTTAACATTTAAATAGGTAGATTTTGACATTAGGTGAGAGGAACATTTTAATCCGTAGAGTAAAGCCGACCGCCTTCCATAATGTAGGCGGGCCTCATCCAGTCAACTGATGACCTGAAAAGAACAGAAAGACTGATTCTACCTCAGGTAAGAGAGAATTGTCTAGCTGACGGCCTGAGAAGTGGAACATCTTCTTGCTCAGCAGCCTTTGAACTTGGACATCAGCTCTTCCTGGGCTCCAGCACAACCAGCTCAGCTTGAAGATGTAGGACATACCAGCCTCCCCAATTGTGTGAGCTGATTCTCTGTAATAAATAAATTACATATTTTATATAATATATATATCAATCTGGACCTGGGAAGGGATAAACAAACAAACAAATAACATATATGTAATAAATAAATTATATATATATTTGGACCTGGGAAGGGAAGCCAGAGCGGGGGTCAGTTCTGTGGCAGGGCGAGGGGAGGGGGAGACCACAGGTGTTGAGGAACAGAACGGAGTTTGATTTCTTGCTTTGAGACCCGGGAAAGCTACTTCCCCTCCTATAGGCAAACAGGTATAAAACAATACTTAACTTTGCATGATTTCTGTGAGCATTAAAACCTTTCACACACAGAACAGCAGAACGAGCGTCTGGGAGAGGCCTGTCTGATTTGCCGGGGCCAGAGGCCCTGTGGCTGCCAGCCGCCACCCTCGCCATCGCTTCCTGAGCTGGGGGTGGAATATTTTTGTACAGTAGGCTGCGGATCGTGCAGGGCTGTGTCACGGCTGCTGGCACAGAGATAGAGGGCTGAATCCTTCGGCTCCAAGGAGCTCATGTTCAGCTCAGAGTGATAGTCAGAGAACTGTTGAGCCGAGAATCGTTCCGGGAAGTTTTCTTTGATTCCCTCTTTCTTGTCATAATATTGAATGAGTAACTGGGGGCCCTGGCCCACAGTCTGTTGGTACCAGTACAAAGATAGGTGTCCAGAGATAGGGGAACAACTCAGCGTCGCTTGCTGTCCTCTTGCTCTGACCAGGTGTCTCGGAGTTTGGGTGACTCCGGAATCCGCTGGTCCTGTTGGGGAGGAGGGAGACAGAAGCAGAGGGCAGAGCTCAGAGGGGAAGCCTCCCGCTGCGGCCATCAGCAAGCCTGTGTTACACGGATGGCAGGTGCACATCAGAGGCTTTCACACTGTGCCCAGGACTCACCTGTTCCGAGGAGACAAAGGGCCACACAGCAGAGAAGCCTGGAGACCATGGCCACACTGGGAAGCCGAGATATCACCCAGCTCAGGGCTGAGCAGCCTTAAGCTCTGAACCTCCCATTTCCCTGAAAGGGAAATTTGCCTATGATGTCACGACTCTCATGTCCCTGCTCTGGTGACTCTGCAGGGCTGTGCCGAGCCGCCGGTGCAGAGATACACAGCCGAGTCCCACGGCTCCGAGAAATTCATGTGCAGATCAGAGAGACAGTCACCCAAATGTTGCCTTGAGAGCAAGGGTCGTTTTGCTCTCTGTAACTCATTGTAATATGCCAAGAAGAACTGGGGGTCCTGACCCAGGGCCTGTTGGTACCAAGATCCACTGGGGTGCCCGGACAGGGGGGGAGCATCTCATTGTCACTTGCTGTCTGCTTGCTTTGATCAGGTGTCTTGAAGTTTGGGTGACTCCAGAGTCCACTGGCCCTGTGAGGGAAGGACACGGGGCTGGGAACGAACACAAGAGGAAGCCCGATGGTATCATGCAGTCAGGTGCCATCATGCTTAGAGCAGAGATGTCCCACCTGGACAGGACACACTTGTTCCCAGGAGACCAAGGTCCACACGGCAGAGGAGCCCGCAGCCCACGACAGGTGTCTCCCCTCTCAGAGTTCTGGGTCTCTGAGAGCCGAAGATCTGGGCATCCCTTCTCTGGCTGGAGGTTGGGCAGTAATGTCACTGCTCTGATGTCATTATCCTTCCTGGCTCCCATGAGCCTCCCTTGCCAGGACCCTGGCTACGCTGATCCAGGAACCCTGCTTTGTCCCACAAAGCCCCTCGCATGTGGGGCAGGGCCGGCATGGTCTAGGCTAGCTGGGGTTGGGCCACGTGCTTGGCTTTTCCTTTGAGGCGGGTGCCCCTCTACCTGTTCCTGCCCAGGGCAAGGAGTCTGCCCCCTCCCAGCACCACACTGTGCTTTTCCCCCTTGCAAGCTCAGAGAGTCTCCTTAATCACTGCCAAGCTGAAGGTTTGGCCCCCTGATGGGCCTGCACAACTGTGAATTAGTGTCTATAGCATCAAGCTTTGTATTGAAAAAAAAAAAAAAGCTCCAAGCAAGGCTTTTGTTAACCCTCCCAGTCCCAGGTAGCTAGCTGGCTCTCTCCCCCTGCTCTGCCCCAGCAACTTTGGACACTCGGCGGTTCCACAGTGCCCCCATGTGGCCTACTGGGCAGTAACCAAGATTTTGCCTCTACCATGATGTGGGTCCTGAAGTGTGTTTAAATTCGAAGCCGTTTTCTGGGACACTTGGGTGGGTCAGTTTGTTAAATGTCCAACTTTGGCTCAGGTCATGATCTCACAGTTTGTGGGTTTGAGCCCCGCATCAGGCTTTGTGCTGACAGCTCAGAGCCCGGAGTCGGCTTCAGATTCTGTGTCTCGCTCTCTCTGCCCCTCCCCTGTTCATGCTCTGTCTTTGTCTCTTAAAGATAAATAAAGGGTAAAAAAATAATAATAAATTAGAAACTATTCCATCCTTTTTCTATTGCACTATTTTTTTTTCTTTTCAAGCAGACCAAAAAAAAAAAAAAAAAAAAAAAGATAGCCCTAACTACATGGTAATAAAAATAAAGATGACTGGAGGACATGTTTTGCTTCTGAGAAAATTCCCAGCAAACCTAGCCTAGGTTACTGTGGCAGCGATTTCCCAGAGACAGCCTGTCTGTCTGATTGCGGATGGCCTCCCAAGCAGTTTGGGGTGACTAATAATTAACTGAAGTTGTTTGTGCTCTGCTGACCCCAGGCAGCTTGCTCAAGGCAGACCATTCAGACAGATCTCTTTGCGAGGTGTCTGCTAATCAGCTCACTCCAAAATAAAGAAAATAATACTCACTGTTAACCTACTGCTAGGGAATTTCTTTCTCGCTTTTTTTTTTTTTAAAGATTTTATTTTTAAGTAATTTCTACCCCCAGTGTGGGCTCAAACCCACGACCCTGAAATCAAGAGTCTCTTGCTCGACCCACTGAACCAGCCAGGAGCCCCTGGATAATTTATGTCTCTCTCTTCTCATCTTACTTTTTTAGAAACTCTCTTTTTGCCTCTGTTCATTGATACCAGAATGCTCATTTCTCCATATATGATTGCATATGTGCATGTGATTAAATTTCTCTAAACTCTCTTCAATGCCCAAGTAGGAAATAAAATATTCTAATCCTCTGTACAGACTGCGAGGAAGGAGAAGCAAGCCAGTCTGGATTAATGTGAAGTAAAATATAAATAAGCAGAGGAATGGGGGAAAACGGAATCTGAGAAGGATTTTAATTGCTAACCAGTTAACGTTCATCCACTTGCTACTTCCAATGTAAATTTCTTTAAATATTTACATTTGACTTAAATGTTGCTAAATTTGAAATAGTGCAATTTACAGGGGCGCCTGGGTGGCTCAGTCCCTTAAGTGGCCGACTCTTGACCTCGGCTCAGGTCATGATCTCACGTTTCCTGAGTTTGAGCCCAGCATCGGAGCCTGCTTGGGATTCTCTCTCTCCCTCTCTCTGCCCCTGCCCTGCTCCCTTGAGCTATCTGTCTCTCTCAAAATAAATAAATAAGAACACATTTTTAAAAGAATAGTGCAGTGTATAAAGTGAATATGGATATGCTAATACAAACTATTTCTTGACTTTCTAAATCCGAAGGCAAAGCACCGCGGCAGACACCACTGAGAAGAGGTCCCTAACGCAGCTGCGTCTGGCGGTGACGGTCACCAGCTCTGGTGCCGATGCTCTGGAACCCCTTCTCAGATGCACCCAGAAGAGGAAAATCCCAGCCGGAGTGACTCTCCACGGGTATAAACCAGATAAAATCATCTCAAGCCCAGATGGCAACATTCTTTAAGTGAATACTTTTTATGAATTTTGTGCTATGTAACTCATTAAAACCTTTTATCATAGCAGCTGATGCATCTTACTGAGTTTCTGACAGTAGGAAAAGAGAAGTTTCCGCACCGATGCATAGAAATATAAACTATCAGTATAAACCACACTAAGAAAATATATTTCTCTTCTTTAAGGAATACTTGGCATGTTTTTATTCAGCTAGATACAATTCTTGGATTGCCAATCAATTCTTTTTTTAAAATTTTATTTTGACATTTATTTATTTTTGAGAGAGAGAGGGAGAGAGAGGAAGCAGGAGGGGAGGAGTGAGAGAGGGAGACACAGCATTCTAAACAGGCTCCAGGCTCTGAGTTGTCAGCACTGAGCTGGAGCGAGGCTCGAACTCATGAACTGAGAGATCGCATCTGAGCTGAAGTTGACGCTTAACTGGTTGACTGAGCCACCCAAGTACCCCTGAATTTATTTATTTTGAAAGAAAGAGAGAGCTAGAACAGTGGAGGGGCAGACATAGAGGGAAAGTGCACGAACCCCAAATAGGCTCCATACTCAGTGGGCAGCTCTATTTAGGGCTCGATCTCGGGAACTGTGAGATCATGACCTGAGCTGAAAGCAAGAGCTGGACACTTAACTGACTGAGCTGGCGGGTCCCCTGTGAGCTCGTTTCTTCAGCAACTCCATGCAGGGTTGTCCCTTTCAGCGCCAGTGGCGTCTGGATACCCTGGTGTCACTCTGAGTGTTAAGTTCATCTTCTCAGTCTGCCAGGCATTGTCACGGAGATGTGTCAACAGCACCTTTAGTTTTTATTTTATTTTTTAAATATAATTTATCATCAAAGTGGCTTCCGTACAACACTCAGTTCTCATCCCCACAAGGTCCCTCTTCAGTGCCCATCACCCACTTTCCTCTGTCCCTCACCCCCTTCACTTCAATTTGTTCTCTGTATTTAAGAGTCTCTTACGTTCTGCCTCCCTCCCTCTCCGTAACTGTTTTCCCCCCTCCCCTCCCCATGGTTTCCTCAACAGCACCTTTCAATACAAGGACTCAAAGAGGAGGCTTGATGGTCTCATCTACAAGTCAGGATCTCCTGTGAGCATGGCAGTTTCTGTCACCATCCCCTCTGTTCTCCCGGTGACACATAGTCAACATGATCCGTTCCTTAGGCAAGGGTGAGCACTGGGGCGGGGGGTGGACTCATTTCACCCTAGAAGCCCCTTGAATGCACTGACATATTCGGTGGTACAAGAGATGAAATGACACCCTGGGAAAATATTTGAGTTGGAAGCTCCTGTTCCTTCTACAGGTCAAGGACCCGTGCCCTCTCCCTGTTCATGAATCTCTGTGTAGTATTATGACCCCACAACCCTCAAGCAAAGCCTCATGTCATAATAAGTCACCACGCATTGAAAATTGGATTCCTCAGGGGTGCCTGACTGCGTGGCTCAGTCAGTTAAGCATTGACATTGTCTCAGGTCATGATCACGGTTTGTGAGTTCGAGCCCTGCATCAGGCTCTCTGCTGTCAGGACTGAGCCAGCTTCAGATCCTCTGACCCCCCTGTCTCTCTGCCCCTCCCGTGCTCATTCTCTCTCTCTCTCAAAATAAACAAATAAAGTTTAAAATTTCCATTATCTTTATTTCTTTCTAATTTAATGACAACTTTTTTTGTATTCATTTATAGTTTGAGGTCTGTTTTATTTTTAGCTATCCTTTCTTCTTGTTGTTTAAGGTTGTTTTTACTGCTTTTTTTCCTCCTCAGGCCTGCATAAAGTGTGTTTATTTTATTAGTTCCCATAATTATGTCTGTCATTATTGCGTCTCATTAATATATTTTGCTTTTGTTTCATCTACTTTCATTCTTCATATTTATGATTTTACTTCTTTTGCTTTGGGGGAGATTATTCTATCCTCCCATGTCCTCAGCTTGATATTTAGATCATTATTGTTTTCAACTCATAAGCCCTTTGCATCTATAAATACCCCTCAAAGTACAACTTGTGTATTCTCAGTATCTCTTATTTCTAAACATTTTAAAATTCCTGTTTAGATTTCTGGTACCATCTCAGGATTTATTTAGAATTACATTTGACACTTGTAAATATGAGAGTTTTTTTTTAATAAAGTCTGCTTTTTGTGTTTTCCTTTTTGCCCTCGATGTACAGTTGTCAGAGAAGTTTGTCCTTAATGACACCAGTGCTTTAAAACTTATTGAATGAAAAGTCTGCAGTCAGGACCTGGAAAGTCTAGAACGAGACATACCAACTATTCCTGCCATTCGCCTAGGAAACAGGTGTGCCCAGAAGTGGTGGGCCACCCAGGTTGAGTTTGAACAAGAGGGTGAGTGGGGGTCAGTCAATACAAAACAGAAGGACCTGTGCCCAGTGCAGAGGAAATAACCTTCGATGCTCCTGAGACGGGAAGGGAAATGGCAGAATTGAGGGCTTAGCAGTGTGGCCGGAGAAGAGAGGGCCCGTGAGCCGTGCAAGCTGGGCCCGTAGGCAGGTAGAGGGCAGAGCCAGCAGGGCCATGTTGGGGGCCGTCCCCATGGAAAGGCTGGCAGGAGCAGAGTCCATTCCAGGGCATTGGAGAGCAATGCACTGAGGTGCCAGGGAGAGGCAAGGAGGGGGGTCTCCATATCTGATTTTATAATATCTTGTTAATAATACATTGAATTGTTTATACAATGCAAACAATTTCCATCCAGAAGGCGTCAGACTTAGGCAGGTGATTAGAACAGTCAGAGCTGGGGAAACACCTTCCCAGCCAGCCAGGCGGCTCAGAGCACAGACAGGCCAGAGGTGGAGATACAGCCATCTGAGGTCTGGTTGGGTCCAGGCCAGGTTGTCAGTGCCTTGCCGGCGGACCTCAGCACACACTGAGGTTCACTCTGGGCGCTCGGGCCGCTCGGGGCTCCTGGGCTGCGGGGGGCTGGGAGTGTGTCGAGGGCTCTGCTGAGCCCCGGGATGCAGGCCCTCCCCCTGCCTTTTTTTGTGCAGAGAGGAGGCAGCTGTGCAGCGCTGTGTAGTCACTGCTGGCACAGAAGTACGCAGATGTCTGGGAGGGAGTTGTGGATACCAGCTGGAGAAGGAACCTGTTGGTATTTGACCTAGAGACGTTGTATCCATTGGAGATTTCTCCTTTCTCAGGGGTATTTTTACCGTAGGAGTAATAGATCAGCCGCAGCCCATGTCCAGGGTCCTGTCGATACCAGTACATGTAGTTGTGGTTCATGTCCTGTTCACAGGTCAGTGTCATGCTCTGTCCTGTCCCCAAGACCTGGAATTTGGGGTTTTGAGTGATGCCGGCATTCACGGGCCCTGTGGAGAAGGAGACAAAGCTGATGCCGCAGACACAACGGAAAGATTTAGCGCTGAGACCTTGAGATTTTCACGCATCAAAGGGACGCTGCCCAGACTCACCTGCCTGCAGGAGACACAAGGCCACCCAGCCCAGGAGGCCGAGGCTCATGGCAGGGACAGGGCGGAAGGAGGGGTCTTCTGGAAATTGGTGCTGAGGAATGGGGAAGGAGGCTCTCTGGGGAGTCATTCTGAGACGTCACTCTTCCTGCCTGGGCCCAGAGCCAACCCTCGCAAGGGGCCACAGCCCTTCCCCAGAGGGTCAGATTTAAAAAAAAAAAAATCAACGGACACACGAAGAGCTTCGGATGGGAAGAAAGGGCTTGTCTGAACTGGCACAAGTCTTACGAGTGGATCTTCACTTTTTCATAAAACAGTTTGTAACCTTATGTAACGTTTTCTTCCCGTGCTAGAATTCTTCATTAATGCATTAGTTCTGTGTGTCTGCGTCTTTCTGCAGTTTCGAATTGGGGAAAAATCCTTAGGGCTTCCCGATGCCTTTTATGACTTGTGTGTCCCCAGTCTTCCTTCAAGTATCCATTTCCACTTTGCATCATTGACCACCGTCTCGTTAACATCCTTCCAGCGACAGTCGTCCTGATACCGGGTTTCCAAACCTCAAGGGCAGGCTCATCGACTCTTGAGGAACCGTTTTGTTCTGTTTCTTACCGATTGAGGACACCTGCCAAATGTAGCCAGAGCACCTTCAAGCAGAACCACGTCGCATCTGGGAGTGACCTTTCCTTGTGGCAGTATGGTGGCCACTCAGCGCTGCCGATGATGTGTTGGCACAGAGGTATTCAGGTGTGTGAGGGACCATGGGGAAGTGGCCGCCTCCAGGGGAGGTCAGAAACGCTTTGTTTTTGTTTGTTTGTTTGTTTGTTTGATTGTTTGTTTTGAGACACGCGTTCCATGGGGAATAGCTTCTTGTGGAGAACAGCTGGCATTAATTAAGTAATAAAGACAGGGGAGCTCAGAAACTATCCTGTTACCCACAATCCCACGCTAGAAAGACCCCATAGCCCGGCTTCAGCGCTCTGCTGTTGCGATCTTCAAATTCTTAATAATATTTGAACCATGAGCTCTGCAAATTATGTCGCTGGTGCTGGGTACATGATTTTGTGTTTCCTATCTGTGGTCACCGCCTGGTGTGCTGGCTTCCCTGTAACATAATCACAGGTCTGGGGGCTCAGTGAATCAGCATCTCCGGGGCCTTGGGAAGGACGCAGACACTAAAGCTGGAACCAGAGGGGAACCTGATGTTATAACCACAAAGGCAAGCCTTGAATTGAGGCCTCGCAAGCCCATGAGTGGGTTTCACATCTGTGCCCAGGGATGGCGCTTGTCCAGGAGACAGAAGAACACACAGTGAGGAAAAATGGTGTCAGGCCGGAAAGGAAAGGGGGATTTTCCAGGTCAACGCTTGTGTTTTGAGAGTTCGATGCTGGGTTCAGACAAGGGGAACCCTTCTCCCTATGCGGAATGAGCTCTCGCCAAAGTCACAATTGCCTGTGGTCTGCTCAGCTCCAGCAGACAGTGTGTGAACATGAAGCCTAGCTATATATGCAGAGAGAGAGAGAGAGAGAGAGAGAAAGCATGAGTAGGGGAAAGGCAGAAAGAGAAGGAGACACAGAATCCGAAGCAGGCTCCAGGCTCTGATCTGTCCCACAGAGCCTGACGAGGGGCTCAAACTCACAAACTGTGAGATGATGACCTGAGCGGAAGTTGGGTACTTAACTGACTGAGCCACCCAGGGGCCCCTAAATTTTGATACAAACCTAGAAGTTGGTATGATGGCTAATTTTATGTGTCAACTTGGCCAGGCCACAGGGTGCACAAATGGTTGAATATCATTCCGGGGGTTCCTGAGAGGGTGTTTTTGGATGCAGTTAACACTTAAATAGGTAGATTTTGACATTAGGTGAGAGGAACATTTTAATCCGTAGAGTAAAGCCGACTGCCTTCTATAATGTAGGCGGGCCTCATCCAGTCAACTGATGACCTGAAAGGAACAGAAAGACTGATTCTACCTCAGGTAAGAGAGAATTGTCCAGCTGACGGCCTGAGAAGTGGAACATCTTCTTGCTCAACAGCCTTTGAACTTGGACATCAGCTCTTCCTGGTCTCCAGCACAACCAGCTCAGCTTGAAGATGTAGGACATACCAGCCTCCCCAATTGTGTGAGCTGATTCTCTGTAATAAATAAATTACATATTTTATATAATATATATATCAATCTGGACCTGGGAAGGGATAAACAAACAAATAATATATATGTAATAAATAAATTATATATATATATAATTATTATATAAATAATTTATTTATTATATATAATATATATATATATTTGGACCTGGGAAGGGAAGCCAGAGCGGGGGTCAGTTCTGTGGCAGGGCGGGGGGAGGGGGAGACCACAGGTGTTGAGGAACAGAACGGAGTTTGATTTCTTGCTTTGAGACCCGGGAAAGCTACTTCCCCTCCTATAGGCAAACAGGTATAAAACAATACTTTACTTTGCATGATTTCTGTGAGCATTAAAACCTTTCACACACAGAACAGCAGAACGAGCGTCTGGGAGAGGCCTGTCTGATTTGCCGGGGCCAGAGGCCCTGTGGCTGCCAGCCGCCACCCTCGCCATCGCTTCCTGAGCTGGGGGTGGAATATTTTTGTACAGTAGGCTGCGGATCGTGCAGGGCTGTGTCACGGCTGCTGGCACAGAGATAGAGGGCTGAATCCTTCGGCTCCAAGGAGCTCATGTTCAGCTCAGAGTGATAGTCAGGGAACTGTTGAGCCGAGAATCGTTCCGGGAAGTTTTCTTTGATTCTCTCTTTCTTGTCATAATATTGAATGAGTAACTGGGGGCCCTGGCCCACAGTCTGTTGGTACCAGTACAAAGATAGGTGTCCAGAGATAGGGGAACAACTCAGCGTCGCTTGCTGTCCTCTTGCTCTGACCAGGTGTCTCGGAGTTTGGGTGACTCCGGAATCCGCTGGTCCTGTTGGGGAGGAGGGAGACAGAAGCAGAGGGCAGAGCTCAGAGGGGAAGCCTCCCGCTGCGGCCATCAGCAAGCCTGTGTTACACGGATGGCAGGTGCATATCAGAGGCTTTCACACTGTGCCCAGGACTCACCTGTTCCTAGGAGACAAAGGGCCACACAGCAGAGAAGCCTGGAGACCATGGCAACACTGGGAAGCCGAGATATCACCCAGCTCAGGGGTGGGGTCTCCAGGGCTGAGCAGCCTAAAGCTCTGAACCTCCCATTTTCCTGAAAGGGAAATTTGCCTATGATGTCACGACTCTCACGTCCCTGCTCTGGTGACTCTGCAGGGCTGTGCCGAGCCGCCGGTGCAGAGATACACAGCCGAGTCCCACGGCTCCGAGAAATTCATGTGCAGATCAGAGAGACAGTCACCCAAATGTTGCCTTGAGAGCAAGGGTCGTTTTGCTCTCTGTAACTCATCGTAATACGCCAAGAACTGGGAGTCCTGACCCAGGGCCTGTTGGTACCAAGATCCACTGGGGTGCCCGGACAGGGGGGGAGCATCTCAGTGTCACTTGCTGTCTGCTTGCTTTGATCAGGTGTCTTGGAGTTTGGGTGACTCCAGAGTCTGTTGGGAGCCGTTTGGGCTCACAGGTTGAGACCCCTCCCTGTGTGGAAAAGGTTGAAGCAAAAGCTTGCCAGCCAAATTGGCGCCCAGTCTTACAACTACTCTCTTTGGCCTAAGGAATGTAATGCTCTTTTGTTTTACCGCATTTAAAAGGAAGGACCTGGAGCAGGATGCTTTGATGGATTGCATCTGAATGAGAGTAGCCTGACCACCTTAAAGTTGCATCTTGGGGATGGGTTGCATAGATTGATAGCCAGTTATGAGCTGGCTGAATATTGGTGTGATTTGTGAAAATGTTGGGCTCCTATTATGTAAATTCACGGGCAAAGGACAAGCATTGGAAATTCTGTCCTTGCCAGATGGGTTGGACCTCCCCCATTGTAATTGGAAGAATAGGTAATGACTCCTGGCCTGTTTATAGATAATTAACATAGTCAGGCCCAGGTAACTTCCTGTCCTCTCCCGCAGCCTTAGATTTATATGCTAACTAACTTGAAAACAACTTGCAAGACTCGCAGCTTTACGGATATAACACATTATTGTTCAAACTATGCTTACTGATGGGCTGTCACTCATTGCTGTAATGTAACTCACTACCTTTAAATAAAGACACTGAGGCCGGCAGGGCAGAGACGCCAGAGATGCCAGAATTTTCAGGGCTGCCTGCTTGGTCATCAGATTCCATCTCACTCATGGCTCTCTCACCTCATTTCGCCTAACCGTTCGTCCTTCGTGGACCCCTAGATTCTCGGGAACGAGGAACGACCCCGGCAAGAGTCCACTGGGTCTGTGAGGGAAGGACATAGGGGCTGGGAACGAACACAAGAGGAAGCCCGATGGTGTCATGCACTCAGGTGCCATCATGCTTAGAGCAGAGATGTCCCACCTGGACAGGACACACCTGCTCCCAGGAGACCAAGGTCCACACGAGAGTTCTGGGTCTCTGAGAGCCGAAGATCTGGGCATCCCTTCTCGGGCTGGAGGTTGGGCAGTAATGTCACTCCTCTGATGTCATTATCCTTCCTGGCTCCCATGAGCCTCCCTTGCCAGGACCCTGGCTACGCTGATCCAGGAACCCTGCTTTGTCCCACAAAGCCCCTCGCATGTGGGGCAGGGCCGGCATGGTCTAGGCTAGCTGGGGTTGGGCCACGTGCTTGGCTTTTCCTTTGAGGCGGGTGCCCCTCTACCTGTTCCTGCCCAGGGCAAGGAGTCTGCCCCCTCCCAGCACCACACTGTGCTTTTCCCCCTTGCAAGCTCAGAGAGTCTCCTTAATCACTGCCAAGCTGAAGGTTTGGCCCCCTGCACAACTGTGAATTAGTGTCTATAGCATCAAGCTTTGTATTGAAAAAAAAAAAGCTCCAAGCAAGGCTTTTGTTAACCCTCCCAGTCCCAGGTAGCTAGCTGGCTCTCTCCCCCTGCTCTGCCCCAGCAACTTTGGACACTCGGCGGTTCCACAGTGCCCCCATGTGGCCTACTGGGCAGTAACCAAGATTTTGCCTCTACCATGATGTGGGTCCTGAAGTGTGTTTAAATTCGAAGCCGTTTTCTGGGACACTTGGGTGGGTCAGTTTGTTAAATGTCCAACTTTGGCTCAGGTCATGATCTCACAGTTTGTGGGTTCGAGCCCCGCGTCAGGCTTTGTGCTGACAGCTCAGAGCCCGGAGTCGGCTTCAGATTCTGTGTCTCGCTCTCTCTGCCCCTCCCCTGTTCATGCTCTGTCTTTGTCTCTTAAAGATAAATAAAGGGTAAAAAAATAATAATAAATTAGAAACTATTCCATCCTTTTTCTATTGCACTATTTTTTTTTCTTTTCAAGCAGACCAAAAAAAAAAAAAAAAAAAGATAGCCCTAACTACATGGTAATAAAAATAAAGATGACTGGAGGACATGTTTTGCTTCTGAGAAAATTCCCAGCAAACCTAGCCTAGGTTACTGTGGCAGCGATTTCCCAGAGACAGCCTGTCTGTCTGATTGCGGATGGCCTCCCAAGCAGTTTGGGGTGACTAATAATTAACTGAAGTTGTTTGTGCTCTGCTGACCCCAGGCAGCTTGCTCAAGGCAGACCATTCAGACAGATCTCTTTGCGAGGTGTCTGCTAATCAGCTCACTCCAAAATAAAGAAAATAATACTCACTGTTAACCTACTGCTAGGGAATTTCTTTCTCGCTTTTTTTTTTTTAAAGATTTTATTTTTAAGTAATTTCTACCCCCAGTGTGGGCTCAAACCCACGACCCTGAAATCAAGAGTCTCTTGCTCGACCCACTGAACCAGCCAGGAGCCCCTGGATAATTTATGTCTCTCTCTTCTCATCTTACTTTTTTAGAAACTCTCTTTTTGCCTCTGTTCATTGATACCAGAATGCTCATTTCTCCATATATGATTGCATATGTGCATGTGATTAAATTTCTCTAAACTCTCTTCAATGCCCAAGTAGGAAATAAAATATTCTAATCCTCTGTACAGACTGCGAGGAAGGAGAAGCAAGCCAGTCTGGATTAATGTGAAGTAAAATATAAATAAACAAGGAATCGGGGAAAACGGAATCTGAGAAGGATTTTAATTGCTAACCAGTTAACGTTCATCCACTTGCTACTTCCAATGTAAATTTCTTTAAATATTTACGTTTGACTTAAATGTTGTTAAATTTGAAATAGTGCAATTTACAGGGGCGCCTGGGTGGCTCAGTCCCTTAAGTGGCCGACTCTTGACCTCGGCTCAGGTCATGATCTCACGTTTCCTGAGTTTGAGCCCAGCATCGGAGCCTGCTTGGGATTCTCTCTCTCCCTCTCTCTGCCCCTGCCCTGCTCCCTTGAGCTATCTGTCTCTCTCAAAATAAATAAATAAGAACACATTTTTAAAAGAATAGTGCAGTGTATAAAGTGAATATGGATATGCTAATACAAACTATTTCTTGACTTTCTAAATCCGAAGGCAAAGCACCGCGGCAGACACCACTGAGAAGAGGTCCCTAACGCAGCTGCGTCTGGCGGTGACGGTCACCAGCTCTGGTGCCGATGCTCTGGAACCCCTTCTCAGATGCACCCAGAAGAGGAAAATCCCAGCCGGAGTGACTCTCCACGGGTATAAACCAGATAAAATCATCTCAAGCCCAGATGGCAACATTCTTTAAGTGAATACTTTTTATGAATTTTGTGCTATGTAACTCATTAAAACCTTTTATCATAGCAGCTGATGCATCTTACTGAGTTTCTGACAGTAGGAAAAGAGAAGTTTCCGCACCGATGCATAGAAATATAAACTATCAGTATAAACCACACTAAGAAAATATATTTCTCTGCTTTAAGGAATACTTGGCATGTTTTTATTCAGCTAGATACAATTCTTGGATTGCCAATCAATTCTTTTTTTAAAATTTTATTTTAATGTTTATTTATTTTTGAGAGAGAGAGAGAGAGAGAGAGAGAGCGCAAGCAGGAGGGGAGGAGTGAGAGAGGGAGACACAGAATTCTAAACGGGCTCCAGGATCTGAGCTGTCAGCACAGAGCCTGACGCGGGGCCTGAACACACGAAATGTGAGATCATGACCTGAGCTGAAGTGGACGCTTAACCGACTGAGCCACCCAGGCGCCCTGCCAATCAATTCTTAATTATAAATGAAAACCAAACAGAATATATCTGATTGCCTCAGAGATGCCTGAGACCCTCTGATATATAGCCATTATATTTCAGACAGGAGAAGACCAGCTGATATTTTAGATATATGCCAAATACGAAGCATTGGCTTCTGGATACTCCTAATATTGCAAACTGGCATCATTTCCTGCCTTTTTCCCCCCCAGAGGAACCTTAATGGGGCAAGAGGCAAATATCCAAAAACCAAGAGAATATTTTGGAAGCACTGAAGCCATTTTGGGCTAGACTCAAAAGAAAGATAACCAACTGGCCAATCCATATCCCCAGAAAGTGAATTATTCAACCACATGAACCAAGAACTTAAAACAAGCATGACAAATATGAAGATCTGCAAAATAAACAGTAATGTAAAAGATGTCTAACGCATAAGAATGCACAGGGCCGATTTATTAGAGATCTTAACAGCAGCATACCTTGCATATTTGACATTGGCACGTCCAAGCGTTTTATTATGGGGAAGAATGTTCATGTTATCTGATGCTCCAAGGGAAGCCAGTGCCTCATATAAACACTGAAAGCTTTTGTCCCATAAGAACTAATGTTATTTCCCTAAAATAATGACTCATCATCAGGGGATTTTTTCCCCCTGTTTTTATAAAAACAAGATTTTGGCTAATAAATTTATCATCCAGATAAGACCTGGGAAATTCTCTCTTCTGGGAAAAACCAGAGCTGATATATTGCCTAGAGCCTCCAAAAGCTATGGAAACCCAAAACCCTTCCCGAGATTTCTGACCGTTCCCATGGATGACTGTTTTCTTCTGGTCTTCTCTAACCTGGGCCAGAAGGCAGGGGCCGTTTTTATTCCTTCAACAAAATCATGCGCATCAAACATCGGAGAGTTTAGCAGAATCTGATGAAGATTTGGGGAGGGCTGCAAAGGAATCACATGGGGCAGAACGCAAATTTTCACCACTTCCCTCCCATCCTTAGTTGTGACGGCCCCTTCCGAGACTTTCTAGGGTTTCCAGTTCTCCTACGTGCATGATACAGAGCAATGCCTTTGACGTTTTCCTTCCATATCCAGGATTTATATTAAAATATTCCCATGAACAATGTTTTCCTCCCTAAGAAGTAGGGCGAGAGGTATGAAGACTCTAAAATTTAGTTTTTCTACATTCCAAATTATGGTTAACCAATGCTTCTTTCTTGAGTGGAGCTCAACTTTATTCAAAGATTGTATTTTCTAACTTAAAATCTTTTAAATGTTTATTTTTGAGAGAAAGAGAGGGAGACAGAGTGTGCATTGGGGAGGGGCTGAGAGAGAGAGGGAGACACAGAATCTGAATCAGGCTCCAGGCTCTGAGCTGTCAGCACAGAGCCCAACACGGGGCTTGAACCCACGAACCGTGAGATCATGACCAGAGCCAAAGGCGGACGCTTACCCAAATGAGCCACAAGGGAAATCTGTCTTTTCTAATTTTAATCTACAATGCTTTTTACTTTTATTGTGGTGATAAAATATGTAATAACATAAAACTTGTCATTGTCAAGTCTACAGCTCAGTGGCATTAACTACAGTGACATTGTTGCACAGCTGTCCCTACCATCCCCCCACCCCCCGAAATTTTCCATCTTCCCCAAATGAAACTCTGTATCTATTAAACACTAACTCTCACCCCTCTCCCAGCCTGGGTCACCCATTGTACCTTCTGTCTCTATGAATCTGACTCTCCTCTTGATACCTGATAAGTGGCATCATATACTATGTGTCCTTTTGTGACTGGCTTATGTCACTTAGCATAATGTCTTCAAGGTTCATTCCACTTTAAGAATTTCATTCCACTTTAAGTCTGAAGACTATTCTATTTTACGTATATATCACATTATGTTATCAATTTATCTGTTGGTCGAATGGGTTGCTTCCACCTTTCAGTGATTGGAAACAATGTTGCTATGCACATTGGTGTGTTAATATCTGTTCAAATCCCTGCTTTCTCTTCCTGGAGGAATAGATCCAGAAGTAGTACTGCTCCAACATGTGGTAATTTTATGTTTAAGTTTTTGAGGACTTGCCATCCTATTGGCCACAGCGGCTGCACTATTTATCTTCCCGTCAGCAATGCAAAAGGATTACCTTATCTTTGCCACCTCATCAACCCTTGTTATGTTCTGTCTTGTTTTCCCCTTTAATATCATCCATGCTAATGAGTATGACGTTCTCGAACTTTTGAAATTAATGGGAACGCATAGTGAGGTCCTCTTTCATTTTTACTGTTGTTATTTTCAAATGTACCACTCTTCAAACCTCAAGTCTCAAGTCAACATTGGTCTCCAAAATTTTGGCAAGTAACCTTCATCTATAAAATCTACTCTGTACTGTTTTGAAAACTGGACAGTCTTTTGTCACATGCACTGGACATGAGGAAAACACGAGTCTAGCTTTGGTGTCACTACAGTCTGTAAGTAAGGATCTGGTGAATCAGAGTATGCCTTGGAGACAAGTCTTCATGAAGCAAGCACAGGGCACACACTAGCCCCCTGAAAACCCCACAGCTCACCCGGAGTGTGATTCTCCAAGAGGTAAATTCAACAGCGGCTTGCTTAAAATTCGCAGCCGGTGGGTGAGAGGGGGCCGGAAAGCGCTTCTGCCTTTTGGTTAGGGCCGGGGCCTCACGAGCCAGAGGCCACCTGCTGTTTCTGAGCTGAGCAGCTGTGACAGGGCAGTCTCTCGGAATCACACATGAGCCCAGAAGTACAGAGAGGTCTGGTGGGTGCTAGTTGACTCCAGAGTCAAGGGGAAATTCTCCGTATCTTCTTGAGACATGTACCCTTCAAGCACATCTTTCTTGACCATGAGTTCAGCACTTTCTGACTAATGAATCAGACTTAGAGTTCAGGCCACAGTCTGGCTGATACCAGTACTTTGCAAAATGTTTTGTTTTTTTAAGAACATTCAAAGGTCAGCTTCTTTTCCATCTCTACGATAAGGATCTTGGTAGCTAAGGATCCAGGGGTTCCCTCAAAGAAGGATGTATAAACTAAGATAGAGACAGGGAAGCAACAGTTGTCTGCTTGAAGGAAATGCCCAGGTTCTGGAATTGAGAAGCCCATGTCAGGAGATTCCTTCTGTTTCCTGGACTCATCCGCTCCCAAGAGACAAAAGCCCACAAAAGTGAGAAACCTGGTAGCCATGGCAGGTCAGGGAGTGATTCTCCAACTCAATGCTCTGGTGTTCTTCAGGAAGAGCTGGCACTCTGAGCCCCTTCACCAGCCAACAGCCAGGTCTTCCTAGGATGCCAGTCTTCCTACAGGCTTTTTAAGTCCAGAATCCCCTTATTTGGTTCATTCTTCCTTTCCTTCTTACTTCTACAATAGGGCATTGCTCAGCGGAACTGGGTTCAGGGAATAGGCTCACACTCTAGTTTCTCTGATCTTTCTTGGAGGGTATTACTCCTCTGTGTACACTTCCCCTGGGGATCCAGTATGCTCCTTCGAACTCCCCCTCTGTGTCCACTTTTCTTTCCAGTTTTGAGAGACTCCCCACCTCCTACAGAAAGCTCTACTAGTGTTAAAAAGGGAAACAAGGCCCAAATGGAGTCCTGTGTTCCCAAACAGCGAATGAAGACTTAACTACAGTTTCAACCTCTCCCAAAGCATGTGATCTTTAAGGGTCTCTGAAGCTCTGCCTTCCCTGGCCCCCAAAGAGGTGTCCTGTCTTCTGCCCATTTTTAATTGGATTATTTTCTGGTGTTGAGTTATACAAGTTTTTTATATATTTTTGATACTGACCCTTTATTGGGTAGGCCATTTGCAAATATCTTTTTTCATTCAGTAGTTTGTCTTTTAGTTTTGTTGGTTGTTTCCTTCACTTTGTAGAACACTAAGACTAATTTGAAGGGATGCGTGCACACCTATGTCTATTACAGCATTATCTATAATAGCAAAATTATGGGAGCAGCCCAAGTGTTGATAGATGAATGGATAAAGAAGATATGGTGTGTATGCACACACACATGCACACACACGCACTGGAATATTAGTCAGCCATAAAACAGAATGAAAACTTGCCATTTGCAACAACACAGATGAATCTATAGAGTATAATGCTAAGCAAAATAAGCCAGTCAGAGAAAGACAAATACCATATGCTCTCCCTCATACATGGAATTTAAGAAACAAAACAAATGAGCCTAGGGAAAAAAAGAGAGAGAGAAAGACAAAGCCCAAAACAAACTCTTAACTATAGAGAACAAACTGATGGTTGCCAGAGGGGAGGTGGGTGGGGGGATGGGTGAAACAGGCGAATCGGATGAAGCGTCCACTTATCTTGATGAGTGCTGAGAAGTAGACAGAACTCTTGAGTCACTATATTGTACACCTGAAAGAAATATAACACCGTACAATGTTAACTACACTGGAGTTAAAATTAAAAAAAGAAAGAAAGTGAATCCACATCACTCTCCTTTCTTTTGCTAATAACTTCCTTTCCCCACCTTTCCTTCTAGAACAACCTTAGATTTTGTACAACTCCTTGGAGCATCGCTCTCCTTGCTTGATGGGATGCTGCACCACGCATTAACTGCTTAATAAAGCCAGTTAGATCTTCAAATTCACTTGGGTTGAGTTTTGTTTTTTAAGACCAGTATTCTTGTAGCAGCTTAGTAATTACTCCGCCGGACAAAGTGCAAAACCTTTCTAACCCCCTTTCCCTGTCATCCCCAGCTCTTTCTGCCCCTTCCTGAATCTTCTGTGTCTTACTGGAACCACAGTGCCTCCTTTTAATAAACTGAAAGCATTTATGTTGTCGGCTGAGGCAGGAAGATTTCCGGTAAATTCCCTGGATCCCATATCTTCATTGTCCCTGGAGCCCTCCGTGTTTCCTGTGTGGTATTTCCCAGCAGAACGTAGTACTGGCTCCGACTCCTTTGAACGACTGTATTGGCTTCTTCCTCACATTCTACTTTTTTCCCCAATGCTAACGAGGGAAGCAAATGGACCTCACATTTCCGACGAGAAGGCTAAATGGTATCACCATGTGGGAAAACAGTGTGGCCACTTTTTACAAAGTGAAATGAGTACTTATCAATACAATCCAACACTCTCACTCCTGGGTATTTACCCAAGAGAAATAAAAGTATACGTCCACACCACCGTCTTGTGCCAGAAGGCAATGGCCCAAATCTAGAAACAACCCATGGGGCCGTCAACATGTAAGTAGACACGCAAATCATGGTAGGGTCACACAAGAAAAAAATACACAGAATAAAAAAAGGATGAGTTACTAACACACATAATAATAAAGATGAATAATGAAAGCACATGTTAGGTGAAGACGCTGGTCACAAAAAAAGTGCATGATCCCACTGATATGAAACTCAAGAGCAAGCACATCTAATCTATGATGACAGCCCTGGATGACCTGTGAGATGGATCCTGACTGTAGGGGGACTTAGACCAAGAGGTGATGATGAGACTGTATCTTGGGGTGGTGTTGCTAGTTTTTCCACTTGACAAAATGTATATAACTAACATCTATATTACGCATTTCACTTCACGTAATAAAAAACGTATCCTGCTATCCAGAGTCAACAACCATTAACATTTTTTGTATCACTCTTCCAAACAGAATTCTTTCTAAAATTACTTGTGAAATATACACGTTATCAGACGTTCATAGAGCTCCCTAAACTGTCCTTTCAAAGGAAGAGCACATATCCGTGGATATCCAACCTGGGCTTGAACCTACCAACACTGAAGTGCAGGTGTGTGCCTGGCTTGAGTCCCTACAAGTCCCTAGGGAGCCCCACCGTTTATTGTTCCCGAATCACGTTCCACCTGAGGCTGAACCCAACCAGGGTTGACTCCTGGGGATTTCCATCTGCTGGGTTGAGTCGGGGACTTGCGTTTCTTCCCAGTTACCAGGAAAACTGGCCTTTGTCTGCTGCCTCCTGGGGTCAGGAGTGGGGGAGCTGGGGTGTTTGCCACGATATACCCTCCGCTGCCCTGTGCTCTGCTTTTGTAACCACCTGGTGCCCTTGTGCTCAGCCCTTAGCGGTTCCTCAGGGAGTAAGGGACAGTGTCCTCAGGGGCATCCTGCCAGGGAACCACCCTAGCAAATTTCCCTGGGGGACCACGGCCACTGCTTCCAGGACCATGTCTCCGGCTTCCCCTCCTACATCTCTCCTCTTCACTTTGCACGTTCTCCCCATGGTGTTTCTGTCTTCGAAGTCCCCAGCATCCTTTCTAGAGGACTCGGCCTGCTTCATGACATGAAGGAGAGTTCCCTGACTAGGGAAGGCTGACCCCTGATTCATATACGACCCTGTGACTGATTCTTCTTCTGATGCCGATCGGGCCCCTGCGGTGCACTAACCATACTTTCCGTATCTTGGGGTAGGATATTGTCTGTTCAAAGAATAAATGAACGAGGGCACCTGGCTGGCTCAGTCAGCTAAGCGTCTGACTCCTGATTTCGGCTCACGTTATGATTCACGATGTGTGGGTTCGAGCCCTGCGTCCAGCTCTGCACTGACAGTGCGGGACCTGCTTGGGATTCTCTCTGTCTCTGTCTCTCTCTCTCTCTCTCTGCCCCTCCCTGATTTCACACACACTCTCCCAAAATAAATAAAAAACTTTAAAAAAGAATAAATAAATGAATTAGTAAATGAGTAAATACGTGCAATATGATAAATGCAACTAGCTTTGAATGATAATCCTGATTTATCTTTCTAATTGAACCCTTGAAGTCTATCTGCCTTATTCATAGGAAGTATATAGTGTCTCCCTCATACAGTGTTCCCCACATATCCCTCCAGCTGGTTGTTCAAGAACCCCCGGGTCTTAGCTTCTGAAAAGTCAGTCCTTTAAGGGTTTCTCTGCAGCCTTGTCTGGTCACTCACTTGGCAATATTTGTCCCATCTTTGGGGTCTACAGCCACATTCCGGGGCCCCGGACAATATGTCCTTAATATCACAGCCCCAGATATCCCTGTGTAAATTTCTTATTCTGCACATTCAAGTTAACTTCGGATCTTTGCTGCTGGGAAGCAGCTGCAGCCGGGTCCCCGGTCCCCGTGGGCAGGAAGGGCTGCGGGGGAGTCTGGGGGGGCAGGGAAGCCTCGAGTTTGGGTAAGGCAGGAAGCATCTGCAAGGGCTGTGGCTGAGCTGCTGGTGCAGGGGTGCATGACTGAGTCCCCCAGCAGGGCAGCCGGGGTCTTCAGAGCAAGTACGATCTGTCAGGAGTCTCAGCTGAGAATCGGTTCTTCACAAAGTCGGCCGTCTCTGAAGGAAGCTTGTTACAGACAGAAATAAGTAACTCCGCTCCCCTTTCTAGGCTCTGTCAGAATCACAGAAGGTACGAGTGACCAGAGATGGTCTCACACCTCAGAGCCGTGCTCTGTCTCACCTCTGGGATGTAGTGGCTAGGGCTTTGGGTGACTTTCGGGTTCCCTGTGCCCTGGGGGTGGAGACAGAGGCCAGAAAGAGAATGAGGCAGATGTTTGAAATGGGCCTTAGATAAAGGGCGTGGGAAAGGAATGTCCCCCACACTCCCGGGACTCACCTACTCCCAGGAGACCAAAGGTCACCCAGCAGAGGAGCCTGCTGCCCATGGCAGGGGGCAGGGTGAGGGGAGACCTCTCCCAGGGGGCCGTCTGGACATTAGTAGCCTAGGAAGGAGAGCCTGTGATGTCACAGTGTTGGGCAGCACCCGCAGACTTAGAAGCACCCCCACAGGAGGGAGTGGGAGGCTGCCCGCCGTCCATACGGCGGCGCCCCGAGGCTCAGCCCCTCGCCTGCACCCTCCAGTGAAGTATCGCAGCTGCTGAGGGACCCTCAGAAAGTAAGGGCTTCAGGACGGCCAGGCCAGGGATCCAGCAGGCCCCTCTCCACGGCCACCTCACAGCTCCAGCCCAGAGGCATTGGCTCTGTGACCCCCACTTCTGAGCCTGATGACTTAACGCTGGGAATAAAGAGACCAAAAAAAAAAAAAGAAAGAAAAGAAAGAAAGAAGCCTCCAAGTGTCAGTGTGGAGAGGGGCCCACGTGAGGAGTAGAGACCTGAAATCTGACAGGACATGTCAGTGCAAGGGAAGGAGGACGGATGAGAATGTTAAGTACCCAACCCGGGCACCACCGGCTGTGAACCGGTGAGAGCGAAGGCCCATTTGCAGCCTGTGTGGTTTAGAGCAGGTGTCTCTGCAGATTTGAAGCTCAAGGTCTAGCCTCGAATGGGAAAAAAAGAGAAATCGAAGAAAGACAGCTGGATTATAGAATGAAAGAACTGGTGAAGACACACACACACACACACACACACACACACACACACACACCTCAAACCCAGTTCCCAGAGGCTGGGTCTCCTTCCCTTTGCAGCTGGCTTTGGCGCTGGGACCTTGCCTGGAAGTCCCTTCTCCAATTCCCCAAAGCTCAGTGCTGACCCTGAGTGGCAACGGCGATGACAGCAGGGACTCCTTGGTTCCTGAGGACGGAGGCTCAGAAACCGTGGACCTGCGGAGTCTGGAGCACCACACGTCCCGGGAGGACCCTGTTCTTATGCTCTGATCCTCTGTAGGGTATGATCTCTGGGGACACAGTGTTTGTTTAGAGGCTCCCTGTGAAACCTTAAACCAAACAATCTACTCACGGAAGGCTAGTTTTATTTCATGCTAAAAGAGGCCTTAAAAATACTGAATCTAGAAGTGTTTTTCTTTCAACCAGTTGACAGGGAAGAGTCACATTTAGGTAAAAGAGACCCCACACTCTAAGGACGGGCTTTGATTGGAAAGTTGCCACATTAGTTGTCCTGGCAGGCGGTGTTTTGGTCTGAAACTTTGCTCGGGGGTGCCCACTGCCCCCTACAGGAGAGAGGAGGGAGGCTTTGTATCAATGCAGGCATCAGACTCCCCAAGACACAGGGCTCCGCTCAGCCCTTGGGGTCCGATGGTGTGTGCAGGATGGGGGGGCCATTGCAAGGGGCGATGCCAGAAAATATGGGGTTCAGTACAGACAGCCCCGAGTATACAGTCCTGCTCTGAAATGTTGGGGGGACCTTCTCCCCTTCCTACCTATTGCGAGCAACAATCCAGGGCCATCAGACTCGGTGGCTGATAACGCAGGACGTGAAGACTAGAAGAATTAGGATTAAAGAGACCGAAGGAAAAAGAATCAAGCCTGGAAGTGTCAAAGCCTGAGAGGAAGAGAAGCCGGCGCAGGCTGAGTCCCGGCCTGTGCAGCAGAGAGTGACCTAGAGGACAGCGAGGGAACCACTGTCCTCAGCAGTAGGGCCTGACAGGGCCCCGTGGTGAGGCAAGCCGGTGTTCTGGGAAAGGGCTGAGCGTGTTTGGAGCTGGGAACGGGGGCTGAGATCCAGGGTCTCACCTGGGCGGAAAGAACAGTCAGAGAAAGGCACCTGTTGGCAGGAGGCTTGGCAGGACCTCTGTGGCCAGAGTGTAACGTGCCTCATGAAAGATTCCCCAGGGTCATGTGCCGATCGGAAGCTACTGGCGGAACTTCAGGTGGACCGTTCCTGTCCTGCACTCAGCCACAGGCACAGGCTGGCCCAGGGCAGAGCCAGGCCACAGGCCGTGGGCGTCTGTGCAGGCAACTGGGCATCGCTGCCTCCAGCGAGCTGACAGGCAGCATCATGGTCTGGGATTTCTGTCTGGGGTCCCACTGGAAATGTCGAGCTGAGCTGGGGTCGCCCCCGCGGCTCCCTGGCTGCACCCAGGAGGTTTGTGCACAGGAAGCAGTTGACTGTGCGGGGCTGTGTCCTCGCTGCTAGCACAGAGATACACGGCGGAGTCATCTGGTTGTAGGGCGGCTACGTGAAGGTCTAGGCGGGAGCTCTCTTGGTCTTCGAGTGTGAAGCGACTGGGGACGCTGTCATTTTCAACAAGTTTCCTATAGCTGAAGGCAAACATGAGCTTCGGTGGGCTCTGAGCACTCTGTTTATACCAGTACATGGCATTATGTCCCAGCTGTTGTTCGCACTTAAGGGTCCTATTACTCCCTGTCGCCACGACCAGGTGTTTTGGTGTCTGGGTAATTGCGGTGTCCATGGGGACTGTTGGAAGAAAGGGACAGAATTCACACAACAAGTATTGCTGCAGCCCCTGGGACTCAGCTTGGGGTCCCAGCTTGGGGTCTACCCATCGAGACCCAAGACTCACCTGCTTCCAGGAGACAGAGAGCCATACAGCAGAGCAGCCTGCCGTCCATGGTGGAGTCAAGGCCGAGGTGAGCATCATCTAAGTAGGGCGTCCTGGGCAGGAGGCTGGGCTCTGGTCTCCTTGGCCTTGGTTGGTGGTTGGCCTGTGACGTCACCGTCCCAGCCCCAGGGGGTATTTCTTCCTCCCACTTCACACCTTGTACAGGTTCTGACAGAAGGTGGATTTAAATGGATGCGCTGAGCTATTCCTCTAACAGTTGCTCCCCTGCTTTTAACTTCCACCCTCATTTTTGGACTTTCTCACTATCTAGCTTCCTTCTAAGACCCCCACTCAGCAACAGACCATTTCTGCTTCAAGGGACCTCCTTCCTTCCCTGCTGAGTCTTGCAGATGTCATTCAAAAGGCTGTTTCCCTCAGTGTCTAAGCTCCATGGAGCCCTTTTGCCCGGCTCTGCGGAGGAGGGACACAGGAGGCTCCATTTGGGGCCAGTGCCCACCATTGAAAAGGCAGGGCTGGATGCCAGCCAGGAGCCAGACACTGGGAGGGGTGGCGGAGGGGACATGGGATCAGCCATCCTTTTCCTTAGGTACTGAGAGCTCGGCTGGGCTTAGAGCAAACAGGTGGCTCAAAGAGAACCACACAAAGCATCCTGCGCAGGGCAAAGGGAAATCAATTTGGAAATGAGTTTAGTCTAGTATCTTTGAGGTATCTGCAACTGATGCTCCCAGCTGACCTAAGGATGGAGCCCCAGGGCACTGCTTCCCTCCCTCCACTCCCATCCCCTCCCTTCACCCCAGCCAGAGTTTTCAAAATGGCCACAGCGCCTCCTTGTGGCCAAGGCAGCACATTTCCCAGATTGCAGGCCTCTAACCAGCACTACCCCGCCCCCTCCTGCGCGCGCGCAATGCAGAGGGCGCCCTATCCCTCCTTCCACAGATGGGGAGCGGGAAGGGTTAGCGCTGTTGATACAAGATCCACGGAAGTGTGAAGATGAAAGAAGCCTCTGCAACAGCAAAAAGCGTTGGCAACGTTGCCTTTCATCCACAAACGTAGGACATTCAATTCCTGCTCCTTTTTCTAATGTAATAAAGTCTATCAGATTTTCAGGGTGAGCCATAAAACCAAAAATGTAAGGGAGGTTGGGTGAGAATTTAAGCAAAGGAGTTGGATAGTCTCCTCCTGAACAGGTGACGTATATGAGGGACCTCTAATTCACTACAGGTGGGGATCTTCCATTCTTAGGCAAGTACCTCGTTCAAAGGCTGGCATGGCTACTATTCTATTTATTCTGCTGGACATCCACGGTAGCAAGAAGACACTGACTGGCCCTTCTACAATGAAACCGCGAAAACTTGGATTGTTTGGCTCCTGAGAAGTAAACTTCCAAGGATTACAAAAAACAGTACAATAAGTGGAAGAGAAAGGCTGGGTTGCCCCGAGAACGAAAGGTAACCTGAGCACTTCCCAAAGCAAACGGTGGGTGAAAGGCGAGTTTAAGGTATCTGAATTAGGGATGTGCCTGAAGAAGGAAAGTGATGTAAGGAAAATCAGAACTGCAAGAAGAAAGAGTGAAGAAGTAGAAGGGTAAACACGTAAGGAAATTCAAATAAACATTATCTGTATAAAATAGCAATAGTGCATGTTGCTTGAAGCTCAATAGAAAAGACACAACTGATCCCAAGAAGGCTTGGACTGGGGCAAAGAGTACTGAAAAGGAACCCCAAGAATGAGGGTAAGGAAATCCTTTCTTTTTTTTCTTGGCTACTTCCTGATGTGTATGCTCAGGGTGGGCGTCCAGAAGGCTGAGCAGAGGACACGTAGTAGGCTGGAGAGCTGAGCAGAGATTTCAGAAGACGCTCATCTGGAAGACATTGGCGTCTAGATCCAGTTAGGATAACAGATACTGGTGAGTGTGCTGTGATGCTCACGGAGCCTGCCGAAAGGCCAGGCACTAATAATAATGACCACATGCTAGGGCTCCCTACCAGGAAGGGCAAAACCGAAATAGATTCCAGCAAATCCTACATTAGAAACTGCCAGATTGAAACCTAACGTGCTTTAGGAGAACATAAATAAGCCAGAGCTTCTATTCTATGTTGTTTATAATCTTTCATGTAGAATATTTAATTTTGTAATGTTTATTTTTAAGAGCGAGAGAGAGAAAAGCAGAGTGTGAGTAGGGGAGGGACAGAGAGAGAGAGAGAGAGACCCAGAATCTGAAGCAGGCTCCAGGCTCTGAGCTGTCAGCACAGAGCCCGAAGTGGAGCTCAAACTCCCCAACCGTGAGCTCATGACCTGAGCTGAAGTGGGATGCTTAACTGACTGAGCCACCCAGGCGTCCCATCACACAGAATATTTTCGAAGTCTCCCAATTGTTTATTTCCTCCCTGAACTATCTTCTCTTCAGATCCATATCGCTACCAGTATTGTACCGAATACCAATTTGCTCATGGTGTCTCGCTTCAGGTAGGACCAACAACTAGCTACTGCCTAGAGACTTGTGTCCAAAGTCCTTTCAAGGTTCAATGTCCTCTGCCATCTGGGTACTGACTGCTCCGGAGGAATCTTCAAGATGCCACTTGATCAGAATTGGGAAGCGTCGCCCTGGCCATCCCTCCTGGAGGAGGGGGTCTGTAGTGCACGCGCCTGTCCTCCTGGTGTTTGTCCCCAACCCTTTCCTTCTTTCTAGCTTCCCTATTGCCATGAACTTCCATGCGTCTCCAAATATGTTTCTACTAACCAGTGCACTCATTAATAATCTGAATTTCCCTATGATCTTGTAAATTTTTATCTTCACTTTCCTCCAGGCTTTCGCTCATTGGGCATTTTTAGCGAATAGTGTGCTTTCAGTCATAGCGTTTGTACAGTAAGTACCAATATGTACAGCAAAGACATTCGAGGAAGGCCTTCTTCCCCCAGTTAAGATCTTGTTTATGAAATCCTGAGTACTTCCGTGAATGTGTTGGAAACCCCTGCTCTAGCTGATGAGTACAATTCTGGAAGACTTCCGTGAGCATAAATATAGAAATGCCTCATCGTGTATATCGGCAGCCTGAACTACAGATGGGAAACTCCAGTCTAGGGGTCTCATGGGAGGAAATGGAGCCTCAGGGTCAGGTGAACACGTAGCCCCCACAGCTTTCTGGCGGGGCCGGGGGGGGGGTTTGTGCACTGGGAGGCAGTGACTCTGCAAGGCTGTGTTGGCTGCTGGCACAGAGATACTCAGCGGAGTCACCTGTCTCCAGGGAGCTGACACGAAGGTTTAAATGAGCTTTGTTAGGAGACTCAGGTGAGAAGCGACTTGGAACTGTTTCATTGTGAATGGGAGCCTTATTATTGTAGATAAACATGATCTTCAGCAATTTCTTGGAATCCTGCTTATACCAGTACATAGTATCATGGCCCAGCTTTTGTTCACATTTTAAGAACTTCTCCGTTCCCATCTGTGCGATGAGGTATTTGGGGGTCTGGGAAACTGCTGTGTCCAGGGGGGCTGCGAAAGAAAGAAGCAGAATTCAGACAAGTCCCAGGAGGTAGCCTGTCACTGGACACCTGATGAGCACGGGCTTAGAGACTCAAAGCTGCATCCCAACACCTGGACTGAGCACTCACCTGCTCCCAGGAGGCAGAGGACCACGCAGCAGAGGAGGCTGGAGCCCATGGTGGAGACGGGTAGAGCCCTCCCAGGGTTTCTGGTCCTCAGAGGTAAGAAGCCAGGCTGCAGTTCTCCTCTGCCCTGCCAGGTGCCCTGCCTGTGATGTCACAGCCTAGAATGACTTCCCCATTCTGGGGCTCTCTTCAGTTTTTCATTTCCCACACTACTCCTTTCAAAGGCATTTTAATTCCTACTCCTTTCAATGGAGTTTGGAATTTCTGGGGGTAGTTTGAATGGGGCAGGTATGTTGCCTTAAGGAGGTTTCTCTGCCGGGGCGCCTGGGTGGCTCAGTTGGTTGAGTCTGATGGTCAACCAGCTGGATGAACACCAGACTCAACCAACTGAGTCTGGGATCAGACTCCCAGACTCAACCAACTGGGTTGTGGGATCGAGCCCTGCGTCTCTCTCTCTCTCTCTCTCTCTCTCTCTGTCCCTCTCTTCTGCTCATGCTCTCTCATTCTAAAACAATAAAAATAATTTTTTAAAAAGGGATATTTCTCTGCCTCTCTGCCTTTTCCCTGCCCCAGATCTGGTCTGAGTCGGGCTAGTTTCTCTTCTCTGGATCTTCTTCTTCACAATAATGCAGGCTGATCCCACTCACATCTTGGCTCCCTTGAATGTCTAATTTTTGCTCAGCAGCCCCTGTGACTGCTTCAGTTGTGGGCAAGAGACTGACCGTGAGGTCCTCCCCATGAACCAGATGCAGAATACTTAAAATGCAAGCTCTGTTGATGATTCTCCTTGAGGGGGACTAGATTGCAGCCCCGCTCCTGGTGAGGGTCTTCTCTTTCCCAGGGGCAGAGCCATGTGGGGGGCAGTGCCGTGTGGGGGGCAGAAGGCTGCTAGGGAGTGAGATGCCGCTATGGGACTGGAGCAGAGCAGTCGGAGAGATGAATGAAAACATGGAAGTTGGGTACAATCCGGGCGGGATGATTTTACTGTCCTTGAATTTTCTCCAGGACACCTTTTCTTTGGGTGCAAAATTTACAACTCAATGCTTAGCCGATGGTTTCTCAACCTCAGAGATACTGCCATATTGTACTGGGTAATTCTGTGCTGTGGGGGCTGTCCTGTGCATTGGCCTCTACCCGTTACACGCCAGTAGCACTCCCCACTCCCACCGGGGACAACAAAATGTCTCCAAAGTGCCCTGGTGAGAACCACTGTCCCCTTTATTCTTTCCCTCCTTCTGCCCCACCCCCACTTCAGGGTTCTGGAAGAGCCACAGCTCCTCCTAGTGGTCAGCAAAGCACACTTCTCAGATCCCAGTACCCTGCTGGGCCAGGTTCCAGCCCTCAAGAAACCGAAATCAGCAAGAGCCAGGCATTGGAGCAAGGAAATATGACGACCACAGAGGCAGCTCACACGCGCACGTGCGCACACACAAACTGGCAACACTGTCCACTATTGGTGAAACTTGGGGTTCCTTTTTTTTTTTTTAATGGAACAAAGTACTAGGGAAACAGTAGTGAACAAAACAGAAACAACCACCATCCTTCCTGGAACTTTTAGCATGCTTTCTTTGCTTGCAGTCATTGAATGGCTACTTAGTGCAAAGCAAGAGTAAGGTAATATTCTCACTCTCATGATACTTATACTCTGATAGGAGCAAAAAGAAGTTCACAGACTACTCTAGCCTAGAAATAGAAAATCTCTGTCCTATGTAAGTCAGGAATCTATGCAGCAGTAACACAGTTAAAAACTATCCTTCATGTATCCTTCATATACAAAATACCTTCGATTAAGAATTCCCATTTCCCCATCTATAAAACAATGGGCTGAGATAAATAATTTGCAAGTCTTTGCCCAGTTTTAAAAATGTATGATGCCGGGGCACCTGGGTGGCTCAGCAGGTTAAGCATCTGACTCTTGGTTTCGGCTCGGGTCATGATCTCGCGGCTTCATGGGTTTGAGCCCCACATCAGGCTCTGTGCTGACAGCACTCTCTACCACTCTGCCCCTTCCCACTTGTGCTGTCTCTGTCTCTCTCAAAATAAATAAATACACTTTAATTACAAAATAAAATAAAATAAAATAAAATAAAATAAAATAAAATAAAATAAAATTGTATGACTCTAACCAGGAGCACCCCTAAATGTTTGCTGGGCTAGTGAGGCTTACGCATCCAGTTCCCAAGTACCTACCTCACTGTACCTTGTACCTTACACGTGAAGCTTTGCAAAGAAAGGAAAGTAGGGAGAAGGATAAGAAATCAATACCCCAGAGGGAAAGGATAAATCTGACGAATCACTTTTCCCTGAGAGTTACTGCCGATTTAACATCAGCAGTGAGAAAGAGAAGCCTGAGAAGGGAGAAGCTTGCAGGAATCACGTGACCTTACTGGTCTGGGGAACAAAGTCTGTGTTGAGGGACTGCCTAAAGAAGGTCCTGGTGAAGACCTAGGCCTGGAGGCCCCAAGTAGGAGTGGGGATTGACTGAAAATGAGAACAAAGGAAATTTGGGGGGCAATGGAAGCGTTTCAGAACTAATTCATGGTGATAGTTTCCCAGTGCATAAATTTATTTACACTCACTGAGTGGTACACTTGAAAGAGGTAAACATTATGTTCCACAAATTACACTTTAATAAAGTAAAAATACTCCAGACATTTAGTTTGGAACCTAAATGATCACATACTGGGAGCAAAAGTGAACAGCCATTAACAAAAGCTAAAGCTTAGCTTCAATCCAGCTCAATTATCAACCAGATTAAGAAGACTTGCCTTTACCAAGATGTCCTACTATAAGCAAAAAGGAATCCTCTCTATAAGAAAATACACCACCCAGAACTTGAGATTATCTCTACAGTTTTTCATATACAATATCTAGCTTTCAAACACATATTATCTATTGAGTGAGGACACAAGATCACATGGTCAAAACCAAGAAGAGAAAACAAACAAACAAAAAAGATGCAAGGGGCGCCTGGGTGGCGCTGGTTAAGCATCTGACTCTTGGCTTCAGCTCAGGTCATGATCTCACAGTTTGTGATTTCAAGCCCCGCATTGGGTTCTGTGATGACGGCATGGAGCCTGCTTAGGATTCTGTTTCCCTCTCTGCCCTTCCCCCACTTGCTCTCTATCTCTTGCTCTCAAAATAAATAAAATAAACTTAAAAAAGAAAAGAAACAGAGCCAAAATGATTCAGATGGAGTTGTCAGATACTGGCATTAAAATAACCGTCGATAATATATTCAAGAAAGTGAATGAGAAAATGGAGAATTTTAGTAGACAACCGGAAACTATAGGAAACATTTAAATGGAGATTGTAGAAACAAAATATACAAAATACCTATGATTAAGAATTCAATATATGGGCTTAAAAGCAGAACAGATACAGCTGGAAAGAATAGGAAAAGTGGAAGATAAGTCAAATGCAGATATTTAGGCCAAATCACGCACGGAGACAAAAAGGATGCATAATAAGAAAAGTATGTGTATTAATTGGGCCATCATTATAGTTAAGTGGCTGCTCATCAATCTAGAACTTTCTAGGGAGTCTGAGACAAAAACGAAAGCTTTATCCATTCGTTCTCATTCCCCATTGTTTGAGGATTGTCCCAGAGAGCATTAACTCCCTGACGCTTCTGGGTTGTACATGTATAAGTTTCAAGGAGGCTCTTCATGTGTCTCAACCACAGCCACAGAGCACTTTAGGAAGAAAGCTAGATATATTGTCCATATTTAAGAGGAGCTTCAATCAATATGGAAGGGGTCAATGTCTGCTTGGAATAGCTGCATGAAATAGTTGTGGCTGGATCAGGGGTGGGGCCACGAAGACAGGCGGTGATACCACAGAGGCATTTCAAACAGTCTACCCCTTGCATTGCTTCAAGTCCAAATAATAAGGTCTTCAAGGTGGGGGCCAGCTGCAATCTGTACAAACACAGGGTTAGGGCTATAGGACTGCTGCTATTAACGCACCCAAAGCCGTTACTGAGATTTATCATCTCCCTTAGCACCGATTCTAGATTTTCTCCAACTTTGCCTAGCACTTCAGTGGTCTAAGTTGTTTGTTTGGTGGGGTGACCAAGACATTCATCGCTGAGGGTTTTGAGCCCCTTAGGTACATTTACTTTGTCAGGCCCGGAGGGTTGCAATTGCAAAACTGTCATTATCACCAGTAATTTAGGCACCAAGAGCTGTTTGAACTAGTTCCCTGAATTCCAGGTAAACCTTTTCTTGTTTCCATTTTGTAGGAGCAACTCTATCACCTCATGGTAGTCAAGATCAATACCTCCATCTTTACCTATTGGGCTCCCATCAAAAGGAGCCCCAAATGACCACGTACAGTCATGGTTCATGTTCATATGTCCTGTCGTGGAAGCACCCATCCTTCTTCCCCACTCTCTTAAAGAATCGGAACTTTTTATCCAGAAGACCCTAAAAATACAGGGAAAAGAAGCATGAATTTGCAACTGGATCACTGGGAGTAATAATGAGAGGGATACCCATCCTCACCCTGCCCTTTGGTTTCTGGATTCACGGATTGAATACATAGTTCCATATCTCAGCCCTTTGTTCAAATCATAGCACATCCTAGAAAATATCACCCCAGCTTGAAGGTATTATATCTGAGCTAGCCCCTTAGCCAAACCTTTACTAGGGCCTTTCTTCATTTCTACAGGGTAAGAAGCTTCTGAAAGATGCAGTACCTGAAAACAAGAAGGGATCCCACAACTACAGGCCCATGATTTCATTTCCCTAGCTATAAAATGGGATCCTTTGGTCTGCAAAATTGACATGGGAATTCATGTCCGGAAGGAAGTCATTCTCTAACCCTGTAGATGGTGGTACTGGCAGGGATATAATCTGAGTAAATGAATATTTCATGTGTTTATAACTGATACGATCTGCTCACACCTCCCCCCACCCCTTCATTGCCTGAGCTCTTCTTGACTTATCATGAGGAAATTCATTCATTTCTATGGAAGTCTTCACTTCACCTTTGCTGCTCCAGCTCTTCAAGAACACTGACGTCTGACTCAAAACCCAGGAAGTTAATCTGGCTGCCCCATGTCAAGTTCAGGGTGAAAAGTTCATTCCTGCTCTGATTTTAGACACTACTTGATTTTTGCTGCTGAATTCTGATCCTGCCCTGTCCCTCTCTTTTCTGGTGATTCTCTCACTGGTTTAGACCTCTGTTGGCCTTGTTGTCCCAATATAGGACTCCATTGTTACTGTTCTCTTAACTCCTTCTCATGTGAGTTAACATCATTTCCCCAAATGCATCAGGTACTTACTGGGAAAGACTCACTGACAGTCCAGGCCCTGATGCTGAATTGCACGTCCTTCTGAAGATTTACTGTTGGAAATCCTCTATACTCTTATGGAAATACTAAAGGCCTTCCTTGATAATCATTTCTCTGTTCTATGAGTTAAAATGATTTTTTCTAAGCTACTGAAACAAAACAAAATCCAAGACGCAAAAGGAAATAAAGAGAAGACATAGGTCACGTGATGGTCCTTTCCTGGGCAACAACGTTCCCATCTTTGGAGGCCACAGTCACACCCTGTGGTGTCTATAAAAATTCGGCAAAACATGCTCCTTGGCCATTCCTGTCGAAGATAAACTACTTTGGTGATTTAATTTCAGATATCTATTTGGAGACAGCTGAAAAAAACAAGTCAAATCAGACTTCCTTCACTTGGGCAGGAAAAGGGTTCTGGAAGCTGGAAAAGATGAGGGTTTGTGTGCAGGCTGGAGGTGTCCTTGCAAGGCTGTGGCTGAGCTGCTGGCACAGAGGTACATGGCTGGGTCTCCCAGCTCTGCGGGCTGGATCTGCAGAGTGGAGAATAGTCCATCAGGCCTTTTAGCTGAGATTCGATCCTTGATTGTTTCAGACTTCTCCAAGAGATTATCCTTGTAGAATAAAACTAGAAACTCCACTTTCTGCCCCAGAGTCTGTCTGTACCAATGTAAGTGTAAGTGACCAGAAATGGGGTCACATCTCAGGATTACTCTCGTCCCCATCTCTGTGACCTGGTGGCTGGGGGTCTGCCTGACTTCAGGTTCTGTGTGTCCTGTGGGAGGAGAAAGAAGCCAGAGATTGAATAAGGAAATGGTTTGGAAGAACCTGAGGTAAATCCAAGATGAGAAATTCCCAAAGATCCACCTGCTTTCAAGAGACTGAAAATCACCTAACATAAGAGCCAGGAATCCACGGCAGGATCGGCGCAGGAATGAGCCCTCTCCTAGAATGGGCCTCTGGGCATCAGAAACAGGAGGAGCACTCTGAGCTCCCAAGGTTCCTAGTCAATCTGACTGAGGCCTTAGCATTTCCTGCAACACCCACTGCCCCCTGGAGGGCCCCCTACAAGAGAGAGGAGGGAGGCTCTGTGACAATGCAGGCATCTGACTCCCCAGGAGACAGGGCTCTGCTAAGTCTTTGGGGTCCGATGGTGTGTGCAGGACTGGGGGCCGTTGTAAGGAGCGATGCCAGTAAATATGGGGTTCAGCACAGACAGCCCCCTAGTATACACTCCTGCTCTGAAATGTTGGGGGGACCTTCTCCCCTTCCTGCCTATTGCGAGCAACAATCCAGGGCCATCAGACTCGGTGGCTGATAACGCAGGACGTGAAGACTAGAAGAATTAGGATTAAAGAGACCGAAGGAAAAAGAATCAAGCCTGGAAGTGTCAAAGCCTGAGAGGAAGAGAAGCCGGCGCAGGCTGAGTCCCGGCCTGTGCAGCAGAGAGTGACCTAGAGGACAGCGGTCCGAACCTCACGAGGGAACCACTGTCCTCAGCGGTAGGGCCTGACAGGGCCCCGTGGTGAGGCAAGCCGGTGTTCTGGGAAAGGGCTGAGCGTGTTTGGAGCTGGGAACGGGGGCTGAGATCCAGGGTCTCACCTGGGCGGAAAGAACAGTCAGAGAAAGGCACCTGTTGGCAGGAGGCTTGGCAGGACCTCTGTGGCCAGAGTGTAACGTGCCTCATGAAAGATTCCCCAGGGTCATGTGCCAATCGGAAGCTACTGGAGGAACTTCAGGTGGACCGTTCCTGTCCTGCACTCAGCCGCAGGCACAGGCTGGCCCAGGGCAGAGCCAGGCCACAGGCCGTGGGCGTCTGTGCAGGCAACTGGGCATCGCTGCCTCCAGCGAGCTGACAGGCAGCATCATGGTCTGGGATTTCTGTCTGGGGTCCCACTGGAAATGTCGAGCTGAGTCGGGGTCGCCCCCGAGGCTCCCTGGCTGCACCCAGGAGGTTTCTGCACAGGAAGAAGTTGACTGTGCAGGGCTGTGTCCTTGCTGCTAGCACAGAGATACACGGCGGAGTCATCTGGTTGTAGGGCAGCCACGTGAAGGTCTAGGCGGGAGCTCTCTTGGTCTTTGGGTTTGAAGCGACTGGGGACACTGTCATTTTCAACAAGATTCTTATAGTTGTAGGCAAACATGAGCTTTGGTGGGCTCTGAGCACTCTGTTTATACCAGTACATGGCATTATGTCCCAGCTGTTGTTCGCACTTAAGGGTCCTATTACTCCCTGTCGCCACGACCAGGTGTTTTGGTGTCTGGGTAATTGCGGCGTCCATGGGGACTGTGGGAACAAGAAACCAAACTTACAGCATCTCAGGAAGCAGTTCCATGAGAAAAGCTAGAAACCTCAGGACAGAGATGTCCCACCTGTTCCCAGACTCACCTGCCCCGAGGAGACAAAGGACTACACAGCAGAGGGGCTGGCAGCTCATCGCTGTCTGACGGGGAAGGGACTCTGTGACGCTGCTCAGATTCCTGCCTTCTATGTGTGTGTCCGTGGCCCCGACAGAGTTTGCTCGTGAGGTCACTGCCCCTGTTGGTTCTACAGCTCACGTTTCCTCTTTCCCCTGGGGCTCTGCACCCGTAGCTCCGGAGGTGGGTTTGGAGGTAGGTTCCTACGTGTAGGTTCTGAGGAACAGGCCCATCCCCACTCTGTCTCAAGGACGTTTCTCAGACAGTTGCTCTTTTTGTTGTTAGTAGCTTCCTCTTCCTCCCCACTGAACAACTGAGTCTTTCCTTCCTCTTTCTGCTTGACAGCACTTCCTCCACTCAGACACCCATTCCTTCCCCTTGGACAGGTGTCATCCCTGCCCCCCACCGCCTCTCATGGAGCCAGGACAATCTCACTCAAGCCTCATCCTGACTTAACTCAGAGAGGGCCACCTTGCTTGGCTTCCAGAGCCTTTCCCTGGAGCCAGCTGCGCATCATTTTAAGACACAGGAATTTAACACTAACCGGGTAGGAAGCACCGCCAGTGGGTGATGACGAGGTGAGGAGAGAAATACGCTGCAAGCGGTGCCCCCAGAAAGCAGTTCACCTGCTTGGGGTGCCGAGCCTGAACAAGGCACCGACACATACGGGGGGAAGTGCTGGAGAGTTAACAAAAGGTCCTGAGGGATGGGAGCCACGGGGACTGCAGACGTGATGCTACTGAGGTTGGAGAAGGACAACCTGGGCTAGATTTTCATGTCTAGGCTGTCCACAGACCGTCTCCCAGGAGCAAACCCTGATGCCAGAGCATTGTCTTCCTTCTTAAGCCTCCTTCCCATTCCCCTCCCTTCTTCCAGACCAGCCTCAGGAATTTCGGTGAAGTCACAGCTCCTCCTAGAGGTCACAGGCGCACTTAACCTCCTCTCCAGGGGCCACCTCCAGTCCTAGCTCCTGGGCAGACGGCGGGCACGGAGCACACGGAATTTCAGTTTGTTCAACAAGCATTGGCGAGTAAGGCACTGTTCTCATCCTCTAAATGCTTCTAGACTCATAGGAGCAATAGGAAATTCTTTTATTTTTTTATTACTTATTTATTTTTTAATGTTTATTTATTTTTGAGAGAGAGAGAGAGAAACAGAGCACAAGCAGGGGAGGGGCAGAGAGAGAGGGAGACACAGAATCTGAAGAGGGGGGCACCTGGGTGGCTCAGTCGGTTAAGCTTCCGACTTCGGCTCAGGTCATGATCTCTCAGTCATGAGTTCGAGCCCCGCGTCGGGCTTTGTGCTGACCGCTCAGAGCCTGGAGGCTGCTTCTGATTCTGTGTCTCCCCCTCTCTCCGCCCCTCCCCTCTTCACACTCTATCTCTCTATCAGAATAAATAAATAAAAATTAAAAAAAAAAAAAGAATCCGAAGAGGGCTCCAGGCTCTGAGCTGTCAGCACAGAACCCCACGCGGGGCTCGAACTCATGAACCGGCAGATCATGA
The DNA here is from genome assembly GCA_030068075.1 of Paguma larvata. NCBI lineage: Eukaryota > Metazoa > Chordata > Mammalia > Carnivora > Viverridae > Paguma > Paguma larvata. Next base: position 91,261,773 of record CM057834.1, on the reverse strand, counting down.
CCTGAGCTGAAGTTGGCCACGTAACAGTCTGAGTCACCCAGGTGCCCCCAGACATGCTTTTAGAAACCTTGAGTTTGGAGAGGTTTAGTTGTATGTTTTAGGAAGGTTAATATATAATTGATTTTTATACTGCTAAATATTTCATCTAGTCACCCTTCTCATTTTCTCATCCCCGAAGCCTAGATAAAGGGAGAGTCTGAAATACTGATCTCCCACTGTGTTTAACTCTAAAACCGTGTGGGCCATTCGGGATAAGTTCCCACCCAGATGTATGCCCTTCCAGGGTCCCCCACCCTTATCACAATACCGAACACTCTGCAGGTACTTAATGCAATCTTGCTGAATGAATGAATGCATGGATACATGGATGCAATGGAAAATGGTAAGAGACCACATGTGAGTCTAACCATTAAAAAATTGTTGCCCGATGTGGTATACTTGTACTGGTGGCTTACCGAAATTGAGGGTATGGTACCAGGATACAAAGCTTAAACGGGAATGATAAAAACAAAATGAATTTGGCTGGCATGAGGTGACCTTCAGTACTAATCTTTTTAAAGTTTATTTATTTATTTTGAGAGAGAGAAAGACAGAGCATGTGAGCCAGAGAGGGGCAGAGAAAGGGAGAGAGAGAGAGAGAGAATCCCAAGAGGGCTCTGCACTGTCAGCACAGAGCCCAGTGCGGGGCTCAAACCCATGTATCATGAGATCATGACCTGAGGCGAAACCAAGAATCGGACACTTAACCAACTGAGCCACTCAGGCGTGCCCCCTTTTTAAGGTTTATTTATTTATTAGTACTAATTTTTATTTTAAAGGGTAGGTATAATAATTTTCCAGTGTGTATCAAGCATTGTCCAAAGGAGATTTGGCAGTAAAAAAATCGTTCCCCTTTTTAAACCATCCTTGTTGTCAGCGCTCCCAGAATGATGGGTATTTGAGTATTTCCTTACAGTATAGCACAAGAGTAGCTTCTAGGCTCATCTTGTGCTTTCCCTGATTCCATCTTGGTCAGCTATTTCTCCAAGGGGCCCTGGTTCCTTTTAGTGGATAATAGTATTCAGGAAACATGAGATGGGCACTAGATGTGGGCTTTTGAGGTGACAGCACTTCTACGTCAGCAGTGGACGGAGCCTAGGGAATACTCACAAATGCACACACTTTAACACGTATCTTTAACTCTATATCTATCTACATATATTGAAAAACCACAAGTTTACACCAATAATTCCAGGTCCAATTTCAATACTATAAGGTTCATTCTAGTGTTCCAGTGTTCTTTCTGTATTTGCAATTCCTTTATCCAATACCGAGAAAACTGGCTCCTGTTCTCCTTAATAGATTTTCATATTTGATCAGTCTCCTTGCATGTACCCAATTGTGCACTGCAACGACCACCTTCTCTCCCTTGTACACGCCCCCCTTCGCCCTGCTTGGGAACCAACACTCTGTGCCGAGGAGTCCTCTGCATGTGGGAACCCTCCTCACCTCAGTTCAGCAGTTCAGCTGGAAGCCCTCCGGTGGGATGTTATAGACGGGGCCCAGGCGTCTGATGGGGTGAAGAGGAACTGAAGCATCTCCTCTATGCCAGAGACAGAGCCACACACTGAGAATTTAAATATAAAACATTTGCTTCAGGGGCTCATAATCTAGTTGAGGAAACAGACAAGGAAATAAACATTTACGTGAAAATTCACAAGTTATGATAGCAGTATACACAAGGCTTTAAAAGAGTGCAGGAAGGTAACAGAGATTTAGCTGTCAAATCAGAGGCAGTGTGCGGTGGAGTTAGGAGTGGGCAGAGATAAATGTCAGAGGTTAACTCTAAGGAGAGATGATGGTCAAAGTAAGTTTTGACGGATGAATAGGAGTTCACAAGTGAAGAAGTGAGGGAGGTAACCCCATTCAGCAATTATTTACTGAACAATTAATATGTGTCAGATACATGTTGGCTTTGAGACGGAATAGTAAGCAAATCAGACATCAGTTATACCCTCAGGAATTTTAAACTACCCAGAACAATCAACACTACACATATACTCACACAATTAATATATAATTGGAAGTAGATATTATAAGAGAAATGTAGACGCTGACAAGAAAAGTCAAGAAGGTCTGATTTGAGCCAGAGAGTGCAGGTGAGGTTCAGGATTCTCTCTGATTAGAGACCTGGAGAACGAGAGGGGGTGAAACTGGTGAGGCATGTGGGAAAGGCACAGGGGGTGAAATAGCGTAGTGTCCGGGCTCATCGACTTCCAGGCCACGACCAGGAATTTAAATGTATCCCAACATCAATATGGAGCTATTGAAGAGATTTAAGCAGGAAAAAGACAGGATCCTATTTAGAAAGACCACTCTGGCAAACAGTATGGAGGATCGGTTGAAGAAGAGTAAGTCCAGGGGCACCCGGGTGGCTCAGTCGGTTGAGCATCCGACTTCGGCTCAGGTCATGATCCCGCAGTTTGTGAGTTCGAGCCCCATGTTGGGCTCTGTGCTGACAGCCCACAGCCCAGAGCCTGGAGCCTCCGTCAGATTCTGTGTCTTCCCCTCTATCTGCCCCTCCCCTGCTCATGCTCTTTCTCTCTCTGTCTCTCAATAATAAATAAAAATGTTAAAAAATTAAAAAAGAAGAAGAAGAAGAGTAAGTCCAGAAACAAGAAATACTTGTTTTTTCTGACCGTGGTCCTGAACGAAGGCACAGGTGATTTGCTTTGAAGGTAAGTCAAGGATCTTTAGGACAGAGCAGTGGGAAGTGAATGCTGACAGAGACATACTTTAGTTGTGTCAACACTTTAACGTAAAAGAAAATTGCTTTCAGAGGCCAGTGAGTCTTGCTTCTGCCAATATAAATGTCAACATATTTGCTGAAGCCCAACCAGCCCCCAATTTTAAATAGTCCTCCAAGGTCACTAAGCCACGTGGATGGGAAAGAGGGGTGACAAATACAGATGCATTAAATATAGACACATGCCTCTGGGCCACCGTGTGTTTGAAGTTAGGAGAAGAAGTATGGGAGTACAGGAGTAAAATGTATCTTGTAGGTTTGAGCTCACACGCAATCGTTCGAGGATATCTTCTTTATGTTTGCTCACTCGCTTTACAGAAACTATGGACATGGCGCTCACGTAGAGACACCTCATACTGATCCCATATTCTCAGGAACCCACTTCTTCAATTTATCTAAGAATTCTGTCTGCTCTCTAGGGTCATCTCTTAATTCGGTGGAGTTCAAGTTGTTCTCCTTAATTATGTTTATGGCATCACAGTAGAATTTATGATCCCTGAAATGAGGCTACTTGAGGTTGAACACTGTGTTAACCACTGAAGAGTATAAAACTTTGAGAAAAACATGTAATTTCCCCAAGCTTCACTGTCCCCATATATAAAATGGTAAAAATTATAACAACACTTATAAAGCTGTTGGTAAGGATTGAATGAACTGATGTACATAAACCCCATCCACCATGCCTGACACATAGTAAGCACTCCATCAATTTCCATTGTATTGTCATTCGCCAAGATTTCTATATTATCTTGGTGTCCAGATTGTGGTGAGCTAAGTGGAGAGGTCTTGTACAATGGTCAAGGGCACAGACTCTGAAGCCAGATTTCCTGGATTGGAATCCTGAACCTACTGTGTACTTGCTATGTGATGTTGGTCAAGTCACCCATAAATTTTGTGTGCCTCAGTTTCCCCATATGTATAGGGGGCTGGTAATAGGTATCTTCTAGGGTTGTAATGAGAATTTCTAAATTAATATATGCAAAGTTTTTACATATAAAATATATATTATATATACAATATTTTATATATAAAATATGTATACTATATATAAAATATATGGTAACTTCTAGTAAGTTATTCTTTCATTCTCCTGTTTAGATCGATCATAGTTTCAATTCAGAACAATTTTTCTTTCTCAAGGAAACAAGTTTCCCTATTAATTATGAAAATTTAACATGGCTACACAAAGCCACGGATGCCACGAGAAAAATTATATAATTGTGAAAGAGCCAATGTTAATTAAACAGCAAGGGGGTAGTGTTCAAGAGAGTCCTCAGGATAAAGGTTCACAGTTGAGATAACCAAGTACCTAAGATTTTTGTCTGGGAGCCAGGACACTCGTAGCCCCGTTCTGTGACCTTACTCCAATGTACTTTTCTATTATGGGGAACAAATTGCACCAGGTGGGTTTATTATTTCCATTCCCATAACTTTCTGGAAAAGTCTGATGTTTAAATCCGATGCTGAATTATCTTCAGTTTGGCACACAATTGAATTCTAAATTTGGATTTGTGAGTTTCCACTCAAATCACTTTTCTGGCACCCATGGCCAGGGGAGTCAATGACAAACCTGGAGGTATAAATACATGTGGATGAAAAATGTTCATCACACTTCCCAGTCCAAATCCAGTGAGCAACGATGAAGACTTTCATCTTCCTTGCTCTCCTGGGAGCTGCTGGTGAGTCTTTATTAATAAACGAACACAGTGGATACATCTACCCCTGTGGATGCCTGAAGCCGCAGATAGTACTGAACCTTGTATGATACTATGATTTTTTCCAACATATGTGTACCTATGACAAAGTTTAACTTATAAATTAGGTACAGTAAGTGATTAACAATAACTAATAATAAAATAGAACAATTATATAATAATCATAACAACATACTATAATAGAAGTTATGTGACTATGCTCTTTTCTCTTTTTCTCTCTCTAAATATCTTATTGTACTATACTCACACTTCTTGTGACGATGCCAGATGATAAAATGCCTACCTGATAAATGGGGTGAGGTGAATGCATTGTAAGGTAGTGTCAGGCTAGTAATGACCTTCTGATGATACATCAGAAAGTCAATAGTCTGCTTCCTGACTGCGGTTCACCGAGGGTAACCGAAACCATGGATAAGGGGAAACTACCATAGTACAAATGTCTATACATAATTAAACCTGACTTGTTGGGGAAATATTATAGTGAGCAGGAGTAATTAGTGTAGAAAGTATAAAGAAGCAGAAATTGCCCTGAACTTCAAGGTAAAATCCATGAAGGAAGAGAGAAAAGGAAAGGATAATTAACATTAAGGAAATGTTGAATTTGGAATTAATAATCAGGCCCAATGACTAGTCTTGAGCTCATTGAAGAGGCTGTGAGGGGCAGAACCAGAGTCTCTTCTGTACCGAAAGGATATTAACAGGCAAAGATAGTTCATTGCTCATGAAGAAAAGCTATGGGCTGGGTTTTACAATTTCTTTCCCAATGAAATCTCTCTGGTGTAAAATAACATATAATTTAATCATAAAAAGACATAGAGAAATGTCTGTTTCTATTCTTTATACTAACAAATTTTATCAAAAACTTACTATTAAACTTTTCTGAATTGGATGAATATAAATTCAACGCACTAGTCTCTAAATGTCTTTCTGAAAATTGCTTTAAAAATACTTGAACCACAGCGTGGATATAACATAATAATAGACTTTGGGAGCCATAAAAATCTTAATAAATTGGTGGGCCGAACTTCACAATGCTGAATAAATTGAAAAATGTTGGAAAGATAGTTGGGATAAGGGGAAAGTTGGAGAGGGAAACCAAATATAGCATTCTATGAAATTATTTATGAAAATTTTAGGCAAGAACCAAAAAGAGAAATTGGGGGAATGAACGTACGAACTCCCAATTCCTTCCAGGCTAGAACATTCTTAGGTGGCTTCTAAAAGCTTCCTTTCCATTACTTCAAGGGAATATCTGTTCTATACCAATCACCAGAAATAAATATAAGCATGGTTACTGCAAAGCTTCACTGAACACCTATTTGCATGTCTGCTGAACAGAGTTTTGTATAAAAATTATTCTTTTTTTAATGTTTGTTCATTTATTTTGAGAGAAAGAGTCAGTGAGTGAGTGAGCAGAGAAGGGGCAGGCAAAGAGAGAGAGGAAGAGAGAGAATCTGATGCAGGGCTCCAACTTGCAAACCATGAGATCATGACCTGAGCCAAAACCAAGAGTCATACACTTAACCAACTGAGTCACCCAGGCACCCCTAAAAAGTATTGCTTATATTCTTATGGAGTAATGTTCAGGGCATTTAGTATACAAAGAGTCTCTGATCAAGGTGTATGTGTGTGTGTGTGTGTGTGTGTGTGTGTGTACATACATTGAAAAATAGTGTATTTATCAAATTTAAAGCATAATTTAAAAATTAGATACTTATAATGGTATAAATAGGGTATGTGTCAAAGGTGTAGAGTAATAAGATTTTGGAAAAAGATTGTGTAAAAATTATGCTATCACCATTTCTTGATTATGTGTGACAAGAAAACATTTCTTCTCTTTTCTAGTTCACCGACAAAAACTTAGTGGTAAGTAGAAATTCCAAGACAGATCTGTTTAACAGAGAGTTTCCAATTTTTCCTTGCCAGTTGCTTTCCCGGTTGACGACGATGACAAGATCGTCGGGGGCTACACCTGTCCAAAGAATTCCGTCCCCTACCAGGTGTCCCTGAATTCGGGCTACCACTTCTGTGGCGGCTCCCTCCTCAATTCCCAGTGGGTGGTGTCTGCGGCTCACTGCTACAAGTCGTAAGTAACTAATACTCACATATCTGATCTCCCAGATGAGCTCATCCCCCAGCCCTGCAAAAGCACAGTTAGGGTAAACTAGAGAGTTATGCTTGAGGGGTTAGTATTCAGATTCGAGAAGCCTCATCATTCTCCCCAGGCACTGTATGATGCCGTTGAGGGAATTTTACATGGACAGCTAACCTTAGAGTTCCCTGATGGCCTTCCAAATGATAGTACCAAAGACAGAGGAGGGGACTAGTGAATGACAAAGTATACCTAGACCTAGCTTAAGAGCATTAATCAATAAATAGTCCCAATCATTATAGCTCAACCGGGAAAAAAAAATGGCATATGGAGGTGAAAACCCACAGGAAGTTTCCAGTACAATGTTAAAGATAAGCACAACTCATTCTGCCCCCTTAAAATTCTGTCATGTCTCTGATTCCTGCCATGTCTCCCTACAATAATTGGCCATCTCAACCAGAGGAGGAATGGCACATGCTGAACAATATCCACCAATTCCCACTTAACCTGCCATCATTTTATTGGTGTCATTTAGTCATGGGAACTAAATGCATGTAACTATTCTAACAAGATGGCGGGCTGTGAGTCTGTACTGGTAGCGACACTCATCTAAGAGTTACTCTAACCTAGACCATATCTGGTAGGACTGCCTTAAGTACACAATTACCTATGTGTGGGAACGCTTGACAGGGATGGTGTTCATGCTTATGGTTATGACTGGGGTGAACTGGGGAGGGGAAAAACACTCAAGTTGGATACTTAGGAAACTTTGCATCCTCTAATCCAGCCGAATCCAGGTGCGTCTGGGAGAACACAACATTGCAGTCTCTGAGGGCACTGAGCAATTCATCAATTCAGCCAAGGTCATCCGCCACCCCAAATACAATGCAAATACTGTTGATAATGACATCATGCTGATTAAACTGAGCACACCTGCCACCTTGAACTCTCGAGTGTCCTCTATCTCTCTGCCAAGATCTTGTGCAGCTGCTGGTTCCCAGTGCCTCATCTCTGGCTGGGGCAATACCAAGAGCGTTGGGGGTGAGTGTCACCTGGAACAAAAGCACCAAGTCTGAAAATCTTCGAAGCGAAAGACATGTGGAGGGTCAATTAGTCCAAACTGTCACTCAAGGCAAGGTTCCCGGAGGATAGTTTCTAGATGTATGGAGTCTTAGGAAGGTTCCTTAGCTGGAAAACACAACAAAAAATGAACTGTGATAGAGACAGCAGTACTCAATTGCAGTGTGATTAGTGCTTTGCAAAAAAGTAGAAACTGAGGAGGTAAACAGAACAGAGGCTGAGGGATTTGGTACCACCTGAAGTATAGGCCTGCTTAAGAGCTGGTCTCCAGATTTGACATCTGGAGTCACTGATGCCGGCGTCAGAGAGAGCAACTTGTTGATTAAAACTGTTTGGAAGACTTTCCAGATAACATTGTTCTTCCAAAATAGAAGTTACGGACGGCCCGAGAGAGTAGGGAAGGAGGGAGAGATTGGGAAAGAAATCTCCAGGAATCCTGTGGGTAATATTCTTCCATTTTTACTTTTCACCCAACAGAAAATTATCCTGATGTCCTGCAGTGTCTGAAAGCTCCCATACTAAGTAGCAGTGTTTGCCAGAAAGCCTACCCAGGCCAGATCACCAACAACATGATCTGTCTGGGCTACCTGGAAGGTGGAAAGGACTCTTGCCAGGTTAGTTTCTCTGTGCTCCTTCTTCTGGCCAAATATCATGCATTTCCACCATATTTTCCCTTTCCTGAAACACAAAAGATTGAGAAGCTATCTCTCAGATGGATTATAAAGGACAAGAGAGAGATTTGGGATAAGTGATAAATTTTCTTTTTGAGATATTAATGGTTAGGGTGAAGGGTAAAAAGATACACAGAAGATGGTATGCAAACAGGACATCCAGGCGCCCTGCTGAGAAGGTTTGTTGTTGCAGGAAACTTTCTGGAAAAAAAGCAGGGCTGGCTGGGCAGCATTGCACTCACTAGTCCTCTCCTCTTCTTGGCCCTGCGTGCCGGCAACTAAGAGAAGAGCAGGAGACAGGAGGAGGGGGGAGAAAGGATAGAGATTGTAGTACAGAGATTGAGGGCTGGATTCCCAGGAGAAGGGAAGGTGCTTCCTGGAGAATCAGCAACCTGGGAAAAGGGACCCTAGGTGATGGAGAAACAACTTGGAGTCTTTCTCCCATCTTGGCATAACTGAGAGTGCTTACTGTCTCTTCCCTCTTGTTCAGGGTGACTCTGGTGGCCCTGTGGTCTGCAACAATGAGCTCCAGGGCATTGTCTCCTGGGGTGCTGGCTGCGCTCAAAAAGGCAAACCCGGTGTCTACACCAAGGTCTGCAACTACGTGAGCTGGATTACACAGACCATAGCTGCCAACTAAGCACGTGGACCTTTCCACACCCTATCCCTTATTAGTCAACTCCACCTTCCACCTATGCCTGAACACAGTATCTAAATAAAAACATTTTATCCCACAGCACATGTGTCCAAGAACTGTCCTTACTTAATACTCATGAACTTTCTCTTCAAACTGGCCACTGAGTAAGAGAGTGGACACAGAATTGAACAATTACACGAGGATAGAATTGGAAAGGTTCTGTAGTTATTCATTCAGCCTGATCCAAATGAATTTACTGATCACCTATCTGCTAGGCTCTGTGTGGGCCATTGAAGATACAAGCATGGATAAGCTTTGAGGTCACTGTTGCCATCACATTTTTGAACAGATGATGATGACATCAGGGTACAGAAAGTGAAAATCAGCTGCCCACAGTCAGCCAGCTAGTTCAGAGTCAGGGAAGCTCCAGCGGCTCTTATTCCCACACATTGCGACTGCTGTGACTCCGTGGTCTCTATTTATTTATTTACTTACTTACTTACTTACTTACTTACTTACTTACTTACTTATTTATTTTTGCTCCAACCCGTCTGAAACTCTGTGAGGTTAGATAACGGAAGCCATCAGATGGAGAATTTTTTTTTTTTTTTTTTTTACAAATCACAGATTTCCTACATTCTCCAAGGTTTTACCTACCTATATATTCCAGTTCGCTGAGATCTTCCTTGGTTTCCCACTGGGATTTTATTGCTACAGCAGGCACGATGTCTGCAGGCGATCTGTGTCATTTGCCCATCTTCCACCACTAGCCCACATAATCCACATCCCAGCCCAAATAATGGACTAGTTTGAACTATAAAAGAAAAAAAGTGCAAACGCAGGCAGGTTTGCAGAAAACAGATCTATTACGCTGAGGTCATAGAAGTCATGGCTACAGGGCTGGTTTGGAGTAGGAGTCCCAGCACATGACTTCTGCGCATATCCGGTAGGGATCCAGGAGAAGAATGTAATGGGACCTAAGCATGGACACTCTCGAGCAGATGGAGGTGGTTTGAAAGGGGGAAATGTTCTGTAGCCTCAGTAATAAGGAGAAGAAGGGATAGCGTCTTTGTTGGTTTCGGCTGCTATACCAAAAATGCCATAGTCTGGCTGGCTTCAGCCACAAATATTAATTTCTCATAGTTCCAGAGGCTGGGAAGTCCAAGATTATGGTGCAGTGGGAAAGAGTGGGGGCCCACTTCCTGGCTTGTAGACAGGGCTCTTCGCACTGTGTCCTCACCTGGCAGAGAGAGGGCTCTAGTCTCTGCTTACAAGGACACTAATTCCATCATGGGGTCTCTACCCTTATGACCATATCTAAACCTTGCAAAGACCCCACCTCCTAAAACTGTCCCATTGTGGGTAAGGTTTGAGCACATAAATTAGTGGGCATGGGGGAGGGACAAAAACATGTAGTTCATACCAGGTATTTTGGAAGAGGAAAGCATGGGAAGATACATGCTCTGTTACCAAATTTCTATTTCTTTGTAAATCTGGATGGCACTTTCATAGGAAATAGACCTCAGCCCTTAATATTGCCTTGTCCGTTCTACTGGGAAGGAGCCCACCCAATCTTACATTCAAGTCTCTTAAATATTTGGTCATAACCAAGTTGCCCTGTCTTATTTCCATAGCTCTCATTGAATTGCTTTTATGTTTTCAGATAGCCTAAATTAATCAATTTCATATATAACTCATCTATGTTACAATAGGTAGCTTTAGATCTACCATAACTAAATATCTCAGGCTTCTCTCCAGAAACAAATGAGCTTAAAGATTCTCCTGTTTCTTCTAAAACATTTTCTGTTCCACTCCATCACCACCACCAACATACATCTACCCACCTCATCGAAAGTAGAGGGCAGATTCAGAGACCTGGCAGGCTAAGGGAGATATACAAAAGATGAGAGATAACAGAAGGTCCAAAGAAAAGTATGAAAAAAACAAACAAATCCTATGTCTTGATACCATTCAATAGTCCCTCGTCAGGCTATCTTGTCATTTTCTATCAATTGTCTTTTTTAAAAAAATCTAACTCCTCACTGTCTGTAAATTTATACTAAAATGTAAAATCGGTATGCTCTTTGACCCAGCAACTTCATTTCTAAAACTCTTTTCTATTAAAATATCCATATAAACACAAAAACAACTATAAAGGGGAGTGTACAATTTAGGAGTCATTCCATTGCAAAGAACAGAACAGCCAACTCATATGGCCTTTAAAAATGACTAATGGAACCTTAGAAATTGGGAAGGCTTCGAGGATGTTTTGATTCAGTCATTCAAAAATGTCAAGTACCCTATTGTTCCTGTCTCTTTCCTGTGCATTCCTGTCAGTTTTAGCCTCAGGATAAACCCTTGTGATCAAATTGGCCCTCAGAGCCCAACTCTCTGTTTATATCTAGGCCGAGAGATAAACAAAGTTACTCTCATCAGATCTAGAAAATTTCTTTCCCAGATGTCCCTGGCAGACATCATATTATGTGTCTTTCACTGAATTTGGTCACTTGCACAAACCTGAGCCAAAATTATGCTGATTAATTTACAATTAGGTTACATGGAATAACCTCAGAGCAAGGGGTGGACTTTTCATTCTGCAATAAACTTGGCCTACTTGGTATATGTTTGGTTAACTGAATGGTTATAAGATGGTTACTAAGAGGGGCGCTTGGGTGGCTCAGTCGGTTGAGCGTCCGACTTTGGCTCAGGTCATGATCTCACCGTTCCTGAGTTCAAGCCCCGCGTCGGGCTCTGTGCTGACAGCTCAGAGCCTGGAGCCTGTTTCAGATTCTGTGTCTCCCTCTCTGTCTGTGGCCCTTCCCTGCTCATGCTCGTCTGTCTCTCTCTCTCAAAGATAAATGAACATTAAAAAAAATTAAAAAAAAAAAAGATGGTTACCAAGAGAAGGAGGAGTGGATGTTAAGAAGGCAACAACAATCTCCACTAGAGTAATCCAAGGTGTGTATTGATACATCTTCTATGTAATTCTGAAAAATCCAGAAGCAACTCAAAGATCCATTAATAGAAGATTGATTAAATAAACCTGGTATGTCCCTCATTGGAGACAATGTGACTATTCCATTCATTTATCCAACCACTTACTCAACAAATATTTAATGATGACCTACAATGTGCCCGTCCTGTTTTATGCACTAAAGATACAGCAGAAGAAAACAGTCAAAACCCTACCTTCATGGTATATATGTACTTCCTGGATAAATAGAAAACAAATAAACAGAGATGGTAGAATATAATGCTGATCAATGCCAATGCTACAGGAAAAGCAAACCTGATAAAGGGGCGGATGACTGGAAAGCACACACACCTGCTTCTAAAGTACAGTTGACCTTTGAACAATACGAAGGTTGGGGCACCAACACCCTGCAGAGTCAAAAATCCTTTTATAATTTATGGTTCCTCCAAAACTTAACTATTAGCAGCCTACTGTTGGCCAGCAGCCTTACTGATAACATAAGCAGTTGATGAACACATCTTCTGTATATGTGTGGTATTCTTACAATAAAGGAAACCAGAGAAAGAACGTTATTTAGAAAATCAGAAGGAAGAGAAATACATTTGCAGTACTATACTGGAAGAGGTCCGCATATTAGTGGATCTGTGCAGTTCAAACCCATGCCGTTCTAGGGTCAACAGTATAATCTGAGAAGCACATAAAAAGACCTATGAAAGCATCCTATAATTTAAAATAAAAAGCCACTTTGTAGAGTGAAAAGAGATATCTCTCATCAAAATATATTTACTTCAAATAAATACCTAGCTCATAATTTAGTAAGATCCAGGAAGACATACAATCTTTGCAGAAAAATGAGGAAATATAAAGAGGCAAAAATCTGAGATTAGGAACAACCGCATAGAGACAAAAGTGTTTATTTCTTGCTATGTCTAATCATAGTAACAGATCAATTTTCTTTATTTATCACTTGCTCCTGAAAACTCTAAGATGGCTCTCAACTGTCAACCTCATGGTTGTGACCATTTGGAGCTCTGTAAAATAAAGCGATATTTGTACCTAGAAGCTTAGCTCCTTATGTAAATATTTTTTTCATATAGGATAGACAGGCTGGGTAGATGTTTACTTCATATTGGTACACACCATAATCCACTTGTTAGTTTTCCCATTAATAAGCAAAGAATTTCGACATGCGCTCAAGATGAATTTATCTGAGAAAATATTCTTTGCCTAATAAGACAAGTAGAAGCTCTTTACCCTACAACTCTTATTTAAATTCATTATTTAAGTGACAACTATTGTCATCATTTATCTTTTATGGCAAGTTATTTGGGTATTGATATCAAATTTTCAAGCACCTTTAAAAATAAAGATATTTACATGCTATCTTTACATTATTTTAGTCTCACTTTTAAAAGTCAATTAAGAAGTTCTGTCTCATTGAATGGATACAAATACAAAAGTCTTTATTTAGTCTTAGAGATACCCATTTAGAGTAGCTCAGTCTAATCATTGTCTATTTATACCCCATCTCAGCTATGGAGTCTGCTGAAACATACGATCCAACAATTGAGATGAAGATTTATCTCCACAAAAATCTGTGAGTGGGTGTTTACAGCAATTTTATTTATAGTTGTCAAAACTTGGAAGCAACAGAGATGTTCTTCCATAGGTGTATTGATAAATAAGCCACGGGACATCCAGACAATGGAATATTATTCAGAACTGAAAAAAAAAAGTGAGCTATCAAGCAACAAAAAGACATGGAGGCAACTTAAATGCATATTACTAGGTGACAGAAGCCAAAATGAAAAGGCTAGATGTTGGATGATTCCAACCAGATGACATTTTGGAAAAGGCAAAACCATGGAGTCAATAAAAAGACCAGTAGTTTCCAGGGGTTAGGGGAAGGGATGAGTGGGCAGAGCCCAGGGACTTTTAGGGCAGTGAAAATACTCTGGGTGATACTATGATGATACATGTCACTATACGATCCTCCAAACCCATGGAATGTATAACACCAGGAGTGAACCCTAAGGTAAACTATGGATTTGGGGTGGTACAACGTGTCCACGTGGGTTCATTCATTGTAACAGATGCACCGCTCCGGCGGGGCTGTTGATAACGGGGGAGACTATAGGTATGTGTGAAATCAGGGAGGTCAGGCGGCATGTGGGAAATCTCTGTATCTTCCTCTCAGTTTTGCTGTGAACCTAAAAATGCTCTTAAGAAAAAAGTGAAAGAATTATTAATTTTTTCGTTGAGGGAAAATGATAAAGAAGGGGCAGAGTAAAAAGTATTGCAAAGTTGGCCATACAAAGAGCGGGCGGCTCTAAATGGAGTTATGATCAGGGAGTTTTTATTGTTGTTTCTTATTTCTGTTGCTACTTTTCTATATTTTTGTCAATAAACATGGAATAGATTTTACAAAACAAAAATATTGTTTGTTTTGAGTGAAATTCCCAGGCTGTTTAGTTCACAAAACTAAGTAGTAGTCCTTGTCCTTGCCACCTTACACAAGTCTCTTCATACACACATCTCCAAGGAGGAAACCTGCTGAGAAGGAGTTGCCACGCAGGGCAGGCTGGGACTACTGACCAGCTCCACCCGCTTCTTCTTCCTCCCACATCTGCTTAGGGTCCCACATTTGTCCCCGGGCGTCACACGTGAAACCTGGTTACAACTGTAGGGGGTAGTAATTTATTTCTGTAGCAAGAGCTGGATTAGACTGGGCACACTTTAAACCCATGATACTTAACCCTGAATCCCTGACTTTCACAAGCCGCGTGTTCTGGGACAGTGTTGAGTCAAAATACACAATTCTGTGAACCAGAGAGATATTGAAGGTTTACTCCTGCTTAGTATTCAGGATTCATTTCTCATTGTCGCAGAGGCAAAAAATGTAATCATCATCATAACAACTAGTATTTGTTTTTTCTCGATGTGTCGCACCATTCTAACACAGTAATAATTCTTACAGTAACATTCTTAGAGTAATAGTCAATCCTCACCAGTATCCTATAAGATAGGTGCTAACATTCCTTCCGCCATGAGGCTTAACGGGGTCAAATGTTTTTCTCAGGATACGGCAGCTAGGAAGAACTGCAGCCAGGAATGAAATCCTAGAAGCTGGACTCCAGAGCTCATGCTCTCCATCGCTCTATAGGACTTCACAACAATATTAGATATTCAGGAAAAAAAAAAGTCATCCTCAGAAGCCTGGAAAATATGTAGATACTAAGTTTCCAGTTATTTCACTTAACAAGCATTTACATAGCATTTACTATTTGCCATTAGAACTCACTGTTCTGAGCGCTTTATAGATAATCTGAACAGATCAGTGAGGAGTAGATATTGAATCAGTAATCAAAAGCCTCCCGGCACGAAAATCCCATGGCCAGAACTCACTGGCAAATTCTACCGAACACTTGAAGAGAAAATTAACGCCCACCCTTCTCAGAGTCTTCCAAAAAGTTGAAGAGGAGGGAACACTTCTGAACTCATTCTATGAGGCCAACATGAGCCTGACACCAAGCCCAGAGAAGGACATTACGAACAAAGAAATCTATAGACCAATATCCCTGATTGAACTCACTATTTATTTCATATCTCTGGGGGGTGCAGTCAGGAAGTTATCATGTCAGGCTAACTCATAAAGAGGAATGTAGTGCATTGAAAAGAGACATAAGTGTCAGAGACAAAAACTGAACCTGTAAGGGCATGGGTTGTATTCAGACTATTCAGGAAGAGCACCCCAGATCCAAAGATCAGAGAGTCTCAGCAGGAAGGTTTTAGCTGAAGACTCCTTGGAGGGAGTGATAAACAAGTTACAGATGTGGAGATTTGCAGTTGAAAAAAACAATTATTTTCCAGGTGGGACTTTTCAGTCGGCTGAACCAAAAGTGTTTTCTCTATGATTAGCCAGTTTCAAGGGATATAAGAGTTCTAAGCTTAGCGAATCATTTGTGAGATGAAGAATGGGGAGTTGGAGGGTCTGTCTGGCCACCTTGACAGGTACAAGCAAAAGGGCAAAGGCGTTTGGCCTTGTCACAGGTAAACAAGGGAGTCATCCCAAGCTTTATAGGAGCCATGAGAAAGAGGGACAGAGCCTCTAGTAATTCCTGTGTGGAAGGGTAATTCTTTGTGGTAAGCTATTTCCCTGAACACAAAACTGCCAGAGGATTTTTGACAGCCACTGTCTTCTGGGAGCACAGGGCTCAGATAAAGTTCAACATGGCAGAGAAAATCTAGAGACTCAGGTCCGAGTCCTGACTTTGCCAATTCCTTTTATGAGGACCACAGCTGCCTCATCATGAAAGTGGGGGTGGGGGAAGATTTATTAAATTTAGTTCATATCCCAATGTTTGATGAGTCTCTAAGAATGGCAGAGGGACTCTTTCGACGAAGGGAGAGGGGAAGTGAGGGCAGAGAGAGAGGTGACACAGTCACAAAGGGAGGAGGGGACAACAAAGAAAGGCTATGTCACAGAGAAGGAGGAAAAATGTCAGCAGATACATCAAACTCCTGAGATATTTGGGGTCAGAGAAGAGACAGAAAGGGCTTGGCTCGGTCTGTTCCTTCCTCTCTTCCACCCGGATCAGACAGTGCCCAGCCAGGCCTTATAGAGTTGGGCTCTGAGCAGCCCTAGTTTCAAGACTGCTATCAGATCTTTGCTTCTCCTTCTAACCCCCAATTAATGTTTCTCCCCAGCTGTCTTTGCTCAGGACACTCGGACTAAGGACTGGGACATTTACAGCGTGATCTAATTTGTGTGCTTCCTTGGAAGATCACTGCCTGCCATGAAGTCCTGTCTCCTCTTTGCTCTCCTGAGTGCAGCTGGTGAGTGGCTGGCCTTGGCCTCCTGGGGAGGGATGGGGTGTTGCTCAGGAGGGTAGGGAGGGTCAGAAGGGGAAGCAGGCAGCCACAGCTGAAGAGACAGGAAGAGGTGGGCATTTCCTTCAATTAACTGTTGACAAAAACAAAAAGAACCTCTCCCCTCGTGGCTTATCCCATCAGCATGCTCTCACAGCCCCTCTGACACCTGTGAGCAGGTTGGACTATGTCCCTGTAGTGCCCACTCTCTCCTGAGAATCGAGTGTGTGATTCCTTAGCCTGCCACTTTCCCTGGATGGCCACCTCCCTCTGCCTGGCAGATGGGCTCAGAGGTGTGGGCAGGGAAGGCAGGGGGCTGGGTGCAGTGTACCGGAGGCCCTGAGGCCCTGCCCAAAGCCTTTCCATCTTCCTCACTACCAAAATCAGGAGGTACCCAATTATTCCATACTTGGTTGGCAAAAGTTCATTAAAAATAATGTTTTAAAAGGAATAATTCACTTTCTCCCATTTTTAGAATCCACCACACTGCCAATCAAAGTTTCTGATCAGCCCATGAGTTAGTTTCACAGAATGTTAATATGCCTCCATCTCAAGCTAAGATAGTGTCCCTAAAGCATATAGCTTGGGTGGCGTGCATGATTCTCTCTGATTTTTAAAAATGATATTTAAAATAATTTGAAGTCCTTGGTATTATCTTTGAAAACCTTAGGTTGGGGAAAAAACTACCCTAACTGTTGCCTCACAACCTGACTCTCTTGACCTGTGATCCCATCAATCTTTAGGAATCATTCTGGCCAGGGATTCTGAAGTTGATAAGCTGAATTTACCAGAAGATTTTACCATTCCTTACATGGTCTACCTGCAGTCTAGCCCAGAACCCTGTGTGGGGTCCCTCATTCACCCTGAGTGGGTACTGACGGCTGCCCACTGCCCCTTACCGTAAGTATCCCTTTGTTCTTGGGACTGCGAGGCATCTATTTAAATAAAAGCAGGTCCTTTAGGATATTCCAGCAAGTCTTAATGACATCCTAAGGGAACTAGAAGACCGGGAAAGAGAGAGGATCTCCTTCCCAATGGGAAAAATAACACCCATTTGGGGAGATCCATAGGAAGGTTCAGGAAACTCTCTCATGGAGAATAGCTCATATTCATTCATTCAACATATTATTGAGCACTTACTGCAAGCTAGGAAGTTTCTAATGCCCTGAGAAAAGAGCAAGGGAACAAGACGGGAATAAGTTTTCTCTCGTGAAGCTTACATTCTGGTAGACATATGCCAAAACAAATAATAGCCAAAAATAAAACACAAAGAGAGTGGCAAACTGTAACATACGGGAATGAAACCAGAGCTCTGCCTTAATCAGGGTGGTCGTGTCAGGCTTCTTTGAAGAGATGAGACCAACAGGAAGAGGAGGGAGGCAGCTGAGTGCATAAAGCCTGGGGAATGTTCCAGGCAGAGGAGTCAGTGTACAGAGTTCCTGAAGTAGTGAAGATATCTGAGTATTTGGCAAAGTAGGAGACCCGAGTGGACTGCAACGAGTAGGGAAATGTTCACAGGGTGAGGCGAAGAGTCAGGCAGACACCATGGAATTTAGGTAGCAGAAGAAGGACAGGGGGCGCAACACAAAATCCTGCTCTCCCTTGCAAATCTGCGTCCCTGCTGTGACTGCATGAGAAGGTGCCATGTGATTGGGACTTATTCAGAGTTTCAGGAGCACATAAGGCTCATTTCCAACCCAGAGCTCTCAACCACCTGGTCATTCAAGACCATTTATTCAAACACAGACAGGAGTCAAACAGGAGTAAGGCAGTGGAGAAGTATGGGGGCCATGGGCTTTTCTCGTCCCCCAAACACAGCTGTATTGAGGTGAGATCACTAGGACCACCTAGGAAATTGATCTGAGGAGTGGCAGAAGGATCTCCGCAGCGCGAGGGAGACAGCATGGCAGGCGTGAGGAGCGTGGAAGTGAATTGGGGGAGAGAAAAACGGTGGTGTCTTGGAGAAGAGGGAACCCTTTCTGTGGAGAGACAAAAGGGAGAGAAGGAAAGAAGTGCTGAGAAAGCACGGCATCAGTTTCACACAAGAGGAGAGAGAAATACTGAGTGTCCCAGGTTTTTTTGTTTTGTGTGTGTGTGTGTGTGTGTGTGTGTGTGTTTTCAAATGGCATTTGGAGTTCAAACTCTGAGGTTTTGGAAGTGCAGGACTTTCTCCAGAACAGAGCTGCAGCCCTCTGCTCCTGGGGAGGAGGGAGCTGGCCCTGGAGTGCGTAGAGTGGTGTAGGGATCTTTGGGGTGCATTGGGAGAGTACATCCCCCTTCTTGGAGTACTTCTGCAGGAGGGTATATTGCCTCCCCAAGGACAAAAGACCCTGCAGGCATCAGCCAAAAGGCTTTCCATGCGCTGGGGACTGCTCACCCCAAGGCACACCCCGAGGGAATATAACAGTTGCTGCTTTCAGCAGTGCTACAGCATAGATCAAGTGTGGGACAGTTAATCAGGGACAGGATTTCAGACACAGTGTGGACAGGCTCTACTCCAGAGGATGGGGGCAGACCTATGCGGTGCCAAGTCCTTTAAGACTTTGGGTTTTGAACCCCAAGTGCGCTCCGAAGGAAAAACGCAGGAGAATGGCTGTGCAGGGCGAGTTGACTGCCTTCGCCTTTCTGTGAGGGATTTCTGAACACAACAGCGAGGTTGTGAGAGCCCTGGTCTGGGGATGAGAGATTGGGGTGGTATCATTTCCCCCCAACACCAATACCGGGTCGGGGGCAGAGGACTTCAGAGAGCAACACAGCACCCCCCAGAGGAGGCAGGACCCACTTACACCAAATCCCGCCCCGCATGTCTGGCAATCGCTTATTTACTGGGGCAATACTGACTGAGCCAACAGAGCAGCCCTGTACTCCAGACCAGCACAGCCAGCATCCTGCACTCACCAAGTGTACTAAAAACCAAGTGCTTCAACACGAAACCTGTACTTCTGGTGGAAATAGGACCAGGCTTGCCTTTTTTTTCTTTCTTTTCTTTCTTTTTTTCTTTTGGAATCAGGCTTATAGTTTCTTGTTTATTTTTTTAATTTCCTTTTTAAGCCAACTTTTTTATTCTTTTTCTTTCTTTTTTCTTTTTTTTTTTCCATTTTCTTTGGAATCAGCCATATAATAGTTGAGTCTCTGTTTTTTGTTTGTTTGTTTTGTTTCCTTTTCCTTTTCTCTCTCTCTCTCTCTCTCTCTCTCTCTCTCTCTCTCTTTTTTGATCAGGCTACCTCCCCCCTTTTTTCCAGGCTTCCTACAACAAATAAATCAAAACACACCTAGCTAAAGGTCTAAACGCTCCCCACTGCAAGCAAGGAGGAGCTGTGCAGAGGACTGACTAGTGGGAAAGAGCAGCCAAAACACACCAGAGTGCACACAGCATACATACACCAGAAACACTTCCTGAAGTGCTGGGTCCTGGACCATGTACGACCCCTTTTAAATACAGCAGTACTCCTAGGTGCAGGAAAGATAACAAGCTTTTAAAACACACAAAAGGCAAAAACTTATCCAAATGTTTTGGGGGGAATTCTCCTCCCAAAAAAGGTCAAGAAGAAGTCACAGCCAGGGACTTGCTCAAAAGAGATAAAAGTAATATATCTGAACAAGAATTTAGAACAACAGTCATAAGACTTGAAAACAGAATAGAAGCAGAGAAACCCTTGCTGCAGAGATTGAAGACCTAAAAACTAGGTCTTTGATCTCTGAAATAAGAATGCTGTAACTGAGATGCAAAACTGACTGGATACAATCACAATGAGGATTGAAGAAGCAGGGAAGAGAGTAGATAATATAGAAGATAAAATTATGGAAAATAATGAAGTTGAAAAGAAGAGGGACAGGAAACTATTAGATCATGAGGGGAGACTTAGAGAAGTTCACTAAGAACATAAGAACTTTTATGTTCCATAAAATGAAATAATATCTATATCATAGGACTCCCAGAAAACGAAGAGTGGGAAAAGGGGACAGAGGTTTTTTTGAACAAATTATAGCTGAGAACTTCCCTAATCTGGGGAAGGAAATAGGCATTCAAGTCCAAGAGGCATAAAAACTCCCCTCAAAATCAACAACAACAAAAAAAGGTCAACACCACAACATATCATAGCAAAACTTGCAAAGTGCAAAGATAAAGAGAGAATTATGAGAGCAGCTAGGGATAATAGGGCCCTTAAACTACAAGGGTTGACACATAAGGTAGGCAGCAGACTCATCCACTGAAACTTGGCAGGCCAAGAAGGGAGTGACAGGAAACATTCAATGTGGCTGAATGGGAAAAATATGCAGCCAAGAATTCTTTATCCAGCAAGGCTGTTGTGAAGAATAGAAGGAGAAATAAAGAATTGCCCAGACAAACAAATACTAAAGAAGTTCATAATCGCTAAACCAGCTGTGCAAGAAATCGTAAGGGGGACTCTCTGAGTGGAGAAAAAAAAAGAAGACCAAAGCAACAAAGACTACAAAAGACCAGAGAACATCACCAAAAACATCAACTCTACAGGTAACACAATGGCACTACATTCTTATCTTTCAAAAATAACTCTGAATATAAATGGACTGAATGCCACAATCAAAAGACATACAGTATCAGAATGGATTAAAAAAAACAAGATTCATCTCTATGCTGCCTAAAAGAGACTCATTTTAGACCTAAAGACAACTGCAGATTAAAAGTGAGGGGATGGAGAACATCTATCATGCAAATGGTCAAAAGAAAGCTGGAGTAGCCACACTTATATCAGACAAACGAGATTTTAAAACAAAGACTGTAACAAGAGATGAAGAAGGGCATTATATTATAATTAAGGGGTCTATTTATCAAGAAGATCTAACAATTGTAAATATTTATGCCTGCAACTCGGAACACCCAAATATATAAATCAATTAATAACAGACAGAAAGAAACTCATTGATAAAAATACCATAATAGTAGGAGACTTTAACACCCCACTAACAGCAATGGGCAGATCATCTAAGCAGAAAATCAACAAGGAAACAATGGCTCTGAATGACGCACTGGACTAGAGGGACTTAACAGATATATTCAGAACATTTCATCCTAAAGCAGAAGAATACAGATTCTTCTCAAGTGCAAATGGAACATTCTCCAGAATAGAACACATACTGGGTCACAAATCAGCCTTCAACAGGTACAAAAAGACTGAGATCATGCCATACATATTTTCAGATAACAATGCTATAAAACTTGAAAATCAACCACAGAAAAAATTTGGAAAGCCCCCAAATAAATGGAGGTTAAAGAACATCCTACTAAAGAATGAATGGGTTAACCAGGAAATCAAAGAAGAAATTAAAAAGCGCATGGGAGCAAGAGAAAATGAAAACATGACAGTCCAAATCCTTTGGAATGCAGTAAAGGCAACCCTAAAGGATTACGATTGCATTCAGTACATTGTAATTCAGGCCTAGCTCAAGAAGCAAGAAAGGTCCCGAATACACAACCTGACCTTACACCTAAAGGTGAGAGAAAAGGAGCAGCAAATAAAGCCTAAAGCCAGCAGAAGAAGGAAAATAATAAAGATTAGAGCAGAAATAAATGATATGGAAACAAACAAACAAACAAAAAACCCAGAACAGATCAATGAAACTAAATGCTAGTTCTCTGAAAGAATAAAACTGATAAACTCCTAGCCAGATGTATCACAAAGAAAAGAGAGGACCCAAATAAAATACATCATAATTAAATCACAAATGAAAGAGGAAAGATCACAACCAACACAACAAATACAAACAATTATAAGAGAATACTGTGAAAAATTATATGCCAACAAATTAGGCAGTCTGGAAGAAATGGACAAATTCCTAGAAACTCATGCACAACCAAAACTGAAACAGGAAGAAATAGAAAATTTAAACAGACCCATAACCAGCAAAGAAATTGAATCAATTATCAAAAATCTCCCAACAAACAAGAGTCATGGGTCAGATGGCTTCCCAGGTAAATTCTCCCAGGCTTTTAAAAAAGAGTTAATTCCTATTCTTATCAAACTATTCCAAAGAATATAAATGGAAGGAAAGCTTCCAAACTCATTCTATGAAGCCAGTATTACATTGATTCCAAAACTAGACAAAGACCCCACTAAAAAGGAGAATTACAGGCAATATCCCTGATGAACCTGGATGCAAAAATTCTCAACAAGATACTAGCAAACTGAATTCAACAGTACGTTAAAAAAATTATTCACGGGGCGCCTGGGCAGCTCAGTCAGTTGAGCGTCCGACTTCGGCTCAGGTCATGATCTCGAGGTCCGTGAGTTCGAGCCCCGCGTCGGGCTCTGTGCTGACAGCTCAGAGCCTGGAGCCTGCTTCACATTCTGTGTCTCCCTCTCTCTCTGCCTCTCCCCCACTCATGCTCTGTCTCTCTCTGTCTCAAAAATAAATAAACATTAAAAAAAATAAATTATTCACCGTGGTCAAATAGGATTTATTCCTGGGCAGCAGGGCTGGTTCAGTATTCACAAATCGACGTTATTCACCATATTAATAAAAGAAAGGATAAGAACCATATGATCCTCTTAATAGATGCAGAAAGAGCATTTAACAAAATACAGCATCTTTTCTTGATAAAAACCCTCAAGAAAGTAGGGAAAGAAGGAACATACCTCAACATCATAGAGCCCATATACAAAAGCTAATATCATCCTCAATACAGAAAAATTGAGAGTTTTTCCCCTAAGGTCAAGAACACGACAGAGATGTCCACTCTTGCCACTGTCCTTCAACATAGTACTGGAAATCCTAGCCTCAGTAATCAGACAACAAAAAGAAATAAAAGGCATGCAAATTGGCAAGGAAGAAGTCAAGCTTTCACTCTTCACCAATGACATGATACTTTATGTGGAAAACTCAAAAAACTCCACTAAATAAGTGCTGGACCTGAATGAATTTGGCAAAGTCACAAGATATAAAATCAACATACTCTGGAGTGCCTGGGTGTCTCAGTTGGTTAAGTGTCTGATTCTCCATTTTGGCTCAGGTCATTATCTCACGGTTCATAAGTTCAAGCCCCACGTATGACTCTGTGCTGACAGTGAGGAGCCTGCTTGGGATTCTCTGTATTCCTCTGTCTCTCAAATAAATAAATATGTTAAAAAATAAAATCAACATAAAGAAATCGGTTGCATTTCTAGACACCAATAATGCAGCAGCAGGAGGGGAAATCAAGGAAACGATCCTATTTACAACTGCACCAAAAACCATAAGATACCTAGGAATAAACCTAAACAAAGAGTAAAGAGATCTGTATGCTGAAAACTATAGAAAGCTCATGAAAGAAATTGAAGAAGACACCAAGAAAGGGAAAAACTGTCTATGTTCATGGACTGGAAAACAAATATTGTTAAAATGTCTATATTATCCAAAGCAATCTACACATTCAATACAATCCCTATCAAAGTAACACCAGCATTCTTCACAGAACTAAAACAAACAATTCTAAAGTTTGTGTAGAAACTGAAAAGACCTCAAATAGCAAAAGGAAAACCAAAACTGGAGGCATCACAATTCTGGGCTTCAAGCTGTATTACTAAACCTGTAATCATTAAGGCAGTATGTACTTGTACAAAAACAGTCACATAGATCTATGGAACAGAATAGAGAATCCACAAATGGACCCACAAATGTATGACCAACAAACCTTCATCAAAGGAAAGAATATCCAATGGAAAAAAGACAGTTTCTTCAGCAAATGGTGTTTGGAAAATTGGACAGCAACATGCAGAAGAATGAAACTGGACCACTTTCTTATACTATACATAAAAATAAATTCAAAATGGATGAAAGTTGAGACAGGAAACCATCAAAATCCTGGAGGAAAAAATAGGCAGCAACCTCTTTGACCTCAGTCACAGCAACTTCTTACTAAACATGTCTCCAGAGGCAAGGGAAACAAAAGAAAAACGAACTGTTGGGACCTCATTAAGATAAAACCTTCTGCACAGTGAAGGAAACAATCAGCAAAACTAAAAAGCAACTGACAAAATGGGAAAAGATATTTGCAAATGACATTATCATATAAAGGATTAGTATCCAAAGTATAAACTATCGAAGTATAAAGTATCCAAAGTATCAAACTCAACACCCAAGAAACCAAATAATCCAGTGAAGAAATGGGCAGAAGACATGAATAGAACTTTTCCAAAACATCCAGACAGCTGATAGACACATGAAAAGATGCTCAACATCACTCATCATCAGAGAAATACATATCAAAACCACAATGAGATACCACTTCACACCTGTCTGAATGACTAAAATTAACAACTCAGGAAACAACAGATGTTGGCAAGGATGCAGGGAAAGGGAAACCCTTTTGCACTCTTGGTGGGAATGCAAACTGGTGCAGCCAGTCTGGAAAATAGTATGGAGGTTCCTCAAAGAAATTAAAAATAGAACTACCCTATGAACTAGCAATTGCACTATAGGTATTTATCCAAAGGATACAAAAATGCTGATTTGAAGGGGCACATGCACCCCAATGTTTATAGTAATGCTCTCAACAAGAGCCAAATTATGGAAGGAGCCCAAATGTCCATTGACTGATGAATGGATAAAGAAAATGTGGTATATATATAATAGAATGTTACTTGGTGATCAAAAAGAATGAACTTTTGCCATTTGCAACAATGTGGATGGAACTATTGTATTATGTTAAGCGAAAGTCAGTCAGAGAAAGATAAGTATCATATGACTTCAGTCCTATGTGGAATTGAAGAAAGAAAAGATGAACATAGGGGAAGGGAAGAAAAAATAAAATAAGATAAAAACAGAGAGGGAGGCAAGCCAGAAGAGACTCTTAAATATAGAGAACCAACAGAGTTGCTGGAGGGGAAGCGGGAGGGATGGGCTAAATGGGTGATGGGCATTAAGGAGGACACTTACTCGGATGAGCACTAGCTGTTGTATGTAAGCGATGAATCACTGAATTCTACTCCTGAAACCAAACACTACACTATTTGTTAACTGACTTGACTTTAAATAAAAAAGATAAAGCATAAAAACAAACAAAAATCCCAAACACAGAAATCCCTGCTCTGCACATCGTAAGAAATATGAAGGAAAGACTGTTCATCCCCTCCCAAGAATTGGAGTTGGAAAATTCGATGTTCTCTCAGCCAGATCTAATGCATGAATGGGTTTTGGTAGGAAATGGCTCTTGTTTCTGTAGCATGACTGGACTCCCGGTGTGGAAGTGCATGTGTTGGAATGTGTCCAGGGAATATAATGGAAAATGATAAGTGGGAGTCCTGATAGACTAAGATTCTTGGGAATCAATGATAAAAGTAGGCAGCACATCGTAAATATAATGACCTGGGGGCTACAGAGGGGCTGGGAAGGACCTAAGAATATCCAGAAATGAAAGGTTCAATACACTTGCTCAAGAACTGCTTGGGACAATGTAGTGCAGGCCCATCTCTATCACCTGCCTGTGCAGATTTTTCAAATCTTAATAATAATAATAATAATAATAATAATAATAATAATACTAGACTGTACCAAGTGTGCTCGAGGTGGTAGATACACATCAGGTTTTATATATACACCGATTCTAGACTCCAATACAACAATCCTTCAAACTATTAGTACTCTTTCACAAACCAAAGCAGGTTACTTCAGTTTTCAGGCCTGAGAGAGAAAATTAAGATGATTGAGGTGGGAGTGGGAGGGTCAGTTCTGACATTTTTTTGTGGTTCTGACACTCTGTGACCCTGCTCTTTTCCATCTCCTTGACCTTTTCCTTCCAAAGTGTTAAAATCAGACTGGGAGTTTATCAACCCAGCATCAAAAGTAAGAAGGAGCAGATTCGGAATTACTCACTGACTGTGCCCTCCCCTGAATTCAAAGCACAGTCTCTGGAGAATGACCTGATGCTGATAAAACTGTCCAAGCCTGCTGCACTCAACTCCTACGTGGGAACCATAGCCATATCTATGGAACCCTTATCATTTAATGATTCCTGCTTTATCCCGACCTGGACTTGGAACGAATACAAAAACCGTAAGTGTTTGACTCTGTTCTTCATCCTGAGGAGGTTTTGGAGCTGGGGAAAATGTGGATGGATTTATGTGAAGGGAATGGCAGCTATGAGGTAATGTTCTTGACCCTTGTGGTTACTGCCAGGACTTTATCCTGCCAAGAGATAAAATTCAAAGAGACTGATACAGGGCAGCCAGCCTGATACCAACGAGTGGAGCAGCAGTAACTGTTATATCTCTAGAACATTCAAGACCAGAGTCTGGGGAACTGAATTCAAATAACGGTTGGGGGAACTAGGAGTCCTGACTCTGAAGACAGTATCAAGGCATCCTGTAGGTAGGAGGGTAGCTTACTGTCTTATTGATGGCTGCTAAAAGTCCACCAAGGAATTCATCAAGCAGCAGTGGGAAAAACAAAAACAGAACATATGTAAGCTGGCAGGGATACTCCCCATCCCCCATCACAGACAACCCAACCTATGTTAATGACGATTCACTCAAGGACACTGAGAGATGAGGGTGGCTGAGGGAGCTGTTCCTATACACAGAGGGCAACTGGTGTACCTGCTGCTTCATCCAATAGTCCTCTCTCAGAAGCGGACACCAGGGCACGCACAGGGGAGTTGGTTATGACATACTGTTGGTGTCTCTCTGGCCTGACCTGCCTCTGGGGAAAATTGCCAGAGCCCCTGCTGCAGGCACACAAGTCTCCAGCCTCTCAGCTCTAACTGGTATGGGCAGAGAAGATCTGGTCTCTGCAAGAGCATGTCTTACCAAGGCCACTTTAGGAAGAATGTTGCTTTCTTATGCATTTGTTGGTCGTTGGTGGCCTTTACTTCATGTGGCTGCTAATAACCCATTGTGCGCTCTTTAGGTATTGCCAAAGGATGACAGGGCCACCACTCAATATCTGAAATGAAATGACAAAGCTAAATTTATTGCCAATTACAGTGAGGAAGAACAAGGTTGAGCAGGCACAGTCTCCCTGAGCAGAGGAGGGGAGGGTACTGGGATGTTATGGGGTTTGGGAGAAGCTTTTTGAACAGGGATTACAGGACTTTTAGAAGTTTAAAGGGGATGTCTGTAGAGGCATGGTTGTTAGGTGAGATCGTTGTTCACTGCTTGGCACTTTGAGACATGTTTATTGCAGGCGGTCGATTGGCTGACTTTAAAAAGTGACATTGATTTATCAGCTTGATGAAACTGTGTTCACTGAGCCAATCTGTCATGACATTAATCAAGTTTAAACCCTGGGCTAATTGCCACAGAACACTCTCTCTGTCCTGTAAAAACAAAAAGTGGCAACTTTGATATTCTTGGTATTTGGCAACTTCATTTTAGTTCAGAGGCAACATTCCTGGGAATCGAAGTGAATATTTTTTCTAAACAAATTTAGGTTTATACTTTTTATCCTTGACTTTACAAGTCTTATTCAAAGTAATTGAAAAATAATTTATCACATATCATTTGAAAACAAAATAAAATCATATGAAGGTTTTTATCACATAGGCTCTGCATGTCAGAATCACAGTGACACACTAATTCTGTTAGCTTTTTGGTGCAAGGCTTCAAATATTTGTTAGGAATTCATTATTTCAAGTGCTTGGTTACTTTCGCCTAGTTTATTCTATGCACTTCGAATCAATTTCCATAAAAACTCAAAACTGAACATAACTTCCCTCTCTCTCTTCTGACCTGACACTTTCTGTTTTAGGACATTAGGTTGAATACACTATCAGAAAAATCCTGCTCCATAAGTAACACTAGGCTTAGTCTGAGCAATCTCTAGTCAGTTTTTCTGTTTCTTTCCTCCTTGTCACTCTCCACCATAGATTAGAATTCTTTAATACCATGGTTAGAATCTTTGCATCCTAAAGTTAACACTCACTATGAGGGAGATGAGCACCATGACTTCATACACTTACAAATAATCTGTTTATAAATACTCTATTTCATTAAAAATAGCTTCAGACATATTAAAAATAGTTTTTTTCCCTTTATGATTAAATGTAAAAAAATTGATGCCAAATATAAAGGTTTCTTAGGGACAATGGCTTTGTGTCTGTTTTTATGGTCACTTATAATCTTCTCATGGGTTTTCAAAGGTTTCTAAATCAGGCAAGTAGACAGAGAACTACAGATACGATGTCCGATGTGAGGAGGACATCGTGCTCTGAATCCACGGATCGACACAGATACTGACTGAGAAACTCTGAGGAGGATTTCTCAAAATAGGGGCTGATCTCAAGAGTATGTGTGATAAGCAGAGTGACCGTAGACTTTGTCTTCCTTTTTCCCACAGTTACTGACCCTGACATCCTGACTTGGATAAACCAATATACTCTTCCCTTCAAAGACTGCCAGAATATGGTAGGACGAATAATGACAGCACGCATCATGTGTGTGGGACAACCTTTAAACATCTTCTCTAAAACTAAGGTAACTTTCTTCAGATAGAAAGATAGCAGGGGTCTATGAAGGTGGTTGAGGAGAGTCACATGGTGCTCATCCAAAAGGCCTGGAGTCCCTCTCCTCTCCCCCTGAGACTGTGGGTTTGTCTTAATTCCCTTTCCCTCATTTTACAATGGGAAATCCTCTGGGTAGAATCATTTGTCCTTTCTCCTCCTTCTTCCATTCAGTTTGAGCTCAAGCTTGAACCAAGAGGGGTGAGATGAAGGTGGACGTGAAGAGAGGGTTGTTACCTTTCAAGAGAAAATGAGTCTAGTCCTTTAGAAGCCTCTGCAACTATAATGTGCCACCTCTTGCGATTTATTCTTATTCTATGAGGACAAAGCAACATTGACCTCGTATTCCTTCTCTCTGGCAGGAAGTTTCAGCCGCCCCAGCCATCTGTGGTGGGAGGTTGCATGGAATCTTGTCCTGGGCCAAAGGAAGTGTCACCCTAGGATGTGAAGGCTTCTTCACAGAAGTTTATCACCATGCAAGATGGATCTTGAAAATCATGAAAAACTACTGAGGCTACTCCATTCCCCCGTCCTCAGTGCAACATCTTCATAATTTCTGCACTGAATTCACAGCTTTTGGTCTTTCTTGTTCTTGAACAGAATTCAAATAGAAAGCATTCAGTAAAGAAAAAAATGGCACTAAGAACTCGTGCTGTGGCCCCTGATCTCTTTATATATAAACTGTAGGCATGATGAGAAATGTAGCAACGCCCGCACCATTTGTTCATGCATTAAAGAATTATTGAGTTATCAGCAGTTTAGTAGATACTGGTTCTGCTAGTGATACAAGAGTGAATATCACGTAAATAAAGCCGATTATTCTACCTGATGACTATTGTTACAATGGAGATAAGAAGTTTCGTGAGACCATACAGAAAGTCATTCTGGGTGTCAGAGCCTGGAAACGTTTCACCAAATAGACAAATTAGGGGAGAATATTATAAAGCTAAGGGGATAGTTAAGTAGAAGTCAGAAAAGCATAAGAATGTGGCATGTTCTGGAAAATATAGGTATGTAAGTAATACTGGAGGGTAGAAAATAAATTGTAGGGGAGGAGACCAGATATGAAAAAAGATTCTTATTTAGAGCTGAGCAAGGGTTAGATAGTGAAAGGCCTGACCTGTTTTGTGAAAGAATTTAGATTTTTGGATTTTTATATTGTTGGAAACAGAGGAGGTGTCATTAAAACCTCCATGGTAGAGAACGTGTCATCAAATTTCTGAATTGGGAGATGCTAAAGAAGCAGAATCTATATAGTTTACATGTATTGACTATGAGTAGAAAGAGAAAGGGAAGTGTCTGGAATAATGCCCAGGTTTCTGACTTGGGTGGGTGGTGGTTCACAAAGATAATAGGAAGAGAACCAATGTTTTCATGTGTAAAGAATCAGGTCATGAGTAAGAGGGATGGGCCATGTTATATTTGATACCCCTGAAGGATATGGAGATCGCCATTTCTAGCAGACAGCTGGAGACAAAGATCTGGATCTCAGTTGTCTGGGCAAAAACAACAGGGGAGTTGTTTGTTTATGGGTGGTAGCTGCAGACTTCAGCAGAGCTCTGTGCCCCTGGGAAGAGCTTTGAGAAATGTTCAGCCCTTCTCTCAGACTGGCAGAGAGTGGAGAGGTGTATGGCATCCTAGACCTATTGATCAAGACACTTAAAATACAGAATTGAGAGGATTCTAAGTGACCCTAAAGTAGGGTCCCTAGTGAGAGGCCATGGTGTTAGTTACATAGAGGGGAGAGACAGTGTGAAATGAAGTCATCTGCTTAAAAAGGTAAGAAGAAGTGGAACAGAGAGGGTCACTGAGATGAGGAGAGAGAATAATGTCACAGAAGGAAAAGACTGCAAAGAGAGGAGTTTGGTATTCCATATCATGGGAGAGGTGGTGAATCCATGCATCTGTAGAGATTGCAGAAGAGGGTTGGTTTTCATCCCTCACTGAGGTAAAAAAGTGAAAAAATAAGGTAAAAAAAGCTGGGTTACAAATAAGACCATAGCTTATCCCGACACATAAAAAAAAATCAATTCTTGGGGCGCCTGGGTGGCTCAGTTGGTTAAGCGGCCGACTTAAGCTTGGGTCACGCTCTCACGGTCTATGAGTTCGAGCCCCGCGTTGGGCTCTGTGCTGACAGCTCAGAGCCTGGAGCCTGCTTCCGATTCTGCGTCTCCCTCTCTCTCTGCCCTCCCCCTGCTCACGCTCTGTCTCTATGTCTCTCAAAAATAAATAAAATAAAGGTTAAAAATCAAATTCTCAAATTTGGATACTGAGGCCATTTAATTCAACGATTCTTGTTTTTCTTGTTATCCTTGGTGATCCAAACTTCAAGCCCTCCTGTTTGCCTGTGCTCATCAGTAGCCTCATTCCTAGTTTCTCGCTGCTTCCCATCTCCGAGTCACTACTCAATGCTCCCTTTTATTGAGTCACATTTATATTGTCTCAGAGTCGTTAATAAAATGTTCATCTGAGTATTTCAGTAACTCTTAAATTACATCTTCAACACATAGTGGAGATCCTGCATTTCCCATGTCACTGTCTGTACAATTCTCCTTAATGGCCATCTCAAGCACTTGCCTCTCTGCTCCTATCTTTGGCGCTTCATGTTCAGTGGGCGACCTCTGGTGTGGGAGTACGGGGAGGTTGAAGCCATCAGCGTTAACTTCACTCAACCCCCCACCCCCCACCCTGTAAACGTACTTAGTGCTTTTCTTCCTCATTCTTTTCCATCCTTCCTGGAAGTGAGACCCTATTACTACAGCTTCCATATCCACCTGTGATATGGATCACATCTCCCCTGACTTCCTCATGGATGTGCCGTATTGGTTATCTCTACTTCTTTATATTCTTCCACTTCCCCTACCTATCGACTTCTTCCTGTCACCACTGAAGCTAGATAAAGACTGTTCCACCTAAAATATGCAGCCCAGGGATGTGCTCCCTTGATCTGCTCTCTGGTTGCCTCTTGGGTCTTCTTTGCAGGCAGTGCCTACTTGACAATTCCTGATTCTTCTGGGTCTCTCTTCACACTCCTCTGTACATTCTCTTCTGAGTCCTCATCTACCTCTCCAGAGACTTTCCCCCCATCTCTTCACTTGATTAGCTTCTACTCATCCTTTAAGCACCAAACATCACTTCCTCAAGGAGGTCTTCTTCTGACATTTACATTAGGGTCTCTGCTATGTGTTTTTCTACATCCCTTTCTTTCCCCCATTGGGACATCCATGAGGGCAAATCTTGTTATATCCATCTCCTCTATTAGGCCTCATCATCTGTGAGGGCAAGATTCCCATTTCCCTTGCCACTAAATCAATAACACCTAATAAAGTGCCAGCACAGAGTGTACGTTTGTATTGATTTTCCACTGCTGGATAAAAACATTGCCACGAATTGAACAGCTGGAAACAACGTGTATTTTCTCACAGTTTCTACAAATCAAGAGTTCAAGCATGACTTAGCTGGGTCCTGTCCTCAGGGTCTAGTAAGGCGCTGAAGTAAGAATTTGCTTCTAAGCTTATTCAAGTTGTTGGTAGAATTCATTTTCTTCTGGTTGTGTGACATAGTCTCCTCACCTTTTGCGGGCTGTCAGCTGAAAGCTGCTCTCAGGTCCTTGAGGCAATCCTTTGTGCATAGAGGGCATGTACACATAGTTCTTTGACACTTAATCTTCCTCAGTGTGGCTGCTTACATCCCCAATCCAGTGGGAAAAATCTCTCTTGTGCATGCTAGTCAGGTAGATGTGTGTGTGTGTGTGTGTGTGTGTGTGTGTACACATACAGAGTGTTAATGTTATGTATTAACATAATTAACATAATTATGACATCCCATAATTTTTGCCATATTCTATTAGTTAGAGGCAAGTCACAGGTCCCACACCTAATGAGAGAATATTAGGGATTATGCAAGGTAGGAGTACTGGGCTTAAAGTCTGCCCCAAAATTTCATCAAATAATAAATTTATTGGATCCTTATCTCCCACACAATAAATACTTATGCAAGTCTTATATATGCAAGGCTTGTACAATAAGGCTTTCATTATAGAATTCCTGTTTATCTCTCCACCTAGTTCTTAACACTTCCACTCCAATTCGTGGTTTCTGCTCCACAAACACACCATGTTGCTACATATACTCATGGTTTACAGAAGGCTTTCCCTCTTTTTGAATTATTTTTTCTCTTCTTTTATGCGAGACAAGCTCCTTCCCTTCCCTAAGACCCAGGTAAAGTGTAAATGTTTGGATACTCCTTCCTTATAACAATGTAGGCTGAAGAAGTAAGTATCTTTAACCTTGTGTTCTAAGGCAATACCTCAACCCCCATTAAGAAACAAAACTAATGAGCATAGGAAAAAAAGGAAAGAGAGCAAAGCAAACCAAGAAACAGACTCTTTAACTATAGAGCACAGACTGATGATTGCTAGAGGGGAGGTGGGTAGAGCAAGGGGTGAAATAGATGATAAGGATTAAGGAGTGCACTTGTGACGAGCACCGGCTGGTGTATGGAAGTATTGGATCACTATATTGTACACCTGGAACTAATATTACTCTGTACATTAACTAAGTGGAATTTAAGTAAAAACTTAAAACTCTCCTACATGTTATTATGAAGATTTTTAAACATACAACGAGGTTGAAAGAATTTCGCAGTGTATACTTGTATATCCATTACCTGGATTCTACCACTGAGCAATCTGTTTCTTAAATTAACATCTCATATGGGTGTGGTATATTTGTCACGGTTGATGAAGCAATACTGACACATTATTAGTAACTAAAGTCCATAGTTTATATTAGGGCTTGCTCTCTATCTTACATGGTACTATGGGTTTGGACAAACACATAATGTCATGTATCCACAATTAGAGTATCATACGGAGTAATTTCACTGCCCTGAAGATGCCCTGTGCTCTACCTGGTCCTCCTTCTCCCCTTCTCCTCAAATTCTGACAACCACTCATTTTTTACTGTCTCTGTAGTTGATTTTTTCAAAATATGTAATATTTTTACACCGGCTCCTATCACTTAGTAAAAAGAATTTAAGGATTCCCCACGTCTCTTGTCACTTGATAACTCATTTTTTTTTAAATCACCAAATAATATTCCAGGGCGGACGTACCACACTTTGTTTACCCATTTACTTATTTAAGGACATCTTGGTTGGTTCCACGGTTTGGCAAGTGTGAGTAAAGCTGCTCTAATTGTTCATGGGTAAGATTTTGTGGACATAAATTTTCAACTTGTTCAGGTAACATCCCAGAGTGTGATTGCTGGACCATGTGGTAAGATTATGTTGAACTTTGTACGAAACCACCAAACTGTCTCCCAAAGCGGCTGTACGTTTTGCATTCCACCAGCAAGAAATGAACATTCTTCTTGTTTCATATCCTTGCCAACATTTGTTTTGTTTTAAACTTTGGCCATTCTACAAGGCGTGTAGTGGTATCTCATTGTTGCTTTAGTTCATAATTCCCTAATGTATGTTGAGAATCTTTCCATATGCTATTTGCCATCTGTGTATCTTCTTGTTGTTATGGACTGAACTGTGTCCTCCCAAATTTCATATGTCAAAGCCCTAAACCCTAAAGTGACTGTATTTGGAGATAGGTCCCAGAAGGAAGTAATTTAGGTGAAATGAGGTCATAAGAGTGGGGCGCTGTTCTGATAGGATTAGTGTTTCTATTTCTTTTTATCATTTTTTTAAATTTATTTTTTTAGCATTTATTTATTTTTGAGAAACAGGGACAGAGCATGAGCAGGGTAGGGGCAGAGAGAGAGGGAGACACAGAATCAGAAGCAGGTTCCAGCCTCTTAGCTTTCAGCACAGAGCCCAATGTGGGGCTCAAACCCACAAACCACAAGATCGTGACCTGAGCCAAAGCCAGATGCTTAACCGACTGAACCACCCAGGCACCCAGATTAGTGTCCTTATAAAGAGTGACACGAGAGGGCTGGCTCTCTTTCTCTGTACACATAAATACAGAGGAAATATCACATGAGGACACAATGAGAAGGTGGCCATCTACAAGCCAGGAAGAGAGCTTTCACCAGAGATGAATTTGCTGGCACCTTGATCCTGGACTTGTAGCCTCCAGAACTGTGAGAAAACAAATGTCTGTTTATTAAGCCACCCAGTCTGTGGTATTTTGTTATGGCAGCCTGAGCAGGCTAACGCATTTGGTAAGGTATCTGTTCAGATATTTGGCTCACTTTTTTATTGGGTTGTCTGTTTTCTTGTTGAGTTTAAAATTTCCTTACATACTTTGGATACAAATCATTTAACAAATCATGTGTTTTGCAAATATTTCCACCTACACGGTGGTATAGGTAGAGTTCGAGCTCTGAATACTTTATTTTGTAATTGCCTGTCTATGTGCCCATCACTCCCACTAGTGTATAAGCTCTTTGAAGGTGGAGCCGTGTTTTTACATTTAGGCATCCTCTACAGTAAGCACAGAGCCTTGCACAAGTCAGACACATAATATAAGTTATTGGCTGGCTGGGTGAATAAAGAGTGGATGAACAGTGACATGAAAGGAAAAGCTGATATACTCAGGGAGAGGGGTTCAGTGTCAGGCAGAAGGGTCAGGCCAGCACCAGAGGGCTGGGTTTTGGCTACTGGAGACAAATGTCTGTGTCACACAACCAGGGGTTAGCATCACACAGATGGGAGGAGTCACTGTCCTGAGCTAGTTTGGAGAGGGCCATGACTGCAGAGTCTCACAAAGCCCAGAGCAGAGAGGAGGAGGCTGTGGAAACACTGCGAGCCCTGACATCTCTCAGATTAGGTATGTTTTCCCCTGAAAAAGAAAACAAAAATGCCGTATTCCAGATCCATTATCTACTGTGTCCAGGACCAAATCACCTGGTCTCTGTTCTTATCTTTCTGACACCTGACACCATCCCCTATATGACCGGTGGACCCCTCTTCTAGAACAGAATCCTGCCATTGGAAGAATTCAGATGATATATTTTTTCAACCCTAGAGCCCCTTCTTGCTATATCTTCCTTAGTCCTTTTATGTCCCTCTTCTCCATCCTTTCCAGAGACCCTGGGCTCGACCTCATCTGTTGAAAAGGTTTTTGATGTCAGTATGAAGTTTATCCTCTTCTGGGCTCTCATGAACCTGACTAGTGAGTACCTTCACACTCTTTTCTTTACTTACCAAAGAGAAATCCGGGAGGAATCATGAAAGATAGATAATATAGAAGGCACTGCTCCAGACCACAAAAGTAGAATGGATTCTCTCTCCCTCACCACTACTACTGTCCCCACCAACTTTCCTACTGTGCCACTGCCCATCTGCCTCATCTCAGCTTGATTGTTTGTATGCTTTTTGGGGAGACATGGACATCAACACCCCAATACCAGACCTGCTCCCAAGGAACACTGACCCAACCCTGGGCCTGTCTAGAACAGGACCGATGTGCGCACGAGGGAATGAGAAGTGGAAGCAGGGGTTGAAAGCAGAGGTCCAACTAATGGACACAGCAGAGCATTAGAGGGTAGTTGGTCTTATCCTGAAAGTTCCAGTTACTCAGGCAAAACCCTTGGAGGTGTGCATAAAAGCTCTTTCTCTCACACCCCACATTCAATCTGTTTGGAAATTTTTCTTGGCTCTATGTTCTAAATATACCCTAAATCCAATTACATCTCATCACCTTCACTGCTCACGATGGCCAAGCCGCCATCTCCTGCCTGGATTATCATATTATTCTCCTAACAGACTTCACTGCTTTCTACTCCTACACTCAACACTTCTCCATTAGGAAATAACTATCACTGTCTTACGCAAAACCCTGATGTGGTTCAACATGCCTTCAGAAGAAAGTCCATGTCCTAACAATGTCACTGTTTTAATCTCTGTGCTTCCCTGTTCTTCTCCCCCTTACCTTCCACACCAGCCACACCAGCCTCTATGATGCTCCTTAAACAAACCTTAGGATACTTGCTCCACCATTTCCTCCACCTGGAACCCCAATGACCCAGATAGCTGATGATCTAACTCCCTCATCTTCATTTCACTGATCATCACTCATGCTATCCATAGGTCTGTCGACCCTGACTACTATGTAATATCTCATAAGGCCCCACCACACACATGCACATCCCTGTACTAACTTTTCCTCTTTTCTTGTTCTACTATTTTTCTCCACAGCACCAATCACCATCTAATGCAATGTATCATTCACGTATGTATTGTGTTTACTGTTACTGAATGTCTCCTCTCATCAGAATGTATGAGAGCAGGGATATTTATCTGCTTTGCTCCCCATGTTGCCTAAGCACCTAAAACAGAGCCTGGCGCATGCTAGGTTCTCAGTACTTACTTGTTGAATGAATAAATTATCTCCCCTCCTCCTCAGATTCTGTTAGCAGTTGGTCTGTTTTTTAAATGGCACTTGTGTTGTTTTGCCTTTAATTGTTGTAGGGGGAAAGGGATGAGATTGATAAAAGCATTCTCGAAAAAGGTAAAAACAGAAAGTTCTCTACGAGTTGATTTAATATGTTCACTGAATTGTAGAAAGTATTTAGAAAACTTGTATTTTAATCTGAAAAATATTTATGCAACAAAAGGGAAAACACCCTTATCTTTTGAAATTGATAGGTCTGTATCATTTTCTTCATGTTTTTAGAACAAAGTAAGCCAGTTTACAAATTCAGCTTACAGATAGATAAAGGTATTAGAGAGAAGGGTAGGGGGAACATAAGTGTATTAAGTTATTTCTCTTTGTTTTTCCCAGCAATCCCTGCAAAACTCTCAGAACTTCCTGTCTATGTTTCTCTTTCCAGTTGCCTGGGCTCTTGATCCGGATTACCTAACTGACATCACCCCTCCATACCTGGTCTACTTGAAATCTGACTACTTGCCCTGCGCTGGAGCTCTAATTCACCCCTTGTGGGTGATCACAGCTGCACACTGCAACTTACCGTAAGTAGTAAGCCCCCGACACCACTTTATGCTTTGGGTTTTCAGGTTGGGCACAGATCCAGATCCCTACCTGGTGCCACTGTTCAATTAAGGTCGGGTTAGGGAGGCCTTCTGGGGATGTTCAGTGGTAGAGAAAAAGGTCTGTGGGAAGGGGCTAGTAAAGGCCCATAAGGATGGGTAAATAATCTCTGTCAAGTCTTTTATCAAACAACAACATTGTTCCAGAAAGCTTCAGGTGATATTGGGGATTACCAATCCATCAAACTATGATGAAAAAGATATACAAGTAGTTGGCTATGAGAAGATGATTCATCATCCACACTTCTCAGTCACCTCTATTGAGTATAACCTGATGTTAATCAAGCTGAGAGAATATATTGAACTTAATGACTATGTGAAACTGGTCAGCCTGCCTGAAGAACCTGCCCCCGAAGACACCATGTGTATGGTCTCCACGTGGGCCTACAACGTATGTGACGCCTGTGAGTGACCTCAAGATAATACTCTTCTCTCAGAGTAGGAGACACTTCTGTTCCCTTTCTACCCTTGGCTTCTGCAATTCTTCCTAGTGAGGTTTCCTTCTGACCTCTTAATTCGTTTTTTCATCTCTTTTCCCTTTCCCTGTATCTTACTGAAGGAGTCCTTTGAGCTTCCTCTCCCACTGTATCCTGCTACCATCTTTGTTTCCAGACATGATAGAAATGGTGTTAGTGGAAAGAAGACATTTGTATTCTAGTCTTAATTTGCTGTGTGACGGTTGGTCACTTTGCCTTTGGGGCATCAATTTTCTGAACTCTAAAATGTGGCACAAACTATATCAGATATTTTCGAACTATTTCAGGCAATATGGAAACTTAAAGCCTTGAAATATCATGAAATAATATTAATGTATTAAACACAAGACAAATATGCAATACTGTGCAAAACCAGGCAGAGCTTCTGTATGCAAGATTGTGATACAAAAAAATAATAATAATTAAAAGCTCAAGGAAAATATTTGTGAAACATTTTTGAATGGTGACCTTCTGAATATCTGCTCATTTCTTTACAAAATTGAAGAACAGCTACCATTTGTTTCAGTGGAAATCCTCTATGTAATTTAAACCTACTGAATTACATGTTCTACCTCAGCTTTCTTCTACAACACATACTTCAGGTTCCATGAAAAAAACCTTGAGCAAATTTAGACAGTTTTCTGTCTTCTAAGTTTTGAGCCTGTCTGCCCACTATTCCATTCCAATATTTTCCAAGTTTGAATCCACTGTCTGTAGTGTTAAATCAGGAGGGCAGGGAAGTATGGGAGGAGGAGGGTTGAAAATAGAACTATGGTCTGTATATACTATATAGTTCTATGATAGACCTTTAGGAAGAATTATTAGTACAATTTAACTCATGGGCAAGTTTATTTATGTGTTTAATATTCATCATATGCTATACAGACTATAGTATGAAAAGGAGATTTATGTCAGCCAAGCTTGTCAGACTACACCCATCCATCTACCCCAATTCTCCTTTTACAGAAGTCAAGAGGCATCTATATACTTACCCTAGCAGTGTTGACATTGCTCCAATCTTTTTTAAACTTCTCTTGAGTAAATACCTTCAGGCTGTGAGGTACATTTAGTTGAATATACCAAAAAAGGAGAAAAAAGGGAGTCTACTGACTCTTAAAGAAGTTCTGTGTCCTTTCTGTCCTCTAGCCAAGGAGCCCGACTCACTGCAGAATGTGAACATCTCCATAATCTCTAGGAGTGAGTGCCACAATGCCTATAAAACCTACAAGATCCAAGAAGGTATGCTGTGCTTAGGCATTGTGCCAGGAATGAGGCAGTCCTGCAAGGTAGTATGCTCTTAATGCCTTAGTTCTCCCACTTTATTTCTTTCGTGTTTTTTTGCCAGAAAGATAAGATAACCCTAGTCCCCCCCTTTTTTTTTCTTGGCAGGAAGTCACAGCCGCCCCAGCAGTCTGCAATGGAGTCCTTCAAGGAATATTGACTTTTTCAGATGGATGTGTTTTGAGAGCTGATGTTGGCATCTACACCAAAATCTTTAGCTACATGTCTTGGATTAGAAATACAATCGAAAACAACTGAGCTCCCATGGCAGTAATTCTGGATCATGTGACACAGCCTGTCCCTGTGTCCAGCTTCACAATTAAACCTTGAGTAGATGCCCTGGGTTGCATCAGGCCTGCCTGTCTCACTTCTGCCCAACAGATGAGTGATTTGTACATCTCTGGACTGTGACTTTACATGATAACTCTTTTTTTTTTCCCCTTCCGTAAAGATGGCAAGCTCAATATCCCTTAGGCAGTTGAAGTTTATCAAATGGGGATTGTGTTCTAACAAAGGGATCATTGACCTATTGAAAAAAAAGGCTGGCCAGCCATTTTGGGTGATGAATCCCTACTACTTGCACTGAATTAACATGTGCTTTTGTTCAGTTACAGTTGCCAAAAGGGAAAAGGAAATCTGACAAAGAGAGAGCTAATTAGATATACAGGTGAGGGAAAAGGCTCCTAAGAAGGAGACTAGAAGAGGTATTGCACTCTGTTTCTCCTTGCCCATATGGCTCTGTATGCCAGGCATAGATCCTGGTCATTCATTTTGCAGAATTCTGGGTAGAGGCTTCAGTCATGAGAGGTTAATACAAAAGTGAACTGAGGCATATGATACAGCAGATGTAACAGAGAGTTCGGGCCAGATTTTGCCAATGCATGCTTGTCCCTTCTATTATGCCTGGTGCTGCAGGGACTCCATTCTCTGCAACTGTTACTCTTGCATTTTTCTTCCTTATTCTCTGTCTTTTCACCTCAACCCTGCAGCTCTAGTTACCACCTGAGAGTTTTAATTGAGAGTTACCTAGGATCAAAAGCACAAAAACAAAAATGAGTTTTAGAGGGTTCTGCCTGTGGCCACTACAGGTGGGCTGTCAGAAACTTACAGTTCAGCTAGGGGACAAGAGAACTCTTCTCAGGAAGCAGATTGCTAGCAGGAAATCTAGTCTTCTTTAGGGTTCAAAACCTCAAACTGAGTAACGCCCAGCTTGCAGTGTTGAAAAGCGACATTTTGTATACGGATTAGTAAGGCAATTGTGAGAGCTTCACCTTCAGATATGGTTTTAACTGACATTTTAACTATGAAAAACAACTATGGTTTTTGCAAGAGAGCAAAACCCTTACCCTCTGTAGATGTTTCCCACCTTGAAATGGTACTACAATTTCAGTAGTTTATTCTGGTATCTTTATAAGGCTAGTAGATTCTAGGTGATAATGCATACATCAAGGTCACTGAATTCAATGGGCATCAGCCTACTTTCTCACCATTGTCACTGTACAGTGACTTCCTTGGTTGGAAAATATGTTCTGGGGCTCCTGGGTGGCTCAGTTGGTTAAGTGTCCAACTCCCGATTTTGGCTCAGGTCATGATCTCACAGTTCGTGAGATCAAGCCCTATACTGGGCTTTGCGCTGACAGCATTGGAGGCTGCTTGGGATTGTCTCTCTTTCCTTCTCTCTATGCCCCTCCCCCATTCATTCTCTCTCTATCTCTCTCAAAATAAATAAAATAAACATTTTTTAAAAAGGAAAATACATTCCTTTTTTTGTAGGATACATAAGGCATTCAGTTAATTCATTTTAAGGATGATGGTGCTGGGAAGGAGGCAAGGGACAAAAAGTCGAAATATAGACTATATCATTTTCAGTAAGGACAATAACTACTCCTTCCATGATGAAAGGGGCTGCCGGAGGACCTGGGGTAGAGCACTATTTCAGGACTATAGCACGGCTGAGATTGGTCACTGACGCTGGCACGCTGGATCGGCAGCAGTGGTGGTAGCCAGGTGAGATTTGCAAGAAGTCCCTGAATATGCTCCATTTGGCCCCATTATTTTTTTATGGAGCCACTAAAAAGCACTCGGGAGAATGAAGAAGGACTTTGGAACAGACCTGTTTATCTATACGATTCTTAAAGTCTTCTAAAGTGAGATTTATTTTGGTGAGAATTCTCATGGGATACAATATTCTCCTGTTCCAAGCCGAGCCTTAAAAATCCCACTACATAATTTTTCCCCAAACAGCTAATCCCCATTCCCTCCACCTCCCTCTTTCTGAGTGCCTTTCAGGGCAGACCACTAGCCACTCCCAAGAAATTCACATAGACCCCAACCTCAGGGAAGAAAACACTAGAGATGTGGATTGAACTTCTGTCTCCTGATAATAAACTCATTCTCCTCTTTCCCTCAGGGCATCCCTCTGACCGGCTTTATTATCACATTAGTAGATGTGCAATCAGTACCAATATGTCAACCAGTGAAGTCTTTCCATCCTCAGTGAACTGTTTATGAAGAAATCTCTTTGAGGTCATAGTGTGGCTTAAGGAAATATTTCCCAGGACAATTGCTTGTGCAACTTATTTGGATTTGGGGGGCCTAATTTACCTCTGGCCCATTACACTACAAGTTGGGAATGGAATATTGTTGAGCATATTCAAGTCAATGACAGTCACCCACCTAGAGCAAGTTTCACGGCCAACTGGTGATCTGGAGTCAGGCATTTAGTCTCCACTAGACCCCAGAGGCAAACCAGGAGCTATTTCCCAAAAAGGAAAAAGAAGCATGAATTTGCTACCATGTTTTGGGATCTCTATTTTGATTTTCTTATTAGGTTTTGACATGAGATTCATTCAGTACACTAAAGATACTTCTGGTACCATTGAATCAACAGAGTTTTAAACTAAGAAACAGCCAATTGTACTTCAGCCTGTGTTGGCTGCAAAGTCTTTTCTGACTTACTCTCTTCCTAAACTAGCAACTTTCTAGATCACTCATTAAATGGTTCAGAGCATGATATCCTAATGAGATAGATGTTGCTTATAAAAGTTAGAGGTATTCAGATACCATTCTTCATAGCAGGAAACACAAGTATAAGACATGTTCAATTCAATAGAGGAATCCAACATATACCCACCTGTAGTAGCAGGTGGCTGTGTTTTACTGGTTATCACCTGCCCACTATGACATATCTGTCTTTCCAAGACATCCAGGAAACCTTCTACTTCCTGTTATTTCATCCTACCAACATGGTATCATCAATACAACAGATCAGCATGGTACCCTTTGAGGTTGTCAAGTTTCTTAAAGACTACATTCAGGTTCAGGGGCAGAGCAATGATGACTGCCTGAGCACTGAGGTAAAAAAAACACTGTTGTCCCTGACAAATGAAAGCTAATTAATTCTGAGCTTCTCAATGCAATGTACAAAAATACATTTTCCAGATGGATAGTTGCATACTGAGTGTGAAGGAATGAATTTATTTGCTCTAGTAAGGAGGATACATACGGAACAGCAACTATAATTGGTGTTACCACACGATAATCAAACACTATCATTTCCCACCACTCTTATGACATGGCCAACTGAAGAACTGAATGAGATTATAACACAAATTCTCACCCAGCATATTTCAAGTCTGTGTTGGTAGTACTGACCTCAGCAATGTGCAGATGTTTTAGATTTACTAAGGGGAGATCCCATCAACTTTCTCTTAGCCCTTTCTACAACAAAAGCCCTCACTTCATAGACCCCAGAGATATTGTAGAGATTCTACCAGTGGCAAAAAACAAATGCACCCCTCCATCCTCATCAATGCACATAGGAAAT
Source organism: Paguma larvata (assembly GCA_030068075.1). Taxonomy (NCBI): domain Eukaryota; kingdom Metazoa; phylum Chordata; class Mammalia; order Carnivora; family Viverridae; genus Paguma; species Paguma larvata. The sequence goes on along the minus strand of CM057834.1, from coordinate 91,217,907 downwards.
ATGGAAATAAGTTCTAGATGGTTTCAGAGCCCCATCGATGGTTTCAGAGCTTCCCTTCCCTAGGGAAGACTTAGGTAAAAAAAAAAATCCACTTACCCCTCAATTTTCAAAAGCCCCACACTGATCAGAATATAGCACTGTTTATAAGTCGTCCCTACCACCACAAACACCACAAATTAGCATCAATTCAGAACCAGAATCTCAAAAAATTTAGCTATGTTCTGGTCCCTAGAGCACAAGTTACCAAGTAAATAGACTCAGGTCACCTTCGTATGGGCTAAAAGGGAGACTCTCAATGTTAGAACAGTGTTCATTCTCTAGGGTGCCAGGTGGGCACTGAATCCGTTTCTGTAACTAACAGGTTTGTGACCTAGGGAAGACCTGCATCACATTTTAGGATGTCGACTCCCATTGGTCCACTATTACCAAATCTGTCAGGTGTTTTTTGTTTGTTTGTTTGTGATATAAATCAAATAAGAACTTGAGTTTCCTGTCAGTTTCATTTCTGGGGATCCCATTTTTATGGAGAACCCTTGAAAGAATCCTTTTAAGGACCCCAAAACATCACCAGATAACATTGTCTCTTTCCGTTAAAGAGTAAGAGAAACAAATGAATTTACGAACTTAACATTTGTCTATTTTCCTGATACAAGTTAGACTAAAATCTAAGAGGCCCTTTAGCAGGAGACAAATGCCACTGAAAGGGGAGAAGACGTGGCATCTGTCAGGTTATTTGTTTATTTATTCACACCTTATGTTTTTAGTAGAAAATATGGTAGAATCCGCCACCCAGGATCCTGAATGGTGGGACGTGTCTTTCTAATTTTAAGTTGCAGCCTTGGGAATCCCGTGTTGCCATGTGTCTAAGCCATATTCTCTATCAGCTCTATAAGTAACCTTGCCAGAAATTTCCCTTCCCATCTGCCTTACCCCTTTGTCTCTCTCCATTTGTTCAGAAGTTATGTGGAGAAAATAGGGAGGGGGGTATTTATAAGTTTCCTCAAATCATAATAACATGTTGTTCAGCTGAGTAAGGGGATATCCCCGGTAACCACTGTTCTCAAGTTGAAAAGCTATGATCCTCAAAACTAATTGTGAGTGAGTAGGCCAGGATCTTACAAAACCAAGGTGAAGATTAGGCTAGAGCCTATGCTTGTGCACAGTAGTTAATGTCAGCTACCATACTGATGAGACTTTCAAGACTTCTTACAATTTGCAAGTCTTTCTCTGTGTATTCATTTCAAGGACAGGAGGACTTCAGAAACCATAAAATAAGCTCTGTTCAATAGGGAATCAGGGTAGAAAAAAGCTTTGATTTGAAGTCATTATCTATAACAATTGGAGTAGAATCAAGTTGCCCATTGGAATCTAAAGATGGATTAGAGAAGCCTGTCTGGGGACCGACACTGCCAAGGAACCCCAAGGTCATTGATCCCAGGCCCTCTGAAAACTCAGCAGTACTGGCACCTTCATTATGTTACTTTCCGGTGTCTGAAAGCTACTTTGACTAAAATCAAACCCGTGCTCCTTGTTGCTCTTTCTATAACTTGGTGGTGGTGGTGGTGGTGGTGGTAGTGGTGGTGGTTTGTTTTTAAGAGATTTTTAAATGTTAGTAAATCGCATGTAGGATTCGTTTCAACTATAAAATATACACCCAAACTTGCTTTTGGCTGGCTCTCTGTAGCCCCAAATCTCACCGTGGGCCATTCAGTTGGCACACCTACAATCTCTAGAATCCCGTCTACAACAGCAGCCCAAGACGTGGGGCCAATGCTATCCTTGGTTAAGATAAGTTTAACTCATCACCAAGCCAAACTTGCCATTACACTTTTCTGCCTAAATAGCCCAGATCCATTAACTGGGACGCTGTTCTGTTCCTGCAGTGGAGCACGCCCACCCTGCCTTTTAATCCATTAACGCTGTCTTTGTCATGACAACTTCGTCTGATTCCCCAGCTCCTATAAGCCTAGGGCTCTGCCTTACTCTCCCTAGATTTTGCTGGAAGCTAATATGAGACCAGCTTCCTGCTGTCACAACTTCCTGCCACTGCCACCTGCCATATAGCTGGTTCTCCTGGCCAGCCGCCCCTCTCCTGGCCACCAGCCTGACTTCCCTTCAGCCTTCAATATGCTTTGCTATCTGGATTCTGTCAGCTTAGCCGGCTCCCTACTGTGACTGCTATCCCTCCACACTTTGATTTCCAACATCTCCCCCTCCAATGTAAGTTCATCTCATTTCTAGATGCCCAAAAGGATGATCTCAGGCTTAATGTGCCTGAAAGAGCATGGGTTTGGGATCCAATTTGGCATTTAACCCCAACTTCAAATGTTTATTTATTTATTTATTTTGAGAAAAAGACAGAGAACATGAGTGAAGGAGAGACAGAGAGAGAGACACACACAGAATCCGAAGCAAAATCCCAACTTCAATAGCTACTAGCTCTTAATTTCTTAGGCAAGGAATTAAGTAATTTAACCTGTCTTGCTTTAGTATATCTCTAAAACGGGATCAGCAGTACATAAAATAACTTATGTAAGACATGGAGCATAGTATTTAGCACGTAGTAGGCACTCAGTAAATGATAATCCCACTTTTGAATTTTTACCAAGGGATAATTGATAATATGTCACCATTTCTATTTTCTTTTATAATTTTTTAAAGTTTATTTTACTTATTTTGAGGGGTGGGGCGAAAGAGAGAGCATGGGAGGGACAGAGAGAAAGGGAGAGAGATAGAGAGAGAGAATCCCAAGAAGTCTCTCACTGTCAGCATGGAGTCCAATGTGGGGCTCGAACTCATGAACTGTGAGATCATGACCTGAGCCAAAATCAAGGGTTGGATGCTTAACTGACTGAGTCACCCAGGTCCCCCATCACCATTTCTTTATATCTGTGTTTATCTTCAATTGGGATGGAAATTATTTTCATGTCTACCTGCACAGACAAAATAAATAAGTAAATGAGGTTATAGCAGAGACCCAAAGAACATTCTGATAGAATTTACCAATGTATGTTCCCTTTCCTCAGGTGTCAGGCACCTGTGTCTTTCCCAGCCTGTATGAAAGAGGCCCTTAGGTATAAAATATAAAAAGGAAGTTTTATAACATTAGTCTGTTTATCTGGGTAGAGGTCAAAAACTATAACTGCAAGACAAGTACATTGTAATAGGATTTAGAAAGGCAATTGCCAGATGGGGATGCTTCATTTTTGAAGTGTGTCCTTGATTCCAGAAATCCTAAACACTCATTGTATATAATGAGGAAAACCCACAAAAGTAGAAAAATAAGTTTAAATTCACAGCCCTATTATATTATTTTGTAAAGTTTTCTAGGATTCTATACTTTCTCCTCAGCTTGGCTAACCACTAATCTGGGTCAGGAGTCATTGTCTACCAACCCTTTATTCCAGTTTATCCTTAACGAGCCCCACCAGGGTACTCACGGATGCACGCCTAAACTCAAGGAACTTGCGTGGATCCTGAAGCCCTAATAATTATTTTTTTTTCATTGCAAAAAGTATTTTTATTTGCTCATAAATGGATTCATGTAATTGAATGAAAATAGGAAAATAGAATTTACAAGGATTTATTGTTTATTATTATTTTTTTTAATTTTATAATAGTTTATTTTCAAATTGGTTTACATATAACACCCAGTGTTCCTCCCAACATGTGCCCTTTTTAATGCCCATCACGCCCTCTCCTCCCTCCCTCATTCCCCGTACTTATATACAATGGACTACTACGTGGCAATGAGCCCTAATAATTATTAACCCGTTATCAACTCCCTCTTCCCAAGCCCACCTGTATCGAAGCCCCTGCCTTCACAGGAGACCCAAGCTTGCTCTCCTGCTCAGGAGCCCTGAAATGATGGTGTAGGGGCCGTAAATACGGGCTATGTTTCTGTTCGGGGCTCAGGAATCTGAATTATAACAGAGAGGCCCCATCCTCTTTCCTCTGCCTCTCAGAGCTGCAAGTGAAACTTTGAGCCCATGCTTTCTGCCCTCTAAGGACATTCGAAATGAAAGAATAAAAAAGAAGAGAAGAAGGGTAAAATTTTGAGGAGGTAAAGAGGAAACATGCCTGATGTTTCTCGAAAGTCACGCCATGTCTAGTAAAAGACTCAAAATGGAGTGAGTATTCTACGTACGTATTGATTAATTGAGAGGAGGACCGAGACAAAGGAGAACAAAGGGATGGCTGTTTTAGGTGACTGTACTTACCTGCCAGTCCTGAAATTCCATAAGCTTCAAACTAACCCAAACTCTCGAGATAACTACAGAGCAGAATCTTAATTTACACCATCAAAATACATTACTTTCCCCTCCAAAGAATTCGATGTAATAGGCATAACTATTCTCATCTGGACCCATTGAACCCTAGGACAAGTCAGCAGGGTACTTAGTGTCTCTGCAGGACACTCACCTGACTTGGGCCACATCATGTGTGGACTTCTCCGTGCCCTCTGACCACGTCTGCACCACGAGGGAGCTGCCTTTCTGGAAGGGGCAGAGATGTCTTCCAAATCACACCTCCCTTGTCCTGGTGGCAATGTATCCATTACACAAAAAGGCAGCATCATGAGGTGTTCAGAGTCACACATCTGACTCAGAATTCCTGTACTTGAGTCCCAGCTGTACGAAGATTACCTGTGTGACACCGGGCAGGTCATGCAAGCTGTTGAGCATTCATTCCCCTATTAAAATAAAAGCAAAAATAAAAAGCGACAAATGGTGGTACTTGCCTAATAGGGCATTTGAAAGTATTGAATGAGAAAATGAAGCTAAATATATTTTGTAAAGGCATGGACAAATCACTTTTACCAGCCTGCAGATAGGAGACTACATCACGATAGATCAGTATTTCCTATCTGGATAACCATGGATTAAAAAAAAAAACAGTTTAGGGGCACCTGGGTGGCTCAGTCAGTTGAACGTCTGACTTCGGTTCAGGTCATGATCTCACGGTTTGTGGGTTCGAGCCCCGCATCGGACTTTGTGCTGACAACTCAGAGCCTGGAGCCTGCTTCGGATCCTGAGTCTCCCTCTCTATCTCTTCCCCTCCCCAACTCATGCTCTGGCTTTCTCTCAAAAATAAATAAAACCGTTTAAAATAAAAATTAAAAAAACCCAATTTAATCAAAAAGCGTGTGTGAATCCCTACCATCTGCCAGTCTAGGAGGGCTGATTTAATCTAAGGGATCGAGGGTCTAGGAAGTAGTATAAAGGCATGGTTCATGGTTCAAGTGAACAGCATGGCATCTGGGAAGTCTCCGGGGAGCTCCCGGGGACTGAGGTTGAAGAGAACCCAGCAATCAGAATCAGAACACAGTGCCTTCCATCGCTCCGGCTGAAGGCGCTTGGCTGTAGTTTCAAAAGTTGCCGGCAGAGGGCTTCAGCTTTCCTAAGAGCTGGTGGCCCAGGCCTCTCTGCCCGGCCATCTCGGTGTATAACAGCCTCTTGGTGGCCTCTGACCAAGGATCTAAGTGGGAGAGTTCTCAGAGGTACCCTTCTTGGAGGGATCAGAGAACAGATACCCAAATGTCCCCAGTGCCCGGGGCAAGGCTCTAGCCCTGCTCCCCATCACCGTTCTTGTCCTCTAGAGCTGCGCAGGTGTTCACCACAATACCAGAGAAGGGGCCGAGAGAAGGCTCACCTGTGACCTCTGCCAGACTCTCAGTCTGAGCCGATCATGGAGAACTACGGGCAGATGGTGCCCCCTAGTGGACAAAACTCCCTCTCCGCAAGCGCGAGAGAAGGGCATTTGCGGGCAGCTCAGCCTCACAGCCACCCGGAGGACCACCAGGGCTGAGGTTCCTTTGAGATGTCTTCTCGTTCACTCCCGCCTTGCATCCCAGTTACCTGCTCATCTGGTCCACGCCCTCTGGGATAGAGATGCTCCGAGCTAGAGGCTGAGAAGCGCAGGAGCCTCCCGGGCTCCCATCTCTGCAGAGCTCCCAGGAGCGGGGCCTCTCTCCCGACCCTGCACCTGCCTGCTCCATTGCCTGGGACGCGAGCCTCCTTGTTCTACCCTCATTGCATGTATGGCCTTGCTCAGGTTGCAAACCCAGGTCTGAGCCATGGTTTTATAGTCAATATTTGGCGAGCCTTCTGCTGTGGATCCAGACCCGGGTCCTTTCCAGGTCAGGCCCTCTCGGAGGATTTTACTTTTAAAAAGATCAACTTGAGATTGGGGTGTGAGATGTTTGGGTGGGGGTGAGCACTGCTTATGGGGATCTAATTGGGAAAGTGGGTGTTTATTCTAGGGGTGTGAGTGAAGGGGCTACACATTGAGATACTCATTCTTCCTCCTTTCTGAGCTCCCAGAATTTCTCCAGGTTTCTTTCCAGCACCCTCTGGGCATTGATACTGGCATTAAAATGCATCAGCTTGTTATGTAGGCATATTGTGGAGAATTGTGTGTTCCATCCTCACAGCAAGCTCTGAGCTGGGTAGAGTTACTGTCTGTACTTTATAGGCATAGAAACCAAGTTTCAGGGAGATTAAGTCTTTCCCAAAGCTCGCAAATGGCAGCGCGGTCGGCAATGGAGCCCATCAGAGCCTGTGGTTAAATTGCTGTGCTACTCAGGCAGAGTGCTCATCCAAAGGGGAATGGGAAAGCCGCGGTGGCAATGGGAAAGCCTCGGTAAGAGTCTGCAGAGGCGCCTGGGTGGCCCAGTCAGTTAAGCGTGTGACTCCTGATTTTGGCTCAGGTCATGATCTCACAGTTTGCAAGATGGAGCCCCATGTCAGCTCTGGGATTCTCTCTCTCCCTCTCTTTCTCTCCCTCTCTTTCACTCCCTCCCCTTGCCCCTTTCCTGCTCCCATTCGTGCACATGCTCTTTCTCACACTCTCTTTCTCAAAAATAAAGAAATAAATAAACAGGAAAAACAAAGAGTCTGCTCTTAGAAAAGAGGCAACAAGGAGGGGTCTGGGGGGAGAGGAAGCAGGTTTAGGAGGGCTGTCAGGGCGGTGGAGGAGGTTGGGTCTGTGGTTGCCAATCCGGGGTGGTTTTTATTCATTTGTCCAAGGAGGGTGTCTCACTGTGTCTTTGCTGCAGGTGCAGTACAGAGTTCTTCCCTGGGTCACGTTGGCCACACTCAGCCTCAGCTCCGTGTTAGTGACCCGTGTCATCAGGTAATCTGCTCCAGGATGGGCTACGGCCTCCTTATCCCCGGGACTCCGCACGGTGGCCAGCAGCTGTAGTTGCCCCTGGAGGTCCTGTTGGTACCAGCTCATCCAGGGGTACTGGGAGTCCTTCAGGATGCAGTGCAGGGTTTTAGCTTGTCCACGAGGTACCAGGACCCACCTGGGCTTTTGCTCCACCAAGCTTGTTGAGGCATCTGAAATACGCAGTCAGGCCAGGCTAAAGGTACTGAAGGTAGCAGTACTGCCCCCCTCCCGAATAACCAGCTGCAGCAAAATCCCAAAGAGTGGGGCCCATGAGCAATGGCAATTGGAGATGGAAGGGATACTTTCTCAGCAGGGGTTAAGGGGGGGAGTGTGCTATGCCTAGGAGGATCTTGGAAAGCCTGGGATGAGGGAGCAAAACTTTCTGTGCCTGCTGGTCCCTCTTTCCCTCCCTCAACCCATGGAGCAGCCTTCTCTGCCTGGCATCTGACCTGCTCTCATGGTAGTCATGAACACCCAGCCCCACAGAATGGGCCACGGTACCATTCCCTCGGCCTCACGGGCTTTCTCCAGCAAGGCAGCGGGACAGGGCCAGCCAGGCAGGAGAGCAGGGGCCTGGTCTAAAAGGTGGCAATTAGTGGCTGACACTCAAGGTCTGAAATTCAAATGGGAGTGGCTTTTCCAGGAAACTCAATATTTTGTCTCATTTTCTCACTGAGGTTCAGACCCCACCGTTTCCTGTTTCCTGTGTGCCAACAGCCCTCACACAGGCATGCACGCATTCCCCACATTCAATGAGTGCCTTAGTGAAGGTACTTAGCCTGCACGCTCTCAACTGTGTCACAGAGATTCTGAACACAGACGACAATGGTTCTGAATCTGTGCCTCAAATCTTCCCAAGGGATTAAAACATCTCAATGCCACCAAGCAGGCTGGTAGATTGAGCAAAGACCTCTCTCCCCCATATGCGAGAGGCCACACTGGGCGGTAGACAGTGGGCACTCATTTCTAATTACCTGTGTTCTCCTCTGTTAAGGGCAACTACAAATTAAACAAAAGAGACTTAGTTTTCCCTGTTGAAAACAAGGGAAGAGACTTAACTCCTGTTCATTGCCTTAGATCATTTACTTTAGAAAACTTATAATTTTAAGTTCTTTCTCTGTTTTTTTGAAACGTACACAAATCACCAAGAAATGTTTTTCTCAAGGACCTGCCATCATCTCTTTGAAATACCAACATCAGGATGAGCCTAACGTAATTTAGAGACGATGCCTCACACCAAGTTGCAAAATGACTCCCTGTCCTAAAGATATGGCAAGTTAACTTTGCCTGTGGGTAAAGCAAATGAGCATATTAGCAGATGGGCACCCCCAGTTACCAAGCGACTGTAAGATGAACTGTGGGTTAACAAAAGCCCTGTCCAGGCCTCTTATTTGAGGACTGGTTATTGCTTATCTCGAGAACATTTATGTAATGGGTTGTGTCCAAATACCTGTATAAAAGGCCAGGATTCCTGTCTGCCTTTGCGATCCCTTCACAAAATGCCTGGGATGTGTGTCATGTCGGTTTCATGCTTACTCAGTAAGAAGACTGCTTTCTTTCCTACTTTGGGGGAGAGATTTTTCTGAGTCGGGAGGAGCTTTGATCTTCACTTACATTTTCCTGACAACTCGCAGTGTCAGCACTACCTAGCGGTGTGGCCTTGGGAATCAGGCCCACTATCAGGCCCATTATCTCCCTCCGTGAGATGGAGATAATGATGAAAATGGTTTTGTAGGAGTAAACAGATGAATACATGAAAAAGTCTTGGAATAGAGTTTGGCACAGACTGAGCACTTAGAGTTGACTCCTGTCACCGCCATGGGCACCTGCCAATTCAATCCCAATATGACAGAATTAATAGCAGCATTTAGCCTCTCTCGCTCTCAGTCATCAGCGGAGATTAAAATCACAAGCTCTCGTAACTTTTCAACAGTGGTAAGAGGCCTTGTCTTTCAGAAAGTTTGGAAATCAGTGATCTAGGAAATTAGGTGTAAAGGTCCATAGCTACCTTCTCTTCCCCCTCTGCATTTTACAGACGAAAGTAAGGGGACATGTAGGAACCTCGCAACCAAACTTTACTATTTCAACACCTGGGACTGCACCTTTGTCATGTCAGTGTTCCCAGTGAGGTGTCCGCGTTGTCACAGACACTTGTTGAATGAGGCAGACAACTGGAGCAAGATAAGACCACAGACCTATCACCCGGGAGACTGCATGTCAGGGAACAGCTGTGGCCTGGTGTCCTGGGGCTTTGCGCCTCCCAGATCCACTAGTGTTGTTAACCTGCTCAGGTATAAATACTCACAACAACATGGTTCCCACGATTCTGGCAAAGGATAACAGTTACTGATACCATGCGGTGACGGCAGAATACAGTTTATAATTCAGTTGGCTTGATGACTTCAAAATTGTGTGACTGTTGATTTAAAAAAAAAAACATAGATTTTCATTATGTACAATTTCGTGTATAAAACAGGTTCGTTAATATTTTCTATATCTGACTCTTTCCAGTTTGCATCATCTAATCGTAAAGAAAGTATCAATCGCCCTGCATTCTCAGTAACATGTGCTGGTTCCCTTTTGCCCGTTGCTGTCCTGCCTATTCCCAACCTTGTCTCTCCAGAGGCAGAGGGGGATGAAGCTCCTGGAAGCCATGCCCAAAGCACACATCTTTAATACCAGAAATATGTACGTGCTGGTACAGAGACGTCCTCACTTAGCAAGCCATGTGCACTGCATTCTGAGTTTACTCTGGGAGAGAGTCGCTCTGGGGAACAGAGGGTAGAAGGGAAGGGGGCTGGGAGAGGGAGCAAACCATAACTGGGGGAACAGGTGAACAGGGAGAGAAAAACCCAGTCGGTGGCCAGAAGGAGCCCAGGAACAGAAACCACCAGCTGTAGGCACTGGCTCCCAGCTTTCTCCCTGAGGCAGGAGCTCTGGCCGGTAGACAGATTGCAGGATAAGGGATCCTGGCCCATCTTGGTTTACAGGACTGGCTGTCCTGTCTCCTGCCACCCCCTCCCTTAGCCTTAATCCCCAAATGCGATTGGGATCAGAATGTCTCTGATACTCCCATTATCTCCTCCCTGGATTCCTGCTCCTCAAGGTCATTGCCTCCCCAGGCTCCTCCTCTGGTCTTGGCCCTGCTCCCATCCTGGGCCAACATAAGCCTCTTCCTTCCAGATGGCTGCCTAGCAACCTCCCCTCTCCCAGAGAAGGCACAGAAAATGGGTTTTCTTCTCCCACTGCACCCCAATTCCGACTCAGGTGTTCAACCACCCTAGCTGGGTCCATACCAGCTTTGATGAACTTAACAGATACTAAAAAGAATATGCATGCCCTGAATGGAGGCATAAATAGATACTCCAGCTCCTATCCACCTCCGAGCTGAATTGCTGTGTGATGTGTGGTCTTGTTTCTGTGCTGGGAGATTCCCTTTGGGCACATGTCCTTGTTACTTTTTCAGAGCCTCTCCGTTGTCTGATGCAGGAAGGACACTGTGGGTCAGTGAGGTGATTGCTGGCTCAGGCTCGGCTGTGTCAAAACTTGGGCAGAAAGAACTCTGCCAGCCATGGTGGGGAAGGCATGGCGGGTGGCTGGGTGCCTTGTGGGTGTCTGTAACTTAAGCAAATAATGGAAAGAGCATGGGCCTGGGGGCAGAGCCCCTGTGTTCTTGTGTTAGCTCTGCCTCTCACTGGATGAGGGATCAGGCACTCCTTATGTTGCCTCTTGGTTTTCCCTTTCCTCATCTAAAAATTAAGTGGATCTAAAATTCCTTTTCCCTAAAATTCCACTCCTGTCGGCAATGTCTATTTCTCAGTAAATCTGGTGTCCTAATATTCTAACATTCTCTCTGTGCTTTCGTTGCTTGAGTACCAAAGCACTTGCCAGTGGAGTCCCTGGGCCAAGCCCCCAAGTGGAAAGTCAACTAAATATGACTTCTCTGGCAGGCAATTCATGGAAGGAAGAGTAAAGCACCAAACATTCCAAAGGTCAGTTTACATTTATTCCCCATTCTCTTCCTCTTCTTTCATTCCCCTCCTCCTCCTCCTGCTGCTCCCCAGGAATGTGCAGAAACTCAAGGCTGCCTCAGACTCACCCATCTGGAAAGCCGATTATGGTTCCTTCACCTCTACGTGCCCTTCCAGGGATTAGTAGCAAAGATTCCTCCGGGAGATGGAAATCATAGCCTTCCCCAAACACCCCCTCAAAAACTTCTCTCCTTCCTCTGCTGCATGTAATCAGTCCTGCCCCCACCCCCAGCTATGCACCAGTTCCAGATATAGAAAATGCCCAATAAAACTCGGTGGGGGACAGGTGCCAGACGGCAGAGTGCTCAGTAAGGACATCCAAGGATATAGGGATGGGGAGGTGCAGAAAGGGAGAGAGAGATAAAGACAAGGGAGGAGAGGCAGAGAGAAACCCAGCCTCCTTGATTCTGTAGGGTCCCCATTGGCAGGACCCTGGCATGGGGTTGGGGCGGAAGAGTCTAAATGACCCAGTCCTGAGAATTTTATGTCAGATCCCCGCTCCAGGGCAAGAGCAATCTGCTCTGTACCCTCTCTGAGCACCTCACACCTCATAACCTCCAGGGTTATGTAAGTGGCACCACTCAGAATCCAGGGGATAATCAGATCAGAAGAGCCCCAGTCTGTCCCTCCCCTGTGGCATGGTGCCTAGCACAGGTAGGGGCACATATAAATCCATACTTCTTGAGTGTCTATCTGTAGGAGAGATGCTCCAGACCCCAGGAGCCATGGCCTGTGTCCTTCTTTTCAGGCTTCTCCTACTTATGACTCTGGCAGCCTCCTTCCAAGGCAAAGGCCTTGGCCCCACATCTCGCCTACGTTATTCCAGGTTCCTAGATCCTTCCAATGTCATTTTCCTGCGCTGGGACTTTGACCTTGAGGCTGAGATCATCACGTTTGAGCTCCAGGTCCGGACAGCCGGCTGGGTGGGCTTGGGTTTCACAAATCGCTACACCAGAGTGGGGAGCGATCTGGTGGTTGGAGGAGTCCTGCCCGATGGCAATGTCTATTTCTCGGTAAGTCTGAGAGTGACTCCCTTCCAAGGATGAGGGTCTCTTGCTGAGTTGAAGATGACTCTGAGTCCAGGAAGGATCCAGATTTTCCAAACTTATCCAGGCGCATGCCCGAACACCAGCTGACTTCTGACCTCTCCCTGTAGAAATGGTCCATTGAAGAGTTTCAAACTAGGTCTTTCAGATTGCTTGTCCCTAAGGTGCTAAAGAGTAGACACTGCACTGAGAGAGAGTCCTGCATGACCAAAAGCAGGACAATGAGGGAGAGTCAATGCTATTTGAAGCACAGTCTTCAGCCTTAGCTTCTGTTAAGCTCAGTCAGGTGGACCACAACATAAAATAGGCTAATAACCATAGCAGCAACCGCCATAATAATAGCTTAAAATTGTAATGTACTTTTGATTAACCAGGCATTGTTCCAAAATCTTTGCTTGTTAAACCTCACAGCCTCACTATGGGGTGGATCATTATTACCCTATTTTACAGATGAAGAAGCAGCTCTCCCATCTCCCAATCTCACTCATGTTAACTGCATTTATATGGGGAAGGGTAAATGTTATGAGCCACAAGAGAGGACAAATAGCATTGAGAGTTCAGAGAGTTAAGTGACTTTTCAAGGGCTAGAGATGCAGGAACATTAGGATTTATGGACTTGGGATTTGGAATGGGAAAAGTAAATCAGGGTCATTTGGTGAAATCCCATCAGAGCTTTGTCCATTCCTCTGTCCCGAGGATCAATTTTGATGCCATGCTTTGTCCCAGGAACAAACTACAAAATGGAGAAGACCTGGGTTCTGCTAACTTAGTATCTTTGGGGAGCTAAAAGGTCACCAGCTGCTCCAAAGTCGTGACCACTGGAGTTTCCTGTTCTTACTCTTTGACCTTCACTGGACCCCAGGATCAGCACCTGGCGGATGAAGACACCCTGGAGGAGGATGGGAGCCAGGATGCTGAGCTGCAGGGACTGACAGAAGATGCTGTCTACACCACCATGCGCTTCTCCAAGCCCTTCCGCTCCTGTGACCCCCACGATCAAGACATTACGGTAAAATAGGAAGGGGAGAAAAGCATTTGATTACAAGCAGATTTTCCTTCTGGGCAGGTGGGGTCACCCCTGATCTGGAATGTGCATGTATCTCAGGCAGCAGGCACAGTTCCCAGGGCTTCTGTCCCTCTCCACCTTTCCAGGCACCTCCCCAGGCATGTCCCTCCCCAAATCCACAAGCCCTCTACAAGGGGATTTCCCACTGATTCAGTACCCACCCCACCCTCCCCTGGGTTCTCCTATCCAAGAACCTTTCCTGATTTCACTGAACTTTAGAGTGTCATTTCCCAGATGTGGATACGGGCATTGAGATGGAATGTGGCTTGCTCTTATTTCCAGCAAGTTGGACTCTGAGGTAGAACTAGAACCCAACTAGTTCCAATCCCCCAGTCTGAAGCTCTTTCTATTCCACTAAGTAGATGTGAGCAAGTAGCTTGTGTCAGTCGTTGGGTATGGATGTGTGCAAAGTGCTTCTCACAAGCAGAACTACCTCAATGCCAACCATACCCCCAGAGTGATACCATAAGGGTGCTGGCTGCCTATGGCCTGGATGATACTCTGAAGCTTGATCGAGACCGTACTTTTGTCAAGTCCATCTTCCTGCTACAAATCGTCCACCCTGATGACCTCGATTTCCCTGAGGACACCATCATCCATGACTTGGAACTCACTGATGTAAGAGCCCTTTGCCCCACCCGGCCACCTCCAAGCCCCCTTCCCACTCAATCCAGACCCTCCTCTTGCACCCAATACTCAGTACATTCCTTGAATTGAGGTTACTGTGACTTCCCCAGTCTGCTGGGGACTGCCAAGCTGGCCTGTCCCTTCCGTGGTTTCTCTGACAGCCTCATTTCCAACCCAGCTCAGCCTCTGTGTGTCCTTCTCCAGTTCCTCATTCCAGAGGATGACACCACATATGCCTGCACCTTCCTCCCTCTCCCCATCGTCAGCAAGAAGCATCACATCATCAAGGTAGGGTGGACCAGATGTTGCTAAGGCAGTTGAGCAGCACAGTGAGCACAGCCACCTCTGGAAGGGGGGTGTCCAGAAAACTGCTGAGAGGAAGCCAGAGAGAAGTAGCCAGGAGAACATGGGGGCCAGGCCAGCTTTGGTGGAGGTGGTAGTTTCATGATTTCCTGAGCTCAGAACTATAGCACTTCTATTTGAGTCTCACAATGCAGCAGAGATTTTGATGAAGGTCATGAATTAATGTTTCCAAAGAACAAAATATAAGCCCCACATTGGACCCAGAATTGTGCTATTAGCCAAGGAGGAAGTTCAGGCTGGGGGGAGATGGCCAAGGGCTGTCGGGTCTTGAAGTCTGGCTACAGGGAACTTCAACTTGGCCACCTGATTTCATAGTTGAGTGATTTCAAGTTTTGATCTTATGATAACTAGCAAATGTGTGGGAGCCGATTTTTTTCTTTTTTTTGTTCTTTAAAGGGAATCCAGTGAGGCATGTGCTCAGATACTGTGGATTTGTGAGATTATTAAGGGAAAGTCAGAAGTCTTGGGGATATTCTTTGCTAGATTTAGTATGCTGTGCACTCAGGGAAGGAGTTTAAAAGGGTGGACGCTGAGAGAGAAGTCAGACAGAATGGGGAAAGTGATGGGTTGGAGACAAAAACCAGAGAGCAAATAGAAAAGAAAGAGAAACAGAAGTGGGGGATGGATATAGTTTTATTTGGGGAAAAGGGATGAGAGGAATAGGACTTGATATGGAAGATCTTGACTATGATCTGCCTTCCTTCTCTCACCCAGTTTGAGCCGAAGCTGCTCGAGCACAATGAGACGATGGTGCATCACATCCTGGTTTATGCCTGTGGCAATGCCAGTGTTCTCCCCACAGGCGTCAGTGACTGCTACGGGGCTGACCCTGCCTTCTCCCTCTGCTCGCAGGTCATCATGGGCTGGGCTGTCGGAGGCACAGTGAGTCTTGTGATGAGGGTAATAAGTGGCTAAGTGGGTGCATGTTGTCAGGCTACTGGGATTGTTGGACTGATGGAAGACCAGGAGACGGGGGAAGTCTGGGATGAGGGCCAGAAAACATGAGCAGGTCCTGGTCCCTGCTCCTAGCACCCAGCCCTTCTTGCTGCCAAATCTTCCTCCATCCAACAGAGTTACCAGTTTCCGGATGATGTGGGGGTCTCTATTGGGACCCCCTTAGACCCCCAGTGGATTCGACTGGAGATTCATTACAGCAATTTTCATAACCTTCCTGGTGAGCATCTAGAGCATTTATGGAAGAAGAGCTAGGGCACCTGGCTGATTCCTATAGGTGTTGGGAAGGTGCTGCGGGATGCATGCCGGCTCCTTTTGGTCACAGCCCTGCCCTGTCTTTCCCGGGCCTCTGGCTCCCACACTGTGATCAGCTCTCTTGCTTTCTGTCATTCTTCCATTCTGCACCAGGTGTGTACGACTCCTCAGGCATCCGATTATACTACACGGCAAAACTGCGCAAATACGACATGGGAGTCCTCCAGCTGGGTTTCTTCACTTTCCCCATCCACTTCATACCCCCAGGCGCGGAGTCCTTCCTGTCCTATGGGCTGTGTAAGACGGAGAAGTTTGAGGAGGTGAAGCTGGGAGGCACATCCTCCCTGAGGTTCCTTGTTTCCCATCACAGATCTGGGCTGGTCCATAAGCACACGCTGCCTGAGCGCTGGACTTGGAGAATAGCTACCTATGTTCGGGAAAACCCATAATCTGGATCATTCAAGGGAAGGAAGGAGTCAGGGCATTGGGGACTGAGGGGTGGGGCGGGAAGAGGATCCAGGAGGGCCCAGTAAGAACTAAAGGGGCTCATGTCAGCCCTAAGAGGAAGGTGTCAAATATTAAGGGGGGAACATCAAGGAACAGGGCAAGATGAGAGTTCTTAACAAATCAGATGTGTCTTCTTCCCTCTGTCACAGATGAATGGAGTCCCGGTGCCTGAAATACAGGTGTATGGCTATCTGCTCCACACCCACCTGGCTGGCCGTGCTCTGCAGGCCGTGCAATACAGGTAAGGGAAGACTTGGACTTGAAGCTTTCCCATCTGCATGTGGGAACAAATTTGAAAATAGTTATTTATTCTGCAGCATAAGGTTATGCTTGGTTGAAGTAAGGAGAAGCTAGAACTATCCATAGAGTAGAGGTGACCAGAATAAAGCTGTGGAAGGAGGAGCTTCTTCATTTTATGGGAAATCTGTGCCCACAGCATGAGCACATTATACTCCTTTGTTCCCTCTAGAAATGGAACACAACTCCGAGTAATCTGCAAAGATGATTTCTACGACTTCAATCTGCAGGAGACGCGAGACTTACCTTATCGAATGGAGATTAAACAGGTGGGAGCCTGCGGGGAGGCATGACTGGAGTCAGGGTGGGGAGGCCGGATCAGAGCTCATGACTGTCAGCCAAGAGGGTTCTCAGGCTCTAGCAGTCCTTCTGTGTCTCACTTTCAGCCTTCATGTTTCACTCCGAATAGGGAGATGAGTTGCTGGTGGAATGTCACTACCAGACACTGGACCGGGACACCTTGACTTTTGTGAGTACCTCCCTCCCTACCATGGTCAAGGACAGTAGCCTCAGAATAGAGCTCACCCTGGCCTTGGCTGTCAAGTGACTGATTATTCCAGTGGAAGCCCCTTTCTTCCTCCAATGGTATTACTCATGTGGGGCTTTTCATGCTCTCACACAGCAGTGATTTTAAAATGGGTACAAGGATTCCCTGTTTTCTGGTGCCAACGACCCACTAAGACCATGGACTATATATAGCATGTTATAGTGACCAAGAACTTGGTCTCTTTATGTGGGTTTGAATGCCAACACTATCATTAGTAGCTTTCTAACTTTACGCAAATTATTCAACCTCTTTGTGCCTCAGTTTCTTAATTCATATAAGAACTAATAATACTATATCATAAGATTCTTGTGAAAGTTTATTAGCATATGTAAAACAATGGGACACCTGGGTGGCTCAGTCGGTTAAGGGTCTGACTTCAGGCTCAGGTCATGATCTCATGGTTCGTGGGTTCAAGCCCTGCATTGGGCTCTGTGCTGTTGACAGCTCAGAGCTTGGAGCTTGCTTCAGATTCTATATCTCCCTCTCTCTCTGCTCCTCCCCCACTCATGCTTTGTCTCTCTCTCTGTCTCAAAAATAAATAAAAATTAAAAAATATATATAAAACATTTAGATCATTGCCTGACTTATAGTAGATGCTCAATTAGAGTTACCTATTATTCTCTTTTTCGTAAAGTTTTTAAAAATGTATTTATTGACTGAGAGAGAGAGAGAGAGAGAGAGAGAGAGAGGAGGGGGAGGGGCAGAGAGACAGAGAAGGAGACAGAGAATCCCAAGCAGGCCCTGAGCTGTCAGCACAGAGTCCAACACAGGGCTCAAACCCATGAACTGTGAGACCATGAACAGAGTCAAAATCAAGAGTCAGCTGCCTAACCAACTGAGCCACCAAGATGCCCATGTGTTAGCTATTGTTCTTGTGGTCACAAGGAACCCCACCCCTTCTGTATGTCAAGAATAGTTTCAGTCTTTATAGGATTCCAAAGGGGTTGCATGCTATTGAGGAAGAAACTCTAGCCATATATACTATTATGCTAAGTAGAAAATGATATATACTATAAGAGACAAATGGGATAATGCACTAGGGGATTCACAGGGAAAAGCAACAAGATCCTACTACAGTGAACTGAACATGTGATATATTTGAATGGGTCCTGCTTTAGACATGTAGAGATGGAGAGTTCTGGAGAAGCTCAAAAGGGAGTGGCTTTTTGGGAAACACAGTATCTTCTCTCATCTTCTCAATGATCTTCTCAAACCAGAGCAGTGGCTATGGAAATGTAGTGGACAGGGCAGATATGTGGGATATTTCTTTGAAAATAATATCAATGATTGCTCACTAATAGGAAAGAGAGGAGGGGAAAGGAAAGGGTGGCTAAGAAGTAGTAATTAACACTCAGTGAGCTGACTGCAGGCGAAGGGAAAAGGAAAACAGCATCATTGGTAGAATGACCACATAACCTATTTTCTGCCTGCCTTGTTCCCCTCTCTCTGCTTGCCTTTGTATCTTTGTGTTCCATTTCTGTCTCTCTTTTCTTTTCCAGGGGGGTCCAAGCACCATTAATGAGATGTGCCTCATCTTCCTCTTCTACTATCCCCGAAACAACATCTCCAGCTGCATGGGGTACCCTGACATCATCCACGTGGCCCATGAGCTGGGGGAGGAGGTATCAGAGTGAGTCATCCGGGAAGATAAGACCTTCAATTGTGCATGGGAGGACTCTTGGGGAGGACAAGGAAGGAGGAAAAGGAACACCACCTAATACCTCCTACACTAGTGAGTTAGGGTTCCTCAGTAGGCTCCCTGGTTAGCCCCTGCCCTCTTAATGCCTGCTTCTGTCAGTGACTCTTGAAGCTCTAATGTAAGATAGAATAGGAGATTTTTCCATACTAGTGAGGTCATTCAGAAAAGCAGATAAGAACTGACCTGTAAAAGTTAGATCACTTATGTACAAATTCTTTGCCTTTTTCTCATGCACTACCTGACACAGTCAAGGACTGTTTACTTTCAAGTAGTGGCTCCTAATTATTTAGGGGTAAGGGTTGTCTCTTGAGATTCTAATGAAAGCCCTGATAGTCCTTTCCAAGGAAAATACACATCTGTGCAGACACACACATTTCACACACTATTTCAGGGCATTTACAGATTCCTTGAAGTCACTCTATCGACTTTCTTGAACTTCATGGCCCTCAGATTAAGAACCACTTCTTTAAAGAGTCAGGAATTTCTCTTTTTCACTTAAAAATATTCTCATCTCTGAGTTCTGATATTTCTCCTTCTGCCAGATTCATGGCTGTCATCTTGGGTTGTGAGGCATTCCTTTTGGTTTATGCTGACCTGGAAATTATACTAACAAAAGTGAGGCTATTTTGTCAAAGCTTTAAGTTGACTCTATCATATTGTGTGTTCCCCTTGTCCATGGCAGTGCCATGGAGGGCATGATGGCTATGAACAATGTTGAGTGGACCCCAGAGAACATTAAGAAGGCTGAGAAAGCCTGCAAGGAGGCCCAGCAGATAGTGATAATAAAGACCATCGATGTGAGTATCCCAGGAGACACCACTCTCTCAGGGTTAGGGATGGAAGTGTGTAGGATGGTGTTGGGCAAAGCTGAAGAAAGATAGAAGGAGGTCGGTGAATGACAGTGGTAGGAACACTGGGTCAGGGAAGGAGGGGCTGGGGAGCAGAGAGACGGCTAGTGCTGCTCTGGATGATGGGGTTGTTGGAATCTCCCAGCTAGTTTGTGATGCTGCGAGGACTGGGAATCACTAAGTAAGTGCAGAAGAATGAAAATGAGGGGGAAGATGCTTCTGTCTTTACTAATTTTCCCCCATTTTCCTTCTCCTACAGGAGGTAGTAGAAAACACAACAGGCTGGATTCCAGAAATTATCCGTACTCCTCGAGGACCCTGCTTGGAGTCCTCCGGAGGCAAAGTGGAGCCCCAGGACAAAACCCCTGCAGGCTTCAGGGCTGCACCAATGGCCCTCTCGGGCTCCAGCACTGCTACCCTGAGGTGCCTCCCTCTGGCCGCCCTCTTGTTTGGGCAGGGGGCTCTTTATTGGCTTCTTGCCACCTTGCAGATTGGAGTCTGATACTGTCTCCTTATGTCAAATACTCAGGTTCCTCTCTGCTCAGCCCTCCCCTTATTATCAAATACAGAAATTCTGCTCTGCTTGGGATCTCCAAAGTCCCCCATCTGTGCCCCTTCCCATGACCCAAGCCCGGGGACATCGCGGACCTGGGAGTTGCACTTATTCCATAAAGGCTCTTCCAAGACAATTCATCCTTTTTGGGAGCAAAAAGGTCCATATTTGGGACCATATATTTTCTGACAAAGTCTGGATCCAAGGCTGGGTGTGGACCACTCTCTGAGAAGTCTGATGCTCCAGCTTACCCACGGGGATACCATGTGGGAGGTGGGGGCTTGAATGCAGAGAGAGAGCCCTATAAACCCTCCTCTACCCTAAAGGGGGCTCCTGTTTGTCTTTCCTTATGGCATTTTTTGCCCAACCCTCCCTGTGAGGCAGAGGCAGGAAGCCATGTATGATTGGTGGTAAAGGGAGAGGCTGTGTTTATAAGGGACAAAACTCAACACATCAGATTAAATAGAACTGAACTTGCCTCCTGTTGCCATCTCCTTCCTTTGAGACTTTGGTCCAGGAGAGGCAGCTGGGAGGTCTCTTGAGTGGCTCAGTATAAAGCACCCAGAGGGCATTTAAGGACCTAGTTGTCCCAAATCCAACATCTAATGCAGTCCTTGCTCTCTCCACCTGTGCCTCTATTATCAGATGATCTTTATCCCACCAAGTGTCACATTCTCAACACTCAGGTCAGTAGGTGTCAAGAGCCTAACTGGCCAGGAAGGCTGAATTGGGCTCCGAAAAGAGGTCAAGGCCAAGATGGAGAGGAGTAGTCCTTAGCTCTGGAGCCCAGGGCATGTCAAGAAGGTTCACATAGGACACAGCACAGAGTAGGCACAAATGGTTTGTGGAGTCAGCCTGCAGTTTGGAACCACAGTTGACAAGAAAGGTGTATAGGTGATGGCTGCTCTGAGCTTCTGGAGAAGCTTAAGAATCTCTGTAGAACTGTGTCTTTTGAGATTTAAAGTCATCATGCTACATTAGGAATTGCCTTTTTCTTTGTTCATGTGCTCTGGAAGGGACCCCTACTCTGGCTTTCCCAAGGTATTTAGAGGGATCTTAATCCCTGAGAAACCAGGGATCTGGCCTCAGCAAATTGTTTACTACTGCTCGAGGAGCCAAGCCTTGATCTCACAACATAGCCTTGCTTCCCCCTGAGATTGGGGAGATGTCTGCCCAATAATAAGCCCATTACCTTTACTGTCATTTCTTCTGGAGAATTCTGGAGGCTCCATTCTAAGATTACGCAAAATCATCAGTGTTCACATTCTGCTCCTGCAGTCTCAGTACTGGGCATTTTCAATGCTTGGGGTCATTTCTGGGCCTCACGATGTGTGAGCAGAGGGGCTTGCTGTCCTTAAATAAAAAAGGATTGTCAACACATTTATGATTATGGAAAAAACTAGGCTCACCAGAAGCCAGAGGACTGTGTGAGTTCACTGTTGAGTATCTCTGTGGTCCCACCATTTAAGGAAAATGAAGGATTTCCTTTTGATTCTAAAACATGGGTGATGCCATTTGGTAGCTGTGTGAAGTACACAAATGACTTTCCACAGCATGAGGGAGCACACGGATAAAGATGAGGTATAGATAAAAACATAAAACAACCAGCACAGGCCACTTTTCTCTTTGTTTTGTCAAATCTGACATTTCTATTCCAATTTGTATTACTCCAAGGCTCCCAAGAAAATTCTTTCAACCGCAATCTTCTAGGTTAAGACAAAAACCAAGCACCCTTTCTTGCTGGGTTTCAGAAGCCAACCTTCAGGTCTACCCTGACAGGTTCAAGCCAGCTGGACAGCTACCCCAATGTTCTGAGCCAGAATCTCCCACTGGCTCCCTTTGCCCAGCTCGTGGTCCAGTGTGGTTCCCAGGCACCTCTGCTTTCTTTGTGCTTCCTTGAATTTCTTGTTCTTATTTAGCCTTCCTTCTTTCATTTTACTTTTCTCCCCATCTCCTGACTTCAGCATTTAGTGATCCTGCTCATATTCCCTGAGCACCATCAGTGTACTTGACATCAGGTTAGAACAGGAGCTACTGAAATGAATAGAAAATGGGACAACCACCCGCTCTGCCCTTTTGGAGCTGTGCTCAAGTTTCTACAAGCTTCTCTATGGCCATTTTTCCATGGGCTCAACTATCCACTTCTGACCTTTTCCCAGTGCCACTGAGCATTCTTCTCCCAATGCCTGGAAAGAGGAACTATATATCAACCTATAAAAAATGATGTTTCTATAGGTAAAAGGGATGCTTTACATTATACATATAGTAGACAGAGAGATCGGACCAATATTTCTGGAGACATATTTTAAAACATTCATACTTAGGGTAGGATACTTGGTTAGATACCTCAAGGCTTTTTCCAATCCATGTGCTTTGTGACTGCCGTTTCTTGATGGCCTAATGACACACTGTAGGAGGAAGGTGCTCTGCACTGAGGTGGGAAGGGAATGACCCCAACTTTCTTGACATTGTGTCACTTGGACCTGTTATCCCTCATCCCTGAGAGGTCTCTAAGGTCAGGTCAGCTCTGAGTGACTCTGAGACTGTAGCTCTTTTCTATCTCACCTCCTCTACTCAAAACCCCATATTAAATGTAGAGGGTAAATAAAGAATTTATCCCCTCATTATTTTCTTCTCTGGTTTTGTGAAGACAGGAGGAACCACAGACTAATGTTTACAATGACTCTGGTCTTTCTTGTTGAATATTTTGATACAATTTCTAATTAATAGAACGGTTGCAAGAATTCTCATATATCTTTTACCTACCGTTATCCATTGCCTATATTTTGTCACATTCTTTGCTCCTTCTTTCTTCCCTTCTCTCCTTTTTCCTCTTTCTCCTTATCCCTCTTTCTCTTTCCTTCTTCTCTTTGTCCCTCTCTGTATCTCTCTCTCCTTTGGGAAACTAATAACTTAGTTTCTTTTTCCTGTTGGCTGGAATTCTCTCTAGTGTCCAAATTCCTGCTACTTCTGAGTCAGCTGAGACTGAGCAGGAAAGCTCCCCACCTCATTACTCCACTAATACAGTGGCTCCCAATCTTGCCTCCATATTAGAATTAACTGGGTGATGGGCATGGAGTCCAGGCATTAAGTGAATTATGGAACTCTCCAGGCGTTTCCAATATGAATCCAAGACCGAGGACCCCTGAACTAGTTCGGGTGCTCTTGACTTGTCCATTTCTTGGACAGACAGGAATCATGTTCCGGCTTTATAAACTTAAGCCACTGCACAGGCACTCACCAATCAGAGTGGCCCCAGTAAAGAAGGGCCCTAGAAGCCCCCTGATTTATAGGAGTTAGAGTTTTCATTGCTAGATTGTGAGGCTATGTGGGGACCTCAGAGTAGGGGCACATTTAGGAAGCTCAGGGAAGTGGCTCTTTACCAAGAATTACTTAAAAAATAAATAGTAAAGAAAGAAGAGCCTTTATAATGCCAAGTAATGAAAGCAGAAGGAATGTGAAGGAATATCACCATTTGAGGGGCGCCTGGGTGGCTCAGTCGGTTAAGAGTCTGACTCTTGATTTTGGCTCCGGTCTCGATCTCACAATTTGTGGGATTGAGCCCCACATTGGGCTCTGAGCTGACAGCACAGAGCCTGCTTGGGATTCTCTCTCTTTCTGTCTCTGCCCCTCTCCCGCTCTCTCTCTCAAAATAAACAATTTTTGAAATTCGTTTTATTATCTCAAAAATAAATAAACATTAAAAAAAGGAATATCGCCATTTGACAAACTCATAGTAGTAATTGATTCAGGCCCAGACTCATCAACAGATGACAAAACAAATAGAAGAGCAATCAGATAGCCACATAGCCTCAAAGTATCTCCTCACAATATATTTATTATTTTCTATGATCAAAAATAGTAACTACTGTGGAGAAACCTGGCAGACACCACCTCGGCCAATGTCACATTGCCAATAATGGACAAACAGGCGTCCCATACTTTCTGACGTGGTGCACCAAGAGGGACACAGCATCACTTCTGTATTATTTCTGCCTCAAATATACAACATCATTGCAATCACGAGGAAATATTAGACAAACCTAAAATGAGGGATATTCTACAAAGAGCTGGCATGTCATCTTTAAAATGTCAAAATCGTGAATGAAAAAGAGGGACTGAGGAATAGTTTCGGCATAGAAGCAACTAAGCAGCAAATGAAAAACCAATGAAATAGGTCAATGCAACAGGCAACATGTTGTTCCTGGGCCAAATTCTTTGTGGCTGTTGTCATTGTTGTCGTTTTGTGTTTTCCAGAAAGAGCCTTATTGGGATGATTGGTGAAATTTTACTGGTGTCTCTGCATTAGGTGCTAGTATTGGATGAATGTTAATTTCATGATTTGGCTCGTTATATTGTGGTTATGTAAGGATATGTTACTGTGTTTTAGGAAATACACATTAAAGCATTTTGTAATGATGAGACACCTTGTTTACAAACTCTCATACATGTGTGTGAGAGAGAGGGAAAGGAAGACGGAAAGAGAGAAAGTAGATATGGTAAATAATTTATAATCTAAGGATAATGTTTGGGAAATCTGGGTGAGAATATCCTGGACTTCTTCATATTATTCTTGCAACTTTTCTCCAAGCTCATTTCCAAATTAAGGAGTCAATTTAAAACAAGAAGCCAGCCCAAGAACTATACAGAGACAGCATGAAAAAGGAGAGGAATGTTACAAATGAACAAACAAACAAACAAAAAACAAGGCACATAAAGAGTAACCTGGAAAAAAAATCAATTTAGGAAAGTGTCATTTTTCTAAGCAAGAGTTTTTGACCACCCTGAGTAGAGAACTTCCAGACTGCAAGATTCCGTATTCCTTTGGATTCATTTCAGCTGTTGTGCATAACACAACAAATAATAAGAAGTGAGTAATAACATATATTTCTTGGAGCTGCAAATCACTAGAATTTTATAGACAATTATTTAAATAGAAATAAAAGAAATAGAAAGAAAAGGGCGACATTTAAATAAAGATAAACAGGCCTTTTCATAAAACTACAGGCCATGAGAGTGATGTTTGAGAAATAAGGAGCTTTGATCTAGGTGATTAGTAGGAAAATAGTAGCCACCATCAAAAAAGTGGAAGGTTATAATAGACATGGCTTAGGATGTGAACTCAAAGCTCATGAAATCATCTCTGAGGAACCAAAATTCATCTCTGTACCAGGAAAAATGTGTTAAAAATTAATACTGCCCCAAAATTGAATGGGCGATCTTTTGAGAAAGTATTTAGTCGGATGCTGATAGAGATTGGAAAGATATGACTTAGAGGAAACTTTTATGAGGTAGCAATTTTAAACATAATCCCTAAAACCTGTTCCAACTCAGATGTGCTCTCATTTGGGCCTGTATTAGGAAATAAGCTTGTGCTGCATCCGTAACATAGCCTGTCATCTATATGCACCAGCTCTGTATCTAACTAATCCTATATCTAAATAATTCAATAAAAGACTAAATTTTCCTCAACCTGGAATTAGAAATATATATATATCTTCATAAAGGTCATAGGGTATGTTATAATCATAAATTGTAAAATACCAGGAAGAAAAATATATTCTTGTCTAAATTGCAATAGCCAAAGTATGGAAAGAGTTCGAATGTCCACTGACAGATGAATGGATGGATAAAGAAGATGTGATATATATATATATATATATATATATACACACACACACACACACACACACACACACACACACACACACACAAAGTATTACTCAGCAATCAAAAAGAATGAAATCTTGCCATTTGCAACAACGTGGATGGAACTCGAGGGTATTATTTCACTATGTGAAACAAGTCAGTCGGAGAAAGACAAATATCATATGACTTCACTTATAGGTGGAATTTAAAATACAAAGCAGATGAACATAGGGGAAGGAAAACAAAAATGATATAAAAACAGGGAGGGGGACAAAACATAAGAGACTCTTAAATACAGAGAACAAACTGAGGGTTGCTGGAGGAGCTGTGGGTGGGGGGATGGGCTAAATGGGTAAGGGGCATTAAGGAGGACACTTGTTGTGATGAGCACTGGGTGTTGTACCTAGGGAATGAATCACTGGAATCTACTCCTGAAATCATTATTTCACTATACGCTAGCTAACTTGGATGTAAATTAAAAATAAATAAAAAATAAGAAGATAGATGCCTTATAAATGCAAAAAATAATCTTGTCTAATTTGAAATCAGAATATCTTATATTACTCTTGAAGTTAACATATGATAAGACTTCCAGCCTTGAGTAAAAGCAGTTTCTCAAAGATCCCTAAACATATTGTGCCCAAAAGAATCAGCGTCTGCCTTCTCTGAGGTTTTTCCATCACCAGGTGGCATTAAAGTGCCTCCAGCTATAGAGGATTGTTTCTCGCTCCTCCCAGCAGGGTACCAACGCCATCTCACCTCACATCGTATTCACTGTGGTGTGGTTGTAAAATATGTATGTTTTATTTCAATGAACAGCTCAACATTTATATCCTACATAGACAAAACCTAAGTGAATAGAAGTATAAGCACATGGAGATAAGTTGAGAGACAGTTATCATCCTGTCCACACTTCAGTGCAGAGACTAAACATAAGTCACTTTGGGAAACATCTCACTGCCAGAATAGGAGATAAACCAAAGCCTTGCCAAGCAATAGTACTCACATTTATTCAGTGAATCGCCATCAAATAACAGTGCTCTTTGAAGGACATGAAGAAACACTGATAAGTTAAAGTTCATTATACAAACCAGAGAAAATGTCACTGGCAGAAAATATGACGTTTGCCATGTAAAATAATGTGCATGAAAACACACACACAGACACACACGCGAGATCCACATACACACTGTGCACATGAACTCTACTGGCGATTTCAAAAGTTTTCTTGTCTAGTTTTTGTTCATACATTTTGTTCTCTTTAGAGGGAGAACTATATGAATAGAAACAAGTATAAAAAGCTTAAGAAAAAAATAGAAAAGTAACAAAAAACTGGGATAGTTATATCTATTTATTTTATAAGGTGAGGAAAGATGGGCATTATTTAATTTAGCAGTGAAACATTTGAAAACATTTCAAAAAAGTGACTTAGAATAGCCTTATTACAAAGTACCGGCGCTAAGAGAAAACTGCTATGCTATCAGGAAATCCAAGGGGAAGAAGAACAGAAAAGTTTAAATAGATATAAGAACACTCAGTGGATTAACACTAAAATCTGTATAGCATTTTACAGACTGAAAATGCATTTCCATGTACATCGCAGTTCTGATGTTTATCCATCCTTATAGATGAGGAAACTGAGGCAAGGGAAGACATATCCATCTATAGCCATAGTCCCTGCAGCAGTCTCGTAGCAGGTGGTGTTCTTAGAGCTGGTCCAGTGGAATCTATTATCCATGGCAGGGTCTGACGGAAGCAGAGGGGCCAGCTAAGCTCAAGACCCAGAAGGAGCAAGCTGATACTTGCTTTTGTCTCTTCTCTTTCCAGGTTTTCTGATCTTGGTTCCAGGATCATATCTTGTGCATAGACTCTCAAGTTTCAATTCTCAAGTTCCCTCAAACATCTGAAGTCCAGGTTTCCTTTTTCCTCTTTTGTTTGTTGTTGTTGCTGCTGTTGTTGTTCTTTTTTTCAGGGGAGTACTTACCTTTCCAAGATTTCAAGTTTTCAATTATGGTTGATTTATATACACAAAGGGAATGAATTTCAGTAACTAAAGAACGTTGGTTGTTTCAACAAATTCGTCCTCAGTTTTCCCAATCTCAAGCGTTTTAGGTAAAGCCTTTGGCTGACTAATCTGCCTTAGTGTGGTGGGCTGGCAGCCATAGGACACAGAGCATTTTGTCCCATGTCAGGGTTTGTGGTGCCCACAAGATAAGTGCACTGAAGCTCCCTCGGTAAAGAAACGACTGAGGGAGTCTATGACCAAGGCCATTGGTAGAGTTTGGAATTATGAGTTCTGTTCTGTTTTGAGTTGGAAGATCAAGTTAAGAGGCATACGTACCCTGGTAGAAGGTCCGTCAACTGTATTCAGAAGACTACAGCTTGTGGGAAGACTTCAAAAGGCAAATGCAACCAACCGATGAGTCTGTGCCCCTTGTGTGGAACTCTGTCAGGCCGGCCAGACAACAGTACAGGTGAGGTGTTAGATCAGAGGGCTATGCAGATATGTGCACAGTAGGGGGCAGACATTCATGTGTAGTTAGAACCTCAAGCCACGGACGCTGGAGTTTTTAAGTGCTGGGGAAGCTCCTAATGTATTTGACCTGGATCTGAGAGTCGATGTAGGCCACTGTGGCCCTATGGAAGTGATCCTCAGACTTTTGGTCTCAAAACCCCTTTATGTTCAAATTTAATGAAGACCTTGTGCTTTGTTTACATCTGCTAACATGTACCGCATTTGCAATTAAAATGGAGTCATTTGTAAAATACTTTGTAAAATATTTATTTTTTCATTCATTAAAAATACAATATATCGATTATGTGTTAACATAAATAATACATTTTTATGAAAAACAACTATAGTTTCAAAGCATAAAATAGTGAAAAGAATGATATTTTATATTTTGTAAATCTGTTTAATGTCTATCTGAATTGAAACAGGTAGATGCTTGTCTGTTTCTGTATTCATCTATTAAGACACCACACAGCATAAAGTCTCTGGAAAATGCCACTGTATATTAACAGAGAATGAGAGTGAAAAAGGAAAATAATGGTGTAGTATCATGAAGATAGATTTGACCTTGTGAACCCCAGGAAGTGTTCTGTGGCCTCCCATGGGTCCCCAAACTACATTTTGAGAATAGTGTCCTAGGGTTAAGCCTTCAATAACACTCAACTGGCCATATTCGGTTATGATCAGGAGTCTATTTATGGGGGTCTGGCTGATCTAAGAAAGTAACAGACCAAGAGAAAATAGTAAATTTGGATATGAAAGACCAAGAACATGCTGAAAGTCCTAACACAGAAGGAGAATCTTCACAGTGAAATAATAATAGAAAAGCTGGTGGGTGAGAGAAAAAGTGAACAAGAACTCTGATCCCAGGGCAGGGACTATCTCTCCTATGCCATATCTTTAAATATTCATCTCCATCTGGGTGATTTCTGCTCTACAGAAGAGTTAGAGACTTGTAAGTGAATCTTGCCATTCAGGGTAACAGCAAGGGCCTAAAATTATCTCCTAAGTAAGATTAACTGTAATTACCTGGAAGTACTTTTAATATCTGTAAATAAAAGTATTTATTGAATTTATAGTAAGACTATCAGTAGTACCTATGGAAGTTGTGTTTGCAAAGTTTAGGAAGTTGTGTTTTTAATACTTATAGTCACAATTTTATTTCCTATGATAGTGAAAGTAACATATCTTTTTAACTTAATTATTTCAGTTCTTGGAGTCAAAGTATGTACAAGATCTATAATGGTAGCACCTTCCATTTCTATAGTTACAGCTAGGATCTGGGATTGCTTTAGAAGCAATGATACTTTCAGGATGTGTAATAGTGAATGCTATATTGGTAGCCATGGTATGTGGAAAAGCCCGTAGGAAAAATAAAGCATTATTTTTAACATTGCTAATTAAATAATCTACTATGATATTAATAACTGTTGCTGTAGTGGCCATGTGAGTGCCATATATCACCAGTGCTGTCAGTTATGGTATCATGTCTTATAACGCAAGAATAAGTTAGGTTACTTTGATAACTACATCTAAAGCAATAGTATTTACAGGGCCTAATATGGTATTATCTGAAATACCAAAATCATTTGCTAAGTCTCTAGCAATATATAAAATATCTACAGTTTAATTGCTGAGACTCTGGGAGTTATAATTTTAAAATGAGAGTATATATTCTGGCTGCGAAAGAAGTATCCACAGCTTTAATTACACTTATAAAAGTAGTCATGGATGCATCTTTAGACATATCTGCAATGTCTACAGTGCTTAGAATAGTCATATACGTAAGAGCTAATGTTAATGTTTGTGAAAACTTATGTGGCATAAGATCATGTATCTGTTAATTTTTTTATATCTGTAATAGTTGTTTTCTTAAAGATTATTTCTTTATTTTGAGAGAGAGTGTGTGTATGCATGTGCAAGACCTGAGGAGGGGCAGAGAGAAGGGGGGGAAAGAGAGAGAGTTCCAAGTAGGCTCCACACTGTCAGCTCAGAGCCCGATGTAGGGCTCGATCTCATAAAATGTGAAATCATGACCTGAGTTGAAATCAAGAGTTGGACACTTAGCCAACTGAGCCACCCAGGTGCACCTGTAATAGTCGTTTTAAAGAGATGTCCATGATAATTGTCCTGCTTCTAGTAGTAATCATGGAACTAGAGTAGCATTTATGGCATTTGCAATGTGAGTAGATACAGGAGCAGAAGCATCCATTGTTGTTCTATCAAGAATGGTAGTATTTAAAGCATATATGGTAATATTTCTAATATCTCTGGTAGCATTAGTTGTGATAACAGGTAAATAACTAACTGTAGAGTTTGTTGTTACCTGATTGTGAGCTGCTATGTCTCTAAGAACAGTCATTAATGTGTCTGAGGCTATTGTAGTATTTGGAATAGAAACATGTGTAGTGCTATATGCAACACTGCTAGAGTTATCTGCATCGGTAATATTCAATGCATGCCCTGTACTGTTCATAGTGTTGGTGGTGGTATTTGCTGTTATACTAGTGCTGGTAGAATAAATATCTGTAGGAGAAGGAGTAGATATTGTAGGAATAGTAATGCTAGTACTATTACCACCAGATATTGTAGGGGAAGAAGAACTGATAATCGGAGTATGGTTTCCAGTGCCAGCAACATCAGTACTTGTAGAAGATGTGGTTACCATAGCAATAGTAGTGTTCATAGCATGAGTACTTACAGAAAAAGGAGTCATAATAGAAAAACTGTTGTTAGTAGTATCAGCATCCATATTCATAGAAGAAGTAGTTGTAAGTAAACCATTATTATTAATGATAGTAGTATCAGTACTTATTGGGGAAAGAGTAGTGGTAATAAGAACAGCAGTATTTGTGCTATCATCAGTATTATTTGTTGGGAAGGGAGTGGTTGTGATAGGAAGAATACTACTAGTATTAGCAGTAGTACTTTTAGGAGATGGTACAGTAGTATCAGGAATAGTAGTACTAGTCGTAACTTCAATAGTACTTGTTTGGAAAACTCTGGTCGTGATAGGAAGAGTACTAGTGCTATCAGTGGCATTTGTTGAGGCAGGTGTGGTATCAGGACCACCAGTGCTAGGTGTCACCTCAATAGTACTTGTTTGGAAAAGAGTGGTCGTGACAGGAAGAGTACCAGTGCTATCAGTGGCATTTGTTGAGGCAGGTGTGGTATCAGGACCACCAGTGCTAGGTGTCACCTCAATAGTACTTGTTTGGAAAAGAGTGGTCGTGATAGGAAGAGTACTAGTGCTATCAGTGGCATTTGTTGAGGCAGGTGTGGTATCAGGACCATCAGTGCTAAGTGTCACCTCAGTAGTATTTGTTTGGAAAAGAGTGGTCATGATTGGAAGAGTACTAGTGCTATCAGTGGCATTTGTTGAGGCAGGTGTGGTATCAGGACCATCAGTGCTAAGTGTCACCTCAGTACTATTTGTTTGGAAAAGAGTGGTCGTGACAGGAAGAGTACTAGTGCTATCAGTGGCATTTGTTGAGGCAGGTGTGGTATCAGGACCATCAGTACTAGGTGTCACCTCAATCGTACTTGTTTGGAAAAGAGTGGTCGTGATAGAAAGAGTACTAGTGCTATCAGTCGTACTTGTTGGGGCAGGTGTGGTATCAGGACCATCAGTGCTAGGTGTCACCTCAATAGTACTTGTTTGGAAAAGAGTGGTCGTGATAGGAAGAGTACCAGTGCTATCAGTGGCATTTGTTGAGGCAGGTGTGGTAACAGGACCATCAGTGCTAGGTGTCACCTCAGTAGTATTTGTTTGGAAAAGAGTGGTCGTGATAGGAAGAGTACCAGAGCTATCAGTCGTACTTGTTGGGGCAGGTGGGGTATCAGGACTATCAGTGCTAGGTGTCACCTCAATAGTACTTGTTTGGAAAACTCTGGTCGTGACAGGAAGAGTACCAGTGCTATCAGTGGCATTTGTTGAGGCAGGTGTGGTATCAGGACCATCAGTGCTAGGTGTCATCTCAATAGTACTTGTTTGCAAAGGAGTGGTTGTGATAGGAAGAGTAATAGTAGTACTAGCAGAACTAGTGATAACAGTCTCAAAAGTGGCTGCCTCAGTCGTAAACGTAGAAGGATGCAGAGAGCCTGTCGGGAAGGTACTTGTCATAGGTGGAGTGGAAACTATAGGGCCACCGTATACCCAGGTAACCTCAGTTAGTTTTTGCAGGTTGATCGTCTTGTTAGTCAATTGAATAGTTAGTATCTGCCAGGAAATAAGAGATAAAGTTGGTGTTTTAGAACTACTTAAACATTAGATTTAAGTCATATCTCAAATTACAATTTAACAAAAACCGATGTATCCATTCTTATTTCAGAGACTAATAAAAGGATATAAAGATTCGTTTCCAGGTCACTGACTCCAGACAGATAAATAGAGGGATGTGTTGTGTACACGATCTCTGTGCTAGAAATCTGTGTCTTTCCACTTCACCAGGCCAAACCACATTGCTTTCAAGTATTTACAGCTTTGATTAAAACCAACATTTATTAAAATCTTGGTGCTTTGCCACCAGATTTTAACTTTCCCCAAAGCAGGCTGGTTTCATGTTTCACCGTCCCCAACACCTAGTATAAGGGCCTGGCACATAATAGGCATCTGACTGGCCACTAAGATCTGTAAAAAGAAGGTGTTGAGAAATTTTCTGCATCAGTCTAACCAGAAGTAACTACTTGTAGAGGGTGGTCTTGAACCCATAGTCCAGAAAAACGTATTGAAGTAGATAATTAGAAAGGACTAGAGAGAGAGAAAGTATCTGAGTGTTCAGAGGAGTGTTTTCCAAAATCCAAATATCAGCAGGGCACTCTTTCTGTGCTTGGAAAACAGGAATTATACTCACCTAATTTCACTTCTGAATGATCCCACCTATGAGTTACTAGATCATACTTAGGACAGGTCTAGTGTTCTAATGTGGGATACCTTTCCCTCTGTGGTTACTCTTGGTACCCCTACTAGTAATTTGTCTTCTGCATAGGTGTCTCCTAAAGCAGACCCTGCTAGAAGGTCTAGTAAGGTCCGCTATTTATGTCACTCTGTTTTGTTAACCAAAGAACTTTATCTCGCATCACAGGTGGGACACACTCGCTTTGATGATTACCACAGTTTACTGCCAATTCCCACCAACCTGTAAGATCTATAGGTTTGACCAGGGATAGGAGTAATTTCAGGAAGGAGGGAGAAAATCTTCGACAATTTTTATGAGATCACTCTTTCTTTTGTTTTAGCCTCTGCCACAGAAGCAAATAAATTTTGTTACGCTAGCCTGAGAAGCTAACTTTACTTAGCACATAGCACCATTTCTAGGAAATGCATGGAAAGCATGTCACCAGACCACTGAACATTGACCCTGGACTACTTGGAAGACTACTGATGTTGTACATTTCACAACAGGGTTCAACACTCAGAACTTTTCATGAACACGTTATTGCACATATCTATAACCTTTCAAATAGAAGCAAATAAAAGAATGATAAGAGTGGTGACAATTTGGCAGAAAAACAAACTTAACTTATAATATGACAATATTCCTTTGAGACATACCTGATTGTAAGGGTCACTCTCGAAATTCTTCTCCATGAGTTGCTGGTTGCCATAAGTAAAAGTGACTTGCGTCACATAAGCAGAGTTTATCCCCCAGACTTGAATATATCCAACTTTCAGTGGATTCGAGTCACTCAAATAATTATTGTGCATGGTCTGGATTTGCAATGTGTTCTATAAAGAATACGTAAAGAGAAAAATACTTAATACATCTGCTGATAGACTATACTTCACTTTAAAATGTTAAGAAACCTCAAATTAGTATTGTTGTGCTGGCTTACTGTTCTTAAACACCTCATGAAGATACCCTTCCCGAGTACCTGCTACAATAAATTTGATAATGCCAACATTATGAAAGTTATCTTACCTACATTGTTTCTAATTCTTATAAGGATTTTGAAAAGAAAGCATCATTATCTCAGTTTTACAGATGAGGAAACAGACTCTGGAAATGAAGTGAGTAGCTAAATGATACAGATATGTTTGGAATCATGATGGGTCTATGTGCATAGTACTATGTGAGTTAACACAGGGGGAACAAAGAATTATGGCAAACAGTCCCTAGACTAAGGACAATTTGCAACAAATACAGGGACTTGACTAAATCATGAACCGATTAAATGTCAACACAAATGTTAAACTAGTGTGAGATAAGTCACAAAGTAGGGCATGATTAAGTCCTAAATGGAAAAAAAAAAAGAAGAAGAAGAAGGGAGAGGGAAACAAGCCACAAGAGACCCTTAACAACAGAGAATAAACTGAGGGTTGATGGAGGAAAGCAGGTGAGCAATGGGCTAGATGGTGATGGGCATTAAGGAAGGCACTTGTTGGGAAGAGCGCTGGGTATTATATGTTAAGTGATGAGTCACTAAATTCTACTCCAGAAACCAATATTGAACTGTATGTTAACTAACTAAAATTTAAATAAAAAAAAAGAAAATGAGAGTGAATATTTGTCATGGGTGCTAAGAGAAAGGAAAAATCACTGTGGAAGAGGAGGGTCAAGAAAGGGCTTAGGAAGGACCTGGAACTTCAGGAAGCCTGGAAGGATGGATGGAGTTAGAAAGGTGAGATGAATGAGAGAGGGAACACGGTCCGGGACACGTTGAAGAAAGGCATATTCACTGAGAGAAAGAACTGTGGTAGCTAGCGCTGAGCCAACAGGAATAAGACTGGTTATGATGCAAGATAGGGTAATGAAGATTTTATACAATAAATCAAGGAGATAGTGGCTGTAGAGTGATGGTATAAACTCCTTAACTCTGATGGCGAAGGGAGAAAGAAAATGAAATATGTTCAGTTGTCTTTATGGAGAATTTAATAAGACTTTGAGACTGATCGCACAAGCAGAATCAAGGGAAAACAAAGAAAAAGGGATAGAACTTGAAGTAAATGGGTGTGCTGAAGCTACTTAGCGCTTATTAATTTGAGAGACCCTACTGTTAAATCCCCTAGAATTTTGCAAGCCAGTTGATAGCTTGAAACTGGCTAAAATGGGAGGAGTACTTACACCATAGGAATTAGCAAAGGCTACAAATCAGCCCCACATCCCCATAACCCTGTACCAGCCAGAACACCATTGATAACTTTTTAAAAGTTATTTATTTATTTTTGAGAGAGAGAGCATGAGGGTAAGGGACAGAAAGAGAGAGAGAGAGAGAGTGAGACAGAGATTCCTAAGCAGGCTCCGTGCTATCAGCAAAGAGCCCAATGCAGGACTCTAACTCATGAACCGTGAGATCATGACTTGAGCCCAAATCAAGAGTCAGATGCTTAACTGACTAAGCCACCCAGGCGCCTCTGCACACCATTGATAATTACCCACAGGGAAAGTTAGAAGCTTTCTTTCATTTCAAGCCACTGATCCTTAGAAGAAATTCCATCAAGTGTCACAGAGAAATAAGAATTTACCCCTTATTTGGAATAACAGAAGAATGGAATTTTAGAGTTAGAAACTACTTAGAGGAAATGTAAGGCTTTATCATAAAAAAAAAACCCACATATTAAACAAGGTAAGTGCCTTCCCTAGGTTAAACAAGTAGTTAGTAGTAGAAATAGAACTAAAATCCAGGACATCCAAATCAATGCGAACCGCCTATGTAATTTTCAATGTTCTCATAGCCGCATTTTTTAAAAGTAAGAAGAAATAGGAGAAATTGATTTAAAAATGCATTTTATTTAACCCAATATATCCAAAATGTTACTATTTTAATATGTATTCTATATAAAAATATTAATGAGGTATGTTATAATCTTTCAAATATTTCAAATTAGGATGGGCACATTTCTAGTGCTCAATGGTCATATGTGGTTAGTAGCTATCACATTGGCTAATGCAGCTCTAAAATATTCTCTCAATCCTGGTTACCGTGTTTTAAGAGGAATGTAGACTAATTGTGGTCCAAACAGAATAATCAGATCTGGCAACCCATAGAAGCACAAAACAGAAGAAGTGTGAAGTTAGCCTGCAGTTGTATAATTCTAAGAGAAGACGGAAAGTATACACGACAGACATCTTCAAATACCTGAAGCAGTATTAGGTAGAAAAGACTATAGATTTGTGTTAGACTATTTCTTAAACGCAAATTTAATAGGTGAAAATTATAGAGAAGCAAATTCCAGGCCTGACGTAGAAGGATTGTTTAACATGCCTAGCAGATTGGTTGTATTCTTTTCTCCAGTTATTCACCCTTCCCTATTCATACCCTTTTCTGTGTAATTTTGGTGATGCCCTCCCTCTTTGGATGGGGTGTTCTATTCCATCTTTGTATTTGAGCTTGGCCATGTAACTCTCCCTTGCTAGCAGGATAGTAGTCAACGTGTTGCAAATTGGAGATTTTAAAAAGTGCTCAAGCATCTCCACTTCTTTTTTGCCGTCTGTCGTAGTCATGAAAAGGTCATGCCCAGACCTGCCCATAAGGCCATTGTAGGTCCTCGAAGAGCCAGCTGACAGATATGCGTGAGCACAGCCAGGATCATCCCAGCCAGCCTAACAGTTCCAGGACTGAGTGTGGACACATGTGAGCCAGCCAAGATCAGGCAGGTCCAGCCCAGAACATCCAAACACTACAGACTCATGGGCTAAATAAGTATATATTGTTACATGCTGCTGAAGTTGAGGGTGATTGTTATACACCATTGTTATGTAAAGATAACTGATCTAGCATTAATCCTGCAAAATATTATTAGCCAGGAAATGCTGTCTTATTCCCAGAAAACATGTTATACATTTAAGGACTCATTTCATAAACAGCATTATATGAATTACAAGTTTCTTTTTATAGAATGATGGCATATTGGGTAATTTTCAAAATAAGGGCTATCTGTATATTAATGTCGACAGACCCGATTTATAAATGTAAAGGCAGGAAGTTCTTCCTACTAAGATGTAGGGTATTATTTTGATACGGTTAACTGATAACGTTTAACCTGTCACTAACTGGGAATGGATTTATAAAATTCAATAAAATAGTCTTACCTGAGTTGCTGTAAAATTTGTCAAGAAATAGTTTCCATTTTTATAGGTATCTGCAAGCAAGAAAAAAAGAGTAAGCGATTACTCGTTGCCTCAACTATAGCGGATAATGTTGCATACGGTCAGTGGGATCACAGTTACTGATCAGGATAATTACGCCCTCTCCGAGGAACACTAAGGATAGTAGCCAGGGGACTATTTCACCGCAGGGTAGTGTGTGGATGTGCATACGGAAGAGGATGTTTCAAGTACGGATCAAGCGGTTATAAAACTGGAAAATCTTGGTCTATCTCAGGATAGATACCCCAGATGAGGAAACGTGGAGGCTAGAGACTGCTTTTTTTTCTGTGCTGACATAGCAACCATGTAGCCATGAGAGTTGACACAGCTATGACGAGAGAGACTCAGAGCAGAGGACAGTGGTGGGGAATTCAGGCTCTCACGTCAGACTGACAGGGATTCGAATCCCTGCTCTTACACTTAGCTGTTGTGCAAACTCAGGCAAGTAACTTAACATTTTATCACCTGCAAAGTGGAGATAGTAACAGTACCTAGCTCATGGCATGCTGCACGAGCAGAACGCGTGCTCAAAATGTATTGTTCACGATCATCATCGAAGTCATCATCATCTGCCCCTTCGCTATTCTTCTCCCCCTGCTCTTAGGTCATCCTACCCAGGGCTCGAGTTCCCAAGCCCTCCTGCCTCCACGACACTGCCTCCAAGAAACATCGGTTCTTCCCCAGACCCTCTCTGCCCCCGCAGGCTCCACTGATGCCCCACAGGACTCCATTCTGACAAGCCCTTTACTTGGCTCTCTCTATATCAAGCAACCACACCTCCTTTGTAGTGCCGTCTTATCTCGAAAAAGGTAGCCTCTGTTTGTTATGTCTGTGTACTCAACTCATGATTTGCTCCGACATCTCCTACGTTTCCTGTTTGTTTTTTTCACTGATTCTGACCTTTTCAGAGTCACCAGTGACACAGAATATTAAATCTAAATATCTCTCCATGACAGTCAGGTGTTTTATATCTTTCCCCACACATCCCCTCCTTGAAATCATCTTGAGTAGATGTCTACTTTACTCATTCTTCTTATGCGGCTTCTATAACTCTTATTTCTTAAAAGTCAGTTTCATTTCAGGTTTTGTTCTTGCCCTTATACATCTTTTAATTAATAGTCCTGCCACCATGAACAACAAAGAATTATCTAGCCCCAAATGTTAGTACTACTAAGGTTGAAGGAATCTGTTCAAAAAATGCACTTTCTTAAAAAAGAAGAAAGTTGGGGAACTCTTGCTTCCTGATTGCAAAATTTACTCAAAGCAACTGTAATCAAGACTGTGGTACTGGCAGAAGAATAAATATAGTATATGTATATGTGAATATATGTAACTATGTGTATGTGTAAATATATATATAAATATATGTAAATATATATGTGAATATATGTGATGATTTATTCTGTGTCTATAATTCTATTTATATTTAATATATATAACATATGTAAATATATGTACACATATATAAAATGTACATACACCTTCATATTTAAAATCAATTTATTTTCATCAATCAATTGCCAAAACAATTCAATGGTGAAGAACAGTCTTTTCACATATTATGCTGGGACAATTGGATATCCACATGCAAAATAATGAACTTGGACTTCTACCTCACACCATACACTCAGATTAATACAAAATGGATCAAAGATTTAAAGGTAAGAGCTTAAACTATGTAACTCTTAAAATTATTTTTTTTTAATGTTTAGTTTACTTATTTTTGAGAGAGAGTGGGGGAGGGGCAGAGAGAGAGAGAGACAAAGAATCCCAAGTGGGCTCTGACCTGATAGCAGAAAACCTCATGGGGGCTTGAATTCCTGAACTGTGAGATCATGACCTGAGCCAAAGTCTGATGCTTAACCAACTGAGTCATCCAGGTGCCCCAAAATAGTTAAAATTTTAAAAACTGACAATACGAAGTGTTAGTGAAGAAGTGGGCACTTGGAACTCTGAAATATTGCCATTAGTGAGGGGAGACAGCATAGCCATTTTAGAAAATAATAGGGCTGTTTTTTCAAAAGTCAAATGTATGCTTATCATACAACCTAGCCTGGCAATTTCACTTGCAGGGTTTACCCAAAAGAAGTGCAAACATAGATCAGAAAATGACTTATACTCAAATAATCATGGCAGGTTTATGCATAATGGTAAACAACATAAAACAACTTAAATATTCACCAATTAGTGAATGGAGAGACAAATTATGGTATACCCATACGATAGATTGTTATTCAGGAGTCAAAAAGGTAATAAGTTACTTTTATACGCCACAATATGGCAAAACATTTTGCTACCACAAATCATTTTGCGAAGTGAAAGAAACTTAGCACAAAAAGAATACACACAGTATGATTCTATTTA
Organism: Paguma larvata; assembly: GCA_030068075.1. Taxonomy (NCBI): domain Eukaryota; kingdom Metazoa; phylum Chordata; class Mammalia; order Carnivora; family Viverridae; genus Paguma; species Paguma larvata. Next base: position 91,178,330 of record CM057834.1, on the reverse strand, counting down.
CATAAAACCTAGAAAAGACAGATCTAATCTATAGTGACAGAAGGCAGGTCAGTGGTTGCAGGGGCCTGGAAGTGGGGTTAGAAGTGGGGGAAGGGCAGTTCACTGGAAAGATGCAAATGGGTTTTGAAATTACAAGTTATGAAAATGTTCTATATCTTGACTGTGGTAGTGGCAATACAACTTAATAGATTTGTCAAAACTCATTTAACTGTATGCTTGGGATGGATATATTTTATTTATGTAAATACAACTCAATCAAGTTGATTAAAAAAATAATTTCACTTCTAGGAATCTACCTTATGGAAATAATCTGAAATACAAAGGTTAATCCTCAATGTTGTTGACAACAATGAAAACTGAAAACATCCTGTATCCTATGCAGAGAGCAATTATAGAGACCACACACTGTTCTACAGTAACTACAACGTCATATAAAGAGCAGGCAAAAATTGCAAACGTTCTCCCAACACAATCTCTTTATTAACAGTGGCAGAAGCAAGTTTAGAGATAGATTTCCAGTTCAGGCCAGTTCTTTCCTGAGCCGTGGTTTTTCTGCGTGCTGTAAGGGGACCCTGGAAAGCTCACACTCACCAATGCTTTGTCCATCATCCCAGAATAGCTGACCTTCGGCGTTCCCATTGTCATCCAAAGCGACGAGCAATCTCATAAAATTTTGTCGACTATGAAAAAAAAAAAGGAGTTATTTTTCTCTAGATTATAGTTCGTAAGAATGAAGGACAGTTTCTGTTGAAAACATTACTCATCCAGAACAAAAACATTAATACATTAAAAATGCACATAAAGTTCTAAAACTAGGTAAAATGAGATAAAATACATGATACTTAAAAGCTAATAGAAAACAATTAAACTTGATGAAACCTGTGGTATAACTTCAACTTTCAAATTCAAAAATAGTTCATAAATAAAAATGTATTTTCTTTACAAAAGAGCTTATTGCATGCCCCCTTAAAGTTCCCTAGATAGTTTAAAAAGGATTTTGTGGGGCACCTGAGTGGCTCAGTCAGTTAAGCATATGACTTCAGCTCAGGTCATGATCTCACAGTTTGTGGGTTTGAGCCCTATGTTGGGCTCCGTGCTGACAACATGGAGCTCAGAGCCTGCTTCGGATTCTGTCTCCCCCTCTCTCTGCCCCTACCCCACTCATTCTCTGTCTCTCTCTCTCTCTCAAAAGTAAATAAACATTAAAAAAATTTTTTGTTTTCAAAAATTTTACACATAAATTTATGTATAAAACATATGAAAACATAAATACCATTAAAATGAGATGTACTTAGGTATTCACCTCTGTAAATGTATTTTGCAAATAGAAATGGATTCCATCTCAAAGGATGTATATGCAAACTAATTTTCATTAAGCGCAGTCATATTTAAATTATTTTAAGTAATAAAAGAAAATAACATAGAGGAGGGCACTTGTTGGGATGAGCACTGGGTGTTGTATGGAAACCAATTTGTCAATAAATTATTTAAAAAAAAAAGAAAATATGTGTTTGAAATTTTGAGGTGCTTTCCTTATGGTAGGGACTTATAAATAATTATGGTAAATACTTATGTATATGTACATATAATAATTATGTATGTGTATAATCAATGTCCTTTAATTTGAATACATCTCAAAATATTTAATTTCTTAAAGATTTAATTTTTGGGGGGCGCCTGGGTGGCTCAGTTGGTTAAGCGGCCGACTTCAGCTCAGGTCATGATCTCACAGTCTGTGAGTTCAAGCACCGCGTCGGGCTCTGTGCTGACAGCTCAAAGCCTGGAGCCTGCTTCAGATTCTGTATCTCCCTCTCTCTGCCCTTCCCCTGCTCCTACTCTATCTCCGTGTCTCTCAAAAATAAATAAATGTTAAAAAAAATTTAAAAAAAAGATTTAATTTTTTGAAAGTTTATTTATTTTGAGAGAGAGAGAGTGCAGAGGAAGGACAGGGAGAGAGAGAGAGTGAGAATCTCACTCAGGCTGCGCTGTCTGTGCAGAGCCCAATCTGACAAACCATGAGGCCAGGACCTGAGCCAAAATCAAGAGTCAGATGCTCAACTGACTGAGTCACCCACACACCCCTTAAAGATTTAATTTTTATTGATTAATATATACTTGTTACGATCTTTTTGTGAATTAAACAATGAAATATACATACCCTACTTACATATATATTATAAGTAATGTGATAAGATGTGAGTTCCTTAGGAAGAAAACCACCCAAAAACCCTTGAGCAGCTTCCAGATTGCTCTAGAATAAAATGTTAAGTACTTGTCCTGGGATTTACAACCCTCCAGGATATGAGCCTAAGCTGCTTGAATTTTATTTATTTCATCCTGCTCCCTTACCTACGCTCCAGTTAAACTGAAGGGTTTACCCTTCCCCAAACCAAACTCGCTTTTCACCTTTGGTTCTTTAATATTCCCAGAATATTTCTTTCCCTGGTCTTCATATATTCAAATCCTATTTATTATTCAAGACTCAGCTCAAAGCCATCTTTCATGTTGAACCATGCTTTATACCACAAAGCGGAGTTAACTTCTCCCCTTTTGAATGGTTATTGGTCTTTTTATCTCTGCCTCTCTTAACATAATGTGTTCTCTTTAATTTAATACACACACACACAAATAAAAATATAACTGTATAAATATAAATATACCATCTATCCTGGGTTGACCAAAGTAGACCTGGGAAGGAGCACTGAATCATCCCTGGATAGCCATCAAATCAAAGAGCTCATTAATATTCCCAACTTTTTTAGTAGTGTGGAAAGAGGTACTCGCTACTGCCCTGAAGGAAAGTTTTGTCCTAGGCCTGGGACACAGAGCTACAGATAAAAGTTCTCCCCAGGACTGACTGCATGAATGCGTCCTCCCCCAGATCCCACTCAGAGGCATTTACGGAATCGAATCAATGAAAGGTCTGTAATTTGGTTTATTTCTCCCCGGAGCCCTGGCTGCGGTGGTCAATCCCCATGAGGCTGTCTCGTTATGACGAAGCGAGGCCAACAATACCACTGCTCCTCCTTACCTGGCCTGAGTGTTCATTGCAGGCTCTTGACAAGGCAGGATGTAGCCTCCTCTGATATGAAGGTTGGTGTGGTTGAGGGGAGCCTGCAGGATCTTCCACTCACCTGCTGACGTGCTGCCAGATCCCTAGAAGAGAGAAGACGGGCACGTGAGGATGACAGATAACTCGATGAAATGAACAGATGCACGCTTCCATACACGTTTTTCCTTTCTAAGGAGGCATGTTGGAAAGTCAGCAAGAAACCACAAGTCGAGGGAGGAAAATCTCTGATTTTCAGCGTTGTTAAAAGCTCCGGAAATCTACTCTTTTCTCTGTATTCTCCAGAAAATGTGGGGATGGCGGTAAGAGAAAAGGCAATGTGACACAGGACGTCAGATTTTACCTATTTATGCTTTCGTGGTACTTTTATTTAATCAAACCTTGCTTGGTTGAAAGGTTGAAAATTATTGCCTTAGAAATTATGTGCCTCAAAGTCAGGAGACAGTGCTGGCTGCCCCTCTGGCCAGCATGGACTAATCTGGTTCTTCACAAAATAGGTTTGTTCTTACCGTGCTGTAGTCGTACCAGCGGGCTCTGGGAAAATAAGCTTGGATCTCAAAAGTGTTCTGAAATATAAAATCGACACATCATTATGTATATTCTAATAACTTAATCTTGATTTTAAAAATTCTTTCTGTAGCACTTAGACTAAAAATGGTAATTTTATTAATGGATTTTTAAGAGTTTGGGAAGTGGGGCGTCTGGGTGGCTCAGTCAGTTGGGCGGCCGACTTCAGCTCGGGTCATGATCTCGCGGTCTGTGAGTTCGAGCCCCGCGTCGGGCTCTGTGCTGACGGCTCAGAGCCTGGAGCCTGTTTCCTATTCTGTGTCTCCCTCTCTCTCTGCCCTTCTCCTGTTCACAGTGTGCCTCTATGTCTCTCAAAAATAAATAAACATTAAAAAAAAAAAAAAAGAGTTTGGGAAGTGTAGTCAAAAAAAGATCTGGGAAAATTCTTCAGACACATAGAAAAATCCATTTTTTAGAAAAGGTAAACTTTACGAAGATGCAGGGTAACAAGAAATGAAAAATCAGTTGGGGTTGTGAAGTTGTCATTAATGGAGATTTTGAAAGACAATGATCTCCTGGGGCTCAGTTGGTTAGGTGTCTGACTTTGGCTCAGGTCATGGTCTCATGGTTCATGGGTTCAAGCCCCGCTTCAGGCTCTGTGCTGACAGCTCGTAGCCTCGGGCCTGCTTCAGATTCTGTATCTCCCCTATTCTCCTCTCTACCCTTCCCCTGCTTGTGCACTCTCTTAAGTAAATACACAAATAAATACATACATAAATAATAAAAATTTAAAAAAAAAGAAAAAGATCTCCCTTATTTGTTCTAGAAAGCTATTTGCCACAAAATAGTGAGTGGGACAAGATGATCTTTAAAATGCCCTTCCCGTACTTCAGATTATATGACTGAGGGTGTCTGACCTATCATGCAAAACTCACACTTTCCAGCACGGGGCTGATCAAGATGGCAGGGCCCAGCATAAACTGATGGTCTATATCCCATGTCACGTTGTCATTTGTAAACCTTAAAAAAAAAAAGTATGAAAAAGCCAGGAAACTGTTAGAACTGTTGCAGAAGACCCCCCACAAGACAGAGCTGGAACCGCTGCTTGAGGAAACGGGCTGCACTCACTCATGGAGAAGGGGTCGGACGACAGTGCTGCCCTCAACGTGAGCTTTATGCATCAAAGTGTACAGATAAGGCAGCAGGGTGTATCTGGTCTCAAGGACTTTCCTTGAGTATGTCTCGAAGGTTGAATTCCAGGCCACAGGATCTTGTCTCTAAAGAGATAAAGGCACATGTGAGATACCCTTTATGCCATCGTGATGGTCTCAGAGAAGGGTCGACAGGCACATATCTCAGTGTCTGTGACACAGATCTCACCCTTCATTTCTATCCTGCCCTTTCTCTTGCCCCTGCTGTCCTACTAAGCCAGTGCTTCTTGCTTCCCACTGTTTATCATGGCTCCTAAGTCCCCCTGCAGAGGTGTGGGCTTGGCCCTGCGCAGGTCTAGAGAGATGGGTCTCTACGCTCATGACACAGCTTGGATGGACCTGAGTAAAATAAAAACTCTAAAAAAAATGAGCTTCTTTTCCGTTAGCCCCATAGGGAGCTATAAACCCTTCTTTCTTCATAGGCATGAGCAAAAAGTGTATTCTCGAAAATTGCTTGGAACTCTAGGGTTGTGAACTCTGCGGGTTTTCTAAGAAATGGAGGCGCTGGGTTTTCCCAGCAAAAAAGTATACTTCGGAGGGTTAAAAAGAAGTTGTGATTCGCGGACACCAACCACTGTGGCATCCACTGCTGCCTCACCCTTGTCCCGATGGTGTTGTGGTTTCTGGAAAATGGATAAAAGGCCCCCAGCTGCATCCAGCGAACACACATCTCATATTCAGCATTTCCAAAGAACCCACAAATATCTGCTCCTGTCTGAGAAGATGCAAAATCAGAGCGTGAGGTGGGACTTTTGCAGGCTGCTGACATGCTGGCATCTGACCAAACAATTAATAAAGGCCCCAATATAACTTACATAAGATATTCCAAAGAGACTGAACTCCATCATACCTGCAATGAGAAGATACAGCTGTGTTGGGTGAAGCAGCCTTTTCAGAGGGTAGGTTGACCTGTCTCTTCCATACCCTATTTGGAAGCCCTGGGCCACTCACAATGAAAATATCAGAACATGGGTATAGATTAACACTCTCACCCACAGAGAGAGAACTCAGCTCCTGCTGCTTCCACTGCCCTCATGGATCATGACTAGACATGACCAGTGCGGCCACAGAACACACGATCCAGTACCCTCCCTTCCAGCCGAGGTCCCTGGGAGAGGCCCACACACCAATGATAGACTTCCTCAGCTGGTCCCACGCAGCCGTGTTGTCTCCCAGCCAGTGACCTCCCCAGCGTCCAGAAGAAGGGAACGTGGAGCGAGTGATGACGACCCCTCGCTGTCCCGTCACCTCCTGCACGGCTCTGCATGGAGGGGAACAAGGAGGTGAATTGAGAGTGAATTTGAGGACAGACAGTCATGGAAATTCATTACAGAGAGTAGCTTCAGCCTAGAGTATGAGGCAATGGTGTTCCATTTGAAGCCAGGAAGCTCCTTCCCTGAAAGCATCTGCTAGTTCAAGGTGATGCTAAGAGTCACGGCAAGACAACTGGAGATCTATCATCATCTAAATGTGGATTTTCTTTCTTAAAAAAAAAAAACTGAATTAACTAGTTGTCAACATAGAGGTGGGAGGATGGAGTAGGGGGAGGAGTGACACAGTGGTTAAGGAACAATTACTCTAAACCAGGTATTATCCTGGTCACCCCCATGTACACTGTCTCACAACCTCACGAAGAAGGTCTCCTGGGCCTCCTTTCAGTGTTAGAAAATTGAGGTTCAGAGAAGTTAGACAATTTGTCAAAGGACATTTAAAGAGCAAGGAGGCAGATCCAGGATCCAAAACATATATATGACTATAGCTCTTTGGTAATATTCTCTCCACTTTGCCAGTCCTCACTAGGTCAGATAAAGTTTGCACACAAGGACAGATATGCACAAAATATGCTCAAGTATCTCTCTACGGAAGGTGCATCTTTAGCCTATAGCCTCAGTGAGAAAACAAAAACTATCATGTGAGATTGCAAAGTCAATGGAACAAAAGGGGAAATGTATCAACAGATCCTCACACATAATGCAATCCACATATTTGCTGAAGAAAGCATTGCAAATCAACTACTCTGGTGGAGATTCATCCATTTAGGTCACTTCCAATATTTCACGCCAAAATAACCATGCTCATGGACGACACGCACACATGTGTGTGCACACACACACACACACACACAAGTCCAACAGATAATGTGAAGGTCTGATACAAGGCAGGGATACAGAGGAAGGGGAGATGTGTCTACTGCAAAAAGCTCGATTGTCACTGACCATTTCAGAACCCTAGAAATTAATCAGCCATAGAAAGAAATGAAAATCATCTATCCAAGAAAAGCAATGAAGTCTTGGCAAGACTGTGAGGTCTGTGGCATTTGAACTTGGGGCTGTTCCCAGCTGATCCCACCCCTAGTTCAGTGGCTCCAAAACCCAGCAGCCTCATCAGTCTCGGAGGTCTGACTTCTCTTGGGGCTCTGTTAAGAGCACTATCCCCAGAGCACGATTAATCCTGTTTTCTAGCTCCCAGCCGCCCCAGAAACTCTCTATTCCCAGGGTATTGTGGCCATTTGATTGGACTCAGAGCTCAACTCAGCAAGGAGAAAAAAATCCCGATCCAGAGATTGAGATTACGAATTGTTACCAAAACAGTAACAATTTTCTGGCACCATCACAGGTACTCAGGTTGTGGTTCAGTCAGGGCAAACATGGCCTGGCTGGGTTTAGAGTAAATCCTGGAGAAGCAGAACCACGCAGAACTTTGTAAAGCTCCCACGTATTCCTGGGGATCAAAAAGCCTGCACATGCCCAAGGCTCTGTGCTTGCCCAGGAAAGAGCCGTGGAAGGAGGAAGGTCCAGTGACTCGCTCCTGGCTGAACTCGAGGTCCTAAGTAGGCAGGAAGTGAAAGGTAATGCTGTGTTAAGAAACCTCCTCAAGTTTGAAGGTGTGGCTTCTCATACTTATCCCGTTGGCAAACGGTAGAAGTCATAGATTCAAGGCATTTAAGGTGCCCAAGAAGGCCTTATCGTTCCTTTCAGCCTGTCGAAACTTGAGGCAGGATTTTCTTTTTTTTTAAGTTTGGTTAAGTCATCTCTACACGCAGCATGGGGCTGAACTCATGACCCCAAGAGTCTCATGCTCTTCCTACTGAGCCAGATGCTCTAGGAACACACTCACTCGTAGGTGGGTCTGGTCTGGGCCCATCCGTACAGGCTGTGCACGTCGTAATGCCGCACCAGCGAGCCGTCCGGCAGCACCTGCTGACTCTCCATGCACAGGGTCTTGCTGCTCAGGCCCCCGTCCCTGGACTCCAAATCTGAACAGAAATGCCGAGTTACTGCCCAAACAATTTGCTTTGTCCATTCACTAGAAATGTCCATTGTCTTGGCATTTCTGCCTTTCAGTCAACAACTTTGTTATTAGTGACAGTTCCAAATTCAAGAATTATTTTGTCTATAAAAATAGCATCCTGTGACATTACAATTAATGAAGGGTAAGGACAGGGTGTAGAGCTGGGAAAGGCACACTTCATTGTCCTCTGTATTTAGAGTACTGTCATGGCACACTTATCAGAACGATGAACTCTTCTGTTGTTATGACTGTTTCTTCCACTAGATGGTAACATTCTCAAGCGAATGCACCTTTTCAATCAACTGTCTTAAGGTCTCTACATTTTCTGATTTGTTAGTACTTGTCTGATAGGCAAATAGTAAGGAAGGAAGGAGAAAAAGAAAGGAAAATAAGAAGAAAAGAAGGGAAGGAGGGAGGGAGGAGAGAAAGGGAGGCAGGAGTTGGTGAGCAATGGACAGCATAGCAATGACCCAGACCTCAAGAAACTTAGATTACAGATTTTGTCTCACAAACTACTGATAAGAAGGTGAACCACCTCCTTCTCTGGGTTTCTGTAAGGTGAGAGGGTTCAACTCTTTGAGACACCTTGGGGGCAAGGTCCTATGATGCTCTGTTTCTGTCTGTACCACAGGACTACCAGGGCATGTCCTTCATGGAGTATCTGTGGCCATGGACAGAGAGAGTGCAGAGCCTAGATTTTCATTCTTTTCACAGTGTGTGTGTGCGCCAGTAGAGTGGGTTCTTTAAAGTTGGAGCAATCAGCTCACAGTTACCAGTGAATCATGTATTGCTTGGTTTCTTTCATAATACATCATGTCATTATTTCCATGGTTGATTAGTAACCTACACTTGTTCAAGGTTATTCTACTTGGGATTTTATGTCATGTGTACAAGCGTTTTCTTTCTCTAAAATTAAGCTTCACTTTGACAATAAGAGGAAAACTTTCAGAGCTTTGGAGCTGGGAAGTAATTAAATGAAGTAAACATTTTACATACATGGCATATAGGGTGGGTTATTAAGAATTTCATCACTGCAGCCGCTGACAGATCCATCCACAAAGTTCGATGGCTCATTCATGTCCTGCAATGAGTTAACAAGAAAGATTCTGTGATGCCAGAGGCAGTGTGGTCTTTGCTCTGGAGGACACCGACCTCACAGAGACAAACGCATCTTATTTAAGTCCCTCAGCTAGTCACTTCACGGACTCTGTTTACTCTAAGGCATTGACCCAAAAGGATGCTAAGAATCCATGTTGGTCTCAATACTGTCAAACTCTACTTTACCTGGCATTTTTAAACTGGGGAGGATTATTTCATAGTGGCAAAAGTATAGAGTTATGCTGGACTTAAGGAGATTTCTCGATCCATCTCCCCACACAAGAAGCCCAACTCTGTTTTCCTATGTGTGAATTACTCACTTCTTATCTGTGGCCAATGGTTGCTTTTATCTTCCCCTACTCTTTCTTAGTCCAATAGCTTGGACTAATTCTGATCCCAGCAGAGACCAAATGCAAGGAGGACTGCCTCGCTTTCTGTAGTACATGCAATCCTGAAGGGCTGTGGGGAACTCAGAAACAAAGCTGGATATCAGATCACCCTTGGGAGGGGGGGTTTATTACTTAATTGCAAGAAGGAGTGATTCCTGAAGTGAATGTTCACTGCCTGCTTTATTAGCAGAAAAGTTAAAGTTTTGTAAAGTGGACTACCTTAAATGGGCCATGCTAAGGGCAAAGGCAAGTATTTGGGGAACTATACACCATTTTGAATTTTCCAGCTATGTCTTCCCTCCAGTAGAACAAATATCCCAAATAATCAGTCTCCCTATTCCTCAGAGCTACCCAGATCTCTTTACTATTTGCTTTGCCTGTTTGGGCTAATCTTCCATGTGTCTGCTCTGTGCCCGTCTATCCTGAGGGTAGTGGCCAGAGGAGCCTCAGGGCTGCCAGTGGGCTTGAACGTTTGTCTCCTGATGAATGAGTGTCTTTCAGCCTAGCCCAGACATGTGACACTCTTGACAGCTGGCCTGGAATATGCTCAGGATTTAGGGCCATTGGACAGTGGTAAAGGAAACTGAAACAGATGTGCCTCCCATCCCTAGAAAAACACAAATAGACATATGTCCCAGAGACATTTCAGGAAGCCCTGCTCTCAGCCCAACTGACAGGTGTAACAAACATCTGAGCAGGCCTTTGAAGATGAGCCTGTACCAGCACCATGGTGAACATCTATTTTCTCTTGGATTCATGCCTTGCTGGCCCCAGTTCTGCCCTGCATCACAGAATGGCACTCAGGCTCCCCTAGCATTAGCTTCTGGGTAGTTTGGTCAATGGGAGGCACTGGCCAGCAACTGGAAGGTGGGAGATAAGAGAAGCTGGGGTATTTATCCCTCTCCCTCTTTCTCTGGCACCATCTCCAGTAATGGGACATTTCTTCCATGGACTCCAGCTTCTGCAGCATGTTTCCGGGAAGACCCGCAATCATCTCTTTGTCTCTGGGGGTCAGGCACCTCAATTCTGCAATAGTGTTCCTTTCTCTTATTCTTCCACCCTTAGCTCCCTGCTTTGCTAGTCTTGAAAGTGCCTCTCCATGGTTTGACTGATAACATTTCCTAAGATAAACCACTAAAGGGGTACTTACGATCCACAATCCATCAAACTTTAAGCTCTTCTTGGAATCTTCAGGGTTCACATAGAGTTCTTGTATTTCCTTCTTCCACCATGCAGCTGTGCTAGTACGTAAGAAGTCAGGAAAAGCAACGTAGGCTCTGTACAGCTGTAAGAGTAACACACGGTTGGGTGTTCGCCCGTCTGGGAAGGGGAGTCTGGGGACAAGGAAAGGGCGATGAGCAGGTACTTGTGCAAGACACTGCCCCACTCAGGGTCTGACCTAACCTCAGCCCTCTGCAGCCTGCTGTTGCTGCTACAGAGTTTACTGTGAGCACAAAGAGATCAGAGAAGGCTGATTGGATTCTTATCCTCCTAGAAGGAGGTTATAGAGTCTTAAATCCCCTTTAAACATGACATTTGTTTTTATGATTGGGCCTTTAATCACATGAATTGGAAAATTAACTGACTGTGTCTAAATGATCAGACTTTAGAAACACAAATGCTTTTCCCCACTGGCCAAGTAGAGGAGACTGGTTATCCAGGGACTAATGAGCTGCAGAGTGAAGGGGATGCTACATGTCCAGGCTGATATGGCAGCAAAAATGAGCTCAAAACCACTACTCCTTCAAACCGGCTGGCACGTTTGGTTTTTTTTTTTTTACATGTAGACAATTCATTAAAAAGCCAGTGCATTCATAACCTTCCCAGTGAAAATATTCTGGACTTTCATTCATTATTTTTCAGGCATCATTGGATTTAAACAAAATGCAACCCACTACAGGCACACACATGAAGACATTTCATTTGATTTCCTTCTACACATTTCCAGATAAGTTGCTTATTGGGTTTTCTGTTTGAGGATCTCCTTCTACCAAGAAATTACCAGTTGACAAGAATGCTCAAGGAACTGCCTTAACCAAGCACTGGGATAAAACTCATAAGGATCCAGATGTTTAGGGCAATGTGGACAAAAATCTGCCTGTAACTATACCTTAACCTGAGTTTCATGGTCAAGGGTGGGATCCACATTCACATTGGGCAAATCTGGCCAAACCTAGAGAAAAAGAAGAAAAATTAAAACCTGTACAAGGCATTGCATATGGACCATGAGATGATTCATGTGTTAGCTTCTACTGACATGCTTCCCCATACAATCTTGGAGATCTTTGTCATTAATTAAACTGTAAAATCTGAATATATGGAATTCTGTCAGGGGAAAATAGGGTGGGGTCCCTTGACTCATTCAATAGGTCTTCAAAATCATTAAGCTCAAAAAAAAAAAAAAAAACTAAGTCTGTTTTAAATTGAATACTACTCGGCAATGAGAAAGAATTAAATCATGTCATTTGCACAACGTAGATGGAACCGAAAGGTTCCATGCTGAGTGAAATAAGTCAGTCAGAGGACAGATATCATATGTTTTCACTCCTATGTGGATCTTGAGAAACTTAACAGAAGGCCATGGGGGAAGGAAAGGGGAAGAATAATAGTTACAGAGAGGGAGGGGGGCAAACCCCAAGAGACTCTTAAATACAGAGAACAAACTGAGGGTGGATGGGGGGGTCGGGGAGAGGAGAAAATGGGAGATAGGCATTGAGAGGGCACTTGTTGGAATGAGCACTGGGTGTTGTATGTAAGCCAAATTGACAATAAATTATATTCATACAAAATGTGTCTGCTGGACGACATGATACTTTACATAGAAAACCCAACAGAATCCACCAAAGCCTACTAGAACTGATCCATGAATTTGGCAAAGTTGCAGGATACAAAATCAATATACAGAAATCGGTTGCATTCCTTTACATCAACAATGAAGCAATAGAAAGAGAAATAAAGAAGCGAATCCATTCACAATTGCACCAAAAACCATCAAATACCTAGGAATAAACCTAACCAAAGATGTAAAAGACCTTTACGCTGAAAACTATAAAAAACTTATGAAGGAAATTCAAGAAGACACAAGGAAATGGAAAAACATCTCATGCTCATAGATCGGAAGAATAAATACTGTTAAAATGGTAATACTACCCAGAGCAATCTACACATTCAATGCAATCCCAATCAAAATTGCACCAGCATTCTTCTCAAAGCTAGAGCAAACAATCCTAAAATTTGTATGGAACCACAAAAGACTCCGAATAGCCAAAGTAATACTGAAGAATAAAACCAAAGCGGGAGACATCACAATCTCAGATTTTAACCTCTACTACAAAGCGGTAGTCATCAAGACAGCATGGAATTGGCACAAGAACAGACACATAGACCAATGGAATAGAATAGAGAACCCAGAGATGGACCCACAAGCATATGGCCAACTAATCTTTGACAAAGCAGGAAAGAGTATCCAATGGAAAAAAGACAGCCTCTTTAACAAATGGTGCTGGGAGAACTGGACAGCAACATGCAGAAGAATGAAACTAGAACACTTCCTTACACCACTCACAAAAATAAGCTCTAAATGGATGAAGCTCACCTGAATGTGAGACAGGAAACCATCAAAATCCTAGAGGAGAAAGCTGGAAAAAACCTCTTTGACCTGAGCCGCGGCAATTTCCTACATGACACATCTCTCCGAAGGTGAGGGAATTTAAAGCAAAAATGAACTATTGGGACCTCATCAAGATAAAAAGCTTCTGCACGGCAAAGGAAACAACCAACAAAACTAATAGACAACCGACAGAATGGAAAGGATAATTGCAAATGACATATCGGATAAAGGACTAGTATCTAAAATCTATAAAGAACTTACCAAACTCCACACCCAAAAAACGAATAATCCAGTGAAGAAATGGGCAGAAGATATGAATAGACACTTCTCCAAAGAGGACATCCAGATGGCCAACAGACACATGAAACGATGCTCAAAGTCACTCATCATCAGGGAAACACAAATCAAAACCACACTGAGATACCACCTTACACCAGTTAGAGTGGCTAAAATGAATAAATCAGGAAACTATAGATGTTGGCGAGGATGTGGAGAAGCAGGCACCCTCCTACACTGTTGGTGGGAATGCAAACTAGTGCAGCCACTCTGGAAAATGGTGTGGAGGTTCCTCAAAAAAATGAAAATAGAAGCTACCCTATGACCCAGCAATAGCACTGCTAGGAATCTACCCAAGAGATACAGGAATGCTGATACATAAGGGCACATGTACCCCAATGTTCATAGCAGCACTTTCAACAATAGCCAAATCATGGAAAGAGACCAAGTGCCCATCAACTGACGAATGGATAAAGAAGATGTGGTACATATATACAATGGACTACTACGTGGCAACAAGAAAAAATGAAATCTGGTCATGTGTAGCAACATGGATGGAACTGGAGGGTATTACGTTAAGTGAAATAAGTCAGTCGGAAAAAGACAGATACCATATGTTTCCACGCATAGGTGGATTTTGAGAGACTTAGCAAAAACCATGGGGGATGGGAAGAGGGGAAAGGAAAAAAGGACACAGAGAGGGAGGGAGATAAAACATAAGGGACTCTTAAAGACTAAGAACAAACTGAGGGTGAGGGGAGCGAGGGAGGGGGTGAGGGGGTGACGGGCATTAAAGAGGGCACGTGTTGGGATGAACACTGGGTGTTATATGTAAACCAATTTGAAAAAACTATTAAAAAAATAAAAAAATAATAAAAAAAAGAATTCACTTATGAAGCCTATATATATATATATACCTGCTGAACAATCACCTTTCAAATGGTTGCTTTGTTGTCATCATGGACATATAACAAAATTCTCTTCATAAATGACAAATTTAAAGCATGACTCTAAGGAAATAAGATTGGTTTCCATTCACAACCCATAAACTTAGCCTCAGGGGTCTTAAGCAGTATCATGACTTTTTGGGAACCTCGAATATATGTGGCATTAAAAACCCCATAGTTTTAACCAATTTCATCTTTAACTAGAAGGACGTCAACTATATATGTGATTAATTCATTTATTCATCAAACACTTACTGAGCACTTACTCTGTGACCAGCACTCTACTACAATCTGTATCTGCTAAGATTTATGTAAGAAATAGTCCTTATTTTCTAAGAGTTCACAGATAAAACATGCATGCTAAGTTACATGCTATACTCTCTGAGAATAACAATATAGAAAAGGGAAGAAATAGGGAGAGCTAAGCTGGTCATCGAATGCTTCATAGGAAGGTACATTTGACTTGGTGTTGAAGTGCAGATTAATCTAGATAAGGTGAGAGGCAACATCCGAAGACACAGTAAACATGGCATGTACCCAAAACAACAGGAAGTGGCACAGTACAGTTACAGAGCAGAGTCTGAATCCTGGCTGAGAGCCACTGTCATTCAGAGTCAGGAAGTTCACCTAAAATCCTGTTGCTTTAAATCAAACAGATGAGGATTGAGGTCACAAAGAGGAACTAAAGAAAATAAGAGGAAGAGGAGAATTGACAAGACTTAATCGTTTATTTAGATATGGAGGGTATTAAGCATCATAGGTTAAAGAAGAATGCAAGTTTTGAGTGTGGATGACTGCCAGACACAGATTTCAGGGCCATTCTCAGAGGAATTCTTTAGATTTGTTATATGACCAGCTGGAATATATAAGGAGTGGAGTACCAGAATATTTCCAGACAATAAAACAAAGCTCACTGATATTTTAGAGAATTAGACCTGTAACCTTGGTCTTATTAATCAGCATCAGGCAGACTTCTATGCATTCATAATTTATTAATTACCCCAATATATTTTTCCAAGATTTATTGACAGCCTCTTTCAATCAAGACATTCCGGTGCTGATTAATTATGGGCATCTTCCCCCAAGGCTTACCTTTCCCCAGACAATGTCATTGTTATCAGGCCATTTGATGAATACGTTGTTTTCCTGCCCTCTCTTGAATGTGGGATAATTGGTCTCATTGCCAGAAATGGCTGGGTCCTGCAATGAAAGGGTTTAAAACAGAAAGCATGAGAAAAACATCTCCAGGACAAAAAACAAAAACAAATTTCCCATTGATAATTTGCCTTATGTCTATAAAATTATTGAGAAATAAAGTATGCCATTTGAAAACATTCCTGGAGATAAACCAGGTTAATAAGACATTACCCTCACGTAACAAAAGCCAATTTATTGTGCTTCTACAGTTTAATATCGATATTCCTTAAGACCACGAAGCTTCTTTCTTATGTTATATTATGTTACATTACATTTCCATGGCCCAACTTAGTATCAAAAGTGGTTTCCCTGTTCACCTCATCCCATACATGCCTCAGTTACTCTATAATAGTATACTATTTCACAATTGTCACATAAATTATCGCTTTTTGAAATTATTTTTCTTTATTGTTTATTGTCTGTCTCTGTTCAATAGAATAAAATCCCCATAAGAAAAAGGATACTGTCATTAATTTAGATTATACACACATGCATACACACACATACTTTTTAGAACAGTGATTTTCATAAACCGGTATTTAATTAATACTTGAATAAATTAATAAAAGTCAGCAAATAAGCCTCTATTTTTTGGAAACCAAAAGGGAGGACCATTTGCAGGTAACTACTTCTGTGTTTATCAAGATACAACTTCCAAAACAAAATAATAAATTGGTGTTCAGGATCTTAGTTCAGTTGTTTGTGAGTTTAATTAGGAAGAAATAGGTCCCCTGAGCCTCACCACTGCTGGGTAATGATGCAACTGGACGGGTTTTCGAAACTTCTAAGGTAAAGATAAGACTAGGGTAGAGGTGTTCCCTCTGAGGCCCAGCCTGAAACAGTGAGGATTTTGGGGTATTGTGCTATATTCATTGTATCAGACCACCCTTCTAACTCTACCAAGGAAATCGTAAAAATAAATTAGATCCCGGCGGCACTCGGTTATGAAAAATAAATATTGCAAAGCATCACCTTTTGAGAGCCATTCTTCATTTGTTATGTCCTTTGTTAACTGGCTTTTTAAAACTTCGTTTTATTTTATTTTAAGTTTATTTATTTTGAGAGAGAGAGAGAGAGAGAAGTGGAGGAGCAGAGAGAGAGAGAGGGAGAGAGAGAGAATCCCAAGCAGGCTCCTCGCTGTCAGTGCAGAACCTGATGCAGGACCCAAACACATGAATCATGAGGTTAAGACCTGAGCTAAAAGCAAAAATTGGACACTTAACTGGCTGAGCCACCCAGGCACCCCTGCTTTTTAAAACTTTAAAAAATATATAGTTTCACAGAAAGTTGCAAAAAATGTGCAGGGAAGTCTTGCGTACTTTTTATCTAGTTTCTCTCAATGATACTATTTTAAAGTCATGAGCACAGAAATGGAAAATGGGCTCTAGTCTTCGAAATACCTACCAGAATGAGAATGAATCTCATGCCATTTGTCTTCATTTGGTCAATCACGAGACCGAGGTTTTGGAAGCTGGCGCTGAGAGTGAAGTCCAGCTTCCGGTCCATGTAATCGATGTCTACGTGCTGGACATCCTATAGGAAGGAGCAAGCAAAACGCTGGGGGTCCTATGGCGGTATCCCTCAGGGCACACAAACCGCCCTGCCAACCCCAGCCCGGGCCCCTCTTACTTTATCCCATGCCTCCCTACACTGACTTTTCAATTCTGCTGATGGAGATTGCTTTCTGATTCCCGCCTACGGATCACCTGTCCCCATTCTTCTCCTGTTCCCCCAACTGGAATTCCCTCTCCCTTCCTTCCCTCCATCCATGTTCTTTTCCACTCTTCAAACTTCAAACTCAGTGAGCCTATCAAACCGAGTGCTGGTTGAATGTTCAAGGGCAGAAAGCAGGACTTCTCTGAGAAGCAGAAACAAACTATATCTATTTTTCCCCTCTCCAGTAAATGGGGTTGAATTTATTCACATTTAGAATCACGTTATTGTAGACTGTGTATATTTCTGCCATCTGTTTGACTGGATGGGCCTGGAGATGAGAACCTTGTCTTCCTTTTTCTCTATACATTTCCAAACCGGGCTTCTGCACATGAAAAGTTACTCAACCCAGGATTGTTGAATGATGACTAAAGTGGTTAATAGCCAGTTGACAAAAAGAGATGCTTCTTTTTGACATGAAGATGAAAATCACCCTTAAGACTCTAAGTAAAACTTGTTTGAGGGAGCAGAGACTTAGGCATAATCGAAAGCTTGGAAAACAATGAATTGAGATATTATTAACACTGATCATCTTGGTGAGGTAGATCTCTGGATTTTTTTCATCTTTTAATTTTCCTACCCTTTCTAACTTACATTTACTAAATTCATGGTAGAGTAGTATATAAAAAGAAAACACTTAAGGCTGGATGAATGTTTCAAATTATCTTTGATGAGAACATCATAACACTTGATTTTATTCTCATCCTCCAGTCATTAATTGTCCTCTAAACTCTCAAGAGGTGGACTGAAAATAGGAAGAAAGCATGAGTGATGAGAAATTGATGATTACAGAGAAAGGGCATGCTGTCTTTGGAATTCTGCATACTGACAGCAACGGACTGCACTTTTTGGGGCTTATGAAGGAGACTAAGTTGTCACTATATGGTACACATAAGTGTGTATGTGTGCTTTAGAGAAGGTGAAGACTTGTTTTAACTGCTTTCTTTCATATTGGCACTTTGTATCCATCCTTTCCAAGAATAATCATAGTATAATCTAGAATTGTCATTCTCTTGACATGATTCTCACTTAGAAGTCCCCAAAGTCATGGTTTAAGACCAGCCATGCCTACTAGAGGATATTCCTGGCAAAAGATAGTGAGTAACAATAGTAATCACACTGCTAACTGCTGAAGGATTAATGCAACTCTCAATTTCGAACCCTTGATTTAAAAGTGTGCCATGACATGCATTTAAAAAGCAATGTATGTCATATAAGCCTAGCTCCACAGCTACATTTTCCTGACACTGAATAGTCACTGTAATTTCTCTGAAGATGTTTTCAATCCGTAGTTAGGACAAACCCCCATAACTAATTAAACCACAGGCTGAGTGGGTGATTCGTACATAGGGAATCTGGGCTGCCATCATTGCCTCATACAAGAGGGAGATCTCGGTATCATTCTGGTATCCATAGCGACTTAGCTGGAATCCCAAGGCCCAGTATGGAGTCATTGCTGGCCGACCAATCAACTAGAATAAAGAAGAAAAATGGGTGCAGAAGACTTTATGGGAAAGAGGAGAAAAGCCTTATACTTGATGCAATTTGAGCACTTCTCCTGAGCACTGTCCGATCTAAGAGGCCTCCCTCAAGAAAAATAAGAAAGTCAAATAAATATGGAATGACCATTGGCAGGTGGAATGATAGAAAGTCTCCTATATTCTGGAGGTTCCACTCTGGGAAAGCTGAGAACTCAGGTGGTATTACTGCTTAGAGATTCTTAGGGCATTGAGGAAATCATTAAGAGACACATGGGGTATCTGTATGCCTATATACCTGTAACACTAAAACCTGATTTTCAGGGAAGATAGCAGTAGTATAATAGGAATACCCAAGGACCATAAGAGCAAAAATCAGCCTATCTCAGTGCTAAGAACATGGTAATACACAGTAAACAATTGATGATTTGTCAATGGATAGAATGACTTCCAACCTCGGTGTATTGTTGAGTTACGAGCTCAGGGGTTGGCCCCAAAACCATGTAAAAGTCCAAAATCCCTCCTGTGGTGCGGTATGTCAGGGCAGGAGTGGGCTGGAATGACACATCTGTTAAAATACAAAAACAAAAACAACAAAAAAAGAAAGAAGACAGGGAGTCCTTGGAGCTATACATCACCCAGACAGGGAATCTGCCCTAGAGCGTGCTTTTTTCACTCTCCCTCTGTTTTTAAGGCCCTCCTCCTCTGGAAAGTCTTCTCTTGTGAAGTGGGATAAGAGATGGGTTTGCAGATACCTCAAACATACTCTTAATCTCAACATCATATATCACTCTGTGAAAGGAAGTTAAACTGTCACAGTAAAATAAGGTCACGCAATTTGGTCAAAATGTGACCCCTAATACCTGGCCCAGAGCTCTGCATTAGTCACGAATGAATAAATGAATGAATGGTCAGTTCGCTGTCCCATTTCCCTTGCCCTTGAATTTCTCTACTTCTATTGCTCTTCCAGATCCCAGAAAAGTGGTCACAGCCGTTTATGGTGGCACACAGGGAACATGCCTCTGTCTTACCCATGGCGTTGCTGTTTAGCAGGAGCACTCCATGGGCACTGCCGTCCTCCTCCAGTGCCATGTAGTAGGGGTGGACACCATAGGAATTCTTCTTGTACTGGGAGAGTCGTGGCGGAGAGTAGGCAGCAATCAGAGGGAGAAAAATCCAAATGATTGTTTCTACATTATAATCCAAACAGCAAACCTCTACTCAATATTGAAGACTCAGCCCCATGTTGTGTCCTTTATAACGCTTTCCTTAACCCTCCTTTCTGCCCCAAGTAAAAAACTAGGTGCCCACCTCCTCCATGCCGTCCTTGTTTATTTTTACATAATTCCACTATAAGCACTGATTACACTGGGTTACCATTATTTCTGCATCTGTCTCTAGCCTATCAGCCTCTGGAGAACAGACAGTGTTTCATTAAATAAGACATGTACCTGACACATAGAATATACTAAATAAAAGTTTATGAAGTAAAATCCATGGTCCACCAGGAAAAAAATATGGGTGTCTTTTAGGGACAGAAGGGCAAAACATGTGGTCTATTTCATCTGAGAACAAAACTCTTCCATATTGGGTACAGCTGATTCATAGGGCACTAATGGATTAAAATGTACCAAGAGAAAAGGATTGATAATCTTATTCTTCTGTGCTTACCGCGGGTGGCTCATCACGAGAAAACATTCCCCATGTGGTCCAGTTCATATCTCTTCTGAAAGCTGTGTGCTCAGTCTCCCCAAAGCCGTAGAGGTACTGAGAGGGGAGGCGAGTCGAAATGGAGAGGAACATGTCGTTGAAAGTGAAGCCAGGAAGCTGAGAGTCCCAACTGCAACAGAAAGGCACCCCTTCACCCTGCACTGATCACAGGCCAGAGCAAACACAGGACATGTTCTGGAATTCCAGCTGATTCAGAAGCCTCCTAAATGAAGGCATGTCTGGATCCAAGTCCAAATACTCACTACCAAGCTTCCATGTTTGCATTTTTATTCTGTAGTTTTCAAGGCTGAGAACTCCTTTTCTGGGTCATGGGCTCCTTGAAGGCAAGGGCTATGTCTCATTCATGTCTTTATTTCTAGTTATCATCGCCCAGAGTATCAGTTTGAATACATGTATGAATAAACGAACAAGGTCTAAGCAAATTTCCCAACAGAAAAGTGTGAAGCTCTTAGAAAAACTTTCCCGGGGCACCTGACACCTAGGTGGCCCAGTTGGCTGAGCGTCAGACTTTGTCTCAGGTCATGATCTCGCAGTTTGTGGGTTCAAGCCCTGCGTCAGGCTCTGTGCTGACAGCTCAGAGCCTGGAGCCTGCTTCGGATTCTGTGTCTCCCTTTTTCTCTGTTCCTCCCCTGCTTGCATTCTCCCTCCTCTCTCTCTCTCTCTCTCTCTCTCTCTCTCTCTCTCTCTCTCTCTCCCTCTCTCTCTCTCAAAAATAAATAAAGATTAAAGAAAAAAAGAAAAAAGAAAAACTTTTCTGGATTGGCCAAAGGACTTCTTAGCACAGAAGCCACTTGACAAAAGTTCGGCACACAGTCAAAGAGTCGAAGGCTATCCACACGTGCACATGCAGGTGATGGTTTTTACTAGGATGGGGAACTTCGGCCCCAGGCAAAATCCAGACCTTCACTCCATTCAATTCAGCAGCAGGACAAGGGATGACAGACGGGAACTCTTTTCATGTGTAACATTGTGAAAATGCTTCAAGTCTACAGTGCTGGTACAAGAGAAAATTGTAAGAAGCTGTTTGTCTTTCCTTAGTAAATTTTCCCTCTCTCCTGAGTCTTCTGTTATTTTGTAATGAGGGTATATAGAGACTTCTGTCCTAGGTTATGTCACGCTTTTTTTTCCTCATTTTTAGAGAGAGAGGGTGAGCAGGGAAAAAGGGTAGAGGGAGACAGAGAGAGAAAAAGAGAGAGAGAATCTTAAGTAGGCTCCATGCTCAGCATGGAGCCCAACATGGGGCTCGGTCCCATGACCCTGGGATCATGACCTGAGCCGAAATCAAGAGTCAGATGCTCAACTGACTGAGTCACATAGATGCCCCTGTCATGCTTATTAAATAGAACTTTGTTTTCTCCTTACACAATGAGCAGAATGCGCATTTTTCTTTTTCTGAAATTGAGCAACACCTATTTTAAACCTCTGATTCATTTTTCTTTTTGAGTTAGTGACTAATAGAAAATGGAACAATAGATCAACTCCCTGTTTAACACACACACACACACACACACACACACACACACACACATTTACACTGTCTCTAAGATTACTATTTCCCCTGCATTAAGTGGAACCACCATAGTTAGATCTAGAACCACTTTAATGAAACTAAATAAATCGTGCTTACATCACCGTGTTGGAGCTTTTTCGTCGAATCTGGATCCCGAAAGGATTGTTCTGAATCCTGACATCATACAGACGGTTTTCAGGGGAGCCAACTGGAGAGGGAGGCGTGTTCAGAGTCACTGGGACCTCGTACCTTTTGTTGGTGGCATCAAAGATCTGACAAGAGAGAAAGAAACTTTCTGATGGAATAATCTTAGTCCTAAAATCCCTCACATCAGCTCATATAATTCAGTTCCCATGCTTTCTGGCCAGTTTGAACCACATGGAGAGGCATCAAATATCCCAGAGTAAACAGATGTGAAGCCTCCCCACCTACAGTGCCCCATACGGATCCTGAGCTCAAAATGCCCCCAGAAATACCTATTCAAAGGCAGGGAGGGCACTTCTCTAAATAATTTGTGAATTAAGGGTGTAGAATTTCATGGATAGAGTGTGTGTGTGTGTGTGTGTGTGTGTGTGTGTGTGAGAGAGAGAGAGAGAGAGAGAGAGAGAGAGAGAGAGAATGTGAATATGAACGTGCATGTGAAGGTGTGAGATGATGCTTGGGCATGTGAGTATATATTAGAAATTAGAGAACTGAGTTTTCACGTGGACTCAGATCTTACTGGTTGAGCTTCCAGACGCTTGAGACAAGTTTCATCTATAGCCTTGTTTCTCAAAATTGTGTTTCTCAGACCAAAGGCAGCAGTATAACCTGGAGGCTTGTTAGGAATGCAGAATCCCAGGACCCCCTCCCCTCCATCTTTTGAATCTGAATCTTCATTTTCACGAGATCCCAGGCTGATTCATGCAACATTAGAGTGTGAAAAGAAATGTCTGGAGATGAGCCGTCCAAGGTGGTATTGTCACCAGCAAGACCCTGTGACTCCCCGAATTCAGGATTGACCCGCTGAACTCAGGAAACTCCTAGAAGCTTCTGCCTAACTGTCAATTTCATATTTTAGAAATTAACTGATGAATTGTTGGAAAAGAAAAAGGGGCCTTTGAGGAGGGGGTGGTGCAGATAAATCAGAAAGTGGGGGATGGTTAGCTTAGCTTCATTATAAGGTTAAAACCCCCCTCCGAATATTCATCCCAAGCCCTAACAAAAGGAGCCTGCTTACCCCTGTTCGGGAGTCCCTGGCTTTGGAAATCATTCCCTGGGGTCTCCCTATTTGTACACATAGAGATGACCTTGTGAGGCAATTCCACCTGGTGAAGTCTCTGTCTATAACTCAAAAAACAGCGAACACTCTTTGGTTCATTGACCCACCAAGCAGTGGATCCACTAGACACCTGTGGCCATTATGCACTTGAAATGCTTGTCTGAACTGTGACTCACTATAAATGCAAAATACACACCAAAATTTAAAGAGTTAGTATGATGAAAGGATTCAAAAATATCTCAATAATTGTATTTGGATTACACGGTGAGATAACATTTCAGCACATTGGTTCAATAAAATGCTATTAAAATGAACTGCACTTGATATTTTTTCAAATATACTTTTAGGAATGTGGCTATTAGGACATCTATGTGGTTCACATTGTACTTCCATCGGAGCAGAGCTGTAGGTCTCAAAAGTGCGGCCCCTTAACCCACGGCATCAGTATCACCTGGAAATGTGTTACAGATGCAGACTCTCAGGCTGGAAACTCCGGTGGTGAGGCCCAGCAATCTGAGCTTTAACAAGACCAGCAGGTCATTCTGGTCCTCTCTGAAGTTTAAGAACCACTGCTAGAAAAATAACTTTAAAGGTGGAAGTGGGTTGATGCCACTATGTGAGTTTCCCATGGAGCAGACACATTTTTCACGGGGCTAAGTAGTGGTTCTTTGTGGAGGCTTATGCCCAAGCACTCGGCAGTGCAGGAAATTCACAACCGTGGTGGATCTAAGGCTCTCTGACATTTACTTACCTGGGCCGCCCTGCCTTTGTCCATAAAATGAGGGATGGGAACACAAAGATGTTTCAATGACTTTCATCCACGTGGAGCTGTAAGAAGTCCACGTTGAGGATCAGAACCTGCAACACCTTGAAAATTACCTTGAACTGCAACATGTTTTCTGTGTGGTAGGTGACATTCAGGCGGAGGAAGCGGATCGTTGCAGAGAGAGAGCCAGCAGCAGTGGCCGCTCGAGTTGATTCAGGGGCCATCAGGTGGGTGAGGTCTGTGGTGATGCCCGTAGGCAGGTACTGAATGTTACTGGCAGCATAACTAGGGATGGTGTCATAGTAACAGCTAGGCACACCTGGAACACTTGTGTACTGGAACGAGAGGAGGAAGTCTCCATTAGCCTCTAACACCCACACTTCCAGGGTCTAATTACCAAGGAAGTTGGTTTGCACAGACTGAGTCTCCTACACCATTCCCATTATTATGGGTTGAGTTATGTGCTCCCCCCGCCCCCGAATATATGAAGTTCTACCCTGGTATCTGTTAGAGTGACCTTATTTGGAAATAGGGTCTTTGCAGATTATCAGTTTAAATGAAATCATTAGGATAGGCCTAATTCAAGATGACTGGTGTCCTTTTTAAAAGAGGACATTTGGACACAGACCAGCACCCACTGAGAACGCCATGTGAGGATGAAGGCAGAGATCAGGGCGATGTTTCTATAAATGAAGGAAGACCCAAGAGTGCCAGAGAACCACCAGAAGCTGGGAGAGAGGAATGGGGGAGATTTCCCTCCCTTCTCTCAGAAGGACCTTAATCTACTGACACCTTGATCTCAGGCTTCTAGCTCCCTGGAGTCTGAGATAACAAATTTCTGTTGTTCTAAGTCACCTAGTTTGTAGTAATTTGTTATGACAGCACCAGAAAATGAATAGATCCATTTAAAAAATACGGGCCCACTGGCTGCCTCCCCTGGGTGAGTGGGGAAGTGTCAGAGGAAGCCTGATCTGGAGACTGGAGTCACAGGCAGGGTTCTGTCCCCACTGTCCCCATTGCCCCGTGATGATCTTGGAGTAATCACTTATTTTCTTTGACTTTCATTCTCTCTGTTTTTCAAGGGATGAGAAACAGTTTTACTTTCCTGCATGGACTTTCTAATAGATGGGAAAGAACCACTTAAAATACTCCATGCACAGTGCATACCCATCGTATTAGGACTGTATTAAAAATAAAAGTGGGGCTTTAAATGCTGTGGTTGGAGGAAAGAGAGAGCCAGAGTGGCAATAAGTGTCTTCGGATTCAGGATATCTGAGGAAAACACTGGTCACCTGTCACACAGAATTGGCGAAATAATTCATCGGTTGACACCGTGTCGGTTTCCTTCTGAAGGATGATTACAGTTCAACCCATCAACATTTGGAAAGTGTTTTCTAGGTGTCTAATTACTCGTGGGGCAGTTTTTTTTTACAACTTCCTGTTCATTGTGGTGATGGGTTCCAGGCCGTTACCTCCCAGAGGCAGCCCCGCTGCCTGCACTGCTCCTCAGAGACACTGGGCTCCTCAGGGTAGCAGTTGAATTTCTCCAGGTCACTGACTGGAAGGTTCCATTCAATAGAGAATTCTTGTCCAAGTACCAGTCCCTTGAGATCAGTGATCTTCACCACCTGAGGGAGGAGAAAGGAGGCCATGGTGACAAACAAGGTGAGGTTGAGCCACCTGGCTAATGTCCTTCCTTGATGATCTTCTTCCAATACCACTTTGTCAAGGGATATTTGGAACATTCGTTTTTATCCTCTGGGGCTTTTGACCTTTCTGTCAGGACAATGAACTTGGCTTATTCTTGACCTTTCTCACCTCGTGGAGTCACTGTGGGATGTTGAATGGGAAGGGCTTTCATCATGGTAAGGAGTACAGATCACAGGCAGGGCTGTCTTTGTCAGACTTATTGCCACCTGGGTGTGGTGCTCATACATTTTAATAATGAGGTAGTAATCACACAAACTAAAACCTTACTGAGCATTTATATGGGCCAAGCACTGTGACAACCACTTTATATGCACTACCTCTATCAGTCCTAGAAGGTGATTCGATGATGCAAATAATACGGCTATCTCCGTCTCACAAGATAGAAAACTGAGGTATCAAGGGATTTAATGCTTTCTTTGCCTAACATCTCACAGCTAGGGAACAGTAGAGCTAAGACTGGAACCCCATTCTGCCTCGTTCTAGAAACCAGGCTCTTACTGTTAGCTATATATGCATTGTCAAAATGGAAAGGGGCTGTCCTAAGAAAGAGTGAATTTCCTGGTGCTTGAAATACTCCATCAACAATTGGAATCTTTTGTCAGAGATTATCATGTAAGGGACTCCTTCAATAAGAGCAGAACTGGATTATCCCTTGTATTTTATTCAACTCTCATTTTCTATAATGGCATCAAAGTAGCGTGTCAACTGTGTCTCAAACAAAGAGAGTCTTTAATTCAAATGGGAGGACAAATGTGTCAATACTCTCCAGGGCTAGGCCAACGTATGGAGTCATATTTTCACCACATCACATCTGGGATCAACAGGTCTAGTTTTAAATCTGCCCAGAGAAGAACTGCCTTCTCTCGGGGTCTCACCCCCCTCCGCCTTCTGCAGTATTGCAATGCAAATAAAGCCAAGGAGTCCATATTTAGCACGCATACGATTCTCCTGCAACTTCCCCATGATGGTGTAGCTTTTGCAGTGAGCCAGTAACTGCCACAAGTCAAAAGACCAAGGG
Source organism: Paguma larvata (assembly GCA_030068075.1). Taxonomy (NCBI): domain Eukaryota; kingdom Metazoa; phylum Chordata; class Mammalia; order Carnivora; family Viverridae; genus Paguma; species Paguma larvata. The sequence continues at coordinate 91,151,547 of CM057834.1, read as the reverse complement.
AGAGCTGGCTGTAACAATCTTAGGCCGGGGCTTCTGATAAGGGCCCTGCAAGGATGGAACGATCTCGCACCTTTGATGAAACATCATAGGCAACATTTGAAATGGACGTGATAGAATTACTCAATGAAACAGTGAAATTAGTAGGTTGCTTGTCCATTCCCAAGATTATGATATCTGTAAACATGAGTTTGCTAGTTTCCGTAGTGTTACTATGTATAACCTTTGCCTGTAGACGGTTCTGGAAAAAAAAAAAAAGAAAGAAACAACACACATCTACTTAGAAACCAGATACATCACCAAATACCACTCAGCATCTTTCTTTCTGACATCCAAGATATGTCTTTTGTCTCTGAAGTTCTTTCTTTTTTAAGTTTATTTAGTTATTTTTGAGAGAGAGAGAGAACACACAGAAGGAGCAGAGAGAGAGAGGGAGAGAGAGAGAATCCCAAGCAGGCTCTGCACTGTCAGCGCAGAGCTCCGAGTGGGGATCGAACTCAAAAACCGTGAGATCATGACCTGAGCTGAAACCAAGAGCTGGATGCTGATCTGACTGAACCACCCAGGCTCCCCCATCTCTGAAGTTCTAATTGGTGCCTGGTGATCATCCCCAGGGAATTTGTTAACCCAGACTCTTCACAGTCTTCAATCTTTCAGTAATATTTCATGTTTGTTTTGGTTCACTGGGTATTTATGATTCAATCACTTAGGAAATATGTTCTGGACATTACATAATTTCCAAGTGGACACGATGAATATTCATAAAACAGACAACAAGACATGTGCATAGAGACCTGTGGGCATACAAAGGTGAAGACATACACACCAACACAAAGAGAGCCTATATGATTCTTTCTATTTTAATGATAATAAGAGCCAAAATTTATGAACACTTACTATGTGCCAAGCATGGTGCTAAGCAACTCATTGAATCCTGACAGCAAGCTATGAGGTTGAAGCTACCGTGAGCCCCAGTCTTCAGATGAGAAGACTGAGGCCAAGAGCATCAGACAACTTACCCAGGGAGCCACAGTTCAAAGTGATGAAGTTGAGCTCTGACCAAGGAGGGACTAAAGACTGAAGAATAAAAAGGGACACTTTGATGTTTAAAAAGATGAGGCAACCCACAAATGGTGTTTTGCAAAGGTGTAAAAGCAATGCAATGGAGAAAAAGGAGCCTTTTCCACAAGTGGAGCTGGAGCAGTAGGCCTTCCTGAGGCCCCAAGGAGAACCTGCACCCAAATCTCACATCTTGTATAAAAATTAACTCAAGGCAAGGGCGCCTGGGTGGCTCAGTCTGTTGAGCATCCGACTTTGGCTCAGGTCATCATCTTATGGTTTGTGAGTTCAAGCCCCATGTCAGGTTTTGCGCTGTGCTAACAGGTCAGAACCAGGAGCCTCCTTTGGATTCTATGTCTTCTTCTCTCTCTGCCCCTCCCCTGCTTGCATTCTATCTATCTGTCTCTCTCTCTCTCTGAAAAATAAATAAACATTAAAATAATTAACTCAAAGCAGTTCAAAGACTTAAAGGTAAAACTAAAAATCTTAGGGAAAAAATAGAGGAGAAAATATTCAAGATCCAGGAATAGAAAGAGTCCTTAGAGTGGACACCAAAAAGCATGATCCACAGGACATCTGGGTGGCTCAGTCAGTTAAGCGTCTGACTAAGGTTCAGGTCATGATCTTATGGGTTCGAGCCCTGTGTTGGGCTCTCTGCTGATAGCTCAGAGCCTGGAACCTGCTTCAGATTCTGTGTCTTTGTTTCTCTCTGCCCCTCTCTGGCTCATGATCTGTCTCTCAAAAATAAATAAACATTTAAAAAACAGAAATAAATCCCTACCCATGCACAGACGTCTAAGAATATCAAATTAGAATTTTCATATGATTCTCTTCCTCTTGGTCCCCTTGGGAGAGAGATGAGGCAAATAATGTTCTGTACCTTTCTGTATCTTCCAACCTCTCAAAACCACCACTTAATTCCTGTGCCCAAGTTTTAGGGACCAGAAAGGAAGACCATTATGGAAGAACCTCGAACAGGCCCCATACCACTCATCGCCCCTACCCACATTCCACACACACTTGCACCCCACCAAGGACACATCCCGAAGCTAGGACTCATCACATCAAACTCAGAGATAAGAAATTTTTTCCCCAGAAAAATCCAAGTTCTTCACGGAAGTCATATTTGATAGGCTTATTTATATATCTAACACAGATGAAAAACTATCATTTTACTCTAATCTTTTCTGGGATTGTCACAGGCACTGTCCCTGTTCCACATGGCCAAGCAACATGGCAAACCAAAAACTCAAGAAGAAATCACAGAAAAGGACATACACTGTGTGTTCCTCCAAAACAATACTTACAGAGGCAACAGAAAAATCATACAGAATATAATTCTTTTCATCTAAAAGGGAAAGATAGGATACATATTATTTTAGGAAGCAGAGGAGTCATGCCAGTCATACTTTCCTCTTCATGTGGAATACCTCTGTTTCCCCAAGTTCTGCCCATTTTTCTCAAACCTCCAACAAGTTTTCTGGACTGCTTCTACTGGCACTGACTGCACCCCCCCCCCCAACTGAACTCCCGTGGAACTTAGTGGTGCCATTTTGCTGGCATTCTGAACATGGTGACTTCCATTTATAGTCATCCACATGCACACTGTATTTATCCTGCTGGACGAGGAGTTCCTCAAGGGCACTGTCTACAGCTTATCCATCTTTATATCCTCTACATACAGTGCAATAATAAATAGCTAATAGATATTAAGAAAAGCTCATTCTACTCAGGGCAGGGATTTTATATAATCACAGGCCACACATAAACTTATGTTGGTTACCTCTATGGAAATCTTACAGTGGAAAATCACGCTACACAAATTAGATACTTGCCCTCAATAGTAACCAAAGCAATATTTTACAAATCTATTCACAAAATGTATTATTTGGTATTGGTAATAATACCCAGAGAAGAGAGTAATTAAACTAAACCAAATAATGTTTGTCACTTTGGTATAGTCAGTAATCTACAAGTTCCTCATCTGAAGTCTATTTTAAAGCATTGTGCTTGGCTAACTGAACTTTCATAAAAAATTTATTCCAAGCTACAGAAACAAGCACTGATGATAACAGGGTTTGTGCCATACTGGACAGCCTACAATGACTACTTTTCACTGCAAACCCCAGGGAGGGCACCAGAGGGAAGCCTACCTTTGGATATGCCATCATCCCAGTACAGCTCTCCCTTCGCTTCTCTGTTATAGTCCAAGGCAACAATGAGTCCCAGGGGATTGTTTCGACTGTGAAAGAGTAACCCTCAATTTTCAGAGAAAGAAGAAGACATAGAACTATGTTCAACCAGCCCCTTTTATGTCTCAGGGACAGAGGAACTCAGAGTCTATCCCAGAAATGGAGTAGATATTGACACTGTATGGAAACACAGAAGTCGGGTGTGGGTAGTGAATGTTGGTGGTGAATGAGCAAAAGAATGGTAGAAGGAGGCAGTTCCTGCTAAAAACTGAGCTTGCGATACTACTAACAATCAGCACTTATTAGGTGCTCGCCATGTGCCAGGCATTCTTCTAAGTGTCCTATGGACAATAAACCATGTCTATTATATTTTCATTTAACCTGCATGATAACACTGAAAACTCAAACCATTGTCATCCCCAGTTGACTAGTTGTCCATGGCAACACATCTAATATGTAATAGATCTGGGGCCTGAACCTGAACTTTCTGGCTGTTGACCCTGGAAGTTATGTTGACTTCCATGTGATAACTCTTACCTCCTATTTACCTTGCATTCTCTCACGCCTAAGGGAATCTACTTGAAGACAGTTTCTGGCCATAGGGAAATCCTCACGAATGACTGTTCTGACTATTCCTAAAATCTAATTCAGTCCCTAAGTGTAAAGCTCTAGGAACGTGGAAGAGCTGAGGCTACTTTACCCACCAAATGTACACGAAGGTGCCATTTCAGGGCTGACCTTGAAAGGAGGGGAGACAGGTTACTGACTGGAGATGTTTTCCCATAATTTATCCACTTTTAGTGTCCATTTGCCTGCCCCATAACACACTCCCCTTGGAGCGCCAGGGCAGTTGCACCGTAGAATAATGAGGGAAGAGATTACCTGGTCTCTGTGGTTGTGTTGGGCTGCTGGGTGGGAAATATGAAGCCCCCACGGAGGTGAAGTCCGATCCTATCACGTGGTAGCGGCATCTCCACCAGTTGTTTCCTCCACTGAATGGCTACTCCCTAACCAACAGAATGAGGACAGTGCAGGTAATGGACCATTGGACTAGGAGGGACCGTGGAGATCATCTAGTTCAGTCGCCTCACTTGCAATGAGCCAGTCAGAGAAAGACAAGTACCATATGATTTCACTCATATGTGGAATTTAAGAAATGAAACAGATGAACATATGGGGAGTGGGGAAAAAGAGAGGCAAACCATAAAACAGACTCTTAACCATAGATAACAAACTGAGGGTTGCTGAAGGGGGGTGGTGGTGGGCGGATGGGTTAAGTGGGTGATGGGTATTAAGAAGGTGCTTGTGATAAGTACTGGGTGTTATACGTAAGTGATGAATACTAAATTCTACTTCAAAAACAGTATGACACCATATATTAACTATTTGGAATTTAAATAAAAACTTGAAAAAAAAAAAGGAAAGAAAAGCAGAGATCCCCAAAAACAAAGAATTGCCCAAGGCATAATCAAAGTAGATAGCAGATCTGAGACTCCAATCTGCCCTATTTCTTTATATTGTACCATGTGGGGATTCCACAACCAGGCTTTCATCCACCAGGGTATCACGGCCTAAGGCCAATTACTAGTTCTCATCGCTGCAGAGGTGCCAGGTTGATAAAATGAAAATTCCTCTAAACCTACTCCAGTTATGCAAATTTCACAGTACCTCTAGAAAGACCTTCTTCACAGAGAAGTACCTCTATCAAGTAAAGTTAAAACATTGCACTGTTATCCTCCCCCAGGCTCCCAGGACCCCTGCCTTAGAAATGCCCTCTGCTAGAGGCTGGTCTCTGACCCAAGCGGGACTGCCTTACTTACTGTCTCATAGTCGTACCAGATGGCATCCGGTATGTATGCCTTCACTTGTTCCACACCCTAGGGAAACCCCAATAATAAGAAACATCAGCATACCCCTTACAGTTTACACAACACCTCGTATGTTTGCCTCTACAATCCTGAGAGATGATTGAGGTCATCCCACTCTACAAGTACAAATACAGATACTTAGAAAAGTTGGGCAGTTTACTGAAAGCAGAGTTGTGCCTAGAAATTAAGTGTGTTTTGCTTCAAGGCTCCCGAACTTCCCAAGAGAAGCACAGAAAGTTCTTTCACTGAGCTACTTGTGTTGTCTGATGGGTGGGAGGAGACTGATATAGTCAGACCTCTAGGAGAGCCTTCCGGTAGGACTGCCCACTGCCGAGCATCTGCCCAGAGATGGACCTTTGACATGAGTACAGTGGTGCTCTTTCCTGTTTATAAAATCACCAGCATAATCCTGATTCCTTCTCCACACTTCCCCACTCATGCTTAGGAAAGGTAACACCCTCCCCTTGCCCAGACCTCTCTCCCTCCCTGTTTCTCTCCCACCTTTTCTCTTTTCCCAACCCAACCTCAAGAGCACAAGTCATTCGGTCAAAGGGAAGCACAGACAGATGGCCAGCTGAGACTCACATGGCATTTAAAATCCCTGTCAATCCATGGCCATAGGCTTAAGAAAACAAGTTTTAATGGAATTTTGCAAGACGTAAATTGTTTTGCTTGGTGGGGCAGTGGAACCAAGAATTATATTTTTCTAATTTCCAAACTTTCATGATCTTTCTCTCTCATTCATATTTATATTGATATTTAAATGCAGCTATAGATACTCAGGACTCAGCTTATGCAGCTAGAGAACCATGAAGATAAGTGTGATATTCCACCCTATTGTTTATACTATAAACACACCTCATATAAAACAGGTGTGATGAGAAGTCCAGGCCCCCATAAGAATTGCTCATGCACCTCCCATGTAGCTGGGTCTTGGTAGAACCTAGAAAACAAAGAAGGTAGATGAAACTTCCAATACAGAACGACAGCACACTAGATGGCAACAAGATCCTGACTAACCTTGTTACCACTAAGCACGTGAGATTAGGATTAGAGGGATTCTTTGTGGGTCAGGAAACTCACTCATGGACAAGGGGCCTTGCTACGGTGTCTCCCTGGGTGTGAGCTCGGTAGAAAAGGGTGTAGAGATAGGGGAGTAGAGTGTAGCGGATGTTCAGATAATGTCTGGAGGAATTCGCCACCAGAGAGTGGTTACCAAAGGCAGCGGGATCCTGATCCTAGGAGAGAGTGAAGCAAAATATTAGATATTTCCATTGTGTTTTAAAAGTTTGTTTCCTTATGATAAGATTCTTTCTCAGATGAAGGTAGCTATGTTCTCCACCTTTGAAGATATCAAAGCATTTCCAAAACCACAAGGATCTTGGTCCTGCTTCTTCATTTTATACACGAAAAAACAGTATCAATGATTACATGATTTTCCCAATGTAAACTGCAAGCATATGGCAGAGTTTAAATTTGACAGGTGTCTTCTGATCCTGGTCTATGGTAGACGCAAGGGTGATAAAGAAGCCCAAGGAGGTAACCATGAAGATAAAAGGGCTATAAAAGGGTCCTGCTCCCTTCAGAGCTGATCTAGTTTATTATACATAATATATTTATATTGAGGTTTCTCATAATACTTCATTTGGTTAATAATAATAATAAGTTGTACTTCCACTAAAAATAATTTGAAACCAATTGCCTTAGGCCACATTGCCTACCACCATGATCTATAATCCATCTTTTCCTTTCCACGTAATTTTATAAATTTGCAATTTTAAAATTTATGTCTAGTTTTGTCTGTAATATTTTCATCGTCAGTATTTGTTTTATTTTCTCTACCCCAAAGATAGTGAGGTCAATGTATATTTTTCTTCAATGTACAATGTGCAAAGAAATCACCCTTTAACCGAGAGCAAAGAAAGAACCCTTTAGAAAGAGAATCTAATTTTCTTAGGACCCAGAAACAGAAATTTTCCATTAATTTTCCATTAAATTTTCCTTGTAATCTGTAAGATGTGGAATCTGTAATATGTATGTCATATTCACATTTGTCAGCCTGCACTATATTACCGGGACTGAATTTTAGAGAAAATTATCCAAATTTATACCTTTCTTTTGTTCCTAAAGATGCTCATTTCATCCCTTCACAGGGAGTGGAAAAGAGAGTGGTCCACTCCAGGTGACCACTTTATGCCCCCAATGCTGGGCTCATGGAAACTCTGAGGCCAAACACCAATAAAAACAATACTCCACAGCCTCTATAACTCTGGTCTCCAACCAAGAAAGTCTAGAACTGCACTGTCCATGATGGTGGCCACATGCTGCATGGAGCTTTTGAACACTTGAGATGTGGTTATTAAGCCTGAAAAACTGAACTTTTAATTTTACTTGATTTTAGTTAATTTAAATATAACCCTAAAACCTGAATATTTTTTAAATATTTTAAATAAAATAAAATATTTTTAAATAAGATATTTCCCCCATTATATGTAACTTCATTGTTTTGGGTTATTGCACTCCAACTGCTGAAAATTTAGCATCCAAATTGACACGTACCATAAGGCGTGTAGAATGCACCTAAATTTTGAAGACTTAATCGAAAGAAAAGAATACAAAATATCTGATTAATAATGTTTTCTATTAAGTACAGGTTGAAATGATAATGTTATAGATATATTGGGTTACATAAAATAGATTTTAAAAATTATCGCTTCTGTTTCTTTTTACTTTTTAAGTTTACGTTTAATCTTACATGTGTGGCACTCATCAGCATTCTGTCACATAGCACTGGTGGAGAGGAAAGGGAAATAAGCACTGTAACTTAGCAGCCCAAGCGGTCTGAATGCTCTTATCTAACTCTTTCCAGGCCATCCTATCAGGAAGCAACATGCCACACCTGTTCCCAGCCACCTGCTTAGAAGTTCAGAAATAACTTCTCTCTCTCCATATCACAAATGGGTAGGACAGTCTGGGCATAAAATACTTTGACGATTTGGCTGTGAATCTCTCCCAGGTTAGAGACACGTCATTGGACAAAGTCAAGAACTGGAGCTAAAATGATCATCAGTAAGTTACTCCCGTGAGCTTATTAAGAGCTAAATGATTTCATTTGAAACACTTCTATTGCAGATTACGTCATTAAAATGAAGGGCAGCCCACCGTACTCACGTCATAAACATCTCCTTAAGAGGCGCTCTGCATCCACTTCTACATACTTACCCATCAAAAACATGATTTTGGATAGAAAAGGATAAAAAAGGGATAAGTCATGAAAAGTAGTGTGTGGGGGTGGGATGGGGTGGTCTCCCAAACCATTCATAGAGAGATAGAATGTTGTAACAAGGTGAGAAATATTTTCAGATCACCGTCCTGCCCCTCAGTATCTAGAAGTAGTTTCCCTTGTATTATTTGAAGTAAAATACCAATGGACTCCAATGGTCCCATTGTATAAAAGGTAGTAACAGAAGTAATAGCAGCACCACAGAAACTCTAATGCCCCTTCTCACCTTTGTTGGTGGGTAAAAAAAAATCCAAAAAACAAAACAAAACAAAAAACACAATATAAAATCACAATAAAATCATTCAATATGTATATATTCCTTCCCACACACCCTTATCCCAATATTCTGCTCTGTGGGTCTATGACCCAAAATTTATCTATTCTCCTTCTGCACTTAGGGCCAAGCTGTAGGATTTTCTGGAATACTCTTTGAGAACAACTAGATTAGACAATCCAAGAAGTTTTCATCCCTTCTCTTGGGGACATTACCCTGAAGTCAGGCCCATTGTGATTCCTTGACAGTGGATAAAAGGCTCCAAGCTGCATCCATCTTGTGCAGAGCTCATCTGAGACATCTTCTGTATAACCACAGATGTTGGCACCTACCTGGAGAATTAACACACATACAAGTACAGTGGTCAGCAAGAGAGGAGAAAGCATTGATTGTACACGTATGTAGTACAGGGGGAAAAAAATCTCTTATTTCCACCATTCCATGCTTAAAGGGGTTCTCCAGGCTTTCAGGGCTAGCCCCCAGCCAAATGGAAGAAAGTAGCAAATATGCACCATGAACCAACTGACAAGAGGAAGACTGATTCGTGGTATATCAAGGGCTCATTCTCAATATTCAGCTCCCAGTTTCATCCTTTGCTGTTCACTGATGCTTTGCTGATGGAAATTTTCTGTGATGTTAATATATTTTACTCATGGTGTCTCCATCCTAACTTCAGAGATTCCATGGAAGACTACCCACTGATAAAGTTTTACCATTCTATCTTCAAAAGACAGTTCATGCCACATATAAAAATGGCATATCACAGGCAGACATATATGCTTCTTGGTTTTCAGACACCTCAAAGACTGGTAATGAAAATAATGCCAAAGGAGAAAAAGTTGAGTTTCCTTGGTTGAAAGTAAAACTCACCATGGGGATACCAAATAGGTTGAACTCAAGGATACTAGGGATGGACCATCGGAGATCATCCCATGTGGCTGCATTGTCCCCCAACCAATGAGCAGCAAATTTGCCAGACCCAGCAAAGGTAGAACGGGATAAGATGAAGCTCCTGTTTACGGAGGAGATATTCTCCATGGCCCTGAAAAGGAATATAATCAATTGAATGTGAAGTGAGCTGTGAATGTCTAAGACTCACCTGTATCCAAGGGCAGCAGTGGGGTTTCCAACCAAACAGAAAAAGCATCAGGGCATCATAAGCCAGGTGAGCAAACTAGTTCAGCATTTTTAAGAGCCTCTTTCCCACTTCTGAATAGGTTTTAGACTTCATGTAAGACAGCACAAACCTCTATAGTCCAGCCCCCCAGGAAATGTCTCTGGACTCCTGTCCTCTTGATTATGCTTTCTTCATCTCATTGGATCTGGTTGTGCTCTGACTCTTTTGGTTGGCAATACACTGGAACTATGCCTTGGGTTCTTGGCTCCATCTTCTCCCTCTAGACAAAGATTTTCCAATGTCCCTTGTGTCCATGCCTTGCTGCCCTGTTTAGTACCACACCGGTTCATGTTGAGACTCTGTAGCCCCTGCTGGCCTAGGAGGACAGTTTGTACACCAGGCTGGGCTCCAGGCACCCGGATTCCTCTAAGGCTTCAGAACTTATCATTAGCAATTCTCAATGTTGGGAAATCTTAATCTATGCCAAATAATAATTAATATGACATGAGTGAGTCTCAAAAGATGACATATGATACTCTTTATAAAGTTAAATGCAATTCAAATACAAAATATTATTTGCATTATACTACATATAAGATATTATACATCAGATAAGACTAGATAGAAGAAAAGCAAAGGAATTGAAAAGATGGAGTGCAGAAAGATAAAGACTTCCGGACGGAGGGGAGCATGGTGTGTGTGGGGGCCAGAACACATAGTTAGATGTAGGCTATTTTCCTAACTTCTATTCTGTACTTCAGGCACTTCCCTGAAATGCCTTTCCCTCTTTCTCTTCCCTGCTAAACAGTTCACGTCTTCCTTTAGCGATCTCAAATTAAACAAAGTTACAACCATCGGATGGTGAATAGCGCAGCCACAATTTCCATGAGGACTTTCCTTTCAGTACCTGGTCTGAGACAAGTGTATCAGCAGGCACTGGGCAGTTCCTTACAGACCCTGTCACAGCGACCTATGCTTCTCCACTTCACATTCCTCAGGACTACCTTAGGAGGAGTCTATAAATGCAAAATGACCTACAGTGACAAAAGGGAGAAAATTCTGGGTTTAAAAGAGTGAAGCCCTCCATTTGTACAATTTAACAGCCAAATGATAAAGGTAACAGAAAGGAGAAAACTCACTCTTCCACTCCTACTCTCACATCTACTTTGCTCCCGATGAGCAGGTACTTTGCATTTATTTCCACCAGCTAGAGGGTTTATCGTATGCTGCGGTCATGGATCATAAAAGAAACACCTTCGGGGTGTAGAGAGTGAAACTGAAACAGGGATAAAATTATCTGAGGTTACAGGTTTATCTAGAGGCCGGCCTTTATGGTACCACAGATTAGATAAGTCTGTTTTCCAGCCCAGAGGAACAATCTTATTCAGAGATCTTCAAGTCTCTCTTTTCTATCCCTCAGGTCTGGTCTGCTTACCATCCCGTCCTGACCTCTGAGGGGATCTGATCTTTCTACTTTTAGCTTAGAGGGAGGAGAAGTTCATTCTTGGGGTAGAGCAGTAATCACTGTCCCCAAACTTCCAGGAAGGCGGAGCCAAATAGTCATCAGCTCTATGACTTAAATTTTCCCAGTGCTCAGATCCCACTGAACAAACACCTTATTTGTTTCTATACCACTATGCCTTATATCCAAAGGCCAAATTCCACTTATCTCCAGGGACTTAGGCCATTCTGTCTGACCCAGAGAACTTAGGCACTTACTACCTTCTCCATCACAGTTACCTTTTAACTATTAATCATAGCTAATAGAATATGTTAACCAAGCCCATCATCATCTTCCAGCACTTTTATTACATGGAGACACCGGTCATAAAGCAATTTGCAACCTCTTTCCCTCTTCCTGCCCATCCTTTCTTACCCCGGTCACTGAGCCACTCTCCCACGCACCTTCCATTCTTAGATAGAAGTGTCTAGGAGTTGAATCGGATCGGAACTAAAAGACACTGTGGCAAACATCAGTCCGAGCCTCTCATTCCAAAGATGAGGAAACTGAGCCTTATAAATCTAGTTTATTTCTCAGGAAAGGTAGAGTGAGGGGGACAGAGGTCAGAAAGAGAAGGTAACAAAATTAGAAATGTGTCCTTTTGCCTGAAGCTTTTCTTTTATTGAGATCAAAACTTTGGCATTTATTGGACAAGGACTCTCTCTCACTTGGACAGTCAAGCATAATTCAAAGTCCGGAGCACAAAATGGCGCTGGAAAACAAGAGGCGCAGTCTAACTCCCCTCTAACTCACCAGGGCCCTGTGAAGCCCTTCCTGACTTCTCGCCCTCAGGCCAGAGCTAGTCAACATATATCTTCCCATACAGGGATATACATCCTATACAGGGATATACATTCCTATAGAGGGATGGCTTTGGCTTCACGAAACTTACAGTCCATCCAGCAAGAAAGAAAAAATGGGTTATCTAAAAGTGATAATACAAGATTTTTGCACATTAAGCTTATTGCGATACAAACAAAGGTAGCACACAAAAAGGGAAAGAGTCTTTTTCTAGAACCAACAGGAAGATTTCCAGAATGAAAATCTGAAGAGAAGCTTTACAGATAAGCATAGGTTTGCAGACAGGAGAACGGGGAGGGAGAAAGGGGAAGGCAGTGGGGAGAGAAGCTAGAAGCTAGGAATGTTGTATGCAGCATTGCCAGGTAAACACGGACACTCAGGTAAACTTGCATTTCATTTAAACAATGGATAATTTTTAGTTTAAGTATGTCTAGCATAATTTTAACTGGGTCATATATATATATGTTTATATATATATTTATATATATATATTTATATATTTGGGGGGCTATCCCATATTTTTATTTGCCAAATCAGGCAACCTTAGTATGGTAATCACAGCAACATTGGGTAATAGGACCTCAGCAAGGGATGGCTTCCAAATGAATGCTCTAAATACCTTGCACCTTACTGTCTGCTAGTATCGGATGAAGTCCCTTAGTCACAAGCCAATCAAAACTAATCTCCCACAGGGACCAAGGGGCTCTATGAGAAGAGCTCTTTAGAAGCCTATAAGATCTGAGTTTCTATATGCTTACCACCACAAAAAATATTTGAAAAACATGCTTCTGGAAGATTCCCAAAGCCCTCTGCCTCCTAGCTCCCCCAAGCTGGAATTAGGGGAAAAAACAAGTACTTACGAGTACGTGGCTTTTGCCATAGAGTAGCCATACAGGCTGTGGACATCATAGTGCAGGCCCTGCTGAAACTCCGCATCCATGCAGAGGGTTCTCGCAGAAAGCAAGTGGTCCAGAATTCCTGTGGGGAAACAGCCATTAGCGAGGCACTTCCCTATCCACAGCTCTAACGAAATAACCACCAATTACTTGCTGGTTACTGTATCTTCCTACCCAGTCTCCACCTAACAAAATCCTTTCCAGATTTTAAAATTCTATCCCAAATGCTACTTCCTACCAGGGATCTACCCTAAGCCCCTCTCTGAGATAGACCATTAAAATTAATGTGTACGCCCACTGAGGTCACAAACAAATGGTGCTGGATGGAGTGACTGAGGATCAAGCTCATAGCAACAGGAAGTTGGTCTGAGATTAACTATAAATAAGACACACACATTTCTCTACGTATATTTGATCAAGAAGGACTGAGCGTGTGAGGAACAGACATGAGGGACAGTGGAAAGGCAAACACTTTCGCTCTTCCGTTATAGGCACTTATGTACCAGATAGGCTTTTAAAGAAATGAGAGACGATGTTTGGGTGGTTTCATGTATGAGAACTTAGATCCCGCCTCTAGAATCACCATCATGACTGCATTTTCCCTAAAATGCTCAACATTTTCTGCTTTGTAGCCTAGGATCTCATTCTCCCCTTATTTTTTTCTCTTGTAGACCAGTGACTGGAGCCCCAGCAGCCCTCCTTCGTGAAGCCCTGCCATGGACATAGGGCCGCAGTCTGAAGTACAACTCGAGAAGCAGTAGAACTAGGAAACTCTGAGGTTGAGTTTTTCCCACCAGCCCAACAGAATCCCACCAGTGCAACTTCATCAGAAATTAAGTTGAATTACAAAAACATAATGAAATATGTATTTCTGGCACAGCTCAGTCTGTGGAATGAGACTCACAACCACTTCAATGATAAGAAAAGACACTACAGGGGCTCCCGGATGGTTCAGTCGGTTGAGTGGCTGACTTTGGCTGAGGGCATGATCTTGCGGTTCACGACTTCGCACCCACGTGAGGCTCTCTGTTGTCAGTGCGGAGCCGGTTTTGGATCCTCGTCCCCCCCCGCCCCTGCACCTCCCTTGCTCCTGCTCTCTCTCTCTCTCTCTCTCAAAAATAAACATTAAAAACAAAAAAAGAAAAGACACTGTCCAAAGTCAGAGTTAACTTATCTAAGTCTTTACCATGCTAGTGTGTTCTGTCCAAATCTGAAAAGGTGAGAAGCAGACCAGCTCTGGGGCAGAGGCTAGTCGTAGGTGGGTAGACACAATGCTGCTAGGGAGGGAGTAGGGTGTTTGCCAGAAGCAGGCAGAATAGGATGACATTGCAGTTTTTTTTTTATAGAAAAAAAAAAACAAAAAACAAAACAACAACACAACAACTTAGTTCAGGCTAAGAAGAATATTAAGAGATTAAAAGGGAAACATAATAAACTGATCCACAGTGAAAAAAACTGGGGGTACTGTAGACTGAGCAGAGAAGAATAAAGAGTAAACAGGGCAAGCAAACAGTAGATTTTGCAAGAAGTCAAATGATCTGAAGCCGAGATTTCTCCTAAAAGAGTTCTCCCCTCCTTCAGTGACCAGAAAGGGCTCAAGAAACAGGTAAACATTAGTCCAGGGGGCCGGTAAAGCAGACAAACCAGAGTAAACTGGCAGAGACTGGCCAGATACTCACCAAGGCTATGTTCTCTTCCTGAGAGAGGAACCTCTGGGGGAGATTGTATTTCACACTTTTGCTCCAAGTTAAACTGAGAATATGTGATTGGCTTTCTGAGCAAAGAAGTGTGTGAGCCAATTGAACACACCTCACTTCAAGGCCAATAAAACTGCCTCTACCTCCACCGTCTCTCTCCTTCACCCAGGAAGCTGGAAACAAAGGACTCTGAGGTGGGAGCACCACGCAATGGAAGTAACTAGATCCCTAGATCCCTGAGTCACTGCTTGGATGACAGTCACACATCTCATGCTGGAGAATTATACGAGCAAAAAATAAACGTTTATTGTGTTAATCCACTGAGATGCTGGGGTTCACTTGTTTCCACAGCACAGTCTATTCAATGCTGTTTCTCTCTCTCTCTCTCTCTCTCTCTCTCTCTCTCTCACACACACACACACACACACAACACACACAGAATTTCAAAGTCAGGACAAGAAAATTTGACTAGAAATGAGACTTAAAAATAAGAGAGAGTGGGGGCACCTGAGTGACTCAGTCGGTTATGCGTGGGACTTCGGCTCAGGTCATGATCTCATGGTTCCATGGGTTTGAGCCCCGCGTCCGGCTCTGCGCTGACAGCTCAGAGCCTGGAACCTGCTTCCAATTCTGTGTCTCCCTCTCTCTTGGCCCCTCCCTCTCCCTCCCTCCCTCTCTCTCTCTCTCTCTCAAAAATAAATAAACATTAAAAAAGGTTTTTTAATTAAAAAATTTAAAAAAAATAAGAAAGACCCAAAAGGGACCATTGATTGCTTTTGATTGTGGCAATGAGAAAAAAAAATCAACAAATTACAGCTTTACTTCAATGGAAGGTAGTTTGGACCTAGCGGTATTCTGAAGAACCACTTGTCTGTGGGGTTTGGACCACAAAGGGGCTGGGAGAACACAGAACTCCGCAGGCGAGGTGTGCCTCCACCACACATGTGTCCTGGGGCTCAGTTCCTGCAGCGAGAAGGTGGCCAGGACCCAATGAGGTGGCAGGGCCTCCAGCAGAGGAGTGGCCCACCTGTCTGCAGGCCCCTTGTGCCAAGACAGTGGGACCGTGTTCTGCCACGACCAGTGCTGCCGAGCCTGCTCTAAACAGAGCTTGTGACAACTTACTGGGAGTAAAAGCAGGAGAGTTCAAGTAGTTCGGTTCACACTTATGATCGGCCCCCTGGAGAAAGCTGGATACTTCATCCATTTCCTGCAAGGACATAAAGCCACACAAGGGAAAGGGTTACCTACGGTTGGGTGAGTTGTCCAGGGAAAGTTACCTGAACTAAGAGCCCCACGTTTGGGGTCACTTACCAACTGACTTTGGGATCTTGAGTAATCTTCCTAAATTTTCTTGACCTCTGTTTCATCCTTTGGATTAGATTGTGTCTAAGCTGCCCTCTACCTCTCAGTGGTATCAGGCACATTTTACTTTTTATATCTTGAATTCAATTAGTTAATAATACCATCCCAAAGGCTGATTTTTACCCATAAATGTTATCGTTGCTGTTATTATTTCAGTACTGTGTTTAAAAAAAAATCCTTTGTGGCGCCTGGGTGGCTCAGTCAGTTAAGCGTTGGAGTTCAGCTCAGGTCATGATCTCAGGGTTTGTGAGTTTGAGCCCCGCATCAGGCTCTGTGCTGACAGCCTAGAGCCTGCTTCAGATTCTGTGTCTCCCTCTCTCTCTGCCCCTCCCCTGCTCATCTCTTTGTCTCCCTCTCTCTTAAAAATAAATAAACATTAGGGGTGCCTGGATGGCTCAGTCAGTTCAGCGTCCAGCTTCGGCTCAGGTCATGATCCCCCCTGTCCGTGGGTTTGAGCCCTGCATCAGCTCTGTGCTGACAGCTCAGAGCCTGGAGCCTGCTTCGGATTCTGTGTCTCCTCTCTCTCTCTCTGCCCCTCCCCCGCTTATGCTCTATCTCTCCCTGTCTTTCAAAAATAAATAAATGTTAAAAAAATAAATAAACATTAAAAAATTGTTTAAAAAAAACCCTAAGACAGAAGAATGTTCCTATTTTATAATTTCCCCCGTCTTTTATCCACTCAGTGAGGGACATGCAGATACCATTGAGATAAAATCTATTTCTTCAAAATGGATTAAAAATAGGTGATGCCTAATCCTGCTAACAGAGATAACTTCCCAAATTTCAAAGAAATACCTCCACCTGCTATCCCCACTTAAAAAATAAAGGAGATTCATTAAATCATTCTCTAATTAACTTTAAATTTTAACGAATCAGTGCAACAAATAATAGCAATTATAGCCTCTAATAAAACAGTATTTTTAGATTGAAAGACAGGTAATGGAGGAAAAAGTTGAGACCACGAGAAAGCAAAGGACTTTCTCAAAAAGGAAATAATCGGTTGGTGGCAGATCCAGAATTAAAATCCAGGGTTTTGAGTCTATTTCACTGCAGAGAAGCTCGGCATCAAGTAAAAGGATTTTTTTTTTCTAACGTTTATTTATTTATGAGAGACAGAGAGAGAGCACAAACGGGGGAGGGGCAGAGAGAGGGAAAAAATCCAAAGTGGGCTCCAGGCTCTGAGCGGTGAGCACGGAGCCCTACGCAGGGCTTGAACCCACGAACCGTGAGACCATGACCTGAGCCGAAGTCCGATGCGGAAACAACTGAGCCACCCAGGCGCCCCTAAGCACTGTGGCAAGAAGAGTATTTTATTACAGATCGGGGTCAAAACTCATTCTCAAATCTTGGAATATCCATTTCCAAAAGAAGTTTGATCCGGGAATAACAACTTACAATCCATACTCCATCAAATTTGAGAGTTCTAGAAAATTCATGGATCTGCTCTTTCCACCAGTCAATACCATCTGGATTGCTAAAATCAGGAAAGACTGTCATTCCGGGGTATCCCTAGAGAACAAAGAAGAAGGCACCGCAGTTGGTGTGGCTGGTGGGTGACTTACACATTTATGGCAGGCTATTGCTTCTTCTGCTAGGAGCCCCATGCATCTTATCATTGCAGAATCAAAATGCCCCCAAAACTAAATAGTAAAACAGCTGCAAGGAACCAAAAGAAGAAAAAAGAGAAGGAACAATTGCTGATCATAGAACTGAGACATCATCAGATATCTCTTTTCTATGAAAACACAAAGGTAACATTTCATTATGTCATTATGTCAGACTAGAGGTAATTTTGGACCTCAGGAACTAGGCAGTGCGGTAAAGAAGTCACCTACAGCAACACTCTATCTAGAACAGGCCCAGAAAGCATCATTCTAACCAAATGCCTTTATAATAAACCTCCACCCACCTCAATGACTTCTACCTCTAGTTATATGCAACTTACTAATTGTATGCCACTCAAATATGAGTCCTATCGAAATGACTCACAGGTCTGGATAAACTACTTTTTAGATCAACAAAACCATGTTTATGTGACCATACTGATTTTGTACTTACAGATGGCTACCGGTCCCTGATATTTTAGAAATTCACTTCAAACAAAACAATGATAGCAAAGCATTGGTTTGGGGAAGGAAGGGAACTTCTCTACTATTTCCTGGAAGATTAGACCCGATGAAAAAGAAAGCACATAGAATTAAGTATTGTAAACAAAGTCAATGTTAGGAATTCAGTGAGCGGTTACGTAAAGGGCACTGATAACCCTAAAAAGAGTTTTGAAAAGTAAACCGCCTAGGGGCAACACGACTTGCAGTCATATAAACTTTCAGATTAAGTATGTCTTGGGAAATCTCACACAATCTGATTATCTAGGGCTGACCCTGCAAGTAACTGGAATAGAAAGTTGCCTCTGTGATTTGATTTCAAGTACTCTGAAAAAAAGGCTTCTCATCAGCCTACTCCAATGCCTGAAACTGCTACCTTGGAATGAAGGCTGGGCTCTAGTTCTAAGTCTCATGGAAAATAAAAGTACATTAGGTTGCCCATTAGCCTCTGAGCATTTTGCTACATTATTATAACTGAATGTCTTGGGAAAGAGAAGGAAATTGGGACACAGGAAGACTTTAAGAATAAACGAATTTTCCTTCTAATAATACGTTGCTTCTCAAATATCTGTAGCCTAGAAATTCAGGGGCTAGCCTTTTAGAGACTAGATATTAATTTTCCCACCACAAAAAAAAAAAGAAATGATAATTCTGTGATGTGGCAGAAGTGGTATGGCCACAATGGCAATCATATTGCAATATAGAAATGTATCAAATCGACATGTTGTACACCTTAAATTTATACAATGTCATATGTCAAATACATTTCAATTTTTAAAAATCCTTCAGAATTTTAATTATCTTACTATGACATTTAATTATCTAAAAATAATAACAAAAGAAGCCTCTAGAGTCATGAAAATAGTAACGATACTGCCTTCTACTCACTTTCATAACAAAAGGACAGACTTCCCCAGATGACTGTAATTTAGTGGTGTTCTTGGAAAATTACCTGCCCAACGGCAAAGCCATCGTCCTGCAAGACCCATACTCTCTTCTCGCTTCCATTCTTATAGGGCAGGTAGTCAGAGTTTTCTAAGATTCCAGGGTGCTAATAAATAAATATGATAACAAATATGATTTTTGTCAATTTCTTTTACACTTTGAAAGGAAAAATGAGGCAATGGACCTGTTTGAACGTACCATAATGATTACATATTTCATCCCTTGATTATGTAAGTCACGGGGAAAATCTTCAAGATGAGGGTAAGTCCTATCATCAATCGTGAAAACTTTTCCCCCTTCCATGTAGTCTATATCAGAATACTGGACGTCCTGAAAGATACAGCCAGCCAGTTAGAAAATATCACTGTGCCCACGGAAGGTGTCATAGTTCTGGCTCTTGCTCACTAAAACTGAAGCTGCATTTCTCAGTGATCCTCAAACTTCCAGGACCTGGCTGCCTCCTAGAAGTAAATAAATCCCTTCTGAAAGACGCAGGCGCTCTTAGGTTGTAGTTTCATCTCTCTGTCCTGACAGATGCATGTCATAAGGTATTGGGAGGAACTTGATGGTAGGGACTGTGTCTTGTTCATCTCTGCGACTCGAGAGCTTGGATGCTTGACATAAAACAGGTTGCACTTTAAATGTCTGTCTGGGTGAATATATTCGTAATGTTATAACACTGCGCCAACTTGGAGCCTAAACATTAAGCTAGAATATATCATAAGAGGAGAAAACAGTCTTCTTGCCCTATGAAGCTGCTAGAGTAGTAACTCACAAAGATCGATGACAAAGGGGCAGAGCTTTAATTAACCAAACTCCCAGACATACATTATTTTAGTGGTTGGCTATCAATCTGGGAGGGGCAGGTGTTGATTCTCAGTGAGAGGAAGATTGAAATGTGAAGGGGTCTACGGCCATGCCACCCTGAACGCGCCCGATCTGGTCTGAAATGTGAAGGGGTCGAGTGACATTTCCCAAGGTCGTCTGCATGAGTGGGTGGGGTCCACTGGGGCTTTTGTGACAGGCAATGGAGTCAAAAATGCCTCCAGTTGCTCTTTTTTTTTTCCAATCTGCCCCAACTTCAAAGACATCTGAAGGTCTTTTAAGTAAGTGTTTCTCATGTGTATCAGAAGGCTCTAGCTTCCAGGCCTGAAGGAAATGTGGCTTGTGGCCTATTGCCAGTGCAGCACATCTGTCCTAACACAGGGCAGCCAGCTCGTACCCAGGTGTCCTCCAGTACCATGTGGTGGGAAAGACCCAGTCCATGGAAGAACAGCTCATTTGTTTCTGAATCAGCAACACCTCAGAAAAGTCTTTCCCATCAGAGGTACAGGGATAGATTGAAACCAATACCACTCGTAGTCAAAAGCACTATTTTTGAATGCTGGTCCTGCCAATTAGCTAGCTGGAGTGGCCTTAGAAAAGTTATGAACTGTGCAGTGTGTCTCCTCTACCTCATGTACGAAATTCCAATAAATGAGGGTTAACCACAATAATGACGTGGCAAGACTTGGCCTGATTCCTCTTGGAACTGAGTGCTTGCAGGTAGTGGATTTGGGAGCATTAACATGAAACACAAAATCAGTTACTCCAAAACAAAACAGTGGTCATGTTTTCTCACAGGAAAAATTCATCTCTCTGCCTGCTCTCCTTTCTGCCCTGATTGGGGACTGAAATTCCTGAGATCAGGCCAAAGTCATTTCCACCTACACATTCTTCCTTTGGATGCTGGCCAAAAATATGCTTGCGACACAGTTCCAAAGATCTAGCCTAACATAAATTGTTTTGATAACCTCATTAACAATGTTATGTATCTCCTGGATGAATTTGTCAAATATTATACACTTAATAATTATCTATTTACTGGCGGACATTGAACTTCATAAATATAGAGCTTTGGAACAACAGAGCTTTCGAAATCAGAGTGTGCTAGATCTTAAAGGAGTGTGCAAGGTCACTATGAAATACTCTAAGTCATTTTTATAACCATCAGCTCTCGTTAACTATATCACCCCAAGTGTTGCTTTCTTTTATAAGATAACAGCTAACTTTGACAAGAGTTCATTCCCTGTGCTGCCTGCCTTCCATACAAAGTGTAAGGCAATCCTCATTACCAGTCCACCAAAGCCAGCCTTACATTCTCATTTTATAAAGGGAGAAACTAAGACTCAGAGATGTTTATTAACTAGCCCAACACTGACAGAGGTGGGAAGAAGTAAAGTAAAATTCAAAACCATATCCATCTGACTCTATAAACCATGCTCTTCTGATGATGATACAGGTAATTTAGCTTGCAAATTTCCGACAGTAGATGTCTCTATCTATCTATCTATCTATCTATCTATCTATCTATCTATCTATCTATCTATCTATTTATCTATCTATCCACCTTTCCATCTATCTCTCTGTATTTTTTCCTAATAAATTGAATTAATGCAAAAACTAAAAGATGGGAAATGGTGTCTTACACTGATAAGAGAAGTTCCAACTTACATATGGGATCCCAGCCTCACGATTTCGGTTCACAACCTGTCTCAATCCGTTGATGCCACCATAGTTCCTGCGACTAAGCTGGAACCCAAGACTCCAGTAGGGAGGCAAGAATGGTCGTCCAATGAGCTAAAAATATAAATATATGCATCGCTAAGCACTTAAAAATATAACTCCTTTGAGAACCATGTCTGACACAGAAAACACTGTTTCTATTTCACTTTCTATAAAGCCCCAGATCTAAAAATGTCAGAGTCTAAGAGTAATCTCCTAGGGTAATTCGCGAAATTCTACAACTCACACCCTTCTTTACTAAGTATCTAAACATATTCTCAGCAACTGCAACATCACCAAATGATGGGACTTGCAAAAATGATTGAATAATGGTGTATCATAAAAATAATACTCATTCACTCAGCAAATGTTTTCTGAGTGTTTACGATGTGGTATGCATTGATGTAGGCACTTGGGATACAGCAGCATAAAGCAAACATAGCTCCTGTTCTCACAGAGATTAAAGGAACTACATAAATGCCTAATACAATTTCAGATAGTGGTATGTGCTAAGGAAAAAGGAATCCGGACTGATAGGATTATGACTGGGATACGTGAAGAAATACTGGACCATGTTTAAAATCCAGATCTACAGGGGCACCTGGGTGGCTCAGTTGGTTAAGCACCTGACTCTTTACTTCGGTTCGGGGCATGGTCACTTGGTCTATGAGTTCAAGCCCCCTATCGGCTCTGCGCTGACATTATGGAGCCTGCTTGGGATTCTCTCTTTCTCTCTCTCTTCTCTCCTTCCTTACCCCTCTCAACTCTCTCTGCCTCTCATCCGCTTGCTCTCTATCTCTCTCAAAATAAATAAAAATAAACTTAAAAAAAAAAAAAAAAGTCCAGGTCTACAAGTTGCTTAAGCCAACACTCTGAGAAAATCTCAGCCACGCCCTGTCTCACACTGTTTCCCGGAAGCCTCTGCCCTCCCATGTGATAGTGCCTCTGAATTCCCACATGGTTTCTTTGCCCCTCATTAATGGCACTTATTATAAGGCGTCTCCTACTGTAATTACTTCAGGCTGTATCCTACTTCTCCTATTTGATTAAAATTTAGCTGGCATCTAGGACCATATTTCACATGCCTTTGTGTGTCATCTTGAACAAGTCACTTTCTCTTTCTGTGCCTAAGTTTTTCATCCATAAAACAGGAAGTTCAGGCTAAATGGTATCTAAAGTTCTTTCCTGTTGTTCAGTTTGAATCAAAACTAAAGAGTGCAGTTCCTTTTACATAGTTTCTTTTCACTACATTTTTCTTTCTTGAATGAACGGATAAATTCTGCTGATTTGCGGCTGTTGATGTTTGGAATGACTGGTCACACACGGATGAACTATGACATCCTTGGAAACAGGATGGCATCTGACTTATTTTTGCATTTAGCAAGCCTTGCGCAGCGCCTCCGTAGCATGCAGAAGGCACCCAAAAAACTTGCATCAAAATAAGCACACGACAAACGAAAGACTCGCAATCCCAGCATTCAGAGTGCATAGTTTACATAAAATTTAATTTTTCTCGTCTTAATTTAGAATAAGTGTATGAGACAACAGCAATCCATTATAACTTTCTACAAGCAAAGCCCATACCTCCAAGTATTCCTGAACCACCTGTTCTGGAGTATTTCCCAGGAATACATAAAAGTCAAGGATGCCCCCAATCGTGCGGTAAGTGATTGCAGGAGCAGGCTGGAGGGTGAGCTCTGAAAAGATTAAAATGAGAGTTATTAGAACTTCGCGGTTGCAAATATACTTCTCTCTAGAATGTGAACACCTGAGCTATCCAATACAATCTCAGTCTCATTTTGAAAGAGATGAAAATCACATGTTTTTTTTTTTTAGGTGATTGCTGAAGTTTATCTATAATATTAAGTGAGCAAAACACTAATGAAGAACTGATTTTTTTTTAAGAGAAAGAAGAACGAATTTTATCTTAATCTGGCTATGGAACAACACAAATATCTGAAATTTGGGAGTGATGTAACTTATTAAGGAACCTTATTAGATGGGTTTAATTACAATTTACAAATAAAAATAAGTCCTTCTTAAGGGCTCTGTTGGTCCAGAAGCTAGAGGGGGAAGATTCTGGAGTGGGGGAGAGATGAGCTATGAGAAACACAGCTTTGCTGCCTGTAGACAGACAGCCTGGTTTACGTGTTGAAATCCATAGGTATCTTTGGGACCTACCTGTCGACAGATCTTATTAACCACAGAATATTATGGAAAATATTGCATCAAAAGAGAACCCCGAAGCAGTTTTTAATGTAGATAGCTTTCAGCATGAACTGGATTTGTAACAGGTTATCCTACTTTTGGGTTCCTGTTTCTACAGAAGCCTCGTAGGTTAAATACGCCTTTGGTTAAACAGTGTTCTGACCATGAAAGTCATTTTTATAAAAGCCACCTCCCAAAACATATCCCTGCCAAGATAAAAAGAAGCTTCATACCCATGGCATTACTGTTCAACAGAAAAACCCCAAAAGAGGAGCCGCTGGTGTCTTCGAGGCACAGGAAGAATGTATGAGCTCCATACAGATTATTCATGCCCTGTCAAGAAAAATGATAGGAAATAAAAGTAGTATGTGTTAAAAATGTTTTTATTTACCCTAAAACAAACAAAATCAAATCTGCGTACAACCCGTACTTGGTCAATACTTGATGTAGTTTAGTATTGATTGTATCAAAAAAGTGTTGATGGGGCACCTGCATGGCTCAGTTGGTTGAGCGTCTGACTCTTGATTTTGGCTCAGGTCATGATCCCAGGGTTGTGGGATCGAGCCCCGCATTAGGCTTTGCACTGAACATGGAGCCTATTTGAGATTCTTTCTCTTTCTCTCTCCCTCTCCCTCTGTCCATCTTCCCCACTTGTGCTCTCTCTCTCTCTCTCTCTCAAAAAAAAAAAAATGGTATTGAAATGGTAACATCAATTGGAAAATGCATAAACAAAATATGATATATCCATACAACAGAATACTATTAGTAATAATAAGAAATGAAAAACTGATCCATGCTACCACATGGATAAACCTCATAAATGTTATGCCAGGTGAAAGAAACAGACACAAAACACCATAGATTGCATCATTCCATTTATGTGAAGCATCCAGAGAGGCCAAATCTACACAGACATAAAGTGGATTAGTGATTGTCCAGGGCTGACATGAGTACTGAGGTGGGAAAGGGGATTAGGTCTAAAAAATGTATAAGGGATCTTAGCAGAGTGAGGAAAAAATATTCTAAAACTGGATTATGACAATAGCTGTGCAACTTGGTAATGTGCTTAAAAATTTACTGAGTTGTGGAGTGCCTGGGTGGCTCAGTCGGTTAAGTGTCCAACTTCAGCTCAGGTCATGATCTCACCATCTGTGAGTTCAAGCCCCGCATCAGGATCTATGCTGACAGCTCAGAGCCTGGAGCCTGTTTCAGATTCTGTGTCTCCCTCTCTCTGTTCCTCCCCGGCTCACACTGTCTCTATGTCTCAAAAACGCATAAACGTTTAACAAAATTACTGAATCATACACTTAAAACAGGTGAATTTTATACTATTAAATTGTATCTCAGTCAAGTTTTTTTTTTTAATTTTTTAACATGTTTTTAAATTTATTTTTGAGAAAGAGACACAGAGTGCGAGTGGGGGAGGGGCAGAGGGAGGAGAAGGAGACACAGAACCGGAAGCAGGCTCTAGGCTCCAAGCTGTCAGCACAGAACCCGATGCAGGGCTCAAGCCCACAAACTGTGAAATCATGACCTGAGCCGAAGTTGGACGCTTAACCGACTGAGCCACCCAGGTGCCCCCGTGAGTTATTTTTTGAAATTTAGAAAATATCTGCAAAGAGATACAACAAAATGTTAGCAGAAGATGATGTTAGTATGAGAAAATTTGAATTTCTTCTTCATGCCAGCTGTATTTTCTATTTTTTTCTATAATTACTATATAATACTTAGGTAGTAAGTAAGTTTAAAAGAAAATGAGGGGCGCCTGGGTGGCTCAGTTGGTTAAGCGGCCGACTTCGGCTCAGGTCATGATCTCGCGGTCTGTGAGTTCGAGCCCCGCGTCGGGCTCTGTGCTGACAGCTCAGAGCCTGGAGCCTGCTTCTTCAGATTCTGTGTCTCCCTCTCTCTCTGCCCTTCCCCTGCTCATACTCTGTCTCTATGTCTCTCAAAAATAAATAAACGTTAAAAAAAAATAAAAAAAAAAGATATTGAACCCGTCACAGGGCTGTTACGAACACTGATCTAAAAAGAGATAATGTGTACAACAGTGAGTGAAAAAGTGAGAGGGAAAGAGAGAGAAGGGAAAAAGAAAGGGAGGGAGGGAGAGAAGGAGGGAGGAAGGTACACAAGACTTTAATCTGTGATTATATAACACGGTTTATAGCTATAGAAAGTCTAGCTTAGTATGAGGCTTAGTGTTCCATATTTATCAGGGTCCTTGGGCAAGTGTTTTAGTGAATGCGCTGGCCACTGCTTTTTTCTCTTCGTTTCACTCAGTAAGTAAGCTCCCTTTGTTGCATCAGATAGTGGTAGGTGGGCCAGTTAACGGGCTCCTTAATTTGCTCATCTCCCATGAAGTACGAACTGCAGAACTTCAGTCCCATCCCTCCCTTGCAGTGTACATCGACCTGCGCCTCTTGCAGATTTGGGAAACATTATCAGCGCAAAAGAGGCCGCAAGACCGTGCTCTACGAAGCACGCTACTCACAGTGTTGTCCAGGAACTGGTACCTCCCCACGCCCTTGACTGTAAGTCAGCAACAAGGGAAGTACAAAAATCAAGTGAAAGAGTTTAGGAACTCTCGCAGCAATTTAAAAGAGTAATTTTATATGTGTTCAATTTAAAGTTCGAGCTTAACTTCGGCTTAGGTCATGATCTCACGGTTTGTGAGTTCGAGCCCTATGTTGGGCTCTGTGCTGACAGCTCGGAGCCTGGAACCTCCTTCAGGTTCTGTGTCTCCTCCTCTCTCTGCCCATCCCCTGCTCATGCTCTGTCTCTCAATAATAAATAAAAACTTTAAAAAAACTTTTAAAAATCGATCTTATATTTGTTACATCTTTGGGTAATCCTATTTCATTTTCCTAGGATTAATACAAAAAAGAGAGAGAGAAAGAAAGGAACTGATCCTTCACTAGAGATAAGTTGAGAGACACTGCCCTAGGACAGTTTTAACATCCGTATGGGTCCCT
Source organism: Paguma larvata (assembly GCA_030068075.1). Taxonomy (NCBI): domain Eukaryota; kingdom Metazoa; phylum Chordata; class Mammalia; order Carnivora; family Viverridae; genus Paguma; species Paguma larvata. Next base: position 91,124,729 of record CM057834.1, on the reverse strand, counting down.
GTGGGTCTTGTAAAAATGCAGCTTCTAGTTCAGTAGGTCCGAATAATACTAAAGCTGCCAAATGAGGTACTTTTAAGTCCACAGAGTTCTACTGGGGACAGCTCCTGCTGAAGCTCTCCCCTAGGTACTACCCAATTACTAAAGACAGACAGAGTTATTTTGCAGAAGGATTTTCTAACATATACTAGACTATCATACAGTCATTAATTATATTTTCCTTTGAAAGTGAGATTTAAAAAAATTGATTTATTACTAATCGTGAGTTTATAAACCTCAAGAACAAGTATTCTCCAGCACAAACAGATCTAACTTGGGCAAAATAATATATGGATGTAACTCTGCGGGTTGCTTGGCTCTAGGTCACTTTCTGGAAAGGAGAGAAGAGATTCCTGCCTGTGAGCAACAGGCAGGAGGAAGGGGAGCTTACACTGGTGGGGGCGGCATCCCGAGTGAAGATGGGCCAGGTCTTCCAGTTCATGTCGTGGTGGTACTGCTGATGCACGTGTTCTCCCAGCCCATACACGGTGGCGCTGGGCAGGCGGAAAGACAGCTGCAGGTACTGATGGGCGAACTGCAGGGGCCCGATGCTTGTGTCCAACCTGGGCCATGGGGTAAGGACGAGAGTCACCAACCAGCTATCTCTGCCAGGAAACTGTCTGCTATTCTCCCTATTGATTTCGAGAACAGTTGTTTCGCGTGTGTTCTCATCCACTTTCATACTACCTTGGGAAACCTTTCTAGAGTGTCTCTGATCTTTACTTCTAGAGGAGGGTAGCACGGGAGACGTGACACCAGAAACTCAAGTTGGATGGTTGGAGGAAGAGACCAGATGCAACCTGACACTTGCATCTACTTCTTGCCAGGCACTGCCCTGGATGCCTCATGGATATGTCTCAGCACACACAGCAACAGTGGACATTCTGATTCCCTTCCTATGCCTGTGGAAACTGAGGCTGACGTCAGACACTTTGCCTAACCTCACAAAGCTGACTGGTGACTGGCTGGTGCCAGAACTTGAATACAGGTTTTACTGACATTAATCCTTGTATTTTCTCCAGCACAATTTCTGACTTATGCTCAGGCCACTGTTAGGCTCTTCATGGCCAATTTCTCAGGACATAAAAATTTAAAATGATAGACAGTGAAGTTGAGTTGCAAAGTGAATGGTAATCCAAAATAATGAAACTTCAGAATATATATTAACTACAAGTGTTTTTATCTAACTTAGCATACCGGCACATTTATTTTTTAGTATGCTATGCTCTGCAGTCATGACAGATTAATAGTGTTAATGATTTACAGTAAAAGTTTTGACATTTTACTGAGGTCCAAATATTTTGCCAAATCATACTTATCTCATTACTCACCCTAGAAAGTCAGAGTGAACGACACTGAGACTATATATTCATTCAAAGCTACACAAAGAGTGTTGAAAGGCTTACAAGACTCTTTTGTTGCTGGTCCGTATGATCTTGATGCTGAAGGGGTTATTAATGACCTCTATGTGATAGTTCATATTAGAGGTATTAGCATTCCTATTAAGCAGGTTAATATTTTCAAGGGGGACTTCATAGCGATTGTTATCCATATCAGTGATCTGTCAGAATAAAAAGAGAAAAGACAACTCCAGATAAGACCACTTCTGGGGCACCTGGGTGGCTCAGTCAGTTGAGCAGCTGACTGTTGATTTCTGCTCAGGTCATGATCTCTGGGTTCATGAGTTCAAGCCTCACGTCAGGATCTGCACTGTCAGCACTGCTGGGGTTCTCTCTCTCTCTCCTCTCTCTCTCTGCCCTTCCCCACTCATTCTCTCTCTTTCTCTCTCAAAATAAATAAATAACTAAACTTAAAAAAAAAAAAGATCACTTCCTTGTAGAGCTACAAAGGATTTTCACTCTCAATGAGAGTAGCTCCTAGTTCTTAACCCTGTGTTTCCTGATATACGAGAAAAAAAATCACCCCATCATATGTCCCCCATGAAATACAAAAGAGCCTATTCATCCCATTGGGAGATTCCTGTGGAAGGAAACAGAGGCAGCTTCTGCTCCCATACCTCTATGCAGTGTTTAAAGGAGAATGACCTGAAACCAGAGTAAGGGCCCAGCATTCTTCAGAGATGTATTCAATGGCAACCACCAAACCAACCTTAAATTGAAAACGATTGGATGTCTGATAATCAGCCGTGAAGAGGGCGTTGGTGACATCATATCCAAACAGAGATGGAGATGATAGCCTTTTCAACTGAGCGGTAAACCCTGGGGTGGGGGGAGTGGGAGGCAACTTTTAGCCTTTGTTTTGAGTTAGCTTATCTGAGTCATAAAGAATTGTTCTCTGGGACCTCATGAGGGCAGTACTCACTTGTCGTATCATTCTGACTATTGATGACTTCATAGCCCCAGTTCCTAGGGGAGAAGCACTTTGGGGCACCTGTATGTGACACCGGGTTCCAGCAGCATTTATATAGCCATCTGCAGACATTCTGTAACAATGGCACAGCGTTAGCATTGTATGAGATGAAGCGAAGAAGAAAGTACTTACTGTCTAAAAGTGATAATCAGTTTTATTCCAAGAAGAATTTAAGATAGGTCATATTTACATTCAGTCATATATTCATTCTTCTGTTGTTTACACATTTATCCAGCCACCCAATATGGATTTACTACCTACCAGACAAGGAGCTGATAATACAGATAAATAAGACAGAGTTCTTGCCTTCAGCAAACTGACAGTACAGTTTAGTAGTAATGCAGACAATTACAGTACGAGAGGAGTACTTTACAGAGTGTGCCCAGGGGCTAAGGGAACACACACATCAGTCCTTGCACACAGCCTAGAAGGCTGTAAGTGGGGTGGGGAGGGATTCCCCGAGGGGTTAGATAAGTTAACAGTGGAGCAGTATTCCAAGCAGAGAGAGCAGCAATGTATGAGAGATTCATAAAAACCATAAGTTCATGGTACCAAGAGCACTAAATAAGAGAAACAAGGCTGGAGGCACACAATATTCATATCACAAGTGAGCCGGACGTCAGGCCAACCAGCTTAGACTTTCTCATGAGGAAGAGGCATGGAAATGACCAACAATATGGCATAAAGAAATGTATTTCGAAGATGTAAGAAAAGGAAAGCAAAGGAAAATAGAAAGAAGTTAAGACAGTTTCTAAGAACTAGGACAGAGGATGACAAAAAATTCACAATGTCCGCAAGGTAAAAAGAAACCACACATGGTTTCTTAGAGTGATTTGATTATGGATTTTTGAAATGAGTATCATTTGATGATATGTTTTTTTTTATAGGTCCTACAACTTTAAGATTCAACTTCCATGAAAACGGTTCTGTTATAATAACGAAGCAAAATAGACAGCAGGTTGTTGAAATAAACATAGGCATCCACCTTTTCACCCAACTAAACTTACATGAAGTGACGGAAGAATCATTAAGAAAAGAATGCAAAGCCATTACAAAACAGTCAGCTATAATGCAATATGGCAGGCCAGAAACACTGGAAATAGATTTTATCAACGCTAGGGAAAAACATATTCATAGCTTAAAACACAAGAAGAGAAAAAGAACTGACTTCTCCAAGCCAAGTCAATGTGGAGAAGTAGAAGAGAACTGGAGGCATAGTTTTGGATGATTAACTGGGAAGCTCCAGTATGAACACTTAGCTGCCCAATCAGACATTCCTTACAGCTATTGGTAAGCTCTGGCTCATTGGTGGGCATCCTGAAGTATTTGTTCATAGGGTAAGGGAGTTAAGAAAGATGCCAGAAGCCGGAAGCCATGGCAATGCACCAGCTAATAAGCCAGCCCCCCCTTATCGTGAGACAAGTACCCACATTCTGTCTAGCAGTCCTTTCCTTCCCTCTCAAATACTCAGTGCGAGCCGAAGTAAGTAGGGCAGGCAGTCATAGATAATTAAATACAAAGATGAGAGAAACCAACACCGTGGTAGGCACCAAACTTAAAAAGCAAATTATAAAATAATATATATAGTATAATCTGTATTAAAACAAAACAAAGATATATTAATATATGTGCATAATATATAAATATATATTCATAAAGTACAGTCTATGTATTGATAATCAATTTTATATGCAAATATAATCATAAATATATGCAAAAGCATATAAAGATCAAAAGACGGATATACACCACGCTATTGACTTGATTCTGGAAAGTGTCTCTGAAGGTAGAGAGAACATTATGAATAAGGAAGGACTTTCCCACTTTACTCTGTATGTAACTATAATGTCTCAATCTTTCTTATTAAAGGAACGTATCCAGCATAAATTTTATGATTAAAAAAATAGAATAATTTGTCACAACACTACTCATTTGGAGAAGGTATCTCAGATGCTAACACCTGAAGTAATTGCTATGAAAAACCACAATATGAATATAACTTAAGTCAATGTTTCGTGTCTGTTATAAACAAAGCAATCACATCATAACCATAAAATATTCTTAAATGTACCTACTAATTCTGCATATATACAGTTGGTTTTCCTGCCCCATCCCCTCCAGATAACAACTTCAAAATAAGCTGAAGGGGATCAATGGAGAGTTTGTGAGTTCTGGGTAACCTCTAGATAACCGATATTCCTAAGTCCAAGGCAGACATTCAGTGCCTCTGCTACCTCTGAAACTGAGGTTGGCAAAGTCCAAGAGGTCAGTTTCATGGCCATAAACTATTCCAAAGTCCATAAGCTTATATAAAAAGCAGTAATACAGGAAATCCAATACCTTTAAGTAAATACAGTATTTTCGAATGTAGTCTGCCATAACATCCCTACTTCAATTTTAAGCCATTCCCAGGATTGCACACACCAAAGGTCAAATCTTTGACATAGATACATCTCCTTCTTTTCCATTTCCACTGCCACCACGGACAGTAATACAGACCCTTATAAACTCTTCCCTGATCTACAGTCATTGATCATGACAAGCCTCCGTTTCTCTATGCTTCTTCTAACACCAAATTTTCCCAAAGAGTATTCACCCGTTATCTTCCAAATAGACTTTTATGCTATTTTCTACTCAAATTATTGACTAATAGCATTTGAAAACTAACTTGGAAATTATGTAATCCAACTTCCATTTGATATAAGGATTCTTTCACCAGTGCCTCTGAAAGATGCTTAAGTTCTGTGAATGACATGTAGCTACCTTCTTCCAAAATTAGAAAATTCACTTTCGTAGTTAATATTTTATTACAAAGTTATTTCTTATGTTTAGTTAAAATCACTCCCCAGAAAGTTCCATTCTCTGAAACTTACTGTAGTTGCATATCACCGTTTAGATAAAATATCTCTAACTATATTGAAAAATAAGAAGTAAAAAGTTCTTAGTGTTACTAGACAAGGAGAAGAAGAAATGCATATGGGGGGGGATGTTTCAACAGTGTTTAGAAACAAACTAGAATAATTAATAAACAAATTTAAGAAGGTTTCTGGTTATAAGATCGATATTCAAAAAATCAATTTGAAGTCAATGTGCCAATGACAGCTAAATAGAAAATTAAAATTTAAAAATATTTAAATAAAATCAAGCATCAAATAGTTAGAAAATATTTGGAAAAAAATTTCAGACATCTACACCAAAAACTTCAAAATTAAAAATATCAATAAATAAAAAATACCATGATCATAGATTAGAATATTCACTCTGGTAAATACGGCAATTCTTCCAAAATTAATCTGTACATTTTATGTGAACGGAATAATATTTCTGGCAGATTTGTAAGGAAACTGAGGACTGATTCTAAAATGTATTTAGAAATCTAAAGGGTAAAAAGAATAAGTTAGGCAATCTTGAAGAAAAATAAGAATGATTTGGAAGACCCATACAATCACATATCAAAACCCATTATAAAGCTATACTAATTAAGGGAGTGTGATATTGGCAAAAAAGCAAACTAACAACAGAACAAAATAGATCTCCAGAAACAGATTCTCACACATAAAGACATAATTTACAGTATAGGTCCCACTACAATGCAGAGAGCAAAAGATGGTAATTTCAATGAGTGGTGATGGATCTATTAAAGATTCAGGAAAAGACATGTTCTGGACTCCTACGTGATAGCATACACAAGAACCAGTTCTAGATCTATTAAAAATTCAAATTCGAAAAATGAAACAATGCTTTTAGGGGAATACATAGGAATATATTTTCCTAACCTTGAAGTAGGCAAGAATTTTTAAATAGAATACAAAATGCATATTAAAACTTGGTAAAGTGGATTCTATTAAAGTTAAGAACTACTTTTCATCAAAAGTCACCATTGGGTTAAAAGTCAAACAACAGAGTAAGAAAAGATACTTCCAATGTATATATCCGATAAAAGATTTGTATTCAGAATATATATATTATTGCTACAAAGCAATAAGAAAAATATTAACAGCCCAACAGAAAAAACTAGTTAAAAAAATTGAAAAGACACATCACAAATATGATTGTGTAGCCGTGAAGTATATGAAAAGATGTATAACCTCATTAGTCATGAGGGAGGTACATAGCATAGGGAATATGTCATTAACATTTTAATAACATTGTATTGTAACAGATGGTAACTATACTTATCATGGTGATCATTGTGTAATGTATAGAAAAGTGAAATCACTAATAAATATCATAGTGTCAACTATATTTCAACATTAAAAGTTTTTAAGTTAAAATTACATGGAAAAACAAAGAAAAAGGAGAGAACACCAAGAGTAGGTAGGTTAGGATATAGAGAAACTGCTATTATATACTGCTAGAGGGAGTGTAAACTTGTACAAATACTTTGAAAAACTATTTTGCCATATCATTAAAAGATAAACATGCACATATTCTATAACTTAGGAAACAAACGTATACTTAATAACTCAAGAAGAACTACAGAAACCATTTAAAAACAATAGGAAATTTCAGTTGGCCAATTATCTAATTAATATATTCTGATACAAAGAATATAAATATGTAAATATAAAATAAAATAAATATAAGAAGTGTAAAATAATCGTTAGCAATAAAAGAAGAACCAGGTAGAAAATATAGTGGATTGTATATATAATAGAAACTAAGCATATGAAAGATTTAGGGAAAAATCCTCATATGCATATGTAATAAAATGCATATATTTTTTAAATGTTTATTTATTTTGAGAGAGGGGGGGAGAGAATGAGTGGGAGAGGAGCAGAGAGAGAAGAGGAGAGAACCCCAAACAGACTCTTCACTGACAGCACAGCCTCCATGTGGGGCTCCATCTCACAAACTGTGAGATCATGACCTGAGCCGAAATCAAGAATCAGATGTTCAACCAAGTGGCCCATGTAGGCATCCCTGTAATTAAATGCATATTAAGGGCAACATAAAACCCAGCTGAGAAATATGCATATATAAAAAAGAGTTGAAATGGAGAGATTTCCTATGTTTTTAGGATGAGAAGATTTAAAATTACTGAGATATCAATATTGCCTAAATACATTTAACAAAAGGGGGGGGGGTGCCAGGGTGGCTCAGTTGGTTGAGTGTCCCACTTCGGCTCAGGTCACGATCTCGCAGTTGGTGAGTTGGAGCCCCACATTGTGCTCTGTGGTGACAGCTCAGAGCCTGGAGCCTGCTTTGGATTCTGTGTCTCCCTCTCTTTCTCTGCCACTTCCCCACCTGCACTCCGTCTCACTCTCTCTCAAAAATAAATAAACATTAAAAAAATTGCCTAAATATAACCTAAAATTCAATGCAGTCCTAATTAATATCCCAATAGGATATTATGGGATATAGAATGTAGAATTTGAGGGAAAGGAATAAAATCTACATACATAAAACATTTATGATAAAGTCATAAGTCATAACCAAGCAGTGTTAAAATAGTTGATATTCTTGTGTTATCTACTTGTAAACATAAAAAAAATCTATGTTTTTAGCACATGTTCATTTGGGTGATTTGTTGCCAACATATGATTTTAGAGGGCTCTTATTATAACAAGTCTCTTGAGTTCTACAAGTGATTCAGTCATCCATATGTGCTTGATGGCCTCTGTTCTCAAGGAATACATAGTCTCAACCACAAACATTTACTCTTCCGATGGCCATTCTTGGAATCACACTTATGACACATTTAGCAATGCTGGGAACTCCCCCTCTACTCTGGATTTTAGACCCCATGAACCAACGCTCTTAGTTCCTCCTTCTCTTCCCTTTACCCTACCCTGCTTCCCCCACTTCCACGGTGTTGTTGTTTATCTAAATAAGGCAAGAAAGAAATAACGCCAAACAAATCATAGGCCCACAATCCACTCCACCCTCTTCCCACTTGACATACTCATTTCATTTAAATAAAACCAGTGAGAAAAAGATAGTCTCTTCAATAAATAAGAATGTTGGGAAAACTGCACAGTGACATGCAGAAGAATGAAACTGGACCACAGACACAAAAATAAATTAGATAGTAACTTCTTTGACATCAGCTGTAGCAATTTCTTACTAGACACACCACCAGAGGCAAGGAAAACAAAAAGCAAACATGAACTATTGGGACTTCATCAAAATAAAAAGTTTCTGCACAACAAAGGAAACAATCAGCAGAACTAAAAGCCTACCTATGGAATGGGAGCAGATATTTGCAAGTGACATATTAGATAAAGGGTTATTATCCAAACTTCGTAAAGAACTTATCAAACTAAACACCCAAAAAACAAATAATCCAGTGACAAAATGGGCAGAAGACATGAATAGACACTTCTCCAAAGAAGACATCCAGATGGTTAATAGACACATGAAAAGATGCTCACCATTACTCATCATTAGGGAAATACAAATCAAAACCACAATGAGATATCACCTCACACCTGTCAGAATGGCTAAAATTAACAACACAAATAGCAGCTGTTGACGAGGATGCAGAGATAGGGAACCTTCTTGCACTGTTGGTGGGAATGCAAACTGGTGTAGACACTGGAGAACAGTATGGTTGCACCTCAAAAGCTTAAAAATAGAACTACCCTACAATCCAGCAGTTGCACTACTAGGTATTTACCCAAAGGATACAAAAATAAAGATTAGAAGGAACAGATGCACCTTGGTGTTTATAGCAGCATTAACAACAAGAGCCAAGCTATGGAGAGAGCCCAAAAGTCCATCGACTGACGAATGAGTAAAGAAGATGTGATATACACAGTAGAATCTTACTCAACCATGAAAAAGAATGAAAACTTGCCATTTGCAATGATATAGATGGAGCTAGAGAGTATAATGCTAAGTGAAATAAGTCAGAGAGAGACAAATACCACGTGATTTCACTCATATGAAATGGAAGAAACAAAACAAATGAACATATGTGGGAGGGAAGTGAGTGGGAAACAAACCACTAGAGACCCATAAAGAGAGAGAACAGAAGGTTGATGGAGGGAGGTGGGTGAGGGATTGGCTAGATAGGTGATGGGTATTAAGGAGGACACTTGTTATAATGAGCACTGGGTGTTGTATATAAGTGATGAATCACTGAATTCCACTCCAGAAACCAATATTGCACTGCATGTTAATTAACTAGAATTTAAGTAAAATTTTGAAAAAAGTAACGTGTAGGGGAAAATATGAAATGGGAATAAAAATAACATAATATAATGCAAAACTTAGAGATGAGAAAATATAATAGGATGATAAGAATTCAGAAGGAAAACATGTATGTTCAAAGATCACTGTCTGTCGTTTTAATGTCCACAGATTAATATATATGTATAAAGGGCTTTTTCTGATCACCTCAAATAGGCAAGAACACTTGCCAAGCTAATCAACAAGTGAATAGTAACGTTTTAGCAAAAATCACCATACCAGCCAGCTGCCAACAGAACAACTGTTTTACTATCAATGAAATTCCTGTATAAATAAAGTCATTTTAACTGATAGAGGATAGATAGATGATAGATAGATAGATAGATAGATAGATAGATAGATAGATAGATAGATAGATTCCAGTAGACCAACAGCAGAGAGCCTATTTTTCTGACCTCTGTCACCACCAGACCAGGAACACATTCGATCCTTTCTGATTCGGGGATCTCTGGGCACACTGGAACAAATGAATCCCCTGCATAGGAATTAAAGGAAAAAGTTGAAAATTCGTAATGTGATCACAGTTCCACAGGTAATTGGATGCAGGTAAAGTTATAGACTTCTCAGGCAAATTCTCTAGGGAAGGCTCACTAGTAGCTGGTATCCACCTGTGCCTACAAGTGTTAAACACCGTTGCTTTTTGTTTGGTTGCTTTTTATTGACATATAATTCACATGCCATAAAATTCACTCTTTTAAAGTGTACAATTCAATGGCTTTCAGTATTTTACAAAGCTGTGTCACCAATCACCACTATCTAATTCCACAACATTTTCATCAAAAAGAAATCACATAACCATTCCTGGTCACTTCCTATCCTCTCTTCTCCAGTCTCTGGCAAACACCAATCTGCTTTCTGTCTCCATGGATTTGCCTATTCTGAACATTTTATATAAATCGAATCATAAAGTACATGGTCATTGGCGTCTGACTGTTTTCACTTGGCATAGTGTTCTTGAGGCTCGTCCATGTCTTCTTTTTTTATTGCTGAATCATAACTATTGTATGGATATAACACTTTAAAAAATCTGTTCCAACATTTGTGTTGTTTCCAATTTTTGACTATTACATAGAATTCTTCAATGAACATTCACACACAGGTTTTTGTGTGAACATATGTTTTGAATTCTCTTGGTTATACATCTGGAAATGAAATTGCTAATGGATCGAACTCTATCTTTTTAACTTTTGGAGGAACTGCCTAACTTGTTTCCAAAGGGGCTAAAATTCCAAAGTTTTACATTCCCACGGGCAGTGTGTGAGGGTTCCAATTTCTCCGCATCCTCAACACTTGTTATTATCTGTCTTCTTTATTGTAGACATTTTACTGGGAGTGAAGGGTATGTGATTTTGACTTATATTTTCCCAAAACTGATGATAATGAGGACATTTTCATGACATATTGGCCATTTGTTGATCTTTTATGAAGAATGTCCAAATTCTTCACTCATTTTTAAAACTGGATTATTTTTCTTTTTAGTTTTGAATTTTAAGATTTCTTTATACATTCTGGATACAAGAATCAGATATGTTATCTGCAAATATGTTTCCCATCCAGTGAGCTGTCTTTTCACTTCCTTGATGGTACCTTTTGAGGCACAAATCGTTTCTTTTTTTAAAGTAAAATTTGCCTATCTTTTCTTTGGTCGTTATGTCTTGGGTGTCATATCTAAGACATTGTTGCCTAACCCAAGGTCAAAATATTTATAACTATGTTTTCTTCTTAGCATTTTATAGGCTTGGCTCTTACATTTCAAATTTTGAACCATTTTAAGCTAATTTTCATATGTGATGTCAGGTAGGGATTCAGCATTATTTTTTTACAAGTAGCTATCCTGTTGTCCCACACTTTGTTTTTTTGTTTTTTGCTTTTTTTCCCCACTACATCTGTGAGGTAAACTAGGAAGATATTATTGTCCCCATTTGAACAAGATCTTCACTCAACATTGGCTACTCCAACTTTAGCTTTATCACTTTTGTGAACCCCTCTCTCCCACCGTCAATGTAACATCAGAAGTAGGATTCGGTTCAGTAGGCTCCATGAGCCAGTAAAAATCCAGAATTGCATTTAAGGCTTGAGTCAACAGTGGACATAATTGGTACCCTTTAGTACCTTTGTTTCTATTTAAAAAAAGACCTCAAAACAACTCTCCTACCTTTGTGGCTCTAAGTTGTTTGTATATATATTTAAATAAAAATTGATTTTAAAATTGGATTGAAGACTTAAATGTAAGACTCTTGAAACTGTAAAACTCCTAGAAGAAAACATGTGAGAAACACTTCATGAGATTGGTCTTGGCAATGATTTTATGGATATGATCTCAAAAACACAGGCAACAAAAGCCAAAATGGATAAGAGGGATGAAATCAAACTAAAAAGCTCCTGGATACCAAAGGAACCCAACAACAGAATGAAAAATTAACATAAGAAATGGGAGAAAATATTGGCAAATCCTCTATCTGAAAATGGGCAAAATTCTAAAATGCATAAGGGACTCCTACCACACAACTGTAAAACCAAAATGAAAAAGAATAACCTGATTTAAAAAATGGGCTAATGACTGGAATGAGCATTTCTCTAAAGACAGACAAATGGCTAACAAAAAAGATGCCCAATGTCACTAATCATCAGGGAAGTTTAAGCCAAAACCACAATTACATATCACTTCACATCTTGGGATGGCTATTATAAAGAAAATAAGGGGTGCCTTGCTGACTCAGCCAGTAGAGCATGTGACTCTTGGTCTCAGGGTTGTAAGTTTGAGCCCCATTTAGGGTGTAGAGATTACTTAAAAATAAAATAAACTAAATTAATAAAACAAAAGATAGAAGTGTTGATGAGAATGTGGAGCAATTGGAACCCTTGTATGCTAATGGTGGGAATGATGAAAACTGGTGCAGCCACCATGGAAAACAGTATGGAGGTTCCTCAAAAAATTAAAAATAGGTTCCTCAAAAAATTAAAACTCAGTCAGTTGAGTGTCCGACTTCGGCTCAGGTCATGATCTCACAGTCTGTGAGTTCAAGCCCCGCGTCGGGCTCTGTGCTGACAGCTCAGAGCCTGGAGCCTGCTTTGGATTCTGTGTCTCCCTCTCTCTCTGTCCCTCCCCACTCATGCTCTGTCTCTCTCTGTCTCAAAATTAAATAAACATTAAAAAAATTTTTTTAAATAAAAATAGAATCACCATGTGATCCAGCAATCCCAGTTCTGCTATCAGCACAACTGAATAATTCAAAAAATGGAAATAAAAATTTCAAAGAGATATTAGCATTCTCATGTTTATTGCAGTGCTATCCACAATAACCAAGATGTGAAAACGATCCAGGTGTCCATCAACCAATGAATGAATAAAGAAATAGTATATATACTAATAATATTCATATATATATGAATACTATTCAGCCATAAAATAAGGAAGGAAATCTGGTCATTTGCAACAATATGGATGAATCTGGAGGATAGTATGCTAAGTGTAAAAGCCAGTCACAGAAGGACAAATGCTGTATGATTCCATTTATAGGAGGTATCTAAAATAGTCAGATTCACAGAAGCAAAGAATAGAATGACGGTTGCCAGGGCCTGGAGGGGGGAGGAGGAAATGGGGTGTTGCTAACTAACATGTATAAAGTTTCAGTTATGCAAGATAAATAAGTTCTACAGATCTGATGTACAACATTATGCAATAACAGTACTGTATCGTACACTTAAGAAGAATCTATTAAGAGGGTAGGACATCATGTTAAGTGTTCTTACCACAACAAAAAAAATCAAATTAAAAAAACCTCCTTTTCAATTCATGTAAACATGTCTTCAAAAAGCATCTCAAGAGTAGCCCAATATATAGAATAAAGAAAAGTGAAACTATTGTGTATGAATTAGAGTGTGATTTAGGGTAAATGCAGGAGTGAAGATCTAGTTTTGTTTTAACTAAGAGAAACTACTTATTCATGTATATTGGATAGTAATCTCAAGGGACTTGTTATCTGAAAAAAGTTTTATAGAGAAAAAGTAGTAATAGGCTAAAAATAGTTTATATCCATAGTTTTCAAATATTCTTTCAAAGACATAATTGTTCCTAGAAAGTGCCCTAATGTTTACTGTGGACTGTGGTGAAAAGCAATTGAGGAGGTCGGCTCTGCTATCGGCACAATTTCTTTTCAAGGCACGCTTAACCTACATTTATAAAGGGAACTTCATCAAACAAAATAAACTTCAAAGTCTGTTTTAATTAAGGATAGGTTTTTGCATTACATACTATTATTTTATTATTTAGAGTATCATGTGTTCATGGAGGAGAAGGCATTCTGTTTAATGCTTCTGTGTGAGAGGGAACAGTTTCAAAGGTATTGATGAAGAAATCATAGCTATTTCAATCAGACTATGGGCTGGGAAGCTACTTGTAATGGATATATTTAGGCCAAGTTAATCAGCCCTCAACTTGCCTGTAACCTAATTTCCTTTTCTGTGATGTAATGGGATTAGACACTGTTACTTCAACTTTTCTTTCTCTTTGAAGGCTCTAACACTTCATGATTGGATTGAAGGACAGAAATCCAATGAGCCTAATTTTGCATCTCGTTAAAATTTCATCAAATGAGACTTTCATCAGGAGATCCTGAATATCACTAGCATTAAATCATTTGTTACAGAAAAAGAACACTTGTCTTTAGAAAACTAACTTAAATTTAGTTGTGAATATGGATTTTGAATAACGCAGTGTGGTGCCATGCTGAAGAGTGAAGAAATATTATGATGGTTTTGGCAGCCAGAGGGGACTTTCTTTAACGATCCTTCCAACCCCAAAGCAACAAGCATCTAACTTACCTGAAGTATTCCTGAACACCAAAAGCATCAAGAAGATATCTAAGACCAGTATAATTAGGAAGCAGATGATCAGAAGGACTTCCAACACACTCAGATTCCTTGCCATCTAGATGGACACAGATAATAGGATTTAAGCAAATCATGAACCCCATCAATCCAGAAGATAGGCAACATGATTAGAATGTGAACTCATTTGCAAGATGACTTGATTATAAGCATTCCTCTTTATATAATCAAGAGAATATTGGTTTCTATCCATTACAGTATTTATAATGAACTCTAGTCTGTGCATCTAACACCTCTAAGGCTCCTGTCTTTTTCGTCTGCAGAGGGATTGAGTATTGTCCAAGGAGAGAATATATCAGACATAAAGAACTGGAAGAAAGGAGGAGCAGAATGGAGTACAAGAGAGAGATAAGGGTTTAAGGAGGCTCACACAGCCCTTCTAGATGCCACTTTGATCCTCCCATCCACCCTGGGCAGTAGAGAGGAGGGTACACTCAGAGAGGGGAAAAAGTAACAAAACTTGAATTCTAGTTGTCTTATTCCAATTCCCATGCCATGATGGTAAGGAGTTTAATTGTTTAGAAGTGACTAAACCTGTTAAGACTCTTCTAACAAAAATGAACCTAATCCTCATCTCCAGCACAATGCTTGTTTGCATGATCACAGCACACAAACCCATATAAATCTGGTGGCTCACAGTAGCCCTGTTGATCATGCATACATGTTTACATGGTAAAACATACCATGTTTTAAAACATTTGGTATATTGGAGTGTGTAGTGAACTGGGAACCAAAGAAGTTCAATTCTTGTCCTGGCTTGCATAACAACAGATGAGTATTTTAGCTATTTTGGATGTGCATTTCTTCATTTACAAAATGAAGTCAGATTCCGGAGTTACTCTCATTCTTCTGCTCTAATTATAGTAAATCTCACATTATATCTATGCCTCGCAATTTCATGACAGCCCTCACCATGTCATTCCTTGGCTGACTCTTTACCGTCGCCATCACCACCGCGCTTCTTACTACCCCTGCACGTTGGCTATTCCCTGGAATTTATCACCCTTCAGAATTGTTCCACTTCTGAACTCTTAGCCTCTACTTCCTATTTCCTGGGCAGAAGCTCATGCCCGTTTACCTTCTCATTGCATTGTTTCATTATTCTTTGATCACATGAGGCCTCTGTTGTGTTCTGTTCCCTCTTAATCTCTTAATCCCTCCTGGCTACCATCCTTCCCTGATGGAGGCCTCAATAGCTATTATTTCCCACATCTTCCTTGCTCCCTTATCTGTTAACTGAATCTGTACAATGAAACCATTGATCCAAACTTCTGCCTTCTGGTTTTATGCACTCAGCCCAATGTAGATGCCACTGGGTTCATAATCTGACAAATATGCAGGGCTTCAAGCTGACGGACAATCTTGCCACCTTCTCTCATTTTTCACAGGGGAAATTTCAAACATTGATCCTTGCTTTCAAGCTTCAAACTTTGTCATCTATGCTGTTACTTTCAGTCCAAACATCTCCAATCTCACAAACAAAATAACTAGTTTATGGAAATGATTTCATCTCCCTGCTTCTTGACCCAAACTTTTCTATAAAAATTATCTACACCCAGGTAATAGAGGAAACATCTTTTCCCCTCTTCTCAGTGGAAGTTTTCCCTCCTCTTGTCTAAGAAAACCCTTGTATCTATCCTATAGATTTCACACATTTTGAATTTCTCAAAAATCTAGCTTCACCAATTATCCTTCCTCTTTCTTGAATTATCAACCTCTCCCTCTGAATGTGTTCTTTCCCCCTCAAAAGTGTATCCCAAGTTGCCCTAAATTCTGGGGGTGATTCTGTGTTCTTCTCTAAGTACCATCATAACTTTCTTTTTCCTTCCACAAATAAATTTCCAAAAAGATAAGACCACACTGTCTGCACTACTTTCCTTGTATAATACTGGCATGGCTTCTGGGTCTTGTATTCCAGTGAAACTCCTCCTGTTGAGGACTCCGGTGATTTAGCTGCTGAATACAATGGGCACTCTCTTAATCATCCAGCACTATCGACTACACCCTCTTCTTTGAATTTCTCCATGTTTGGATTCCTTGACTCAATCTTGGTTTTCACCCATGTTTCTAGCTCGTCTTCAATTTTCTTTTAGTCCCTTGCTTCATAAGTATTGATATTCCCTAGATTTTCAACATAGGTCCACTATCCTTTCTCCTTTAGCAGGTTCCACCACTGATGACATCATATAACACCTGAGAATGGAATATAGATCTAGAGGTTGGATCTCCAACGGTGGAATTTCAGGCAGTGAAAGAAGTCTGAGGGACCTACCCCATGTGCTCGCAGTACCTGACTTTGTTTCATATACACTTAACAATGACTCACTATCACAGCAAACACACTATCTGTCACTCAGCCTCCCTTCTCTAAGCACTGTGTCTCTCCATAAGGAGACTTGACTTCCCAGCCTCTACAAACTCAAGGCAGGTGCCTCTTGCACAGCTTCTGAATCCTCCAGGGGGGGAGTAGGCTCAACACCTGTGGCTCAGGAAGTTCAGGGTACTCTGGGGACAACCCCAGGCATTTTCCTGCCTCAGAAACTATTGCCATTCTGACAGTGAGTTGGTAGGTGGGAATTTCAAAAGGCAGAAAGTCTTTCCTACTCAGAAACCCTCCCTACCCAGAGCCACTTTTCACCAAACACAATTTTAGAATAATTGAAATCCAGATTATTATTAAAAACCTTAATGATTTTATACCATTTCCCTTCCTGCCCAAAGAGATGCATCCACTGTCCTTCCAATTCATGCCACTCTTAGCTAGCTTACGGAAGGTCCTATCTGTTTATGCTTTCTTTGTTTTCCCCTAGTGAGAGAGGAATATCTCACATTCAACCCTTCCCATCTTTTACACACACACACACACACACACACACGCACGCACTCTCCAGTCAGCCTGTAACTTCATGCACTATCTCATCCCCACTCCTCACAGTCTCTGGAAAAGGAAGAAAATATCTGGTCCAGAAGAAAAGTGCGAGTTGTCCAGATCATTTAGCAGAAGAGACAGGACATTTAAAAGAAAAGAAGTACACTACTTATTCAAAGCACCACATGCATGGAGAAAAGTCCTCACCTCATAGCCGTATGCCTTTATTTGCTATGTCTATCACTTGGTGGTTCTTGAGGAGCACTGAGCAAAGGTGACTAAGCTGATGAAGCCAGCTTCTGCCAGGACTGATTTATTGCCCTGTAAATTTCATGGTGATTGGAGGAGAGGAGTGTTTTCCAATTGACCATAAAAGGGCCCTTGCTTTCCCTGTGACTTGAAGAAAGCTCCGTTTGTTAATAAAAGAGGAAGGTGGAGTTTTATTCTAATAGTTATGCCTCTTCTGTGTTCCTGTTCATATTCGATTACTTTGCTTGTCACATTATACTTGCTTGACTGTCCATGTAGCCTAAAGAGCTCAAGAGCTGGATCTTCACTTTTGTATCTGCATCTCCTGTGCTTAGCTCAACATTTGTAGACAGTTTTAAATATATAGCTATTTGTCGAATATGTAAGTGAAAAAACAAATAGCTCTTGGTTCACTACCTTGTTCCTTTCTCCATTTTGTCTCCCAAAGTTCTCTTGCTAACTCAGCTTTCCACTTTTTTTAAGTTTATTTATTTATTGAGAGAGAGAGAGAGAGAGAGAGAGAGAACATGCATAAATGTAGCAGAAAGAGAGAAGAGAGAATCCTGAGCAGCCTCTGCACCATCAGCACAGAATCTCATGTGGGGCTCGATCTCACAAACCGTGAGATCATGACGTGAGCTGAGATCAAGAGTCAGGTGTTTAACCGACTGGGCCACCCAGGTGCCCCATCCATTAATTTAAATAAGCGTTCCCACCAATTATTCTACATAAAGTAGAAAATTACATAATATTGAAGTGAGAAGATACCTTCACCGGAAATTTGTCATGCTCCTTGACCAATATGCATTTTCAAAAAGTTTCTAACATTTAAGGAATTTTCCACCTTGAGAATTCTGCCTCCCCAAGGAAAAGGCTGGAAATTCTCTTTCATAATCTCCCTTTCAGCCAAGGCAGAGGCAAGGGGTCAGTGCAGAGCCAATGAGGTGCGCCTGTGACCCAGAAGAAAGTGGAGAGAAGGAGGTATGTGGCATCCAGGATGGTGAAGAGACATTGTTTCAGGGGCAGCAAGGACATGTGACCGAGTGGCATCCTATGCTCAGCACTGAACGTACAGGCTGCCGGACATGAGCTAAGGGCAATGGAACCTCCCACCAGGTAATCGGACAATTGTTCCTAGCCACATAGCCTACAAACCTGACACTCTTAACCCTCTTGGACTTTCAATAAGTCACTAATATCTTTCAAAATTTTGTTTTCTTCTTAAGCTAGGCAACGTGGGTTTTTATTGAAATATAATTTAAATGACAGTCACCCTTTCAAAGTATACAATTCAGTGGTTTTTAGTATATTCATAGTTTTGCAACCATCACCACTATTTTATTCCAGAACATTTTCATCATCCCAACAGGAAGACATCACTCATCCGTGGTCGCTCTCATTCTCCTCTCCTCCATCCCTCCAACCACTAATCTACTTTCTATCTCTAAGGATTTGCCTATTCTGAACATTTCATATAAATAGAATCATACAACGTGTGACCATTTGTGTCTGACTTCTTTTACTTGGCATAATGTTTTCAAAATTCCACCGTGTTATTGTAGGTATTAGACACCCTCAGGTAATCAGTACCTCATTCCTTTCTATGGCTGGGTTATATTCATTACATTGATACACTACATTTTGTTTATATACTCATCAGTTGATGTACATTTGGGTTGTTTATACTTTTTGGCTATTATGAGAAATGCTGCTCTGAACATGCATGTACAAGTTTTTGTGTGGACGTATATTTTCAATTCTTTTGGTATATACCTAGGAATGAAATTTCAGGATCCTATGGTAGCTCTATCTTTAACTTTATGAAGAATTGGAGAACTGTTTTCCAAAATGGTGGCAGGCAACACTTTACATCCCCACCAGCATATCGGATACTTAATATCCTATATATAATGATATATGAGGGCATATCATCTTTTAATGGCATCTAAGATCCATATGTAATATAGTAGACATAGCAGTCCATGTTTCCTTCAAATGCTCACTGTATGGCAAGTACACACATGGACACACACACATGCACACACGCAGAAACTTGGTTTCTACCTTGATGAAATTCAGGACTGACATATCTACCTTATCTTTCATTCCAGTAAAACACAGCCTTTGTTAGAGTGAAAATCTACCAGGATCTCATTTCAAGTTGGGACGATATCTTGGCAAGAGATCAGGAAAGTAGATTTATTGCTACACAAGATCATTCTATTCTTTGTATGATACCTTACTCTTGGCTCCTCATATCCCATGCTCATGTATGATATCATTTACATTACAGTGCTGACCGACAATCACCACTATACTCTGTTTCCTAAAGTGCAGAAATTAGCTAACTTTGCCATCCCTTCTTCCTCACTAGCAACTGGAAGATACTGGGTCACATGCTTGTATTGACCAGTGAAAAAGAGATATTTTGAAGGGAAGAAATAAGCATGCGACCCAGTATCTACCAGTTGTTTATTAGCAAGAAGGCATGGTGAAGTTACCTCTTGGCAAAACTTACGAAGTGATCAAAGCAAGCAGATGGTTGAATGGTTGAGTCAGAAACCAACAATATGTATCACCGTTAACTTTCAAAGCACCATCCTCTAAGACAAGATGCAAAAATCTCAGGGATATTGCAGAAGGGAATGTTGCAGACACAAATCTGCCAAGGCCAACACAACCTTGCCTTTGTAGGTATTTATTATAATTAATGTTATAATAACGATGCTTTTAATAAGAAATGGAATGTATTTCTTCCTCTTTTAGTGAAAGGGTTTCAGATTGTTATTTCTTTATTTCGGCATACCTACAAAGACATAAAGTGAAATTATGTGATCTCTGGGAAAGAGAATATCTCAAAAAGACTCCAACCTTTCTGCTAATAGCTAGCCAGGAGTTACAAGTGTAGGTCCATGTGGCTGGGTCTGCTTCAAGGTAGCCATAAGTGTATATGGCTCCAGGTGTAGTGGTTCTTACTTCTTTCCCAAGTTTGTATATAAATTCCGATTAGTTAACACACAGTGTAGTATTAGTTTCAGGTGTAAAATTTAGTGATTCGCCACTTCTGTAGAAAACCAGTTGTTCATCACGACAAGTGTCCTCCTTAATGCCTGTCACCTATTTCATCCATTTCCCTACCCACATCCCCTCAGGTAACTATCAGTTTGTTCTTCATAGTTAAGAGTCTGTTTCTTGGTTTTCTTCTTTCTTTTCTCCCTGCATTCATTTGTTTTGTTTCTTAAAATCCACATATGTGCAAAATCATATGGTATTTGTCTTTGACTGACTTCTTTCACTTACATTGTACTCTCTAGCTCCATCCATGTCGTTGCAAATGGCAAGATTTCATTCTTTTTTATGGCTGAGTAATTTTCCATTGTGTATATACATACCATTTCCTCTTCATCCATTCATCAGTCAGTGGACATCTAGACTCTTTCCATAATTTGGCTATTGTTGATAGTGTGCTATCAATATGTGGGTACATGTATCTCTTTGAATTAGTATTTTTGTATCCTTTGGGTAAATACCTAGTAGCACAATTGCTGGGTCCTAGAGTAGTTCTATTTTTAACTTTTTGAGGAACCTCTGAAGTGGTTCTTAAAGTGTGCTCTGGGGACCAACCTCTGGGAAGTCCTTGAGACCTCTTCAGGGGTGTGTGAGGTAAAACTATTTTCATAAAAACACTAAGAAGATATTTCCCTTTCTCACTCTCTTTCTTTCCTGAGTGTACAGTAAAGTTTTCAAGAGACTATATAACGTGTGATATTACAAAAGATTGAATGTAGAAGCATATTTGAGGTTTTGGGATTTTTTCTTATTAAGCCAGATTTTAAAGAGATTTGCAAAACTGTAAAATAATGCAATTCTTCTATTTTTTTTGGAAAATATAACTGTTTTAGCTTTTTAACATTTTTATTTGAATTCCAGTTAGTTGACATACAGTATAACATTGGTTTCAGGTGTACAATGAACTATTTTAAGTTTTAATATGATAAATATCAATAGCTATGAAAAATATCAATAAATAAAACCCCATGAACAAAAGTTCTTGGAATCCTCAATAATTTTTAAGAGTATAGAGAGGTCCTGGGACCAAAATGTTTGTGGACTGCTTCTCTGGCATACTGATTTTCAAATTTTTTACATAAATATTGTATGTATAATGTATATGAGGGTATGTATATTCCACTCAAATAAAGAATTTAAGTGTATATATTATATATATTTTATATATTAAGTATATACGTATGTTCATATGTATATATATATATTTAAATATATACTTAATATTTATATTTAAATATATACATATATATTTAAAATTCATTACTTTTTATTGTTGAGAGAGAGAGAGAAGAGAGTGTGTAAGTGGGAGAGAGGCAGAGGGGGGGAGAGAGAGAGAGAGAGAGAATCCCAAGCAGACTCCATGCTAAGCATGCTAAGCATGGAGTCTGATGCAGGGCTCAATCTCATGACTGTGAGATCATGACCTGAGCCAAAACCAAGAGTCAGATGCTCAACTGCCTGAGCATCACCCAGGAGCCCCTTAAAATTCTTTATTCAAATGGAATTCCAATATGTAATCGAGTGAAATGACTGAAGCCAGGGTGGGGAGCTCAGGTCCCTGCCAATCCACCTTCTTCCCTCTTCCAGGGAGCAAAGCTGAACGCCTTTCCAGAATTTGGAAATCACAGCTTTACTCTGACACCAGCAGTTTGCAGACGAAGAAACATGATTCCAGAGAGACAAAGTGACCTAACCAACCCTCCTGACCCTAAATATGACTTCTGAGTTCTTCTCACACAAATGAAAGGAGCAGAAAATGCTGGACCGGTGGACCAAACACTTGCGATGGGGTGAGGCGGGCTGCAACCTTCTAGCTACAGAGGGAAAACTCTGCTTAGAGAGTGAGCCAAGGGAGCCGAGGACCCATTCCTTCCCTGACCCCCTTCCCGGAGCTGCTGAGAATCCTTTCAGTCCTACACTAAAGGTTTTCCTGTTCCTAAGGAACTGACTATTTAAAAGCCAAGAGAATGAATGAATTCAAGAGACAATTAGCATTTTCTTAGATTATAACTGTGGATAGCAGAGCACAGCAGTTTTAGCAGTACACGTGAGTTAAAAACAGAATCACAGATATTTTCATGTCACATTAAGAAATTGTAGCAGATATCTCAAAATATTGTTTATGCTGATCATCACATGGAAATTATATTATGAAGCCCACTGCTCAATCTTATTATTTAATGTGACAATTAAAAAAGTCCTCATGTGTTACTTTACTAAATTCTTAAAATATTCATATAAATGTATTTTAATATGTTAGGATTCCTTTAAAATGTTTTAATGTTTATTCTTGAGAGAGAGACAGAGACAGAGTGTGAGCAGGGGAGGGGCAGAGAGAGAGGGAGACAAGGAATCTGAAGCAGGCTCCAGGCTCTAGCTGTCAGCGCAGAGCTTTATGTGAGGCTTGAACTCACGAACTGGGAGATCATGACCTGAACCAAAGCTGGACGCTTAACTGACTAAACCACCCAGGTGTCCCAGGATTCCTTTAAAATGGTATGCATTTTATTTTGTGCCTCTAAGAACATCATTCTTCGGAGGGCTTCCATAGGTCCCAGCGGACTGCCAGTGGGGTCTCTGACACTACAACTGTAGTCAGCCTCACACCGAGATGTGGTGATCAGGATTCTCTAGTCAGAAATCCTCTTCTTGAGCAATCGGTGGCAACCAGAGGTAAAACTCCCACCAATACATCCTTGATGATAACATAGTATATTTCTCAAATATTAAGCGAATGATGCTTTCCTCCTGGTAGCTTTCCTGGGTGGATTAGAGGATAGCTGACAAGTTTCCCATATTTTTAAAAATTTATTTAAATTTTAGTTAGTTAATACACAGTGGAATATTGGTTTCAGGAGTAGAATTCAGTGATTCATCACTTACATTCAACACCCAATGCTCATCCCAACAAGGGCCTTCCTTAATGCCCATCACCCATCTAGTCCATCCCCCACCCACTTCCCTCTGTCAACCCTCAGATTGTTCTCTCTCTTTAAGAGTCTCTTTTGGTTTGCTTCTCTCTCTCTTTTCCTCCTGCTTCCCTTATGTTCATTGGTTTTGTTTCTTAAATTCCACATATGAGTGAAATCATGTGATATTTGTCTTTCTCTGACTTATTTTGGTTAGCATAATACACTCTAGCTCCATCCATGACATTGCAAATGGCAAGTGTTCACTCTTTTTGATGACTGAGTAATATTCCACTGTATGTATCTACCACATCTTTCTCCATTTATCAGTTGATGGACATTTGGGCTCTCTCCATGGTTTGGTTATTGCTGATAATGCTCAATGCAACATTGAGTTGCACGTATCCTTTCAAATCTGTATTTTGTATCCTTTGGGTAAATACCTAATAATGCAATTGCTGGACCGTAGGGTAGTTCTATTTTTAGTTTTTTGAGGAACCTCCACACTGTTCTCCAGAGTGGCTGCACCAGTTTTCATTCCCACCAGCAGTTCGAGAAGATTCACCTTTCTCTGCATCCTCGCCAACACTTGTTGTTTGTGTTGTTAATTTTAGCCATTCTGACAGGTGTGGGGTGGTATCTCATTGTGGTTTTGATTTGTATTTCCCTGATGATGAGTGATGGTGAGCATCCCATATTTTTTTTGATGGAGGAAGGAGCAGTGAGAGAGGGGGAAAAATAGTCTGAATCAGGCTCCACGTACAGCATGGGACTGGAGTGGGGCTTGATCCTATGACTGTGAGATCACAACCAAAGCTGAAATCAAGATTCAGAGGCTCAACCAACTGAGTCACCCAGTTTCCCTGACCATCGCATATTTCTGATCAAAGGAGTTCTCTGGTTATTTTTCCATCTTTTCTCTAGTTGCATAATTAGCCCAAGCCCTCATCCAAGAGCCCCTTATTTGGCTAATTAGAACATGAAGCCAATTTAACCACACAATTTTCTCTACCCTTAGGCAGGCACTGACACATGAGTGCACAAGCAGACTCTGGCTTCCTGATGTTTTAAAACAAAAAAGAGAGAAAGACTTAGGGAAGTAAACACACTTCTTTCCATCACACTCATTTTCAAGGAATACCAAGAGAAATATCTCTGTTGAACATTAATATGAAATTATTTTATCCCAAATTTTAACCACCTCACGTTATAATCCTAGTGTTACAAATTCTGTTTTACTCAGTTGACATTTTACCAGATAGGAACTGCTATGATGAGTAAAACAAAAACTACTCATGCACACGCTACCACACACTTCACCCCATGCTGGAGGTGTGGTGGAAAGGGTGGATAATCTTAAATCTGATCATCTCATTGGTGGGTTAAACTCCAGGACCTCTGATGCCAAAGAGAACAAGACCAACTTACAAGGGTTTGCCAAACAAGAAGACTTAACCCCAAAGGGAGGTTACCCAGGGTAAAAACGTTGCAAAATTCAAAATGTCTTGTAAATTTGCTTGTTTTATTTTTCTCTGGCATTTAAGTCGCATGCGTTTGTGTGAACTGTGTTAAGTATGTTAGGCGCAGAGCAAAGAAGTAATTTTACACATTTCGAAGCACATTGCTGCAAAAATAAGTTACATTTTTTACATTCAAGCTCCCTCCTTCAGCTTTGCCTGCTTAAATCTCATCCTTACCCCACTTTCCATATGCTAAGTGTCCCCCCGCCCTGCCCCACATCCCCACTTTCACGTGAGTCAGCTCCTTCCTTTCTCCTCCCCATGAGACTACTATTCCTGAGAGTTTTGCATTTTCTTACATGTAATGATTGCTTTTATCACCATCTTCTGTTTCCTCTCACCTTTCCTGCTAACCTTTCCTATGTTCCCTTTCCTTCCCCTTACATCAAGTTATTGCTCCCTTCTCCCTGTAACTAACTAGCAGATGTTCTTTCTGGATATTGTCTTGAGGCCTTAGTCAACCTCAGGACCTGGAACTGATCTGGCAAGCATTTTCTCGTGTATTTAGCAAGAGTGGGGCCCATTCCCTGATTACACACACATACACACACACACGCAACTTCGTCATGGACCCAGGCCATCTTCAGAAGATACTGTGTGAAGAGCCTTCATTACCACATTAATCACACAGGGAAAGTCAGACAACCCACAGATTTCCCACACTTCCCTACGGCCTATCCCACAGGGCTAAGACACGGACAAAATCCATAACAAAATTAATAAAATACTTTACCCGTACTGGGCATGAACCAATTAACACCACACAATAATTTTATGAGCATGAAGAATAAGTAGTTTCAAAGCTGTTCATAATCAGTATCTTGCTCTAAGAACGCAGAGTGCTTCCCCACGTCAGTGAAGTGAAATTATGGAGGCTGATGTCTATGCCGGTCATATCAATGCTTAACACCTGTTGGGAACCAAAAGGAAAAGTAGTGGGTATCTGGTGATTGAAATAATTTCTTGCACGCAAGCAAATCAGATACAAGCCAATGGTCCACAGGGCACTCTGCTACTTTCACAATGCATTGCTATCAGGCAGCCCTCGAATTTTCAGGTGAGGAGGGTGTTTCTTGATTCCTTAGAGTACAAAGCTATTTCACGGATAGGGAAAAGACAACGGGCCCTAAATAATGCAATACAAATGACTGCAGAGAAACAACTGCATAGACAAATGGGAGAAGAAGCCTTATTTTCATTCCACACAACGCTCCTTTGATTTCTTCCTTTTCCTGTTTCCCCATACTGACTTGGTGATTGCCCAGTGAAAGTCCAATGGTTCAGCTTTTTTCTAGGCAAATGCTTTCCGTATATGTCACTGCAGGTGCGGGTGTTAGCTTATGTAACAGTCCATGATCAGCAACAGTCCGTTGTTCAGCAACAAAGTTGGGCAAAGTCCTTTATGAGCTCTTGGTAAGGTTGGGTGAATTGGTTAACAAGAAAGCCACAAATATGAGGAAATGAATGAAGAATACAAAACTTAAGGGAAATTTTGTTTTGGGCCTTGTAATCAGGAAGGATTATGAAAGAAAAAAAGTCTAGGAAAAAGCAAGAGGCAAGCACACAAAGAAAGACCCATTTATGGCGAGGCTAAGTGTTGGAAATGCCACACTGCACTGATGCCAAGGTGCACATTTTCCACATACACAACGTTCATGAACTCAGGATTGTGTCTTCCAGTCAACAGCCTTGGAATTACTGTGAGCTAAGTAGCACTCATGACGGTTGTTATTATCTGTGCAAGCACGAACTTCATTACTATTACTGGTATTATGAACGGATGGCCAACAAACCACTTAAAGACGAGTTTAGGAAAGAATCAAGATCAAGAAAGTGCTAGAATGAAAATGTGTACAAAATACGTTGCCAGTTTTGGAGAAAATTCCATAGATATTAGGAGAAGAATTTTCATGAAATGGTCTGTCACCAATGCTTCTGATAGCACAGAGGAAATACCTTAACCCATTCATGCCACATATTTTAATTTTAAATAATAATAAAGAAAATGATAATTTAAAATATTTACATTAATTTTGCATAATAAAACATGTGATACGAATTGGTTAGGGCATTTCTAATATTCCTTCACATTCAGAGTTTACCGCCTCGAAATTACTTTCATGCAGATTTATCAACATCCTTGTGTCTCTACCCAAAATTTTCCTCTGTATTATTGCTAACATTAAAAGGATAAAAATCTTTGTTTAAAGAAAGTTTGCAAAGCTCTCTATGTGTTTAAAGTAGAAATTTTAAATGATACTAAGGCATTGTATCATACTTCTGTAATCCTCTTTTTCTTCATTGTGGTACATGAAATAATAGGGCAACTTCGATGGTTTCTTATATTTGATGAAATATGGTAGTTTGGGCTATTTGAGAAGTAGATCTTTGAGGCGGAGTGAAGCAATAAAGACAAAGTTTTATATAAATTTGGAGACAAGAAAACATACATGGAAAGTAAGGCTCCAGACCCTCAATTCCAAATGATGATGAGTCAGGAAGCTTCCTTTGATCTCCATGCTGTCTACTACCAATGCACTGAACACAGAGGGCTTCCCTAGGGCTCTGCGGGAAAGGCTGTCATTTGGAACGGAGGTAGGCAGGAACTGCCCTGGGTATCTCAGGATTGGGAAATACCACTGGGACTTTTCACGGGTCACCAACCTCTGATGCAGGGTTATAAGTAAAGATGGGCCTGATAACCACGCCGCTCACAGAGACACTGACGCTGGAAATGGGGACACTGCCCACTCCCCAGATCTCCACGTAGCCCAGTCTCAAAGGGTTTGTATCCGTGATGTATTTGTTGAAAATTATATGACTCTGCATCGTATTCTGTCAATTGGAGACAAAAAAAAAACAGAGGCAAAAATCCATTTAAATTTTTCTCGACCTTTGTTTTAGGCCCAAATGTAGATCATGAAACAAGACACCATGACAGTCACCATCGGGTGCCCTTGGATAATGCAGACCACAACTTCAGCCCTCTGTCTCCTGCTTCCAACTACCATCCAACTTTGCATTGGCTAACCGCCTGCAGGGTCTCTAGACTCACCCTGAACTCTAAGGAGACGAAGAATCTCAGCTATCAGGAACCTTATATATAAGAATATATTTTATATTCTACATGTAGAGAAGTCACAAAATGTGCAGGCCATTCCAAGGCGAGATAGGAACAAGGACTAGAGAACACAGAAACATCTGTCCACCTGTGCCTTGGTGAACTGGAATAAATTATCGATGAAGCACAAACAGGTTTAATCACAGAAAACTTCCTGAGAGTATACTAAATATCCGTGTGAGAGTATACTAAATATCCGTGTGAGGTCCAGTGGAAGGGAAAGATGCAAGTTAACAAGATGAGCCTTGAGGAGATTCTAGGAGGCGCTCTATGCCCTCATGACATCTAGCATCCAACTAAGCCAGCAGAACTGTTCCCTTCATAGTATCTGTCGCACTCACCTCACTGGCAGAAAAGTTGGCCAGGTAATAGAGTCCTTTTCCATAAGTATCTGCAAACAAGCAAAAGGTAAGCATGATCTGGAGCTAAGCTCTTGAATTCTAATTGCTTGCTTGTTGAGAAAGTAGGGATGATTTTTGTTTGTTTTTCATTTTACTTTTCTTTATGGAGTTCCATTTTGTGAGATGAGTCAGACTTTGCCCCAAACTCTGTTTACACAAAATGTTTTTTTAAAGTGTTTTTGAGAGAGAGAGAGAGAGAGAGAGAGCATGTGCAAGCAGAGGAGGGGCAGAAAGAGAGGGAGAGAGAGAATCCTCACTGCCAGCATAGAGTCCAACTCAGGGCTTGAATCAACAAACCATAAGACCATGACCTGAGCCAAAATCAAGAGTCACCTAGGTGGCCAATACACAAAATGTTTGAAATGAGTATCAATGTATCTAACAGAGTAACCTCATATAATGCAGTTTCCTGACACCATTCCTAATCT
Source organism: Paguma larvata (assembly GCA_030068075.1). Classification (NCBI taxonomy): domain Eukaryota; kingdom Metazoa; phylum Chordata; class Mammalia; order Carnivora; family Viverridae; genus Paguma; species Paguma larvata. The sequence continues at coordinate 91,095,673 of CM057834.1, read as the reverse complement.
GCTTCTCTTACCCACAGTCTACCATTCCCAAAATCTTCCTGGTCACCTCCGAATTTCCAGATTCCACCTGCTAGAGGCACACATATGTGTACACACATGCACTTACACCCCCATCATGAACATCAACACTGGTGTCTTGGTCAGCTTATCTTGAGAAGTTTTAGGTAATTTTTCAATGCAATCTCCAGAGAACAAAGAATAACAACAATAACAAAAAAAACCCCAAGACTTCTTTGTTCTTTATCTTTAATGTATGCCACAGGTTCAAGGAGAATATGAGCTCAGCGTATCTAGTATAGGTGTCCCCACCCTAACTACCTCCTACCTTTGGGGCTTTCTCACTCTTCCCCATATTCTAGATTCTTTCTGGTTTGCTTACCACTCAATCAGAGGGCATTGGCTAGCCTCTAGAGCTGTGCTGTCCCAAATGGTAACCACTTGCAATATAGACCTATTAAAATTAAAATTAATTATAATTAAATAAAACTAAAAATTCAGTTCCTCAGATGTACCGGTCACATTCCAAGGGCTCAATAGCCACCTATACCTAATGGCTACCATATTGGGCAACACAGATACAGACTTATTTCCCACCATACTGGACAGCATTGGCTTAGACATAGAAAATGGTACTTAAGCCTTCCTCCTGAGAGTTTACCAATTCCTATAAAGTCCTAATGGAAAATCTCCCCCAGATAAATAGCACAGCTGATAGAGGCATTGCTTTTCTTATTGGGATAGTAAATCATGTAATTAGGGAATGTGCCCTTGAACTTAAACCATAGGGAAGTATATCTCAGTTGGCTAAAAAGAAACTTTTCCTATGGCGTCTACACTGCTGTCTCTCACAGTGAATTAGGACAGTTGGGTTATGGTGAGAGATTCAGAGCTATGCTTCCTTTACATGAGGCATAAAGATCATATACGGTGTGTATTATGTACTTAAAAGAACAAATGGCCACGTTTCAGAATGCAACATTGTTTTAGCATAGAAAAGAAAAAAAGCAGGCCTATCGCCCAAGTCGGTGGTATTGACATGAATCCAAGGCAATCCTTACTCACCAATGCTTTGCCCATCATCCCAGAAGAGCCAACCTTTAGCAGTCCCCTCATCATCCAAGGCAACCTTGAAGCCAATGAATTTCTGACGGCTGCAATGAGGTAGGAAGAGCCATTAGCTAAAACCAAAACCACAAACCAAGGGTTTTCATAGAAGCACAACAGAAGTGTTAATGGTATAAAGACTGGGTAGCAGGATTCAAGAGACTTGTCGTCTGGTTCTAGTTCTGTCTCCAGTGGCTTTATGACTTTGTGTCAGGAATGAATGAAGGAAGGAATGAAAGAATGAATGAAATGAAATTTTCCTTTAGAAGTACTCTAAAAGCACTGCAAGAAACTGCAAGCAAAATCACTGGGTCTATGAGAAAAATCCTGAAATGATCTTTCTCTTTTCATGACCTAATTTCCTAAGCACATGTACAGTGAGCTCCTAAGTTCTGTTTTTAACTGAATTTCCTGAATGAAGTGAGTACGGATCTAAGAATTTTAGTTTGACATCAGGCAGACATGGATTTTTAGTTCCTGCTCAACTACTTACTAACTGTGTGACTCTGAGTAAATCTCTTAGCCACCTGAAGCCTCTCTTTGCTCATCTGTAAAATGGGGATAGTAGTACTCACATCACAGAGTTTATTTTTTCCTTTTGTTAAGAAAAATAATTTCCAAACAGAAACCTCCATACTAGCAGCAAAACTGTGTTTTAGGCACAGAGCAAGCATTCACTTGATGTTAGCTATTATAAATTATTATACAGACTTAGACCTAGAATTTTAAATTCTATATATGATGCCTCAAGCATCAGTTGCAATGTGGCTTACACAATTTTCCAGCAAGAGTTTTCTTAGCAGAGTCAATTAAAATCTTTTAGAAGACAAATAAGTCTTCTAAAACTAGCCTGAATCAGGTTGGTCCCTGTTTGGTTTCCATTTCAAGTGTGATAATTAGACCTATCATCCCACCCAGTTAAATCTAAAATAGTTGTCAGTTGTCAAAGAGCACAGACGCTGAAAAAGGTTAAATCACAACAAGCAAACAAACAAGGGAAACAAAGTCTTTAGTAAAATTCCTTTGGGGCCTGAGGGCGCTGCTTATAAATTGGCAGGCTTCACCGGGACCTGGGGATCTGAGCTAACTGGCGGTAAAGGAGAAATCTTGTCTTGTCATTCACCTTAAGTGGGTGTTCTGTGCAGGCTCTTGCCAGGGCAGGATGGAGCCCCCACGGACATGTAGATTAATGTGGTCAAGAGGGGCCGGCAAGGACTTCCACTCTCCCCTTGCTTTAATGTCCACACCCTGAGGGCCAGAAGAAGGTAAGACAGGATGAGGGAGTGAACAGATCTCACCCAACACGCATTTACCAGACGCCTTGTCCGCTTTCCTGAACTTGCTGCCTGTCCGTGACCCTTCAGCACGCAGCTGTTGTTACACTTCTCGACACTCACTCACCTACTGCGTGGACTGTTGCAGGGCTGCTACAACATCGCGGCAGGACCCCATGCCTTTCGGGGGGTTCTACTGTACTTAGGACATGAGATCATAGTGTGGACCTCTGCCTACCATCGCTCCACATCCTGTTTAGATGTGCTAGAGAGCACTGCTAGGGGAGGCTGAGCAATCCTGCTTATTTCTGGTTGGCTCCTGACCCACACCTTGCAAAGGCATTTCTAGACCTTCTCTTTCGCTTTGTCGCTGCTCCATCTCTTTTCACCGACTCCACTCCCCACCCCCACCAACTTAACCAACACCTTGACTCCTACTTGCCAGTTAGGATTAAAAGGAGCTGACTCACTTTACAAATCCTTATCTTTAACTCACTACGACTTCCTTCATGTTTCTCGTCTTTATCTTGCCTCCTGTGTGGCAGGGCACTCTTACTCTGAGCCAGGCTCAGTTTCTAAGAAACCAGCCTTCTACGTTTCTTCAACCTCGGGCAAGGTTTCCCAGGTTTGGAGGCAGATAACTCTTTGTTGTGGGGGTTGTCCTAGGCTTTTTGGATGCTTACTTGTGACTATCCACTAGATGCCTCCTGACCCCACCACCACATGTGACAACCTAAAGGTCTCCAGGCATTGCCAAATGCCCCCCGGTAGACAAAACTCCCCCATTTGATAACCACTGTTTTCAAGGTAAGAAGGAAAGCTACCGTAACACTCCTCCACTTTGGTCTGTTACGTTCATTTTAGACATATTCAGCCTATTGGAACTGTAGGGGTAGGTAACGCATGGTGACGGATGCCATGCTCCCTGGAGAGGACTCTGCTTCATGGGCCTGCCTCAAGACTCCAAGGTCTACAGATTTAATAAAAATTCCAGCCCCACAAGTCTGGGCTTCTTTAGGTTTCTCACCGATAACATGAGAAAATTCGATTATATGATCTCTAACGACATTTCACTCTGATATCTTATGAACACGGGACATTTCCTCCCGCCGTCAAGAACTCGACATATGTAAAACTGTCTAAGTCACCTCCCTACCAAAGTCTTTATTCCTCTCCACAGTATTTCCATTTTACCACACATTATGTAAATATGATGTGATTTTAATCCCATGATTACATTTCTAATACCTAATGTGTCACAAGTTTGTCTACTTTCCTGTAAGCGGTTTCTGACTAGCCTAGTCTAAGGAATTCCTGTTCAAATATCCATTAAGATAATGACTGTAAGATAAAATTTAAAAGCAGCCCTATTAAAGTAAGAGCAGACAATCCAAATACCTTTGCACAGGGGAATCTGCATCAACTGCAGAGTCATTGATTATCCTGGAGAAGCGTTGTTTTAAAAACCCAGCACATGTACTACCAAGAAAGTGGCCACAAGTAGATAAAAACTTTAATTCATACATACTGCCTGCTCTTAAGCTTCATAAAAATAGGGAAGCAGGTAACCAAGAAGACAAGGCAGAATAGTCCTATGCCTCCCCTCTCCCGAATAAAGTCTACAAACTACAGCATCCAATATGACAGGAAGGAGGGGGAATGGGTAGAAGACACTTCATGGCATGCTCAATCACCTAGGCATGCCCGAGGCAGGCAAAGAACTCTGGAAGGAGATGTAAAGTGCTGGGTTTTGTAGCCTATTTGGAAAACCTGAGTCAGTGCAGACGAAGGCTCAGCCTTACTGAAGCAGAATCAACCTTCTATGAAACACATCAACCTTTCCTGCCTCCCGGCACCTGCCACTTCACGAAACGAGTCAGGCCTCAAGGCCAAGCAGTAAGGGGTGCCTGTTGCTTCTGCTCGTCAGATGAACACAGACGACGGGCCAGTGCCGGGGTGGGAATTCATAGCTACCACGGTAGCTATGATAGGAGTCATGTTCCTGGAGAAATAGGAACCACCCATCAAGATAGGAGTCTCCCATTTTTTTTTTAATGTTTATTTATTTTTTGAGAGAAAGAGAGAGTGCAAGCAGGGGAGAAGCAGAGAGAGAGGGAGGCAGAGGATCTAAAACAGGCTTTGTGCTGACCATAGAGAGCCTGATGCAGGGCTCAAACTCACAAACCATGAGATCATAACCTGTGAGATCATGACCTAAGTCAGATGCTTAACCCACTGAGCTCCCCAGGCACCCAGGAGTCTTACATTCTCCACCCGTCCTTCACTAGAGGCATTTGCTAATTCCCAAGTTCCAATGGACAGACAAAAAAGTCGTGCCGAAAGTGGTAGTTACAAAGCTAAGTGGGACTTCCTTATTTTTTCTCTCCTGTTTTCCTTCTCTTTGCTTTTTTGTCCTGTTTTCTGGGTGGGTGCTATCATTATTTGTTTTTAAACAAAATTTTAAATTTCTGTATCATGCCTTTAATTTCCAAGGTTTTGTGAGTATGCCTTAGAGCATGCTTTCTTGTTTTCAGTATATCTTCTTATCTCTCTGAGGATATAAATTTTCTCATTAAGTTTTGAAATAACATAAGTATACAGCTCAGTACGATTTTACTGGTGAATATACACATTAAGACACCAACTAGATCAAGAAGTGAATATTGCCAGCACCCTAGACACTCCCATTCCCTCTCATAATCACCACACCAAAGGCAGCTACTACTCTGATTTCTGTCACTTTTGCCTGTTTTCGAACTTACATTTCATACACGTTTTAACTTTTATTTAAAAGCCATGTATAAAATCAGCAATTCCAGGACACTGCCTCTCACACATCACTTTCTTTCACATAGTACATATGATTACGCACATAAGCACTAGTGTTCAAGACATGCAAATATCAGCTCCAGGTTAGGCGGCGAACTCTGTAGGGAAACAGTTCCAGTATTCTAATACCTGGAGCTCAGTAAGGTGGCTTGGACCTGGGCCAGGCTGGGACTAGAGCGAAATAAGCGAGGTGCCTAGGGTGCACGATTTAAGGCAGTGCTCACTCTCAACTCTCAGGGTCATGCAGATGGCAGCTCAGCCTTAAGAAGGAGTACCTTCTTACACTTCATGTCCAGGCACCTCACTTGCTGCACCAGGGAACCTCACTGTACTCAGAATCAGACTGTCAGCGAATGGGGCAGTCAACATGCAAATTCAGGACAAAGGCCAGGTCACTTAAAAACTGTTGGCTGCTCCCTCCTAGAAAGCCCTGGTTGGGAAGCACCTAGCAAAGTCCTAATGTAGAGCCATCCAGAGGGCAGATCAGCCCAGCAAAAAACAAACACAAAAACAAAAACAAAAAAGTGTGTGTGGTGGGGCGAGTGTCAGGGAAGGACTCAGGGCTCCATGCAACAGAGAAGAGGAGGAAGACTTGTCCTTGTACAGTTTTGACCCAATCCCTAATCCCACTGCAAAGCTACTGACTGAAAGAACCAGAGTGTGCTCAGCTCTTGCCCTCGTGGGGTTCCCCTTTTGCAGTATTTTGAACCCTATGCTTTGCTCTCTGCAGAAAAGTCAGAAGGTTAGGCCCAGTTACAGGGAGAGGAAATACCTATTTTATTTTCCTCAAGAATCAAAGCCTGACTAATGTCCCTACGGGAGTAAACGGCCTGAGGTTGCTTTGAAAGGCCCTGTTTTCCCAGCTGAGTCTCCCGGGCTCAGACTAGCCTACGAATGATCTAGGGCAGAGAAGGATGTGTTCATCTTGCATTTCTGAATGCACTTGCATTGTTCCCACACACAAGCGTTGGGTCCTGTGCCTCTGGGTGCATTTTACACCCGGCCTAAGACTATGCTTACCTCAGGAGCTTACATTTAACAACTCCTTGAGCATCTGTGCTATAGAAGGAGACATTTAATAAAAAGACAGAGAGGAAAGGCCCCTAAACATATAAACTTACAGTCTCGTAAGGGACGATATGAACAAAAACTACAGTTCACAGAACAATTTCAAGTGTCTTCTAGTGTTGCCATCATACACCATTGTGAATAGTGGTAGTGTAGAGAAAGATAAAAATGCACACATAAAGAACACTCACAAAATAAGTTACTTTATAAAAATTCTGTGAGGAGAGTCCTCTTATCCTACTTGGAGGTGAAAAAAATGGATGCTACAAGGTGAAAAGTGACTTGTCCAAGATCATACATCAGATGGGTCATAGCGCCAGAATTTGACCAGTGGGCTGTCAGATTCTAAAGACTGTGCACGCTACCATTTTTCCCAAGTTCTATAAGTCATCAGAAGAACTTACCGTGTAGTAATCATACCAGCGGGCTCTAGGGAAATATGCAGTGACATTTCTGGCATTCTAAAATTAAACACAAACAAGGCTTGGGCAAGGTAACCAATCTGTACAGTAAAAGGATCAAAACAATAGTGGTGGCCTTGGACCTACATGCTCATCTTTGTAGAGGCCAGCAATGTTGGGGAAGCCTTTCTTCCCTCCCTTCTCCCCAGATGAGAGATTTGCCTGCCCCAAACTGGCAGCTTCCATAAAGTCCTTTGGGATTGGGACTTTGGGAAAAAAATAATTTGCTTATAGAGTCACCCCAATATTCTTCCTAAAGAAACAAATTGAGGTTGGGTCTTGGGCAGAAAAAATTTTCATAGATTTTATGGTACCAGTACTTCAGGGATTATGATTAGTGCAGTAAGTAATGGGGAGAATGCAATTGGCTGGTATTTTAATCAGATGTCTATATATCAACAGAAAAAGTGAAGATATGGCTTTTGCTTCCTAGGGATGTCTTACAGAAGGAAGGGAAGGGCTAGCTGGCATCAAGATTATGTACGTGGTATAAACAATCCTAAAAAATACGTTTTAATGGAGTAAGAGACCACATCTCAGGACCCCCAGCAGTCACTGGGCCTCAGAGCTGCAATTCCCTATTCATCAGAGGCCCCCGTACTCACAGCCTCCAGGACAGGGCTGACCAGGAAGGCTGGGCCCAGCAGAAACTGACTGTCCACATCCCAGGTCACCCGGTCTGACACAAACCTGGAAAGAGAAACCAAAGTACCACAATCAGGACCCCAACAGCGCCTCAGGCCAAGACCCTGAAGAAACTCCTCAAGTTCAGACCCAAGTCAAAAATCCAGCTGCATTCTTGTCTTCCTTTACTCTTTCCCTACGTCTCCCCTAACGAGCTGTATACTTGCTTTCTGTCCATCATGTTCTTCAAACCCCAGAAATGGATGGACTTAGACATGTTCTCACCTATCAATACCTCCATGTTTCTTAACCATGGCATGTTTTAAATGTAGGAATGGCCTTCAGCCCTCACATCTTCATCCCTCACTCCAGCCTTGTTTTGTGACCTGAGAGGCTACAAAAGATAGGTAGCTCTTCACATGCCCAACTTAGAAAGAAATTATTCTGTGCTGTGTTGTATCACTTTGAACTTTTTTCATTTGATAGTCTTTTGTCAAGGACATAGTGCATGACTGACACTGTGCTAAAAGGAATTATTAGTTATGGTCTGTGCCCAGAAAGCTTATGGCATAGGGCAATTGTGTCTTTAATTTAATTTGGAGGAACTTTTTTCTTCAAGAGCCACCACATAGAATGATATCATTCCTTAGTCATTGGGATCCCAGCTTGACACTCACTCATGGAGAAGAGGCCGGACAACAGTGCTGCCCTCTGTGTGGGCCATGTGCATCAGGGTGTAGAGATATGGCAACAGGGTATATCTGGTCTGCAGGACACTTCTGGAGATATTCATAAAGGTTGCATCCCAGGACACAGGGTCTTGCCTCTAAAGGAGAAAAGTATGTTTAGAGCTCACTAAGAAGATCTGGGGACCTAAGGAAGTCACTGAATGGTTATTACAAATGAAGATCATACATAGCTAAGCCAAAATTGATTAGAAATGAGACTGAGAATATTCTTTTTTTTTAGACTTTTTTTTGAGACTAAAAATATTTTCAATATACTGAAAGAAGTCACTGAAGCTTTCCCAAGACAGCTGATGAAATTTCTCCATAAGGCATTCTTTTGGGGATATATTTGGTACAACACACATAAACAAACAAACAAAATAACGTAAAGAACACTGAGGAATCTGGTTCGCTGAAACATGATGATCTTTCCGTGTACCTGTTAGCCATTTGTATGTCTTCTTGGGTCTACATGGGTCCTCTACCCATTTTTTAATCAGATTGTTTGTGACTTTTTGCTATTGATTTAAATGAGTGCCTTATATATTTTGGATATTAACTCCTTATCAGAGAGATAGTTTACAAATATTTGGGGCACCTGAGTCATTCAGTCAGTTAAATGTTCGACTTTGGCTCAGGTCACGATCTTACAGTTTGCGGGTTTGAGCCCCACATTGGGCTCTGTGCTGACAGCTCAGAGCCTGGAGCCTGCTTCAGATTCTGTGTCTCCCTCTCTCTTCCCCTCGCCCACTCCCTCTCTCTCAAAAATAAAATAAAACATTTTTTAAAAACTAAAAAACAACAAATATATTTTTCCCATTACATAGGCTGCCTTTGCATTTTTTTATTGTTTCTTTTCCTGTACAGAAGCATTTAAGTTTGATATAGTCCTACTTATTTATTTGTATTGCTATTGTCTGTGCTTCTAGTGTCATGTCCAAAGAAATCATTGCCAAGAATAATTTCAAGAAGCTTTCTCCCTGTTTTCTTTCCTAAAGTTTTACTGTTTCGGGTCATACATTTAAATTACTAATATATTTTGAGTTAATTTTTGTGAGTGGTATAAGATAGGGGTCCAATTTCATTCTTTTGAATGTGATTATCCAGTTTCCCAACAGCACTTATTGAAGAGACAGTCTTTTCTCCACTGAGTATTCTTGGCTCCCTTGTCAAACCATAGTAAGTGCAAAGGTTTATTTCCATAGTTTTGATTCTATTTCATTCATCTATTTTTATGCCAATAGCATACTGTTTGATTACTATAGCTTTGTTAAATAGTTTGAAACCAGGAAGTGTGATGCCTTCAGCTTTGTTCTTCATTCTCAGGATTGTTTTAGCTATTTGGGGTTGTCTGTAGTTCCAAATGAATTTTAGGATTCTTTTTTCTATTTCCGTGAAAAATGCTATTGGAATTTTGATAGTGATTGCATTGAATCTATAAATGGTTTTGGGTAGTATGGACATTGTGATAATGTCAATTCTAATCCAAGAACATGGAATATCTTTCCATTTGTTTGTATAATTTTCAATTCCTTTCATGAATGTCTTAGAGTTTTCAATGTCTAGATCTTTCACCTCCTTGGTTAAATTTATTCCTAAGTATTTTATAGAGTTTTGATGCTACTGTGAATGGGATTGCCTTATTTCTTTTTCAGATATTTGCTGTTCATGGATAGAAACACAACTGATTTCTGTATGCCGATTTTGTATTCTGCAACATTACCGAATTAACTGATTCATTCTAATAGTTTTTTAATGATATCTTTAAGATTTTCTATATATAAAATCATATGAACTGTAAACAAAGACAATTTTACTTCCTTCCTAACTTAAATACTTTGCATTTCTTTTTCTTGCCTGACTGCTCTGACTAGGACTTCCCAGTACTATGTTAAATAGGAGTGGTGAGAGGTGGGCACACTTGTCTTGTTCCTGATCTTAGAGAAAAAGCTTTCAAGCTTCCACCTTTAAGCATGATATTCAGTGTGGGCTTGTCACATATGGCTTTATACCCTTGAGGTACATTTCTTCTATACCCAAATTGTTGAGAGATTTCATCATGGAAGGAGGTTATATTTTGTCAAAAATTTTTTTCTGCATGTATTGAGATGATCATATGAATTTTACCTTTCACTCTATTAATGTGGCGTATCACATTTATTTATTTGTGTATGTCGAATTATCTTCACATCCCCTGGTTAAATCTCACTTGATTATGGTATATGATTCTTTCAGTGTGTTGAATTCAGTATGCTATTTTGTTGCAAATATTTGGATCTATATTCATGAGGGATATTGACCTATAATTTTCTTGTAGGGACTTCATCTGGCCTTCATGTAAGGGTAATGCTGGTCTTGTAAAATGAGCTTGGGAGTGCTCCCTCCTCTTCAATGTTTTGGAAGTGTTTGAGGAGGTCTTGGGATTGATTCTTCTTTAAATTTTCAATACGATTCACCAGGGAAAACATATGGTCCTGAGCTTTTCTTGGGGGAGGGTGATTTTTGATTACTAATTCACTCTCTTTGTTCATTATTTATATGTTCAGCTTTTCTATTTCTTCATGATTCAGTCTTGGTAAGCTTTGTGTTCATAAGAACTTACTCATTTCTTCTAGGTTGTCCAATTTGTTGGTTTATAAGTGTAGTCTCCTGTGATCCTTTGTATTTCTGTCATATCAGTCCTAATGTCTCCTTTTTCATTCGTAATTTTATTTGAGCCTTCTGGCTTCTTTTCCTTAGCAAGTCTAACTAACGGCTTGTTCATTTTGTTTATCTATTTAAAGAACGAGCTCTTAGTTTGGCTGATCTTTTCTGTTGTTTTTCTGGTCTCTGCTTCGCTTATTTCTCTTTTGATCTTTTGGTAACTCTGGACTTCGTTCTTTTGCTAGTTCCTTGAGGTATAAAGTCAGGTTGTTTATTTAAGATTCTTATTTTTCTTTTTTAATGTAAGTGTTTATAACTATAAACTTCCCTCTTAGAAAGGCATTCACAGCCTCCTATAGGTTTTGATATGTTGTGTTTCCATTTTCATCTGTTTCAAGATATTCTTAAATTTTACTTTTGATTTCATCTTTGACCCATTGGTTATTCAATGTCCACTTATTTGTGGGCTTTCCAGTTTTCCTCCTATTATTGGTTTCCAGTTTCCAAAAAGACATACAGATGGCCAACAGGTACATGAGAAGATGTTCAGCATCATGTGTCATCAGGGAAATGCACATCGAAACCACAATGAAATATCACCTCGCATCTATTAGAGAGAAGAACGATGCTCCAGCAAGGGCTGGAGGATGGGAGAAATGAAAAAGTGTCAGTCAAAGGGTACAAACTTGCATTTACAAGATGCATATATTCTATTTTTTCATGCACAGCATGGTGACTATAGTTAACAATACTATATCATATATTTGAAAGTTGCTAAAAGAGTAAATACTAAATATTCTCACCACAAAAACGTAATAGTTATTATGTGAAGTGACGGAGGTGTTAACTAATCCTGCTGTGGTGATCATTTCACAATACATACGTGTATCAAATAAAACAAACAAGAGACATGAGGGTTTAATGGTTTTGAAGATGTCACGGAGAATACAGAATGCATTAATCATAGCTCAGATTTAGGGGCCGTATTCCTAGTGATACTAAAGTTCTGAGCTATGAGCTAGCATCCTACCCTGGTCCCAATGGTGTTGTGGTTCCTCGAGAAGGGGTAAAAGGCCCCCAGCTGCATCCAGCGAGCACACATCTCATACTCAGCATCTTGAAAGAATCCACAAATATCTGCTCCTGTCTGAAACAAGGTAGAAGAAAACAAGCCTGTCGGTGATTTCCAAAAGATGTTACAACCTGGTTGGGGATTAGAAGTGACCCCAAAGGGGCACCTGGGTGGCTCAGTCAGTTAAGTGTCCAACTTCAGCTCAGGTCATGATCTCAGAGTTTGTGAGTTCAAGCCCCGCCTTGGACTCTGTGCTGACAGCTCGGAGCCTAGTGCCTGCTTCAGATTCTGTGTCTCATTCTCTCTCTGCCTCTTCCCAACTTGTGCTCTGTCTCTCAAAAGTAAATAAATGTGAAAACAAAATTAAAAACAAAAAAAAAAGAAGTGACCCCAAAGACACTTACATAAGATATGCCAAAGAGGCTGAACTCCATCATGCCTGCAATGAGACCACAGCTGTGTCAGAGGCCGTACTCATGATCTGCCTTTTTCTCCCCACTCAAGAATCTTGTATCAAGTTTCCTAACTCCCTTCCCACCAGCAGAGGCCCTCGGGATAAGCCCACACACCAATGATAGACTTCTTCAGCTGGTCCCAGGCAGCTGTGTTGTCTCCCAGCCAGTGACCTCCCCAGCGGCCAGAAGAGGGGAACGTGGAGCGGGTGATGACAATCCCTCTCTGTCCCGTCACCTCCTGCACGGCTCTGCATGGAGGGGAACAAGGAGGTGATTTGGAGCAGATTAGGGGAGGAAAGGCCACAGAGCTTCTCTTCCCGGAGTTTCTGAGCCTGAGGCGTGGTGACAAAATGTCTCCTGCATTACTGGAGGAAATATGGAAATCTGAGCCACAATGGCATCCCCACTGACTGACCCCAGATGATAGAGATGATAATAACAGTTGTGCCTTTACATAGTGTTTTATGAAGAACTTTATAATAAATTTATCAGATGATCTAAAAATAACGAGTAATCACTAAAGCTTACTACTTATTTACTAAGTACTAAGATTTGATATTTGGGGAGGAAGAAGGTGAATTCCTTTCTAAGGCTTCTTTAGAATAATTCTTCTCATTCATTGACCGAGCTCTCAAAATAGGATAGTGCTAGTTCAGTAGACCATTCGTTGGCTCTCCAACAAGAATTATAAACAAACAAACAAACCCAACAGAGATGAGTCACTTTTGAAATAAAGGAAAGACAGTCCTCTGTGTTCCCTTCACCTCTTGTAATTAATTATAGCATCAGCTGCACTGTGTGATCATTGCCTGTGTCTCCATATGGGCGTCCTCCACGAGGGCTATACTATCAACTCTCACTGGCAGAACCATGTCTTACTTAAATCTGTCCTTCTAACTATGATTGCAGAGCCTGACTCGATGGTCGTGTTTGCTTAATGAATAAGAATCGTGACATAGTCATAATTAAAATCTTCTTAGCCCTTGAGAGGGTGCATGAAAGGAAAAGGAGAGTAACTTCGTAGGTCACTGGCTGGCCCTGCGGGTCGTGGGGACCAGAGAAGGGAGAGGGCCACTCACTCGTAGGTGGGTCTGGTCTGGGCCCATCCGTATAGGCTGTGCACGTCGTAGTGCCGCACCCGCGAGCCGTCCGGCAGCACCTGCTGACTCTCCATGCACAGGGTCTTGCTGCTCAGGCCCCTGTCCCTGGACTCCAAATCTGACGAGAAAGATCTAGTGATGCGAATGTCATGACCGATCCTGTTTATCCCTGAACTCCCTTTAAGGGATTGGACACTGGATCTTAAGACTAATCTGACCCCTGCATGGGTCCCTCTCCTCCTTCCTCCCCAAGGCAGGGGAATGTGCTCCGTTCTGAGCTGCAATGGAGCCCACAGGTGTTTTCAACATCAAGCCTCTGCAGGGCTCTCCAGGAGAAAGGAGGGGCAAGAGGGCGAACACACAGTTGTCAAACACCTAACTAACCACGTGACAGGATGCAGTCTAAGCTTTTTTCTTGTAAGTCATTTCATGTAATTCTTATCATAACTCTATAAAAACGATACCACTATCTCCCTTTACAATGAAAAAAAAAACGAGATTTGGAAACATTAAGTAATCTGTTGAAGGTCATACAATTGTATGTATTAGACTCATAGTGAGTCTAATTTCTGGAGCCAAGATATGAACACAAGTATTAGTGCCAAAGTCCATCAACTCCATGATAAGGGAAAGCTGCTACTTTTCCCTACTGGTGGCCCAACAAATTCCCATGGGGGAATTCACACAAGCCTGAAGAATTAAGAAGCTTAGTTCTAGGATCCTATGGGGACATTACCACTGTTAAGCGTTTTTTGAACAAATCTGAGAAATTCACCCAATAGGGCCAGTAACTTGGACACACTCAACTGGGTAAAGTGCTTGATGCATGCTAGTCTTTGGCCCCCTAAAAACCACAGCACCAGTGGGGCGCCTGGGTGGTTCAGTCCAACTTCAGCTCAGTCATGATCTCGAAGTCTGTGAGTTCAAGCCCTGCATCAGGCTCTGTGCTGACAGCTCAGAGCCTGGAGCCTGCTTAGGATTCTGTGTCTCCCTCTCTCTTTCTGCCCCTCCCCCACTTGTACTCTCTCTCTCTCTCTTTCTCTCTCTCTCTCTCTCAAAAATAAATAAACATTAAAAAAATTATAAAAGAACACACACATAAACAACACAACACAGCACCAGTTAAGGTATGCCCTGAACAGTCAGGATAAACCCTGGCTGCTGGGCCCTTGTAGAGGCCACTCCTTGTAGCTGAGGCTCTGCCAACAGAGGAGGCTGGGGGCTCTTACGTGGCATATAGGGAGGGTGGTTCAGAGTGACATCCCTGCAGCCTGGGGGCACTGCTCCGTTAACAAAACTTGCCGGCTCATTCATATCCTAGAAATGTCAAACACAGATATATCTTATGTTTTAAAACCATCACATCCCGTCAACTCAGAGACAAGGAAGCAGTGAATAAATCATTAACCTTCCAGCAATCCTGTAGATACCAGCCCAGTGAGACTCATCAAATCCAGCTGAGAATTGACTAGAAAGATCGATTAAGCCCTCCAAAATGACTGGTTAGAAGATTAAAAACAAACAAACAAACAAACAAATTCTCCCTCAGGGTATGAGGCAAGGCTCAATTCTAAGAAATTCCTAGTAATCACCTTGGTGTTTTACTGGAGGAGTTGCAATCAGATATGTCCAAAATATTTCTTGGGTGATTATTATCCCTCTTAATTAAAGGTCATGATCACATAAGCTTAGACACACAAAGACAGAAACTCGCCGGCCCACATGGGCACAGATAAAAACCCACACACTTACAATCCACATGCCATCAAACTTCAAGCTCTTCTCTGGATCCCGTGGATTGGTGTATAGTTCTTGCATCTCCCTCTTCCACCACGTGGCAGTCGAATTACGGAAAAAGTCTGGGAAGGCCACATAAGCTCGGTATTGCTGTAAAAATTAAACATAATGTGTTTGTCCTCCAAAATGCATTAGACAGCCAAAGGGCACTTCCTGAGAGCATAACTCATACACATCCCTGTACCACACGGTGATAGATAACCCAAACAGAGCCTAAATAACCGTCTTGGCTTATTTGAAATATAAGGAGTGCACAGAAGAGACATTAGCATAAGTTAGACACCTTCTTAGCATTTGGAAAGCATCCATGGACTTTCTTCCTCTTTGTATCAACATGCACGGTTAGCAAGTAACACCCTAAACTCACTGTCTCACGTACTAGATGGTTAACTTTCAACTTATGTCCTGCAATTTCCTAAGCACACGCCTCAAGGACAAAACAGGAAATACAGAGAGTAAGCTGAGGGTTGCTGGGGGGGGAGGTGGCGGGGGATGGGTTAAATGGGTGAGGGGCATTAAGAAGGGCACTTGTTGGGATGAGCGCTGGGTGTTATATGTAAGTGATGAATCACTAAATTTTACTCCTGAAACCAAAACAACATATATGTTAACTAACTTGAATTTAAAGAAAAAAAGAAAAAGAGAGAGAGAGAAAGAAAGAAGAAAGAAAGAGACAAAACAGGAGCCAGGGAGAGACTACAGCCTGAAACAGTCAACAGGCTGGAAAGAACCCTCCAGGTGATCTTCTGTCTCATTCCCACTGGGGAAAGGAGATGAGGGAAAAGATCTTTAACTAGTGGACAAGTATTTTCTACAGTTGCAGAATCACTTGAAAATTTCAGTGTCAAGTAACTTAGGAGGAGGTGAAGGGGAAGTTTAACACTGTCTCCCTTCTCTTTGTCTTCCACAAATAATAAAAGCTGTGTCTTATTTAAAATTTATTTTTATGTGTTTTTTTTATTTATTTTTGAGAGAGAGAGAGAAAGAGAAAGACAGAGTGGGAGCAGGGGAAGAGCAGAGAGAGAAGGAGACACAGAATCTGAAGCAGGCTCCAGGTTCTGAGTTGTCGGCACAGAACTCGACGTGGGGCTCAACCTACAAACCATGAGATCATGACCTGAGCTAAAGCCAGACGCTTAACCAACTGAACCACCCAGGAACCCCTAAAAAGCTGTGTCTTTATTTTAACCTGGAGAGTGGATCCAAAGCTTAACTATATTATAAGGTTTTTGAGAGTAAGGACCTTGTTTTATGCTCATCTGGCTGGTTTTTGTACCCTCCACAGTGCTTAGCTTAGAACCTGACATAAAATGGATGCTCGGTGCATGATCGTGAATTCGCACCACTGAGCAGCAGCAAATATTCATAAATTTCTGTACAGCCCATGTTGCTTGTGATGGAAGTTTATGATTTTTCCTATGTCCCAGTAAATAGGTTCCTCTGTGCTCCTCAGTGCATTTTAAGAGTTAAGAGCTAAGTAATGCTGGCGGCAGAGGGGGCAGGTCATGAGGGGAGACCACAGAAAGAGGACTTGGTTTAGGAAACCTCCAGTTCTTACACACAATAGACAAAAGGCAAGTCGGAGCCCATATCTCTAGATCAAAGGCAAAAAGGGAACACAAAGCAGATAACAGAAATGGAACAGAATGCAGGGGTCCAGCTCGGGTCCAGCTCACAAAATTGTGAGAGGTAGTGAACCACATCACTGAGAATGCTGTGAAAGGGAGGCATCCCAGGGATGCCTTCTTGTTAGAAAGTAGAGGTCGAGAGGTGCCTGGGTGGCTCAGTCGGTTAGGCTGACTTCAGCTCAGCTTCAGACTTCAGCTCAGATCATGGTCTCCTGGTTTGTGAGTTTGAGCCCCATGTCAGGCTCTGTGCTGACACTCGGAGCCTGGAGCCTGCTTTGGATTCTGTGTCTCCCTCTCTCTCTGCCCTCCCCACTCATACTCTGTCTCTCTCTCTCTCTCTCTCTCTAAAATAAACTTTAAAAAATTAAAAAAGAAAAGAAAGTAGAGGTCAAACGTGGAGTCAGAAGAAGAGAACCTTTCACCAGAAACAGAGCTTCAGCTCAGGCAGGATTAGAAACATGGTATAGGGGTGGGGGTGGAGGACTAGGGTAAACAGAGTCAATCCCTGCCAGAGTCATAACTGAATCCCGTATGGGATCCAAATGAGAAATTTGACCAACTCTAATTGATTAGCCTCACTAAAAGGTGCTCTGATGACTCTTACCCATGAAATAAATGTTTTGCTGTTCTCAAAGTTGTGGTTCTGCCTCCCTTCTGTCTGTATTCAGCCCTTGCTTTATTACTTCTACCCTCACCTTCCTTGATCTCAGCTCATGACACACCCACCTACACGTACAGTCATAGGATCGCTGATCACAGCCCACTGTGTGCGTGCTACCAAAATGCAATTCTAAGGCCCAATCCTAGACTTACTGAATTAAACTGAAGCTTCAGACCAGAAATCTGCTTTCCATAGGCTTCGTGCTGTTTGCTTGTTTATTTGTTTTATACTACCCTCCGCAGGGCTAGACCTGGATAGAATAAGGTTCTTGGTGGAACATTCCCCGCCATCAGAACTATGAGTATCCCTAGTCACGTGCCACTAAATAAATGCAATTTGGTGCTCCCCTTGTAGTGATCCAAACAGCCCCACAGATTTCCAAATGCTCTCAATGGCTGATGAAATGTGGGGCTCCTATGGCGGTAGCCAACCTCTTCATTGCTGAAGTGGACCATTTCCTAGTACGATGATCTAAAAGTCATGTTTTTACACCAGTAAAAACAGATACATAGACCAACGATACAGAATAGAAAGCCCAGAAAGAAATCTATACATACACCATCAATTAATCTTTGACAAGCACGCTAAGAACACACAATGGGAAAAAAAAGTCTCTTTTTCAATAAATAGTGTTAGGAAAACTGGATGTCCACATCCAAATGAATGGAACAAAACCATTATCTTATACCACTCACAGAAAAGTTTCAACCTGTTTTAAAGACTTAAATAGAGGCACCTTCAGTCTTTAGTTAAGTGTCTGACTTCGGCTTAGGTCATGATCTCGCAGTTTGTGGGCTAGAGCCCTGTGTGGGGTTCCGTGCTGACAGCTCAGAGTCTGGAGCCCACTTCAGATTCTGTGTCTCCCTCTCTCTCTGCCCCTCCCCTGCTTGCACTCTGTCTCTGTCTCTCTCTCAAAAATAAATATAACATTAAAAAAATTTTGAAGACTTAAATATAAGATCTGAAACCATAAAACTTCTAGAAGAAAACAGAGGGAAAGCTCTTTGACATTGGTCTTGGCAATGATGGGGGGGGCAGTGTTGGAGTCTGACACCACATGCATAAGCAAGAAAAACAAAAATAACAAACAAGTGGGACTATATAGACCTGAAAACTTCTGCACAGCAGAGGAAACAGTCACCAAAATGAAAAGGCAACCTAGGCAATGGGAGAAAATATTTGCAAACTGTATATCTGATCAGAAATTAACTTCCAAAATATATAAGGAATTTACATAATTCAATAACAAAAAATAAAGCAAAAGAAATAAACAGATTATGGGGCACCTGGGTGACTCAGTTGCTTGAGTGTCTGACTTTGGCTCAGATCATGATCTTGTGATTCATGAGTCTGAGCCCCATGATGGGTTCTGAGTTGACAGCGTGGATCCCGGAGCCTGCTTCAGATTCTGTGTCTCCCTCTCTCTCTGCCCCTCCCCTCCTCACACACACACACACTCTCTCTCTCTCAAAAATAAAGAAAAACACTAAAAAAAATTAAAAAACAGATTAAAAAGTAAACCAAAGACCTGAATAGGTATATTTCTAAAGAAAGGATACAAATGGCCAACAGGTACATAGAAAGGTACACGACATCAGCAGTCATCAGGGAAATGCAAATCAAACCCACAATGAGATACCATCTTATGCCTGTCAGGATAGCTCTCACCAAAAAAGACAAGAGATAACAACTGTTGGCCAGGACATGGAAAAAAGGGAACCCTTGCACACCGTTGGTGGGAATGTAAATTTGTACAGCCATTATGGAAAATAATATGGAAGTTCCTCAAAAACTTAAAAATAGAATTACTATCTGATCTAGCAATCCCACTTCTGGATATGCATCCTGAATAAAATGAAATCAACATCTTAAAGGGATATATGTACTTGGCTATTCACAATAGCCAGGGTGTGGAAATGACCTACGCATCCATCAATCGATGAACGGATAAAGAGGATGTGGGATGTGTGCGTGCGTGTATATAAAATGAAATATTATCCAGCCATGAGAAAGAAGGAAATCCTGCCATTTACAACTAAATACATGAACTTATAGGATATTATGCTAAGTGAAAAAGTTATACAGAGAAAAACAATACTACATGATCTCACTTATATGTGGAATCTAAAAAAAAAAAAAGTTGAATTCATAGAAACAGACATTAGCATGGTGGTTACCGGAGGGAAAGGGGTGGGGGAAGTGAGCAGATACTGGTCAAAGGGTATAAACTTTCATTTTTAAGATGAATAAGTTCTGGGGATCTAATGTACAGCCTGGTGACTATAGTTAAAAACACTGTATCATATACGTAAAAGTTGCTGTAACTGTAGATCATAAGTATTCTCACTCCGCACAGATAAATGGTAAATATGTGAGGTGATGGATGTGTTAATTAACCAGATTGTGATAATCATTTCATGATATATATGTACCAAATCACCACACTGTATACTTTAAATAAATATACAATTTTTATTTGTCAGTTATACTTCAGTTGTGCTAGGGGGAAAACACTAAAAAAGAAAATGAATAAATGAATGAATGAATGAACAAGTGAATGAATGAATGTCTGTCAAGGAGCCCCTGACCGTCTCTGGCCTGGCAGATTCCTGCATCCCTGTAGTCTGCCTAGACCAGGAAACTTCATCTGGTTTCCTCTGAGAAGCAACGGAGAGCAGAGGAAGCTAGGTCCTCAGCCTCGAATCCCTATCTAAGAGCCATTACAAGTAAGTACTTGTTCCCTGGAGAGAGCAAGTTTTAACGTAAGGCTGGAAACTGGAAGGTAAGAGCAAAATTGAGAAACCCAAGGAAGGATAAGGGATTTACAAGAGTGAAGATGGAGAAGCCTGTCCATGGAAAACAAATTTATAGAGAAAAAGATCCCATTGTTAAAGACAGGGTTTGGAGACTACGTTTAAAACAGGAACAACAACAAATATACCACTTCTGGGCAAACGGTATTTCTTGAGGTGGAAATTTCATGGGCCTTGGGAATCTGACAGCCTTAGATTCAAAATCATCACTCGGTCACTTAAAACCATGGACCAGTAATTTAAACTCTGAATCCTAGTTATCCCGAGGATGATAATACCTACGTCCCGGCGGAGAGTAAAATATCACATGCGAAGTGACTGGCACACAGACGGGTGCACAGGACAAAATCTCTCAGCGTTTTCCTTGCCCCGCCCCCACCCATGGCTCTTCTGGGTTAGCTGCACCCTCCTGGCAGCCATGACTTCACCCACATCCACAAAGGGCCCTTTACCTCCACTTGACTCTCCCAGTCTAGAGACCCGTTTATCACGACATTAGGGAAATCAGGCCACACCTGTGGAGAGAAAACTGTTCAAAAGCAATGCACTAGATAATTTATCTTATATAGTATTTCCTGAGAAACTGTAAACCATGGGTCCTAGGGGTGGTAATACTTTGATTTTGATCTAGAGAAAAGTGGATCCCATAATGTACATACACACATACATTCTCTAAAAATGTGAACTGTGTTGACAAATATTGATTGAGAAAATGAGACCTTCTGATCTCAGAGCCTAAATGGAAAAGGCCCAAAAACAACAGGCACAAACATGCCAAAAGTTACCCACCCTCAGGCTGGGGATTAGTGGATCACCTCCCGGGTCATACCTTTCCCCAGACAATGTCGCCACCATCTGGAGCTTTGATGAAGACGTCATCCGCCACACCCCGAGTGAATGCAGGATAGGGCTGTGTCTCGTTCCCAGAAATGGCTGGGTCCTGAAATCACAGCTCAGATCAGGTGAGGAGACCAAAGCCAGAGAACATCTCAGGACAGAAAGAAGGAAACTCTTAGAACAGAAGGGCACAAGCTTCCACATGAACTGCAGGGCTTCCGTGCGTCCTGGGAAATACACTTTCTCATTGAACCTCAACTTCTCTGCTCGTAACATGGAAGGAAGCACAATACGAAGCTTTCTCCGCCAAAGCCCATTCACTCTCGCCAACAAACGCCACCCATTCACAGAGGGACTAACCAGAATGAGGATGACCCGCATCCCATCGGCCTTCATGCGAGTAATCAGGGCTGGAAATCCCGCAAACTTGGGGTTGAGGGTGAAGTCCAGCTGTCGCTCCATGTAGTCGATGTCTGAGTACTGAACGTCCTGGGGGAACACACCAGGAAAACGAGAGGCTCCCCGTTATAAAAGGCCAGGTTCTGGGTGAGAACACGCCCCCACTAACTGATGGTGGATTTCAGATGGCTTCTTTTTGACTTTTTCTAATCCCAGCTATCAGGTATTATGTTCTGGGAAATTTTCGATTTTCAGTTGTAAAATAGGAAAAAAAAAAAAAAAAAAAAAGAAACCAAATTAGGAAAAAAAAAGAAAAAGAAAAAAAAGAACAACATGATTCTACCTATCTGGCAAGGCTGCTGTGAGGGCAAATGAAAAGCACAAATGAGAAAGCGCTTTGTGAACGGCTGGTATGAATGACTGTGGTTACCTGCCCCAAGATGCTGGCCCTGGGATCAGTGGTTCCCTTTCAGAGAATATAATATACTGCAAACCGCCCAGTACTAATACAACTGGATGGATGGCGAATCTACCTTTAAAAAAATCCCCTGTAATTGCTTTAGAATATCCAACCTGGGGGTGATCAGGATTTCTTGTTAAAAATGAAATATTGCATGCTGTACTTACCATTAATAGCAACCATTATAAACAACAGAAAAATAAGCAGAAGGAAATTAAAAATGTAAGAAGTTCATGGGATCAATTTCTGACTATTGGACCCTCTTGCCCTCAAGTGAACGGCAGAGTTTGTTTCCATATGTATTTCATCAGGAAATACAGATCCCTAGCTACAACCTTAGCGCAAAGCTGAGGAAGCTTGTAGTGAACCAGCAGAATGTTGGAACTGAGGTCGTATCTACACATATCGTGGTCTGACTGAATTTGGGTCATTTTATTTTTAATTAACCAAAACTACTGTTTGAGTAACCTTTCATTTTAGTGATACCAAGGTTGTTTTTGACTAAATGTTTTAAAATTGTGTAGTAACAGGACTCCGGCCCCCCAAGTCAAGCGAATCCAGATACAGAGACAGCTAGTGTTGGCCATGAGGTCCCAGAACCAATGCATCGCATATGGAGAACATACGTAAGGAATCTGGGCAGCCACCATCTCATCATACAAGCTGGCAATCTCAGAGTCGTTCTGGTATCCATAGCGACACAGCTGAAACCCCAAGGCCCAGTAAGGAACCATCACTGGCCGACCGATCAACTAGAAAATAGACAGGAAATTTAGTCCTTCAAAAGGAGAATCTGATTGAAATTATCAACAAATTAATAAGAACATCTTTCCAGTCCCAAATTAGATAATCAACAAATTCAAATATAGAGAAAAACTGAGAGGGGGCAAAGCCACAGGGGATACCTTGGAAAAAGCTTTCTGTTAGATCTTACCTCCTTTCCTAAGAAGTTTAGAAAATCTGATTTTACTCTGATTCCTAGAGGCAGTCTAGCTTACTGGTTAAGAACGCAGAATCTAGAGGCGAAATGCCTGGCTTACCACCCAGGCTCCAATCCCTGCTGGCTAGGCGGCCCCATGCAGAAGGTAAAAACCTCTTGTTCATCAGTTCATACACTTGTAAATTGGGGATACTACTAGTATTTGATATGTAAAATGTTGAGCGACACACAGTAAGTTATATATGTGTTTGTTGCTGCTGCCAAAGTAACTGTCATGGCCACTATGACCACCATTATTACCAGCACCATCACCGTTACCACATCACCATCACCAACACCTGCAATACCATCTCCACCACCATCACCATTACCACATCACCACCTCCACCACCTCCATCACTACTACCACCACCTCTAACACATCACCATTAACATATCATTACCACCACCACCACCATCACTGCCAACACCATCAGTAGCACCACTACTACTTCTGCTACTCAGCAATGCTTTGAGAGCATTAAATGCAAATTTAATGGTTCTTGGGATATATTTTTTGCTCCTCATTTTAGAGTCTATCTATCTTCCAGAAAGATCAACAATTCCAGTGTCATCTGAGAACTATACTAATAAATGTGGATTTCGGAACTCAGAATATACTACATGAATACTTGATAATCAATTTAATTCCCTCCTACCTCAGTATACTGCTGAGTGACAAGCTCGGGAGTTGGCCCCAAGAATACATAAAAGTCCAGAATTCCCCCTATGGTGCGGTATGTCAAGGCAGGCAGGGGCTGGAATGTCACATCTGAAAATATAGGAAAATATCAATCAAGCTGGAAACTTTCAAGGTGAGGAATTACTCCTAAAATTCTTATCTTTTCTTTCTCCCAATTTCTCTTTATTATAGAATATTCAGAAAAGGTATTTTTACTATCCATACATAGAATTAAAGAAGTTAAATGAAAGTCTACAGGATGTTACCCCTGGATTTTTTGGCTATTGGGTTTATTAATATTTTATAATATGTTTTATCATTCTGCTCTTTTAAAATTATTACTATAACTTTCACTTTAGAATAGTCTAAGACTATGAGAAGTTGCAAAAATAGTACTAGGGTTCCTTCATATAGTTCACCCAGTTATCCCAATGACAACATCTTATACACCATTGTACATTGTTGAAACCAGGAGCTGACATTCGTATACAACTATTAAGTATGGAACAGACCTGACTCTGATTCCACCAGTTTTTACATGCATGCTTTCCCCTCTACTTCCTGATTTCCCACCTTTTCCAATAAACCATACAAGTTTTCTTCACGCCCTCATACCAAGTGAGAACTCTTACCCATAGCTTCACCACTAATTCTAAACAAAAAGATGGCTCCCACTGGCTGACCTCCAGGATATTTGGGAGTTGCTTGGTCTTGCTATCCCTTCTTACATCCCTTCTTACATTTTTGCCACATAAGAGTTAACTCTTATTACACATGTTACTGAACTGAAATAAACAGAAAGGCTAAGTAGAAAATAAAAATAAAAAACAAAAACACTGTCCCCAAGGTAATAATTTTGACTTTAGCGGGCAGCGAGGTCAAATACATTCTTTTTTTTTTTTTTAATGTTTATTTATTTTTGAGAGAGAGAGAGAAAGAGATAGAGAGAGAACAAGGGAGGGGCAAAGAGAAAGAAGGAGACACAGAATCTGAACCAGGCTCCAGGCTCTGAAGTGCCAGCACAGGGCCTGATGTGGGTCTTGAATCTGTGAACTGTGAGATCATGACCTGAGCCAAAGTCAGACGCTTAACCGAGTAAGCCACCCAGGCACCCCTAGGTCCAATACATTCTAACATTACTCAAGAATGACTGGTTCACTATCAACAATAGCCAAATTATGGAAAGGGCCCATATATCCACCAACTGAAGAATGGATAAAGAAGATGTGGTATTTATATACAATGAAATATTACTCAGCTATCAAAAAGAATGAACACTTGCCATTTGCAATGGTGTGGATGGTACTAGAGTTATTATGCTAAGTGAAAAAAGTCAATCAGAGAAAGACAAATACCGCATGATTTTATTCATATGTGGAATTTAAGAAACAAAACAGATGAACATAGGGGAAAGGGAGGAAAAATAAGATAAAAACAGAGAGGGAGGCAAACCATAAGAGACTCTTAAATACAGAGAACAAACTGAGGGTTGCTGGAGGGCTGTTAGGTGAGGGGATGGGCTGAATGGGTGATGGGCATTAAGGAGGGCACTTGTTGGGATAAGCACTGGGTGTTGTGTGTAAGTGATGAATCACTAAATTCTACTCCTAAAACCAATACTATATTATATGTTAATTAACTTGGATTTAAATAAAATTAAAAAAAAGAAGAATGACTGGTTCACATAAATAACAGGAGATGCTGGCATCATCTTACCCATGGCGTTGCTGTTTAGCAGGAGCACTCCATGGGCACTGCCATCCTCCTCCAGTGCCATGTAGTAGGGGTGGACACCATACGAATTCTTCTTGTACTGGGAGAGTCAAGGGGGAGAAGTGGTAAGAGGTTAAAAGGCATTGTGGCTGAGAAAGAAACTCAACAAAGAATTACCGATAAGGTCTGTGCAATGAACTAAATACATGAAAAACAAAGGGAGCCCAACAAAAAATGGCCCTCTTGTCTAAATGCAGAGTGTGAGCATTTAAGGCTAGCCTGGGAAGATGAAGCGCGAAGTGTACACAGTGTGAGCAGAGAAAGGCAGACACAGACTCCCAAAGCTCGGCTCTTACCCCCGGGGGTTGGTCTCGGGAGAACATTCCCCATGTGTGCCAGTTCAAGTCTCTCCGAAAGGCTGTGTGCTCAGTTTCCCCAAAGCCATAGATGTACTGGGAGGGAAGGCGAGTGGAGATGCGGATGAACATGTCATTGAAGGTAAAGCCAAGGAGCTGAGAGTCCCAACTGCAACACAAAAGGGTGTATTTGGAAAAGAAATGCATTATCTTATTGGCTTCAAGAAGCCAACATCCAGTTTGCAAGGACAACAGAACTCTTGATTCCCTCTCCCACCCAGAGCCCTGCTAATCTTCCAAACAAACACGAAGTCTATTCAATTAAAATGACCTTAGACACACTTGTTACCAGCCTAGGAGCTGGCCTTCATTCTCTATTTTCCTCTACCACTGCCTCCTTGAGTTCTCTGTCCAGGATGCCACATCCCATCACGTGTCACTACCTCCGTTGCTACCACTCCACACCAGCCCGAGTCCCACTCTTGCTCTTCTACAGTCCATTTGCTACATAACATCTGGAGAGTCCAACCACAATGTGCCCCAAACAAAATGGACATCACCCTCCCCCTAATATGGCAAGCTTGCCCCTGCTTCATGGTCATGTGCACCTATGTTTCCATTTGTCTGAAGTGTTCTTCCCCTTCCCCCAGATCCACATGGGTAGATCCTTCTCATCCGAGTCCTATTTCAAATGTCACCTTCTCTGAGAGCCCTCCTCTGACCACAGTATCAAAAGCAATCAAGTCCCCATAACTCTTAATTACCCTTTCTTTTTCCTACATAGCAGTTGTCACTATCTAAACTTCTTTATGTACATTTTTAACTTAAATTATCTTTGTTATCTACCATTAATTTTTGGCATGAGAAGAGAGACCTCATCTTCTATAACCACCTAATATAGAGATCATCGATACTAAGCACCCTATAAACAGCGGTCAAATGAATCCCTAGTAAATGTAAGTGCCTCAGTAACTATTGCCAGGGAACTAAAGATTTCTCATAAGAATGGACCCAAAAGGAAAAATGTGTTCATAAATCTGGAAATGGATGGGATGATGCTTTGGGCCAGGATGTCTCCAAGGACAATGGACCTGGCAGTGCATGCAGGTATCCATCAATTCCAAATCCGACTAGGAGCCACCTACATTACAGAGCCCGTACTCTTGCGACGAATTTCAATCCCAAACGGATTCTTCTTAATGAGGACATCATAGAGCTGACTCTCCGAGGTGCCGGATGGAACCCTGGGTATGTTGAGAGGCACCGGGACTTCATACCGGTTGTTGTTGGGATCATAAATCTAGGGTGAGTGGGGGGAAAATTAGGTAAGTATAGTACTCTGGAACACCATATCCTCAGCAGAAACTTGGTATCTTTGACACAGAGTCTGAACGCTAATATTTCTTTGTCTCCTGGAAGCTCATGATACCTGGAAGCTTAGTTACCATATCAAACAACAATATTAGACTTAACATTTTGATCTGAGTCTGTCATATCTCATTTTTAAGGCCCCTATCGCAGTAACACATTCCCTTTGACATTGGTGATATCTTGGGAAGAAATCAGTCTAGAAATCGGTTTGGTATATATGAATGTATTATTTATTACTTTGTGTGTGGGTGGGTGTGAGTATCTGAAAGCTACTCTGAATTGAAAAAAAAATCCATCAAAAAACACCAACTCTATTTGATTAAAATAATCATAGATGTTCTTGCTAAAAATGGGGGTCTAGATTGATTCACTGAGTACCTACTCTACTCCTGATACTGTACTGGGCACTAGACACACTAAATCAAATAAGACATGATTGTTGTTTTTAAGAAATTCACAAGCTAACAGGAGGTAAAAGAAGTACCCACAACACCCGGGTGATTATGTGCACTAAATGTGGAGCTATGTAGGAGTGTTGTGAGATTATAGGGAAGAAAATGCCTAA
This sequence comes from Paguma larvata, assembly GCA_030068075.1. NCBI lineage: Eukaryota > Metazoa > Chordata > Mammalia > Carnivora > Viverridae > Paguma > Paguma larvata. Next base: position 91,068,054 of record CM057834.1, on the reverse strand, counting down.
CACAGTTACTGGAAGACTGAGAAGGTTTCACGAGAAAAATACAGGCCGAGTGTTAAAAACTTTGCAGCTATTATTAACCAAACACAGCAAGGAGATAAAGTCTTCCATGGTAGAGAAATAAATCTGAAGGCACAGAATATTAAAGCAGGGTCAAAAAGAGACAAATCCTGGGGCCCCTGGGTGGCTCGATTGGTCAAGCATCTAACTCTTGGGTTTGGCTTGGGTCATGATCTCACAGTTTGTGGGTTCGAGCCCTGCGCCTGGCTCCACAGCTGGCAGTGTGAAGCCTGCTTGGGATTCTCTCTCTGTCCCCCTCTCTCCGTTCCTCCCCCACTCTCACCATCTTTGTCTCTCTCAAGATAAATAAGCTTAAAAACAAAGAGTCAAATCCTGGAAAGAGAGCTATGGTGTGCTCGGGAGGTAGGGTAAGAAAGGGTTAAAGCAGGAAACGCAAGCAAATTCATTTTCTTCAAACTCATTAGGTACCTACCACAGGCCAAGGACAGGAATATAAAAGAGCATTTTCCCTGCATCGGAAGATGTAAGAGGACTCACAGTCCAGGTGGACAGCAGGTCGTGAAGATCCTTTTGGGCAGTGCCTGATATCTTTCATTTACTCTCTCCATAAACATCTGAGTACTAACTACATACAAAGTTCTATGTCAGATTTCAGAAACACGAAGATGAACAGAGAAATTCTTGTCTTTGAGAAACTTAAAATTTAGTAGAGAAATAGATATAAGAACAGCCTATCACTAATCCTTAGTTGTGATTAAATCATAGGGAAAAAAGAGATCGCTACGCTTCTGCAGCTATTCCACAGATACCCTGAATTCGGCATCCCAAACTGAACTCATCATCTTATTTTGCCCAGGCCCAAGCCTTTCCCATGTTTCCATTCCAGGTAATGGCACCACCATCCATATAGGGACAAACACCGGAAATGTAATCATTCTTGATGCCTCCCTCTCCCTCATCACATACTTGCAGTCATCACCGGATCCTGTGATCCTACCTTTTCAATTCTCCCAGATGCCCGCCATTCTTCTCCTTTCCTATTCCTGGTCTACACTTGGTCTCCCACATGGATGACTGAACTGGTGGCCTCCTTCTTGACTCTTTTTCTCCCAACCATTCTCCTTATAGTAGACACAGTGATCTTTTCAAAATGGATCTTAGAACAGATAGCACTGTTTCTTGGTGTTCTAAGATAATGGTCTAGTATATTGGGGCAGGGTTAGCTTAGAGGGGCACACTTATTTTAGGGTTCTGTAGCCTCAACTGGCAAAAGTAACGGAACTGCCAACTGCCGAGGCAGTACTCGATACATAGACGTACTGTAAACACACACCTTAAACTGCAGCATGTCATTCTTATGGTAGGTCACTTGCACACGGAGGGAGGTCACGGGTACTGAGGGCAGAGCGGAGGCGTATAAAGAAGACTTTAAGGAGATGGTAGCAGTGGCACCTTGTGAGTCGTACTTAATGTCACCGACAGAGTACAGATCATTGACGAAATAACAAAATGGGACTCCAGGAGAACTAGATGCCTGAAAAGGAAAGCTAACATCAGCTCAGCATGTGGTCCTAGAATTATCAAATATAATTTGATAGAAAAGGGGGCTAGAAAAGGCAATTTACAAGGAGAAAAAGCCAGGCCATCACTTGCTTCCTCAGATACTCTTTGGTAGTAACATAAATTTAAATTCCTGGTCTCCTTGCAAAGTAGTTATAAAGAAAGGAAAGTCCTAATCCTGTCTCTTTCTTTATAGTCAGATAGAAACTCAGGTTCTTTTGGAAATCTTTCCTTTCTATGGGTTTTAAGTAGTGACATGGGGACTGGTGCTACACTCGTGAATCCGGAGATGAAGTGCCGTGGATTTCGATGTGTGCAGCGCTGTCGGCAGGGTTACCTCCCAGGCACAGCCACGGGCAGTACAGTTTTCTGCAGAAGCACCAGTCTCATCCGGATAACAGTCTATTTTTTCTGTATCCTTTATCTTCAGGCCCCACTCCACTGTGTATGCCTCTCCCAGGGCAAGATTGATTTCTGTGATAAGGGCGACCTATAGGGACAGGTAAATGACAAGGAAATTAATGCTCAGGACAAAACCCTCGCAAGATCCAAAACCTCTCTTAGGAGAGGAGATAGAAACCAGACCAGACTCTCAACAATCCAAGTAACACACCCCTGGAGCTTTTAGAAATAGAGCTACATGGAGGGAGGGGGGAGAGTGCAAATGTCCAACTTTAACTGAATCTTGTACATCATGTTCGGAAGGGAATTAGGGCAAATAAAATCTTCTGGAATCACCCATTTTCTTTCCTTCTCTGACTTCCCTTCCCCATCCTGACTTAGTAAAGAAGGTCTTCTTCTGCATTTCCCCTTGTAGTGTAACACACACAAGCTCACGGGGTCATACCAAATGGAGGTTATATTCTTGGCCTCCATTTTGAAGGCCAGTGTCCCGCCTTGGTCTGGAGAGGTGGCAAGAACACAGGAGTGAGGACATGTGGCTTGGGCTCTCATCTCCTTTCTGCTCTAGAAAATTAGGCCAATTATTCCAATTCTTTGGGCCTCAGTTTGATCAAAGGCAAAATTGGGGAGTTGGCAAAATCACTACAGTTCCTTCTAACATCCCAAGAGCAAATTTCTCCAAGAGCATAGCCTCAAAGCCTGAAACCTTCTTTGAGTCCCACTAATTCAAATATTTAATGTTTTCTACATATCTGTATCTCTTCTTTAATTAGCAATTTCCATAGTGAAGGTTCTCATTTGTCCAGAGTTATAAAATCACATTTTAAGGATAATCACCCTTTTTCCAGGCTCTTCTCAGACTCATTCACCTTAAACTTCCCTGTTCTACAAATTGTATTCTCCAGAGCCTTGATTCAAGGATCGATATGACACACTTTGAAAATCAGATCCTTCTCTCTTTGGTGCCTAAGAGCCTCCCAAATCTAACCACACGTTATTTGTCCAAACCTATCTCCTCCCTCTTCTAGTTATACAATACTCATGGACTAAATAATGTAAGGTTATTCTCAATCCTTAGATTGACTCTTACTTATATGTCGACTTCAAATGCGTTATCTAGGCAAATGCTCTTTCTAGGAATATGGTGCCCTTTTGTGGGATGCACCGCTAGTTGCCCACCCTGTATAAAAGTTCCTTTCTTACTCACTATTTCAGTTTGGAATATTAAAGTTCCTGATTAAGAACTTAATTTTTAACCCATGTAACATAGCTGTGGCCATTAATAGGTAAGTCCAAGTACACTGGGAGTTCCTGGCCCAGAGTTTCCTTCTTGATTTTAAGGGTCTGTCCCTTCCCTCTGCCTTTTCTTTCCTGTATCTTCTTTTATTCTGCTGGAACAGGGCCATAGGAATTGGTCTTAGGCAGCCACTTCCAATCAACCCTGACAGCCTTGAGCCACTAAACCAATGCCAGCAGCTGACCACTCTCTAAACTTGTTATTGCACGGGAAAGAAAATTCCAATTTGTTCAAGGTCCCTTTTGGCTCAGTTGCCTAGCACTTGTAGATGAATGAATTTCTACCTGATATATCATCATCGTTCAAAGTCCAGCTCAAACCCTGACTCCGCAATGGCTTTGCTCAGCTACTCCATTAGGCTTTGACATTTAAATTAAGTTCACATTTCCTCTGTGTGACTTTGGACTGCTTGTTCGCTGCCCAGTAGCTTACTGTGTACAAATTGTGTCTCTCCACCACCCAAATTCGAGCGATAAGAATTCTGTTGCTTTCATATTAATTAACTTATTTAACAAATATTTACTGAGTTGGTTTTCATGTATGTACTCTTCAAATGGTTTGCCTGGGCTGTCCACATAACTAACCATATAATACAGTTGTCCTTTGAACAATACGAGGGTTTGAACTGCATGTGTCCACTTACATGCACGTTTTTTTCAATAAGTACAGTACAGAACTGTAAATGTTTTTTTCTCTTCCAAATGATTCTCTTAATAATCTTTTGTCTAGCTTGCTGTATTGTAAAAATACAGTATATAATTCAGATGACACATAAAAGATGTGTTAATCGGTAACTTATGTTATCTGTAAGGCTTCTGGTCATTAGTAGGGTATTAGTAAAGATTTGGGGAGTCAAATGTTATTCACAGATTTTTGACAGGGTATGTGTGGGGGGTCAGTGTCCCTCCATGCTGTTCAAGGGTGAGCTGTACTTTATTTCTAACTTCATAATGTAGGCATCCTCAAAATATGTTGTGAGGCAAAATGGCCAACGTCATCGATACATCATTACAGGAGAATATCAGATTTACGCATTTACTCCAAATTTGGAAGATCTCTCGCAAACATGCTGACCCAGCAGCCCCCAGTTCCTGATCACCAACAGGTCCTGGAATGAGGGAGGATGGTGGAAGAATTCCTCTTAACATAAGATTCCAGAGGAACTGACTACAACCTACTCAAAAGCATCAGGTCTCATTATAAGTGATGAAAGGTTGTTGTTTTTTTTATTATTATTTAATATACTCTAACAAAATAAGTAGCATTAGCTAGGCTTATCAGATTCTTTAATTTGAAATATTTCTTTAAAATGTATGTGTTGTAGAAAAAGTCTTTATATCTGAACATAGTAAAAAAAAAATGCACTTCGAATTTTTAATTAATGGGAATCCTGCCTCCCACTTTGCCTTTCTTGCTTCAGCCGGCAGCATCCAGACCCACTTTCCCTCTAACCCTGTTCCTCACACTCCTCACTTTGCTCTTCTGTCCCAGTCAGAGAGAACAGAAGACCGAGGGGCAAATACAAGAATAGAGACAGAAAGGCCATTTAATCGGATTCCAGTATCTCAGTGCTGCCCTGATCTATCCTAGCTCGGGTCTACCACCTACTTGTTTTCTCTCCTAACCCCTGACTTCCCCACCCCAGACCTCAGAATGTGCCCTGGTCCTTCAGGGACCAGGCGACCTTGGCAAGAAGGAACACCATAAGCTATGAATTCTTGATAAACCATGTCAACAAAATGAATTTTTACCTGTAGGTTAGCATCATAAGTGACATTAGGAGAACTCTGACTTGGGACACCGTTGTGTTTCACTATAACGTTGTTAGGTTCCTGGATCCCAAGAATTTTAATCTCTTTAAATACTAAATTATTGGGGTCTTTGTAGGTTGACTGCAAAATCTTCACATCCAAGCGGTTCTGCAAAACAATTGAGCACAAAGGTCTGCCTGTAGATTGTCAAGTCACTCAAATATTCTGTCCTAGACCAGATACCCAAAACTGCTTTGGATGCCTCTTAGCTGTCTCTACTCATGTGTGCTCAAGAAGTACACACTTATTTTAATAGTCCCCTGAGCAAAAAGAGAGAGAAACACACAAACACACACACACACACACACACACCCCGAAATTTTTTTTTAATTTTTTAAAAATTTATTTACTTTTGAGAGACAGAGAGACACCCCAAGCAGGGGAAGGGAAGAGAGAGAGGGAGACACAGAATCCAAAGTAGGTTCCAGGCTTTGAGCTGTCAACACAAAGCCCAGTGCAGGGCCTGAACTCAAGAACAGTGAGATCATGACCTGAGCTGAAGTTGGATGCTTAACCCATTGAGCCACCCATGCATCCCGAGAAATTTTTTTAAACTGTATTTTTTTTATTGTCAAATTGGTTTCCATACAACACCCAGTGCTCATCCCAACAAGTGCCCTCCTTAATGCCCATCACCCACTCTCCCCCCTCCACACCTCCCATCAACCCTGAGTTTAAACTGTATTTTAAAAGGCTAATGGCTTTGATTTATCTGTATCATTGCTCTTTTTACTAACATGGATGATTCAATGTTGGGAATTAAGTTACAAGTTGAAATGCACTCATCTAAGCACTGGGTGATGTATGGAATTGTTGAATGATTATATTGTATACCTAAAGCTAATAAACACTGTAGTGGACTAACTGGAATTAAAATAAAAAGGGGTGTCTGGGTGGCTCAGTTGGTTAAGGGTCCAACTTCCACTCAAGTCATGATCTCATGGTTCATGGGTTCGAGCCCCACATCAGGCTCTGTGCTGATAACTTGGAGCCTATAGCCTGCTTCAGGTTCTGTGTCTCCCTCTCTCTCTGCCCCTCCCCCACTCATACTTGCTCTCTCTCTCTCTCTCTCTGTCTCAAAAATAAATAAAATTTTAAAAATATTTAAAAGAATTAAATAAAAACTTAAAAATTAGGGGCACCTGGATGGCTCAGTTGTTTAAGTGTCTGACTCTTGATTTTGGCTCAGATCATGACCTCGCAGTTCATGAGTTTGAGCCCCGCATCAGGTTGTCTGCTATCAGAGTAGAGGTCACTTCAGATCCTGTCTCCCCTCTGCCTGCTCCTCCCCTGCTTGTGGCCTCTCTCTCTCTCTCAAAATTAAATAAACATTAAAAAAAACCTTAAAAACTAATTTAAAAAATATGTCTTCTTTTTTTTAAAAAAAGAAAGTGTGTTAATCTACACATATGAAGCTTTAAATACAAGTACACACATACACAAACATACATGAGCTAATGGACAGACAAAAGCCCACACCCAGGATTCATAAAAATAAGCTACTCACTTGGGTAACGGAAAACTCACATAAGAGATAGACTTTATTGGCCACAGTATCTGCAAGTGAGAGAAAGATGAGTCAACCTCTGGCCTCACCACAGAAGAACAGATTTCGCCCTGGATGTACTGAAAGCTACATCCTGAGAATGGCAAGATTATAGACAAAGTCTCCAAGGCCAGGTCACTGTTTTCCCTTTTCCTTTCTACCTTACCCTTGAAAAGATTCCCTTCCAAGTACTTCTAAGGCATATGTCTCAAGTGAATCTGTTTCCTAAGTTCGAGCCACAAGAGTTGTTAGTATACTGGAGCCAGAAAAACGTGCTAAGAAGCGTGGCCAGATCCAGGCACATGAGAAGAGTATAGATTCACTCTGCCTCCCTGGCATGGGTATGTGTTTCATATCATTGACATTTGTGCAGAAGTATTTTGGGGGAAGAGATCTGCAGTGAAGGGCTGGAACAGTCTTGAAAACATCTCTTTGAGATGCCTGTTGACAATAAAATTAGAGCCTGTATATACTGCTTGTCTGATGGAAGCATTCTAAGAGGTAGAAATATGTTTTCCTTCCATCTGTTGTCCACCTACCACTAGCTGTGAACAGTGCAACCGAAACCAAAATTCTCCTGAGTGATTAACGCTGCTGTGCCTGGTGAGATTTCTTCCATGGCTGAATGGCCAGAGGCGTAACACACAGATGCAAGTTGTCATCACAGTGCTTACCTTTAGTTTCCCCATCGTCCCAGTAAAGTTCTCCTTTGGCTTCTTTGTTCTCATCTAGGGCGATGATGAGACCAAGAGGGTTCTGTCGACTGTAGGAAACAAGGTTTAGGTGGGAGAGACAAAGACTTAAGACTCAAAGAACTTGGCCAAATGAGCTGGGAATGTTTCATGAGATTTCAAAAGGGAAAGGTTACTAGCAGCAGATGGCTTGGCTTTTCTCCAGGCACAAGAGCAAAATCAACAGGCACATCTTTCTCTAGAATCAGTAACGTTACAGGAGACAGAAATACTGCAAACATTAGCAATATACATCTATGTAGGAGGCCAGAATTTAAGTGCCGGAATCACTGCAATAGCTACTATAAAAGTTGCTGATGCAACCATTCCTTAGAAAACAGACTATTAGAAGAGAAAGAGATCCTAGACAATAATTGGTTCAGCCTCATTTTAGAGATGATTCGTGCAGGGGCAGTATGAACTGTGGTTGGAGGGATATATTTGTTTTCCCTGCCCAAGAACTGTTTTGACTCAGAAAGCAATAAAATACAATAAAGTTTAATGGCAACTTTCCTAATTTGATTAGTTATTATTATTTCATTTGGAAAGCAAAATCAAACCCTATAGTTCTCTATTTCATGATTTAGAGTATGAAACACAAAACATGACCCAAAAAGGTGGTGAAGTAGATGGGCATAGAGAAGGATGGGGAAAGAGAGCCATTTCATACGGAATCCCTCCTTATTTCACTATTCTTCTGGACTGCCTCCCAGTTTCCTGCTCCCATTGGTCCTCACGTTTTCTCTTCTTTCACATGTCAGCCCTCCACTGTGCCCTATACAAGTCGGGCTCTGTTATCAACCAAATCACCTGCTTTCACTCAACACACATGTATTAAATAGCTTTCATTTGTTAGCAAGTCTAAGAGACACAAAGATGAATAGATCACAACTCTACGGATGGATGACTTTAAATATTATAAGGTAGATTAAACATATTCACTAAATAATTCAGGAAGAAAGTAAAGAGTGACTCAAAAGTTGGAAGACTGATAGAAGTACAGAATGACACTTCCAGCAGTGTGGCGGACAAGATAATCTGAAGGACACTAGATACCCTGAAAGACCCTCGCAACACATAGTCTTTGAAGGGAGTCTAAGATGACCTCAAGTTGACAGAAGTCCTGACTCACCACTGAAGAAATGGGCAAATCCATTCTGGAGGGTCCTTTTTTGGATCCTTCAGATCGCTACATTTGAAACACACAAAAAATTACTGAACACACAAGGTAGTAAGCCAGCATGAAAGAAAGTTGGCAAAAATAACGAAAAATAATTTGGATTCTCCAAAGGATTTAAGATAATAGAATTTACAAATACAATGTATAAAGTAACTATGATCGAAATGCTTAAAAATATTAAGAATGACGGGGTGCTTGGGTGGCTTAATCGGTTAAGCATCCAACTTCAGCCCAGGATATGATATCACACTCGTAGGTTCGAGCCCTGTCGGGCTCTGTGCTGACAGATCAGAGACTGGAGCCTGCTTAAGATTCTGTGTCTCCCTCTCTCTCTGCTCCTCCCCTGCTCAAACTCGGTCTCTCTCTCTGTCTCTCTCTGTCTCTATCTCTCTCTCTCAAAAATAAATAAATATTTTAAAAAATATTAAGGAGGAAAGAAAAAAAATCTGCTAAAGAGCAAAGAAGTATTGAAAGTCTACAAAAAAGTATTTTAAAAGTTTGTAGCAGCAGCACTCCCTCTGCTGGAAGAACTGAGGAAGATTTCTCACAGATGAAATCCTTGGAGAGTCAATAAGAAGGCACTGGGCAAATGATGTTGGAGAGGGGAATTAAGTGCAGGAGCCCAAATACAGTCAGATAGATGGGTATGTCTGGGGACCAGCAAGATTTGGGGGGTGGCTGGTGTATAGGTGTGCATTCCGATGCATCAGGAAGTACAGTAGTTAACTTGGAACCAGATTGTGATTGGCCTTGAACACCCCTACTCATGGAAGAGTTTGGACTTCATGCAGGGGAGCAACAAGTTAAAAATCTTCATCTTGGAAAGATAATTTTGGTATCAGTATGCAGAACAGCCTGAAGCTGAACAGCTAGAGAAAAAGTAACCATTTGGTATTAGATGTGGAAGGATCATTAAAAAAAAAAGTCTGCAATCTGAAAAATTAAGGTAGTAAGGAAAGTTCAAAGGAAAAGAAAGATTTCTAACCTCCAAAGAACTCTCAGTCTGTTAAAAACAAATAAGCTAATACTTTTAGAGACAGATAGAACTGTGTACCTCTTTAGTACAGATGGAGTCTATAATGTCAGAGTCACAGAGTCATGAGGGTGATTTGAAGTGAACAAGTAATTTTTGAATCTTGTTTTGCATCATAAGAAAGAAATGGCTCATGGGAGGAAAGGAATGGGGAATTGAGATTATAGGGGAATGAAAAGTGGACTCCCTGTCCCTAGAAATGAGGGTGAATGAGTCAAGAGCACAGCGCGATGGATGGATGGTCTGGCCAATCAGGTAGCGTGATCACCAGACGCCGTTTGCCGGAAGGAGAGGTTTCCCAAGACATGAAACTTTCAGTGTTAAAATTGAAGTGGTCCTGGGAAAACCAGGAAGGATGACCACCCCAGCAGTCAGTGTGTTAAGAGGAGAAATTCAGGGGTTTAAGAAAGAACAGGGATTAAGTTCTTTCAAAATCCATCTGTGAATCATGGCTTCCTCAGAAGAGGCTGAGGGAAATGCAAGGGACAGTGTTTGATGACCACCCCCACACTCCCATTCCTTTTGTCCCCACATGCCACGTGAAGCTTCAGCATCTTCTGCATGGGCGATAGATGGGGACCACAATGACTCGCTTTATCAGCAGCCCCCCGCCCCTTAGAGGAACTCCTGCTGCACTGTACCTGACCACAGTGGTGGTGGCGGGCTGTTGTGTGGGGAATATGTAGCCTCCGCGAAGGTGAAGTCCGATTTTGTCTCCGGGAAGTTCCATCTCCACTCTTTGCTTCCTCCATCTCGTTTGGGCCCCCTGAAGCAGTCACACGAATCAAGCACTTTGTTAGGACAGCACATTCGTGCCCCCCTCTTCTCCCGGCTCTGAGTGATCTACAGCTCCCTCCGTCTCCACCCAGCTGAGTTACTATCTAGTCAGGCAATCGAACAAGAGGAAGGAAAAACAATTAAGAGCAACAGGTCTGGCCACCACTTGGGAATTTGGGTGACCATTTACTCCGGTTCACATAAAGCAGATGAACTGATAGTTTTAAACAAGTCAGCTGAGTCCTGACTGTGCTGAAATTCGCCATGGGACCCTCTGCCATTTGCCCTTACCGTACTGTTGAATAAGGTACATAAAAGTGTTTTTTTCTGGATCTCATCATGACTGATGTTAAGTGACTTATGCTGTGAAATTACAGAAAACACCGTATAAACACTCCTCGGTGCATGGATACATGTTCCTCTCTCCAGGGAGGCACCCTGTCTATGCAGTTGTGGTTGTGAGGAGTTTAAGAAAAGTCAAAGCTACTTACAGTCTCATAATCGTACCATATGGCATCGGGCATATACGCTGTCACTTTCTCTGCACCCTGAAATTAAAACAAAATGTTGTGCTTCATGGCCCAGCCTCTTAAGGGGATAAAACGGATTTCTTAGCATTCCCGAGGGAGCTTCTTAACCATACACTGAGAGAGCATAAACGGCCTTTCTTTCCTCTGTTATCAAATTGTGCCTTTCTTCTAATAGGAATAATGAAAGCAATAACTTGGAAACACAAAGAAAAATGCCAGTGGAACCTCATTAGGAATAATAACAATATTGAAATATGTGTGGTGGAAAAAATTCCACCTTTATATTAACTCATGAAATCCTCCCGACTGTCCCTGGTGGTGGGTACTCTCATGAGTACCCTTTCCAGCCCCAGACCTTTCCAGCTGAGGAGCCAGCCCCAGACCACTCAGTGCTAAGAGGAAGAGGCAGTGACCACACCCCGATTCCATCCAACCTTAGAGAGGGTGCCAGGCCCCTGATCCGTTCTGCCTCTACCTCAAGGAGCTGTGAGAATCTAATGACGAATAGGACCATCCCTAAATCCAGAGTCACAGTAGATGCTTCTACACTGATTGGATCTTGGTCGAGAAAAAAAGACCCATAGAAAAAATATGTAAGTAACAGATCCCCAATTTCCCCAAACCTCAGCACACTGTCTTCAAGGCCGACTCAGCCACAGAGGCTGGAAATAGGCTTGGGGTAAGCAGAAGATAAATGGTTCCGGGAAGAGGAGAGCTTGGAGGGTAGCAGGAACAGAAGTGGAGGCCATCTGTGTGCCTCTGTGCGACACCTGCCTCTTCCAGAACTGGCGTGATGAGGAGGCCAGGTCCCCATAAAAACTGTTGGTGCACATCCCACGTGTTGCTGTCCCTGTAGAACCTGGAGATCAGAGAGATGTTCACTGAGATCTGCGCCAATGCTTCCTGACAACTCTTCCCCACAGCTGTCCAAAACACGCAGGCTGCCTGCCTGCGGTAACCCCCTAACTTGTTCTGGGACACCTACTCGACCCCCGCCTCTGGCACTCCGGCAGACAGACCCATGTTCCCCACCCATGTCCCCTCCTTTTCTTCCCCCTAGTTGGATACAGGTGCTAATTCCAGGATATATGCTAGGCAGGGTCCAGACCACAAGTCTATTCATCATATGCCCCTTTAAATACAATAAAAGTAAAATAAGCAATGCATCTTAAAACTTCAGCTGACTCTCAAGAAGGAACTGGATGTGATCACAACAAATAGCAGATAATAAAAGTCTACTCTTTTCTCCTTTAGGGTATCTGCCTTTTAACAGGGAATTCCAGGAGATGGCAAAAACTGATTCAAAATAATAAATGGGTAATAATAGGAAGAATAATAATAATAATAGAAGACGTGTGCCTGAGGGTCTAGAATGTCAGACACCTAAGGGAGTTCACTGCATTTTGACAAGGAAAGCCTCTTCAGTGCCTTTTGTAGAGTTAAGTTGGTGGTGCTCACTGGCTGGCAGTAAAAATTCTGGAATTCTCGAAATCCTCTGTAAAATTATTGTGCATAAATGACAGGTTCATCCTAGGGCCCGAACATAGGGCATTGTAGAAGAGACCCTCTTGTTCAAGCTCTCAAATCCTTTAAACTCGGAATCAAGAAATGAAGGATGACAGAACTTCAATGATGTGTCTAAAATAAAGAGGTAATTGGTGGAGAACAAAGAAAAGATCCCAAAGTCCCGGGATGTTGGTCTACTTCTATCCCCAAGGGAACAGGCTAAAACATTTAAATATACCTCGGGAACAGTACGTAGGCAGCACTAGCCTTGCAAGTAGCAATGGACTATTCATGTTAAAAACAGAAGTATTTCACTGTTCACTCTGACATTTGATGAAACAGTCCATGTCACACAAGTTGCGTTAACAAAATCCCCTTGGGAGAGCCTGGGTGGCTCAGTTAGTTTAGCGTCTGACTTCGGCTCAGGTCATGATCCCATGGTTTGTGAGTTTGAGCCCCATGTCGGGCTCCATGCTGACAGCTCAGAGCCTGGAGCCTGCTTCAGATTCTGTGGCTCCCTGTCTCTGCTCCTCCCCTGCTTGCACTCTGTCTCTCTCTCTCAAAAATAAGTAAACATTAAAAAAAAATTTAAAAAAAACAAAATCTCTTTGGATTAGGGGAACTTACTCATGCAGAAGAGGCCTAGCCACCGTGTCCCCCTGGCTGTGGGCCCGATAGAAGAGGGTATAGAGGTAGGGTAACAGGGTGTAGCGGATGGTAAGGTAATGCCTGGAGGAGTTCAAGAGCAGGGAGTCAGCTCCAAAGGAGGCAGGATCCTGGGCCTGGGAAGAAGCAGAGGTTGCGACTATAATCCAGCTATGAATGACAGAAGCAACTGGAGAACTCCAGACCCCATTCATCAGAACCAAGAGCTTTGCTTCTGAAGACCTGGGGCCGAGGGTGCAAGCTTCGCCTCTGAGTGGTACGGGCGGGCAGGGGGAGGTCATTTCACCAAGCAAGTGCCGTTCTTCAGCTTGCAGCTCGCCCAGCCTCAAACACGCTTAGGATTGCTAAGGCTGCCGTTTCAATCGTTTATAAGTATTTCCTCCATTTGATTCTCATTACAAAATGAGCAATGTAGATCGAATGTAAGACGTTTGACAAAAACCTTCACAGACTTGCCATCTCCTGACTGCGGTGGTGCAAAGAGCAGACTCTGTGACAGCAGGGCATTTTAATGGCACATCATAGGAGGTCCTGGTTAACTGCAGATTAGGCAGAGAGACGTGCCAGGGAGGAGGTCGGCTCAACGGATGTCTTAGTGAGGATGCGGACAGTCCACCTCTAATGGGTGCCAAATCTATTTTGATCGTGTCTCCTGGGAGACTCACCTTGTAGCCTTGGCCATTGTGATTCCTGGAAAATGGATAAAATGCTCCCAGCTGCATCCACCGCCTGCAGAGCTCCTCGGGGGCATCCAGCGCAAAGCCGCATATGTCCGCGCCCACCTGGAAGGACACACAGACAGAACGTGTACCTCACTTCCATCATGCCGCTCCCAACTGAGCTTTGCCAAGTTTTGCAGAGAAGGCTTATACAGTGTGATCAGATATGGGTTACATCCCTCATCTACTCTTTACTGTTAGATGACTGTGAGTAAGCTACTCAACCCTTCTGTGCCTCAGTTTCCCCCCTGTGTTAACGTGATCATTAATTAGCTACTTTATGAGATACTTTAATGTAGATAATGTAAGTTACACACTTGATATACATTAGTTTTTCAATGAATAGAAGGAGAAGTACTGTTGATATTATTATTTTGACCACACCGCTATCAGAAATAACTTTCCAAAGCCTAACTCTGATTCCGTTACTCATCTACTCAAAATTCTCCAGGCTCTCTTCACAGCTGGGCTAGTGGCTGCTCAAAACCTGGTTCCAACCTAACTTTCTAGCATCACTTACGCATCCAGTCCTACAAACCAATCCTTGGAGACACATCAAACTCTCCTCCTTACTGCTTTGCCTCATGTTTCTTTCTCTATCTTAAAATGACCTTCCCATTAGTCTGGTAACATAAACCCCCTTTTCAAGGGTAAACGCAAGTGCAGCCTTTTCCATGAAGTTTCTCCTGACTCCCTTCCCTGACCCCCTGTGTTCCTTGTAATTTTGTCAGAATTAATAAGTCTCTTTCTCACAATTTCCCTCCACATTTAATTTATATGTCCCTAGTTTGTCATAATTATTTGCTTACATATATACATATAAGTTTATATAAACATATAAACACATAAACATTCATAATATTATGTATATATATTACATATATATGTGCATATATATATGTGTGTATATATATTACATATGTGTGTGTGTGTGTGTGTGTATATATATATGTATGTAAACTGGAAACTTTTAGGGGAAAAAGAAGGTGTTTCTGTTACTATATTTATGCTTTTCTCTACCCTCACTGTGCACACCTAGCTTGGTACCTTGCACACAGTAAGAGCTCCATAAATATATATGTTGAATTTAACTAAAAGATGTCAAAACCATCTTTAGGGACCTGGCAATGTCATGTTTTCTCATATGGGTGCTAGATACACAGATGTGTTCAGCTTGTAAAATTCATCAACTGTATACTTAAGTATATGTATACTTTTTTGTGTGTATGTTATACTTTGATAGAAAAATATTCCAAAGATATCACTTCGAGGTTGCACTTTCTATCTTAATAAGACGGCGCAGAAAAGAATGTTGTAGTATCAGAGCCATACTGATGTAGATGAAGCCGTTGTTCTCAAGACATTAAACCCCTGTGCCAGGAAGGGTAGGAGAGGTGAGCTTTATGCTTTGAACATTTTCTAGGATGAGGCTCTCTGGGAATCGAGGTTGGGATGTGGACTCACCATTGGGATACCAAAAAGGTTAAACTCAAGCATGCCAGGGATAGACCACCGGAGATCATTCCAGGTGGCTGCGTTGTCTCCTAACCAGTGGGCTGCAAACTTGCCAGATCCCGCAAAGGTTGAACGGGTTATAATGAAGCTTCTTTTATTTGGGAACACACTCTCAACAGCTCTACAAAGAAAGAGAAACTTAAGTATCAATGTGTGACCTTAGCGTGTCTCAACCTAGCAGATGCAGTGACCATGCCAAAGATCTAAAAAGTTCATGCCTCATTCTCTTTCAGCTTCTTCCTAGTAGGGTCAGAGTTGCTGTGGAAGCAGACTGCACCTTTAAGTATGTTTACATTTTGCTTTGCTTTGTCTTCAAGTGTTTTATGTACATTATTAAATCCATAATGTCCAAGATTTTTAAAAGCAGCCTCGGAAAGGCTAGTAACTAGAGGTATACAATTTTTATGGAACAAAGGTGAAATATAACTTTACATAGATGTACGTCCATGGATCTTTCACATTGCGTGACTTTAAACCTGCACAAAAAATGAACTTGCGAACAGCCTTTTAGAACTTAAATTCTTTTGAAGTAGAAACACTTTGCTCGTAATTTTGTAATAAAAAGACATTTTAAATGTATAGATGTACATGTGTATTTTATAAGTAACTATAAATACATATCATCTATGTTTTAGAAGTCTATGCATATATTTTTAAACTTTTGCTCTATAATATTTTAAACACCTTTCAAGAAGGCTAAACTTATGCTATGACTTTGCTAATGACTGAATGCGATTGGGGTCTGGCTTCCTGCTGCCTGTTACAGTAAGTACAGTAAATTCTCAGGACATTTTCCTCACTGCAGAATTTTAGTCAATACACAAAGGTGGACACAGCACAACAGAAGGATGCTGAGCCAGTATCTAAAACCCTGAGGCACAGCCCCTCCCAGTCTATACAGTGTGGCACAGAGGAAAATAGATGGGCCTTGGACTCATGCAAAACTGGGTTTAAATTTTGCTTTTACAATGTACCAACTGTTTGCCCTTGGTCAGGTTATTTCTCTTTATTTCTTCCAACCATCCATTATTCATTTATTCATTCGTTCTTTCATTTTATACATCCCACAAATATTTATCAGATTTCTTCTTCCCTATGGGCCAGGTAGTTTCTTCATTCATTCAGTATTAATAACCATATTTGTCTTGCAGAGTTTTTAAAAACAACACCCTGGCACGTGGCATCTAACAAGATCAATAATTTGATCGTGTATTAAGTCTGTAGCAACAGGGGCCTTACTGCGCGGTGGCAATCGCCATGGAGTAGCCATACAGATTGTGGACATCGTAATGCTCGCCCCAGTGCTGCACCGTGTCCATGCAGAGACTCCTGCAGAACAGGTACCCATCCAGGATTCCTGGGGCAAAACAGCGATCAGTCAGTGATAGCCCAAGACGCACACTCCCTGCTCCTTGACTATTGTAGAAACTGAAATGGCGGCACTCTGGGTGGGGTTTATTGTGGCCATCCTGTAAATGATCATATGGCGTCCTCACTACCAGAGGGTTATACATTTGCAGTGGTTTCTCTGATATATAAATAAATTGTGCTGACCCATGCACATTCTTCCACCCCAGGTGCTCATGTGACTACAGGCAGGCATTTGGAAGCCAGAGGATTCGATTAGACCTGAGACTTAATCTGGATTCTTCAAACAGAGCCAAATACATTGTCTAAAGAATAGAAATATTGGATGAAAGTATAAATTCATTGTTCACCCCTTGTTTTTACTGACAAGATAGTATAAAGGCTGACTCTCCAATCTCTTTCATGCATCTATTCTTTTCTGCTCCCATTGTACCATTCTGACTCTGATCCGAATTACCTTTGCATCTTAACTACTGCAGTGGTTTCTTAATGGCTTATTTACTTCTGATCGACTGATCTTCTAATTCATACGTACACTAATGTCAGATTAATATTTCCAAAACCATTTGGCTATCATATTTCCCTTAGACTAAAACATAAATAGCTTCCATCACCAAAAGAATGAAGTGCTAACTCTTTAGCCCTCCATCCAAGTCCCTGGCCCATCTGTCCCAAATTCCTATTTTTTTCTTTTTCTTTTTTCTTTTTTTTTTTAAGGAGAGGGAGAGAGAGAGAGCACATGAGCTGAGGAGGGGCACAGAGAGAAGGAGAGAGAGAATCTTAAGCAGACTCTACCCCCAGCTCAGAACTCGATCTCATGACAATGGGATCACAACCTGAGCTGAAATCAAGAGTCCATCACTCAACCAAATGAACGGCCCACCTACCCCCATTTTCCTATTTTCTCACCAGATTGGAAGTATTCCTAAGATACTATAATGACAGCGCCTCATTCTCTCCTTAATCAAGACAATATGTATCTGTTTGCCTCTAGGTTTATTCAAACTACGATAAATGCTGTAATTCTAGGGCCATACCCTGAGCGATGGTGTTGTTTAGAGTTCAGTCAGAGCTCACTAGCATCATAGTCACCGACTCTGATTTGGCCTTCAAGAACCATGGGTTCTGGCTTTTTTTCATCCTACGGTTCATGTCTGTTCTTCACACCCTTGAAATCACCAGACTTCACCCTCATCCGTACACCAAGCCCAGTATCTGGTCTCTCTCTGGTAAGCCCTGACCTTCAGGCATATGCACTCGAGAGCAACACGAACTAACTGCTAGCCTCTGGCTTCTGCACTGTATCTTCTCTTGACCTCCACCTAGAAAGATCTCAGACTGTAGGCAGAAATACTAGATGGCCCCCCTCAGATTTATACCTCATTTAGGAAAGCATGGGGGGCTTCAATTTTTCTTTCCTAATTTCCTGTATACATTACCCGCATTTTCCTCTCCCTCTGCACATTTCTGTCCAAACTCCCTTGCTGGGCTGTTCATATCTATCTTTATGAATTCAAAATACCAAATACGCATTGCCACTTTAATCATACTACCACCAAGACTTACTGGGAGTGAATGGGGGATAATTTAGGTTGCTCGTGGAACATCCTGAAACGGAACCATCAACGAAGTTGGAAACTTCATTCATATCCTACGAGACAAAGAACAAAACTACCACTAAGGACAAGTAACATGTCCCCTTATGTTGTACTCATCTTCGTCTCCCCCTTTTTTGAGGAATCAGAGAAATGATTCCAGATATTTCTTCTTTAAAGAGGTTCTTATGCACATGGAGCGAGAGAGATGCTCCTATCTTCTCTACCCACTGAAGGTTTCACAGAGAAGTTTCTCAAAATCCCTTCAAAATGCTGTATGTCTATAATTACAAAAAAATGAAAAATTTCTAAAAACATTATGTAAAAAAAGATTTCAATTTATGTGATTCCATATATATCAATTTACACATCCTCTATATATCCAAATATAGCTATGAATGCACACACATATCAATACATACATATATCCATATGCAAATACCTATTCGGAGAGATTGAAGGGGCAAGCCTGTGCCAACAGCTGGGCAAGTGAGGGGTCTGGGAAGATGCACACCAAAATGTCGATGGTAGATATCTTTGGCTGATAACATTTTAGAGGGTTTTTGCTTCCTATATTGTTTTAGCTTTCTATATTGTTAGAATTTTCTACATTTCTCTTATAAATAGAAAAAAGTTTAGCTCTGGAGCTCCTCCAATTTTGCTGACTACCTGCTGCTTTTCATTTGATTTCCTTTGGTATTATATGTGACATCTGTCCTCACCACAGCCACCATTTGGTCATGCACCTGGGTACTTTGGTTCTGGCCAATGTGTCCACATGAAAGAGCCTCGAACTGGCAACTGAACAATCTGTGGACTTTGTGACAATGTAAGGCATCTATGACCTATTTTTACTTCATTCAGTTCATTCCTTTTTAAAAGAAGAGCTGGATTCAGAAAATAAAAAACAAATTTCAGAGTTTACTTCCAGATCTCACGACCTGATCCCAAGCTACATGTTTTGGTGAGATTATTTACACACTAGGATTGGGAATGTTAGAATTATTGCCATATGTGCTTTCCTGTCCTCCTATTCCCGGTGTGTTCCTTGACAGTGATATAGATCCACGCCATGTGAACATTAGTCACCGAATATTCAAAGTATTAAGAACTCACAATCCAGATTCCATCAAATTCCACTTCCTTGTGGAAAAGCTCAAATTCCTTTGCCCACCAAACAGCACAGTTGGGGTTGGTATAATCAGGAAACACAGTTTTTCCAGGCCAGACCTACAGGAGAAAATGAAAAACATTGATCAGAGTTAATTAAATGAATATAGAGTAAAATAGAGTACTTGGCAGATGTTCCTAATAAGGTCCTGGCAATCACGGTGTCCAGCGACAGGTTCTCTCCAGGTAGGAATGTGAAGCACTCTGGACGCTTAGAGCAAACATCAGGAGGACTCAGTTGGTCCCTTGAGTAAAAGCATATTTTAAAAAATGGTTAAGGCCTTGCGATGCCTGGGTGGCTCAGCCGGTTAAGTGTCCAGACTTTGGCTCAGGTCATGATCTCACAGTTTTTGGCTCAAGCCCCAGGTCAGGCTCTGGGCTGACAGCTCAGAGCCTGGAGCCTGCTTTGGATTCTGTATGTGTGTCTCTCTCTCTGTCCCTCCCCCACTCACACACTCTCTCTCTCTCAAAAATAAGTGAATAAGCTTTAAAAAAATTATAATAAAATAATAAGTAAATAAATAAATAATAAATGGTCAAGTCCTAAATAACTAATCCATGGACCCAGCATTGTCTGTCTCATTAATCTTCACCTCTGACCTCTGCCCCACATCATTCCCTCTCACTTTGTCTAGGCCCAGTCCCTGGGACAGTAAATGCAGGAGAGTTCTATTGAAATGTCAACTGAGCTATTACAAGTTGTGGGTTCACAGCATCAATTCCTCTTCTGTATTCCCTGCTATCCACTTTCTCTCCTAAACTCTGCACTAGGGTCAGCAGAGGCATTAGAAGTGAACAAGCAGGAAAAAAAAAAAAAGTGAATCAGCAAAGGGGCACCTGGGTGGCTTAGTTGGTTGAGCATCTGACTCTTGATTTCGACTCAGGTCATGATCCCAGAGTCATGATCTACACATCAGGCTCCACACTGAGCGTGGAGCCTGCTTAACATCTTTCTCTCTGGGGGACCCTGGGGGGCTCAGTTAGTTGAGCATCCGACTCCTGATTTTGGTTCAGATCATCATCTCACAGTTCATGTGTTTGAGCCCTGCATTGGGCTCCATGCTGGTGGCACGAAGCCTGCTTGGGATTCTTTCTCTCTCTGTCTCTGTCCCTCCCCTGCTCATGTCCTCACTCTGTCTCTCTCTGTCTCTCTCTGTCTCTCTCTCTCTCTCTCTCTCTCTCTGTCTCTCTCTCTCTCAAAATAAATAAACATTAAAAAATTGGGAAAAAACAGATTCCCTCTCTCCCATGCTCTCACTCACATTCTCTCTCTCTCTAAAAAGAAAAGAAGTGAACCAACAGATAACCCCCTTGTGAAAACATGGACAAGTAAAAGTTTGAGGCAGAAATAGTCAAACTGGTGAAATACTACGAAGAAACAGAGTACAAAGTAGACTGAAATGGTTCCATTGGATCTGGCAGTTAGGAGGTCCGTGGTGGCATCAGTCAGGGCAAGTACCAGTGATGGGGAGGAGAGGATGGCCGCCTACAGTCAGCTGGAGAGGGAAGGGGCATGAGGGTGGGGACAGGGTATTCAGTGTGCAGGCTACTGTTTAAAGGGAGTTGGCTGTGAGGGGATACATGAGTTAGGTGGCTGGTAGGTGTCTGGGGATGAGATGACAGGGGTAAGTTTATCCCCTGCATGTATAAGTCATCTGGAAGTGTCCAACAAGACGACCACACACACATACACACACACGCACACACACACACACACACTGCCACAGCCCCTCTGCCAGCACCAGCCCCCAGATCCCCCATTCAATTACCTCCCCAACGAGCGGAGTCACCCCATCTGAAGCATTCACCCATATCTTTGCGTCCGAACCCCTGTCATACGGGCCGTAGGGATTGCTTGGGGAAGAGTTGTTGGAGATGGCTGGATCCTAAGAAGAGGAAAAATACAATGAAGGACCCAGCTTCAAGCTCAAGGCATGGAAAGGAGGTTGGGAACTGGGGGGTGATGGAGAGGGAGGCGGATGTAACGACAAGGAAGAGCAAGCACCTGACCTGGGGGAGAAAGAGGACGGCACGTACCACAATGATGACCAGTTTCTGTCCATTATTGTGTAACTCCTTAACAAACTCCGGGAAGCCTTTAAAATTTACTGGATCATAAGTGAAGTCCTTCCTTTCATCCATATAATCGATATCAGCATGCTGAACATCCTGAAAGAATACACAAAATCCACAACTTTGTGCGCAGGGATTTCCCTGTTTGAATGACTCCATCATATTATCGTTGTTATCCACGACACACACTGACTTTGTGCTGGGCCCTGAACAGGGTTCTGGATCAGTCCCTGGCATCTAGGTGCTTCTTTTCCCAATAGTAATTTCAAAAACAGAGGACCCATTGTCTCCCTAAGGCCCGATCCCCGCCCCTGGAATCAGGGTAACTGCATCCTCTGGCCTTGCTGCCTGGCCCTCTGGCATCAAAAGCCACTCAACAACAAACCACAACAAACACAACAAATCACTAAGGCTATCAAAAACATATCCATACCTAAATCCTACCCCCTCCACAAGAGAAGGGGAGGGAGGGACTGTCTGTCCCACCTTTTGTTTCTTTGCTTCTCTCATATTTTGAGTTTTCTTTGGTGTGGGGAATAAACTGAGGGATCCCCCAGGGCTCACACCAATGGGTTAACAAGGCATAAAGAAGTACAAAGCCATAGGATGCTCTCTTGTTTGGGTAAATGAGATAAGGCACCCAAGAATAGGGAGGTGCAAAGGCACCCCAGAATAGAGAGGGGGTGCAGAGGCACCCAGTACAAAGGTATATGAGGTAAGCAAGATTAGGCATTCAGGGCAGAAACGCCCCCCAACTTAGTACTATAGCAGAAAGCTGCTTTCACAGGAAGGAAGGACCAAATTAGGTAAGCAGGTAAATAGGGCTATAGACCACTGCACTGGGCTGTGGGTGATGCTGCCCAGAGCTGATTTACAAAAGAAAAGGTGCCTTGTTAACCTTGAAGTGTTTTGCCCTATCTGACTTATCCCCCTAGGCTAACAGACATGGCGTCTCTTGTCTGCTGTTAACAACCAGCTGCCCATCTGCCTGGTGCCAGGGTTTTGTTTTATATTGACCCAAACCCCAAACACCGTATATCTTCAAAACCCCCTTTCCTTCATGCCCAGGAGTTGATGTTCACTGATTCATTGTCACTTTGTGCACGCCCATCACATTTGGAAGCCTTTTCTAATAAAAATGGGTCAAGGACCCTTATTCAGGGCTCTTGTCTTTTCCCAGGCATTAGACATCTCTTGTTTTAATCCTGTGTCTTGCTTTCTTGCTAAGACAAGAAAGAACTTTAGCCTTAGGGTCTATGAAACTTTGGCACTTATTTTTTCCTAATTTGACTTGTAGGAAAATAGTGGAGTCCATAATGAAATGAACTCTTGCTCTAGGACCTATGTGTCTGGGGTAGGGGAGAGAAGAGTATTATTTCAGACACTACTGGGCTTTTCCCATTACACCTCCCGAAAAACCTCACTCTCCATAATATACCAGATACGTTCAGACGTGACCATCCAAAACATAAAAATATGTGTTATTATTATGTGTATGTACTATACACTTTTGCTCACTTAAACTAGGGAAAGAAATCCTTTAAGAACTCAAATGAAAACATATTCTATAACTGTAGTCAATAGAGTAAGCATAAGAAAATTTTGCTAATAAAATATTATAAGAAAAATAGAGACAAACAGATTGCCTCCTAACCCCAAAATTGTGGTCTCTACTATCTCCTACTAAAAAGAACTAGTTCCTTAAAGGAATGGCTGGCTCAACAAAATGTCTAGCATCCTGAATACATAAACATCTTGGTATTATATATTTAAAAAAAAAAAAAAACCTCAGGGGGAGATAGTATAAACGGTTTTTCTTATTCCCCAAGGGAATTCCTTTATTACTGAAGGATGTTTAAAGCCTTACTTACATAAGGGAGCTGTGCAGCACGGTTTCTCTCCACGACTTCTTTCATGCTCTGTAGGGTTCCATAATCATAACGACTGAGATGAAATCCAAGGGCCCAGTATGAGGGTAGGGCTGGCCGTCCAATAAGCTGATAGAAGTATGTGAAATAAAAGTTAGCAAATACTCTATTTTTTTAAAGTTGTATTTATTTTGAGAGAGAGAGCAGAAGTGCATGAGCAAGGTAGGGGCAGGAGGGAGAGGAAGAGAGAAAATCCCAAGCAGTCTTCACACCCAGCGCAGAGCCCAATTCCTGGCTCGATCTCATGATCCTGAGATCACGACCTGAGCCGAGATCAAGAGTCGGGAACTTAACCAGCTGAGCCACCCAGGCACCTTGCAAATATTCTATTTTAAATGAAACTCCATAAGCATTGATTTAGGAGCACAAGACATATTCCATTTCCCTATATACCATTTCCTCAATGTTAGAATGCTAGCCTATTTTCCTAGCCCCTTTTATAAATCATTGAGGGTAGTGTCAAGTTTGTAGTTGCAGATTTATAGCAGTGACTTACAATAGCAGATTTTTTGTGACTCATGCCTGCCTATTAAATTTACTTTTCTTTGTGCTATTTAGTATTTATTTCCTCAGTCACAGTCATGATATCATAGTTTACCTCTAGATATTCTTGAACAACTTGCTCTGGAGTGTTTCCCAAAAACACATAGAAGTCGAGGATGCCTCCGATGGTGCGGTAAGTGACAGCTGGGGCAGGCTGGAGGGCAACCTCTTGCAAGATTAAAAGTGAAAAAAATAAACATTAGAATTTACTCTAGAGTATTAATTACAAAGTTTTAGATTGCAGTATCCTCAATCATCTGAATATTAATAAAGTGAATCCGATGCTTCTAATTTTGTATACAAAGGGGCACACTCTGCTGATTGAGTCCACCCTCACAGCACGGGAGAGGCAAAGCATTTGTTCTGAGACAGATTTCAGTAATTGGTGATTGGGGTGTCTTCACTCCTGTGTCAGGACTCAGGCTTTCATGAGAAAGCAATCAGTTTCTTGAAGGGCTCCAGATAAGACGCTGTAGCACGTAAGTTATTTCAAGCTGAAAACATTTGAGTTTCTGAAATCCCTTATCAACCAAAAAGCAGGGCTTCCCGAAGAACTGCCTTGTCATAAATTCCCACCCCTGGAGCAACTGTAATCTTCTCTGAGACAAAACATCGGCACTATCCTCGAGCAGACATCGTGACAAGAATATTCTATCTCCCTGCTAAGGGCTCATTTATTTTTCCAAAAAGTCTTTTGTTTGTTCATAAGTGCCCTTTCTTCCCCTCCCATGTATGTATCAGGGTGGAATAATAGCCCCAAATTCTAAACACCCCTCTGAGTTACTCTCGGCCGAGCATTCCTCTGTATTCCCATTATTTATGTAAATAAACTGTCTTTTCGCTAACCCATCTCTTGTCAGTTGGATTCAAAGGCCCACCAAATACAGCCCCGATGAGGGCAAGAGGACAAGTTTTTCCTCTCTGACAGTCACAGCTACAAAACACACTGCTCCCACCCCACACCCCATTATCATTGCAGGAATGGAACCCAGTTAGATTCACTGAGGTACCAGCTTCAGTGTATCTCACATCAAGGAAAGGAAAGGCCAAGTTAAAAAAAATAGTCAGAGATTATATTATAAATTCAAAATCCCTCTAAGCCCCAGTCACAGTTCTCAAAGGTGAAGTCTCCCCACAGCCTTGGTTTGCATTTAGGAATAAAAGAACTAAAAAATTCAAGATCTACTGAAATGTACTCTTTGGTCACAAGAACAACCCACATGGAATATCTAGGATCCTGAGACCTTTTCCAGTAAGCCTCACTCAACTTGTTTTCCGGTTCCTTCCAACACCCTGAAAGAACTGTACAATCCCTGCACTAACTCAGTCTATTCTTAGACTATTATGTATCTTAGAATCATTTTAGGTCACCTAGAGTGAGCCTCAATCAATCAATAGTGAAGGATCAGAGCTTTATTTTTCTTAATTTGCAGTTCTTTGCAACCCAATGCTTTTGTAAAATAACACGAAAATTAATAGGAAAGGGTTCATGCATGCCCTTGGATACTATAGTAATGTTTACTTTCCATTTCTAGATTCATCTTAGTTTGGGAACCAGTGGTGGGCCATGCTTTGAGCACCTCTTATCCAGTTAATTGATTCTCAGTTGAGAAGAGGGTAGGGATCAATATCTCATGCCCACCATCAACCTTGGGAAATTCTAATATATCTCCTCTTCCCATGTAGTGATTGATTCATTACCCCTGAGATCCAATGTTATTGATACAAGCAGAAAAAAAAGGTGAGAATCATTGATCCAGTCTAAACCTTTAAAGATAGGGAAGCTAGCTACTTTTTGGAATCCTATGATGCTGTAATGTTTATTCTTAAACAAATTGATCTTACTGTGGATGACCTTGCCACTCCAGTGTACCTTGATATCTTTGGATTATCTGAATGGAATATTCACTGCTCAGTTGTAGCTCTCTAGTTAGGCCCTGCTATTGTCATCATTAGGCCCAGGGCAACTGGCTGTTTCCTACCAGAGTTTATATCAACCATCCTACTGGACGAAAGTCTAAAGAAGGAAAAAGAACAAATTGGTAAAAACTGCCTCTGAGTAGATTATAGGATAATAGGCTTAGTTGTTTTAACTCTACAATAGAAAAATATTTCAAAATAGGCAACCAGATTCAGGAAAATCATAAGCTAGGAGAGAAAAGCATAAGCTAGGGAAGAGACAATCAGAGAACACGTGAGCCCCTGAGCTATGGTTCAGCCATTCCTAAAGGGCTCCCTTCCTTTTATTGTAGGGCCGAAAATTGTTCTTATGTATTTTTTCATGAATATTCCCTTAGATTTTTACCCATGGCATTGCTATTCATCAGAAACACTCCAAAGGACAATCCGCTCGCATCTTCAAGACACAGGAAGAATGTCTGTGTGCCATACAAGTTAGTCCCATCCTGCAGAAAGAAAATGAAAAATAAAAAATTTACCATCTAATGATCTAAACCCCAAATGGCTGGAAATGACTTAAGAAATCAGTGTTAATCATGTGAGTAACTGACAGGGCCCTCGTGGTCAAAGAAGACACAAATAAATCTTTAAAATATCATGTCCACATTTAGTTGACATTAACCAAGTGAATCAGAGTTCTCTTATTGAATGAGCTGGTTATGACCATTTATCTAGTAGAAATGTGAAAACCTGTGATATCTGTTAAAATGTGGGAGAACAAGAATTTTCAAACCGTAGTTCAGAAAATCTCCTCTCAAAGAGGCTTCACCTAACCCCATCTGCAAAAGCTCCATCAAGTCTTAATATGAATCAAGCGTCTTTCTAACATGCAACTAGATGAAGCTCTACTCAAGATAGCTGGTCTTCTGGTCTTTAGAACAGTAGACTTTAGAACTTAAGCTGATTTGCTAAGACTTTAGAACAGCAGTTCTCAACTGGGGCTGCATCCTAGCCCAGTTAAAACAGAATTCCTGGGGGTGAAGCAGGCACTCATAGTTTGTTAAATTTCTCCAGGCGATTCCAATGTGTAGTCATGCTTGAAATCACTGCTCTAGAAAAGCAGTTCCCCAAATTTGGTGTGCATAGAAATTACACATGGGGGCACTTGGGTGGCTCGGTTGGTTAAGTGTCCAACTTTGGTTCAGGTCATGATCTCACAGTGTTTGAGTTTGAGTCCCATATCAGGCTCTGTGCTGAGAGCTCAGAGCCTGGAGCCTGCTTCAGATTCTATATCTCCTCTCACTGCTCCCCACCACCCACCCCTGCTTGTGTGTGTGCTTTCTCTCTCTCTCAAAAATGAACATTAAAGAGGCGCCTGGGTGGCTCAGTTGGTTAAGTGGCCGACTTCAGCTCAGGTCATGATCTCAGGGCTGTGAGTTCAAGCCCTGCGTCAGGCTCTGTGCTGATGGCTCAGAGCCTGGAGCCTGCTTGAGATTCTGTATCTCCCTCTCTCTCTCTGCCCCTGCTCATACTCCGTCTCTATGTCTCTCAAAAATAAATAAGCGTTAAAAAAATTTTTTTAAATGAACATTAAAATTTTTTTTAAGAAAAAAGAAATTACATATGAATCTTAGTTAAATGCAGATTTCTTTTCTTTCTTTCCTTTTTTTTTTTAGAGAGAGTACACATACAGAAGCAGAGGAGGAGCAGAAGGAGAGAGGGAGAGAGAGAATCCAAAGCAGCCTCCACACTCAACACAGAGACTGACAGAGGGCTCAATCCCATGACTCTGGGATCATGACTTGAGCCTAAATCAAGAGTCAGACGCTCAACAACTGAGCCACTCAGGTGCCCCTAAATGCAGATTCTAATTCAAAAGATGGAAGAGGGAGCTTATAGCTGATGCTTTTGTAAAATAACATGAGAATTAATAGGAAAGGGTTCATGCATGCCCTTGGATACTACAGCAATGTTTACTTTCCATTTCTAGACTCATCTTAGTTTGGGAACCAGTGGTGGGCCATGCTTTGAGCACCTCTTATCCAGTCCATTGATTCTCAGTTGAGAAGAGGGTAGGGATCAATATCTCATGCCCACCATCAACCTTGGGAAATTCTAATATATCTCCTCTTCCCATGTAGTGATTGATTCATCACATGGTGATGCCCATTTGAGTAGCAAGGATCTGAGGCTCTTTATCATATAGCCATCACCAGTCATTCACAGATGAGCTGTTTTGACTCATCACCTTTTCTGTTTTTCTGGTAGGCATATGGTAGACTAAGAGGCATGGGCTTCTCATTAGACAGGCTGGGGATGAGATCCTATCTCTGTAACTTCAAACTTTTTTAAACATTGGGCTATTTCTGAGGCTTAGTTTCTCACCTGTTAAATGGAGTAAATTATACTTAATTTTTTAGAGTTCTTTTGGTAAATAGAGATACTAAATAACAAGAATGACTTAATCATTCCAATGATCTCCTTTACCCAGACTGTTCTAGAGACTCTGGATGTATAAATTCCTTTAATTCTTATCACAACCCTATGAGGGAAGTATATTCTCCCTGTTTTATAGATGAGAAACCGAGGACTCATAGATGTAACTTGCCCAGAACCATGTAACTGGTGAGTGGCAGTGTCAAAATTCAAACCTCAACAGCCTCACCCTAGAATATCACTCAACTATTATTCTGTACTGCGAGGAGTGACTGTCAAGAATGAGGCTATGACCTTCAGTGCAGAGGGGTCCATCCTGAGAGCTTACCCCATTGGGTGTTGTGTCCCTGGCAAACAGGGACCAGGTCTTCCAATTCATATCATGCCGGTACTGTTGGTGCACCTGTTCCCCCAGACCATACACGTTAGCACTGGGCAGTCGGGTGGAGAACTGCAGGAACTGATCCGCAAACAGGAGAGGTCCGATGCTTGAGTCCAACCTAGACGCCAATGCATAATGCAGGGACAGGTGGGCAAGTTGAGTAGACAGAACGTGACCTCTTAGAAAAGTGCCCTTTACATTTTGATGACTCAATAGTCCCTATTTAACTGACCCCATTTGCCCTCCTGTGATGTTTTCCCATAGACACCAAGAGATTAGGACTTCTTTTTCCCTTATACACCCTACTGCATGACCAAAATACTATTCTTACATTATAATAGATGTTCCATAAACAGTTACTGGCAGACATGTGGTTAGATGGATGGAAGAAAGGGGAAAATAAAGAGGAAAAAATGATCACGCAGTAGGAAAAATGGGGGAAAAAAGGCATGTGCAGTGCCTGGCCTATAATAAATGCTTAGTAATAACCACAACGACAAGAGGGAGGAGGAGGAGGAAAAGAAGGAGGAGGGGGAGGAAAGAAGGAGGCAGACAAAAGTATACATTTGGAGAGAGTGTGTTCACTAACAGTGGGCTCACAACCTTCGGGAACGTGAAATGCATGCACCCTACCTCAGGCTCGCAAACCTCCCTCCCCCGTGTCCTTCCTACCCCATCCCCAGAGGGTTTTCAAAACTTACAGAACACGATTATTGCTTCTTCTTATCACTCTGATGCTAAATGGCTGTTTGGTGACGTCGACTTCATAGGTCAAAGGAGAAGCAGCATTTCCTTTGAAGGGTTGCACATGTTCGTGGGGCACTTCATACCTGTCCTTGCTCTGGTCGGTTAACTGCCGAGAGACATGAAGGGAAAGAAAGCCAAAATGGAAACTTCTCAGTATTTCCAAAATAGGAACCTCCTTAACAACAGCAGTGCTCCCCAATGTCTATGCTCATGGTACTGAACTCAGGCACTGATCCAAGTGGGATCCAATGGGAGATAGATGTACCCATTATATTACCAAATTCAAATGGTTAACACTTAGGCAGAAGTTAGTCTTTTGGTAGAAATACACATTGTACGTCTACAGAGAAAGACTATCTCTAGAGTTTTCACGGCTGTGATAATTCTTTCCTTTTGCCTCCTGACTACATTTCACATGGTATCAAGGACACATAAGCAAAAGCCAAGTTTAACCAGCTGACTTTATAAAACATATTCAGGAGGCGATCACACTGAAGGAAGGCAATAGATGCCTTCAACACACAGGTACTAGGTAAGAGTAATGTCAGTGGAGAAAAATGCCTCCGTTAGCAGCATTGCCTATTTTGTAGTACCTGCAGCCATCAGGTAGAGAAGAACATTTCAAAAAAATGTTTAAATAATAAAGAAAGTACAACCTTAAAGTGGAAACGGTTGGCTGTCTGGTATTCTGCTGTGAGAAGGACATTGTTGACATCATTTCCAAATAGGGATGGAGAAGGCAACCTTTCCAGCTGGGCTGTGAATCCTAGTATGTAGAGGGGAAAAGGGGAAAAGGTTTACAAAGCTGGCTGGGTAAACTAGCAAACAATAGCCAATAAAAATTAAGCTTTATGTCAAACAGACTGTCAGCCTTTTTTTCTCAAAGGGAAGAGATAGATATATACCTATCATACACACATTCTGCCTTGGGCCAGATTGTGAAGCCAGGTACTGTCACTTCCTCCCAAAACCCATGCCTGTCTTACAAAATCCCTTGAAATCTCCCTCACAAAGGCCTAATTCTCATTCAATCAGTCCATCAGCCACTCTGTGTTCATCACATACCCTTTACACACTTAGCCCTTGATGGGTGTGTGTACCTGTACATATACACACACATATCTACCCTGTTCCTTCTCAGTTCCTCTCATGTTACATTACAGGTGATCATATACACTGATGCCATCTCCCGGTTCTGTGATAAGGCAGGTGAGAACTGAGACCTTATTAGAAAAGGCCGTCAGGTCAAGGGCCTTGGAGGGCAACGTGCCCCTTCCTTTATGCTAAGAGCCTCCCCGAAGCAGTCACCCGCTGTTAACCTCCATAATGTTCATTATTATCCTCTGCATTTTAGGGTGGGAGAAAGAAGAGGGGATGTTTAGTTCAATAATCACTGACATTCACTAGCTAACTTTCATAAATTGTGTATGAAATTGGAATTGTTTCCATATCAGCAAAATCACATTATATTAGAGTTATAAGTAGTCTCCGAGGTTACTAAGTTCAAACTCCTCTCTTTAAAATTCAGAAGCTTGGGGGCACCTGAGTGGCTTAGTCAGTTAAGCTTCTGACTCTTGATTTTGGCTCAGGTCATCATCTCACGGTTCATGGGCTCCAGCCCTATGTCGGTCTCTGTGCTGGCAGTGCGGAGCCTGCTTGGAATTCTCTCTCCCTCTCTCTGCCCCTTCCCACTCGTGCTGTCTCTGTCTCTCTCAAAATAAATAAACAAACAAACAAACAAGTAAACTTTAAAGGTTAGAAACTGGGGGACCAAAGAGGTCACAATGTTTGCACAAGGTTACCAAGGGACATAAAGGTAGAGCCAGGAACAGAACATGCCTCCTAATTCCCAAGATTGGAGTTTTTTCCTTGATGCTGAAATAGATCGTCACCCTTGCTTTAGAGCTGTGCCCACCTTCTGTCACCTGCAGTCGTGTGGCCACGCAGGGTGATACTCTGTGCATCCACTAAGGCTTTCCTCTGCTGCAAACAGAACCAACCTCCAGAGGACCTGGAGCCCCCGCCTCATGGTCTGGCTTACCTGTGTTTGTATTTACAAGGTCACCCTCCATTTGATAACCATGGCTTTTAGAATAGTAGCACCAGGGCACACTTATGGTCCCCTGAGGTCTCCAGCAGCACCC
Source organism: Paguma larvata (assembly GCA_030068075.1). NCBI lineage: Eukaryota > Metazoa > Chordata > Mammalia > Carnivora > Viverridae > Paguma > Paguma larvata. The sequence goes on along the minus strand of CM057834.1, from coordinate 91,036,478 downwards.
ACGCTGATCGCATGTGGCCTGAAATAAGAGATTAGTCAAGTAATTTGTAGAACATTATCACTTATGAATAAAATTTGAGCTCATGGTATCATTAACCTCATTTTACAATGGTATTGAGAGAAATTGTGCTATGTGTCAGTCAATGCACACCTTGTACTCAAGACTAACTTTTCTGGCCGATGTCCTATCCTGCTGTTGTTATTATATAATAATACAGAGTCCCATATCTGCCATCACATAAAACTGATAAATTCATTTAAATATCCTAAACTACATATCCTAAACTACAATAGAGATATATCACCAGTAACCCAAAATTACGAATGAAGCTTCATTTATATTGGCTTTGGTTTTTTAGAAAAAGGACCTTGATTTATTCAGAAGCTTTGAAATCAAATCAGTTTTTCTTTGGCTTTTAAATATATCTATTATGTGTGTGTGTGTGTGTGTGTGTGTTATACATGTGATAGTAGATAGATAATCTCTCAACTTCCCCCAAGGTAGAAAATAATTGTTCCTTGAAACCCAAGTACAGTCTAATTTTTAGTTAAGAAAGGTACCCGCCTTATACCACAATTAAAGACAGAATCCACTGGATGGGGTTCCTGGATAGCTCAGTCGGTTGAGTGTCCGATTTCGGCTCAGGTCATGATCTCGCGGTCAGTGAGTTCAAGCTCTATGTCGGGCTCTGTGCTGACAGCTCAGAGCCTGGAGCCTGCTTTGAATTCTGTATCCCTCTCTCTCTGCCCCTCTCCTACTCACACTCTGTTCTCTCTCAAAAAAAATGAATAAAAAAAGTTAAAAAAAAAATCCAGTGGAGACTACAATGAATACAATCCCTTTCTCACATCAACTAATTTATTTGAGAGAAGCAACCAGGTTAACTATAAAAAAGTACAAACAAACCTTGTCCTCCTGAGTGTGAACTAGACCTAGTGACTTGTAACTAATAGAATAATGCAAAAATAATGGGATATTGCTTCTAATATTAGATTACAGAAAGAACAGCCCTCACTCTGGGGAGGTGAGATGTATCGCGGATAGAATCGCATGGCAAGGAACTAAGGGAGGTCTCTGGCCTCCTAGGCACTGAAGCTCTCATCCAGCGATACTGGGCGATCTCAATCCTGCCAACAATCACATGAATGAGCCTGAAAAGTATCACACCACAGTCCCAGCAGACACCTTGACAGCAGTATTCTAAAAGACTTTGAACCAAAAGCACCCAGCTATATCAAAGCCAGATTTGTGACCATAAAAAAAAAGTAAGAAAAGAATGTTTTTGAGGTAAGCCATTAAATTTCAGGATAATGTCATGAAGCTATAAATAACTAATACATCCCACTACATAGATTTTACAGACGGGGAACCTGAGACAGACAGAGGTTCACAGAGGTGAGTGACCTGCCAAAGCTTGCTTGGTTAGCTATCGAGACGGCCAGGACCAAAACTTAGTTCTCTTCTATTCGTTGCCTTTTTTCTACACTCTGGGTTGAGTTTCTGTTAAGCACATTGCCAAGAGTACATGGCCATGCTTTGCAAAGGATAAGACAAAAAGCACTTGCTTAGATATATGAACAATTAAATCCAATCACTTGCTTATTTTTTTTTAGTGTATTTATTTATTTTTGAGAGACAGAAAGAGAGTGTGGAGGAGAGGCAGAGAGAGGGAGACAGAGGATCCGAAGCGTGCTCTGCATTTACCCCAGGGAGCCCAACTCGGGGCTTGAACCCACGAACCATGATATCATGACCTTAGCAGAAGTTGGATGCTTAACCAACTGAACCACCCAGGCGCCCCATGCTTATTTTAGGTGGATACCAATTTAAGGAAAGGAAAACTGTGTCCTTCTGCAGACGCTCTGCTGTGGGATCGGGTTTCATTGCAAACCCAGCTTCCATCAGCAGTTTTTGTTTTTTCCTTTCCAGGTCCACTCAGATGAAGCCTCAGTGCATCGGGAAATGAGAAAGGTGCTGAAAAGGGTGTTAAACAGCATGGTTTTTGCATGCTTCCCAGTACTTCATAATGTCTTCACTGAACCAGAAAGGCTAAAGATCAAAGAATGGCCACAGCATCCAGGAAAGCGAATGGTCTCTGTCGGCCAACTTGAAAACAGCAGTTCCTGCATGGAAGCGAGCAGTCACAGGAAGTGGAAAGAGAAGCCTGGTACACATAAATAAGAGAGTAAAAAGGATGTAAAACCTAGGAAAATAGTTGTGGAGAGAAGCTATGAAAAATGATGACGTGAATAGGATTGAAGGAGCCTAAAAAGAAGAATTAGACCCAAGACCCAATGTCCCTTTAAGTTGGATGTGAGAATTTAAGTTTAAGAGGCACTGCTGAAATAATATAATGCTTGTAACTTCCAATACAGTGTTGAAAACTCAGGGGGAAAAAACCCTTAATGCAAAAAATAAGGAAAGAAAACATGTAGATGGGGAGGGGGTGGGGAACGGGTATGGAGCAGGACACAAAGAAACAGAACAAATGCAAAACACAAAATGAGACCTTAGAAAAAAATGTGTTATGTCAATTTTCCTGTGTTTTTAAAACTTAATTTAAAAGACAAAGATAAATTAGATTTACAGAAATATATTCAGCTATAACTGCTTAGAAATCAAGTCGGCTGAAATGCCACACCTAAAATTTAAGCTCACAAAAGGAAGTAAAAGAGGAAGAAACAGGTTACGAGAGTAGGATGCTAACCAAAGCCAGTGTCACGATAGCAACACCTGACAAATAGGCCTCAAGGCAAACTGCACTATTAGGGAGACGGAGTCACTACATAATGACAAGGGGCTTGAGGCTCCAGGAAGATATGACATCGCAAACTTGATAGACACTGAAGAAAAAAAGACCCACATATTTACAGAAAGGTTTTAAAGAATCTTACGAGCCAAAACTGAAGAAGATAGTACAAGATGGAATGTTTTTAAAGAGCCTCCTCAGTAATTAATGGACAAAGTACACAAAAAAGTAAAGACACTTTCATTCATTTTACTTTTTACATGATGGACTCATACAGGCTCCCGCACCAACACCAGGAGAACTGAAGCGCACTCAGAGGTGGTGAGAAACCAGATAGAAACCAGACGCTGACAGCACTGTCTAAGATGTAATCAAGCTCTGCACTACCCCAGTCCTCACTGAGGTCTCCTGAACCCTGATGTTCCCTAACAACTAAAACAGTGAGAGAATGGGGCACCTGGGTGGCTCTGTCAGCTAAGCATCCGACTTTGGCTCAGGTCATGATCTCACCGTTTGTGAGTTCGAGCCCTGCATCGGGCTCTGGGCTCACAGTACAGAGCTTATGCTTCGGACCCTCTGCCCGCCCCCATCTCTTTTTGCTCCTCCCCCCCCTCAAAAATAATTAACATAAAAAAGTAGTCTTAAAAAAATGTGAGAGAAGAAACAAAGAAGGAGGTATTTTATACCAAAATGAGACATGAAAGAAAATGGAAAACTAGGGCCCAGTCTTATCCATGAACATGAACTCAAAAGCCTAAAAGAAAAAGGACACACAGCATTAACAACAGAACTCAGCAATATATTCAGTAATGACCAAGTAGTGTTCCTTCTAGAGATACACGGATCTTTCAATATTGGAAAATCCACTTTTGTAGTTCACCACAATAATTTATTAAAGGAAGTACAGTCATTGAAATTCACCAGCTATTCATGATAAAATTCTTGGCAAACTGGAATAAAAAGTAACTTCTTCAGTTGGAGAATGGGTATCTATCAAAAAACTACAATAAGCATGTTACTAAATGGGGAAATGAGAGAAATATTTCCTTTAAAATAAAAAAATATACTAGGTGATGCACGTTTATGACTTCTTAAAATTAAAAGTATATTGAAGGTGTCAAAAACACAATATGCTGAGAAAAAAAAGACAATTTGTAAGACTAAAAAGAATAAAGCTAAGGGACGCCTGGGTGGCTCAGTCAGTTAAGGGCCCAACTTTGGCTCAGGTCATGATCTCACGGTCTGTGAGTTCAAGCCCCACGTCGGGCTCTGCACTGACAGCTCAGAGCCTGGAACCCGCTTCGGATTTTCTGTCTCCTTCTCTCTCTGTCCCTCCCCTGCTCATGCTCTCTCTCTCCTCTCTCTCTCTCTCTCAAAAATAAATAAACATAAAAAATTTTAAAGAATGAATAAAGTCAAATTATCATTATTTCCAGACATAATACTGACTAGGTAGAAATCCAATAAGATTTATAGAAATAAATTTATAATGTAGTTACTATTATATTAGAACCTTTATTTTCTTCTTAACATTGTGCAAGCAAATATAAGGAAACAAGGTCAGAGTTTCCAGCACTTAGTTGCAGAGGCTAGACGAAGAGGTTTTGGTGCCTGTGTGAGACCAAAAGTTCAGTTTTAGGGGGCACCTGGGTGGCTCAGTTAGTTAAGCGTCCGACTTCGGCTCAGGTCATGATCTCACAGTCCATGAGTTCAAGCCCCGCATCAGGCTCTGTGCTGACAGCTCAGAGCCTGGGGCCTGCTTCGGATTCTGTCTCTCTCTCTCTCTCTCTCTCTCTCTCTCTCTCTCTCTGCTCCTTGCCTGCTCATGCTCCGTCTCTCAAAATGAATAAACGTTTAAAAAAAATTTTTTTTTTAAAGAAGAAGAAGTTCAGTTTTGGTGCGTGTATGAGACCAGAAGTTCAGTTTTGACACGTTTGTTTTGAAATATCTTTTAGACGTCCGAGTGGAAATGCCGAATTGGAAACTGCACAGATCAATGTGGAATTCGGGGAAGTGATTTAGGCTGGGGACATACACTGGGGTATGTAAGCCTGTGGGAGCTGCCATCGGAGGATAACATGGCATTGGAGAAAATCATCACGGGTTGCGTACAGATAGAGAAGAGAAGAGACTTGGCAACATTTGGAGGTCTTAAGAAAAGGAAGAATCGGTAAAGGAGACTGAGAAAAGAAGTGGCTGTTAGCTTATCCACGAAGAATATGTGACAGCCTGTGAAGAGAGGGTATTCACCCAGAAGTGGCCCTTGGATTTGACCGCAGCATCACCAGCAGCTACAACTGCAGATGACAATAGTGAGCTGAGAATTCTCCTGCTCGGGTTTAAGCTACCCACGCTTCAGCTCTTTTTGGATTACCCATGTTGCCTCAAGATACGGGGTTTACAAATTATCAGCTTCTGTGGAGAGACGATCTGAGCTAGTCAATAACAGTCGAGGGATTGTCTTATATTACTTTTTTTTTTTAATTTTTAATTTTGAGAGAGAGTGTGAGTGGTAGAGAGGGGCAGAGGGAGAAAAAGTCTTAAGCAGGTTTCACACTCAGCACAGACTCAGAAGTGGGGCTTGATCTCACGACCCTGGGATCATGACCTGAACTGAAATCGAGAGCCAGACACACAACCCACTGAGCCACCCAGGTGCCCTGGGGAACTGCCTTATTAGATGAGAAACAATTTTGAGGGGAGAAAAGAAAAACACATTCAAAGTTAAAGTTGAAGGCTAGGAACCATGCAAATTTCATTATTAAATCCATCTTATACCCTATGCTGATGAAAACTTATTTGTTAGAACTAAAATTCTACATTTCAATAAAATACATAATATAAGTGAATATTCCTTTAGAGCATTCAAAATGCTCTCAGTACCTTCCTGTCTCCTGCCACAGGCTAGTAATGATAATTTTTATAAAGTTGTAACCTTATCGCAGTAGAACTTATTTGCAACATACATGATAAAGATAAGAATTAGAACCCAGAATAACAAAAACAATAAACTTGTACAATTAGAAAAGACAAAAAAAAAAAGCATTTCAATATAAAATTGGGCAAAAGACAGAAAGAAGAAATTCCCAGAAAAGAAATAACTGATAGATGTTCACTCTCACTGGTGTTCAGGAGAATTGTCGCAAAGCCACATTGAGATACTATTCGGTAATGTTCTAAATGGCAAAATGCCAACACAGTATTGGGGCTGCAGAAAAGGATAGTGAGGCGGGAAATTTGGCAACATTTAGTTTGGCAACATTTAGTAAACTTGAATATGTGTATCCAAAGTCACATAGACAAGTAAAAAAAAAATGTATAAGAATATTCACAATAGCATTGTTGTAATTCTAAGATATGGGGAGGGGAGGGGGGAACTACACCTGTATTAACCAGAGAAGGGAAGACACTGATACAGCAAATCATAGTGAGCATAAATGAACTAGAGGTACATACCAACATAGGTAAATAGCACAATGTTAAGTGGAAAAAAAATTGTAAAAAAGTATTTTGTCTATAGGTCATATATTTATCTTTTTGAAAGTATCTACATATGTAGGAAGGGTACAGAGAAATGCATGATAAATACAATCTCAGAAGTGTGGTTATCTCTGTGCCTGGGTGGCAGTGCGGAGCCTGCTTGGGATTCTCTCTCTCTGCCCCTCCCCTACTTGCTCTCTATCTTTCAAAACAAACAAACTTTAAAAAGAAAAAAGAAATGTGGCTATCTCTAAAGAGAATAGAGAAGGGGGCCTGGATGGCTTAGTTGGTTGAGTGTCCAACTTCAGCCAACTTCAGCTCAGGTCATGGTCTCGCAATTCGTGAGTTCGAGCCCTGTATTGGGCTCTGTGCTGACAGCTCAAAGCCTGGAGCCTGCTTCAGATTCTGTGTCTCCCTCTCTCTCTGTCCCTCCCCTGCTCACACTCTGTCTCTCTCTCCTTCAAAACTAAATAAACATTAAAAAAAATTAAAGAGAATAGAGAAGTCAGCAGGGTAGGACTTCCCCTCTACCGATAATAATTTATTTCTTAAGCTGGATAGTGGTTATAAATTCTTATACATCATATATAGTTATTAATAATTCTTTCAAAGAAGTTAACTGCTATGAGAAGAAGATCAAAAATAAAGTGAAAATAACAAAGAAATGTCCATTTTCTTAATTTCTCCCTCTTTTTTTGAGTCCCAAATTCGTTATTATTTTCAAAGCTTTCATATATCAAATTATCAAAACGTCTATAGTAATCATGCCTAAATAATACAAAAAGAGTCTGAAAACACCCCATCCTTTCACCAGAATCCATTCCAATGTAATAACCTGAAGAACTTCTGGAAAATGAACAACTCACCCCTTTGGGTCAGATATATCTTACACAACTCTCAAACTGTGGCCCCTGTCAGAATCGCCTAGGAAATTTGTTAAGAGCACAAAAGCCCAGGCCCTATCATATTTCACTGAAGCTGGGACTCTAGTAGTCTTTATTATTATTTTTTTATATTTTCTCCGAATTTTTTTAAATTTATTTATTTTGAGAGAGAGAGAGAGAGAGAGCATGGGAGGGGCAAAGAGAGTGGGGGGGGGAGGAGAGAGAGAGAGAGAGAGAGAGGGAATCCCAAGCAGGGTCCACACTGTTAGCACACAGCCCCATGCGGGGCTCGAACTCAGGAACCATGAATCATGACCTGAGCAGAAATCAAGAGTTGCATGCTTAACCAACTGAGCCACACAGGGGCCCCTCTGGCATCTTTGTTAGCTCCCCTCTCCATCCCACCCGAGGTGGTTCTGATACAGACCAATGGTTCAGAACCGTAGTTCTAGAGCAGTAACTGTTCATCTTAGCTGTACATTTGAATCACGTGGCAAATATTTTAAAATAGCATGACTGGGCTCCCCTCTGGGAGAATGAAGTCAGAATCTCTGGGATGGAGCCTGGGCATGAGTGTCTTATAAAAGCTGTCCACGTGACTGTGATTCTAACATGTAGCCCAAGCTCAGGACGACTGCTTTAGAAAATCAATGCTGTGACATGGACGTTCTGGCAGAAAACAGCCGCAAACAGGAAGTAGCGAGGTGAAAAAGGCAGACCACTGAGGGACAATCCATGACTCACTGCTGTTATAGGGAAAAAAGAAAAGACCCCAAGCTTTTGTTGCACTCATACCCTACACAGCAAAAGGTATACGCCAGAGAGGAAATCAGTTATTAACCAGAAACTTCCCCAGAAGTAATTCCACATGTCATCCCACGATGTGAGTTGAAAATAATTTACTGATAAGATTACACAGGCCTTGGAATTCACGCATCATTAGGTCATTAGGAAGCAGCAGATATAAGACTAGAAAAAAAAAAATCAGGACCTCAGCAACTGTAGCATTTAGAAAAGAAAGAAGGCAAAGTTGCAAGAGCGAATGCAAACAGGTGCGAAGGAAGGAGCCCGGGCCTAGTGACAGTCAGCAGCACTAGCCACCTGCTGGCACTGGAGGAAATGGGGACCGGCTCTCTTCCGGTCTGCCCTGGGCCTCGCTCACCTGCCCGGCCAGCTGCCCTTCCCCTGGTGCTGGCCCCTCTGACCCGCTGCGCCCCATCCTGCTGTATCATCCGGGGCACTCCAGAGACAGCCTTTACCCTCGCTAATACCTACTCTGAGCAAAATGAGCATTTCTATGCCTCTGTTTAGAATGGCTGCAAATTCTCTGGCACACTTCCCATCAGGAGGTGGGGTCTTTGCCCTTTCCCTTGAATGGGGGCTGGCCTCTGCCTGATGGGAGCTGTAGAGTGCGCAGGAGTGACGCTGTATGGGCTTGGAGCCTTGCCGCGAGAGGACTGGCAGCTTTACTTCTGTCACTCTCATGTAAGGAGGACAACTACCCTGCTGGGAAAGACCTCCGAGAGGGCAAGGGAGATCCTGAGACCATGTGACAGAGAGTGGGGTCCAGGGGAGGCCAGCCCTATAGCCGTCTTCACCAATGTGCAGAGGACATGGTGACGACATCTGGGATCCTCCAGACCGGATGAGCCACCAACTGTCCACCACCAAGTAATCCTGGTCAACGCCTTGTGGAACAAGAGAACCATCAGCCCATCCCCTGCCCAAATCTCTGACTCGTGAAATAATGAGATAGAAGAAGATGATTGTTGTCTCAAGCCACTAAAGCTGGGGTAGCTCACTTTGCAGGAGTAGATAAATGGAGGGGCTGGACTCTAAGAAAGTGGGCGACATGGAGCCATTCTAGTTAGGCGGGAGTTGAGTCCCACATGGAGCAAACAGAGGGTAGGTAAGAAGCAGCAGAGCTCACGGCTTTTCAGCTCTTTGCACAAGAGCTGCATCGCCGGCCTTCAGGGGATCCCAAAAACGTTGGATGCACTCATTCAAATAAAATAGATGCCATATCCAAATATCAATACATTTTTAAGTATCTGGTTTCGGTATTTCTTCTGCCCTCTGCCGTTACAGGTAACAAAGTCTTTATATTCTAAAAAGCCAGTAGATGGGGCACCAGGGTGGCTCAGTCGGTTAAGCGGCCGACTTTGGCTCAGGTCATGATCTCGCAGTCTGTGAGTTCCAGCCCCGCGTCGAGTTCTGTGCTGCCGGCTTGAGCCCGAAGCCTGCTTCGGATTCTGTGTCTCCCTCTCTCTCTGCCCTTCCCCTGTTCATGCTCTGTCTCTATGTCTCTCAAAAATAAATAAACATTAAAAAAAAAAAAGCCAGTAGAACCTGATGTTGTGAACAAAAGGACCAGAGAGTCTCAGTACAAGGACAATGAGTAAAATAAGGAAGAATATACTATTTTCAAACAGCGGCAGAAATCTTAGCAGTTAAAAAACACTTAACGATATAGGAGTTTCAAATCACCTTCTATTCATCAAAACGTTACCTATTTTTATAGTCAGCACATTTGGACAAATGAATGGGGGAGTAAAATTAATCTTACTCAGTGAAATGTAATTATGACTACAGACTCTTCTATAATGCATGTATTTTGAGTCAGGTTTTTTAAGTTAACTTGGGCACTTCCTTCCATTCCAAAGTGAAGTCTGACAGCATATACTTGCTTTTTCTTTTAAAAAATTTTTTTAATTTTATTTATTTATGTATTTGTTTTGAAAGAGAGAGAGAGCAGGGGTGGGGCGGGTGGAGGTGGGGAGAGAATCCCAAGCAGGCTTTGCGTTGTCAGCACAGACCCTAATGTGGGGCTTGAACTCATGAGATCATGACCTGAGTTGAAACCAAGAGTTGGTCTCTTTTTTGTTGTTGTTGTTGTTAATGTTTATTTATATTTAAGAGAGAGAGAGAGAGAGAGAGAGAGCATGAGTGGGGGAGGGGCAGAAAGAGATGGAGACAGAATCTGAAGCAGACTCAGGCTCTGAGTTATCAACACAGAGCCCAATGAGGGGCTCGAACTCATGAGGCATGAGATCATGACCTGAGCTAAAGTTGGACACTTAACTGACTGTGCCACCCAGGGGCCCCTGACAGCACAGACTTTCAAACAGACATGCAGCTCTGCAATTCCCAAGATCCAGCCTTTCCAGTCCCCTGAACTGTACTACTGCGAACACTCAGAGGAACGTCTTTACAGGTCACTATTCTAAAATCTTGGGAAGTATAGTTCCCGGCACATGCTCAGTAGCATTTGTTTACTGGAGAACTTTACCGAAGCACACTGGCTCATTTCACCCACAAAAAAATCGATAGTCTGAGAGGAAACAAGACTTTGTGAGCAAGTCACAGAGCTTTTCAACCCAGAACTGGAACCTGGTACTGGGGCTCCCCTAATGTGCTGCTGCCCAGTGGGTACACTATCAATTCAAAGCATAAAGCAGGAACGTGAGTCCATACGCAGGACCTAACAGCTCACTGCTTTTCCCAGCACCATATAATGGCCCTTATCTAGTGCTCTATAGACACAGAGTAATTTCGAAGGTGGAGACTCCTAACGATCTTCGTAAAATGCAATTTACTTGCTGATATATCATAAAATTTGATCCATTAAACACTTATTGATAAGAAAATGGAATTCTCAAAAATATATCACAAGCCAATAAGTCAATAATAAATAGATAATTGCCAAGTGTGTTTGCTATAAAATATGATAAAGGTTCTGAATAAGAAGTATGGCAACTTCTCAAACAGCATCATAAAGATTACCATTAGCACTACTGTTATCCACAGAAAAGACTTAATTGTAAACTGTTCTCAACTCACCCATCATTACACGTTACTTAGGGTATGCAGGTTTATTTTAAGCATGTAAACCTGCTCTCTCATGTTAATACAATACATTCTGCTCCTGACAATCGATGAATTTAAAATTATTGTCTACCATCTCTTTCCTGAGCTGCATATCTAAAATTGACTAATTCTTTCTGCTCCCAGCCATCAATGAGATCTTTCAACTCTTGTGTTTGGGGTAAAAGGTTCTGGGATTGTGGACAGGTTTCGGATAAGTATGGAAAGCTATTTCTAAAATCTGCATGGAAGAATGGTCTATGTGCAGCTTTGGAGGCACAAAGATTAGTTAAATTGGGTCATAGATGACAGACTAAAGTGTCTGAACTTGACCCAATAAACAGTAATGGATGCTGTAAGTCATCAAGTTAGGTAGCAATGTAATGAAAGTAGGATGTTTAGGAGAGTGGTTTCATCCACATGTAATGGAGCAGGCAGGGGAGAAACAGAATTCAAAAGGGGCACTGGGAGGGGAGCCTGGGTGGGTCAGTCAGTTAAGGGTCTGATTCTTGCTTTCAGCTCAGATTATGATCTCACAGTTTTGTAGGTTCAAGCCCTGCGTGGGGCTCTGCACTGGCAGCATGGAGCCTGCTTAGGATTCTCTCTCTCTCTCTCTCTCTCTCTCTCTGTCCCTCCCCCACTCACGCTGTCTCTCTCAAAATAAATAAATAAACAAAGAAGAAGAAGAAGAAGAAGAAGAAGAAGAAGAAGAAGAGAAGAAGAAGAAGAGAAAGAAGAAGAAGAAGAAGAAGAAGAGGAGGAGGAGGAGGAGGAGGAGGAGGAGGAGGAGGAGGAGGAGGAGGACGACGACAAGAGGAAGAGGAAGAGGACGAAGAAGAAGAAGGGGAAGAAGGGGAAGAAGTCTAGGAAAAGGAGAAGGAAAAGGAGGAGAAGAAAAGGTGCTGGGAGACTGTGGGAGTGATCTACTCATGATGTGGTGGAGGTCCAGTGTGGCCACGGTGAGAATGGAGATGAAGTGCTTATTCTGGAAAACACTGTTAAGGAAAATGTTTAAAGTACATGAAATACTGGTGAAAAGACAAAAGGAAGAGCCAGGCAAAAGTTCTGCTCTTTCTGCCTCTGAGACAAGAAGCATAACGGAAGTATGAACAGAAGCTGACAGTTGAAGGAAAGCAGATTTGGTGAGGAGTGATGAGTTCAGGCAAGATGACTGTGAGACCCCAAGTAAGATGCCCTGCAACGAGCTGTAAGCCCAGAACTAAAGCTCAGGACTAGAGATTTCGATAACTGAGTCATCTTTTCTTTTCTTTCTTTTTTTTTTTTCCTCTGAGACTCCCGGATGGGTGTCCTAGAGCTCATTCTCTCCCAAAATGTCTCCCAAGAGTACTCCATATGGTTTCACAAAAAAATTCATAGGCTCCCGCCTCATTATTGGGAGTGAGAAACAATGGGATCTTATAACAAAGAATCATCTGAAGGGAAATCTATACTGTTAGTTCTTTGTAAGTAACTTTGGGGGAGAGAAAGAGATAGGAGTGATAAAATGGTACAGCGACGGCCTCAACACTGAAACCTTCCGCTAGTCTGGTGTCAGAGTCATAATTTCTTTCCTCCATACAGCCATATACTTCCTTTTAACGTGCACATTGTATAAATACATCACTATCCATAGACTCGGCCTCTCAACAGCAGTCTGGGGCGGCATATCGGCACCCATGATACTTAAAACATGCAACAAAATACCAAAGATACACCTCCTATGAGAAAACAGGCCGTTGAAAGTTCTCCCACGTGAGAGTGCCCAGGAATCCCATGCAGTGGGCATCCTGTTTGTGTCCAACACAAATCTGCCAGTTCACATCAGTGGACTTCACTCAGAAGGCCGCATTTGGCTTTCATTCATTCAGTGTTAAAAGTGGCTGACACAGTGTTTGCAATGAACTTTATAATCATGATATTCAACCGGACTTCAGCTGATGATCAAGAAATACTGCCCTATGGTAAATACCGAGATGTCGCACTATCTTTAACCTGGTAGTTATTATCCTCCTCCTTCCAAAACATGGCTCTTAAAACTTTGTCCTCATTTTAAATAATGTTTTACGCATGTGTATGGCTTTTTATTGTAGATCCTAGATAACCTTTTGGAATCGTGACAGGAGAAAGAGAGATAGAGAAAAGGCGAGAGACAAGGGCAGTAAGAGAGAGAGAGAACCAGTAACCAGGGAGTGTTGCCAGATAAAAGACAAATCTATTTTTAGTATAAGTAAGTCCCAAATCTTGCATGGGGCATCCTTATACTTATCCTTTATAAGTATAAAAATGTATTCATGGTTTATCTGAAATTCATATTTAACTTAATGTCGACGTAAAGCAATTTTCTAGCTCTTCCTCTCCCAAAGCTGTACTGTCATGTAAGCACGGCTACAGCATTCGTTCGCCTGAGCCACCAGGAGCTGCAAGGCAAGCAATTCTCTGGGAGTTACGCACAGATAACAAACAAACAAAACAACAAAAATAAACAACAACAAAAAACCACCCGACATAAACTCTGAAGTGAAAACAAGATCCATAATTCAAACCTTTGTTGGTGGCTGGTCAGGGATGCAGTTGACCCGTTCCACTTCACTGACCACTGGGCACTCAGCAGAACTAGGGGTGGTGATTGGGGTCCCAGGATCAGGGGTAACCGTTGTCCCAGGATCTGGGATATCCCAAAAAGAAATATAAAATGACCATCGGACAGATCTAATATCACAGGTATTCAATAGCGTCACAGTTCTCAACGCCTCCAATTGTATGACCTCCACTACTGAATGAGATTCGCTCTGATGTCCTTGAAACGTACACGGTCACTTTAGAAAGCCTCATTTTGTTCTAGTTGATTGTATTTACTAAGAACCAAATCCACCTTCTCTAGTCCGGGGGTTAGGAAACTATAGCCTCTGAGCCAAATCAGGTCGCAGCATTTTTAAGTAAAGCATTGCTGGAAGACAGCCACACCCATTGTTTAATGTCTTATCTCTATCTGCTTTTGTGCCACAATGGCAAAATTAAGTAGTTTTGGCAGAGACTGTATGGCCTGCAAAATCTAAAGTATTAAGTCTCTGACCCTGAACAGAAACATCTGCAGCCTTCCCTGGTCCTTTATCTCCATCCCCAGCGGCCGGTTCACAATAGATTTGCACACAGAACATGTCCAGTGTAGGTGGTTGTCTTGAATCTTACTGCCCTGATCATCATAACCTCAATTCTGGTGGCTCAGTTAACAGGCATTCATTCCCTCAACACAGAATACTTCTGAGTGATGACACTCCTATGTAAATATAAAAGCCTCCTAATACAAAAAATGTAAAGGAAGGCCACCAATCTAAACACTGGCAGTTAGAATCTGCCCAAGGGCCTTGATTCAGATTTAAAAATCACTCAAATAAAAAAAGACACATATATTGGATTCAAAAATAAGGAAGTGATATTACTTTAAGTCACTCTGCGATAAGTGAATAAGGACATTAAGACAAAACAATGAGGTCTTTCATTAGCTTTCATTTCTTTTCCAACTCAAAAGTGGTGGATTAAGAGAACTCCGTATTTGTGCCAGTTTCTGCATCAGGATTTTGGTTCCATCTTCAAGATCGTAGGATTTTACGAGTTGAACCACCTTTGAGATTATTTGATCTAACTCCCCACAAAAGTGGAAATTGTCAGGACTGGGGTGGAGGGAGGAGGGGTAGAGAAGTCTAGCCACAGGCTGACCTTCATCACTTGGTTCATAGAAGCTGTTCCCAAACAAACCACTCAGCACACCCCAGCCCCTCTTTCAGAATAAGACAACTCAATAAACGTTTAATTAAAGAATTCTGGTAGTTGTTATTTTTTAAAGAACAGAACTTTGGCCTAAAATACTTTAATTGATTATATACTTACCTGACTGCCTTGCGGATAAGGGGTAATAAGTTAATAAGGGTTAATTACTATTGTTAACAAAGTTAGAATTATTTGATGCGATTCAGTACATTTATTTCAAGAGTCAGCTATGTAATCCTGCACTGCGCTAACTGGGAAATAAAAGTATCACCTTAGGCCCACAGAGAATACCTAAGTGGCTGCCACAGTTTCAGTCGGGGACTCACCAAGGCACATATCACATCCCCCCCTACACACACACACACACGCACACACTCACACACACACACACACACTCACACTTGTGGATAGGAGAGCATCACTTCCCAGCTGTTTATGAGGTTTATGCTCTGACAAGAGCAACACACAGACGGAGAACATCAGAGTTCCTTGTTACCTTTAGATTGTGAAGAATCCATGGCTGAGAGCACAAACAGAGGGATAGTGATGAGAAACACCACAAGCAGAAGAGCACTGAGCATAAGCTCCAAAGACGTGAAATGTTTCAACTTCTTTCTTGCCATCTACCAAAAAAAAAATTACATTTGAGTTTTATTTAATATACAGCTGGTAATTTTTTCATGGCAAAGCTCAAATCTAACATAAATAAAATGAATAACAAACCCTTATGGATGTATATCACTTGGATTAAAAATGATCAATTTAGGGGCACGTGGGTGGCTCAGTTGGTTAAATGTCCAACTTGGGCTCAGGTCATGATCTCCCAATTTATGAGTTCGAGCCCCTCATTGTGTGATATTTTATCATTTGTTCTACTTTCATCAGGATGCAAGCAAGATTTATATATCGTAATTGATTAGTGTCTGTTAAATGTTTTTTAATCGACAGGTTTGTTCTGTTGATTTCCCCGCAACCTGGATTTTGTTGATTGCATCCATGTGTAAACTAACATGTTTCTCTACCCTTATATTCCCTATAAATTAATGATCATATCTAGAGTTTTGACTGGATACAGGTTTGAATTTTTGACAAGAATTGTTCCCAGCTGAAATACAGTCATAGCAGGAGACACATAAAATCTACCAGATTCTCCCTTTGTCATATAAATAGCCATCGACGAGCATTTCTTAGATCCATTATTCAATTAGTCATGACAGTGATACTATAATTCTATCATTCTTTATATACTGGATGAAATATTACTGTAGAGAGAAATTTCCCCTCATCTATTACTTAGATCACATAGAGGGGTAGTATCAATATTTGACTCTATTTTCTGGCTTTCAGAATAAGGAGTTGTTGCCCTAGCATCCTCCAAAGAGGACCAGTGAGAATATTTGTTCAATATTTTTATGAACTTATGGATTGAAACACATCTGTACTAACCCATTGATTTATTATCATTAATGCCATTTTGCCTCATCTTTACCCAGTGGGAGCCTTTTCAAATTGTTTCCTGGTAGTCTTTGAGAGTTTTCTTTCTCTGTATTATAACCGATGACCTAGGCTCATTCTGCACATTTCCTGACCCCAGTCTCAAATCACACATCTCCGAGAAGGCTTTGTTCTTTTCAGTGGTAACAATATTTAGAAACCACAGTCTGTTGAGCACTGGGTGTTGTATGGAAATCAATTTGACAATAAATTATTATTAAAAAAAAAAAAGAAAGAAACCATAGTCTGGATGAGAGTTGTTGAATTCTACAACTAAATGTAACCGATGGGTCACACTGACTGGGTGGCTACCTCTGAATTCCCAGGGAGAATGGTCAAGTTCAAACAAATACAGAAAGAACACATTTACCTATGTCAAAAGTTGTTATAAATCCTCACTAGGGATTAAAATATTTTGCCAAGAAGTTTAAATCAGATGTTCAGCATTTGGAATGTCTGGGGTTAAGGCCTAGATACCTGATTTAAAAAAAAAAATCCACGAATAATTCTGATATGCAACTATGTTTCAGAAACAGTGACCTTATTACAGGCTTATAAATTATAATGAACATATTTTATTAGGCAAAACTATATTAAGAATTGGTGTCCATGAGTTAAAAACCAGAAGTGGAACCAATAGTTACTCAAACCCCTTTATTCTATGCATAAATAAAGTAAGTTATAGTAGGCAAAGCGCCTTGCTCAGAGTCACATGATCAAGTACTAGAACCAAATTTTCCAAACAGCTGAATGTAGTTCTCTGTGGCTACGGTATCTATCCTGGCAGCTCTTGGAGGTCCCTCATGAATAGACTATTCTTGAGCCTACCACAACTGCGGTCTTCAGAACTCACCTCAACCTATTCCTGTCCCCTTCCTCCAATCTACGCTTGATCTCCATCAGATTTAACTCAAGGAGTTGCATTCCAGACTGTAAAGGACTTGATACATATCAACTGACTGCTCCTATAAGCCGCCTTGGAACTGAGCATCCTTCTCCTCGGTACATCTAACTTCCAGAACCTTCTACCACAGAACTTCCTGCACAGATAGTGCCCTCCTTCTGTGGAGTCTGAGGCAGCAGCTTGTGATCCCCAGTTCCGTGCTTCCTACCAAACAAACTACATGCTGGAATCAACCACGAAGCTGGTCCTGTTGGGGCACTAAAGATAGATAGTATTTTAAGTCAAAATTTGTGTCTTAAAGATTCATAGAATTCAAACCCTAAAACCATTATCCTTCATATTCAGAGGTCGAACATAAAGTAGGCCTTGAAATATCCTCTCACTAATAAGGGAGGATTAGGCGAAGTCATCCTCATTCATTCAACCTTCTCACGCCAGGGGAAGGGACAGGGAGCTCTGTGCCCTGAGAGCAGCTGGACTGCTCCCGGGTTGGACACTGACACCATCGGTCCAGACATGAAGCTCAGCAACAAGGCAAATGTCCAAATAAAAAATAAAACACCACATTCCTAAGGGTGAGGGTGATGATCAACACAGAAACAGGACCTGAAGGAAGGAAGAACTCGCAGCTGTTAAAGTAGGAACTGTGATTGGCACTGGCACTGGGTCTCTGAGTAGGTTCCCTTAGACCAGAAATGCACAGACTGTGTTTAAGGTTTTTTTTCCTGACACAGAGTTAAGCACGTTCAGATAAGGATTATGCCTTGCAAGCAGTCCTTTCTAGAAATTTCCCTCAGTGCCTCCAGTGTGAGACTTTGTTCTTTAGGGAGGACAATTTTCATTCTGGCTTGAGCGGTGGCACTACCCTCCAGGAGTAGCAAGGAACATAACTCCCCCGTCACCCACTCCACACCCTTCCCAGGGTTGCCCCTGATGCCACCACATTTCTTACTTCCTTCTTCTGACTCGCTACTACCACTCTCTAGAAGGCTTCCCCTTTACAGGTTAACATTCTGTTATTCTCTCTCTCTCTCTCAAACATTAACTAAGTCATATCTTTCGGTCACTGGTGTCAAATTCCAATGGCATTTTATTAGATAACATTTGTTGTCTTTGAAAGGGAAAGCTTGACATTTCATGCCATTAGCTGAGCTAAGTTTTGAGAACCACAGAAATATCCTATCTGTTGACCTAAGATAGCAACATCCTACTCAGACTGCATTCTACAGTTGCAACAATACTGAGATATGAGAATGACCAGGCTAATTTTCCCTTAAATGACATGCTCCCAAGGCTCAGGACAAGTCTGCAGCATAATTAGGGATCCTGACTTCAACCTTAAGGATTGTCCTTATGACTTCACTGCCTCTTAGGTAAGGGCACATTCTGTCTTTCACATTCTGGGTGAAAAAGTACATCTATAGACACAGATATAACACTACTTCAAAAGCATGAGAGACTCTGGGAAGCCATACTACAATGCAGAAATGTGTCACTCAACAGAGAGTGAAGCTGATGAGTCACAGTCAATACATCAGCCAGAAAGGAGAAAGAAAATCCCCTATAAGATCTTACATAGAAGCAGTGAACGAATCCATTGTCAAGTTGGGTAGTGTGATGGAATGACTTCTAAAATAAGTTTCCCTGATCTAACTAGTTTCTTGTATCCCCTTAAGCTATAGGAGACTGTACATCAGCAGAATCTTGAATCAGACTCAGTGAAAAGTGTAAAGCAAAAGGGAAGATGAGAGCAGAGTAGCAGAATTGCCTCCATTTGCCAGTGGTTTTGAGGCCTCATGAGTTTGTAATGGCTTCCATTACTTACAAGCTGAAATGGTATCACCTATAGTCTAAATTTTTTTAAGTTTATTTATTTATTTTGAGAGAGAGAGAGAGAGAGAGAGAGAGAAAGTAGGAGACGGGCAGAGAGAGAGGGAAAGAGAGAGAATCCCAAGCAGGCTCCACACTCTTAGTGAGTAGCCTGAACCTTAAAACCAAAAGATCATGACCTGAACCAAAGTCGGACACTTAACCAACTGAGCCACCTCGGTGCCCCTAGAGTCTAACCTCTTAATAATCACTCTAGGTAAGGTTTGGCGGCTTCTGTATGCCAGATATTTTCCAGACATTACTAGTCATCTTTATAATCCTGAAATACCGGTATTATTCATCTCTATTTTATGAGTGATGAAACAGAGGTCAGGAAGGTATAAAACTTATCAACAATGATAAACAGTAGAGCTGAAATTCACTCTAAGTCTATGCTCTAAAGGCATGCTTCTCTTCGCGACTAGAGCAAAATCCACACCCTCCCCCAAGCCTATCTTCTACACTTACCAGAACTGTGTTTCTTCATTTCAAACAATATACTCTCTGAGACTTAAAATTAACCTTCCCTTCCTCTCTTGCCCCAAAGCACACTATCTGTATAGTGTCTCATAACTCTGAGGACAGTAGGTTTTCCTCTTCTAAGTTTTAAGCTGCTAGGTCAGTGAGTGAGAGTAAGTCACCCTTCCCTGAGTTATCCCTCACAGATACTGACTCTCTGGTTCTGTTGGCAGCTGGGCGGGGTGGGGGTAGAGAGTCCAGGACTGGGCCATTCTCTTGTTGAGAGTTGCCTCTTCTGGGAATCTAGATCCCTTTCAGTAAGCCTAATGATGCTACTATCATTTTCTTTGTGCTCTATGAAGGGGAAAATGTTGGGAAGAAATCCACAGGCCTCACGGGATGCCCCTGGCAAGTGCTGTAAATGAGTATTTGCTGATTCGGGAGCAAGACTGAGTGGAAACAACACCATAAGATGGTCTATGTGTCACTTCAGGGACCTTGTTCCTCTTTCCTGACAGATAAGGGAGGGACGAAATGAGAAATTATGTGCCTTCATCCCAGGAATCTCACCAGTAACCACAGGAGTCCAAATGAAAAAAAGAAAAAAAAATGGATATAAAAAATAATGTAAATTAGAATGAAGTTATTTATTTTACAAAAGTATCCAAGTTAAGGTTTCTTTTAATCAGCCACTTTTGAAGTATCAAGGAGAGATAATCAATATCTCTAGGGAGTATTTTTTCATAATATACAGCCACTTCCCTCTCCATATGACCTTGGTCACTATTTGTCATATGAATAACAGCCTTCATATGAGTTGTAAACATAAAAAGAAATAGCTGGAATCCATCTCTTTATAATGAAAGCATACACTAGTAAATCTACTTTCCAGAAGATAATACTCTTCACAGCTCATTTATTAAGCCCAACCATAGCTGAACACTGGTTCATACCCCTCTGCTGCTCTATCTTCCCCTATTCTTAGCTTAGGGTGCAGTGATCTCTCTGGGCAGAACTGCCTCCAATCTACAGACCCCTTTCCTCAGGCTGATTATGAGCTGAGATATTCTCTGCTCTGCTATACCCAGCACAAAAGTCATATCTGCTTTTCTTTTTCCATTTCTTTTCATTTCCAGACTCATTTCATTTGGTACATCTTATAAGAATATCAATGGAAGTTTGGAAAGGAAAACAGGTAAAGTCTTATGATCAGTCTACAATCTTGAATCTTTCTGGGTAGGTTTTAAAAGTTTCCCCAATGACTTTGATATTTGGATCCCTCCACTACTGTTTGAAATTCACGCTGGGAATTTTGAGTTCATCAGTGGATTTAATAATATCATATGACACTATCCTATAGGGTGGGAGGAGGAGTGGCAGGTGTAAATTGAAGACAGTGAAAAATGGGACAAAAATTAAGTAGGAGACAGTAACAACAAAAAACCAAATAACATATTTTGAGGGCGTCATAGGGGATGGATGGCCCCTTATGAAATTATCAACCCCATCAAAGCACCTCTAGTATGTCAATTTACCGTCTCCACCCCCAGCTTATTTTTAGTCAAGGGCATACGTTTTTCTAAGATGTTTTCCCCAAAGGTGTGTCTACTTCCTGAGGTTTACAACACCCCTTTTCTTTCTCAAATTGTGAGCTCCCAGGGCATAAAAATTAAAATAAAAAATTTTTTCTAAACATTATTCATTTTTGAGAGACAGAGACAGAGCAGGAGGGGGCAAAGGGCAGAGAGGGAGGGAGACACAGGATCCAAAGTAGGCTCCAGGCTCTGAGGTGTGAGCAGAGCCCAACATGGGGCTCAAACTCACGAACTGTGAGATCATGACCTGAGCCGAAGTCAGACACTGAGCCACCCAGGCACCCCTCAGGGCATAAAAATTGTCTGCTTCTTCCTCTTTATTTCTTTCCTAAGTATCTACTGGTAAAATCTGCATAATCAATACTTACTGATTGATAATATTTTACTCCCTGGGTGATTTCATTAGTGATTTCCTTTACCCTATCCCCAAGTTCTCCTTCTCAGAACAAAAAACATGCTAAATAGGGCATGAGAATACTTGAGCTTGACTTCCTGCCCTACCATCTCTTGCTGTCATAGCCAAAAGAATTTCCCTAATACTCTTGAGTCTTGGTTTTCTTTGAAATTTGTTTTAATGTTTATTTATTTTTGAAGAAGAGAGAGACCGAGTATGAGTGGGGGAGGAGCAGAAAGAGAGGGAGACACAGAATCTGAAGTGGGCTTCAGGCTCCGAGCTGTCAGCACAGAGCCTGATAGGGGGCTTATCTGAATGCAACTAACAATATCTATTGTTATTATTACCTACCATCACTTTCTTATTGTGAAAATCAAATAAAAACACTTCAAATTTCAAAGCATTACATGTCATTATGTTATTATTTTCCTTACAGGAGATACTGGGTGCTGGCTAAGAAGTAGGATGTTCCTAAGACATATGTCCACCCCACTTTCAGTGAGTGTGGCAGCGCACCTCACTCGGTGTTTCATGAAATGGCAGATGTGTGTTCCTGGCTGCTGTCTTTATGAACCTTTTCTGATCTACCCTCCTATCTGCTGATTGCTTTTGGGCCTCACGTGTTGGGTGAGTCACTTACTACTTGAGATACAGGTGCAGAAAGTCAGGAAGAAACAATGGAAGGCAGAGTGGCAGTCCTGTCCATTCAAGACCCATTTTCTGCACCCACATCCACGGCTCCTCTCCCATGCTGCCTTGTAAATCACACTAGCTTGTCTTAAAAAGCACAGCCCTGCTCTTCTTCCGTCAGGCCACAATTTAAAGCTCCCAGCTTGGGCATCTCAAACTTGCTGTTTCATTCTGCCTTGCTGCCTCGTTCTCTACCCAATCAATGTGTCCTGATGCAAGCTCCACGTTCTCCACAGTCCTTCACCCAAGGATTAAATGACAAGAGGATTTGCTTCCTATATACTGATGAGAAATTGCTCTTTGTTGAGGCGCCTGGGCAGCTCAGTCAGTTAAGTGCCCAACTTTGTCTCAGGCCATGATCTTATGGTAGGGGAGCTTGAGCCCCAAGTCAGGCCCTGTACTGACAGCACGGAGCCTGGAGTCTACTTTGGATTCTGTGTTTCCCTCTCTCTCTATTCCTCCCTCACTGATGGCCTGTCTCTCTCTCTCTCTCAAAAATAAATAAATATTTTTTAAAAAAAGAAGAAGTTCCTTTGGTTCTTCTAAACTAAATTACCCAACTCCAATCTTTCTTACCTGTTCTGTCCCCAATACCTCACACTCCCAAAGGCCTTAAAAGGTATCCCATAATATTAATCTTGCATATAAAATTCCATAAAAATTAATAACCTTCCATGCCTGATACAATGAAGTTAGCTAATGAGGTAAAGAGCGATCTCCTGTTCACCTGCAAGGACAGGAGTTATCAGAATGCCTATGTAAGTAGCTATGTCTTCTTCCCTTTGGTGGTTGCTAATAGCTGTGAGGTAGGAGATTGCTTATGTTAAGGTTTTCCAATGTTTATAAACACACTGTGAGATACTATGAAGTAAAAGATACCCACATATAGTACCCGCAGTCAAACTGTAAACACCATATGCTTAATGAAGATTTGGTTAAAATTACATACACTCAATCTGGAATTTCACTTGTAGACATTTAGCCCATAAATACACTTGCACACTGAAGTACAGATAAACGTTTTTCACTGTGGCTGATATGAAACATATATAACAGCAAAAGACCGAGAACAATGTAAATATCCATAGAGAGGACTGAGTAAAGTGTTACAATAAAATAAAATTCATTATTATTCAAAATTATGATATGGTAGGGTTTTTAAATTTATTTTAATGTTTATTTCTGAGAGAGAGACAGACAGAGCATAGGTGCAGGAGGGGCAGAGAGAGAGGGAGACACAGAATCTGAAGCAGGCTCCAGGCTCTGAGCTGTCAGCACAGAGCCCGATGGGGAGCTTGAACTCATGACCCGAGAGATCATGACCTGAGCCAAAGTCAGATGCTTAACTGATTGAGCCACCCAGGTGCCCCTGATATGCTGGTTTAAAAAAAAAAAAAAAAGTCCACAAATTCTTTGATACTCCTTCCTTCAGAGATGGAGTCAAATCCCCTGTCCCTCACTCTTTGAGAGTAGGCTGGACTCAGTGACCCACTTGTAACAAACAGAATATGGCAGAGGGGATGGTGTGTGGCTCCCAAGACTGGGCTATAAAAGGCAGAATAGCTTCTTCCTTTCTATTTCTCTTGGTCGTTTCCTTGCTCTTTTTCTTGGTTCATTTCTTGGAGAAGCCAGCTTCCATGTCATAGTGACGCTCAAGCAGGCTTATGAAAAGGCCCAACAACCAGCAAGAAACTGAAGCTGTCAGCCAATAGCCAGAGGAGGGCATCATCTCAGAGGAGGGTTCTCCAGCCCCAGTCAAGCCTTCACATGACTACATTCCCTGGCGACATCTTGGCCGCAATGTCATGAGACACCTTGACCCAGAAAACTTAGCTAAGCTGCTCCTGCATTTCTAACCCATAGAAACTGTGAAATAAGAAATATTTCTTGTTTCAAGCTGTGAAATTTGGGAGTAATTTATTTTGCGGCAATAGATAATTAATAGGCATGGATAAATCAGACTTCTTGAATAATGTATCATGCGCATTTAAAAAAATCTTTCTGCCTCTTATCAAAAGTCTTTTTGTGTCATATACTTAAGTGTGGTTACCTGTTCCATGGAACAATAATAATAATTTTTTAATGTTTATTTATTTTGAGAGAGAGAGAGAAGAGGAGGGACAGAGAAAGGGAGACAAAGAATCCCAAGCAGGCTCCACTCTGTCAGTGTAGAGTCCGATATGGGGCTCAATTCCATGAGCCGTGAGATCATGATCTTAGGTGAAATCAACAGTCGAATGCTTAAGCAACTGAGCCACCCAGGTGCCCCTGGAACAACAACAATTATTTTCTAGCCATAGAAGAGAAACATTTTCTTCAACCTTAAAAAAAAAAGAAACAAACAAACAAACAAACAAACAAAAAAACAACCTTATTTGGCATCACCTAGCTGACATTACTTTCTGAATCACAGGGATCTTGATGGTGAAATCTATAATCTCATTTAGGAATGCAGCTTAGGAAAACAAAATTTAGACAAATGGCAAAAGACAAATACAATAAGAAAGTAATTTAAATTGCTTTAATCCCTTTAAAAGAAGAATGTTAAAAAAAAACCTGTTACTTGGCAGTCTGTCATCCATCTTTAAATATTCTATTCCATCTCACAAAAATTGCACAATTTGATAATAATGATAAAAATAACTAATGATGATTGAATGAATGTGCAAAGGTTACATAATTTTTTGCACGCAATTCTCATGACAACTCCAAGTTAATTACTGTGACACCCCCACTTTCAGATGAGGAAATTAAAATTTCAGCAGGGTCAAATAACTTGCCTGATGTCACACAGCTGATAAGAAGCAAAGCCACAATTTCAGCACCTGGCCTTTAGACTCCACAGCCGGAACTTTCAACCATTACTCTGTAGTTAATGTTATAATGCCCCATGTTGTACACCAGCTCAGGCTTTTGGTGAGATTGTGGTTTTATCAGATAGCATCTGGGTCATTAACTAAGTACTCAGAATGTGCACGGCACAAGGCTAAGCACTTACATGCATTATTTCCCTCAGTCCTCACAACTACTTTATCAGGAGGCACTGTTATCATCTCCAGTTTACAAATAGTTAGCTGAGCTTGATAGAAGTTAGGGTGCCCCCGTCCAGCACTCAACGCTCAGCTTCCAACCAGAGGGTCTGAATCCTAATGCTATGCAATGCAGGAAATATATATTTCTGAATAATTAAGGCTGCTAAATTAAGAGGAGGTAGCTGGACAGGAGATGGTTGTGTCCTTGTAGAGATAATCATGGGGTCAGAAGCTTTATGGAAAGAAAAGGAAACAAGAATTCTGCAACATTTCAGTCCCCACAGCACCTGGGGGATTCAAAAGTGTTTCTGTAAGCATCCATAGAAGTCAATTCACTTTAAGTGTATGGCCCACGGCACTGTGTTAAATTCTCCGTGAGACCAAGAATGAGCGGCTGATGCACGCTTTCCATGATTATTCTTCATTGAGTTATCAATGCTATGTCTCTGCGGGGAGGGGAGATCTGATTCCAGTTTATTTATTCACTCATCAATTATTTATTAAGCTCCCACAATGTGCCAAGCATTCTTCCAGGAGCTGGTTCTACAACAATAAACAAAACAGATAAAAATTCTTGCCCTTATGGGATTTAAGTTCTTGTGGTTAGAAAAAAGATGCAGTAAACAAAATAAGTATACCTGTCATCTAAGTTAGGCTGTGGTAAGTGCTATGGAGAAAAATAAAATTGGGGAAGATGAAGAAAGTAGGGGTGAGGGTTGCACTTTCAGTTAGACTGTTCATGGAAAAGCTCACTTGGAAGGTTCAAATTATTACTGTACATAAACTGTGCAGACTCCAACAGTAATTTGTTTCTCTTGAATTAAAATGGTTACATGATGGGTGACTGTGTGGCTTAGTCGGTTAAGCATCTGACTTCGGCTCAGGTCATGATATCATGGTTCGTGAGTTTGAGCCCCGCATCAGACTCTCTGCTCCTAGCTAAGTGTCTGTTTTAGATCCTCTGTCTCCCTCTCTCTCTCTGCCCCTCTCCTGCTCTCTCTCTCTTTCTCAAAAATAAATAAACATTTCAAAAATACTACAAAATAAAATAGACCAGTTATATGAATAATTGCCAAAGGTCATTTTCCTGGCACTGTTACACTATTTAGGCAAAGCAGGTAAATAAATGAGGTTAGGGCCCAAACTGTTGAGATAGCATCAAAAGTAATTCTGAAAAACTGGATAATCAATTATCATATTTTCTAAATGCAGTGTCTGTATTTGCATATGATGATCTAAGCCTTTCTTTTAAAAGTCCTTTGATAACACTAGGTAAGAAATCTAGTGGGAAAGACACAGTTGGTTTTAAAGAGACTGAGAAGAACTTGCAAAGAGGAGCCCAGCCAGTCACGGCTATTCCTCAGAATTCCTGGGCAAAACTTACTGGGTTTGTTGGTGGTCTCCCAGCTACTGTCTAACCCCTCCAGGCCTCAGTTTCCCCATCTGAACCACAAAGAGATCATCTCTAGGAGATGGGTAAGGCCTACTGTGACCCCAGCACCATTTTTACCAAGGCTTATCTTCCTCATTACCTTCTGCAGTTAACTCCTGAACCCACTTTAAAGGGAAAATGTCTTCTCCTAAGTCCACCTGCTCACGGGTATTCCGTGCTTATGGAGCAGTTTGTAGAGTAACTTTATCAGGTCATTAAAGCTCATTTTACAAGGGAAAGGCTGACAACAAAAACATCACTGGCAACATGTGTCTAAGCACGAGTGAAATAGTGATGAGCTACCTTAAAAGTGGGGTACAGGACCAAATGTTCTTGCACGTCGTTCGGTCCCAGGTAGGTGTTGGCCCTACCCAGCACAACAAACCACAGACCCCTCCCCTTTAGCTCCCACCCAGCCCTGCACTCGTGGGCTCCCGCGAGTATGGAGCCCAGCCAGTGTAGAGAGCAGGAGGTCCCTGTAGCACGTGAAAGCCACCGTTCAGACCCTGTATCAGGGACCACTGGTAGCCTTTTCTAGTGAACCCATGGCACTGATCTTGGCCTCCTTCTCTTTCCCCAACAGAAACTCTTCCTTCCCACCTCAGTGGCCAGGAAATGCCCACATGGGTCTAGCACTAGTGAGGACAAAGCTTTCTTCAGGCTTTACCGGAGACAGGTCATCAGCAGCAAGCCGAGACCTTCCCCTTCTCTCAGCACTTCTGTTCTGTCTCACACACGACTGCTAGTTCAGGCCCTGTGTCTTTCCCTCCATGCCCTCCTCCCAGACTCCACATGAAGTCTCTCACACTCCCCACAGCCCCTGGCACACCAACACCTGCCCATGTCCCTGTAATTCACATACTACCTGAGACTCTTCCCTAGAATAATTCTTCATTCCCTCATAGGAATGGCAATAGATTTCTCAATTTCCTGACCACAATGGACTCTCTAATTACTACGCCTCAGCCACAACTTGGCACCTTTCAGAAGGAATGTCCCTGCAGACTCTATTCTAACCCTGCTGCCTCCCTTCCCCTACCTCACCTCTTGAATCAGGAAGAATTGCTACCCCGAATATTTACTCTTTCATCACCCTCCCCCACATACACACACACAACACACACATGCATGAAGGTTTAGCTACAGCAGGACTTGTAGATCCAGCCTTGGTCCAGAAGTGGGCACACACGCGCGCACACACACACACACACACACATAGAGCAAGAAAAAAATTAAAGGAGTTGACTCTTGTTTTAAGTGTGTATTTGTGTAATTATGTTTGCTGTTTAGTTCTGTGTTTCACCAATTGCAAGGACAATCTGACTAAAGAGATCAGCACCAATCCACACACACTTGCACACACACACCTAGAGCCATACATGAACACAGGGTTCACAAACATACCTCCTCACCTTCTGCCACTCTTCCCGCTCTCCCCAAGGATGGCCTAGTAATAAAAACAAGGAGCACGGTCCACAGAGTGCAGTCACAGCCCTGGTGAGCGGTTGGTTACCGTGTCCATGTTAATGGGTTTCAAATGTAAATGACTGCCCAGCCTTCATTCTCAAGATCAGATTTGCTAGTTAATCAGTAATCATGGTCTTCCTCTGAGAACACCCCTAAGAACCTGGAGGAAAACGTGACTGCCCTGACCTTCTCTGACCCCTCCAGGTTCTGAATGTAGTTCAGCAGTGAGCACGCCCAGGTGCCTCACAAAGGAACACAGACTGACTCGACCAGGAGGTGAGAAAAAGCAAAAATAATCCATCTCAGTGTCCCAATGAACATTTATTAGCACAATCTGCTGATTTGTGATTTGAAGGAGATAATTTTGAAAATGTTTGTAGAATAATCTTCTTTTCCTGTCTCTAGAAGAGCTGTCCGCAAGCATTTTCATGCTGTGGAGATCATTGGCAGTCTGGTGTCTCCAATGACCTCTCTTAGAAATACATTTTTATTTTTTATTTTTAAAAAATGTTTGTTTATGTATTTTGAGGGGGGGAGGGGAAGAGGGAGAGGGAGAGAGAGAGAACCCCAAGCAGGCTCCACACTGTCAGCGCAGAGCCTGACTCAAGGCTTGATCCTACGACCCTGGGATCATGACTTGAGCTGACTTAAGAGTGAGACACTTAACTGACGAACGCACTCAGGTGCCCCTAAAATTACATTTTCAAAAGCATGAGACAAAATACGTAAGGATACAAATAAAACACATTTGATTGAATTAGTTTCTAGAATATTTTTTAATTGCAATATAAAAATGCATGTGTTTCTTTAATGATATATCAGCTAACACATCTAGCAACAGGACTAACAGCTATTACAATCTCAAAAATAGTAATAAGTGTAAATAGTATCTTGAGATTATCTTCAAAATATGGTACAAAAGTAACCGAGGCTTCTTTTGGAACCAAATTCTTAGGTACTTCTAACACCCCTCATATTTGTGACTTACTTTATACTTAAAAGACATGCCAAATTTCAGCTGGACTTTAGCAAAGAAAAAATAGATAAATATTGCACCTTCTAAGTTCACTTGCTTTCTGAATTATATCCATGAATTCCAGGTTAAGAGCTCTGCTCTAAAATTTCCTGACAGGCCCTCCCTCAGATGTGCCATTCCAAGTGTGATCCACAAGCCTGTTTTTGCCAGTGCCCAAGGAAATAAGTACTAAAATTAGAAGGTTTTGCTGCAACTTGACAGAATAATTTTTTGTCCTCTCACACTAATAATTAAAAAATGGAGTGGGTATTTGTGTATGTCTGGTTTTTCATTTTGTTTTTCTTGTAATTTATTTGTATCTTAAGAGGTTTACAAAAATCTCAGTCTGTGACATAGTGGTAATAAAAAAAAAATTCTCTTTAGCATAGATTATGTAAAAAACTCCACCCAACTATTATTTCTAGATTCCTAGCCAATTAATTCATTTTATGGACCAGTGAAAATTCAGGAAAAATTTGGGCCATTGGACCTAAATTCATAAATCATGTATATCATCTGGTAAAACTAAAGTCACAATTTATTATCATTGCCATTTTATAGGAGACAAAGGTTATTAAAATGGAATCAGTTTATCTTTTTGAACAGTTCACTTCCTCGTCCTCATTTTTCTCATCACCAACAACCAGTGAAATGTTGTCAGGAACCAACAAAGCCTGCAGACCAGATTTTAGGAAACACCGACCTACCATATTTCTTTGGCATCATGAAGGCAAAGAATTTGCCTTTGAGCTAAAAGAGGAAGGAATGGAAAACTAAGGGACAAGGAGGCCTGCTGGGCACCAAGGCCTTTTGTCTACATTATCTCACCAATATTCACAATGGCCTAACAGCAGCAAGGGCCTGAAGTGCCCTCCGAAAGCTTGTCTGCTCAGCGTTAGGGACTAGGTAGGTTGGAGCATTTGGTATCATGTCTAGGGACCACCAACTACTGCCCCCTCATTATACGGATGAAGAATCTGTGGCCCAGAAATTTCATGAGGTTTGCATAAGTATGACAAAGGTCCAGATATGACATCGGGCAGACCTGAATTCAAAGCCCAGGTCAGCTTACTGGCTTAGGACACAGAGCCACATAAGCCTCAATATCCTTAATGTAGATGAAGACAGAAATGGTACCTATTCAATAACATTATAAAAAGATAAGAGATAAATGCTATAATACAAGTAGAAGACTTGGTGTTACCTAATAGCTACTCAGTAAGTCAGCTACATTTACTAAGATTATTATTCATCTTCACAGCTACAACTGGCCCCAGACCCTGACTCCAACCCAAGGCAACCTTCAATTATGTCAATATCTCCTTCACTTCCAAATCAGGCTTCTGAATGTAGTAGGTACTCATTAATGTATAAAAAAGAAAACTCATCAAGCACCTACTTTGCACAAGGCCCCATACTACACAGAGACATCTATGTTTTTGCCTGAGTATAACAGTTTAAAAGTTTAGCCCCCGGGCACCTGGGTGACTCTGTTGGTTAAGCGTCTGACTTCAGCTCAGGTCATGATCTCATAGTCCATGAGTTCGAGCCCCCATCAGGCTCTGCACTGACAATGCGGAGGCTGCCTGGCATTCTCTCTCTTCCTCTCTCTCTCCCTCTCCCATTCATGCGCATGTGTGTGCGCACACACTCTCTCTCTCAAAATAAATAAACTATAAAAAATAAAAAATAAAAGTTTACCCCTGGATGAAAACAAAAGAGATGATTCAGGCCAGACTGAGGTACAAGGACCATGGTGCCTAGAGAGGTTGGCTGCACTAGTGACACAGCCTTACCTGGCCTGAGGATGTCAGGAAAACATGTCTACTCAGGAGCCATGAGACTGTGCAGATATTGGGACCAGTAATGTGATGACAATACCTCCTCCTCCCCATTCCCTAGACAGCACCCTTACTTAAACTTTCATCACCTCCTGTCTTTGTTTCCAAACCCTGGAAACACAATACCAACCACTTCCAAAACATAGGTCAATTAGACATATAGGTATATGTGTGCTATAAACAAGGCACTATCAGAATAGCAGCAACAGCAACACGGCATGCTTCCTGTGTCCTATTCTTTATGTTAAGTGATTCACATGCATTATTTCATTTCCTCCTCTTCATCACCCTCTGAGGTAGCCACCGTCATCCCAGTTTCACAGACCAGAAACCTGAGACACACAAAGAGCAACTTGCCTGAACTTATGTAACTAGTAAGAGGTGAAACTGGAACGCAAACCCAGGCAGTCTGGTCAAACCTGCACTAGAACATGAAAGTGAGTGGTGTTCCCATCACCTCTCAGCCAAGAGAATGTAAGAAGTGGCTACCATATAAAACACAAGACAGCATTGACTAATGCTATCGACAAAGTACACAACTGGGAAACACAAGAAAGAAACCGAAAGCATGGATAGATGGGGGTGGGCAGGGAAGAAGGAAAGACATGTTGAGCCAAGGGATCGGCATACGCAAGGCTCAGAGGTTAGAAAGAACGGGACCTGTTTTAGAAACTGCAGCACAAAGATACGGCCAGCGAAGACAGTTGCGAGAAAGTCAGGGACACTGCTGGCAAAGCATACTGGAGTCACATTGTGAATATTCTAGTCTTGAGCCACAGGGAAACATCACAGATAAGAAACTGCCCAGAGCAATCATAAGCATGAAATAGATTTCTGAGTTCTCTGCCCAGGCCTCAAAATGCTGAAGTCTCTGTCTCTTTAAGTCTTTGGCCAGAAAATTTAGTCTCCTCACACTGGCAAACAGAACAAGTGAATATCAGTAGCGGACTCTGGAAGCTGCACCAGCTGCCTGTCCATTGGAGTGACACAGAAATGGAGGACTCTACTGCCCAGAGATCTCCTAAAGATCAAGAGAGCGGTGAACCACCTCACCAGTACTCATGAGAACATTTGTCTCCCCTGGTGCTGACCTTCCTGAAACAACACTTGATTCCGGCTTCTGTTCTAAACTCTAAAATAGTCAGAGTCTGTTCTTCAAGATAGATTTCAAACACTTCTTCCTCTTTAAGGTCACTTGCTCATTCTTGATTTTATCATTCCAATATTTTTTTCATCATTCACCAATCAGCTTGGCTCCCTACTCTTTCTGCCTATGTGGTGTAGCCTTCACCTGAAATATCTATGTCCTCTGTCTTCCTATGTAAACCCCGCTGTTATTGCAAAGTCAAGTTTAAACTCACTTTGCCATGAAATTTCTCTAAATACTTAATTCATGTTGATGTATGTTTCCCCTTTTCCAAACTACTGAAGTAACAGTATGTTCGAGAGTATGTGTTCTATTTTATAGATGTGCATACCCCAAAGAACTCTGAAGAGTGCTAGCCACTCATCAAGCCCCTACTAGCTGAATTCCCTCAAAGACTCCATCAGAGCCAGCCGCGGGTAGGTTTGAGCTAAGAGGAGATGGCTGAGCACCAACGGTATGTGTCTCCAACTTCCTAGCACTGAACACATTATCAGTTTCTCCCTTCCTGGAAGAAAATCCTATAGAAAACAAGATATGCATCTGCTTATATTTTACCAGCAATAAACTAGGGGTGAGTAAGATATCCCTAACAATGCATTGATCCAAAACAGTTGAACGCAATGTTTGAATAGAGATAAGTCATCTCTTGGGGAGTGTTTCCATGTGAAATCTTCAGATGGTAGTTTAGTGATCTCTCCATTTGGTGTCCTGGAAAGAGCATAGTGTTTGGAATCAAACTAGCCTAGGCTTGACTATCAGAGTCTCTACTTACTTGCCACACTCATTTAAATAATCTGCAGCTTAGCTGCCTAATTCTCTATAAATTAGAGGTGATGATATGCATGACATAATAATATTTTGAGCCTAAGCTGAGATAGTAAGCACCTGACATCCGGTGTCAGTTTTCCAGTCTCTCCCTAACTGGTCTTTTCCTTCTTTCTTTCTTTCTTTTTTTAAATTTTTTATATTTATTTTTGAGAGAGAGAGAGACACACACACACAGAGTATGAGTGGGGGAGGGCAGAGAGAGAGCGATACACAATCTGAAACAGGTTCCAGGCTTTGAGCTGTCAGCACAGAGCCCAATGTGGGGCTTGAATCCATGAACTGCGAGATCATGACCTGAGCCGAAGTTGGACGCTTAACCAACCGAGCCACCCAGGTGCCCCCTAACCGGTCTTTTCTGAAAATAAAGTCAAATAAAATCCAGCACGCAGTGGCATTAGCTTAAATTCTGTTTAGAACTCTTCCTCTTCAGGGCAGCTCGGGGGCCAGTCAGTTGAGCTTCAGAGTCTTGATTTCAGTTCAGGACATGATCCCAGGGTCATGGGATTGAGCCCTGCATTAGGCTGCTTGCTGAATATGGAACCTGGTTGGGATTCTCTCTCTCTCTCTTTCTCTCTCTCTCTCTCTCTCTCTCCCTCCCCCCCTCATTTCTCTCTGTGTGCTCCTCCCCCTCCCCTTAAAAAAACAAGAAACCAAAAACTCTTCCTCCAGTCCATCAGCCGCCAGGAAGAACCTCACCAGAGGGTTGGGCTGGAAGAGGTGGGCTCTTCCCTCATGGACCACTGGCTCCCACACAGAACTGATTTTCAGGGCCCAGGAGGGTGAAGGAAGGCCAGGCCTAGCCTAGAACTTTGTTCTACAGGACCACCCCCTCGCCCCCCCCACACACATGTGCACGCACACAACACACACACGCCCACACTAGGGCACTCACACTCACAGGCACATGTCATCCACACCCTTCCTGTCACAAATCATCTCACCACAGCCCACAAACTTTAAGTTGTACCTCTTTCTTTGTATTGCAGTTGATTTTCCTTCTTTCGTTCCAAGTATGAAGCGGGAAAAGCCCTGGTTGGGGCAGGAGTAATTTCTCTGCTCAGAAGTGTTCAGAGGAAGGGTGGCTGGGGGGGTACAAGTGACCAGCACTGAGCATTACAGCATTTCCTTCCCTTGGGAAATATCTATTATTCAGCAGTTTGACGCTGCCTCTTACTCCGAGGACAGGAACACGTGCACATGCAGGTATGTGTCCAAGGAGGGCGTTGTTAGGAATAATACATGACCTATTATTCACGTGTTAGTCATAAAGCGTCAATTTATATCACACCGAGTAGTTCTCAGAGCACTTTAAACTGTATTATTTCTTTCATCACAACAACCCCATTTGATAGGGCAGGTATTTTAATCCCCATGGAAAAAAATGAGGAAACAGACACTAAGAAAAACGACTTGCTAAAGGTCACTCAAAGAGTGGCAGAGTCAAAGTTGTAATAATTTTATTTCAATACAGGAGTCCAGGGGCACCTGGGTGGCTCACTCAGTTAAGTGTGTGACTTCGGCTCAGGTCATGATTTTGCTGCTTGTGAGTTTGAGCCTCGCATGGGGCTCTGTGCTGACAGCTCAGAACCTGAAGCCTACTTCAGATTCTGCGTCTCCCTCTCTCTCTGCCTCTCCCCATCTCCCTCTCTCTCTCTCAAAAATAAAATAAAATAAAATAAAATAAAATAACATAACATAACATAAAATAAAATAACATAACATAAAAAAAATAATACAGGAGTCCAATGTTCACATTTACTTCAGTAAGTAAAATTCTTCTCCAGTCTAAATATGTGTTCATTCATTTAACCAATCCCAAGTTTACTCCCTACCACATCTCCCAAAGGGGAAAATCTCAGATCCTATCAGTTATCAAATTCTACCATCCTCACCTTACAGATGGCCACTTCTCCTTAAGCCCAGATCTTGTACTAGAGATTCCCATGGTCTCCACCACGGCTCCCGTTCCCCAGGCCCAGAGAACACCTGCCCGCCCGGCAACGGAGCCTAGTATCACCCCGACTCACCGGTCACAGCACTGGGCAGCTGACCCAACCTGGTCCAGTGGAATCCCTCAGAAATTAGGATCTGAGACACAGAGTCTGAATCATATTGCACTGGGCACTAAGTCGGTGGGGCCATGTCATGCTATTGACAGAGACAGAAATGAAAGCTTTGCTCAAAGTACTTGTTTACCCTGAAGAGGATGGAATAGACATGTAGAAAGTAGCAGAAATAAAAGACCACTCAAATCCAAAGAAGGAACTCGTTGCCACTCGTTGCAGAGACTCGTTGCCACTATTTTTCTTATTTCTGTGAAAGCCACAATACAACTGAATTTCATCTGACGCTCCTGCTTCTTCACCAAATACTACCTCTATTATTACTACCATCACGTCTTCTACTACCAGCCACCACCACCACCACCACCATCGTCATCCTTTCTTTCAGGCAGTTTCTGGGCATTTTCTTGCCTGGCAACCACACAGTCTCTGTTAGTCTTGCTGTGATGGGCTCTCATTTTCTCCCCCTTGTTCCACGTAAATATCTTCACCAAAAATCACAACCCATTCCAACCGAACATACCTGCTACTATCTGTGTGTTTCTGGCTTTTACAACCACTTGAGATAATCACAGGACCTTCAAATCTCCACAAAGTCTCTGAATTGTTTGGCATCCCCACAGAATTTTATTTTTTAGATCAGGATACATGCAACCTAGGGTGATGAGGTGACATGCTGAGAGGTACATAACACGTTTTTCTTGGAAATTCCATTTTAGTCTGGGAGCACTGGAGAAGAGTAAGTAATCTGGACCAGTATTTTGAAGTATGAAAAATGTGACAGTATAAAGTAATAGCATGCAAATTTATATGATATTTTTTGACACAAAATACTATTTTACAGAAATCTCCCCCTGTGATGAGACCCTAGTAAGTATGCCTCCCCCTTGGCCCCCGCCCCAAGGGAAAATGTATGAAGAGAAAGCCACAGGAAATGTCTTAAAGGCACTGACGATATCTTAGAGCTGTGCACAGGCTCTCTCTATCCCTGCTGCCCTCTCTCTGGTTCAGCCTCTCTCTCCACACGCTTCCCTCTCTGTTCTGCTTTCTGGGAATCAACATGCCCACACGATCCCCTGTCTCTGTTAGGTGCCAGTGCTGAACAATATTCTCCTGCTTTCTTGTGTTACAGAGAAACAGGACTGCTTCTCATTTAATGTCTTACAGCTCTATGAGCTTTTACCAAAAACCTCCTCTTCCTTAATTCATTTTAGTGGGCAAAAATGAAGTTTAAGAAAGGGCCCAGAGACCTCTCTAAAGGAATGCCTTCCCCAGGTCCCTGCTAAGGAAAATGATCTTATGTATGTCCTGAATCACCAGATCCCATGCTGGTATTGGATTCCAAGCATGAGCACCGAATCCAAAGACAGCAAATCTTTAATCCGACTAGCCTCTTATGAAGTGGTTTGTGTGATCACAAGACAACTTAGATTCCCTTTCTGAGTATGAGACATAGACAGAATTTGCAGCAGGATCAATTAGTAGAAAGTGCAAAATGTAAAGATAGAGAATCAGAAATAAGAGCTGTAGTGAGACAATCTTGAACCTTCTCTCCCCACACCAGTGCCACTCTGCCCACATCCTTTAGACGACTATGAGTGGACAAAGTAGGCTTTAAAACACAGGAAGTAGAGACATCCGTCCTTTTATTTCCTCTCTTGAACTTCCTGTTTCTGCCTCTTCGTGACTAGTGCACCCAGACAGAGGACAGGCTGGCTTTCCCTCCCTTCCATGCTGAGATGCTTAGCTTCCCAGGGCCCTTATTGCAAGCAGCCTATCAGCTAGTAGTGGCATTCACCTTCCAGTAATGGTGGCCCAACCACTGTGACTTAAAACCATAAAGAGACTACCTTTCTCCCAGAATGTAAAGCCTGGAGTAGAGCAGTTGCTGGTGTGGATTCAAGTACCCAAAAAATTCAGAGAGCTTTGAGATTCTCTTGGCTTTTCCCTCATTGTTGGAGCCCCGACCATAACATTCAAATGCTGGCACAGAAAGAAGAGAAGGCAACAAAAGTTTTCTAAAATAGCTCACCCCATAACTTCTTCTTGAGTCCCAAATGCCACTTCTATCTGTAAGAAAGATGGGAAGTGTCATTTACTTTCAGTTAGGAATATTTGACATACCCAATGACACAGGGGTTCTGCTGGTAATGAAAAGTGTAGGTAATCAGCAATACCTACCATGAACACAGTGGCAAGTTGGATATGTGGACTCTGCCTAAGTCAACTGCATGCTCCAATTCAACTTGCACCACACACAGTTCTGCCTTGGGAGTCTTTGGGTGCTAGTCTAGCTTTTAGTAAAGTAATACACACCCTCCACCCCATTTCACTGCTGTTCTCACATAATAGGAATGACTGGAAGAGCTGGGTTTGGGAATTCCTGGGATTCTTTCTTAGCTATGTGTCATCTAAAAGCATCAGCACCCGTCTTCATTTTTTTTTAATTTTTTTAAGGTTTATTCATTATTCAGAGACAGAAAGAGACAGAGTGTGAGTGGGGGAGGGGCAGAGAGAAAGAGAGGGGTGCACAGAATCTGAAACAGGCTCCAGGCTTTGCGCTGTTAGCACAGAGCCCGATGCAGGGCTCGAACTCACAGACCGTGAGATCATGACCTAAGCTGAAGTCAGATGCTCAACCGACTGAGCCACCCAGGCGTCCCAATCTGTCTTCAATTTCTAACAACAGTCTGAATCTCATCTATAATGGAACAGTCAAGTGAATGGCAACTGATTCTTGCTGCTAAGACAACATGGATTCTGAATAGGGTTCCAGTGTCTGAGCCACGTTCCAGACTCTGAGGTGTGGCTACTGCTGGTGTCCTGAGAAATCCCTTCTGCCCTTTTATCCCAGGGGTTCTCAAATGTGAGTGTGCATCAGGATCATGCAAATGGCTTGTTAAATCACAGATTGCTAGGTTCCACCTTCAGAGATTTGAGTTCAGTGGTTTTAAGTAAGGCCCAAAGATTTGCATTCCCAACAAGTTCTCTGCTGATGCTGATCTCCCTGGTCTGGTGTAACTCATGGGAAACTCACATTACTGGAGATCACTGGAATGAATCCTGACTCCTTGTAGCCAAAAGAAGCTCCTTGATACATGCTTTGGATTCAGATGGAAGCGCATAAGACTAGATGGGGAACAAGGTCTAATGACAAACACCATGTAGCTCAGAACCCTGCCTGCACTCTGGTGGCTCCAGTTGTCACTGGGTCAGATTCCACCACCTGATTTTTTCTTCCCTTAGGATGAGTGCTCTCCTGAACAACTACACACTACGTTGTGAGAGACTTTCAGCCTTTAATCTTCAGTGCAGGAAACATGTTTGAATTCCTGGAGTGAATTCACCTACATTCAAGCAGGGCCTATATACTACATTCATAAGAAGGCAGAATTGATCACATCACTGCCCTGGGCTTAATGAGAATGGCAAATAAATGAGCAAAATCATGTGTCATGTACCATGAGGAGCAAAGAATGAATAATATATAATCCTAGTTTTTTAATAACTCTGTGTAATTGGGGACACACACTTGTAAACCAACACATATTTTAATAAATACGTTAAGTGTTATAATGGTGTGAACAGAGTGGTGGTATAGGAAGTCAATAGGAATGAATCAAGGACAGCTTCAGCCCAGCTCTACTTGAAGAAATTCTGAGGAATTTCATTTATACTTATATTTATAAATTGCTAATAACTGTGTTAACCTCCTGGGCAGATAGACATTTTCTTTCACTGATCTTAACTGAGCCTATAGACATTTCCCCCAGCCCTTTCCCTCCCAGAATAGTGGTTTCCTGGGATATGAATCCACCAGGCTCAACTTTTCTATCTTTCCATAGGATAAGATGATAGTTCATCCCTCCCTCTCCCTCTCCCTTTCCCTCTATGTTTCACAAGATACTTCACAAGGGTTCAGCTGCCATCCCCCCAAATAAACCCATTCAAATAGGCCTCAGGTTAGAAAGAATATTACCATGCATTTTACCCAAATAAGGATATCCATTGCACCCCACTCTACAGATCAGTATCTAGACTTAGCAGAAAGAACACTAAACATGAAATCAGAATGTTTGGAATTAGAAACCCAGCTCCTCACTTACTACTTTAGTTATCCTGGAAGAGATATTAAACTATTTAACCTTCCTGAAACTCCACTTGGTTTGTCAATAAAATGGAAGTAGTGGGGTGCCTGGGTAGCTCAGTTGGTTAGGCATCTGACTCTTGATTTCGGCTCAGGTCATGATCTCAGGGTCGTAAGGCTGAGCCCCATGTTTGGCCCCATGCTGGGTGTGAAGCCAGCTTAAGATTCTCTCTCTCTCCCTCTCTGCTTCTCTCCCCAATTCGCAATCTGTCTCTTTCATAAATAAATAAATAAATAAATAAATAAATAAATAAATAAATAAATAAATAAATAAATAATGGAAGTAGATTTATGATCTTCACAGGGTAGCTGTGAGCTTAAAGGATATGTATCCTGCTATAAAATGGTAAGTGGAATCTACAATTTCAATTCTGTAAGATATGGGGCCATGTGTTTGTTTGCAAGATTAAATAAATGTCTAGACTGAGCCCACGCAGTAAGCAGGCCCAACTTCCAGGCCTCACAGTAATCTGGCACCCCCTGGTGGGAGCTGTTAAATCATGCTAGGAAGATTCTGGGTCCCAAGCTGGTTTGAACTTCTGGCAAAATGGCAGTGATTGGAAGGCTCTTCCAGTTTGTTGGGGCTCATTTCTTTGTCTAATTATCTGGGGACACCGGAGACATGGAGACGCATCCTCAGCCTCCACACTTCCTGAGAGTAGGTTATCGCTTGACCAACATCTCCCCACCACGGCCCAGCCCTGGTAACCACCATTCTACTCTCTGCTTCTATAAATTCAACTCTTTTTAGATTCCATATATAAGGGAATCCTGCAGTATTTTTCTTGCTTTCACTTAACATAACATCCTCCAGGTTCATCTATGTTGCAAATGGCAGGATCTCCTTTTTAAAGGCTGAATAACATTCCATTGTATGTATATGCCACAATTTCTTTACCCATCCATCCATTGACAGACACTCAGGTTGTTTCCATATCTCAGCTATGTAATGGACATAGGAGCACAGATATCTCTTCAAGGTACCAACTTCATTTCCTTGGTTATATATACAGAAGAGTGATTGCTAGGTGGCATGGTGGTCCTATAACTAACATTTACTGATCAAACATCATGTGCCAAGCACTATGCCAAGCATGCTGTATTTGGCAATTTAGGTAATCCTCCCAACCCTATGAGGCAGGTGTTGTTTTGATTATCATCTCCATTTCATATGAGATGAATATAGAAAATTCCATCACTTGCCAAGGTCACACAGAGGGGAAGTGGCAGAGCCAGTCCTCAACCTTAGGGAGACTTGTTCCAGAGGCGCCTGGTTCTGCAGTTTCAACACAGAGCTCCATTCCTTGAGGGTGTTTTGCGGAACGGTGAGCCCACTCACAGGAGCATTCTGCCCAGAGCGAGGCTGTGAAAAGTTAGCAAAGAGGGCCAGTGAGGCACGAGGCTGGGAGCACACAGAGGAGCAGAAGCGGAAAGGCTCCACCTCTTGGAGGAAATGTTACAATAGGACAGATTGCAAGCCAAACATTCAACTTCTCCTTTCCTTTCCCCGTCATCCACTCCACAACACGAGGGACTGACTGGATGAGGCAAGAAGGACAATAATAAAAGAACTGGAAAAGTCCTATTTGTAAGAGTGAAGAAGAAGCACCAGATCAGGCGGAAGTGTTATAAAACAACATCCAGTCTCTCAATGATCAGCTCCTCAAATCTTCATTAAGTAACTAGACTGAATTTTTACAGAACTTGCATAAAAATGATCATAAAATCAGTTCATGTTCCTTTAGAAATCAAGGACAATTAGAGATGGCAGAAGGGGCAAGCACACCAAATATGTGGAAATGTTTAAAAGTTATACATCAGAAATTACAGCCAAGTATGTTAGATATATGTTAGAATATAATGCCTTGGAATGTTAAAACTAGATTAACAACCCACGGGATGTTAAAGACTAATAAATGCTTCATCTGTGAACATTTCATTCATTCAAAAAATATTTACTGGGTCCCTGTTACGTATCTTCAGGAAGCTTGTAGTTTTAGTGGGCAATAAATAACTGAGCATATGCAGGAATATAGAATAGGGTAATGATGATAACAAGCATTCAAGATGTGGCTAAGTAATGCCACTCATAAGATGATCAAGGAAATCCCTATGAAAAGGTGACTTTTGAGAAGAAACTGAGACAGCTGAGTAAGTAGAGGAAAAGCAGTTTAGGCAATGAAAAGTTCAAGCACTCAGTGTGCGTGGTGAGGTCACAGAACAGGAAAGAGGCCCAT
The DNA here is from genome assembly GCA_030068075.1 of Paguma larvata. Lineage (NCBI taxonomy): Eukaryota > Metazoa > Chordata > Mammalia > Carnivora > Viverridae > Paguma > Paguma larvata. The sequence continues at coordinate 90,995,119 of CM057834.1, read as the reverse complement.
ATGGCTGGAGTGGAGTGAAGGAGGAAGCAAGTACCCTGGACAACATCTAAGGAGGGACAGAGGGCCTGATGAGGTATCAGGGGTAGATGGGTATACAGTGGGACCCACAGGCCACTGTAAGGACTTTGTTTTTATGGTGAGGGAAATCAGAGGTCCGAAAGGGTTCGACAGTGCAGTGACATGATCTTGGTTATATTTATATCAGGATCGCTATTATTATTACTCTGTGGAAAATGGGGTAAGGAAATAGGGATGGAGAGCAGAGCAAGCAGTTAAAAGGCTTCTGCAATAATCCAGGCTGGATCACCTCTTACTCTCTCCCTTCATGGCAGGTGCTGGCCTTGTTCATGGAAATGGTGCTCTTGCCAGGCCAGGGCTTAGAATGAGGATGATGCTTGAATGAAATCTTTGGCACTGACAGCCAAAACTCCTGAGCTGATGCCAGGGGAGGAACCATGCATTTATCCACATTAAAAACAGTCTATGATAAGCGTTATGGCTCAGAAGCAATCGAAGAAGGCATGCAAATGGAAAGAGGCACCATTTCAAACTTTAGTTCATCAAGAAGATATGATTTGCCTGCTGCCAGTTCTCTTCAAATCCATAAGCAAATTCCACTCCCTTCTTCTCCCATGCAAGTCCAGATGGGCATGCAAAACCGGACCTGGGAAACTGAGACCCTGTCTTGTTTGCATCCCTGATGCTATGCCAGGGCCCTCTGGGGAGGCTGCTGTACAGACACACCTGAGTTTATTAAAAGCTTCTGCATCACCCGAGAGAAAGAACCATCATTCTTCTACTCTTACAATGAGACCTTGTGTATATCCAAGAGATGTTCTAAAGCAACAATGTCCCTTTAAGTTTGCTGTCAGAATTTTTTATGCACTCACTTGGGCATAGACCTAGGGCAAGAGCCTGATGCTTTGTGAAGGAGAAGCCCTGGCTTATAATGTACACCAACCCTTCTCTGCTGGGTGGTATATGAGCCTTAGATTAACCAAGTAAGAAGAGACATCATGTTGGCTCTGACTCCTGTCATAACTGTGTCCTATGAAGTCAAGAGTGCATTTCTGTTCCTTTCAATCCTGGAGTTTACAGTGGGGATCCTAGCCAATGCCTTCATTTTCTTGGTGAATTTTTGGGACGTGGTGAGGAGGCAGCCACTGAGCAACTGTGATCTTATTCTTCTGAGTCTCAGCCTCACGCGGCTTTTCCTGCATGGGCTGCTGTTTCTGGAGGCCATCCAGCTAACATACTTCCAGAGGATGAAAGACCCGCTGAGCCTCAGCTACCAGACCATCATCATGCTCTGGATGATCACAAACCAAGTTGGGCTCTGGTTCGCCACCTGCCTCAGCCTTCTCTACTGCTCTAAGATTGTCCGTTTCTCTCATACCCTCCTGTTCTGCGTGGCAAGCTGGGTCTCCCGGAAGGTCCGCCAGATGCTCCTGGGTGCGGTGGTTTTCTCTTCTATCTGCACCGCCCTCTGTTTGGGAGACTTTTTTAGGAGATCTGGCTTCACATTCACAACTGTGCTATTTGTGAACAATACGGAATTCGATTTGCAAATTGCAAAACTCAATTTCTATCATTCCTTCATCTTCTGCACCCTGGTGTCCATCCCACCATTCTTCTTTTGTCTGGTTTCTTCTGGGGTGTTGATTGTCTCCCTGGGGAGGCACATGAGGACAATGAGGGCCAAAACCAAAGACTCCCGCGACCCCAGCCTGGAAGCCCATATCAAAGCCCTCGGATCTCTCGTCTCCTTTCTCTGCCTCTATGTGGTGTCATTCTGTGCTGCCCTTGTTTCAGTGCCTTTACTGATGTTGTGGCACAACAAGATCGGGGTAATGATCTGTGTGGGGATCCTAGCAGCTTGCCCCTCGATACACGCAGCAATCCTGATCTCAGGCAATGCCAAGCTGAGGAGAGCAGTGGAGACCATTCTACTCTGGGCTCAGAACAGCCTAAAGGTAGGAGCAGACCACAAGGCAGATCCCAGGACTCCAGATCTATGTTGAAAGCAGACATGAAGCGAAACGAGCTCTTTACGAACATGCCTCTGATTGTTCGTAAAGCCTTCAGAAACCTATTCCAGTTTCTTCTACACACATAACTTTACATCAATGAACTCACCCACAGTGGAATAAAATAATCAAAACTCTAACCATAGCCTAGGCAAAAATGACACAAGTTCCCCAAGTTTGTTTTGATAAAATGAGTGAAATTGAGAGGTGAGGTACTCAGTGTAAATGCTTCGTAGACTATACTTTATTGGTGCTTGGTAAGAACCAAACCATGAGAAATCACCTCTTGCAAATTAATATCTAAACTCCAAGATAACATGTTTGACTTTTCACATGAGTATGAAACCTATTTCTTAAAACAGGTGCTCGCTTCATATTTGAAAATATTCACTACTATGGCAATCACATAATCCTTTTCAAACACCACAAGTTTGGAAGTTTGGAAACAGAAGATATGAAAAGACAGACGTGGAAGATCAACTGTCATCACTTCAGCTTCAAGAGGTACTATATTAAACTCCTACATGAACCAAAGAATAGGGGTCATTTTGTCTGAAAATGCCACTTCAAAAATGTACACTCAACCTGCTTTATAGTGAGGGCGGGGAGGGGAAGGGAGGTAGTAATTGCTTGGTGCGTGCCCTGGACACCAGCACTGGTGTGTGCCTTCTGGATGTTCTCTATTTGCCCTTGAACATAGTGCTTTGCCTGGTACCGAGCCTTGGAACCTGCCAAAGTAGCCTGGCTTAAAAAGGCGTGTTTGTGGAGATTCAGCACTCTCTGCCTGCACGTGAACCTAGCCAGGAAAGCTCTGCACAAATCAGATCCTATAAGACTTGGAAATAAAAAGATATACAAGACAGATAAATCTTGACAGGCTTCAAAGGCATAGCAGGTCACCCACAGAGGCTCGTAGCTCTGCTGGCTGTGAGTACTGCCGAGGAACTGCTTTCTCCTCCTAGTTACTTTCCTTTGTCTCCTCCACTGGGCTAGACAGTTTGTAACTTCATCTGGTCTCCTTCCTTTGGTTTCCCTCAAAACCAGGGGTCCCCACTCTTGGCTGCACATTAAAATTGCCTGAGTAGCTTTTTAAAATCTCAACATCCACACCACATATCAGGCCAATCCGATCAGAGCTCTAGGGGTAGAACCCAGGAATCATTTTAAAGCTCCCCATGACTCTCCCCTGATTCCAGAATGCAGCCAATGTTGAGAATCACTCTTTTTCTTGAGCTGAATGATGTCAGACCCTCTTGTGGACCCGTATTGTGGCCTTTTCATTCCACTTTCCCCTGGAGTACTTGGAGAAGTAAGATCACATAATAGTAGAGGACATCCCTTCTTACTTTGCTTTCTTTCTTTGTGTATAAATTCTCTCTGAACAGTCTCCATTATCTTGTATTCCTCTCCATGGCTTTGTTTTTAACATCATATTTTGATAAAATTTCAAATTCATGGAAAAGTTGCAAATTGCCCACATTCACTCATTATTTATATTTCACCCCATTTCTCTCTCTCTTCACTCCCCCATACAGATACCTCCAGTTCCAATCCGATAATACACAGTCTACTTTAGTTTTCCTTTTTACATACTTGTAACTCCCTGCTCTAACCATAAGAAATATATTCCATTTATGCTCAATATATTTTCTCATTCACTTATGCCTAGAATACAGAGAAAATGGTTTTGGAATTGCTATCCTATAGGACTCCAAAAAGCAAAATGAATAACTAGAATTCGATTATTTGTTTATGGTATTTTATCATTTTTGGGTAAAATTTACATACAGCAAGATGCAAAGATGCTAAATGTACAACAGAATACAATGTGAAGTTTGATAAATGTATACATGCATGTAACCAACACTCCAAATAAGATAATCAATATTTAATCAGAACAGAAAGTTCTAGTATTCTCTTCCAGTCAATCCCCATCCACTTTGGGCAACTACTATACTAATTTCTTCCCATAGATTAGTTTTGCCTGTTCTTGTATAAATCCTAAAGTAAATATTCCTTTATTTCTGCTACTTTTACTCAACATAATGTTTTTGAAATTCATCCTTAATAGTGTATGAGTTACAGCCTGGTTATCTATCACTATTGATGAACATTTGTCTTGGTCACAGTTCGGGGCTATATTATGAATAAAGTTGTTGTGTCGTTTTTTGTTTTAATGCTCTTGAATCCATCTTTTCATTTCTTTTAGATAAATACCTAGGAGCAGAATTACTTTGTCATTAAGTCGATATACATTTGACTTTATAAGAAAGTGCAAAGGGGTTTCCCAGAGTGATTCTAGCATTTTGTGCTCCCATCAACGATGTAAGAGAGTTGTTCCATATTCTTACAGGCATTTGGTACAGTCGGTCTTTGGAAATTTTGGCCATTCTAGTGGGATGAACTGGCGAATCTAATGAGGTGTCTCATTGTGATTTTAATTTGCATTTTCCTGATTATTAATGATATGGAGCACTTTTTTTTCATGGTTTTTGCCATTTATATATCTTCCATTATAAAGTGATTTTGATTTGTTTGATCTTTTAACAAATGCATTAAGTATAGTTGATAACGTTTTTATATTGAGTTATTTTTTTATTAATTTGCAAGAGTTTGGTAGCATTTGTGTGTATGTGGTTATAATATATGTAGGTTTTGTTTTTGTTTTTCTGGATACAAGCCCTTTGTCTGATACATGTATTGTGACCCTTTGACCCAGAGTTTGGTTTGCCTTTTCATTTTCTTAATGGTGTCTTTTGATGAGCCGAAATTTTGAATTTTTAAAACATCCAATTTATCATATTTTTCCTTCCATACTTAGTGCTTTTTTTGTCCTCTATAAGAAATATATGCCTCCCTATAATTTGCAAAAATAGTCAACTATGATTTCCTCTAGAATTTTAATAGTTTTCACTTTTATATTTAGAACTATAATTCATCTTGAATTAATTTTAGTATCTAATGTTAAGTAGGGTTGAACTTTGTTTTTTCCATATGTGTATTCGGGTATTCCAGCACCATTTGTTGAAGACTTCCCTCTCTTCATTGAATTGCCACCATTGTTGAAAAACATATGACTATGTGTTCATGGATCCCTTTCTGGTTTTCTGGTCTCTACATTGTGTTCCATTCAACTTTCTTGATTACTATATATTAATAGTAAATTTCAAGACTAGATACGGTGATTCTTCCAAATTTTCTTTTCTTTTACAAAAATGTTTTAGCTACTCTGAAACAATACGTTTTGGAAGTATTCATTTATTTCTAAAAATGAAAAAAAAAAGTCTGTTGGAATTCTAATTCTCTTAAATCTAGCTATAAATCTGGAGAGAAGTGACTTCTTAAAAATACTGTCTGATAATCTATGAATGTGATATATCTCTTCATTTAGTTAAGTCTTTAATTTCTCAGAAATATTTTACAGCTTTTAGTATAGAGGTCTTACATATCTGTTGATAAAATTATCCCTAAGTACTTAATATTTTATAATCTTATTATATATGGAATTTTTTAAGTTTCACTTTTCAATTATTTGCTGCTTGTACATAAAATATAATTGGTTCTTATATACTAAACATGCATCTTTTTTTTTGACGTTTATTTATTTTTGAGAGACTTAGAGACAGAGCGTGAAGAGGGGAAGGGCAGAGAGAGAGGGAGATACAGAATCTGAAGCAGGCTCCAGGCTCTGATGAGCTGTCAGCACAGAGCCCAACGCAGGGCTCGAACTCACAGACCGTGAGATCATGACCTGAGCCGAAGTCGGCCGCTTAACCGACTGTGCCACCCAGGCGCCCCTAAACATGCATTTTGAGACTTTCATTAATTAATTTACAGTTCTAGTAGTTGTGGATTCTTCGAAATTTTATATTTAAATAATCATGTCATCAGCAAATAGAGACAGTTTTATTTCTTCCTTCCCAATCTTTATGGCCTTCATTTATGACCTTATTCCACTGGCTGAGATCTTTAGTACAATATTGATTACTAGTAACATGAGTATATGTCCTTGCCACATGACTGATCTTAAGGGGGAAATATTCAGTATTTTTCTCACTAAGTACAATGTTAGCTATAGATCTCTTATAGATCTCATTTATCAGATTAAGAAAGGCTGTTTTTATTCCTAGTGTGTTAAGAATTTTTATTATCAATGAGGGTTGAATTTTATCAAAAGCTTTTTCTATATTTATTGAGATGATTGTATAATTTCTCTCCTCTACTTTGTTAAAATAAGGATTTACAGTAAATAATTTTTAAATGTTAAATCAATCTTATATGCCTGGGACAAACCCTCACTTAGTCATAATGTATTACTTTATGTGTTGCTCTATTTGACTTTCTAATATATTCTTAAGAATTTTTGCATCTATGTTCGTTAGAATACTAACCTTTCTATATATTCTTAATACCTTTTTCGAGTTTAGTATTGGTATTATTCTGACCTCACAACACAAGTTGGGAAATGTTTCCTCCATCTTAATTTTATTTGAGACTTTGTGTAAAATTGGTATTATTCTTTCCCTAAATATTTGATAGCATTAATCGGAGAAATCATATGGGATTAAAGTTTTCTATTCAGGGAGGTTTTCCAAATTATTATAATAATAATTTATTTAACTTACATAATATTATCAAGATTTTTTATTTCTTCTTAAGTCTATTTTGGTAAGTTATATTTTTCAAACAATTTTTCTATTATATAAGTTTTAAAATTTATTGCCATAAATGTGATTAATATCCCTTTATTATCATTTTAATGTCTGTAGCATTTGTTTAGAGATCCTCTCTTTCATTCCCAATTTTGGCAACTATTTTTCTCTTTTGAATTCATCATTTTAGTTAGGGATTTATCAATTTTCTGATATTTCCAAGAAATAGCTTCTTGTTTCATTTTATTACCTCTACTTTCATTTTCTTCTACTCATTATTTTCTATTATTTATTATTTTCTTCCTCCTACTTTTGGATTTCTTACTTTTCAATTTCTCTGCCCGATTTAACTTCTTAAGGCAGAGAATTATATTGCTGATTTTAAATATTTTTTTCTGTTTTAACATAAACATTTAAAGCTTTAAGTTTTCTGCTAAATATGTTTTGCCGTAACTCACAAACTTCAATACATTGTATTCTCTTCCAGGTTTATTGATATAACTGACCTATAACATTTGTAATGTTAAAGTGTACAATGTGATGATTTGATACACAGTATATTGCAAAATGTCTACCACAATAAAATTTGTTAATACCTCCTTTGTCTCACATAATTACCATTTTGTTATTTTCTCTGGTTATGGTAAAAGTATTAAATCTTTACTCTCACAGAAACTTTCAAGCATACAATACAGTATTGTTAACTATAGTTGCCATGTTTTGTGTGAGATCCCCAGAACTTATTTATCTTATAACTGAGAGCCTGTAGCCTTTGACCAACACATCCCCTCTGTCCCCAACCCCCAAGCCCTGGCTACCACCATTCTTCTCTCTTTCTATGAGTCCAGTGACTTTAGATCTTAAAAGTAAGTGAGATCATACTGTATTTGTCTTCGACTTATTTCACTTAGTATAATACCCTCAAGATCCATCCATATTGTCACAAATCACAAGCCTTCCTTCTTTTTTTTAATGGGTGAATAATATATATTACATTTTCTTTGTCTATCATCCATCAATAGATACTTAGGTGATTTCCATTTCTTGGCCATTGTGAATAATGCTACAATAAACATGAGAGTGTGAGTATCTCTTCAGTATCCTATTTTCATTTCCTTTAGATGCATACCCAAAAGTGGGATTGCTGGATCATATGCTAGTTATACTTCTAACATTTTGAGTATCCCCATACTGTTTTACACAGTGGCTGTATCAATTTACACTGACACCAACAGTGCATAAAGTTTCCACCTCTTCACCAGCATTTGTTGGCTCTTGCTTTTTTTTTTTAGTTTATTTATTTATTTTGAGATACAGAGAGACAGCGTGAGTGGGGGAGGGGCAGAGAGAGGGAGAATCCCAAGGAGGCTCAGTACTGTCAGCACAGAGCCCAATATGGAGTTCCAACTCATGAACTGGGAGATCATGACCCGAGCAGAAATCAAGAGTCAGACACTTAACCCACTGAGCCACCTGGACATCCCAGCTCTTGTCTTTTTTTTTTTTTTTTAAGTTTCTTTATTTACCTTATATATAGAGAGAGAACGCTGAGGAGGGGCAGAGAGAGAGAAGGAGACACAGAAGCAGGCTCCGTCTGTCAGCATAAAGCCTGACATGGCTCAAACTCAGGAACTTTGAGATCATGACCTGAGCCGAAGTCAGATGCTCAACCAACTGAGCCACTCGGGCGTTTCTTGTCTTTTCGATAGGAGCTATTCTAACAGGAGTGAGAAGGCACTTCATTGTGATTTTGATTTGCATTTCCTGATGATTAGTGATGTTGAGAACCTCTGTCCATTTTTTAAGCCAGGTTGTTTATTCTTTTGCTACTGAGTTGTATGAGGTCCTTTTTTATATTTTGGATGTTGATCCCTTAACATATGATAGTATAGTTTAAAAATATCTTCTCCCAGACTCAAAAGTTGAGTTTGTTCATGTGAATGGTTATGAAAACCTTAAATAGGGAAGTTATGTGATCGCAGCAGTGATTTTATAAAGATCTGTCTAATATTGATTCAAAGAGGAGTAGCCAAGGGTTTGAACCCTTTGAACTTCAACTGCAATGAGAGATTTAGACTAGGATGTGGTGGTAGGAATGGAAAAGACAGAATAAATATGAGAGAGCTTTTGAAAAACATCATCAACTAACATCTTGATATGGTGTTGATAGACAAGAAAGAATCAAGGTTTTCAGTGTATAAGTGTGTTGTAATAGGATATAACTAAAAAAATAAAGAAGTTGAGAAAACAAGTGGGGTTGAATTTGAGGAAAATGGAGTATGTGGTTTGGAACTTATGGCAACTGGGTTGATATCATGCTATTTAATTGAAAAACACCAGCTTATTTTTGGAAATGAAGAAGTGAAATTCAGATTAGAAGACAGAACCAATATACTTGTCGTCATCAAAAGGGAAGCTATCCTGAAAATTGTAAATCTTGAATTGGGTTATAAAGATAGAGGAAAAAAAAACACTGGCAAGGTTGGAGGCCATAAAGTTATGGGAGGAGCAAGCAGATAAGATGTAGTGAGGATATTTGGAATGGACTAGATTTTTGTTCATTGCCTTCCTAGCACCTTTTTTGCCCCCTCCACCTGCTCCTCATGCTACAACTACGATGTGTACCAGGATCCTACTCCTGACCATATTGAAGAATCCATATTGAAGAATCTAAGCCCACCAAAGTCTACCTTTTGGACTTTTTAAATTTAATCCAAGAAAAGTTTGTAAGACATGAAATTCAGCAACTTCTCATGGCTAGTTTCCTGCCACATTCCATTCCAAGCAGAAGTAGGCAGAAACAAGAGGTAGGTAATGGCAAAACTTTGTTTAATTTGATTCTTGATGCTTTTGAAGTCCAGCTACATCCTTGCCATGGTTAGGTTTCACTGTAAAATCCTTTATCATAGTCTATGAACCAAATACATACACTTTTGCCAAAAATTGTTTGAAGTTCTTACACTTGCAACCCAAAGATCTATGATACAATGTGTGGTGCAAAATCTATAAAATTTTTGTAAAAAATTAAAAAAACAGTAAGCCCATAAACAGACACAGACAGAAGATATAACATTTCAGTTAGCTGTGGACCAGGAAGAAAAAAAGTATTATTCTTAGAATGTCCCAGCTCAGACTCAGTGGGAAATCTAAATAACAGAGGATTAACTTCCATTAGCAATCTGCGACCTCTCTGTCATGTGGTGTGACTGTGATTTTTTCTGCTTGAGCACGTGCTCACAAGAGACTAAGAACTGGAGAAAGAACCATGAGAGAAGCTCTTAAGAAAGTGCTATTTGGGTCGAATAACCCAGAATGTAAGGGTGGATTATTCTATTCAGGTGTCATTTTTCTATTGAGGGGGACGGAACAAGAACATCGCTCCAAGGAATTTAGTTTGTTGAGTTTCCAGCCTAGAAAGAAGAGTAGACTCCTGTCTCCTATCAGGCTTCCCATCAGTTAAGCCTGGACCCCAGGGACCACAGACAGGCTCTAGGTCTTCCGATGTGGAGTTCTACCAGCCATATCCCATGAGCAAGTTTAGGTTAAACTCTGTCACGTATTTCACTTCCATTAGTTCCTGAGCAGCCCCATCAAAACTCTAGATGTTGACTTATGATCTTCCAGGACTTAGAGTTTTTTTTTAACAAAGATCTCAAACAAACCTAGTATTTACTTCCTTCATAGATCTTTCTACCCAGAGGCTTCTAGACTATATTTTATTTTTACTCCTTTTTAAAGAAATCCCAAGTTTTGTAGGTTTGGATCCCTTTTCTTGATTTTGTCTAACATTCGCTTTTTTTTCTTACATTTCTTCCACAAATTCTTTGATTATTGTGGCTCTTATATTTATTATTAAGTTTCATGTTCTCTCTTCTGCAAGGCACAGCATATGTAAAAGTTCTGTTGGATCCAGAACCATATTCTCTTCCTCCTCTAATCACATTTCTTTCTTTTTTTCCCCTCTTTCTATGAAATCTGGATTAACATTTTAGTGTTATCTTCGAATATTCTCATTCCTTTTCTGCAGTATCTAATCTGCTATTTGGAAACTTTCACTCCACTAATTGCTTCAAACATCAGCCAATATGTCTCAAAGCATTTGTTTATCCATTTCACAATATTAGGGCACATTCTTTTTATAGAACCAGTCAGTATTCATTAAAATCTCAATGAAAACATAAGAGAGATGTTTTCTAGCATCTTCTGTGTCTCCTCAGGACTTTGTGGTGCAGAGAGACGTGCATGTCTTTCTTCACAAGGTTCACTTATTTTGAGTGACTGTATCCTCACATATCTGCTCATCTTTTCTCCTCTATGTTAAACTCTGAAGTGGGAGATTAGGACATCTCCCCCACATTCAAGGTTGTGATGGGATGGGATAGATATTTAAAGGGTTAAATCTTATAGGGTTTGATGAAGGAACATGGGGAAAGTTATTTTTACCTCCTCAGGTTCTGTTTTGTCCAACTAGAGACAACCTGAGCAGAAATCTAACTACTGAGTATAGCGCTTCTTATTTATGATGCTACAGCAGCTTGCTAGTAATGCAGTAATGTCCTCATTATCCAATTGGATGACTGTCCTCTCCAGCACGACTTCTAATTTATTCAGTGAGTCACGGCACAAAGTGGAAGTCAACTGTGAGTGTTTCCATGCTGCTTCTGGTAGGTTCCAAAACCTGACAACCTGCCCACAGGCTCTAAATCTTCTCTGCTCCAGGATCCACAGCCACCCCTCACCTCCAGCTCTCAACTCTTCAGGTCTGGGTATACATAATACAATTCTAATGGAGCGTTTTTCTTGTTGCTCCAAAAGCAGGCTTATTCCATGCATTCTATGAATTTTGGGGCGTTGCATTGTCTGAGTGGCAATTTACTTTAAAATGACACAGTATTAGTAGCATATATGTGAACATAAATTAATTCTATATAAACTAGGAGGTGGTTGGTTATCATTTGAGGTACTATAGTCACAATCCATACTTCAAGATGGTTATTTAAGTAAGATAAGACATTTTCTAAGAATCAAATACCTTGGGAGATGGTTTAGCTCTTCAATTACCCTTATTGAAAATGACTTAGTTTGCACAAAGAATATTACACAAATTTTTAATTGGTTAAAAGTATTTTGCAGGCCCTGTGACATTCCCATGAGTACGTGATAAAAATCCAGCAAGCCTGGAAGCCTAATGCCATAGTGCAGTGCTCCAAGCACTGTGGATATGCCGGGTTCCAGTGCTGATGAGAATTAGCTTCAGCCCCACCTTCATGACGTCATAGAGTCTAACAGGGGAAGTAAACAAGTACATTATCATGCATTTCCCTTAGCCCTCAGGGAAAAAGTACATAATATTATAAGTGCATAGATAAAGGGCACCTAAACCCAATTGGAATAAGGAAGAAGAACCAGGGAAATTTTCCTGAAAGAAGTCACATTTCACCTGAGACTCAAAGTTATCTAGTTAAAGAGAATATATAGGAATATATATGTGCTTAGGAGAGGCGAGGTGGTTCAATTCCTGCTTTGCACATATTATGTGCTCAATAAATATATATCAGGTGAGTATGTGAAGACTTGGATCCAGGAGAGTGAATAAGGAACTGGAAATGTAATGTCTCTAGCAGACAGTGCATGGCTAGATGTGGTATCTTGAGATTGCCAAAAAAAAACAGAAGAGACATCCCAAGAAACATATCCAGCACATGGCAAACACTCAGCAACATTTTCTGAAATAATGAACACACAAAGACTCATAGACCACAATGAGGAACCCAAACCTTATTCTAACAGTAATGGAAAGTTACTCAAATATTTCATCCGGGAAATGATCTCATCAAGTCTGCCTTTTAGAAAAATCATCCTGAAGGCAGAATGAACTGTTGAAGCAAGAGTATGGTGAGAGGTTTCTTTGGAGATGGTTGAAAAGATGGAAGGGAGAGCTGGGAGAGAGCAAGAGGCAGCTGTGAGAAAGGAAACAAGAACACAGGTTTGACACACTTCAGGAGACAAGAATCATCATGGTGTGGAGTTTGAGTGGATGGGAAGAGAAGAGAAGAGAGAGGGAAGAGAGAGGAGCCAAGGAGAAGACCCACCTTTTATGATTTGGGAAACTGAATAGATGATCTTCACATTCTGATACAGAAAACATAAGAGGATGAATGTGTTTTAGCAGAGGGTTAATTAGTTAATTAATATGTTTGGGGACATGTGGACTCCAGACTGTCTGTGGAGCATCTCAGTGAAAAGTGAAACTAGTCAGAAGATACACAGATCTGAAATTCAGAGTAAAGATTTGAGAATCATCTTCATGAGCCTGGTGGCTGAAACCATGAGACTTGGAAGAGAAGAGGGATAAATATATAATTTTAGGAACAGGCAGAGAAGAAAGTAAAGAGAGGCTAGAGAGAAAGATGGGAAACCAGGAGAATGTGAAATCATGAAGGCCAAGGAAAAGTATACAACATAAGATGCTGTGGGGCCCTGTTCAAGCTCAGGAAATACGAAGACCAAACGGTATTCATTTAACTATGGAGTAGGAGTCATTACTTCGTGATGCAGTCATGGTGGGATTCGGACTGGAGTGAGCTGAGGAGAAAGTGGGAGGCAAGGGAGAGGAGACAGTAAAAATTGACAATCCTTTCAAGAATTGTGACTGGGAAGAAAAGAGGAAACAAGAGATCTCTTTCAATTTCCGAGTTTTCTCATTAAACTTCCTGAAAGAATTCCTGCAATATAGAGTGAAGGAAATATGTACACTGAAATGTATATGTGCCTATTAATAAAGCTCAAGAGACAGTGTTTGTATTTCTTTCTGTGTGTGAGGTATAAAATGTAGTCATTTTTGTAAACAGTCATAATGATACCACTCCAAAACACCAAGCAATGAATCATAAGAGCCCCTTCTTCTAGATTTCCTTCCCAGATACCTCCCCACAATACCTGTGGTTGCTTATCAATCCAAAGAGGGCAGTCACAGTTCCTACTGTCACTGGTATTTTTGCTGCCATTGCCATCACAGGGTGTAAATTCTGAAAACAGGCATTCCATCTATTTGGTGCCATACTCTGCCAGCTTTAATAGTTATTCCTGGAAGCTGAGGGAAGGGAAACTCCATTGTCCTTAGTTTTGTTCTTCCTTAGAAGAGTTCTTAATGATTTTCCATTTCAATTCCCTTTCTCTCTCTCTCTGTCTCTCTCTCTCTCTCTCTCTGACACACACACACACACACACACATGCACACGCACGCACGCACACATACACACACACACGTGCTGTTTTCCACACAACACATCCATGGTACACCCAGAAGCCTTGTTTAGCTATATACTGTGTCCCCTTCGAAGTTTTTCCAAGAACAGGTGTGGGCATGACTTTCTATCTTCCTGAACTCTTTGGTAATTTCAGTTTACAGCAAACTCCATTGTCTTAGTAAGACAATTATAGTATTGCATAATACACATCAAATTTCAGGGGTTTTTCTTTCAATATTTTAATTGTGGTAAAATATACATAAAACTTTCCACCTTGACCACTGGTAAGTTCATTCACAATTTTGGGTAATCATCACCAAAATGATGATGCTCCTTTACATAGCTCCTTTCATCTTGTAAAATCAAAACTCTATACCCATTAAACTCAGTTTTCTTCTTCAAGAAAGACCTTCTCCTGTATTTTTAGGGATGTCTGGAGGGAAAATGTCTAATTGGACTCATGAAGCAGAAATTCTTATATCTCAGCTTATAACATCTGATTGAGGAATACAGTGATCTCATCTTTTTTCAGAGAACAATGCATGGTACCTTCCTTACAACTGTGCAGCCAAAAGGCCCTTTCCAGTGATTTTCCCAAAGCAGTGGGCTGTGGACTCCAAATGCTGTTGATGTTAACATTGCAAAATAGCTAGAGTATTAAAAAATTGTATCAAGGTGACAGCATGCTAATAAAATTGCAAGCATTACCTTGGCTAATCCCCACAACAATCTAATCTGGCATTTACTATAACTACGCCTATTACTAAATGAAAAATGGAAGCTAAAAGAGATTAAGGAACTTGGTCAAGGACATCCAGCTAGTAAATGACTGAAGCAGTAACCATGACTAACTTAAAGTTACCAGTAACCTAGGACTAACTTAAAACTTTTGTTCGTATCCACTGCATTTTACCAGAAGGATCACAGTTGTCACTTGTTAAGTAAATCATATATGTTTAGACTGAAATACTATATGTATATTAAATAATACATTACCTGGGCACAAGGCTGGCTCAGTTGGTAGAGCATGTGACTTGATCTCAGGGTTGTGAGTTCTAGGCCACGTTGGGTATAGAGATTATTTTAAAATAAGTAAATGAATAAATAAATAAATTTTAAAATAATACATTACAAAAATCCATATTTTAACATGGAAGGATATCTATATAATGCTAGCTTAACCTATAGAGTATAGATTACAAAACAACATATACAGGATGATCCTAATTTTCTAAATGAACTGGTATCTACCTATCATCAATTATCTATCTATCTATCTATCTATCTATCACCTATCTACCTATCTATCTACTCTATCATCTACCTTTTTCCTTTTTTTTAAATATTTATTGTCAAATTGGTTTCCATACAACACCCAGTGCTCATTACAAGTGCCCTCCTCTGTGCCCGTCTCCCACACCTCCCTCACCCCTCAGTTTGTTCTTAGTCTTTCAGAGTGTCTTATGATTTTGTCTCCCTCTCTCTCTCTGTCTTTTTTCCTTTCCACTCTTTCCCTTTCCCATGGTTTTCTGCTAAGTCCCTCAAAATCCACCTATGCATGGAAACATATGGTATATGTCTTTCTCTGACTGACTTATTTCACTTAGCATAATACCCTCCAGGTCCATCCATGTTGCTACGCATGGCCAGATTTCATTCTTCCTCATTGCTGCATAGTATTCCATTGTGTGTGTGTGTGTGTGTGTGTATATATATATATATATATATATACACCACATCTTCTTTATCCATTAGTCAGTTGATGGACACTTAGTCTCTTTCCATGATTTGGCTATTGTCGAAAGTGCTGCTATGAACATTGGGGTACACGTGCCCCTATGCATCAGCATTCCTGTGTCTCTTGGGTAGATTCCCAGAAGTGCTATTGCTGGGTCATAGGGTAGCTCTATTTTCTTTTTTTTGAGGAACCTCCACACCGTTTTCCAGAGCGGCTGCACCAGTTTGCATTCCCACCAACAGTGTAGGAGAGTGCCTGCTTCTCCACATCCTCGCCAACATCTATAGTTTCCTGATTTACTCATTTTAACCACTCTAACTGATGTGAGGTGGTATCTCCATGTGGTTTTGATTTTATTTCCCTGATGATGAGTGACATTGAGCATCGTTTCATGTGTCTGTTGGCCATCTGAATGTCCTCTTTGGAGAAGTGTCTATTCATATCTTCCACCCATTTCTTCACTGGATTATTTGTTTTTCGGGTGTGGAGTTTGATATGTTCTTTATAGATTTTAGATACTAGTCCTTTATCCGATATGTCATTTGCAATTATCCTTTTCCATTCCATCAGTTGTCTATTAGTTTTGTTGGTTGTTTCCTTTGCCGTGCAGAAGCTTTTTATCTTGATGAAGTCCCAATAGTTCATTTTTGCTTTTAATTCCCTTGCCTTTGGAGATGCGCCATGTAGGAAATTGCTGCGTCTCGGGTCAAAAAGATTTTTTCCTGCTTTCTCCTCTAGGATTTTGATGGTTTCCGGTCTCACATTCAGGTCCTTCATCCATTTTGAGTTTGTTTTTGTGACTGGTGAAAGAAAGTGGTCTAGTTTCATTCTTCTGCATGTTGCTGTCCAGGTCTCCCAGCACCATTTGTTAAAGAGGCCGTCTTTTTTCCATGGGATACTCTTTCCTGCTTTGTCGAAGATTAGTTAGCCATATGCTTCTGGGTCCATTTCTGGGTTCTCTATTCTATTCCATTGGTCTATGTGTCTGTTTTTGTGCCAATACCATACTGTCTTGATGATTACAGCTTTGTAGTAGAGACTAAAATCTGGGATTGTGATGCCTCCCGCTTTGGTTTTCTTCTCCAATATTACTTTGGCTGTTCAGGGTCTTTTGTGGTTCCGTACAAATTTTAGGATTGTTTGCTCTAGCTTTGAGAAGAATGCTGGTGCAATTTTGATCGGAATTGCATTGAATGTGCAGATTGCTTTGGGTAGTATTGACATTTTAACAGTGTTTATTCTTCCAATCCATGAGCATGGGATGTTTTTCCATTTCCTTGTGTCTTCCTCAATTTCCTTCATAAGTTTTTTATAGTTTTCAGCATAGAGATCTTTTACATCTTTGGATAGGTTTATTCCTAAGTATTTTATGGTTTTTGGTGCAATTGTGAATGGGATTCACTTATTTATTTCTCTTTCCATTGATTCATTGTTGGTGTAAAGGAATGCAACTGATTTCTGTACATTGATTTTGTATCCTGCAACTTGGCTGAATTCATGGATCAGTTCTAGTAGACTTCTGGTGAATTCTGTTGGGTTTTCCATGTAAAGTATCATTTCGTCTGCGAAAAGTGAAAGTTTGACTTCATCCTTGCCTATTCTGATGACCTTTTATTTTGCTTTGTTGTCTGATTGCTCATCTACCCTTTTCTATCTACTCATCTAGAAAGAATATATACCCAGAGATGTTAACACCGACTATAGCTGAATGTGTGAATTTATATGGACATTTTCGTTTTTTCAACTTTCCTGTGAATATTTTCTAACCATTTTTGTAATTAGCACATGAAGCTTTTATATTAGGGAAATATAATAAAAGGGAAACTTCAAACTTAATATGCAGTAAAAATTCCCTAATAATATGTTCATCCTCACTTTACTTCCTGTATCTAGCAGAGTGTCATGCTCAAGAAATACTGAGTGATTCCCATCCTCAGGTGGCACCTGGTCTGGGGACCAGAGAGGAGGAGGCCATGAATAAACATACTATGCAGAGATGTATGACAGTGAGCAGACGGGGCACAGGACAACCTGCTCACTAACATCAGTGACTTCAGATGGATTTCTTTTGCTTAAATTTTTATTTTCAGAAATGTTGCAAGGAAAGTACAAATAATTTCCAGATACCCTTCACCCAGATTCCCTATTCATTAACCTTTTACTACCTTTTCTTCCTACTGCATTTCAAGTAGATTCAGACACATAGAAAGTGTGAGTGTGTATCAAGGTGGCTTTCCAAATTCTCCTAAAAATGTTCCCCTTTACTAGATCCCCTCTGGCAAGAAGCTTCCTCTTGCAAAGGCTCCCTTCCCCTCCTTGCCCCACCCACTCCCATTGCCAAGAAGGCCTAACAGGAAGAAGTGTTTGCTCAGGGATGCTGCCAAGATAGAAACGCTGTGTGAAGAAGGAAGGACGGTGCTTGAACAGAAGGAGCAGATTCTCTGAAGTTGCCTCTGCCCACCACACCAATCATAAGATGCCCATCTGAAAATTAGGCCAGCCTTCCCATGAGAGAGCAGGTGAGTCTGTTTGTCTGTCTTCTCTGCACAGATTGTTGTCCCTTCCCCAATTCCAAGACCTTCAGGGACACCTGTCCTGTCTGTCAGAGTCCTGGCATAGTCTTTTAGAGACTGGGTCTTCAGACAGCTGAAGTCTGTATGGTCAAGACCACAGAGAAGGTCTCAGAGATCAGGGTCATTTCAAAACTAAAGGTTCTCAAAGAGTCCAGGAGAGGATTTATTTCATTATACAGAGTTTAGGAGGCCACAGACAGACAGGGATAAATTCTAGAGCTAAGGTATGAGTGAAGGAGAGAGAGCATTCCATCAGTACAAGATCCTATGTGTCTTCTGGGCATGGATCGAATCTCATTCTTATAGCTAGCTGTCAATGGCTTGCCTGCCTTCCAAGCCCCACAAGGGTGCTCTGGAAAAGAGGCATATGTCCTGCTGGAAAGAAGCCTTGTTCCCAGATTCTGAATGTGGTACTGTGTTCTAATCCCCACAGGACTTCTCATCTCCTTCATCATGAATTGGCACATGATAATCTCTGGGCTTATCATAGTGGTGCTTAAAGTGGTTGGAATGACCTTTTTCCTGCTTTATTGTGAGTATTTGAGCATTGTCTTACCCTAACCCCATACAGTCTTGTTCTTTGACTTTCCTTTCAGAATGTGTAGTTGAATATAAAGGCTACGTGCCTAAGTCTTTCCACCTGAGGGCAGGGATCCAGTTAGGGACAACTGACAATACTCTTCTCACTCCCCAACATATACAAAGGGCCAGGTCCCTTGGTCTGCCTTGGAGATGTAGAACTGATCAGTGTCTGATGGTTAGAACATCACACAAAGTTTTTGCCACTACAGTGTTAGTTGGGTAATCTGAGGTAAAATACTTGTCAGTGCTTATTATTGCTGCTCAAACTTCAAAATCAGCGTCAGTTCAACCCAATGATAAGGCTGAGGTAAAAGCTGCATAATAAGGTAATGGGACTTTACTGGGGGAGAGATTTCCCTCTATGTCCATAGAAACTTCCACCCAGATGCTTAGGAGAAGAGGCCACATAGCAAAGGGTTTCACTGCAATTGCAGCAAGAATCTTCTCCAGCGCCAGAAACTGGTAGGGGACATGAAAGAGGAAGGAAACGTGAGTGAAAGAAGCAGTTGGGTAAAGGTGTCTTCCCCCTGACTCAAACTGAAGGTTCATTTCCTATCATGGAAGAGAGCAGGAAGAAAATACGAATATGAATAAATTAACACATTCACAAAAAAAAATCCACCTACACATCTTCGTTGACCTGAGTGAGAGAGCTCCTGATCACACAGCAACAATCATAGCGCCCAGCAGGTCCCGCGGTGATGTTGGTTTGTTATATTCATCCTGTAGCTACCTTTGGGACTGAGCTAACAACTGATTTTCTTTGTAGTCCCACAGATTTTTGGCGGAAGTAATGTCAGCTTCCTTCCCACAGAGAGCTATGGAACAGGTAATGTGCATGACAGTTATCTCCTCTGCACCTCCAGGTTTATGCTAACTTCTTACAGACCTTTCTCCAGTCCTTTCCCAAGAAATTCATGTGCAGGAAGGGTCCATAAAGATACTCTAATTGCTCTAAGAGGAATATGTTCTGGGGATCTAATGTATAGTGTGGTGACTATAATTTACAAGACTGTATTACACACTACTTGCAAGTTGCTAAGACAGTAGATCTTAAATATTCTCACCACCAAAAAAAGAGGGGGTGGAATTATGTGAAGTGATGGGGATGTTAACTAGCCTTACTGTGTAGTTAATAATTTTGTAACATATACATGGATCGAATCATCACCTTGTATGCCTCATTGAACATACACAATATTTATATCTCTATAAAGTGAGGGAAAAAAGTGCAGCACACCTAGAAAAAAGGAAAAGATCTTCTAATTAATTTCCTTGCTTTTATCGATGGGAAACCCAGACTAAGCTAATTGAAATTTCCGATCCTCAGTTTTCCTCCTGGGTATGAGGATGATTTGTATATAATCACTACAACGTAATAAGAAAGTACTTTATAAACTCGAATATGTTGTACACCTAAAGGAATTGCTATATTAAAAAAAAAAACATGTCCCACAAAAAACTCAAAGATTGTAATCAGTGCTTTTTTGTGTGCTAATCACTCTGCTAGACCTATAGAAGAATGAAAACAGGAGATATCAGTCCTCTGCAAAACACAAGGCACCATGCCAGAAGCTAAGGGGCAAAAAGGAGATGAGGCTTTCCATATCAAACCTCCTCCTCGTAAAGCTTGTCCAAGGACGTCCTTGTCACTTCCTCATAAAACATTTATTATACTACAAATATATTTAGAAGAAAGATAATTTCTTGTTCATATTTGTATCAGCTGAGACTCCCAGAACAGTGAGCTATATGGAGGAAATACTCATGAAATACTTACAAAGTTCTGAGCAGCTGTAATCTCAAAACAGTTTCACTTGAAAACCAGGTTATTTTATATTACAAGGAGCCTTTGGCTGGGGACTGAAATAAAAAGTGAATGCTCACTTGTATGTCTCAGTAATATAACTTAAGTCGTTAATTTGGTGTCTGTGTAAACTAAATTGGTCTTCAATCACACGGGACAAATAACTGGGCAGCTGAAGAGAGGTTTTGACTAGTGACCAAAGCCACTGCAGTATCTGCTTTGGCCAGCCAGGAAAAACGAGGCTTCTTAGAGGCCTATCAATTCCCCTATTTATACTTAAAGAAATAAATGGACTCTGCTTGTAGGAAATCTCTGGAACGTTCACCTGCCTTGGTGTCTGCCAATATCCCCAATACTAAACCTAGTTCCAGTTAGCCTCAATTCTTAGAGTCTGCACGTGAGGGGAGCCAAGAGCTGTTTGTGGAAAGAGTGCTCACGGTGGGGGGGGGGGGGCGGGGGGAAGTTAAGGCATCAGACATGGAGTCAATGGCATCTGCTTTGTAGACTCCAGAGGGCCAGTGCTCCAAACAGTGCCTGGCGGGGGGTGGGGGGCGGAGGGGGGGAACACTGTCAAAAGTATATATGGAAAGGAGTGAGAAATTTCCCTCCTAGTACTAAATTCACCCATTCCTCTTCCTTTCTCCTGTTCTTTTTCTCAACATTTCACACCTACTGCCACACCAAAACAAAACAAAACAAAATGAAATAGGACTTAGGGTATAGGGCATGACAAAAAATAGTAGTAGTTAGACAGAAGCTTCAAAGAAAGAAAATGAAAAATTCTCACGGGGGTGGCCAAGAGTGTCTTGTCTTTGCCACTGTCCAGAGACAAATCATTGCAGGGACTGAATAGCTGCTGTTTGTGTTGTATTCATGATGCAGTTACCTTCAGACTTTCTTTTGGTTTCAGTCCCACAAACTTTCGGGAGCAGTAATGTCACCCTACTTCCCACACAGAGCTATGGAACAGGTAAAGTTGTGACAATTATCTCCCCTCGACATGAGGTTCTTATGTGCTGAATTATTATTAGGCACTTTTCCCATTGCCTCCTTTCTTATGGAACTTTTTTTGCTCAAAAGGGCCATAAAGACCTTCCAATTCATCCCTGTCATATCATCCACAAGGAAACTAAGAACTAGACTGCATGGGATTTCTTCCATGGATTGAGGATGATTTCTATAGATATAACCGCTATAAAGAAATCATGCCCCACTATGTTATGACTCCATTCCAAGGTTCATGCTCCAAACCACTAATCCTATACTCTCTTTTCTTGCATTTCTTTAGTCTGCCCCAATAGGTGGTATTTTCATCAAGGAAAATGCTTTTGGTTGTCCCCTTTTGAACTGTCTTGGAACAAAAGCAGGGACTTTTGCAACACAGAAGGATCCACTTTGGCTATTGTCAACGACCTAGAGAAACTGGTGAGTGCACTGGGAAAACCCCACACTACAGTAGCCTCAGCAGGTAGAGATGGTGGGTGATTTGACTGGCGGAGTAGGGGTGATTTGATTGGTGGAGGTGAAAAATGGAGAGATGGCTGGCTGAGAGCCCAAGTTCCTTGCTCTGAATCAGAAGGTGGGAGACTCTTTACAGTAGCAGTGGGGTATATTCTTCAGATCATTTGAGGTAGGGAAATCTACACTGTGTCATCTCTTCCATGAAGCTTAGCAGTGCACTGGTGTCCTTGGGATGGGTCAGGACATGTAAAGTGCAGGGAATGACCAAATGAGCTGATGTGTACAAAAGTTGTTTAAAAACTACAGAATACTTCATATATGTGATCTATTAACATAGCATTCTCGTAAATAAATAAGGTGCAAATTAACAAAATTAGTCATATTAAAAATAAAGAATCAAGTCATAGAATTGGGATAGTGATATGATAGTAAAATTGGTGAACACAATGCAAAATTTATTTTACTACCTCTTTTTATCCTCATAAAGATTCTCAGGGGGTATCATTATCCATATCTTGTATATGAGGAAGCTAGGGCACAAAAAAATAATTTGACCCAGGTTGTACACACATTAAGTCACAGGACAGGATTGAACTGAGATCTCTCTAACTCTTAAACCAATGCTCTAATCAATTTTAGATCATAAGTTATCTTAGTTTATTGTTATCTTTCCTTCAAATCCCAAGCATCTGCTGAGTGCTAACCATGTGCTATATACTTCATGGCTGCTTCTCTGCCCTCTATCTTTCACCTCTCCTCTATAAAGTCCTCCTGTGGTTGAGGAGAATTCATAAGAGGGCCTTCTCTGAATCTTGGTGACAAGTGTCCGACAAAGAGGAGGGATCACGATGCTACAGATCCTCTGAGACTAAGTACACAGATGGAAAGGGGAAATGCTTTACAGTAGAAAACCAGGAGTAAGCTGTGGGGGAGAAAGGAGAAAAGAAGAGAAGAGGGGGAAAGACGGTTGAGAGAGGAAGTTGACAGCCTCTTCCTCTACTCAACCCTCAAGTTCTGGTGCATCTCAAGTGTCATCCTTGACATTCTCCAGAAAAAGCTCATCATGCCAACAATTTGCTAGTGATCTAGAGTGTGTAGCCCCAGCTAGTCTTCTCTAGACAAGACTGTATATCAAAACCCACATTGATCTTTCAAAAACACCACAAACTCATCATGTTCAAAACTGAGCCAAATTATATTTTACCTCAAGTGCTCTTCTTTTTGTGTTCCAAATACTGGTGAGTAGTCATGTCACCCAAGACTGAATGCTGATGATTGTCTGAGACTTTATCTCCTCTCTTCTCCCCGAAATTAGTTGATAACCAACTATTTTCCTCTCAGTCTCCACAGAAAATTATTCATCTCTCACCTGGATTTCTTCAAAATTCTTCTACCTCCTCTCCTTGCCCCTGATTCTGCCCTTTCTTACCTGTCCTCTATAGAACCCACACAATAACGTCTCTAAGACTCTAAACTATCTGTGCTATTTTCTAAATTAAAGTCCAGTTTTCCTAGCATGACATATAAGACCTTGTATAGTCTAGCACCCACCTCTTGCCTGTCTTGTCTCTCCACCAACCTCCATTTCCCTCATGAAGAATACAACCACATTCAGGCGTTCTGCAGTCCACCGGTGATCGGATGCTCCCTCTTGCAGGAAGTCCCACACCCTCCCCTAGCAATTTCATGACAAACAGCTATTTTTCAGAATTCATCTCAAGTGTCACTTCATCTTTATTTTTTTTAGAAAATTTTTTAAGTTTATTTCTTTTTGAGAGAAAGAGACAGGATGTGGGTGGGAGAGGGAAACAGAATCTGAAGCAGGCTCCAGGCTCTGAGCTGTCAGCACAGAGCCTGACGCGAGGCTCGAATTCACAAGCAGTGAGATCATGACCTGAGCTGAAGTCGGACACTTAACCGACTGAGCCACCCAGGCGCCCCACACTTCATCTTTCTAGAAGACCTCAAATCCATGTAGAATTGATCACTGCCTCCTTTCTACATGTTCTATGTCTAGTACATATTCTCTACCTCTATACCTGGGAGACCTCACTATGCTGATTAACTCATCTATCTTCTCTTATTAGACCTGTGGATTTTCAACATGTTGGGATCACTGACATTTTAACAATGGTGATAAAAGCTATACACTTTTTCCCAGAAACACTGCATAAGCATCATATTTTGAGTAAAGTTCCAACAACTTCATAAATCCCCTTCATAACCATTCATGCCTCAGTGCAAGAGAGTTAAGGGTTAAGAACCTTTATTTTAAACCATTTGTTAGCAAATTTTTCTTAAATGGTCAGATAGTAAATATTTTATGTTTTTCAGGTCATACAGTCTCTATCATTACTGCTTAATGCTGCCTTTGTAGCTCAAAAGCAGCCATAGATGATATATAAAAAATGGGCCTGGATGCGTTCCAGTAAGACTTTATTTACAAAATAGGCTAAAGTCTGGATTTTGCCCACTGGTTTTAGTTTGCCAACCCTTGTTTCAGATCATAATTTTTTTATTTAAAATTTTTTTAACTTTTATCATTCTTGAGAAAGAAAGAGACAGAGCACAAGCATGGGAGGGGCAGAGAGAGAGGGAGACACAGAATCCAAGCAGGCTCCAGCCTCTGAGCTGTCAGCACAGAGCCTGACGCGGAGCTCGAACCCACAAACTGTGAGATCATGACCTGAGCCAAAGTTGGACGCTTAACCAACTGAGCCACTTAGGTGCCCCAGATCATAATTTTTGTAAGGAGAAACCAATTTGTTTCCATATCCCCAGCCTCATACAATGGCTTACTGGATACTCAAGAAATCTTTGTTAAATGAGTAAACACAGTAATTAATTTTAAAGAATAATGAAATGAGATATTCAGGGAAGGAGAATATTGGAAAAAGAGGAACAAAATCAATAACCCTGGGATGGAGAAATATCCAAGTGAACTTGGATACCCATTCAATGATTACAGAGTACAGAAAAGAGCCCAGGGACTCTCAGACTTCTGGCTAGAGTGATTTGTGATTAGTTAGTTTAATAAAGAAACTAAGATACCATAGATTGGTATCAATTTAGCAAATACTCAAAATTCAGTGATTATTTCTCAACACACTTTTAAATCTCCCTAACTATATTGCCTTGCTAAGAACTCAAGAAATTCACTTGATCCAGCCTCATTGGGAATGTAAAATTTCTGGCAGTGAAACAGAGAGGCATGCCAAATAAAAAAAGAATTATTTGAAATTGCCTTTTTTTAGATCATATGGTACCCTTCCTCTTCATTTTCATAATGTGGTCTCTGGAAAGCAGCATCAGCATCACCTGGGAATTTGGTAGGAATGCAAATTCTTGGTTCCCTAAACTAGACCTCCCAGGAATCAGAAGCCCATCAAGCTGTGTTTTAACAAGACCTTCAGGTGATCCTGATGCGCTGTGTATACTGAAAATGACTCTAGGGTTTATAATGATGCTGGCTACAACCAGTCCAGAGTCCCTTACCAGCCTTACTGTTCCCAGAATCAGATACAATCAGGGCCTTTTGGCACAAGAGAGACAGCAGCAAAAAACAAACAAACAAACAAACAAACCCTTTTTGTTGAACTATTTTTTTTAACTTCTAGAAATTTCTGCAGGACCTAATCGGTGCTGAGAAGTATTTTATCGGCTTACACCAGGATACAAAGAAAAGATGGCGTTGGATCAACAACTCCCCATTCAGTGGCAAGTATGTGAATATCTCACATCTTCCTAAGGATCTTGTTTGCCTAAAGAAACCAGACCTGAGATTCAGTGGGTTTATACTGGAATAGCACAAAAGCTGACACTTGACTTTTTGTTTTATTCTTCTCCTTTCTTCCAATGCACCTATTTCCAGAGACATATTTTTGGTAAACTTTTATTAAGGAAAATGTCAAACATTTCTAAGTAGAGAGAAGAGTATTCATACAATGAGTTCTGTTCAAATCAAGATGCAAACAAATCCACATACATACCATTTGTTTGCTGTATCTCATAAGTCTCTTTTATTTTTTTAAGTGTTTATTTATTTTTGAAGGAGAAAAAGACAGAGTGTGAGGAGAGGAGGGGCAGAGACAGAAGGAGACACAAAGTCCAAAGCAGGCTCCAGGCTCTGAGCTGTCAGCACAGAAGCCTGACACAGGGCTCAAACCCACGAGCTATGAGATCATGACCTGAGCCAAAGTCAGACATTTAACTGACTGAGCCACCCAGGTGCCCCCTCCTGAGTCTCTTTTAACTCATAGACTGTATTTAATTACTTTTTGCAAGTTCCCCAAATGGGGCTTCTTTATGTAAAGGAAGTTTATTATAGCAACTGTCTATGCCTTAAAGCTATGAACTTCAATTCCCAAGAGCTATCTCCTATGAATCATTCCATGGGCATAAATGTCAGTGGAGAATGTGGCATTCCTGGTATACATAAGAAGGTGTGGAGTCAGACAGAAAGCAGGTCAGTTCCCCAGTCTATAAATGGGCTTCTCACAAAAGGAAGGAAATTAAGATTCAGTCAATGTCTACTTAGTAAGTTCGCTAAGCACTTACTCATGTCATTTCCTACAGTATTCACGATGATGCTGTAGAAAAAGCTTTTATTAATCCTCATCTAACAGACAGGTGAACTGAGGATGGGAGGCTTAAAAATGTATTTAATATCAGCAAATAGGGTAGATTAAATTGTGGCTCTGCCCACATCCACTTGATTCCAAAACTCATGACATTTCCATGAAACCAGACTCTTTGCAGTCAGATTGAAAGGGACTGAATGGCAGAAAAAGAGGTAGGGGAAGGCCAAAAGAGTTTCTCCTAAAGGCAGCTGGTTCCTAGGAAAGAAAAAGCACCCTCCCCATCCTCCTGCTGTGGACAAAGCACATACAGTACTAAAACATTATTTCTAGGAGAAAAAGACAGATGAGATGTTTCTAACCAAGCACAAGAGTGAATTAATCCATGACTGTGAATTCATATCACAGGATAGCTCATAGAAAAGGGCCAGGGTAGAGGCAGATTTGGGGATAGGAGAAGGGGGACTGGAACTGGCAAAAGGCAGGGCTGAAACAATAGGCCTTAACCACACTTCCTTTCCCATTTAGCATCACCAATCAGCATCAGAACTTCGACTGTGTGACCATAGGCCTAACAAATACATTCGATGCTGCACCATGTGACATCAACCTGCGCTGGATCTGTGAGAAGCTGGCCAAATGATCGCAGTTCTCTGCACACTTGGGGAGAGAGCAAAAAGAATATCATTGGGATTGGTACGGGACATACGGAACATCAAATTACTGTGTCCATCTTCCACAGGTGACTGGCAGAGCTCCCTAACAAATTCTTGGGGCTAATGCTCCAACCCCTCCACAAATATACTTGCATACACACAACAGAGACAAACTTCCCATTCCGAGCCAGCAGTTCCCTCCAACACTCCACTTACTGTGAGTGTCATAACTGTGACTCTTTTTAGATCTGCACCAGACATCTAGTCAATGATCCCTTGCTCCATCTCTCTACTAGGAGAGGCCCTTGCCTGTGTTAGAAGTGATCTGCTTTGGAGGACTGGATGTCAGTCACCTTCAGGAGACAGAGCCACTTTTAGGTAGAAAACTCAGTTGATATAGTGATGAGGTCTATTTTATAGAACTGAGCATTTCTGACTGATCAACAGGGTTTAGCCTATTGCCAGGTATGTTTTATCCTCAGAGCACATACCCCCTAGTACCAGAGACAAAGTGCAGACCAAGCAGGTGAAAACATTATTTAAAGAGTAGCAGGGGTAGAGGAGGGATAAACCCAGCTTCTTGATTTCATCTGTGTTCCCAAGAGACCCATGTTCACATGTATCCCACCCCTACCCAAGGTAGGATAGCAGAGGCCCTCCT
The DNA here is from genome assembly GCA_030068075.1 of Paguma larvata. NCBI lineage: Eukaryota > Metazoa > Chordata > Mammalia > Carnivora > Viverridae > Paguma > Paguma larvata. The sequence continues at coordinate 90,967,135 of CM057834.1, read as the reverse complement.
CAGTCTGAATTGAGGCCAGGCCTGGGGAAGGGCTCTTGGAGCCAAGCTTGGCTTGTTCATGAGAATAGACAAGGGTCTGGCGAGAGCAGAAATCTTCCAGGAAATCCCTTTGAAAATAATTAGACAGCTAACATGACCAAGGAAACTGACAATGTTTTTCAACAAAGCCCTTTAAGAGATACTCAAGCTTAAATGTTCCTGGTCTTGGGCTGAATCTCCATTTCAGTAGATTTTTATTACCTGATCATGTTTTGTTTTGTTTTGTTTTTTTAGTATATTTTAAGAATTTATAATAGTCTCTTGGACCCCAGTGTTCAGAAGATATTCCTGCCTGCAGTTTAAAGAGACTCTATGACCAGGTATAGCTTAGTGACCCAAATATGCCACAGCCTTATCCATGTTGGCATCATACCAACTCAAAGCTTTGGTCCACTTGACCAAAGAGTAAAAAATGAGGAGGACTGTTCAAGGAAGCATGGGGCGTAAGCAAAAAGTAGGCATATAGTAGAAAGGGAACAGCAGGGACAAATGGAAATCATATCCAGGAGGAAACAGAGTACATTTGGCCATACTGGAAGAAAGGCAAGAAAAGGGTAGAAAAGTCTTGGGGCATCCTGGCTCTTCTCTGCACTTGCAACAAAATCAACTATATACCCTTCTCAGTAAGTAGAAAAAAGAAAAGAGATGCCTGTGTGTTCTGAGTAACAAGAATTAAGCCATAAGAGAAGACTATAAAACTAATGGAAATTATAGTCGCCTAAGTGAACTGCTCACCAAATTATGTCTAATAACAACTTACCACAATGACTATGAATATCATCAGATGTAATCAAAGAAAGCTGTTGTTTTATTTTTTATTATAATACTAAGCTCTATTCCTATATTCTTAGGCTTCATAATTTTTGTCCAATTTGCATGGCCACCTATAGTTTTAGAAAAATGAGATAATACACTCTTAGAATTTGCTTGAAGGAAGTTATCAGCAATAATTTGTGTTGGAGTGGAAGGGATGTTAGAATTATATCAGTACTCTGTGGAGGTACAAGTTCTTTTGCAGTGTTAGCAAAGAATAAAAACTGCAGTTGAGGAGAGGGGAGAGGCTGAGTCTAAAGTAGATAAAGAAATAAACAGAATTCTACACCAAAAGTAATCCCCGGGATCCAGACAATAGAAAGGAAACTTCGGCCTTTCCATTTTGAGAAGGGAAAGTGTGGTTACCACACTTCCTGTTTTATGACAGAACAAATTTCAGATTTCTATAGTCAGGAAATGTAGACATCTAGTAATTTCCTGAGCAGACAGCCCAAATTTCCCCCAAGATAAGGACATATTTCTGTGAAATTTCTAAAAGAGGCCGGTGGGCTAAGGTGGGAGTGGGGGTAGAGAGCACATAGGGAATATAAACACTTTGGTTTAAATTTACTACTGGGGGGTGCGGGGGCTGCTGGATATTTAAGAGGTATATAAATGTGATCTTATTGGGCAGCAGTGTATGGGTTTTTTTTTTAATGCAGTAGAAGTTTAGTAAACCACTGGATTAGAGTTTTTGACTTTGCTTCCAATATACAGTGTGAATTTGTACAGATTTCTTACTCTTTCTGTCCCATAATTTCTTTACCTATAAAATGAGGCAGTAATACCCCCCCTCACAAAATTCTCGTATATATTAAACAAAACTCCCACTATGTCCCTAGTGACAATAAACAATAGGGGAAGCACTCTGTGGAAGATTTGAAGTTGAGAGCTCTATCAAACAAGTGGCCCTTCGATTTGCTAAAAGCTGAACATAGAAAACCCACTTAATTTCTCCAATTTCTGTTCATTCATTTATAATATGGGAATAAAAATACACCTGAGTCAGGTGCTTCAAAAGTTCTGTAATTGTCAAAACTATACTTTCCATGACTCTGGCTTACATTCAAATCACTCATCCTGTCTGTGTGAGCTACTGGTCTGATGACCAAAGTCATTGAACCCTGTCCTCGGATATTAACAGATCAGTACTGGTTCATGACTGAAAACATCAGGTATGGGTAATCTTTGCCTATTTTCCCTGTTGTTGCCAAATCCCATCCTCAGAAGCCATGTCCTATGGTGACCTTTGCCTTCTGAATAGTCCTGCTTCACTCCCTGAGTCTCCTTCAGCACAGGTTGAGTATTAATACAGTAAAAATTGTACCCTCCACTTTTACCGTACCCTCTCACAGAGACTATAACTCCTGGAGGGGCCCTCATGATACCCTCATTGTTTGAGGTAGCAGATGTATTTGAATACCTGTGGCTCTCAAGCCACAATCTTGCTCAACTTCAGGTACAAAGACTGAATTAATCAAAATCTTTTATTCATAAGATACTCCCAAACTGGCACGTGCATGGTCTTCTTTTATGTATTTATTTTGTTATAGTTATGTATTATATATAATATTATATATTATTATTATATGTATTATATATCACACATAAGAAATATATTATACGTTATATAATATATAGCACCCATAAATAATATATAACTCTTATATACAATACATACTATATATCACCCATATACAATATATACAATAACATGTATATATAATACATACTATATATATTATATATATGTATGAACGCCCATGAAACTACCCAACATGAAAACTAGAATCTTTATAATAATTTATATCTACCGTGGTGGTCTTCTATTCCATCCTCTGTGTCCTCACAACACAGGTAACTATCATTCTGATTCCTGCATTCATCATTCAAATTTTTAAAAATTCATCTTCATCTCATTTTTATGTATTCATTTTAGCTTTATAAAAAGGTATTATGGGGGCCCTTGAGTGGCTCAGTTGATTGAGCATCCAACTTCAGTTCAGGTCATGATGTCATGGTTCGTGAATTTGGGCCTGCATTGGGCTCTGTGCTGATAGCTTGGAGCCTGGAGCTTGTTTAGGATTCTGTGTCTCCCACTCTCTCTACCTCTCTCCTGCTCATGCTCTGTCTCTCAAAAATAAATAAACGTTTAAAAATTAAAAAAAAGATCTTATGGTGTGAGAAATCATTTAGAACTTGTTTTCATTGCGTGACTATATAAACCATGACTGTTCCAGTTGGTGTGCAGTTGGATTCCTGACAAGTTTTTGCTAATGTGAACAGCGCTACCATGAACATTCTTCTGGTGTTAATATCCAAGAATTTCTCTTGAGTATATTCTGAAGCGAGATATGTTGGGTTATAGGGTATGAAATTTTGAATTTTGTAAGACAATGCAGAATAGTTTCCAAAGAGATTATATCAATTTTCAATGGTTTTAATCTGTTTTCCTTAATTATTAATGTATTATTTAGAGTAGTGCTAGATGCTACAAATGTTCAGTGGCTGATCACAATAAGTGCTTATTTCTCATTGATGTCTAGTCATGTATTATGACTACTGAAGGCACGGTCTCTGCTCCACAGGATCATTCAGGGACCTATGTTGGTGGAATGTTTTCTATCTTCGACATGTGGCCTCAAGTATATATGTGAAAGAGAGAGAGAAGAATATGCATGAAGAAGTCTTTGGGACTAGATGTGGAAACTGTGTACCTCACTTCTACTCACATACCATTGGCTAGAACTCACTCATATGGCCACTCTTATCTGCCAGGAAGAGTAGAAATTTTATTTTAGGTGTGTGTATAAAAAAGAAATGTTTGATGATCACTTAGCAGTCTCTGCCCCAACTAATGTGGTTGAATATTTCTTTATAGGTTTATTGAAGACAGAAATAGATATGGATATAGATAGATATAGATATAATTTCCTCTTCTATAAAATGTGTATTTGTAATAATTGCCTATTTTTGTACCGAGTTGTTAGTACTTTTAAAAATGGTTTTTAGAACTTCTTTATATAATGCTTCATTTGTTGTATTAATTGAAAATTTCTTCTCCCAGTTTGTAACTCGCCATTTCACCTCCTCTAAGGTATCTTCTGAATAGTACAAGTTCCTAGTTTGAATAAAGTCAAGTATATCTATCTTTTCTTTTATATCATCTCTTTTTGTATAATGTTTAAGAGCCCCTTTCTCTATGCCAAAATCTGGAGATACTACCAAAATTTTCTTCCAAAGGGTTTAAAGTTTAAGTGTTGACATCTGAATTTGATCCGTCCTGAATGATTTTAGTATATAGTGTGATACAGGATTCAATTTTACCTTTTGCCATACGGATACCTTTTTCCAGCTCCATGTCTGGTTCTTCCTTTCCTTATTTCTGTTATACCAATGATTCACATAATATGGGTCTCTCTTGGGATGCTATTTCATTACAGTGATGGATTTGTCTCTTCTTTAGATTCATACTGTCTTCATTACTGCAGCTTCAGAATAAATTTTAATATCTGTCAGGGTAAATCCCACCCCCTGCTTGTTCATTTTTAGAAAATACTGAAATTGCTGAAAATTCTGAAAATCCTTGGCCATTTACACTTCCTAATAATATTCAGAATTGGCTTACCAATTTCCATGAAAGCCTCTACCAACTTCCATGAAAACAATCTTGATTGTCATAGTATTGAATTTATTGATAAATTTTGGGATAATTTACATACAATGTTAAATCTTTCTATCCTTGAACTTGACATGCATCTTAATTCATTTAGATTTTCTTTAATGTCTATTACAAAGTTCATTTACTTTTTTCCCCTTTTACAAAGAAGTTCTCCTAAAATCTTTATTTTGAAACAAGATTTTATTTTATTTTTTATTTTTATTTTTATTTAAATCCAAGTTAGTTAATATATAGTGTTGTTGGGAGCCACCTTGAGCACACAGGTTGAGCTGCCTCCCTGTGTGGAAAGGCAGATGTTGCAAGGTTCCTGCCAATCAAATGGCGCCCAGTCTCATCTCCTTCTAAATAATTTTTCACGCCTGGACTTCTTGAGCTGCTCTCGTTGACCCTAAGGAATGTATTGCTCTTTTGTTTTATGGAATTTAAATAAAAAGGAAGGACCTGGAGCATGATGCTTTGATGGATTACATCTGAATAAGAGTAGCCTGGCCAGAAGTAATCTTAAAGTTGCATCTTGAGGATAAGTTGTACGGATTGATAGCAGTTATTAACTGGTTGGATATTGGTGTGACTTGTGTAAATGCTAGGCCCTTATTATGTAAATTCACTCATTCACAAGCAAAGGACAAGCATTGGGAATTCTGTCCTTGCTGATGGGTTGCACCTCTCCCATTTAATTGGAAGAATAGGCAGAATGATTCCTGGCCTGTTTATAGATAATTAACATAGGCCTAGGTAACACCCTGTTTTCTCCCTGCCTTAAATTAATATGCTAATTCACTTGAAAACAACTTGCAAGAATGAGGAAATCTCCACTTTGCTGATAAAAACACACTGTTGTTCAAATTATGCTTACTGATGGAATGTCACTCATTGCTGTAACGTCACTTACTACCTTTAAATGAAATACTGGGATCAGTAGGGCAGAGACAGACACACAGGCACCTGTCTGGTTCCAGAAACCATGCAATTCTCTTGAGTTCTTCTTCGTGCCGACACCATTCACGGATCTGGACTCCAGCAGAGTGTAATAATGGTTTCAGGAGTAGAATTTAGTGATTCGTCACACATATAAAACCCAGTGCTCATCCCAACAAATGCCTTCTTAATGCCCATCACCCATTTAGCCCATCCCCCTACCCAACACCCCCCATCAACCCTGTTTGTTCTCTGTATTTAAGAGTCTCTTATGGCTTGCCTCCGTTTTTGTAGTTTTGTTGTCGTTGTGGTTGTGGTTGTTGTTTTGGTGGAAAAAGGTGACTTAATTAAAGTCCAAGGACATCTGTTTTGTTTCTTAAATTTCACATATGAGTGACATTATATTTATCTTTCTCTGAGTGACTTATTTCACTTAGCATAATACATTTTAGTTCCATCCATGTGGTTGCAAAAGGCAAGATTTCATTCTTTTTGATTACCAAGTAATATTCTGTCATATATATATATATATATATATATATACATGTATATATATATGTATATGTAGATATATAACATCTTTATCCATTCATCAGTCGATGGACATTTGGAGATAGCACTGCTAGAAACATTGGGGTTCATGTGTTCCTTCGAATAAACATTTTTGTATCCTTTGGATAAATACCTAGTAGTGTAATTGCTAGGTGATTGGGTAGTCCTATTTTTAATTTTTTGCAGAACCTCCATACTGTTTTCCAGAGTGACTATACCAGTTTACATTCCCACCAACAGTGCAAAAGGGTTCCCCTTTCTCTATATCCTCATCAACATCTGTTGTTTCTTGAATTGTTAATTTTAGCCATTCTGAGAAGTGTGAGGTGATATCTAATTGCAGTTTTGATTTGTCTTCTTCTAATGATGAGTGATGTTGAGCATCTTTCATGTGTCTGTTAGCCATTTGGATGTCTTCTTTGGAAAAGTGTCTATTCATGTCTTCTGCCCATTTCTTTACTGGATCGTTTGTTTTTTGGGTGTTGAGTTTGATAAGTACTTTATAGAATTTTGGATACTAACCCTTCATGTGATATGTCATTTGCAAATAACCTTCTCCCATTCTGTCAGTTGCCTTTCAGTTTTGATGAATGTTTCCTTCACTGTGCAGAAGCTTTTTATCTTAATGAGGTCCTAAAAATTCATTTTTGCTTTTGTTTCCCTTGCCTCTGGAGACATGCCAAGTAAGAAGTTGCTGTGGCCGGAGTCGAAGAGGTTGTTGTTTGTTTTCTCCTCTAGGATTTTAATGTTTCCCTGTTTCACATTGAGGTCTTTCCTTCATTTTGTGTTTATTTTCATGTATTTTCATTCTTCCGCATGTCACCGTCTAGTTTTCCCAGCACCATTTGCTGAAGAGACCATCTTCTTTTCCATTAGATATTCCTTACAGCTTTGTCGAAGAATAGTTGGCCATACATTTGTGGGTTCATTTCCGGGTTCTCTATTCTGTTCTATCGATCTGTGTGTCTGTTCTTGTGCTAACACCACACTGTCTTGATGATTACAGCTTTGTGATACAGCTTGAAGTCCGGAATTGTGATGCCTCCAGGTTTGGTTTTCTTTTCCAACATTACTTTGGCTTTTGGGGGTCTTTTCTGGTTCTGTACAAATTTTAGAACTGTTTGTTCTAGCTCTGTGAAGAATGCTAGTGTTATTTTGACAGGGATTGCCCTGTAGATTGTTTTGGGTAGTATCAACATTTTAACAATATTTATTCTTCCAATCCATGAGCATAGAATGTTTTTCCATTTCAAGGAAAACCTGAAAAACTCCACCAAAAAACTGCTAGAACTGATACATGAATTCAGCAAAGTCGCAGAATATAAAATCAATGTACAGAAATCAGCTGCGTTTCTATACGCCAATAATGAAGCAGCAGAAAGAGAAATCAAGGAATCGATCCCATTTACGATTGCACTGAAAACCATAAAACAACTAGGAATGAGCCTGTAAAAGAGGTAAAAGATCTATATGCTAAAAATTATAGAAAGCTTATGCAAGAAATTGAAGAAGATATATTTGCTTTCATATTCACAATATTCAACCACTTAACATCAATAAAACTGATACTTGTGACATGATTTATCTTGCAGTTTTGAGTAAACTAAGCATGCCACCAGTTGCTTCTCCTAATATGTAACTTACTGTAGAATAATTGACTCTGACCCTTAACCTTTTAGCTACCATCTTGCCTGGAGTTTTGCTTCTCTGTTCCAAAGCCCTGAAGCTACAGACAGATGATGCTCAACAACCTTCCTCTCACTCCTGTATGATGGTCTCTGATTAATACTGAATCATTTAACTATAACTAGTCTTGCATACCAAGACTGCCAAAATGATGTAGAGTGTACTAGTTAAAAACATACACTTTAAATTAGATATCTATTGGTAGAATCTTTGTTCTGGTCATTTACTATCTGGGAAGCCTTGGAGAAATAATCTAATCTCTCAAAAACTTAATATCTGTGTTAAGGCATTAAGCACTATTTTAAGGTACTGAGGATACTGAGCACAAAATAAAACAAAGTATCTGTCATCACAAAGAATATAATCTAGTGGGATTACACCAACAATAAATAAATTAATTGACATGTATTAGGTGGATATAAGTATTATGAAGAAAATGAGAATGACAGGGGGACTAGGACTGTTAGAGTGTAGGCGTAGGTTTGTTATTTTTCATTTAGTGTTTAGAGGAAGCTTCCTTGAGGTGACTTTGAAGAAGTAATTTCTGGGAAGTGAGAAACTGCTTCAAACAAACATCTTGGGTAATTCAGCTAGTCCTGGGACAAGACTGTTCTTAGTAGGTTTAAGAAATACCAAGGAGGTTACTATGTTTGTAACAGAATGAATGAGAAAGAGAGTAGTAGGTGATGAGGCCAGAAGTCTTTGGGAACCAGAATTAGCTAGACAACAGTAGAAGTTAGAAAATGATGATGATCTAGATATTAAAATCATTTTTAAAAAATTAGTTAACATGGCCCAAAGGTTTGCAGATAACTGCAACTAGCAGGAAAAAATGGCTAGTAGAACAACAGCTTCAAAGCTAGACAAAACTTAAAGCCAAGTTTGGGGGGGAACACAAAATGGTTATAAGCAGATAATAATAAACAAGAAAGACACCTAACCCACATCCAGGCTCAAAGAAGTGAAAAAAATCATGACATTAGAGGAGCTGTGGGTGCCCTTAGGAGATGTATGTTTCAAATAAAGCATAAGGATCATTGAAACATTCAGAAGTTGAGGATATAAAACACTTTGATAATGCTCCCTGAGTTTCAGAGTGATAGAGAAAGTGTTTCACAAGAATTTCACTTGTGAGATCATCACAATGGTAATCAAAGTCATCTATGACCTCCAAATAGCTAAATCCAGTGGTCAATTCTTAGGTGTCACCTTACTTGATCTCCCAGGACCATGTGAAATTCTTTATCAAATCCTTAAAAAACATCCTCTACTGAGCTTTTGTGACACCATCCTCTCGTGGCTTGTGTCTAGTTGTGTGGCCACTACTTCCCAGTCTCCTTTATAGATTTGTATCTATTTGCTTGTCTCTAATCATGAAAACTCAAAGCCTCGTGATTTGCATTATTTTTTTCCCTTTTGTATCTATAGGCCTCCTTTGGTCACTCAACTATTCTCATAGATTTAAATACCACCTTACACTCACTTGACTCACATTTCTATATCCAGCTGAACTGCCTGGAACTCCAGGGTTTTATATTTAACTGCTTCCTCAACATAATCTCTTAGATATTAACAGTAGATATCTCAAGCTTGCTTTGTTCATAACTTGGCTCCTGATATTATCCACTTAAATATTTCCAAAAAATACATAATCATTAACCCATTGGTGTTTTCTATATCATACCAAAACAAATCCTATTGCCTCTAGGAAAATATGGATTAAATAGATATATGATAAGGAGACAGAGAAATATATATATATATACAGTAAACCCTTGAACAATTTATGGTTTGGGGCACCAACTCCTCACATAGTCATATAGTCAAAAATCCATATATAACTTTTGACTCCACCAAAACTTAGCTACTAGTAACCAGAAGCCTTACCAATAACATGAATGCTGATTAACAGATATTTCATATATTATGTGTATTATATACTGTATTCTCACAATAAACTATGCTAGAGAAAAGAAAACATTAAGAAAATCAAAAGAAAAAATACATTACAGTTCATTATGTATTTTTATTGAAAAAAAATCCATGTATAAAGGGCCTTATGCAGTTCAAACCCATGTTGCCCAAGGCTCAACTGTATTTAAAAACAGACCACTCCACTCTTTCACTGCTATTATTCTGATCCAGGGGCTTATCATGTCTAGGTTACATTATTATAAGAGTCTTTGTGGTAAATTAGACTATTGAAAATATTCACTTCTCACTCATCAAAGCAAAAATTGCCCCCAGAAAAAGTTAAACAGCAAAGAAGACTTTATTCAAGGTTATTGCAGTAGGAGAGGGGAGCCAGAACTCAGCCTGAATTCAACTCCACTAAAACAAAGAAGGGGAGAGTTTTTAAGCACTGAGATGAGCTATCAGAAAAGTACTGAAGGACATTAATTGGGAGAGAATGATCAATGGGGTGAGCACACTGAGCCACTCCTAAGTCTGTAAAGGGTACAGAAAAAGAATTTACAATTATAAGTGTTCTAAAGTAAATAATCTAAGAAGAGGGATGGCAAAGGCCTGGAGTCAGGAAGAAGCCTATGTAAAGTTCAGAGAAGCAAGTGAAACATTAAGGCCGTATTGGTCAACTCCTTCCCGCCCTGATTTCCTCAAGTGGTGTACTTCTCCATACATTGATTCTGGATTGTTCAGTGTAACTGACTTTGATCAACAGAATGAGACCAAAACTTCAGTGTGCCAGTTCTCAGCTCACATCTCAGGAGGCCTTCAGGATTTCCATCTGTGTTTTTTTATGTTCTGCCACTGTTATAGGAAGAAGTGCTCAGGAAAGCCTGATGGTCCAGGAAGAAGAGGAGAGATACCCTAGTTGAGACATCGGTGTGGAACCAGCCTAGATCAGTCAACTGCCACCCAAACCTTAGACTCACACACAAGCTGACCTGAGATTAGCAGAGTCACAAGCTGAGCCTAGCCTTGATAGGCTCAAACCCTAAAGCATAAAAACAAAAGTTTATTGTTGTATGCCACAGGAATTTTATATTTGACTTTTATACAGCAGAAGGTAACTGATATAATCTCCTAAGTGGTCTCCCTCCTTCTCTTTTACTGTCCTTTAATCAAATGTCTGTGTAGCAGTCAGAATAATCTTGTTAAAACATTGGACAGATTCTGTCACTCTTTTTAAACAATCTGAAATACTTTCTAACTCCCTCCTGGGAAAGGCAAAAGTCTTTTAAAAGCTTACAAGGCTCTACATTATCTAAATCCTAATTACTTCTTTGATTTAATACACTCCCCTTTGCTTGCCCCATTCCAGCATCTTTACCTATGCTTGCCTAAGGGTCTCTCCATTTGTTGTTCACTATTCCTGGAATGTTCTGTAACACGTATCCAAAGGGCTTAGTACTTTACTCTCTCAAGCTTTCCCTGACAACCCTTAAAATTTCAAGACTCCCTAAACAGATGCTCTCATGCACTCCTAGTTCACTTTTCTTTATAAAACTTTTTCAACATCTAGCGTACTATTTTTAAAAATTTTATTGAGATATAATTCACATAGCACAAAACTCATCCATTTAAAGTGCATGATTATGATAGGCATTTGAGGAGGACGCTTGTTGGGATGAGCACTGGGTGTTGTATGGAAACCAATTTGACAATAAATAATATAAAAAATAAATAAAGTGCACAATTAAATGCTTTTTGGTATATTCACAGATATTTGCAAGGATCACCTCAAAAATAAAGCCTGTATGTGGATTGGAAGAACAAATATTGTTAAAATGTTGATACTGCCCTAAGCAATCTACATATTCAATGAAATCCCAATTGAAACAACACCAATGTTCTTCACAGAGCTAGAACAAATATTCTAAAATTTGTATGGAACCAGAAAAGACCCCCAAAAGCCAAAGTAATGTTGAAATAAAACAAAAGAAAACAAAACAAGACCTGAAGGCATCACAATTCCGGAATTCAAGCTGTATCAGAAAGCTGTAATCATCAAGACAGTATGGCACTGCCACAAAAACAGACACATAGATCAATGGAACAGAATAGAGAACCAAGAAATGGACCCACAAATACATGGTCAACTAATCTTTGACAAAGCAGGAAAGAATATCAATAGAAAAAAGTCTCTTCAGCAAATGATGTTGAGAAAACTGGACAGTGACATGTGGAAGAATGAACCAGGACCAGTTTCTAACACCACACACAAAAATAAATTCAAAATAGATGAAAGACCTAAATATGAGACAATAAACCACCAAAATCCTGGAGGAGACGGGCACCTGGGTGGCTCAGTAAATTAAGTGTCCAACTCTTGATTTCAGTTAAGGTCATGATCTTGTGGTTTATGAGTTTGAGCCCCATAACCAGGCTCTATGCTGACAGTGTGGAACCTTCTTGGGATCCTCTCTCTCCCTCCCTCTCTCTCTCTCAAAATAAATAAATTAAACTTAAAAAAAAATTCTAGACGAGAAAACAGGCAGCAACCTCTTTGACCTTGGCTTCAGCAACTTCCTACTAGACATATCCCAGAGGCAAGAGAAACAAAACCAATAATGAACTATTGGGACCTCATTAAGATAAAAAGCTTCTGCACAGTGAAGGAAACAATCAACAAAACTAAAAGAAAACTGACAGAATGGGAGAAGATTATTTGTAAATGATATACCTTATAAAGGGTTAATATCCAAAAATCTATAAAGAACTTACCAAAGTCAACACCCAAAAACCAAACAATCCAGTGAATAAATGGGCAGAAGACATGAATAGACACTTTTCCAAAGAAGACATCCAGATGACTAACAGACACATGAAAAGATACTCAACATCACTCGTCAGAGAAATACATATCAAAACCACAATGAGATACCACCTCACACCTCTCAGAATGGCTAAAATTACAATTCAGGAAACAATAGGTGTTGGTGAGGACGTAGAGAAAGGGAAACCCCCTTGCACTGCTGGTGGGAATGCAAACTGGTACAGTCACTCTGGAAAACAGCACGGAGGTTCTGCAAAAAATTAAAAATAGGACTACCCAATCACCCAGCAATTGCACTACTAGCTATTTATCCAAAGGATACAAAAATGTTGATTCGAAGGAACACTTGCATCCCAATGTTTATAGCAGCACTAATAACAATAGACAAATTATGGAAAGTGCCCAAATGTCCATCAACTGAAGAATGAATAAAGAAGATGTGAAATACTACTCAGCAGTCAAGAAGAATGAAATCTTGCTATTTGCAACAACATGGATGGAACTAGAATAATATGCTAAGCAAAATAAGTCAAAGGAAGACAAATACCATATGAGTTTTTCCCTTCTTTAAACCATGTATAAGTATGTATCTAGGTTCTGGAAGAAAAACAGACTATACAACAATCAAAGAAAATTACAACATATAAAGCTAATTTTTTCAGATATGTATAATTTTGTAGTTCTAGGTTGAAATTAGGCATTAATACTGACAGCTTGGTCTGGTCACTTACTTAGGTGAATGTGACCATGATTTGCCAAACTCTTTTCCCATTATCTCAAGACCAGCCAAGTTCCAGTTAGAGACTGCCCCAATATCCTAAAACTGAAATAAAGATGGTACAGGGCAGAGGACCAACTGATCCATAGCAGACAAATAATAAGAACAAAAATAAACATTTGTTGTTGTGGGATACAAGGATTTTGAGACTACTTTTACCATAACATAACCTAGACTACCCTGACTGATACAAGAATAAATAACAAGTAGCTCAGATAAAGATATACAAGGAGCATTTCGTGATTTAGCAGTGTAGACTATCTAGCATAGTGGTTAAGAGAATAAACTGGAGCCAGATTGCCAAGGTTTGGATCCTGAGCCTTTGCATTACTAACAATGTGACTTTGGATAAGTCACTTACTGTCTCTGTGCCAGAGTTCCTTGAGTAATAATAGTAGGGTAATAACTTACCCTAGGGAGTTCTTTCATGGTTTTAAATGAGTTCTTTGTTTAGTAGTAAGAATTAAGAGTCAGACTTAGGCAGTATTTCTTAGCTTGGGTTCCTCAGGAAGCCAAGGATTTATCAACTATTAATTGGGGAATATAGTCCATGAGAGCAGACATGAGTGACAAAAGATATGAACCATGGAACACTGTAAAACCAATAAAGGATGCTTTATCAAGCTTGCTGCCACTAAGTGCAACTAATTGAATGCTCTTTGGAACTATTTACACCTTAGAATATGTATAAATTCTGTTGCATAACTGTCCCTCAGAGGGGAAAAGGGGAAAAATTATCTACTGGCGTCTACTTTCACGGGTCAAATTACATCCAATTGGGAATAACTCCTCACAATTTCTGAGTTGTCCATGCATGTACTTGGATGTCAGGTAGGTCCCTTTTTGGTGAAGTCAACAGTAAATCCTTAGGGCTAGATGTGAAAAGTGCTCCCGATAGGCATAATATGAAGTATTGGTTGTTAATATCATTATTACTGTTCACATTATACATATACATCAAGCATTTCTGCAATCAATTTTGAGAAGTAGAGAGAAGTATTGAGCACAGCAGGAAATTATTTCCTGAAAAGTTGGGGGTAGGAAGTTTAAGCACTGGGCTTCTCTAGCATTTAACTCAGTGCTACACTGCTTTGGAGTTTGGAGCTCTAGATGGATAGTTCTCTCTGGTTCTAATTACCTAGTATACAGGTCAAGTAAGTACTGTATGACACAGCAAGATTCTTTAGAAGGGAACAGCCTCTTCTCTTCTGATGAGAGTGATATTTTTTTTCCTGCTAGACACACTAACTGAGGCCCTAAGTTCAAGAAAGTACATAGTCACTTCTACACAGGCCTCCTTCCCTTGATATTCTTCTTGAGCTCCTGGCTTCTATGTTATGCTCCAGAAATATTTTCCAAAATACTTTAATTTAACAGAAGGCTCCACCTACCAAATATCTTCCAGTTAGAGAAATGTATTCATATATATAAGCAGGTGCTCCTGAATAACAGACAAAATAAATACCTGAATAAATAAAAAGGTTAGATTGAGTTACTACATCCCTTAAAACACGTAAATGAGATTGATTGTTTTATTTTTGTGGGTAATAACTACACATGGTTACAAAAATAACAGAGAAATATTAGAAGGAGAACAGTAAAAAGTCTCATTCTTTTCCCATTCTGTCTGCCCACAGAAGTGGTTACTTCTTAATTTCTTACAACATTGTCCACAAGCAAATATAAATATACATTATTTCTACTTTTTTACACAAAAGTGAATACTAACTTCAATGCACTTTGCTTTTCTCACTTAACAATACAGGTTGGGATCATTTTTAATCATTGGAGAAAGAGCTTTTAATATTCTTTTTATGGCTGCATAGTATTTCATTGTATGAGTGAAACAATTTAACAAGTCACCTACCCATACCCTATTTGGTTATCGATATTTTGTTATTACAAAAATGTTATAGTGGATAATATTTGTGCTTATGACATAAGAAATGGAAACACTGATTGGAACCAAAGTCAGGCTGACCAGGGAGAGAGAGAGTGAGGTTCGTGGTGCTGGTGAAGAGGGGCGAGGTCTGCCTCATGGGAAGCTGGAGGACAGCACACTAAGCTTGGGTCTATGAGTGGGAAAGGCAACAAGGAACCCAGAAATGAAATGGGGAACTGGAGTCACAGAAAGGGAGCTACAAAGAAGAATCAGGAAAGAAAATGGGCAAGAGAGGATGAACAACTGAAGGGGATAGGAAGCAGGGGCCAGGTAACATGGACCTTGAAAGGACTGAGGAATGTGAGAGGGACCAGAGGCTGCCTCTTCTTCTGCCCTCTCCACACTCCTCCAGAGCCCAGGGGCCCAGCAGGGCCAGCTACCCCTTGTCACAGCAGCTCTGTTGTTGTCCCATATCCTTTAGGCGGCAGGCACCATGATATGGGTGCTTTCAGGTGAGAGAATACCACCTTACCTAGATCTTCCTCCCACATCCTGAGGAAGTCTACCAATTAGAGATGTGTTTGTTTAAAAAAAAAAAAAATTTCTCGGATTTTAAAGGTGTCCAGAATTGTGGAATTAGGCCAGTCAAGAAAATATGCA